>CM031237.1:651492452-653892452 GCA_018340775.1 Taxus wallichiana var. yunnanensis
GTTGAAAGTTGTGACACCTATTAGAATAACGATAAACAAGTGAGACTTTTGTATGTATTTGAGTTCATAGAGTCTATTCTTAATGTTTCCAATCAAATATGATGTCCCTTTAGTGGTTGTTCCTTGAATAATCATCTTTGGTGGTAGATCTTATTTGTTTTGTATGGTGTTGTCTATAACGATTTTTAATGTAACATGTTTAACAAGAAATGTAGTTGGTAAGGAGTGTATCAAGTAGCCATTGATTTCACAAAAATTAAATCTATGTAAGCACATTGTTGATTAGATAAATATATCCATATTCAAATGAGATCTAGCTATAGAAATACAAGCAAAAGTGATAGATAGGGTTTATAGAATGACTCAGTTTGCCTTTGTAGGTCTAAGCCAATCTGGGCTATTGGTGATCTAAAAAGGATAATTTTTGGATTATTTGAGCTTTATTTCGATTTTATAAAGTGATGATCATAGGGACAGAACCCCCGGTTTGGAACAAGGCCACCCGAGCATTGATGTACATGTTATGGGCATTGGCCTCTGCAAAATAGCTTTGGTCCTAGTTCTTTTGTGTCACTTCTTGTTCGTTATAGGTCGTGTTAGTTTCACTATAATTTTACTCAGTCCCACATGTACCTACAAAGGAAACCCTAACTACCTACACAATACTCAAACATACATGAGATGAATAAATAATGTATATGCTTGAATCAAACTCGACGTTGGCGGTCACCCCAATGTGATCGTCGGCTTTGAGCGCTTCGCTACATTTCAGACTCAATGTAGTTCTAGTATGTGTGTAATTGAATTAGCATCCCTTGAGCTATGTTTCCCTAGTGCTAGTTACAAAAAGAATAACGGGATACAACTACTTTGTCCCAATGTAAAATGTGTGGTATGGAATTTAGAATAGCTCCCCCTATGTAGTGAATAATGTAGTCCTTTGGTGATGTAGTAGATTGGAAATATTTAGCTCCTTGTGGTAGTAAGTGCCTCTTGAAAATGTTTCCCCCTTAATGAGGTTAAATAAGTCATGTATATATATGATTCCTTCGCTCAAGGTTCATCATTAACAAGATAAAATCCAACTAAGGGTGATAACATAAGACAAGAAAGAAGTAACATCCGAAAAGTTGGAAAAAGAAAAAAAGGGCGAGAAGAAGCACCAGAAGGGACAATAGCGCTCGGCGCTCTCCCGTCCTCGATGGAAAATTCTGTACATATGCCCAAAAGGATAAAGAATGAAATTAGAGCAAGCTAAGATGTCAATTGGTATGTAAAATTATAAGTTACAAATTAGAAACAACAAGCAATAAATATGAAAAGGATAAAATCAAAGTAAAAGGGTTATTAATAACTAATTCTCTTACTTAGGAATCATACATATAAATGACATATTTAACAATGAATATGCACATAGTAAGTGTGTGATCTAGTGACTATATTCGCCCCTACTTTATGTTGGTGAATACATATTCAATAGCATAAAGTAGAACATAAAAGCATACCTTGGGGAGTTGAAAGAACATTGTGCCCAGTAACATGTTAAATGAGTGTTGTAGTGTGTCAAATGGAATAATGAAAAATGTGTACCATGAAATTATAAAGTAAGGGAATGATAAGGATTATAGGGGCTAATTTTGCGTGTGTGGAGTGACAATAATGTCTGTATAGTTGCTTAGAATATTGTCTTTACCATAGTGTGCTTGAGATTTACTTCATGGTTGCTTATGTGTTTTGCCTTTGTTGGGATAGGATAGGACCTACAAAAGAAAACAAGTGTAGTCAATGCTCTAGGTAAATGCAATTGAACTTTAACTTGAAAAATATGTAAAATTGGAAATGTGTATTGGAAAAAGCTAAACCAAGGGGTTAGAGTACACCTAAAATGTTGAAAGAGAAAGAGGTAGAAATTTGTTCATGCTTATAGACTTATTGCTTAGGAGTTGGTTGGAATAATATGAAGGATTTGGGTGTCTTGTCACCGCTAAGGGAAATTATATTGGGAGATCTCATATGCCTTGCCCTCCATCCGTTAACACTTCCCTACGGACAAGTGCCATTGCGAGATGAACACAAACCTGATTTTTAACTTGTCGCAGGTGACACATTATTCCATTCGTATCATTGTCGTGCATGTGCCCTAGGTGTCACTTCAATTTGTTCATGCTTTGGTTATTAAGTAAGTAGTTAGTTCATGTTAGTACTGATTACAATATGAAAATGAATGTGTAACTACTAATATTGTAGAATATTGTAACTATTGAAACTGCTCTGTAATTGTTTGTGCCCCTAGAATATGAGCACCTAAGTGGGACACTAGCACCCACTATCTCTGTTTGTACTAAGTGGTTCTATCCATGCTATGAATTTTGGCCAAGTCTTTTTCTCGGCCCTATTCTGCATGTAATGAATACCGATTTGATCACGCTCATTGTGATTACAGTAACTATTGATGAAAAGGTTCAACTGATGTTTCCCCCGCTCGTTTGGGGTATGTGAGATGAAAAAGAGAACATAGCCCAAATGAGGAAGGTTGAAACTGATATGCATATCTGATATAGGGATTCATGCATGGGAATAGGGATTATACATGGTAGTTACCATGGCACAAACAAAACAATTGGAAAATGCTAGCATACAAGTGTTAGTGATAAACACACAATGCACACACAAATAACAACTAGTAAAAGCATATAGGAAATAATAAACAATGACATAGTGAGTAGTTGGTTATATACATGGTACACCACTCGGGATGTCACTGACAATCAAAGCCATCACGGTTTGTGCAAACAATGTAACAATAAACACGAGGCATAGCCCACAAACAATAACAAACAAAGTATAAGCAAATCAGCAACCATGATAAGAAGGAGTCCTGAAAGACGGATGTTACACATGAAGCACTCGTTAACCTATTAGGAAATATAAATAGTATGCCACAATGTAATATCTAAATATAGGAATGAAAATGTGAAATATTACAATGATAGAATCTGATAGTAAGTGGGAAAAGGTAGATTCTCCGAGGAGCCTTGATGGGACTAGTAATGGATAGGGCCAAGCATCATTCATCGTGTAACAACCTGTAAGTGACTTGCAATCACCTCAAGATACCATATGAATGTGCATGTGTGTATGAAAAATGATAAGTCATACTATAAACCGTAGTGACATGATAAACAAAGGTGCAAAATATAGTAGTATAAGGAAGTAAAATGTAGTACCAACCAATTTTCTCCCTTCCTTATGTTCTGTTGACTCATTTTGATCAGTTTATTATTACATAAGGAGATAGTGGACACTATATTATGTTGGATATTGTTTTTATACTTCTATGTTTTATCATCATGTTGGTTATGATACTCTTACACTTGACATGACACTATTTATGACACTCTTTGCTTATCCATGTTATAGACATTTTACGTGGTTTAGAGATGATGATATTGATGATTATGTGATGAGATGGATATGATTTTATATTGGATGTATCATTGATTTTGATCATAATTTCTATATTGATGGATAGTTAGATGTGGCATAATTGTATTTAGTTGACATAGAGTTTGATTATCATGATTATTCATATGGTTATTTCATTTGATTTTAGATCGAGCAGGTATGAGGTTTTGTCTTGAGTGTGCGGACTACATGTTGCGCCACAAGGAGAACATGGGACTCAATGGTAGCCCGCCAAGATGCATAAGTCCGCCTAGTCGAACCCATCCTTACCTTGTTGTATACCTTGTCATTGTTCATGTATTTGAGTTGGTATGATCACCTTGATGTTATGTGTTGGTCCCATTTATTACTCTTTCACCTTTGCTCTCCTTGTTAAATTAATCTTGGTGTTAACCACCTTGTTTAGAGTGGTTATTTCTTATTTGTCTTTTGATGATGATTTTGATAATTGGGTGATATGTTAGTGTTAAGTATGTTTATTTGTGTCTTGGGATCACCTAACCTTGCTTTTGGGGGATCACAAGCATCTTGGATACTTCAATTTCTCTCAAATCTCGGATTTGATAAAAAAAGTGAAATTTTGGAGGCTTATTTGGAAAGTACGGGGTCCCTCTTACCTTAAAAATGACCCTTTGGACCTAACCTATGGATAGAGGGAACTTTTGGTGAACCCCAAAAATGTTTTCCTCTCATAATCCTCTCTCAAGTCACCATCCTTCCTCTCTTTTGTCTCATGTGAGTGACTTGGGATTTGGTAGCATGTTTTTGGGGGATTACATTTTTAAATTTTGTCTTCTTGCATTTATTGTTGTGTGGGTACTTGGATGGGGACCTTGATGAGTAGGATGTGACTAGTTGGAGGGCGACACATGTTACGCTTCTATGGGCTTGGGATTTGGAGAACTTTCTCTATTTTATCCTCATTTTTATTTTTTGGGGATTTTTTAGATAGTTTTGGAAGAAATTTTGAGGGATTCTTGACTTGCTTGAGCTAGAGCTTGTGTGGAGCCCATAGGAGCATTGGAGGCTTGAGGAATTTGGATTGATTGTGAGGTAGGACTCACCCTTTTTCTTGGTTATTTGTGTAAATACAATGCATGTAAACCTTGTTGAATTTAATTGTAGTGCCCACTTCCCTTTGACACCTTTTGATGTTGATCATGACATTGTCGGCTATATTATGGACATTATTATAGTTTTGATTTAGTATGATGTTAGACATTTGATCATGGATTATTGTTGACTTTGATTCTTATATGATGCATGATGATTATTAGAGACACTTTATATGTTGATGATGTTATACTGTTGGACATGGTTATATGATAGATGTTGTTCGGACTTGTGATATTTGGATATTGTGAGTAGCCCTAGAAATGGAAAATTATTGGATGATGATATAGTTGTTGATAAAACTATAATGATATTGTTAGATTGCTTTGATGTTGTTGTGATTCATATATCTAGATGATTTTGAAAATTTAATTATATTTATATTATTTTGGATGTTCTTATATGGCCACGAGGCCGAAGGAGGTATTTGTGTTTTACAAGTTAAAATATCACAACAAACATCGGGGGATTGGAGACCAACCACATTAGAATTCTAGATGAATTCAACAAGGTCACCATGGCAACTAGTTTTGTTTGTGTGTGTGTTTGTTAGTGTTAGGGATTCCCATGGGGGATCACCTTTAAATGTGACCAAGGGATTTTATGTATTTCTTTTATTTTTGGTCCCTTTTGTTTAATTTTTGCATGTGTTTTATGTGGTGCACTTACCCCTTTCATTATTTATTTTAATGGTGTGTAAATATTGTGAGTAATCATATTGTTTAGTTAATTAATTAAAAGATGTCATAAGAATGTAATTAATAGAGTTGTTGGCCATGTTTTAAAGTGTGTAAGTAATGTGTAAGTAATATGTAAGTGATGTGTAAGTTAACTTTTGAGTGTGAAACACTCCACCTTCTTAGAAATTCAAATTTGTCCTTGGAGGCTGATTTTGGAGGCTTGTGGGACAAGTTAAACTTGTCCCATACCTCTTAAATTTACATACCAACCTTGCCTATGGTTGGAGGGTTAAATTTAGACCTTTTTATGCATTTTACAAGTCAAGTTGAATGTTGTAATTGCACTTTTCTTACATAATTTAATTTCAGTCCGTATGGGGTATGGACTTGTTTGAGTGTGTAAGTAAATCTTCATATTATTCACCCACCTAATTATTATGCATTAGAGAATGAAGTTGACTTTGTGTTTGGGGTTGAGAATGTGTGATGTGGCATCCTATGAGATCCACCTCATCCTCTTCTCTTCCCTCCTCTATAAAATTCGAATTCCTTGTCTTGTTTTGGGTTACTTCACTTTTGGGAGACTTCTTTTGGGTGAATTTTCTTGCTGTTTTGGGAGCTCTTGCTTGGAGAAGTTTTTGGAAGATTGTTGCATGCTTGTATTGGGTTGATTTTTGGATTGCTTGCATTAGAAGGAGCTTGCTATTTTGAACTTGGAACAAACTCCATCATGGAGAGGTAAGAGCTTGGCTCTTGGAAATACTCTTCTTTTCCCTTTTATGAATATGTAAATGCTGGTATGTTTGTTATTGTTGTGGGCTATGGGTAGATGGCCTAGGAATGGTGTAGGAGAAGACTATGGGGTTTATTATGTGGGAGGCACAAGTGTGTTTTAGGGAGGTATAAGGGTGGAGGGAGTTGGGATTTGGGTTCCACCTTACAAATAAATAGCTTGCATTTCTTTACTCGTTATGGGGTGCCATAAGAGGTTGGGGAGACATAAGGAAATGTGAGGAATAAGGGGTACTTGGGGGAGGCATAAGGAATGTCAGGGCTTTGATGTACTATCATTTTTGGCAGTTTGTAACTCAGGTGGTGATACCCATTTCCCCATTTGGGAGGCATAAGAAGCATCCCCCATAGTTCTTGCTCCTTTGGCTTGCTTGGTGAAGCCTTAGTATTGCTTGTCATGTGTTATTGTAGTTGTAAAAACTACATTCTGTTTTGGATTGTGTTTTATTGTGAAAATGTTGTGTGTATGTTTTGTGGAAGCTTGTTGTTGCCATGAGTTGGATCACATCTTTTATTGCATTGTGGTTGGGGATCGGGGCGAATGAAGAAGGATGGCTTCTCCTTTCATTGGATGTCTTGGTTGGGTGGAGAGCGTTGCCTTTCCCCTGCCTTTGTTGTGATCAAAATTGGAAGAAAGAGAAGAATGCATGTTGTTGTTCTGGAGCTGAGAAAAGACAGTTTGATAGTCCCTTGTGAAATGAAATATCATTGTAACCTTTCCCTCTTGAAGTGGATGACCTTGTAAATGTTTGTAATGGAAAGATGTTGTATTGACTGCAAGTGGAAATTGGAAATGTAAAAGAGTTATACTTTGTATGTTGTTTTGGGAAGAATGTGAAAGAATGATATTGTTTTGTATACTGTACTTTGAAATCAAATGGAAAGGAGGTTGTATGAGTTTCATTGGAATTATTGGAAGTGTTTACCTTGTTCATATGATATTCTTCAATTGGAAATTTGTGTTTATCATGCACTAGGAAGACCCTGTTTTGAAAGTGGAAATGTGCAACACGTGAAAAGAAAATGTATTATTCTACCCTATGTCAATAAATGATTTTGGAAGGAATAAAAGAAAGAAGTTGTAAAGTTGTCTGTTGGAACCAACAAATGAATGTAATGATTTTCTCAAATTGCATTGTAGTATTGAATCTGATCATTTCAATGTATTGGAATCTCTGTTTGAAAGGAAGAAATGCGTGTGAGAAAAATATAGTATTTTGTCTTTTGGAAATGTGTAAAATTAGAAATCAGAATTGCATTTTGGTCTTGAATGGTTTGCTTTGAATCAACTAAAATGTGTTAGATTGGAATTGGAATGAATTTTAATACTTAGAAGATGAAAATGGCAAATAGATCCTTTAAAATTTGATCCTTGTTATTTGTAATTTCAAACTGGCAATTATCTAAACCAAAAACACATAGTTCAAACCTGTAACAATAAAATAACAAATTAAATAATTAAATTGAAGTGGTAGGCTCTAAACGAATTCATCTGGACATTAATACTCAAGAAAATTTCTTAGAAAACTTAGTAAAATCGGCTGGAACCGTTTTACTGTCATTTTACAGTCATTTTTCTGTCAAATGTTGGAAATTTTGAATTAAGCCTCAATCAAAAAAATTAACCCTTGCAATCTATCCTAAATTCATCTAAGAACAATCCCCATGTCTATTTGACATGTTGAGAGAGGAAGAAGATCAAATTGAATAAAATTCACAAGTTAAAATTTACTCATTCGCACTGTAAAAGCCTGCAGGACGTTTTCTTAAAATTGACCCCTTAAACTTTATCAAAACCAAAAATTAATGATCTCTGTGTAAATAGGACATCGAGAGATTTCCAGAAAGTCATTCTTTTCCCCAAACCGAGCTCTCTATCAAAATTTATGGCCTTCTGAAGTTTTTTTCACTTGACGTTAAAATTTTGGGAAAAATTTTCTTGGCGGGCCCGCAGCCCAAATTTTTCCCTTGGGGCTTAGGAATTTTTTTAAAATTTTCTCCACCAGCCCACTAGCCCATAGCCAATCAGAGGCTACCACCGACACCATGAGGTGACAGCAGAGGGGCGGATCCTCTTTTAAACTTAGCATTTTCAAAATTTTGGGAAAATTTTCCAAACTTTTCGCATCGGCCGCAACAATCAAGTGATGCCACGTGGCATCACGAGGCATCAGCGGAGGAACGGATCCCTTTTTGTCTTTTACATCTCAATTTTTTTTGGAAAATTTTCCAAGTTTTCCCCATTGTTCCACTAGCCCGCAACCATTCAAGGGCTGTCATGTGGCATCACGAGGCGCCGGCGGAGGCGTGGGTCTATGTACCCTCTTAGCCCTTTCTAGGATTTAAGTCAATTTTCTCCCTGCCACCCCACCTTCCCCACATTGGCTTAGGAGATGCCATGTGTCCTTTGCGGTCTTGTGGGAGTAAGGGTGCAAATTCGACTTTTCTCCCCGCATGGGAGAATTTGAAAACGTCTCTCGCCGCCCCGCCTTTCATCGCTTTCCCTGCGTTTGCCTTAGGGAGCGCCACGTGTCCCTTGTGGACTTGCGGACCCGTGGGAGTGTGGGCACAAATGTGATTTTTTCCCCACATGGTAAAATTTTTCCCAAGGTCTCCCATGGCCTCGCCAACCCACCCTTTGGGAAAATTTTCACCCCAGGCCCGCAGGCCCGTTCTTGGGGTAAAATTTTCACCCCAAGGTCCACCAAATTTATAACTTGAAAAAAATATGAGGAGTTAGGAGGACTTCTTTATATCAATGGAAAGGTGAGGAAATTTCCTATCCAATGGGAGTGATTTAGGGAAATTTTAAATACGTTAAGTGTAAGAAAAATCAAGTTGAAACTTTAATCTGTTTGAGATCGGTGTGGTGAGGAATTTTCCCTCCGAACCTAATTAAAACTTCTAACCCTAAATTTTTGACCTTATGACCTCTAATAATTATTAATAAAAGGAAAGTATACTCTAGTAGATTTGAATTGTTCCGGAACCTGTTAGTGACAACTGTTGCCTTATAACATGATTGTAGATTCTTTTAATAAAAAAATTATTCCATAATTTTCCTAACTAATCCTAGGTTGTTCTTGGGTCTCAAGTGGGTTGTTTTTAATAGACGTTACATTAATGATGGTTGAAATGTTTGTTTTTGGTATGAGAGTTGTATTTTTGCTGTTCTCCCTTACTTTTTTTGGTATTTTGGTTTTGTCCCTCCACCCCTAATGGGGAGTGGATCTGGGAATGGATTTGGGAAGGTGAAGGGATCATTTCTTCACCCTCATGGCATATTGGGAGGTTATGAAGGATCCCTTGTTTTCTACTCCTTGGGGAAGTAGGAGGCATTTCCATTTGGCTTAGAAATTCCCTCCTATCCTTGCCAAGGAAGCATTGTCACACCCCCTATTTAATGTATTTTTTTAATCATAAGGTGGTTGGTTGATTAAGTTACGATGATAAACGTCGAAGGCATGGTAATGCGAGAAAAGTGTTAATATGATATTGATAATGCAAGTTGAAATATTTGATCAAATTAATTAACAAGATTATATATATATATATATATATATATATATATATATATATATATATATATATATATATGTGTGTGTGTGTGTGTGCGTGTGTGTGTGTGTGTGTGTGTGTGTGTGTGCGCGCATGTATACATAAACATATATATCTTTACATTTTGTAAGTTAAGACTATATGTGTTCCATCATTTATTTGTAGTATTAATGGTATTGGTTAATCGTCGACAACTTTAGAGTTTGCATTGTTGTATGGTATTGGAGCTCCACCACAATTTTGCATTGTTTAAGGATATATTGCATTGGTTAAGGTTTATAATGCTTAGGCACTAAGCAAATAAATTGATTAAAGTTTAAACAACAAGGAGATTGATCTTCGACCACACAAAAATGAAATTGATTAATGGTTAAATGGTCTTAGACCACATAATAATTAATTTGTGAAATGGATTGGTCTTGGACCACTTAGCAAATAATATTGATGTTTGGTTAATAAACTATGGTAATTGAGCCCCACTTAACATTGTTAATGTTGAACATGGTCTTAGACCACTTGACACACCTTGTTTGATTAGTTGAAGATTGGTCAATCACAATGTGGCATAAAACAAGGTGATTGTTGATTGTTTAAGTTTTGGTTTGTCATGGACCATTTGTATTGCATGCAAATTTAATTAAGGGAGGTTTTGGGTTTAAGCGGAGGCCACAACGTGGCACTGACAATATTTAATGCATTAAAGGAATTTGGTTTCTTGGGAACCAGTAACTTCCTTAGGAAGCTAAAACATGCAAGTCCCCCATTCACATTTTTAGCATGATTGTTTGGTTTTGGTCTTGAGTTGAGCATGGAGGTTTTTGTGGAGGAATTTCTAGAAATCTATTTGGAATGTATACATGCAATTGTGAAGCTATTTTTAATGGCATGTTTGTATTTAAAAGCATTTTCTAGGATATTTTGTGGAATTTTTGGTGGGCATTCGAGTTGTAGATTTCAAGGAAATTTTCCAAAGAGAGCACATGCAAACCATGCATGGGTTTTTCTCACTCTCATTCTTGTTATTTTTAATAGGAAATTTGGTATACATTTCATGTTTTAATCTAGAACTATTTCTTCGTTTTTATTATGAAAGTTGAAGAAAAACTTGGAAAGGAAATGGGTTTTTTGGGTCTGTTACCTTGTTTGGAATTTTGAGGAATATACATGCAGATAATATATTTTAATCAACTCGTTAGAGCTTGTTGTTAGTCATTTTGTCTTGAAAATAATTGGTTGGGTGTTTTATATTTTAAATTTAGAATGTTTTCCTAAATTTAATGTGAATTTTTTTAGAGGAAACATAGGGAAAAGTCTTGAGAACAACACGAGTTTGTTTGGAAATATGGGATTCATATTCGTAGTTGTTTTGGGCATTCGGGTTTGTTTATTGTTATTGAGAAATGGAAATAATTAATGGTTTGATTTTGGGATCTTGTATGTTGAAGATGCATGTGTGTTTTGAATTTGGGTATAAGTTGGAATATGGGGAATGTTTTAAAAAATATGGATAGTTAATTTAGCCCATTTTGAGCTCGTCATTGAGGGGTTAAATCACATTTTATTTTAGATAGCTCTCTTGGAGATGGGCTATTTTATTATTTGATTATAATCCCTCCTTTGGAAATGTGAGCACTTGCTTCTTCTTGAGTCTTTAAAAGTGTTTGTCGGTTTTTTTGAGTTTTGGGATCTTATGAGCTTATTGTTTTCATCTGTATCAAATCTTGGAAGCACGAGTAATTATGTCTCACCGTCTCTTTCTCTTTCTATTAATGTTTGTGAGTATTTCATCTTTGTGGGTTGTTGAATGAGAATGGTTTAGATTCTTTGATCGTGTTTGTTATCTTCTCTTGTATAAATGTTTCTCTAGTTTTAGATGTGAGATAACATGATTTCAATCCTTCTTGAAGATGCAAACACTATTCCATTTAGTTATTGTTGGGCATGATTGTATGAGTGTTTTTAGTTAATTCATAGCTTGATGAATTAGCTATTGGAGTGAACCATTTGGGAAGTAGATATTATGTGGTTTATATCTAGAAGTGTTTTTAAACTCTTCAATTCACTAGACTGTTTGCAATGATTATTTCCTTTTAAGTTTGACTGTTTGACTTCTTGTTAAAAGAGATGAAAGTTGGACAACTATTCATGGATTGTATGATTTCTTATAAAGTTTTGATGTTATTCCTTACCTCTGCATTAATTATGAGAATAGTAAATATTGAGTAAGGAATGAGAAATGCATACATTGTTTGATTATTGACTGTTAAGATAAATGATTCATTTATTTAGTCAATTACGGGAATGGATAATGAGTTAATTTATGAACATACATTTGAACATAACATATATACATTGATTAAGATTTCATTGTCAATATTATTCTTTGTGAATATTTAAAAGGAATTGAAGGATGTTATATAAATCCTATTCTTGATTATTGTAAATAATATTTGCAATAGTATGTTTATTTGACATTCTAAAAGTTTTATTATCAGTTTGAATTCTTGTATTGTTTGTAAATGTGTCTTACAATATGAAGTATCATTTCATTTGTGTATGATATAGTTAACTTATAAATAAACTAGGAAGTTTATTTGGTTTTAGTTAAGTTAACCTTAACATATTCTATTATTTCATTTAAATACAACAAGAATATGAGTTAGTAAACTCATGTCAGTTCTTTGAATTGACCCATATATACATTTTCTCTCTCCTACAGTTTGCAGGAAGGAATGACATTCATGAAGTGACTGATTGGATTGTTTACACATGATTATGTCATGTAATATTTGTTTAAAATCTGATAAGGATTGTTGTATTTATTTGTTAATGCAAATGAATTATCTTTGCAAGTTGATTAATGGCATTTTTCCTAATGTACTATCATGATGAATTGTATATCCTTATTTATGAAAATAATGGATTATCCTTATTAAGTTTGAATAAAATACTTGGTTATTTTGTAACTTATTTTGTTGGATATGAAAGTATTTATATGTTGTTTTACAATTGAGTATAAATAAAGTTAATTGATATTATGGTATGCATTTATTACTAATTTTATTGATTCATTTGAGATGAACAAATATGTTGAATGACGAACATAGAATGATAAGTACAACTACATAATGAAAACGTAAAGTTATTATTGTACCTTATGAAATAAAATGGACTAATCATATTAATTGATGAACTTATGAGTGTAAGGACTATTCTTAATGAGTTATGAATAGAACAACTCGATGCTAGACATGGTTTGTAAACCTATATGTAACGATGAATACTACGTTGTGTTAGTTCGATAAGAGGTACTAATGAAATATAGTAACTTGTTGAGTTACTATAACCCTCTATCGAGAAACAAATATCATGTAACGATACATTATAATCTATCATAAAGATGAACTTATCTACTTAATCTTTCATAGATAACTAAAAGTGTAAATGAAGCATAGGTGTTATGTCCCATCATCCTTTCGATAGTATCCTACCCGTGCCAACTTAGGATGGCTACGAGAATGGTAGTGAGGATGTAATGATGAAAATCATTACATGGTCACTATCTTTCCCATAGGGATCCTAAGATGGGATTGATAGGATCCTTTCGATTAGTAGGGTGAGTCATAGACTCTACTTCTTCAAAACTAGAAACTTAATTTCTTAAACAATGAAATGAAATCTAGATGACTATGTAGAGATGGTTGTGCGGTGATGGAAGAAAAGTTTTGTTGACTTGTGTGTGGTCATGAAACTAAGCTTGCAAAGCAACACTTGAATCTTTGGCCAAAGTAGTGTAACTAGCTAATTACATTGTTTGTTCACCATTCCCCTAACTTGTTGTGTTGGATACTGGATGGAATACAACTTGTATGTTTTCCAAGTAGACACTTAGGAGTTGCACATAGTTCTCATAACTTGTTAAAGGTTTAACCAAAAGTATACAAGTTATACACACTCGGGTAGAGTGAATTTAAGGGAGATTGGGAAGATCTAGTCGACCCTTACAAGTTGCACATAGTTATCATTTGTTATTAGATGGATTGTAAACATTTAATTATGTTGGATTTAATTGTTGCAAGATAAAATCATTGAAGGCATTAATTGTACTTAAGGGTTTGTTTTTAAAAAAATCCCTTAATTTGGATGAATCATAACATGAGTGTTACAAGCATGCAAGACTTGAAAATCCTTGGCAAGAAGGAGAATATGCAGTTATAAGGAGATTGATGGGTAATATGGAGTTGGGAGTTATCATATTTGGAGGATGACCTTGGCATATATGATACACTTTTGGTTTTGGGATCAATTCTTCCCCTCTTCCCATTTCCTTTTTTTTGGTTCATTTGGGGGTTGAGTTATCTTGTGATCGATAGTGACCGAATCCTTCCTTCTAGATTTTATTGTTTGGTTAAGTTGAAAATTGTGGTTTTGTTTGGCATCTTAGTGGCATGCTATCCCTATTTCCCATGGGCTTGAGGAGGCTAGCATGTCTTCTCTTGGGAGAAAGACATGTAATGATGCCTATGGTTAGGAGATTTTCAAGCCTTCTTCTTTGTGGTGTTTGGAGCATTGAAAAATTTAGAACTTGGGGTTATGTTTAGAGGCATTCTTGAATTTTTTGTTTGGAGGTGAGTTGTAATGAAAAGTTTGGTTTCAGGCATATTGTTCCCACATAGTGGGAGGCTTGTAAGCTTGTATTTTATAAGTGTTTTTGCATTTACTTGTTTAAAGGAAAATATGAATTCTATTGCTCCCCTGGAGACTTATTGTAAGGGTTAGGAAATATTATTTTGGGGAGCATTATAAAGGAAAAGTTGAATGTTTTTGTTTAAAAAATATTAGTGTATTATCCCCATTGAGTTCTCCCTCGAAACGTAAGTAAATATGGGCTTTAAATGACTATCTTATTGTTTTAAATGAGTTATTACTAGTTACCAATATAAAGGTTTTACTTTTCCCTTTTGAGTTTGGGGAAACATTTTTTTGTTGGGTGGTATTATCACTTACATGAGTAAATGAGAAAGATTAAATAGTTATAGATTTGTGAGTTGGTTTAAAATATGTGAAAATTATATTTCGAGTGATTTAAAAAATTGTTAAATCTTGTTGGATTTAAATGTGTGAAAAATAAAATATTTGCTATAGTTATGCATTTACAACTCAATGGAAAATACATATTTATTGTGAGATATTATCTCCTCTCAACTTGTATTCTAAATTCCCTAGAAACATAATAATTAAAATGAAATTATGATAGTAGTAAAGACATTGATTTTGGAAATGCTTATATCCTGAAACTTGGTTGTGTTTGTATTTTAGTTACTCATATTTGTGTGTGTACAAACATTTGATTACCCTTTTATAACTTATTATTATTTAGCAAATCTCTGTGAGCATATCACAACTAGGAAAATAAAATATTATTTAACCCTTTTAAAGATCCAATTATTGTATCTATTCATACCCATATATATAATTTATCTACAATATTAAATACTTATGATATTCATAATACAAACTTAAGAGATTCAAATGTTTTTTTAATGTAAGTGATTTGTATTAAAGTCGGGTCAAAGGCCTATTTTTATTTGAGGTATAATAAATGGGGAGTAGGGTTTGGGGAGGGGCCGCAACAATGGCTCGACCCTTGCCCAAACCCTACCCCCATAATATATATGGGATAGGATTTGGGGAGGGTCAGGCCATGACCGCAACCCCTACCCAAGCCACGCCCTCATCTATACTTTGCACATGTCACACAAATGTCGGTCGACCCTCCATTGAATAATATGCAACATTTATAATTTATTCTTATATAATATACATACACACATATATGTATGTATGTGTGTGTGTGTGTATATGTATGTATGTATATAATCTCACACACATTTTATATATACATGTGTGTGAGATTATATACATACACACACATTTATATATGCGGCATAATACATGCATGTATATATACATATATAAACACACATATATAAGCAAAGGAATTTTTATCCATAAATAAAATGGATATAAGAATAAATTTGGTGTTGTAAAAATCCATACAAATAAACCAGATTTGTAAACAATAGAAGAGAATGAGCCAAAAATCTTCCTCCACCATTCTTGTGAGCTCTCCATAACAACCTGCAAGAAAAACCAAAGACTAAGGAAGAAGAGGGAATAAGAAAATGAGATAATAAATTTTAAATAAGGAAGGTATACCTTCCATAGAGAAATTTAGGGCTTCCTAGTCCAACCCTAAGATCTAGGGTGGAGAGCCTTTCAATCCAAAGGCTCTCCTTAAACTTGGGATGTGCACTTGCAAGTGGGTCATATGGTGGGCCTTCCCACTTGCAAGTAGACATTTGAATTTAAAGTTGGGTGATAATTTAATTAAGGTGCATGGGCCTTGGAGACCCTTTAATTAAACCTGAGGATTAAAATTTTCAAAATCGCTCAATTAATATGGGGACCTAGGGATTTAATTACCCTCCCCACTTAATTAATTAACAACTTTTCAAAAGGGTAAGTGAACTAAATTAACTATACGAATATAATAATACTTTAGGAAAGGAATTTTGATTTCCGTAAACCTAGGGATTGCCTTGGTGCAGAAAGTGAAATTTAAGGAATATTTTTATTATTCGACACCATTGATTTTTTCGATAACGATACTAACTTTACTAACACAACTACGGGCTGATCAAAGCATTATAATGATGATTTTTTAAAAATTAATGCAATTAATTGTTATTAAGTTATATCATCATTAAATTATTGTACCACAAAAATATATCACCCATTCTTATAACAGGATTTTAATGGGTAAACTATGGTATATTTTGGGGTTAAATTTTGGAGCACGACACAGAGTACATCCAATCAAGATCTAATCAATTTTTTTGTATTTTTAATTGTAAATATGTAAAATAGAACAACTAGAAGGGAGGAATAAGGATGCCCCGATGTGTGTGTGTAAAGTGAGGTTCTTGTAAGTAAGGATGCCCTCAATAAGTCAGTATGAACCAGGAACAAAAGTGCATCATCGAGTGGTGTGGGGGAATTAGGATGCCCCCAAGTGTGAATGCCAAAAATATTTATGCAATAAGAGTACTAGGCAAGGGTCCACGATCACCGATGTAAAAGAATCACATATGTGAACATGATCTAAGACTCGATGGTCACAAGAGAGTACATGAGGCCAAGTATGTGGTATATGTTTAGATCAATCATGTAGAGAAAGAGAGTACAAAATATGTTTAGATGGATCATGTGAAGCATATGAGCTATGCGAAGAGTTGCCCCTATGAGGTGGGCTATGTGACCTACAAATGCAATGTGCAAGGCCTATGAGTAGGAGTAATGTGTGAAGGAAATTGATATGGATGTGCAAAAGGTGATAAAGGAGGAGCAAGGGCTCCATATACCATATGAGGTTCCAAGGATAAGGAGCCATCATGAATAGGAGAAGATGCACTAGGAGTAGGAGCAACTGAATATGGGATGGATGAAGGAGCCAATGAAAAAGGTGTTTGTGGTAGAATGCCTTGAATAGTAATAAGATGGTGCTCATGGATAAACTTAAGGCATATGTGAGCAATAGAAGGCATGATTTTGGTAGCTTGAAGACCATGCCACAATACATAACAATAGATCTAATAGGAAATGTCATAGAAATAGTAAGAGGCCCAATAGTAATTGGTAGAATAACATGGTTGGTGGTGAAAATTAACTTGCAACAATTAGTATGTTGTTTGTTAATATACGATCATTTAATTATCAGACCAAGAGATGTAGAATTTCAATAGTGCTTGAAATTAACTAGATTCTGACTGGAAGCAAATACTATGGCTAAAACAAAGCATGTAAAAATAGAACACAAATAAAGGAATGAACTGTTGTTAATATAATCATGTAATGAATCAAATCAATGAAAAAAGGAGAGGGTTAAAAAACCACAAGTGGGCCCTACCTTGGGTGCTAATCCATCCTAAAGCTTGTGACTATAGCAAATGGACAAAACTCAAAATTTTATTTCATTAGCATGAAGATTACAGTTGGAAAATACAACAAATCCTCTCTCTACTTCTCTATCTATGGATCGATCCCCTCTCAAAGATTAACATTTCCTTTTTTATATCTTTCATTATAGCAGAGGCATGAAGAAAACAAAGTTATACTAGGAGTTCCAGTTAGATTAAGTAAAAGATATTAACCAAACAATCCTAAGACTACGCATGCAACAAACTAACTACTCAAGAGTTTTACATATCAATCACATAACTTAAGTAAGTGATCAGTTCGATCAACCAAGTTATTAAATCATGAATTAAATCAGCTAGTTCTTTTTAAATTACAATGCATAATCAATGATGGCATTGAGTCATCTCCTAGTTCTCATAATTTCTTCTTCCATCGACACATGTAAACTTAGGTGTGATGTCCACATCCTCCAAGATCCTTAGGATCATGACTTTATTCATGTGTGTGACCTCCTTTGGCTGTAGATGCTTTGTAGAGACAAGTTCCTTTGGTTGCTTATCGGTTTTATGGATGAACCCTTTGCTTTGTGGATGATTCCTTTGGTTACATGTCAATTTATTTTACATATAACAAATTTCTTGCAAACAAGGTTGACATTATAAAACATCATTTAAACATCATATTGCAATCAAAATAATAAATGCATACTCATAATACCACAAAATAAAGTAAACTAGTAATAACTATATTAATTAATATCCATGCCATGAGTTCAAGTTATAATGAAAATGTCTAGCAATATCACAGGAAATACAAGTTCAAGGCTATAAATGGCTCAACAAAATACATAAAGATGAGGTGTTTTAGAAAGGAAATTAAATGACTCATCACACCCCAGACTTAACATCTTGAATGTCCTCATTCAAGTTTCTTTGGCTCCTCCTCAAGTTTTTTGGTCTCCTTGAATGATGTTGCATAAAATGTCTAAAATCAACCAAGGTAGATGTTCCTTCAAGATCGTGAAGAAGTAACCTCCATTCCTTTTGTATCTGTCCATGACTCTATCATGTATGTATGTCATCCAGTTGCTTTTCACCAAACCAATGTGGTATATGATAGTGGAATATTGGGGATAATAACCAATGGGAAACCAAGTTTTTCCACATCCTTTAGAAACTTCAATGTATGCATTTACCCTCCTTAAAGTTGGAATGATATTATGATAAGAGTGCATTTATTCTTTGCATCTCAGGGGACATCTCTTGCAAGGCACATCCTATGTAGGCATATGTTATCTCTCATGCATTGAATTTAATGTGGTCCCTAGCTTCTTCATGAGCTTCATTTCTCATCTAGTATACTCATTGTCTAATTTCCCTGTGTTCCATGTATTTTCCATACTCTTCAATAATTTCCTTTGTATTTGCAGCTTCACCTCTGATCATTAATGGCTACACTTTTGACAAGTTCATGTATTCTTCCATCTATTTTTCTCTATATAATTCATTATTAAAATAAGAACACAATGTCCCTAATTGGAACATCTCCAATATAAAGTATTGGGATCCAGTCCCTATCATATTCAAGGGCATAATTGTACATATACAATTCACATAACAACAATTGAATCTCATGAGGCATTTTCAGTATATTCTAAAGAAACTTTTGGCTGCACTAATATCAAATGGAATATCTGAGTTGATACAAGTGAGCTTTAACTATAACATCTATTCTTTTAAGAAAATGGCATAAATGTTAGAAGGTGGCCTACATTTAAATATGTCATTGGTCACTACTTGAATTATATCTTCCTACTTTTTTTCTTTAGCCTTTCAATCTCCTTATCCTTGGCCTTAAGCTCCTTTCCTTTTCCTCGATGTCTTGTTGGTGTTGGAAGATAAGTTCTTCCTTTTCCTTTCCCATTTTCCTTGAACCTATTAACATAGGTTTCAAACTGATGTCTCCAGTAGTCTAAGCAATGTCGTTTTGTTTGCCATGTTCTTACAAACTAGTTTTGTAGGCTTTTGACAACTTCTCTAATGATAATTTGTGGTTGCATGTTATCATGTGGCAAAAATGGTGGATTAAGCTCTAATATGGTCTCAACTATCTCCTCAGTAACTAGTAGGAACATTCTCTGTACTCTCTCAATCTTCTCATATGGTTGTTATGTTTCAACTCCGTGAACAATATTTTCAATAATTTCTTCAACAATATGGGGCATATCATCCCCAATTTCTATCTCATCAGTTTGTGTCTCAAGCACTATGTGGTCATGTCTTTCCTCTATCCTTTCTTCTTCATCCATGGCTACATGAGCTTGTTTTTTCAATTTCCTTTGCAACTCCTTCTCCTTCATGCTTCTCATGGGTTTCCCCAACATGAATTTCCTCTCTTCTGTTATTTCATCTATTCAACATGGATTTCTTGAACTATTTTCTCACCACTTTCTTCTCCCTCTTCTCTTCCATACCCTCCATAGGCTCCCTAGGACCTTGTTGCTCATGAATTTCAACATCAACACCTCCATGCTCTATGTCCATTGATGTGGCCTCAATATTCTCTTATGTATCTTCTTTATCACTATCAAGTAATATGGTTTGAGGCTTTGTGGGCTTTGATGTTTTTCTTGGCCTTTTAGTTTTTAGTCTATTCGAGAATGCCTAGGTGGTGTAGGAGTGGATTTGGAAGATGTAGAGTAGACTTGGAAGATTTAGAAGTGGGTCTGGAAGATTTTCTCTTACTTCTTGAGGTGGATGATTCAGAGTTGAAAATCCAAGTAGGGTTTCATGATGAGAATCCTCTCGGGGATATAGAACAAGGTTCTCTTTAGAGCAGCGTGGTGGTGTATTTTTAGAAACATGGGTTTTTGTATGGGAAAAGAAGTGGAAACTATGGGTTCAGATGAGAAGTGGAAGTTGTGGGTTCAACTATATGAGTGGAAGAACTACCTGTACTTCTTCTTCTTTCCTTCTACGCCCCAATAATTCATCAATATTCTTAACCCTTGAAAAATCTCCCCAATTCAGTTCAAGATGTTCTCTCTCCAATGTGTGTTTGATAATCAGGTAATAAGATAATGGTGTGAAAGTGTTGACCTCCCTCTCTGTGATTCTCTACTCATCTTTTTCAAGCTCTCATTTAAGAAATTTGGTACATTAACATGCCTATCATTCTTCAAGTGATTGAGTAACTTGAAATGGACTATATTTAGTCTAGAATATCTACCCTCACAAGTAAAATATTTGATAATGTAGTTTGAAATTTCAGCCCAAGAGAGGTTTGAGAGAAGTCCTAAGTGTACCTTGGTGATCATTTATGAAGGCATCATCTTCATCAGTGAAGTCTCATCTAGCTGCATCTAGATTGGATTTCTCAGGGAAAAGTTCACCTCTGCAGGGAAGCCTAATAACTATAGCCAAAATGTCATCATCCACCTTCATTATTAAACCCTTGACCTTAGCTTCTCCATCCTTAAATGTAGTAAAAATTCCTTGACCATAGATTCATTGAAACCCTAGAATTTGCTTGATGTAGTCCATCCATCCATTGTTATGAAAATATTGAAATATTTGTGGTTGGTTGCAGGATTTGAGAATGTTCAGTCGGCTCATGGAAATTAAATCTCCACCCATTTGAATTCTGCAGATTACTTCAACTCTGATAAGAAAATCACATGGTTTGCAAGAATGATGCAAGAATTCAAGTATGGGGACTATTTTTAGTGTTTTGTTTTTGAATTCTGAGACCAACTCACACACAACGTAGAAAGGAAATGAATTAAATTGATTTGATTTAACAAACATGTGAGGTGAAGTGGTGTGATGGAGTGGGGTGATGTGGAGTGACAACTCATAGGTTAAAGGTGAAACATATAATTGCATATTTAAAGACATTTATGACATGGCATAAATATTAATTAAAAATAATCATACCAACGATACTTTAATAAAGTGGAATGAGTGCACTTATCTCAAGGTATGCTTAGAATGATGATTGCATTTGCATTGTTGTAATTGTGTCCTTGTTGCATGTTGATTTGTTTATGATGTTGTGGATGTTGTTATTGTTGCAAGCGTATGTGGCATTTGTATTGTAGGCCTTACTTAAATTAGATAATTCCCAGAGAGAGGGAATGTTGACCTATTATGGTACCTGCTATCTCATCACCACTCACATGTGCAGATTGTTCCTTATTTTTTCTTCATGCAATCATGAGTTCCACCAAACATGAAAACAAAGAAGAGCTTTGTTGCATGTTGTTGTAAGTGGAACATTTAGTCTTTGTATTATCTCCCATGTCAAGACTATGCACTTCTTGCACATATACACCAAATCCTACAAAATATAAATTCTAAGAAAATAAAATGTTAGCAGAGTGTTGTTGATCACCAAGAGGGCTGATCACATCACTTTTATTCATTCCTTGGGATATTCAACAAGTTGAATATGCCAAGGCCACTAAATATCTCAATCCTCTAAAATCTCAAAAGATGAACTAGTAGGCTCAACTTCTGATCTTAACTCTGATGTCCTCATCTCCATCCTATTTTGACTTCCTCTGAACTGCTACATGAAGGTGCTTCTATCAGTTGGTTTTTTGTACAATCTCAATCTATGACCATTCACCAATAGTTTGAACCTCACAGATCTATGGTGGTGAGTTTTACAGCTCCATTGGGAAATATTTTCTCAATCTCATATGGACCTAGCCACCTTGTCTTGAGTTTTCCCATGTGGTCTTTGTACTTTGAGTCAAACAAGAGGGCCCAATCACCTTCTTCAAATTGACCTTGTTTTGATGAACCTATCATGCCATTTGATCCTTTGTTTTTGTACTACCTCTGTATTATGCACAACTTGTCTCCTCATTTCATCTAACTCATTGAGTTGGAGAATCCTCTACCTTTGAGCTTCAGAAAAATCTATGCCTAGTTCAAGTGCAGTCCTTAGTGTCTTGTGCTCAAATTCAATAGGAGAACAACAGTCTTACCATACAAAATTTCAAATGGTGTGAAGCCAGTTGTTGTCTTCCATGTTGTGTTGAATGCCCAAACTACCTCTGGAAGTCTATTTGCCCAATCTCTCTCTATGTGGAGTGCAATAGTTTTTGTCAAGATGGCTTCTATTTCCTGTTTTTTACCTCAACTTAGCCATTAGATTGGGGGTGATAAGGTGTAGACTTCCTATGTCTAATTTCATACTCCTTAGCTAGATCAGAAATAACTTTAGTAGTAAAGTGTGTACCTTGATCAGTAACAATTTCTCTTGGTACTCCATACCTTGTGAAGATGTGGTCATATAAGAATTTGGAAACTTTCTCACTCTTCTATTTGGAAATGCTTTCACTTTTGTCCATTTAGTGAGGTAATTTGTGCACACCAAGATGTATTCCTTCTGCTAAGATTTAGGATCTATAGGACCAATGAAGTCTAAACCCCATTTTCAAATGGATTGCAATACTAACTGAGGCTGTAATGGCATCTCATCTGACTTGGTAGGCTTACCCATTCTTTGGCATCTATCACACCTCTTGGTATATAATGTTGCATCCTTATGCAATGTTGGCCAGTAATAACCTATTGTCAACACCTTTTGTGTTGTTCTTTTTGTAGAAAAAGTGTCCTCCACATGGTTCATTAGTGGTAGGATTTGAGGACATCATATATTTCCTCATCATCTATACATCTTCTCATGACATTATCCTACCCTGTGTGAAATAGAAATCCAGCTATCCAAGAAAAATTCACACTTTTCTCAACTATGTATTTCTTTTTAGAATATAAGTAGTGTGGAGGTGTCTTACCTGAGACCAAATAATTGGCTATATCAACATACCAAGGTGTTTTGGTGGAAATGGAAAATAGGTGCTCATCTGGAAAGAGTCATCCACTACTGCTTTCTTCATTATTATTCTCCATTCTTGAAAGAAAGTTTGCTACAACGTTGTCCTTACCAGGTTTATCCATAATGGTGACATCAAAATCTTGCAAGAGTAGTAACCATCTAATTATTTTATTGCTTTTACAATTGGTTTGTTGATCAAGTATTTAATTACAACATGGTCAGTGTGAATAAATACTTGGGTAACTTGTGATGTAGTGCCTAAACTTATTAATAGCATACACAACTGCTAAGAACTCTTTCTCTGTGACTATATAGTTAAGTTCAACATGTTGCAAGTTCTTACTTACATAATAAATTGTGTAGTTTAGAACTCCATCCTTCTGTCCCAAAACAAATCCAATGGCATGGTCTGATGCATCAATATGGATGTGAAATGGAAAGTTCTAATCAAGTCCTCTTAACACAAGTGTAGTGGTCAACATTTGCTTCAAATTTTGGAATGCGGTCTCACATTTTTCAGTCCACTCAAAGGCAACATCCTTTCCCAAGTAGTACAAATAATGGTGCTTGCAATCTTACTAAAATCCTATATAAATATTCTATAATAACCAACATGGCCTAGGAAGCTCCTCACATCCTTTTTTCTATTTCTTTGGTGTTGGTAGATTTATAATTACAGATATATAATTTTGTTGGATCAACTTGAATTCCATCAGATGATAGATAGTGCCCCAAGACTATTCCTTCAGACATCATCATGTAGCATTTTTCATTACTTAAAGATAGATTATGCTCCTTACATCTCTTCAAAACTTTGTCCAGATTCTTCATAGGCTTCATCAAAAGTACTACCATGTACTTGTAAAATCATCCATGTATACCTCCATGTAATCATTTGTTAGATCTGAAAAAGATGCTCAAGACTACCCTCTGGAATGTAGTAGGTGCATTGCACAAACCAAAGGGAAGAACAAAATATGCAAACATTCCCCATGGGCATGTGAATGTGGTTTTTCCTAGTCCTCTAGTGCAATCTTGAATTTGATTATAGCCATTGTATCCATCAAGAAAAGAAAAATATTTCTTACCAACCAGAGTGTCAAGAACTTGATCAATGAAAGGGAGTGGAAAATGATCCTTCTTTTTTGTTGCATTCAACTCTCTATAATCTACAAAATCCTCCATTTTCCATTCTTCTTGGGTACAATGACAAGGGGTGACACCCATTGATTATCTAAATTGGATATATGAATCCAACATCCAATAATTTTTTAATTCTTCTTTCATGATGTCTCTCACTATTGGGTTCATTCTTCTTTGTGGCTGCCTTATTGGCTTGCAGATTGTCTTTGATATATATCTTGTGTGTACAGAGCTTAGGATGGATCCCATGTATGTCACCATAGTCCCATGTAAATGTTTTTGTGTTTTTGTAGAAGAGCAATCAACAACTACTCTTACTTGCATGCTCAACATTTTGTTAACATTAAGTGGCTTTCCCGAGTGATTTCCACTTGCTTAGAGAGATCAATCATGGAACATACATTGTTTCTTACAAAATTCAATATGTAATCATGTGGGAGAAGTTGGTGAAGGATGAAATTCTTACCTAGAACATTCATAGTGCTTTGTTGTGGTAGAATTTGGTTCACAAGAAAACTTAGGCATCATAATCTTCATCTACTTCTTCACTCCTTCCATAGTTATTTTGCAGGACGTTGGAAAGAACAACATCTTCTTCTTGTCCTTCAATTATGCATGATTTCTCAACATCATGAGTTACTTGCACAAGATTTTGGTCTTCTTTTGGCTCCTCAACCCAAATGGTTTGATCTTCTTCATTGAATCGGTTGTGCAGGGGGATAAAGCATGAGATTTTTAGTACCACTTCCATTAGAAATAATCATATTACCATATCTGCATCCTATGAATGCATCAACAGTGGCCAACCATGGTCTTCCTAGGATGATAGATATCCTCCTAAGCTTGCTTTTGGATAAAGAACAATAAAATCAACAGGGTATTCCCAAGAGTCTACCACTACCACTACATCTTCAAGGACTCCTTCAGTTTCACTATTGATCTATCTGTAAGTTTGTAAGACTATGGTTGTTGGTCTTAGTCCTTCTAACTTCAAATCATCCATGATTTGATTTTTCATGAATGTTTATGGATGCCCCAAGTCAATCAAAGTGTTTTTTTATTACTTGTGCCATTAATTGTAACATTTACCAAAGGACTTCTTGGATCTATGTACTTGGGCAAGATTGAATTTCCAAGAATAATATCAGCTAGTTGTCCAATAACTTATATAGTAGATGGATCTTTTCTCTTCTACCTAGTTTCTTTATGCATAGGTCCTTAACCAACTTTTTATAAATTGGCACATCCTTAATGGCTTGAATCAATGGAATTTTGACACAAATATCCTTTAGTTGGTTGACAAAATCAGAATCAAATTCTGATTTGAGGTCAATCTTCTTTTCTTGTAATATTTCAAGAAATGGTGGCTCATTAGCCTACATTTTATCCTTTGTTGTGGATTTGCTCAGCGTATTCTACTTTTGTTATGGATTTGCTTAGCATGTTTTCTTTGGATCCATCATTTATGTGATTCATCTTTTTTGCTTTTTTTATTATTGAAATATTTTTGCAACATCCCTTGATTCATCCACAATCTCTAGTAATGGTGGGTCTAGTTAGTGGAGGAAGTGCTCTTCCTAAGTGGAGGTGGATATTGTTGACATCAACTGAATAGGTAGGTATTGAGATGGTTTAGTGGTGTAGGATGGATGAGTAGCTTTATTATTGGGGTTAGGTGTTGGTTGAGCTAGTAGTTGAGTTACCTTTGGCTAAGAGTTTTCTTGGGGTTTGGCATTAGAGCTTGTTGTTGAGGGTAAGGAGGTTGATTGTAGGATTGTTGGTAATTAGGAGGTGGGTTATTCCATTGTTACCCTCCTCTCCAAGGATGTTTCCATGATTGAGGGGTTGTTGCCATTGTTGTTGGCCTTGAAATTGAGGTTTTCATTGTTGTTGATATTGGTAAGATATGGAGCCCAACCTTGTTGTTGATTAGCCCAAGGTGGGGGTGGCATATATTGATTATTAGACCAATTTTGAAATGCTTGCATAGGGTCTTGTGACATACCTCCTTATCTTGGCAGCCATGGTTTTCTTTGAGAAACATAGAACACTTGTCCATCCTTTATTTCTATCATCCTAAATTTAGGTGAAACCTCCTTTTCTTCTACAATGTTGGATAATCCTTTGCATCTGCAGTCATATTTCTTTCTTCTGCATGCATGGCAGAACTCTGTGAGTGTTGCCTTTGCATCTTCCCTTTTCTTATTGTCATGCAAGCATCTAATTGAGTGGCCATGTCATTAAAAATCTCCTGCTTCATGTTCTTGAACATGCTAACAATCTCTGACTTGGATATGTCCCCAATTGTTTTGGTAGTTGATCCACCTCTTGATCTTACATTTCTTATCCTCTTCATAGTAGCTCTTGAGTAATTTTGCATGCTTCACAATTTCTTTAAAGGAATATTTTGAAATGTCTCCTGCTCTAATCATGTCCAAGGCATCCATGTCCTCCTCATTGAGTCCCTTCAAAAGAGTAATTTGAGAGATTCAGGAGGTAGTCTTGTGTGCCTTGTCTTCTAAACATAGAACATGAATCTTTCTAGATAGTCTTCCAATGGTTCATCCTCCTTCTATGCCATCTTGTAGATTTCATCACTCTCTATGCTACTTGGCCTGTAATAGTCCTGATACTTATTGAGGAACTTCTCCTTCATCTATGCCCAAGTGGTTATAACATTTCTTCCTAAACCCATGAACCATCTCAAGGTTGCATCCTTGAGTGTAGCAGGAAATAGATTCAATTTATGTGCATCTGTGGTATAATCATAGCTCCTGCATAAAATGTCAAACTCAAATAGAAAGGTGTCTGGGTCTTCAGTTATGGATCCATAAAAGTTAGGAAGGTGAGGGAGAGATATTATTCATAGCAATAACTTCATCATTGTCGGTAATGGGAAACTCAAAAGTAGTTTCTCCTTTTTGAGAATTTTGGTCTACTTCTTTCATCATATTTGGCTACTCAGGAGCAACTTCAAACTTTCACTTGGAGGATGTTCTTCTACTATCAAACCTTGTACAAAGGAATATATACTTTCTTTAAAATCTGATATGGAAACCTATGCTACTTTTGGATTGGGTAAAAATCTACCATGAGCATCTCTCGGATACATCATGCACTACTCAACTCACTCAACATATATTAGCGGGGGGTATGAAGGTGAATTTCCTAAAACCTAACTTCTTCTAAAAATGAACAACCTCTCAAAAACATTATAACTTGGCAGTGTCCTTAACAACGATGCCAAAAATGGTGGTGCAAATTAACTAACAACATGGAATCTTTTCCCCAAGTGTGGGACTTGCAAAAATGGGAAAAAAATCTCCAGATTAAAGGTTGGTTCCTCTACTCCTGTATGCATGAAATTTGTAGAGGTTTAACTCAAAATTCTACTCTAATTCTACCAAGGAGACAAGGATAGAAAGAAAAAAGAAGATAAAACTAAACTAACAAGGTGATACACCAAAGGAGTGGTGAACATCTATTTCTACAGATTGACACAGATTATAAAAAATGCAACACAAATCATGCACAAATTGCTAAAATTGTAATGAAGGATCAGGATAGAGCAAACAACACAAGAAAGGATTGAAAATTCATTCACAGAGCTTGCATTGTCATTTCCATTTTTAAATACAGTGCATTACAACAACAAGGAGGTAGAAAAACATGTGTTGTAGTCCTAAAAAAGGTCTGATATTCCACAAATTCACTTGCCAGGGTGAAGGAGGGAGCCTGCAGAACATAAAAAAATGTCCAACCCTTTACAAATGAGCCAAATCGGCTTTTAACAATGAAAAACCGAGTTCAGGAAGGAGAAACATGGGAAAATTGAAATGAATGATTCAACCACCAACCAGATCCATCAAAATAGCATGGGTACCCTTAAAATTTCATTCCCCAAGATTTTTGACCATGCTGGAGAAGAATGGAAGCCATACTGCATTAAAAATGGTGGTTGAATGTCGGTTCTGCTCTTTTCCCCATGCCAAAGGTTTTTTCATTTTTCTCTCACTAAACTCCACCAAAAAAAAAATTGAAGATTCCATCATGTAGAGGACTTCAATAGCTTTCCAATGACACCAAAATCAAGAAAAAAGCTCTGGATCGAAAGATATGCCCCTCTGAAGATTTAGGGAAAAATGGGGCAAAAATCGGGTCGTGGGCGAAAAAACCTAAAATTTTTCCCCTTTTTTGAATTTGGGAAAAATTCCCCAAAAATCTCCACACCCCACTACTCCACTGCCATGTGGCACTTCCTCATTCATCCACGGGTTCAAATGGCCATTTTACCTTTTTGAATTTTGGAAAAAATTCCAAAATTTCTCTCCCCCACCCTCCACCGCTCCTTTACTCCACACTTTGATTTGGCGGCCTCCTTAATCAATTTTCTTTCCTTCTGCGGGCCCGCTCCAAAAAAAATTTTTCCTTTGCCATTTTTGAACACTTTGGAAAATTTCACCAAATCTTTCCATGCCTCCCTTCCTCCCCACGAATAGGACACATGTGTCATCCTCCCATTATTGGTCCACGGGCCTTTGCAAAAAAATTTCTTTTCCTCCTTGGCGGGCTTTGGGCCAATTTTTTCCTTTGCGCCCTTTACTATTTTGGAAAAAAGCCAAAATTTACTCCACCCCTCTGACTCCCACCACCCTCATGGACATGTGGCACATTCTCATTCAACGTGGGGCTTCTGGGCCAAAATTTTTCTTTGCCCATTTTTTTTGAAAAAATTTTTTTGGAACTTTTGGACCCCCAAAATCCTCTCCCTCCTCCGCCTTCCTCCATGGCACACTCCTCATTCATTCGGCGGCGGGGCCTCAAGCCATTTCTTTTCCTCTCATGGGGCCCACGGGGGAAAAAATTTTTTCCTTTTTGCACCCCACCCACTCTTGGTGATTTTTCCAACTTACCTCCACTGACCCACCATTCCACCACCACGTGGCACATTCCTATTGGTTGCGGACCTTCCCAGGGAAAATTTCCCTCAAAAACTCCACGAGCCATAGCCATAACTTGCAAAATACAAGGAGTTAGAAGGAAAATTTTACCTTTCTGGAAAGGTGAGAAAATTCTCTATCTGATGAAGCCATTTCTAGATAATTTTGAGTGCCTAAAAGTGAAAAAAATTTGACTGAGGCACAAGGAAGGAAGGAATGAAAGAAAGTTAGTCAAAAATAAGCAAGGGGCTTATTTTGGATAACAATTTTGGTGACTCAGAGGGGTCATCTACCTGCTGGATGAATGATCAATTGGCTTTTGAAGCAATCCATTGGGCATGGAGTCATCAACTTAACTACTTGGTACTCTCAACTCATTAGAAAATTTCTAGAAAGAAGATTGTGAGAGTAGAACATCACTTGATCTGAACATGGCCTGCAAAGATGCATCCTTGGGACAACAAAGCTTGTGCCAAAGCACTTAGGAAATGTAAAACTAAGCTACAAAAAACAATGTGCACAAGCACTTGGAGGAATGAAAATCTAAGCTAATATGTACAAGGTGAGGAGTTTCCCTTCTAGTAGCAATGCTTTAGATGGATTCCATTAACTGGAATCTGTAGTTCTTCACCATCCAATGTAGACAATTGGAAGGCATTGTTGTTCTTACATTTTGTGACCATGTAGGGGCCACTCCAAATGGCATCAAACTTTGAATGCCTTCCTGGCTTTTCTCGGTCTGCATCCCATTTCAACACTAAATCTCCAACTTGGAAGGTTCTAGCCTTAGCTTTCCTATCAAAGGTTCTCTTGATCAAGGCTTGGTCCTTCTCCATTGTTTGGGCTGCATGCTCTCTGATTTCTTGGAGTTCCATCAATTCTACATATCTAACCTCCATGGGTTCAAACTCCAACAATTCCAATTGCTTCATGAGTTCCAACGTTGGCAACTCAAGTGACATAGGCAAGATTGCCTCTCTTCCATAAACAAGTCTGAATGGAGAGTTACTGTGGATCTCTTGGGAGTTATCCTATCAGCCCATAAGGCTGATTTAAGTTTAGTGTGCCAAGTCCTCTGATTTTCATCAAGAGTCCTCTTGATGATCTTTAATAGGTTCTTGTTGGTAGACTCAGCTTGGCCATTACCTTGAGGGTAATAATTTGATGAAGTGCTCAGATAGATCCCATTCTTAACAGCCCATTCAGTTACCTTTGATCCTATGAATGCCAATGCATTATCTGATATTATAGTGGCAGGTATACCAAATCTGGTTACTATCCCCTCATAGAAGTCTAGAATGCTAGATTCATTTGCCTCTTTGAGTGCCACCACCTCAGTCCATTTGGTGAAGTAGTCTGTTGCTGTTAGAATCCACTTGTGTCCTTGGCTTGAGTTTGGGTTAATGACTCCAATGAAGTCCAAACCCCATTGCATGAATGGCTGGTCAACTGAAATTGGGTGCAATGGAAGGGCTGCTAATCTTTCCTTTCCTGTGAAGAATGCACAATTTTTGCACCTCTTGATCCATGCATAACAATCACTAAACACCTTGGGCCAATAATAGCCAGCCTTCATAATCTTGAGGGCTGTCACTCTTGGAGAAAAATGACCCCCAGCTGATCCACCATGGAACTCTTCTAACATTCTCTTAATTTGATTTGTCCCAATGCATCTCAACAACACTCCATTTATATCCTTTTTGAACAAGACACCATCAACAAGTGCATATGGAATAGCCTACAATCTGAAGTGTCTTCTCTTGGTTTTGTTCATCTCTGGAGGGCATAGGCCTATTTGTAAGAAGTGCATTATGTCTTGGGTCCAGCAAGGAGTGAGCATACCACCATTCTCTTCTTGAACACCTCTTTGTTCTTGGTTGTCTTGCAATGCCAAAACAACATCCTTCCCATTGCTTGCTTCCATTGATTTTCTCAAGACCAGCTGCTCACACAATCCCTTTCCTCAGACCAGCTTGGTGACTTTGATCTCAATGTCATACTCCATGACACGAGTAATCCACCCTGCACATTTTTCATTTAGGTCTTTGTTGAGGAGGAAGTCCTTAACTCCCACATGAGAAACCAACAGTTGAACCTTGTTGTTTGAAACTAGATGCTTAAATTTCTTCAAGCTCCTAATCACTAAGAACATGCTTCTCAATGAAGGAATACCTCACCTCATAGTCCTCCAAGCTTTGGCTAAAGAAGGCAATTGGCTGCTCTGCATTTTCTTTGTTCTGTTGTACTAAAATTGCAGAAATTGTATCATCACCACCAAATGCATAAAGGATAAAATCCTTTAGAGAAATCTGGGTTAATGAGAGTTGGAGCTTGTGAGATAGCCTCTTTGATTGCCTCAAAACTTTCCTTACCTTCAGCTATCCATTTGAAAGCCATACTTTTCTTCAACATCATAGTTATTGGCTTGACAAGGGCTTGCAAAGTCTGGAACAAACCTTTGAACAAAATTGATTCTTCCCAAGAAAACTTTGAAGGGCCTTCTTGTGACTTGGTAATGGTAGTGATTTTATTGCTTCAACCCTCTCTAGGATCAATTGCTAATCCCTCTTTGGAAACAATGTGGCCTAGGAGCTTTCCTTCATGAGCTAGGAAAATACATTTTTGGGATTCAAGGATACCCCAAATCTTCTACATCTTTGGAACACTTGTCTCAAATGAAAGAGATGATCTGCTGCACTTTTAGAAAATACAGTAATATCATCTAGGTATATCAGCACTATTTTGTTGATCAATCCCTTGAACACCATATCCATTTCCCTTTGGAAGGTAGCTCTGGCGTTAGACAACCCAAATGGCATTTTCCTATATGCATAGGTTCCCCATTTGGTGGTGAAGGCTGTTTTGAACTGATCATCCTCCTTTACCATGATCTGATTATACCCTGAATAACCATCTAGCAATGAAAACCTCTCAGAGCCAACAACAACTTGCAAAATCTGCTCCATAGAAGGAAGTGGGTAATGATCCTTGAGGGATGCTCTATTCAAATCTCTAAAGTCTACACACAATCTGATTTCTCCACTCTTCTTTCTAACTGGAACCAAGTTTGTAACCCAGCTTGAATGCTTGATGGGAAATATGATACTTGCCTCTATTAACTTATTCAATTCCTTCTTCATGAGAGGCTCCATGTGTGGATTGACCGGTCTTTGTTTTTTCCTGATGGGTTTAGCACTTGGATCTAATTCAATTGTGTGTTGAGCTAGCTTGGGATTGAAACCTCTCAAGTCTTCATAGCTCCAAGAAAATATATCCGGAACTCTTGGAAAAGTTGCATGAACTCATACCTTTCTTGCTTGGTTGCCACTTTACCAATTTGAAGTGATTTTCCTTCTCCCACCGAGATGGGCACTTGAATCTTCTCCCTTGACTTGGATGTTTTCTTTCTCCTTCCTAAATTGATCATTAGGATTAAAGATGGACTCCAAAGTGACAAGTCCTTTTGGTAGTTTGTTGGTTCTCAGCTGTACCACTTGATCACCATATTGTTGTTCTAACTTTTCCTATTTTTGGCTGAGAACTCAACTTCTTCTTGTAAGAAATTGATGATTTGTTGGTCACTTTCAAACACTTGCCAACTTACATTATTGTCTAGCACTGATGGCCTTACAATCACATGAATGTTTGGCTGCACTTTATCTTCCTTGATACTCTCCACAACATCAAAGGCTGCTCCAACTACTGCTGCAAGCCTATCAACAGCTTGGTTTTCTTTCCTAGGGATGGAGTTGATGCCAAAGCCTTCAAAATCCTCAATGAGGTCCCACACCCTATTCTTATAACTCTTGAGCAGGTCATTTTTGGCAGCATGTTGTCCTTTAACTTGATTAACAATCAGCTCACTATCACCAAAGACTTGTAAGTTTTTGATACCTCTCTTTCTTGACCAATGCAATCCTTGTATCAAAGCTTCATATTCAGTGTTGTTAGAACATGCAAACTGAAATCTAAAAGCTGAATAATACTTAATGCCTTGAGGTGAAACAAGCATAGCTCCCCCTACCTTGTCTACTTCTTGATCCATCAAAGAACAACTTGTCATACCTCATTGTCATCTTTATGGTCTAGCTTGGTGATGCTAGGAATAGGCTGATTTTCTTCATGCATGTAATAAACTCCTAGTTCAGATTCCTCTATTTCCTTGTAGGGATCAAAAGCATGTACCTTGCTTTCCCATTCATCAAGAGTCAAATCTGGGATGCTTCCAACTTTGGTGTCAACTTCATCGTGCTGGATAATCCTCTTGATCAAATGTTGAACAGTTGGCATTGATTGGGCTTGGAGTATGAGGCTCAATGTGAAAGTTTGCAATAGGTTCAGACCTGATTGTGGCCTTAGTTCCATATCTGGTCTAAAACAACATGTGTGACCAATCAATAGATAAATAGCCTCCAATTCTAGCTGTGAAATCCCTTGACAAACATAGGGCAAAAAGTGGTGGTAAATCTATCACTGACACATCTTGCAAAACAGTGACATTGGGGCATGCATGCAAAGTGAGGCTCAAATATTTAATTACCCCTACTATTGTTACTGTTGTCCCATCCAGTTGCACCACCCCTTTGGATATGACTTCATATTGGAGGCCCAGCTGATCAGCTATTTGCTTGGGCATCACAGAACTACTTGCCCCAGAATCAATCATACAATTGTGTACTAGTTTATCCCCAATGATCAATGAAACATAGAATGGAGGGGGCTTCAAAACTTTACCTTGTTGTCCTCCAAGCTTCCCCTCAGGCTGAGCAACATTTGTGAGTACCTTCTCTTGCATATGAGCTTGCTGATTTGAAGTTGACCAATTCTTCATGGCAGCTTGTAGTAGATCCCTTTGGCCTGGGATGGATAGTGATTCCCACATAGATATATTCACATTTGTCTTCTTCATTTGTTCAATGATGTTAAATGGGGATGAAACATCTCTTTTCTTCCCCTTAGCCTACACATTCTTTTCTTGTACATGGGCTGCAACAACTGGCATTTGAGCTGGTCTAGAAGGTGGCTTGGGCTGTCCTTGCACATTTGGAACTACATTTTGCTTGCCAACACTTTGTGGAGTGATGGAAGGTTGTGGATCACCTGGAGCTAATGACTTCCCTTCACCAATATTCCTCTTCTTTGACCATGTGTTAGCTACTACATTCTGAGAAATTGTTTGATTCATACCACAAAAATCTTCAGCTTGCCAATTCACAAGTGTAGTCTCATTTGGAGTTGTATTTTGCTGAGATGTTCCTTGTTGTTGGTTTGTTTCTTGACTCACCTCACTCTCTACACCAATTTTTGTCACCATCAAAGCTTGGTTCAAAGCACCATTGAAGCACATAGACTGGTTGTGAGGTTCATTGCATGGGAAACACCAATCATACTCTTGAGCTATATTATTTTGCACTTGGCACTAAGGCTTTAGAGGTAGATGCAACATTGGGGTTATAGGGCTGAAATGGTCTATTGGCAGGAGGCCTTACTTGATTTTGATTTGCAGCTGGATTGGGTGGCCTATTAGGCTGATATGGTTGCCTATTAGGCTGAGTTTGAGACTGATAAGAAGGTCTAAAACTTTGGGCTTGCTTGCCTCTTGAGTGTAACCAGCTCATTGCCTAAATTTTGTAATTGTTTCATGACTTCTTGAAGTTCATTTGAGGCACTAGAGGATGAAGTAGAAGTTTCATTTGAACTCTGATTTCTAGGAGTGGGAATAGGAGCTAAAGTAGGTGCTTGACTAGTGCTTGGGCTTTCCAAGTTTGGATATAAGGGCATGGGAGGCCTAGGCACCAGTTTACTAGCTTGGATCAAACAATTCTCAGCCCTAATGGTGATGCTATAAGCTGCAGGTATATTTGCACCTCCCATGGATTGGATTAACATAGAAATATCAGAATTTAAAGCTTTGAGATAGTATAAGAAAGCACCTTCAGCTGTTGGCCTTACTGTCACTGGGATTCTATCCCATGTCCTTTGAAATCTGAAATTGAAGTCTGTTAGCTGCTCATTGGGAGCTCTCTTGATAGTTGTCAATTGTTCCAATAGAGACAAATTATCTCCCTTTTCTCCAAACTGATCATGGAGAGCTATGCACAACTAGTTCCAATTTTGGATAGAGCCTACCCCAAGGCTCTGAACCATTGCAAGGCTTTCCCTTTGAATGAAGATGCCAACAATTTGACAACAATTTGCATCTCAACAATCTCATGGATTGCACAAACATTAGCAATGTCTTTGACATGATCACCAGGAGTGGTCTGATTTTCCCCAGTAAAGTATGGGATGTTCTTCAATGCTTTGCAACTGGAACTAGGTTTTGTGCATTGAGAGCAAGTGGGCTGCTATCCTAGTGAAGTTGACATAAGGGTTGTGTTGTGCCATTCTGATTGGCTTGAGAACCCTTGTTGATTGGGTGAAAGGTCTACCAGGTGGAGGAGTTGATAGAGTTCTGTTTGGTGGAGATGGAGACCTTTGAATTCTTCTTCCCCTCTCTCTTCTTCTTGGGGATAATTACAGATACTCAAAAATCCCTCTTCTCTAGCCCTTGACCTTGTTTGGATCCTTCTCATGAATCTTCAGACTTGGACTACTAAAACCAGTTGATTTTATCTCTTTGGAGTCGCCAGATGTGCAAATCAGGGCTCTTTTAAGCAAGAAACTTACAACAAAAATGCACATCAACTTTTTGTAATGAAGATGAAGACCTCTAAGGTCCCACTGGGTGTGCCAAAACTATTAGTGCAAATCAGCAGCACCCCCTAAATGACCTTCAGATCTTTCTAGTTTGATAATGGGTCATTTAGTGTGATTGCACAACATGGAATCTTTTCCCCAAGTGTGGGACTTGCAAAAATGGGAAAAAAACTCTCCAGATTAAAGGTTGGTTCCTCTACTCCTCTGATCAGATGTATGCATGAAATTTTGTAGAGGTTTAACTCAAAATCCTACTCTAATTCTACCAAGGAGACAAGGATAGAAAGAAAAGAAGATAAAACTAAACTAACAAGGTGATACACCAAAGGAGTGGTGAACATCTATTTCTAGATTGACACAGATTATAAAAATGCAACACAAATCATGCACAAATTGCTAAAATTGTAATGAAGGATCGGATAGAGCAAACAACACAAGAAAGGATTGAAAATTCATTCATAGAGCTTGCATTGTCATTTCCATTTTTAAATACAGTGCATTACAACAAAAAGGAGGTAAAAAACATGTTGCACAGTCCTAAAAAAGGTCTGATATTCCACAAATTCACTTGCCAGGGTGAAGGAGGGAGCCTGCAGAACATAAAAAATGTCCAACCCTTTACAAATGAGCCAAATCTGGCTTTTAACAATGAAAACCTGAGTTCAGGAAGGAGAAATGCGGGAAAATTGAAATGAATGATTCAACCACCAACCAAATCCATCAAAATAGCATGGGTACCCTTAAAAGTTCATTCCCCAAGATTTTTGACCATCTGGAGAAGAATGGAAGCCATACTGCATTAAAAATGGTGGTTGAATGTCGGTTATGCTCTTTTCCCCATGCCAAAGGCATTTTTTCATTTTTCTCTCACTAAACTCCACCAAAAAACAAAATTGAAGATTCCATCATGTAGAGGACTTCAATAGCTTTCCAATGACACCAAAATCAAGAAAAAAATGAGCTCTGGATCAAAAGATATGCCCCTCTGAAGATTTAGGGCAAAATTGGGGCAAAAATCGGGTCGGCGGGCAAAACCTAAAATTTTTCCCCTTTTTTGAATTTGGGAAAAATTCCCCAAAAATCTCTCCATCTCTTGCCACTCCGCTGCCATGTGGCACTTCCTCATTCATCCGTCCATGGGTTCAAATGGCCATTTTACCTTTTTGAATTTTGGAAAAATTCCAAAATTTCTCCACACCCCGCCGCTCTACTCGCTGCCACGTGGCACACTTTGATTTGGCGCGGGCCTTAAACAATTTTATTTTGGGATTCTAGGAAATTTTTTTCCTTTGCCATTTTTAAAACTTTGGAAAATTTCCCAAATCCTTCTCACCTCGCCCTCCACCTCACACGACTGAACCACGTGTCATCATCCTCCATTTAGTCCATGGGCCTTTAAAACAAAATTTTTTTTCCTCCTTGGCGGGCTTGCGGGCCAATTTTTCCTTTTCGCCCTTTTACTATTTTGGCAAAAAGCCAAAATTTACTCCACCCTCCGACTCCCCGCCACTTATCATGGACATGTGGCACACTCTTTTGGTTTCACACATGGGGCTTCGGGGCAAAAAAAATTTTCCTTTGCGCCATTTTTGGAAAAATTTTTTCAACTTACCCCCACCGGTCCGACCTCCGCTGCCACGTGGCACCTCCTCATTAGGTGCGGGCCTCAAGCCATTTCTTTTCCTCCATGGCCCGGGGAAAAAATTTTTCCTTTGCACCCCACCCACTCTTTGGTGATTTTTCCAACTTACCTCCCTCCGCTAACCTCAAATTCCGCCCTTTGCCCTTTGGCACATTCCTATTGGTTGCAACCTTGAGAAATTTCCCTCAAAACTCCACTTAGACCTTCCTTTCTCGGAAAAATTTCCCTCAAAATTTTGATTCCTAAAAAGTAAAAAAAATCGAGGCACAAGGAAGGAAGGAATGAAAGAAAGTTAGTCAAAAATAAGCAAGGTGCTTATTTTGATAATAAAATCATTAAGTTTCAACCAATTATTAAATCATGAATTAAATAAGCAAGTTATTTGTTAAGTTACAACACATAATCTAGATGATGGCGTTGAGTCCTCTCCTAGTTCTCATAATTGCTTCTTCCATTAACACGTTAAATGTAGGTGTGATTTCCACGTCCTCCAAGCTCCTTAGGGTCACCAATATGATTCATGTGTGTGTGACCTCCTTTGCTTAAGATGCTTTGTTGCAGATGAGTTCCTTTAGATGCATACATGGTTATTATGGATGACCCCTTTGATGTGGATGATTCCTTTGGCTACATGTTAGTTCTTTCATATAAAGGGCTATTTTCCATTAATGAGGATGGCATTATAAAACATCATTTAAATATCATATTGTAATTAAAAGAATAAATGTATACTCATCCTATTAGGTTCTAGAAAAAATCTAAATTACTAGAACATATTTTTTTCATTCATTAAAAATTTCAAGTTCACATGGTTCAATTTTTTTTAGGGTTAGAAGTTTCAGTTAGGTTCAGGGAGTAATTTATCCCCATACCCACTCTCTAACAGGCTCAGAGTTTCAACTTGATTTTTCTCATACTTAATGCATTCCAAAATTTCCCTAAATCATTCCCATTGGATAGGAAATTTTCTCACCTTTCTAGTGATATAAAGAAGTCCTCCTAACTCCTTCGAAACTCAAGATATGAGCAAGCGGACTTTAGGGGTCAAATTTTCCCCAAGGGGACACGTGTCAAGGGGGAAAGAGCAAATTTTTGGTTGGTGGGTCATGGGGTGGCGTTTGGAATTTTTCCTTGTGTGGGAGAAAATTCCCATTTGCACTCATGCCTCCATGGGTCCTCCAAGGACACGTGGCGGCCTCCTCATCCAAAGGGAGAAGGAGAGGAAGGGTGGAGGGCGGGGTTTAATTTGGACATTTCGCCCAAGGGAAAAAAAACCAATTTGCCTCCACGTGCCCATGGGTCTGCCATGGACACGTGGCACTCCACCATTTTCTAACGTGGGGAGAAGAGAGAGAGGAGAGGGGGTGGGGATGGGAGATTTGGTGAATTTTGCCAAAGGGAGGATAAAGGGGTAAAAATGCGCGTGGGTCCACAGCGTGCCGTGGAAGGAGGTTTTCCCAAGGTAGGGTGGGAGTGTGGGGCCATGGGAGATTTTTACGAAAAATTTCCAAAGGAAAAAAAAGGTAAAGTTGAAAAGGTTCTCCCCCTCTCACTGCACCCCAAGGTGCCACGTGGCACCCTTTGTGATAGGCGCGTTGGGGGGAAAAAGATGAAAAATTTTCCAAAATTTTTTAAAAGGCCTAAGGGCAAAAATGATGCCGCACCTCCGCCGTTGCCCCATGAGGACACGTGGCAGCCTCGATTGGCTTGCATGCTGTGGTGGAGGAAAATTCAAAAATTTCCCAGCTAAAATTTTCAAAAAAAAAAATTCTAAGGATTTTTAATGGGAAATTTTTCGGGCCATGGCGGGCCCTAGGAAAAAATTTTCCCAAATTTTCCTGCAGCGCGAAAAACTCAAAGTGCCATAACTTTTTGCTAGAAAGCTCATTTTTGGGAAAACAGGACTTTATGGAAATATCTCGATGCCCTCTTTGCATAAGAAACATAAATTTTACTTTTTGATAAATTTTAAGGGTCAATTTTTAAAAAATGATCTGCAGGCTTTTAAAAAGCCAATTGGTAAATTCCAACTTTAAATTTGATTAAATTGGATCTCCTCCTTCACTCAACATGCCAAAAAGACATGGAGGATTGATCTAGGAAGGATTTAAAGTGTTTTAGGAAGGTAAATTTGTTCAATTTATTTCAGTTTGAATTTTTCCAACAATTGACATTGAAAATGACTGAGAAGGGATTGGATTCGATTTTGCAATAATTTAAATTGTTTTCTTAAGTTTTCTTTGTCAATTTGAGTTCATTTATGATTATATACATATTAAATTTTAACATTTCAAGTTGATTAATTGTAGTCAAACTATGCATTTTAATTAAATTCATTTGCCAGTTTTAAGTTTATAACTGAAATTCCATTTCTAGAAATTTGTTTATCAAATTCATCATTCAAGTGTGGTTTTTATTTCTAAACTAACCCAATACATTTAGTTGTTTATAAACAAATCATTTCAAAGCTAAATTACAAATCTAATTTCCAATTTTAATATATTTCCAAAGATACAAAACAATATACTTCCTCATACGTACGTATTTCTTTTCTTTCTTTTAAACGAGAGATTCCAATCACACAATTTGATATTCCAACTCAATCACAACAATGTAAAAGAGAGATGAACTTGCAATTCTTTATTAATTCAAAAGAAAACATCTTTACATTCTTTCATTCCTTGAATGCAATTAACAGAAATTCTATTTCTTTCTTTCCAAAATCAAAATATAAATGTCTTTCACAATTCAAATATCCACTTTCATAATCAATTACATACATCTTTTCTTCACAAAATACATATTACAATTTCATCCACAACAAGTGGGAAAGGATTACAAATAAATATGTTTTCACAAGGGACTATCAAACTACATTTTTCCTTTGCTCTAGGACAACAACATGCACATTTTCTCTTTCTCCAAGTTGATCACAACAAAAGAGGGGGAAAGGCAACGCTCTCCACCCAACCAAGACATCCAATGAAAGGAGAAGCCTTCCTTCATCATTGGCCCCGAGCCCCAACCAAAATACAATAATAGATGTAATTCAACCCATGGCAACAACTGGCTTCCACAACACACAACATTCTTTCAAACATGCACATTTCAATATAAAACATAGTTCAACACAAAACAACAGTTTACAACTACAATTGAAAACATTCAATCAAAACTCAGGCTTGATCATGCAAGCCAAAGGAGCAAGGTCTATGGGGGAAGCTACTTATGCCTCCCAATTGGGAATTGGGCATCCACCAGAACAAACCACCAAAATAATTCATCCCATACATATCCTTATGCCCCCCAAAATCCCTCCTTATGCCCCCACAGATTTCCTTATGCCCCCACAAAGTAAGAAATGCAAGCTATTTCTTTTCCATGGTGGATCCCAAACCCAAACTCCCTCCACAAAATTTGATGCCAATGGCATTCCTTATGCCCCCCACATGGATTCCCCATAGCCTTCTCCTACACCATCCCTAAGGCAGTCTACCCAACCAACCAATAAATAAAACAAAACATGCACCATTCACACAACACAACAAGAAAATAACAACATAAAAGAGAGTTAAATTCCTACCTCTCCATGGTACTTGTTTCCAAACAAAAGCTTTCAAAAATGCCAAAAACACAGTTCCAAAACAACAATCTCCCAAGCATGCAAAGCTTTCTCCAAAATTCCTCCAAAAAAGAGCTCCAACACAAGAAAAATGTGCCCCAAAGAAGTTGCAAAAATGATTCAACAACCCAAAAACAAGGCAAGAGTTTGAATTATATAGAAGAGGGAAGAGAGAGAGGATGATGTGGATCCATGTAGGATGCCACATCACACATCCTCAAATTCAAACACAAAAGACAAAATCCATTCTCCCAAGCACAATAAAGAGGTGGGTGAAAATATGACAAGTTACTTGCACACTCCAAAAAAGCCCACACCTCAAGGGACAACAAAATTAAATAAAATGTAAGAGAGTGCAATTAAAAACAAGCAACATGATTAATAAAATTCATTATAAAAGTCACAAATCACTTCTCCAACCATAAGTATGGTTGGTAAATTAAATTTAGAGGCATGGGACAAGTTTTACTTGTCCCACACTCAAAAACAACCCCCAAGGACAAATTCAATTTTTCATGGAGGTGGAGTATTTCATACTCCAAAACTGACTTACACAAACTCTTACACAACTTACACATCCCTTACATATTTAATACAAACAACCAACAACTCCATTATTACTTTCCCATATCCCAATTTAATTTATTTAAATTTTAATCATATGATTCTCACATTAATCTATCCACAATTTAATTAATTAAAAAAAGGAACACACTAATAAAATACATACAACAATAATAAAATTAACCACATTAATAAAATACACAAACCCATGGTCACATATAAAGAAATCCCCCATGGGAATCCCTAACAAAAACACACACACACACAAAAAAACATGTTGCCATGGTGACCTTGTCGAATTCACCTAGAATTCCATTGTGGTTGGTCTCATCCCCGATGTTTTGTTGTGATATTTTTAACCTACAAAAATACAAATACCTCCTTCGGCCTCATGGCCATATCAGAACATCCACATGATATAAATAAAATCACAAAATCATCTAAGTATAAATGAATCACAACAACATCAAGTAACAACTACATCATTTGCATTTTTAATCAACAACTATATCATCATCATAAAATATCCATTTTCTAGATCTACTCATAATATCCAAAATCACATGTCTGAACAACATCCATAAAACATCCATGTCAAATAGTATATCATCATCCACATATAAGGTGTCTCTAATAATCATCATGCATCATAATCAAATCAAGATCAACAATAATCCATGATCAAATGTCTAACAACATACTAAATCAAAACATAATAATGTCCATAATGTGATCAACTATATCAAAATAAGTATCAAAAGGTGTCAAAGGGAAGTGGGCACTACATCCCCCTCCCCTTAGACTCGACTTCCTCTTGGAAGTCACTGGAACAAATGTGGAAACTAAACTCGTAATGAAGTAGCATCCTCCCATGTAGCTGCAGTCTCATCATATCTGTCCCACTGCACCTAAACCTTGATCAACCTCTCTACCTCGAAGGCCCAGGGTCCTGTGATCTAAGATGTGAATGGGCTCCACCATCACCTGCCCCTGATCCTACACCTATAATGATGTCTAATCTAACACATGAGAAGGATCTGCAATATATCTCCTAAGAACTGAAACATGAAAAACATCATGTATGCGAGACAAGCTGGGTGGCAATGCTAGATGGTAGGCCAAAGGGCGATACGCTCCAAGATCTCAAAAGGACCAACGAATCTAGGAGCTAACTTAGAACCTTTTCCATAATGGATAGGGCTCTTGTGTGGCCTGACACGAAGGAACACCTTCATGCCCACATCAAAACTACGATCGATCCTATGTTGATCTGCATACTTCTTCTTCTCTGTCATGTGCCTCCTACAATCTCTACTCTAATCAACACCACCTGCTGCTCCATGTCCTATAAAAGAGCTGGTCCAAGAGATACTCTATCCTCTAACTTTCCCAGGCTAAGAGGTGTGTCCTGCACTCTCTACCATACAAATCCTGAAAAGGAGCCATGCCTATGGAACTCTGAAAACTATTATTGTAGGAAAACTCCACTAAGTACAGGTACTCCTCCCATTTAGACTGCTTGATCCATCACATACATCCTGAGCATATCCTCTAAAATCTGATTCACCCACTCGGTCTGTCCATCTATCTCAGGGTGATATGTTGTGTTGAAGTTGATTCTCGTCCAGGGACATACTACATGGTAGTCCAGAAATGTGAAGTGTACAAAGGATCACGGTCATCAAAAATGATCTTCCATGAATCTCCCATGTAACCTAACAATCTCATCCAAATATACTCGTGCCACTGCTCTAGCTATATAAGTGGTCTTCACCGGAGAAAAGTGAGCCACTTTTGTCAATTTATCAACCATGACCATAATGGCGTCGTGGTGATATCTCGACATCGGTAGCCCAACAATGAAATCCATGGAAATGGTGTCCCACTTCCATTCTGGTATAGCATGAGGATAAAGAAGGCCTGCTTGGATGTTGATGCTCGACCTTAACTCTCTGGCACTCTAAACATCATGACACAAACTAGGCCATGTCTCGACAAGTCCTCTCCAATGATACAACTATCTCAAGGTGGCGTGCATCTTCTTCACCCCAGGATGGGCTGAATAGGGTGCATGATGTGCCTCTACCAAGATGTCCTGCCTCAAGCCTCCATCTCTGGGAACATATATCTAGGCCTCTGTGCTGAGAAGACCATCTGTCCTCTAAGGAAAAACCATCAAAATTCCCCTCAAGGGTCTCTGTGACTCGATCTCTGCTCGTACTGCAATGTAGAAGTTGTCAAGAGGAAGTTGTTGAAGAATCCTACTCCATAAATCTATGCTCACTAAGTGGCCATAGCCACATGTCTCCATCTGCTGAGAGATCTGCTACCACATTCATTCTCCTTCCCCTTCACATGCTCGATCTCCATGTCATACTCACAAAGCAACTCCATCCAATGCCACTGTGAGTGAGCATTGAGATTGGGCTGCGTGAAGAGGTGGCGAAGACTCAAATGATCTATCTGAGTGTGAATCTCCTGCCAAGAAGAAAATGTCCTCCATCTAACCAAAGCATGCACAACTACCACAAGCTCAAGATCATGGGTCGGATAATTAAGCTCGTGATCTTTGAGTTTGTGAGACTCAAAAGCCACTACTCTACCCTCCTGCATCAACACACCTCCAAGGCCTGCTAAAGAAGCATCTGTGTAAACAAAGAACTCACCTGTGGATCCGGCACTACAAGAATAGGTGTTGTGGTGAGGCATTCCTTCAGTGTCTTAAAGGCCTACTCACATCTGTCTGACCAAACAAAACTTCTTCCCTTTCCTCTAAAGGGAAGTGATAGGGTGTGTAATCTGAGAGAAGTCTGAAAAAATCTCCGGTAGTAACCTGCTAATCCCATGAAGCTGCACACCTCGGTCACTGTAGTGGGTGCTTGGCCAATCCATAATGGCTCTAATCTTGGAAGGATCGACTGTGATACCTTCCCCAGAAATGATATGACCCAAATATTGCACCTCTGTCTGAAAAAAGCACACTTCTCCAAGTTCCCATAAAGTTGCTGCTCACAAAGACACTTGAAGAACCTAGGTGGTGCCCCTCATGCTCCTCATGTGTACGTGAGTATATCAAAATGTCATCTAGGAAGATGAGCATGAAGTGATCTAAGAAGGTCTGAATACCCCATTCATCAAACTCATGAACATTGTGGGGGCATTAGTCAAACCAAAAGGCACCACTGTGAACTCATAGTGCCCATATCTCATGTGGAAGGTGGTCTTATGAATGTCCACCTCCAAAATCCTCAGTGATGGTACCTGACTTAAGATCAATCTTAGAGAAAATTGGCTCCCTTCATCTGATCAAACAAGTCATCAATACGAGGAAGAGGATAACGATTCTTGATCGTTACCTTGTTCAGCTGGGTAATCAATACACAACCACAAGGATCCATCCTTCTTCTTCACAAAGATCACGGTGCACCCCAAGGGGATACACTAGGATGGATAAGGCCCTTCTCCAAAAGGCCCTCAAGTTGTAACTTGAGCTCACAGAGCTCTGGGGTGGTCATCTGATAAGGTGCTCGTGAGATAGGCTCTGCTCTCAGGAACTAGATCTATATGAAAATCAATCTCACGTGGGGGTGGTAACCCAGTAGCTCCCTGAAAAGACATCTAAAACTCTCTCAAAATGGGATGATCATCTAGCGATGGTCCACTAGACCCATCCTCTGATCTTTCACTAACTGTAATAGCATACATACATCGACAACCCCATCACACACACTGCTTAAGCTACATAGCATAGAGATGGTGCAATAGAAATGGGTCTCTTGACCCCTGAAATCACCGACTCAACTCCCAAATCATCTACACAAGATATAGTCTTGTGATAACAATCCATCCTGGCCCTATGTGTAGATAACCAATCCATACCCAAAATGACTCCATACGAGCCCAAAGGAAGGATACGAGATCTGAGGTAGTGGTGAAAGGTCCCAAATCCACTACACACTCCTTAACTAAGGAGTCTATAGAGATCTTGGCTCCAGAAGCCATCTCGACATCCCAACTAAGACCCTTCCTAACTACCACCACTGCATCATCTCTCTACTAAAGATGGTGCAATGAAAGAATCAAAAGAACCAGAATCAAACAATACAGAGGTAGGAATACCACCAATGCTACATGTGGTCTCAATGAATGTGCTTTGATGCTCTACTGGTGGTTCTCAACCACTTGCATAAATCATGTGGCTACGTCCCATGTCACCAACCATCGGCTCTAAATCTATGTGCCTTACCCTTGTTGTTAGGGTTACTGTGGGCAATCTCTCCAAAAGTGTCTAGTAACTCCATAACCAAAACATCCTCCTGATCCTCCCCAATGAGTAGCACCTCCAGTAGGTGCCCTAGAAGTCTGTGGTGTGGACCCTGATGATCCAGCTACGTCTCTGTTGAGGTCTCTGGTGAGCTCCCATTGACTGAGCTCTAGGTCCACCCTGTGTCTGATGGGACCCCTAGGAGGAGGCCCCATACTCTGACCTCTCTGTGCATCAGCTCTCTGTGGAGGTCTATGAGGTGGGTGGGACTACTGCTTTGCTTTGCTTTGCTGTTGTGGCCTAAAGGATGACTGTGTTGTACCCTAGCCACCACGAGGAAGGGGTACTAACCCCCTCGATCTACCATCCTACATCTGTTGTATGCGGCTCTTGGACTCGGTCTCTAGCTTTGTTGGGTCTTTCCCAGTCTCCTCTATAATATAGGCCTTCTCGATGGCCTCAGCTAAAGTCTGTGGGTAGTGGATCCACACTACACCTCCAATATCTAAATTTAGGCCCTGGATGAACCTGTGAATCCACACTGCTCATCCTACATATACTCTACATACTGGAGTAGATCCAAAAATCTACTCTCATACTCTACTACTGAAAGAGATGCATCATGTCGGGTCATGGAACTCATCGATCCTCTGTTGTATGAACCTCGTGATAAATACCTACTCTGAATCTCTCCTCAAATAGCTCCCAGGTCACTGTCTCTAAATCTACATGGAGCTTCTGCTCCTCTATCCTCCACCATACTCTGCTCCATCCCTCAGTAGATGGATCACAACACTGACTTTCATGTTTCTTTAGAACAAGGACAAAGCTTGAAGCAACCGCTCAAGCTCACTAGCCAGGCCTCTTCTTGAAATCCACCCATGTCACTGAGTAATGTGAGGGCCGAAGCTTTAGGATCTCCCTGATGTGATCCGTTGTTGTGGTCTGACGGCCTCTAGGTCTCTCTACATGCTCATCCCTAAGCCTAGGGCTCTGAGACCTCTCTCTATGCTCTGGAACTCTGTCACCTGTCTCTAGGTGGTGACTCTACTCTGGCTGACTCCACATGGGAGTTCTCTCCTCTATGCTCCTCGCTGGGTCGAGGAGATACCTAACCCTCAATGGAAGGGGCTCTGTCATGACTAGTTGCATGTCCTCCTCCTAATCCTCTGCGTGTAGAGCGGCATTAACATCCTGAAGGGTCTGTAGAATCTGAGGTAGGATAGCTACTACACCCTGATCTAGTGGTGGTGGTGGTGGTGTGGTGAGTTTGAGTCTCTGTGAAGGTTCCTCTCACTCTGTCTGAGCCTCCTGCATAGACCAAAGTGAGAGTTAGTTTATTTTGCTAAGTTTTACACAACTTCCATGTTTACTAAAATATACAAATTCTAGCTAAGTTGTTTTCTAGGTTTAAAAGTGTGCTAGGTTTAAGTTTCATGTCCCAAGTTTTCTAGTGTGCCCAATGGTCCAAGCTTTTGAACCACTGCTCTGATACCAAGTGTGATGCCCATTAAAACAACCCACTTGAGACCCAAGAAACAACCTAGGGTTAGTTAGAAAATTATGGAATAATTTTTTTTTTATTAGAAGTGTCCACAACCAAGTTGCAAGACAACATTGACCTATTAGGTTCGGAACAAATCTAAATTACTAGAACATATTTTCCTTCATTAACAAATTTCAAGTTCACATGGTTCAATTTTTAGGGTTAGAAGTTTCAGTTAGGTTCAGGGAGTAATTTACCCCATACCCACTCTCTAACAGAGCTCAGAGTTTTAACTTGATTTTTCTCATACTTAATGCATTCCAAAATTTCCTAAATCATTCCCATTGGATAGGAAATTTTCTCACCTTTCGATGATATAAATAAGTCCTCCTAACTCCTTGAAAACTCAAGATATGGCAAGCGGACTTTAGGGTCAAATTTTCCCCAAGGGGACACGTGTCAAGCAGGGGTGAAGAGAAAATTTTGGGTTGGCGGGTCACGGGGCGGCGTTTGGAATTTTTCCTTGCATGGGAGAAAATTCCCATTTGCACCCATGCCTCCATGGGTCCTCCAAGGACACGTGGCGGCCTCGAGTCATCGCGGGAAAAAGGGAAGGGAAGGGCGGAGCGGGAGAGAGATTGGGATTTCACCCAAGGGGAAAAAAGCCAAAAATGCACTCCACGCCCCATGGGTCCCATGGACATGTGGCACTCCACATTCATGTGGGGAGAAGAGAGGAGAGGTGGAGTGGGGGGGGGTTGATTTGGTGAATTTTGCCAAAGGGAGGAGATAAGGGGAAAGGGTAAATGCGGGTCGGGTCAGCGCGCGTCGTGGAAGGAAGGAGAGTTTCCCAAGGCGGGGGGGGAGTGCGGGGCCATGGGGGGTTTTTTTCAAAAATTTCCAAAGAAAAAATTTCAAAAAAAAAATAAGGTTCTCCCCCCTCCTTTGCACACCCCAAATGGTGCCACGTGGCAGCCTCTGATTGGTTGCGGGCGGGGGGGGAAAAATGAAAAATTTTCCAAAATTTTTAAAAGGTCTAAGGGCAAAAATGATGCACACCTCCACCATTGCCCCATGAGGACACGTGGCAGCCTCTTTGATTGGCTATGGGCTGGTGGAGGAAAAAATTCAAAAAAAAAATTTTCCCAAACCAAAATTTTTCAAAAAAAAAAATTTCTAAGGATTTTTAATGGGAAATTTTTCGGGCCACGGGCCCGCCAGGGAAAATTTTCCCAAATTTTCCCCAGAGCAGGAAAAAAAACTTCAAAGTGCCATAACTTTTTCTAGAAAGCTCAGTTTTGGGAAAACAGGACTTTATGGAAATCTCTCGATGCCCTCTTTGCACAAGAATCATAAATTTTACATTTTGATAAAGTTTAAGGGGTCAATTTTACAAAAATGATCTGCAAGCTTTTAAAAAGCCAACTGTAATTTCCAACTTTAAATTTGATTAAATTGGATCTCCTCCTTCACTCAACATGCCAAATAGACATGGAGGATTGATCTAGGAAGGATTTAAAGTGTTTTAGGAAGGTAAATTTGTTCAATTTATTTCAAGTTTGAATTTTTCCAACAATTGACATAAAAATGTCTGAGGGAAGGATTGGCTCGATTTTGCAATGTTTAAATTGTTTTCTTAAGTTTTCTTTGTCAATTTGAGTTCATTTATGTTATACTAAATTTTAACATTTCCAAGTTGATTAATGTGTGCAGGTCTGAACTGTGCATTTTAATTAAATTCATTTGCCAGTTTTAAGTTTATAACTGAAATTCCATTTCTAGAAATTTGTTTATCAAATTCATCATTCAAGTGTGGTTTTTATTTCTAAACTAACCCAATACATTTAGTTGTTTATAAACAAATCATTTCAAAGCTAAATTACAAATTCTAATTTCCAATTTTAATATATTTCCAAGGATACAAAACAATATACTTCCTCATACGTATTTCTTTCCTTTACAATTAAACAGAGATTCCAATCACAATTTGATATTCCAACTCAACACAACAATGTAAAAGAGAGATGAACTTGCAATTCTTTATTAATTCAAAAGAAAAAATCTTTACATTCTTTCATTCCTTGAATGCAATAACAAAATTCTATTTCTTTCTTTCCAATAAACAGAAAAATGTAAATGTCTTTCACATTCGAATATCCACTTTCATAATCAATTACATACATCATTTCTTCACAAAATACATATTACAATTTCATCCACATCAAGTGGGAAAGGATTACAAATGAATATGTTTTCACAAGGGACTATCAAACTACATTTTCCTTTGCTCCAGGACAACAACATGCACATTTTCTCTTTCTCCAAGTTGATCACAACAAAAGAGGGGAAAGGCAATGCTCTCCACCCAACCAAGACATCCAATGAAAGGAGAAGCCTTCCTTCATCATTGGCCCCCGAGCCCCAACCAAAATACAATAAGAGGTGTAATTCAACCCATGGCAACAAATGGCTTCCACAACACACAACATTCTTTCAAACATGCACATTTCAATATAAAACATAGTTCAACACAAAACAACAGTTCACAACTATAATTGAAAACATTCAAATCAAAACTCAGGCTTGATCATGCAAGCCAAAGGAGCAAGGTCTATGGGGAAGCTACTTATGCCTCCCAATTGGGAATGGGCATCCACCAGAACAAACCACCAAATAATTCATCACACACATATCCTTATGCCCCCAAAATCCCTCCTTATGCCCCCACATATTTCCTTATGCCCCCACAAAGTAAGAAATGCAAGCTATTTCTTTTCCATGGTGGATCCCAAACCCAAACTCCCTCCACAAAATTCTGATGCCAATGGCATTCCTTATGCCCCCCACATGGATTCCCCATAGCCTTCTCCTACACCATCCTATGGCAGTCTACCCAACCAGCCAACAAATAAAACAAAACATGCACCATTCACACAACACAACAAGAAAATAACAACATAAAAGAGAGTTAAATTCCTACCTCTCCATGGTAACTTTTGTTTCCAAACAACAAGCTTCAAATGCAAAAACACAGTCCAAAACAACAATCTCCCAAGCATGCAAAGCTTTCTCCAAACTTCCTCCAAAAACAAGAGCTCCAACACAAAAAATGCCCCCAAAGAAGTTGCAAAATGATTCAACAACCCAAAACAAGAAGAGTTTGAATTATATAGAAGAGGGAAGAAGAGAGATGATGTGGATCCATGTAGGATGCCACATCACACATCCTCAAATTCAAACACAAAAGACAAAATCCATTCTCCCAAGCACAATAAAGAGGTGGGTGAAAATATGACAAGTTACTTGCACACTCCAAAAAGCCCACACCTCAAGGGACAACAAAATTAAATAAAATGTAAGAGAGTGCAATTAAAAACAAGCAACATGATTAATAAAATTCATTATAAAAGTCACAAATCACTTCTCCAACCATAAGTATGGTTGGTAAATTAAATTTAGAGGCATGGGACAAGTTTTACTTGTCCCACAAGCCTCTAAAAAAACCCCCAAGGACAAATTCAATTTGTCATGGAGGTGGAGTATTTCATACTCCAAAATCTGACTTACACAAACTCTTACACAACTTACACATCCCTTACATATTTAATACAAACAACCAACAACTCTTATAATTACTTTCCCATATCCCAATTTAATTTATTTAAATTTTAATCATATGATTCTCACATTAATTCTATCACAATTTAATTAATTAAAAGAAAGGAACACATTACTAATAAAATACATACAACAATAATAAAAAAATTAACCACATTAATAAAATACACAATACCCATGGTCACATATAAAGGAAATCCCCCATGGGAATCCCTAACAAAAAACACACACACACAAAAAACATGTTGCCATGGTGACCTTGTCGAATTCACCTAGAATTCCATTGTGGTTGGTCTCGATCCCCCATGTTTTGTTGTGATATTTTTAACCTACAAAATACAAATACCTCCTTCGGCCTCGTGGCCATATCAGAACATCCAACATGATATAAATGAAATCACAAAACCAACTATATAAATGAATCACAACAACATCGAAGTAACACTACTACATTTGCATTTTTAATCATTTTTAATCAACAACTATATCATCATCATAAAATATCCACCAAAATCAAAATCACATGTCAACTAGTATATCATCATCCACATATGAGTTTCTCTAATAATCATCATGCGTATCATAATCAAATCAAAATAAAAATAATCCATGATCAAATGTCTAACATCATACTAACTCAAAACATAATAATGTCCATAATGAAATCAACCGTATCAAAATAGGTATCAACAGTGTCAAAGGGAAGTGAGCAGGGAGTGGATAAGAAGACACTTTAGGTATAAGAGGACTATGAATAAGAAGTAAAGAATCAAGGGATGGAGAGTAATAAGAAGTAACTTGTCAGCAACCGATGAATTTGTACTTGCAAATCATAATAAAGAGACTTTAAAGCATGTGTGTCTCGAAAAGAATTAGACTAAATGTGTGAAATAAGAGGAGAAGAATAATGAGTATAAGGGGTAGGAATAGACATATGAATGGTGGAGACTCCAATATTGGAAAGAGAGGAAGAAAGTGGGATAAAAGTAGTAGTGGTTGAGAGTGCCGAGGTAAAAATCATACTATTATGGGTAGCATTAACACAGGTGCATTGGGCAGCCAATAGAGCATTTAAAATATGTGGAACATGGGTAGGATTATCACTCATTACATAACAAAAATTGGTAAGGGCATCTAATTGGGCTTGATCAACATTGGTATCTTCATCATAGGAATGTTCACTTTTGAATGCTTTTATGTCATTGAGATGGATTTGCTTAGAATTACTGAAAATTTGGTCATTGATGGAGTCAATCATGGTGGAAGAACAATGAAAAGTGAGTGGGGAAAAATCTATATAGGTTGGGGATCCAAAGTAGACACTATGAGTAATGGGCATGAAAAAGAGATCCGCAATGGGAATGTAAGAGGTCAGGTTCACCAAAATAGTTTAACAAAATTTAAATCTATGTAAGGACACTGTTGATCGATAAATATAATGGCATGTAAGCAAAATATAGCTATAGAAATACAAACAAGAGTGATAGATGGGGTTTGTAGAATGACTCAACTTTCCTTCATAGGCTTGAACTAATTTTGGGCTAGTGATTGATCTAGAAAGGATAATTTTGGACTGTTCAAGCTTTGTTTTCACTTGGCACATTCCCTTGGTCATAGTTTCCCTACACGCCCTTTCCTTTCTCTCCTTCCACTTCCCCTTATGCCCACCTTCCATGCATTCACCTTCTTCCTAATCAGCTTCTTCCCTTCCCATGCACTCGCACTTGCTTCTTCTCGCTAAGTCCTTGGCCCTCGCACACTGCACCCATTACTTTGTAATAGTTGTGCCTTAACCATATGTTCTCTGCTCACCAGTTTGCCTCATTTCCCCATGCATGCACACCCCCTCTGCCCTTCCTTTCTTTCTCTTGTGCCCTTTTCCTTGCCCTTTGCCCCTTCTTATGCTAGATCATCTTTTGACATGCTTAAGTGTGTCACACGTGTAACTATCAAAGTGCACCAACAAGGCACCAAATCCTTACAAAAAATCAATGAAGTGACACATGTGTAAATGACAAAATTTCACAAGTTGGCCATCATTTCAGCCAATCCACATGCGCCACATGTTTTTTGTGCCGATGACTCTGACATCTTCTGACAGCCATATCTTTTACTACAGAGCTCAGATCGGCATGCACCTAGACTTGTCAGAGAGCTGCTGACATCAGCTATAGTGCTAAAAATTCAAATTCAAATTTTGGTGGATCTGGTAGGTGAGAAATGGGAAAACATCTTTCTAAACATTGATGAGTAGATCTGATTGCTCCAACCACCCGATTTGATATGATCCACCCTCCTTTTTCTTCAACATGTCAAATAGGCATGGGGAAGCATATTTCATAGATCTCTAGTGGATTTGTAGGCATTGAATGCTTCTTGTTGGTGGTTGTGTTTCAAATTCAGTTTTCCCTCCTTCTTCCCTTCTTCCTCCATGGATTCATCTATAAATGTAAGAGCAAGGCTCATTTGTTATGTTGGACACTCTGGATCCTTACGCATTTTGCTAAGGACTCCATATTTTATGTATTTTGAGTTGCAGACCTCTATGTTTGGCTCTTGCATGTGGATATCAGCCTCCTTCATCATTGTAATAACTCTCTGTGCATTTTGGAAGTAATAGAAGCATCATTTTGTGACTATTCTCTATCCTAACATGTTTGCATTCCTTCTTCTTTCCTTTTCTTTTTGTTGTGTGTTGGTTGTGCTATTTTAGGTCCCTTGCATAGTTCCATATTTAGTTGTGTTCCATGAGAATGATCTGGTGAATATGTGTTTCATTGTGCTACTCATGCCTAGCCTCCTTTCACACATTTCCCTTCATTCTCACTCAGAAATAGATAGTGTTCATCCCTCTTTTTTTAGTGCTATCACCTTTTAGTGTAGTTTCCTTTCATGTTATCCTTCTATCCTCTGGTCCCTTGGCATTATTAGCTTAGTTTTCCCTTTTAGCACTAGGAGTAGTAGTAGTAGTAGTAGAAATAGATAGAGGAACCGGCCTTCTCTGGAGATCCGTCCCAAGCTCGCAAGGTCCCACAACTTGGGGATGGTTCCATTGTGGTCTCAAACACCTCGGCCCTTCCGAGATCTAAGATGCGGGTGCACATTTGAGAAACCAACAATTTTTGGCATGCCCGGTGGGACCAACATTGAAAGCTCAAATTTCATATCTCTAAGTTTTGGTGTGTGGACTTAGTGTTTCAGCCTTTGGAGGCTCATTTCAACACATCTGGTGACTCCCAATATTTTAAGATCTTTGTTTCAGTAGTCTTGAGTGCCTTTCATGAGAAGAGTGCACACAAGAAGAAGTGCAGTAGCTGAAGATTCTTTTGAATACCTCCAACTATCCCCGAGAAGAGTTCATTCCAAAAAATCCCACACGCACATCTCTATCTCTAGCGCATGTGCCCCCATTCAACTCCTCCTCAAAATAGACAACCTGTGCCCCTACTGTAATGGCACATCAACAACCTCCTCCATTAAGAAACTTTGCAAACTTTGCTGGAGGGAGTCCCTTACTCTGGCCATGTATGCATGATATGCCAAATGGCACACTCAAGAGTATTCCTTACTTTACTTGGTGAGAATCAAGTCACCCCTCAGGAGCATATCCAGGATATAGAAAATGTGTGTTCACTCTATCTGATCACACATGATGATGTAGCAGTCAGGTTACTTGTAGCCTCTTTCAAAGGTAAAGCACTTCAATGGTACCGAGGCTTGAGACTTGGATCTATCACCACCTGGGATGAGTTGGGAACAACTCTTTGTAATTACTTTGAAGATAAGTCAGATCACCTATCTTTGGTGGAGCAACTGACAACAACAAGGAGGGCACCCAATGAGCAGATGACTGATTTCAACATCATATTTTAGAAGACTTGGGACAAAATCCCTCTTGTGGTAAGACCTACAGCCCAACATGCTTTCCTTTATTATCTAAAGGTGCTCAACAATGATATTTCAGTTATGATCCAATCTATGGGAGGTAGGACTTTACCAGCTACTTATAGCATTGCAGTAAGGGTAAGAAAATAGTCTTATTCAGTGGGAAAGTTGGCTCCTAGACCACCCATGCCCTTGTTCCCAGAAATGTCACAAGCACCCCAACCTTCTGTGGCCCCTATTCCTATCCCTGAGAAAAGCATGCAAACCAGGTTGCCTCAACATCCTATTCTCCATCACAACAAAAGGAAGATGAAGAATTGAAGGCCTTGATTAGAAATTTATCAAACAAGGTCATATCATTAGAAAAGCAAATAGGTGCAAAGCCTATAGAGGTAATTCCAATCAGGCATGGCCAAAGCAATCAGCCTTGGTGGAATCAATATGGAAATCAAAGATACGCACCCAACCAATAGAATGATAGATGGTAGCCTAATGCACATCTTCCCTTGCAAGTTGTTCCTCCCGCACCTTCTCTTCCAGCACCCAATGTGAGTCGGGTGCTTGTTCTAGTTCAAAACAATTTGGCACAAGAGTCAGAATGGTGCTTCCCTTGCAACATGCCTCATAGTCAATATCATTGTGCTAATGTTGCACACCCAAGCCTTCATGATCTAGAATGCTTCATCCTTGTGAGCCCTCAACAAGTGCCCATGAAGCAGATAATCCAGAAAGACCAGAAGTTCCTCCGAGACAAATTTGATGTTCTTTGGCATGGAGGACTTCTGTGTAATCAACCAAGCTACAAAAGATACAAACAGACCACGTGCCCAAGTTGTGACAACACAAGATATAAGAAAAGAATGTTAGAATCAGGCATATAGGTCACAATCCCAAGCAACACAAGTAGATCCTCAAAAGAAGAAAGAATCAGACAAGGCATCTTGCAGTAAAAGTGCTCAAATCCCTATGTAGGAGGCCCCACATAAAGCTCCTTCTAAAGAAATACACGCCCCCTCCTTTGGTAGGTCAAGCCTCTCTCTAGCTAAAATTTAGGCTTCCACACTAAACAATCAAGAAGGGATGTTGTTCCCCAAATGCACAAGATGGGGGGCTTCCATTTAGCATTGTTGACCAGATGAAGAGAAAAACATAAATGTCACAATGTGGGATGCCCTGACCATTCCATCTCAGTGGGATCTGTTGCATGAAGCTCGCACAACTCCCACATGCATTGATCCAGTTATGCAGAAGCCACACTTCTATCAAATCTTCCAAGAAGAGGAGAAACAAGTAAGTAAAGTTGTTAAAACCCCACCCTTCTATATGTCCTTGATTATAGGTAAACACCTAGTGCATAATTACATGATTGACTCAGGTGCTAGTACTTCTGTTATGCCTAAGAAGATAGTTGATGTCTTAGGTCTGAAATATAGCCCTTTGTCTAAAGGAGTCCTACAACTTGATGGCTCAATTGTTACCACCTTAGGAGTCATCAAGGATCTTGAGTTAACCCTCCATGCATGTCCAAGCCTAACAATTACTCAAGATGTGTCAATCATTGACCTACCTCCTTTGTTTTCCCTATGTTTATCAAGAGAATTTACTGCAAAAGTGGGTGGTTACTTGTCTTCTGATTGGTCTCATATGTTACTCAAGACAAGGTATGGTACCCGGTTTACCATACAAGTTGAGCCTATATTTTCCTATCATGTAGAGTCATATGTCCCATCCCTCTCCAAGCCAATTGTTTAATCCAAGAAGAAAAGCTTCAAGTCTGAAGAGCAGTCTCTTCCACCCTCTGTTCCAGACCTAGTGCTTGATGAATGGGTGGAAAGACATCACAAATTTGATCCCTATGTTGAAGAACTAGAAGCCTATGAAACTGGGCTTGGTACTTATTGCATTCTAGAAGAAGACGTTATGCTTCCACACACTCATGAAAGAAAAGTTCAAACTGGTCTATGGAAGTTGTACTTTGATGGATCTAGAAGCAAGAAAAAATGGCATGGGAGCAGGAGTGGTTCTCATTTCCCCTAAGGATGAGAAATTATTCTTCACACACAGGCTGTAGTTTGCATGCTCTAATAATGTGGCAGAGTATGAAGCACTAGTGCATGGCTTTCTCATTGCTTGAGAAGAAGAAAATTAAGGCATTGCAGATCTTTGGGGACACATAATTGATCATCCACCAAGTTACCAACAAGTTCCAGAAAAAGAATAAGCTTCTCAAAGCTTATAAATATAGAGTTTGGGACCTCCTTGAGAGCTTTGATGCTCTTAATCTATAGGTGGTTCCATGCAGAATGAACAAGGAAGTTGACCAGATGGCCACACTTGGTTCACAATTTCTCTCTGCTTGAGGACTTTGTCAAAGGAAACACTCAACACATTAAGATGGTGATCGACCATCCATTCTAGATAATAACACCAGCTGGAAGTGTTTGATAGTGACATGCAATCATCTAGTTTATCCAGAATGAAGCTGAATTTTCATCAAGTATGCAAGCTAACTTGCATGACAACTATGGTGACCAAGTGATACAGCTGAAGACAAATAAGTTTCCTAAAGGGCTGGTCACCTTAGAGAAAATGTTTAGCCTTGATGATGAGTTCAAGGGTGAAGAAAGATACATGCATGCCATGCAAGAAGACTTGCTCTTCCATTACTATTGTGCATGGGAAAGAGTTGTTGCTCAATAGACTTGTGCGCATGAAGAAAAATAGGCCTTCATCTCTCTCTGTCAAAAATACAGTGATATTTTCTCATGGGAGTATGAAGACCTCAAAGGTTTTGATCCAAGTGTTTCTCAACACTCCATTGACCTTGATCTTGTATCAAGCCCATCAGACAAAAGCAACGACCAGTCAATCCAAAGATAGAGCCCCTCATGAGAAAGGAATTATCAAAACTCATTGAGGAAAAATTATTTTCCTATCAAATACTCTACCTGGGTCACAAATCTGGTTCCAGTACGCAAGAAGAATGGTGAAATCAGACTTTGTGTTGATTTTAGAGATTTGAATAAGGCATCTCTAAAGGATCATTATCCTTTTCCTTCAATGGAGCAGATTCTGCAGACTATGGCTGGCGTGCAAAGATTCTCCATGCTAGATGGGTACTCGGGTTTCAACCAGATCTTGGTCAAGGAAGAGGATCAATTCAAAACAACATTTACAACCAAATGGGGAACATATGCATATCAAAAATTCCCTTTGGTCTGTCAAATGTGGGTGCCACATTTCAGCGTGCTATGGATATTGCCTTCAAAGGATACATTAATGAGTTCATCTTGGTTTACCTTGATGATATAACTATCTTCTCAAAGCAGAGCGTGGATCATATGGCACACCTAGAAAAAGTCTTTGAGAGATGTAGAGAATTTGGGGTATCTCTTAACCCCAAGAAGTGTAATTTTGTGGTGGCACAGGGAAAGCTCTTGGGCCATGTGGTTTCAAAGGATGGCATCACAATTGATCCTGAGTGCATGTTTCAGCCATCCTAGCTCTTTCCCTACCGGCAGCACAAAAAAGGCCCTACAAGTCCTTCCTTGGCAAGATCAATTTTGTTAGGTGTTTTATCCCTAACTTTGTGGGACTAGTTCGGCCCATCACCTTGATGCTCAAGAAGGACATAGCCTTCGATGGATAAAAAAGGAAGAGAAAGCTTCAACAAGATCAAGCAAGAAATTTCTTGTGTGCCAACACTCATCAATCCAGATTATTCAAAGGATTTCATCCTTTATGCTTATGGTGTGATGATGCAAGTGTTGTTGTTGTCTAACACAAGAAAATGAACAAGGGATGGAACAACTAGTGGCTTTTTTAGCCAGACATTGAAGGATTATGAATTAAAATATAGTCACATGGAGAGAAGAAGTCTTTTCCATCATGCGCACACTCAAGAAATTCAAAAGTATGCTCACCACCAATCATATCAAGGTGTTAGTCTCCCACTCTTCTTGTCAGAGACTTCATCATGGGAGTAGAAATCAGTGAGAAAAGAGCATGATGGGTGACCAAAATCATGGAATATGATGTGACTATTAAGGCCACAAAAATGGTAAGAGGTAGTGCACTCTGCAAGGTAGATTGTTGAGGATGCGTGAGTGAACTTGAAGCTCATTATTATTTCTTTTGGATGAAGACCTTCCACATGTAGAACTTGAACAAAATATAGACCCGGCATGCATGACTGGATGAAGGACATGATCACATTCCTTTCCGAGGGTGCATACCCTCCTGGTTTAAATAAAGCAAAGAGAAGACATCTGAGGTTACAATCTATCCCTTATGTGTTGATTGATGGACTTCTCTTCAAAAGGAATCTTGATGGCATGTTGTTAAGATGTATCAATGGTGCATGCAGAAAAAAAAGTTAGCAAAATTTCATGATGGATTCTCTGGTGGACACTTCTCTGCCAAACTACAACAATGAAGATCATAATGGCAGGTATCTTTTGGCCTACCCTATTTGTAGATGCACACAGTGGGTCACAAAATGCAAGGAATGCACTTTCTTTGTAGGAAAGAAAATATTGATAGCGCTTCCCCTCGACCATCCAAGTGGATCAGCCTTTTTGCAATGGGGTCTCACTTCATAGGCATGATCAATCCACCTTCAAGCACTGGACATAAATGGGTGTTGATAGCTACATATTACTTCACCAGATGGACAAAAAGTTTTCACACTTAAGGAATCAACCGAGGTAGTCATCCTTGACTTTCTCAAAGGTATAGTCACAAGGTTTGGCATTCCTCAAACCATTATCTCTGATAATGCAAAGGCCTTCCTTGGTACTAAAATCACTGATTGGGCTCTAAATCTGGGCATTTACCTAAAACTTCTTCCAACTATTACCCTCAGGGAAATGGTCTGCGAATCAACAAACAAGAACTTGATCAGAATCATGAAGCACATAATGAACATCAACCAAAGATAAGTGGCATACAAAGGTCTCACGTGTGCTCTGGGAAGATAGAATCATAGTAAAAAGGCAATAGGAACTTCACCTTACAAGCTTGTCTATGGCAAGGAGGCTACCCTTCCTTTGACACTAGAACTAAATTCATTAGTGCTTTCCCAACAACTAGAATTTGAAGGCATGAACCAAAGAGAAATCAAAATGGCAGAGCTGGTTAATCTTGAAGAACTCAGAACTCTACCATGATCAAGCTAGAACAACATCAACAAGCAACAAAAAAGAAATGGTTTGACAGAAAGGCTAGGCCTCAAGCTTTCAAAATTGGGGACTTGGTTCTAAAATGGGATGCTTGATGAGCTAAACCAGGGTGCCATTCAAAGTTTGATGCACTTTGGAGTGGCCCATACATCATCAGTTCCTGCAAAGAAGCTAACTCTTTTGAGTTAACTCATCTTGATGGAGGCACACTACAAATCCCAGTAAATGGGATCTATCTCAAACCCTTCCATTAAGTTTGTTGCATCATGTTGTATATATTAGAGTAGTTTTAATTCCTCCAAGTGTGCTCTGCACACATTGTTTGTTTGTACATAGTTCTTTCCTCTCATGTGCTTCTTACGCATGCTCTTTTGTTACTTCAAAATGCAGCTTCTCTCAACAGTTGTAAGATTTAGAATAGAGTCAAGAAATGATCTCAAGTGATCTACAAGGGAAGTTTCATGATTACATAAGTGGACTCCATGCCCAATGGATGCTTCAGCTACTGATCTCTTTCATCTAGCAGGCAAGATGGCCCCAAAAGTCACCAAAACTATTATCCAAATATCTCTCCTAGTGATTTGGGTAACTTGCATACACATTCTAGCTCTAAGTTATTCATTGCAATATTGCACATGCTCTCAATCACTTGGCACATTCCCTTGGTCATAGTTTTCCCTACTGCGCCCCTTTCCTTTCTCTCCTTCCACCTCTCCCTTGTGCATTCACCTTCTTCCTAATTATTTTCTTCCTTCCCCATGTTCTTCTCACTTCTTCTTCGTCTAAGCTAAGTCCTTGTCCCTTCAGCTCCTTGCATTCTCACATGCCATGCCCATTACTTTGTAATAGTTGTTCCTTGACCATATGTTCTCTACTCACCAGTTTTCCTCATTTCCCCACGTGCATCATCGCACCCCCCTCTTCTTCCTTCCTCCTCTTTTTTTCTCTGTGCCCTTCTCATGCCCTTTTGCTAGTCAGTCATCTTTTGACATGCTTAAGTGTGTGTCACATGTAAACATTCAAAGCATGCACCAACAGGGCCAAATCCTTGCAAAAAATCAATGAAGTGACACATGGTAGAAAAATGACAAATATTTACATAGTTGGCCATCATTTCAGCCAATCCACACACCACATGTTTTGCATGTGCAATGACTCTCTAATCTTTTGACAGCCATATATCTTTTACAGAGCTCATATCGGCATGCACCTGGACTTGTCAGAGAGATTGACATCATCAGCTATAGTGCCAAAAATTCAAATTCAAATTCTTGTGGATCTTGGTAGGTGAGAAATGGGAAAACATCTTTCTAAAATTGATGAGTAGATCTGATTGCTCCAACCACCCGATTTGATATGATCCACCCTCCTTTTTCTTCAACACATCAAATAGGCATGGGGAAGCATATTTCATAGATCTCCAGGTGGATTTGTAGGCATTGAATGCTTCTTGTTGGTGGTTGTGTTTCAAATTCAGTTTTCCCTCCTTCTTCCCTTCTTCCTCCATGGATTCATCTATAAATGTAAGAGCAAGGCTCATTTGTTATGTTGGACACTCTTGGATCCTTACGCATTTTGCTAAGGACTCCATATTTTCTGTATTTTGAGTTACAGACCTCTATGTTTGGCTCTTGCATGTGGATATCGGCCTCCTTCATCATTGTAATAACTTTGTGCATTTCTGGAAGTAATAGAAGCATCATTTGTGACTATTCTCTATCCTAACATGTGTTTGCATTCCTTCTTCTTTCCTTTTCTTTTGTGTTGTGTGTTGGTTGTGCTATTTCAGGTCCCTTGTAGTTCCATATTTAGTTGTGTTCCATGAGAATGATCTGGTGAATGTGTGTTTTCACTTGCTACTCATGCCTAGCCTCCTTTCATGCATTTCCCTTCATTCTCACTCAAAAAAGATAGTGTTCATCCCTCTTTTTTCCTTTTATCCTTCTATCCTTGGTCCCTTGGCATTATTAGTAAGATTGATCTTTCACCTTTTCCCGTACATATTAAGTGCATGATCTAGTGACTACAAATCGTCTTCTCAAATTTGGTTACAAACGTAATTCAAGTCTACAAACTATGTTGGTGTTTCTTGTAAGTTTATTAACACTTCAATGTGATTCCAATTGTGGTTAATGTTGAACTCATAGATGCTAAGCATATCAAGGTCACTTATTTATATGGTGCTTATTTGGTAGAGGCGAGACAGGTGATTTTGATTTAACCTAGATGCTTAATCCTTTAGGGGGTAGTAACCAATTTAATATTATTCTAATCAACTAGTTTCCAAAACTAATTGCAACAATATTATGATAATACATGGACTATGATAGATAACGATACATAAATAAAATGAAGCACTATCAATGAGGAGGATAAGAGGACTTAGATAACATCTTGGACTATATACTTGATCTAGGTTGGTTTGATGACTAAAAATGGTTAGAAATGATATGATAGAGCCTCAATATTGAAATTGTGACATGAAAAACTATATGGACCAGGGTGTATGGTATGACCCAAAGCATACCTTCACTTTTCTCCTTTGTATACGATTTTTTCCTTCTATACTTTCAAATTCTCCGAAACTTTTTGTTTCTATTTGTTACTTTTTGTTCTTTTCATTTCTAGAATCTTGACCTCTAACACTATGTGATGCTTGATGTGCTAGTGATGTAATCTTCAAAACCCTAGATGGTGAGAGAGTATTGCAAAAAAAAAAAACGTTAGGTGGGTTATGGGCACCCTTATGCAACACCGACATCACCACTACTCCAAAGAGGGCTCAAACCACACGTTGTTCTCACCTAATATGTGATATCTAAAATATATGCAACCATATTGATAACCATGACTTTGTAACAATAGGATTATATGTTATACTTGTCCTAGCTTGAATTGACTTTGGAAATGTGCCTATTGTACTTGCAGACACAGGGTGTATGCATGCCCTTAAATGAGTATGCAAAGTATATGAAGCTCAAGGGAGTCTTAGAGTATAGCTTTGCTTGTGATTGCTCTTAGTATTTTCTCATTAGGATGTTAGGTGTTAAGTAGAATGAATTCCCTCTTCAATGGGAGATAAATAACTTTCTTATATATGTGTTCTAGATCTAGAAACCTCAAATAAGGTTGACTAGGAATGTACCAAAGGGATTCAAATTAGAAAAAATGTTGTTAGAGGAAGAGGGACCAAAGTGTCAAGTCGGTGCATAGCGTATGGGCGTTATGACCCTCCTTATCTGCTATGGTCCTAGATGCATGTGCGGGTGATATGAAAGTTGGAATTGTGATATGTGAGGGTATAACCTAATTTAATGGATTAATATGACTATTGTGTGAACAAGTAGGTTGTGTATGCAAGCAAGAATGAGTGAGACATAGCTAGGGATAACCTAATTGGTCAAATTGAGCAAGTGTGGACTAATACAAGAGTGTTGTACAATTTGTGTTGTTATAAGTCATGAATTACCAAAATGAGTGTTTACATTTCCCCCTTTAAGTATGGAATTGAAAATTATGTTCTTAAAGGAAAATTCACCTGAGTGTGTAGACACACTTTGTCTTCACTTGGAGTGCCTTGTGTTTATTCAAAGACTTTGTCTTCATTCTAATTGTGTTTGTTTTTTTTTGATGAGTACCTGTAGAGAAAAAATTGTAGTCAATATCCATACTATAAGAAATCAAACTTTAACTTCAAAAATTTGAACTTAGTGTGAAAATAATGACATGTAAAGTAGAAAAAAAGAGAGAGGAAAGAACACACCTAATATTTTTGTGAGAGAGGGAGAGAGAGTACTTTTGATACTATTTCCATGGAGATTTGTTAAACTTTGTGTTAGATCTAGTTGGAAGGACTTGGGGGTGATCAATCCCCAAGTGGAATGTGCCAAGGGAATAAAAATGAGTGCAAAAGTACCCACATGGTGAAAAGAACTGTATGGGGAGCATTCTAGTTGCTCCACATCCCTTCACAAGAATATGAGTAATGGGAAGTCAAGCCTATGAGGATATCAGTCACCTTGACACTTCCCAAGACCCATAGATAAGTGCCACTACAGATGAACATGAACCCAATTGATTTGCAAATGATGGCCTAATGTATCGGGAAATACTAGCTTGCACGTACACTTACATAGTGCCATCATAATTTGAAGTGTACCATGTATTTTGTCATTAAAACTGAATAAATATCCTATAAATGTCCCTAAGAAATTACACCTATAGACACTTTAGAAGCACACATTGCACATAAAGTTTTTGTTATCCAATTTCACTACCATAACAAAATTGGACAACAGTAGGCTTGCATTGTGACAATTGGTTGAGGGGCCCACTTGGCAAGAAATGGAAAAATCTAGCAAATTTGTCTAAGACATTTCCTCAACACCTCCTCATAACTCTTATGCACCTGGGAGGCTCAAGAATTACATAAAAGGATATAAGGGAGATGGACTTTAAAGGGGAGCCTTTGGCTCCTGAGGAGCTCATTGAGATGCTTTACAACTATGGGAAAGCTACTATGCAATCACGCACCAAAAAGGAACACCGAGATCATCACCGAGCTACCTCCATATGTGCCAACCAAGCCACTTTACAAATCTAGTCGAGCCGATAAGCATAGCCGAGCTAGTGAGGGTGATCCATTTGCATAATGATTGAGTTACTCATATATGGAAGATCGAGTTGGCTGAGATAATTAGATTAATAATGGAAAACACTTGTTTAAGCTATAAATTGAGTTGTTTTAGGATAAATGTAGTCAATATATAAGTCATATGTAACCAAACCGTCGATTGGAGAGAATAGACTATGCATTGTCAAAACTCACCAAGCTAGTGCAATAGAGTAACGAGTTGGATCGAGTTGTTTTGGGTACTCTGAGCTCATTTAAAGGAGTTTGAGCTCTATAAACACATCATAGGATAATCAAGTTGACATAGTCCCATGTTGTTTAAGAAAAGCAACCACGCTCCTTTTACTGATTTGGACCGAGCTCAAGTCTCATGGACATAGCCATTGTCATAATGTGGATCAAGGCAAGGGCCAACAAGTTCATGCACACTCACACTTTCAATGGAGCTGAGCCATATAATAAAATCGAGCCATTATAACAATGATGAACTCGTCACATCTAGGTTACTCATGCACCATGGTGGAAGATCGAACTATTTGAGATATTTGGGTTGAGTTGCATGTGCCACTCTCAACTTTTCAACCATGCAAGCACTTGAAAAGATCATGGTTAAGCCACCAAAGCTAGAGTAAAACAAGGAAAGTTCTATGTGAGGTAAAAGGAAATATTGCATATGTTAAGGCCAAAGCCATTATCGACAAGAGCACATTTGACCAATGTGTTACAAATTTTGACTTGGATATAGAATGGATGATCCTCGGACATGAAGAATTGATAGAAGCCCTAGAAGAAGATAGATTCAATGCACAATATACAATACTCAGTTCACCAAATGATTTAACCTAAATGGTTAATTTTTTAAGGGTAGTAATCGATTGAATATTATCCTAATCAACTAGTTTTCAAAGCTAATTGTAACAATATTAGGATAATACATGAAACAAGATAAATAATGATAAATAAATGAAATGAAGTACTAGAAACGAGTAAGAGAATATGATTTAGCTGATATCTAGATTGTGTAGTGATTTGGGCTGGTTTGATGATTGAAAATGGTAGGAAATGATCCGATAGAGCCTCTATACTGAAATTGTAACCTAAATACTTGTCTAGACCACTGTGTATGATATGAACCTAAGTGTACCCCTACTATGGCCCTTTCTATATGTTTTAATCCTTCTATAATTTTAGCCTTTACAACTTTCTCGTGTCTATGTGTTGCTTCTTATTCTACTCCTATCTCGGAATGTGGACCTTTGATACTATGTGATGCTCATTATACAACTGATATAATATTTAAAACCCTAGATGGTGAGAGAGATCCCTACAAAATACACGTTAGGTGGGTTTTGGGCACCCCTATGTACATTTGACATCATCACTACTTCGAAGAGGCCTCAAACCACATATCATTCTCACCTAATGCGTGACATTTAGAATGTATGAAACCATGTTGATAACCATGACTTTACAACAATAAGATTGTATTTGATACTTGCCCTAGCTTGACTTGAATTTGGAAATGTGCCTTTTGTACTTTTAGACCTAAGTGGATGAATGCCCTAGAATGAGTATGCAAAGTATATGAAGCTCAAAGGAGTCTTGGAGTTTTACCAGAGAGTTTTTTCTTTCCAACTTCAACTTAATAAAATAAAATAATAACAATAAAATGGCCTCGAAAGATGACAGGGTTTAACGATACCCATGATGATGGATGCCGATATTGTTGAATAAATCTCCTTCTTCTTACATTGTGAAGAAACTTGTAGATCAAAGACAACTAAAAAAATAGATTAGATAAATGGATAAACAAGTTTGCTTAGTAGAGGCCGATTCTAGGAATCCAAAGGGACTTCCTTAGAGGATGCCAACTTACTTTGATACAATTAAGTAGATTGACAAAGATAATGATAAAGATATGTAAATGAAAAAGTATAGATAGATAATGGATAAGAAGCTTTAGAACTCAAGGTTGAAGGGAAAATCTGTGTAACATGTGACCCGAGGAAAGGGTAGACGCATATAAATAGACTCAAGTAGTCATACTAGAAGTCTTTCATTTCTTGTTGGATATCGTGGAGGAAATTGATTTGATATTCAATGTTGGCAACAAATCAAATTGCACACAATGTCAACTTGTGAAGGATGTTGTACTATTCCAAAAATAAGGGATGCCAAATAATAAGAAGGTTGTAAATGTTTTTGATATGATGAGACCATCTAGGTACTGCCATAAGTCTTAGGTCCGGGAAGTGAATTGAGTGCAAGGAGATGATACTACCCCAGTGAAATACATTGCACAACGTTGTCAAAGGTAGAGTCATATGGTAGTTTGGATGATGATATGAATAAGCTCATGGATGCTTTGTCGAGGATCATGGAATTGATTTAGGAACAAGTACATCATTCAAACAATACGTCATGTTACAAGCTCTAAAAGGGTTGGGATCTGTGAGAAATGTAAAGGTCTTACCTTCATGTTTGTACTTAAGACATCGATGGAGTGTTAATGGGATACAACACATAACGTGTATATAAGTTTGACCTAGTAGTATGTTATATTGGAACTCTCCTTCTACCAGATAGAAGAGTTTAGGGAGATTCTTAACATTGACTTTAAGTGGTAAGATAATTGTACCCAATGTGGGGGAAATTGTATCGTTGAAGGCTCGAAATACAAGTGGTGTCTGGGTGATAATGGTGTTAGGTAAACGAATTTGGTTGAAGGCATATGATGATATGATATTGATACTAGCGCCATTATCAATCATAACCCTCTTAATGAGGATGTCATTGATTTGGGTGGTGATAAAGAGTGGAATATCATGGTCTTCCTCGCTATAAGGATGGTATATCGAAATTTTCAAAGGAGATAGCGAGTGGATGTTTTGAGTGTGCCCACTAGATTTGCAAAGAGTTGTGGATTACCTAAGGGTACTAATATTAATTGAAGTACTTCAATAGTGGTTTTTCAATGTGAAGATGAGGTTTGCACCAACTCATAAAGGGACATATTGATTGGATCTTGGTGAAGTTGTTTGATTATGATGTTTTAAATTATGGTGGTGGATTATACGTGAGGGGTGGAAATGATGCAAATGTAACAAACCATTACACCAAAACCTCAAGGCATTAGTGAAATCCACACATGAGGATCATAACATCCCACCACGCTCCGTAGAGCCCGACTCGAGCTGGGTTTGCACCCGCACTCCCATATGTATGAGCCCCGCTTCACCGATGTTTAGGCACCCCACGGGCCCCGGCTACATGACGTAACTAATTGAGTGGGATTCAAACATGGGTGGTCACTCTGATACCAAATGTAACGAACTGTTACACCAAAACCTTGAGGCGTTAGTGAAATCCGCACATGAGGATCATAACAACAAACCTTAGCCTTATTAGGTGGTGTTGGAGTTGATGACTTAGGAACAAGTGTGATGGAGACTTGAATTTATTTTGATCGAAGTGTTTGGGTCATGGGTATGTGATTTGGTGGTAATATGTACTTCATCAATTTAGTGAGGAGGGACCTTGTTAGAAGAATCATTTCTTTCAAAGGTTGTTGGTGTAGATGTTGATTTTGATGTAGTGGTTGTATATATCTTGTGGGGGTGATATTGATGTTTGTAAATCCGAAGGGAGAAGGCCCTTTTCGCAAGGTTTTTATAACAGCTTAAAGGGCTTTACAATCTTCTATAGAATGTGTTGATGTGTGATGGTAATCACAAGAGGCTTCAAAATTATACCAGGAAGACTTCCACCCTTGAGATCCAGATGGCTTAAGTGGGGATAACATTATAAAGGAATGTTGAAGGATCCTTTGAAAGAGTAATGTATAATGTCATTTCAAGGTGGAAGTTAAAGGAAGTGGTGATTTTTATGATGGTAGGAGCATAAGAGGAATGTTTTCATGTATCGTTTACGACTAATATTTGTGTAATTATTTTGGATTTTGTGATATTGGATGGTAATTTGGATGATGGATGTGGCCCTAAAGTGGAAGGAAAATGGCTTAGATTTCCTGTTGAAGGGGTGATGTGATGCCATGTTATTATTGTTGGCTTTTTAGATGAAGGAGGTTGTGGTTGTGTGACATGTTTTTAGAGGGTTTGTAGATAGTGTTGAGAAATGTGATCATCATATGATTTTTCACGGTTTGTATGATGGGCTTCTTCTATGAGGTTTGTGAAGATCTTGTGGATGAACAAGACATAGATAGAGTAGATGTGGATGAATTTTTTTCTTTTCTATGGCAGGACTAGCGGATGTACCTAATTTTGTGGATGTTAGGTTTATTGTTATGGTGATAGAGTTACTAGTTGACGGTTTAGATGTAGATTTTATGACTATGTTGATAGTGTGATGAGCCTAAATGGAATTGGACTGCGGTTGAATGGTAGAGGGGAAGTGATTTGGAAAATTTTGTTTAAAGACATCTAAATTTTGATTTTGAGGTGCATTAGGATTGTCTAATTATAAATCACCTTTGTCAATTAGATATTGGAAGACATTTCAAGATGAATGACACCTTTCGATGTCATGGCCTTTGACCTTATGGTATTTATAATAATCATTGTCTCTGTCTAAGAGGGATTTTTAAGATGGATGTGTTGATTATGTAGATAGGAGGGAGAGTGATCATTTTGGTAGCCAATAGTTTATCAAATACCGCACTATAAGACTCATCGATTGATTAAAAAAATATTGAAATAAATAGATGCTAAATCTATATTATGTAACAATGCAACAAATATGTAATAAAATATAGATTCACAAAATTAAGTAAGCTAGAAAAATATGAAACCCTAGTTACAAGAGAGAGGGTAAGATACTTAGCTGATTCACAATAAATCTAAAGTTGTGTCGAGCTAGAAAACTGATGAAACATGAAAGCATAATGTCACAACATAGCCCAAAAAATTGTACAATCATAAGATCTTCCTGGATCGGGGCACTGGAATGGTTCAGGGGCACTTGCAGTGCTATATAGACATGTTCTTTGCACTGTGACTACTAAGAACATTAGAAACTCTTCTTCGAAGGCTCGTGAGGTTTTGTTTTCCTTCACTTCTTGTTGCTAGTATGTTGAATCAAGTCCACAAATGTCACCTGTAACCTATAATGAAGAAACGACCTACAAAACCACAAAAGAACATCAAATACCTAAAAGAAAATAATGTAAATGAGGGGTTGGACTATCCTTAGCTATCAAACAAGTGAACTTATGATTGAGTGCTGCAATACATCTCATACCTAATGTATTTCTATGAGTGTGTGTGTTGAAATTGTGCCTTAGAAGGCTCTTATGCATGTCACACTCGATAGTGAGCAATTTCTAGATGTAGAAAGTGTAAATAAATGTGTGCATGAAAGAATGAACTTCCCCTCCTATAAAGTGTATGCAAAATAATGTAATCGCTCACCCTTGTGCGGATGTTAGATGGATGATTGAATGCTCTTGGTAATACCTTTGGATATAACCTTAGGTGGCGATAGCTAATGCTTAGTGCTTGGTCCTTTATTATTGTCACATATTTTTATATTTATATGATTCCCTTGCTTGAATTTCATAATTAAACCCAAAAAATATGCTTACCAAAAAGATAAGATGTCTAAATGACTAGAAAGGACCCAAAAGATGTGAGTAAAGTAAAAAGAGCTCAAGGGTGCCCAAAGGGGATGGGGGCAGCACTTAGCTGCATCCTAGTTGGTGTCTTTGGTGTCTAGAGTGAGAAATTCTAAAGTATGAAAAGTCGATTGGGATAAAAGGAGTGTAAGATCAACAAAGGCAACAAAAAACAAGTAAAGGTGGCCAAAGACATGGGTCAATTAGTACTTTTCTTACTTAGGAATCATATGAATAGTAGTATGTAATCATGACTAGATAGATACCCAAAGTGTGTGATTTAGTGTTTACACCAATAGGAGTGTAGTTATGACGAGAGTGTTTTGAACATTCTTTGGGTGCGGTCTTGACGACTACTACATTGGCTGATGATTTAGATTTGTCTTGACTAGAAGATGGTTTGGATGAAAACTCATGTTTTGGTTTCTTTTATCTAAGTTTAACTCTACCCTCTATAAGAGCACGAGCTCAAGTTTTGAGCCATAGTGAAGGCTTTTTCAAACATTTGGAAGGATTAAATTTGTAGTGTAGATGAAATGTGTTTAGCACAAGAGTGAGAGAATAACTCAATTAACTCAGTCTATGGGAGAGAAAATGATAGTTGATTGATAATGCCTCTCCAAAGTGCCATGAAGTCAATAATGGATTCATCTTCAAATTTTTGATTGCGTATAGATCGGTGATGGTGATTTTACATGTGATGTTGATTGAAAAGTGTTCAAGGAAGAGATGAAACAACCGAGCGAATGAGAATAATGAATATTGTGGGATGGTGTTATACCAATCAAGGGTAGGGCCAACTAAGGACATAGGAAATGTCCTAAACATAAGGTATTAGTTGAATGCTATAGGATAACAGTATGTCGGAAGGGCCAAATGTGTTGTTAAAGGTCTTCTTTACTATAAAATTTGAGGAACTTAGGAAGTTCCTAGTGTGGAGTATATGATTTGCATGGTATAGATGGGTGGATAGGTTTGTTGAATATTTTTTTGCAGATAACATGTTTTTAGGACCCATAGAAGTGGCATCAAGGCTAGATATTTTTTTCATTAAGGCTTGTAGCGGGACTATTTGGGGTTGTTGTGTGTTGGAAGAGGATGAACCAGGTTGATTATATGAGAATTGATTTGGTTGTTGATATGGTTGTGGGATATTTTGCTGTAAATGGGGTACTTAGAGGAATGCTATAGATAGGTTATAAAACTAAAGGCTATAAAGGTTGGATGTACTAGTATTGGAAGGGTGTGGATGTATTTATAAGAGGTTGTGTTAATTGAGGTATGCATTCAAAAGGGATGGATATGTGTATTAATGGTTGAGATTGTTGCGGTATATATTGGAAAGGGATAAAAGAGTGAATGAGTGGTTGAGACTGTTGAGGTATGTGTTGAAAGGGAATGGAGGTATGAATGAGAGTTTGAGATTGTTGAGGTATGAACTCGGAGGAAGTAGGGATAATAGATTACTTGTTGTGAGGGGGATGCATAATAGAAATAGGTTTGTTGGGATGGAGGATATTGAAATATGCTTATCGGATGGATACCAAACTCAAAAGAGGAGTTTGGATGGTAGAAGAGACTAAAGGGGTCAATGTGGATGAAGATACATTGGTATTATTTTGGGATGATGTGGAGCCGGATGAGAGATCCATTGATGACGTAGGTTGTTGATTAGTCATATCCTGTGAAGAGACCACATTAAGGTAAAAGGAAATGACATGAGGTGAGAATATAATTTTAAATTTTTTCAATTGACCACTAGGGGGATAAGGATGTACTTTTTGGATGGCAAGCTCATGGTTTAGATCAAGCAGTCGGGAGAAAGAACACAAGGTGTTAGATATAGGAGGTTGTGGTCTAGGTGTGAGTGGTTACGAGATGAACACCCTAGGTAGCAAGGTATGCATTGAGGGCAACGAGGTTTGAGTCCAAAATTTTAGAAAATACGGGATCCCCGCCATCGAAGAAATGAGGATTGGGTGGATCAGGTATTTTAGATGAGGTAGATTGATTGCTAGGAGAGTTTGGATGTCCTTGATCTTCTAGTTGGGGTGATAGAGATGGTTGATGTTGATCAATTAAATGTGAAGCATATTTAATGTGGGTTTGAAGGTTTTTGATAGTTCGTTGAAAGTTTTCAGTCATATTGTCATAATTTTGTAGATGGGATTGTTGTCTTGTAGTAACCATGAAAGCAAAAATCACCTAGAAATGAAAAATGAATCTATATTATTGATTACAAACAATTGGAAAGATCATGCAAGAGATTTTTTTGATTATCTTGATTGTTTAAAAGAGGAGTGAAGTGTGAAAAATGACTAACATGGTCCTAGGAAATGGTCGTATAAGGATGGTTTCATGTGATGTTTAAGACACGAGTCTTTCATATAGTGAAGGTTTTTTGAGGCCCGAATCAGGCTTTGGTGTCGGTGCGAGGCTTGGCATTGGGGCCTATCTCCTCACTTCATGGTCCCATAATGGTAAGGGATTTAGGTGCTTAGCCAAGATACCAACAACCGATTGTTTATACTCGATTAAAACAACAAGTCGACTTCTCCTCTTAGTGATGAAGTCCAAGTAGGTCCACCAGGTAGGAATGTTTCGATGCAAGTTGTATTTGATGTGGTTTGGTTGTGTATAGGGGAGATTAAGTGAATGCAATCTGTTAACCTCCTAATTATACTATGTGATTAAATAGAGTGAGAGGTTATTTTTAATACCAAAAAGAAATGTGTGTTTGATGCAAGAAACATACAAAAATATAATGCTTGGAAAGAAAAAGAAGGGAAAGAGACGTACCTATAATATGCTTCCTTTTTAAAAGATTTTTTTAGCAAAACCACAACACAACGAGAAAAAAGCTCCTAAAGCAACAACCTTCAAGGGTTAGATGAAAATGGATAACAAAAAAAGAGAAATGAATGGTTAGAGGCCAATTTATTAAGAAATAAAAAATAATCTATAAAGATCATTAATGATTTACAGGAGTTGTTGACGATTCACCAAAATCATTGGCGATTTGACTGGATTGTTAATGATTACAAAGCAAAGAACCTAAAAGTGAAAATTAATTAATTCAAAATGAAAGAAAAGGGACATGGTCCCACTGGGCTCTGATATAATGTACTAGAGAGTTTTTTCTTTCCAAATTTAACTTAATAAAATGAAATAATAAAAACAAACCGACCTCGAAGATGGTGGGGTTTACCAATACCTGCGATGATAGATGTCTATAATGTTGAATATAGCTCCTTCTTCTTACACTGATGAAGATACCTACATATTAAAGATAACTAAATAAAATAGATTAGATAAATGGGTAAACGAGATGCTTAGAAGAGGCCAATTTCAGGAATCCAAAGGAACTTCCTTAGAGGATGTCAACTTGCTTTGATACAATTAAGTAGATTGATAAAGATAATGATAAATATATGTAAATGACAAAGATAGATAGATAATGGATAAGAAGCTTTATAACTTGAGGTTGAAGGGAAAGTCCTATGCAGCTTCAAATGTGGCCCAGAAAGGGTGGATGCAATCTGAATGGACTCAAAGTAGTCATACCAAAAGTCCTTAGTCTCTTGTTAGATATCATGGAGGAACTCGATCTGATCCTTAATGTCTTCAATGTTGGTGGAAAATCGTATTGCACATAATGTCAACTCATGAAGGATGTTGTACTATTCCTAAAAAAGGGCTATTGAACAATAAGAAGGTCGTAGATTCTTGTGATAGGATGAGATCGGCCAGTACTACCATCTAAAGTAAATCCATGCTTACAAAGGACATGTTAAACCCAAAATATTGATAAAATTGATACTAAAATGATAATTTGATTGAAAATGCAAATTGACAGGGATTTCGATGATTCAAGGGAATCACTGGTAATCGTGAAGAATCGTGGGTGATTCATGAAATCATTAATGATTACTGTGAAAATGATAAACTTTTATAAAAATGATAAACAAATCTTTTAAATGATTATTTTTATTGTTCTTGATGTTTAGATGAAATAAAGATGATTATACAATATCAAATATTACATTGTGGTGTTGGAATAGGTTGATAACTTGTGTAGATGCTAGATAAAACCGATTGGAGTGGTTGATAGATTGTTGAGCTTCCTAGGAAGATGGTTGATGAAAATATGCTCCAAGATGAAGTTTTACAAAGGCTTGAGATTTATTCAGGTCCTTGGTGATCTCTAGAAGCATAGGGCTTTGTTGCTATATAAAGACAAGAGTGTAAGAATGTGTAAAAGGTTTATGAAGATCCTTGAGAGAGGAGAAAAAACTTCTATTTATAATTGCTTGATGATTAGGTAGAATCATTGACAATATGAGATTTTTCAGAAAACAATTAGGAAAAGGTTGAAACCACATCCTAAACAATTTTTAGGTAAATGATGAGGGAAAATGGTTGGGAGGAGGTTATGGATGAGTTGGGGAGGTTAGGATGCTAGGATAAAACAAGTTTGAGGTGTTTTAGAGGTTTTAAGTGGTTTTGGATAGGTAAATAATAATTTCTGAGGGGGTAAAAATTTATTTTACTAGATGAGGGAGGGTGACTTAGGATAATGACATAATGATAAGTTTTAGATAAAAAAATGTATGTACAAGATGAAGTAGTCAAGGTTAATGAAAATCCGGTGTCTATAGGAGTATCTTTATTTGTGATTTCTCTTAATATTTACTCATTGTGATGTTAGGTGCCAAGAGAAATAAATTCCATCCTTAATGGGAGATGAATATGTTTCACCATTTTCTTTACATTATTGAGATGAAATAGATAAGGGTTATGGGATGAGGAGGAAAACTTGTTTATGGTGGTCGGTTGATGGTTATTGCACACCTTCGACTTCTCAATCCGATGTTGATCGGGAGAGATTCTTTTTGGTGGGAGGAACTACCCGAAATAGAAAACATGACCATAAAAGAAGAGTTCAATAATATATGAAAGTGGACTACCTAGCGTGTGCTAGATCTGGGGAAGTGTGATACTCCCTAAATGGCTATCAATCCACTGTTTAAAAAAACTTAATGTGAGAAATAAACCAATTCATATTGTAGTTGATATGATTTAGGTATTTCATTAAAGCACAATAAGAAAATCTAACATAATAGGCTAGGCTATAGTCATATTCGAAGGGTGGGTAGGTGTTGGAACTAGTCAGGGTCAGGTTTGGGTTGTTTGGATCACTTGGTAGAAGGTAGATTGGCTATGTTATTGGCAAAGGTGTAAAACAAAGAGATCGATGTCACTCAGTGTAATCGACAACAATTTAGAAGGGACCAATGATGGTCATGGGTAACCGATTGGTAGGGTCGGGGTGAAAGGCTCAATGAGATCTGATTATGGGGATTGAAATCAAGCTAAACAGAGATGGAAGGGTGAATAGGGAGGTCTATAAAGGTCTCTGGTATACTTAGAAGTGTGTAGCAGGTGAGAATGGGTGATTTGGTGGTGTGGGTAGAGGAATGATTGAGTCTATAAGTAGGTACGAGATGGGAAACGAAAATGTAAAGTATAAACGATAGCAAAAATAACCAAGGATATTATACTGAAATAGAATATGCTTTGGTAGAAGGTACACTTACTATGATGTATGTTTGATGGTTGAATGGTGATAACATTTGATTAGAATAATGGTGTTTGGTGCCATGGTAGTGCTTCTTAGAATGCTTTTGTGGGTGCAATACCTCTGGATCTATCCTCATGCTTGGCCGTGGATGTCCTGGGTGTGTGAAAAAGACTTTGGTTATGCTTGTATGAAGCTCTCTTCTCGTCTCTCTCCAATCTCAAAATGTGCAAACCCCAAAAACAAGGTTGCTAAGGTGAATAAATGGTAATCAACGGTGGTTCCAGTTGATGACATCGCTTTAGGGATGACCAACGTCGCTTAAGTAGGGATTCCCTAGGTTTACTAGAAATGGTAGATCTCACATCTTTTCGATCGTGTTCATTCCTTTATCCGTGAATACGAATGAACGTTACCTTTTTATGAGTGGGAAGGTGGTTAGAGGAATAATAAGCCTTGATTTTTAGGTTTGGACCAAGTCTTATTCATTTATGGAAACATGCTATGAATAGGTCTATGGTGAGGTGTCTATTCATTTAATTAAAGTAATTGAATTAATAATGGGGTGAGGATGGGTATTAATTTAATTATAAATAATTAAATTAATGTTAATGTGGGGTATAAGGGTCATGGCTAGGTGAATGTGTGTAAGTTTGTTATTTGAAAGGGGACCAAGGGGAGTGTGACCCAATTTTGGTGTCTACATTTTGCCCCTTTTTGTTGGGTAGCTTGTATTGGTAGGTGGCGTGACAATAACCCTTAATCTTCACATGAGATTGCTAACCAAACCCTTTTTGGTTTATATCGATCTCATAGCTGAAATATATCTTACTTATTAGTATTGAGATATAGTGATTAAAAATCTAATTAAACGTTGTCTTGACTTAGATCAAGACTAGGAAGTAATAATTTATTCACTCGTTTAGCTTCTGTTGAGGTTTATTTTAACCTTAGCTTCTCGAAAGATAGTGATCTAAATTCCAATTTAGCTTTAGATAGAACATAATAGAACTACTAAACAATCATAAGTATTCAAATCACATAACCTTGCAAAGCTTACTTAGATAATCACAAATGTCTCCAAGTTATACAATAATAACAATGCTCTTAAAATCATTCGAACCGAAGAAGATCAATCCATCAAGATACGAATGCAAACACAGAAGTAACAAATACCTCATTTCATTCATTTCAAAGCTAATCAAATACATTTTATGCATTCAACATATTTGATACAATACTCAACAGCAAAATAACATCTTTCTTCAAGTATAGAGAATCAAGTTGAAATTCATCATAAAACCAAATTAAACAATCTGAACATCATATCAGATCTGCGTGCCTTTACCACTTACGGCAACCATCTACAAAAATTGTCAACACGGGTCAGTTCGGTGAACTGAGCATGATAAGCACTAATTCTTAAAACAATTGCAATCCACCAATTGTTTTCATTAAACAACCTGTTTAAATGAAATCATTTCTTCACATTCCAAACTTAAATCAGGCTATTCATCCTATATGTTAGAGACTAAGAACATATGAATACAACCATTCTTAAGACAACAAAACTCCTACAAGATTGTTTCTACAATTTCTCAATGGCAGTTAAAACATTCAACAATCTCACAGTCTTAATTCTTTTATCATCGTAACACATTTCAATGGTATTGACAAGTATACCTATTTATACAGCAGCACACATTTTATACCAGTCTCTCCATACAATACCTCAGTTTATTCTTGTTATGCCCTTACCATAGAGATCGCAAAAGGATGCAAGAAGAAAGCACACAAGGTTTCCTGACTAGGAGAGAGAGAATTTTCCCTTCAACTTATTTATACATCAACATATAAATTACAGTCTAGAAGAAGAAACAGAGTCCATCAGAATCCTAAGTCAATAACATTCTGAACTGTACCGATTAATGCAAATACATTTACGCATGCGACTAAACAGTCAAAATTACAAGAAGAGCTACAGTTCCATCTAATTCCAAATATAAAAGTCACCTGTAGCTACTAAACGATTCAAGAGTTCACGCAACAAGCATTAATAAATAATCCAACTCCAATAGGCTCAACAAAACTTTCCATATTATTCAACAAACATGAAAAATATCCAACGCCATCGCCTGTCATGGCATAGCTAGTAACTCTTTACCCTGGTCAAGCACAAGACTAGATAACACAATAACAGAAGAGGTAACCATGTGCAAACACAACGACATTCCCACTGAGTCGAAACACTCAGCAACATACACAGCTTCATTTAACTAATCAAATCCCTATGATTATACAACAAGGATGTAAATTAGAAGCCGATTTCAAGAAGAATAATCACAACAAGGTCTTCACAGAAGCCGAATTCCCTATCAATAATTTTCCTCAAAGTTTCATCGAGCTACTACGAAATATAACACAACAATATTAAGAAAGAGTCAAAACGATATGCATGCTCAACAAAGACTCAAATCGAGAAACGAGCCAACACGCAGCATATCATGGACTCCAACAGTGTCAATTCCAACCAGTACTTATAACCAAGGTTTCGATTGAAGTTGAATTCATACGACAACAATTCAAGAATCCTAAAAGTACTCACAACAAAACTTCTACAGAAGTTAAAACATAAATTACGTTTCAAGGACTCCATCGAAGTCAATAACATTTAGTATTCTTAACAAAACAACAACATTCATAACCAAGCTTAGACAGAAGTTTGAAATACGAGATACATTTCAAGGACTCTCACTGAGTCAATACCAACCGTATTCACAACTGAGCTTACACAGAAGTAGAAACACTAGTTACATTTCAAGAACTTCAACAGACTCAAAACCAATGAGTATCCACAACAAGCTTCCGCAGAAGTCAATAACAAACCACCCATTTCAAGGATTCCAACAGTATGCACTATGAAACTACTACAGAAGTTAAAAACATACTATACATTACAAGGATTCCAACAGAATTCTCAACAAAACTTCTTACCGAAGTCAAAACATTAATAACGTTTCAAGGACTCGAAAGGAGTCGAACCCATGTAGTATTCTCAATTAACCTATACAGAAGTCGCAACATACTATCCATTTCAAGGATTCCAACAGAATTCACAACAAATCTTCTACAGAAGTCAAAACATACTATCTATTGCAAGGGTTCCAACAGTATCAATAACATATAGTATTCACGGCTGAACTTCTACAGAAGCCAAAACATACTATCATTTCAAGAATTCCAACAGCAACAATAACATATAGTACTCACGACTAAACTTCTACAGAAGTCGAAATATACTATACATTTCAAGAATTCCAAAAAGATGTCGGTTTCAACAAGTTAAAATAAAGAAGGCTTCATTCAAGTCGATATCAAACAAGAAAACATTTCATGGACTCCAACAGAGTCTATTTCATACATTATCCTTGCAAGCATTTCTTCGGAATCTACCAAAATGCAAAACACAACAAGATAATTCAACAACACGAAACCAAATGTACACCCAGCAAGGAATCAACTGAATAATCGAGCCAGCATGAAAACACAACAAGATACTTCATACATTGCTACCATTAAAACCAACTGAACCAAAAATCATCTGAACAGAGTTGTTCTAATGAAATCATTTGAAGGAAAGCAAGATTTTTAAAAGTTAGGGCCTAACATGCCTGGTAATGTCGCTTAAAAATCAAGAAGACCTCTGAATGAGCTCAAGCCTTCTCCTCTTCTTCCACGTTAGATTCAACAACAATAATTTGTTATTTCCATGCCTTATAAACTTTCCTCGACAGAGAAAAGAGCTAGTTATTCTCATAGTTGCCATGCAACACCAAGTAGACTGGTTCGAAGAACCAGTGATCAAACAGAGAGAAAACCGGAGCTTATGGAAAACCAAACAACCAACTAGTTTTCCATTTTGCATGCCTTCCCGAGCAATCAGTGCTCGAAAACTGAGTTCATTAATTGCATTAACTCCAAATTTCCCGCTCAATCTCCATTGCCACCGACCACCATAGTTGGCGATGGACAAATGCAAACCAAAGATCATTTCCAGATTTGGTGACTCTGCCATGTCGGTCTCGTTGGCCGTTTGAAATCTCCACTAAATCCCTTGTCCTTCATGCTTATCCCTTTCATTTAATGCCATAGAAACTACCGCCCATGGCTCGCACCCCTTCATAGGTCCCCCTTCATCCATGGTCATTAGTTAGGTTAGAAACATAGGTTAGATCTTAAGGTGATACTTAGTCTAACTTCCTTAGTGCTAGGTCACTAACCTTAGAAACATTTAGCTTATAGTTTAGGGCTAGGTTAGATTAGCACTAATCCAACCCATAGGTTATAGTTTAGGTTTAGGTTATTAACCTTAATAAATCCAGTCTAGGTCTAACAAATAGAATCGTTTAGTATAAGAACCAACAGATATACATTCCCGAAATGGATTCAATCCAACATTGATAATAAGCTAGCAATATGTATACCAGAATTTATTACCTGGCTCAAGGTCTAGACCTTCCTGATATTACAATATCGGGAACCAATTCATATAACAAGATCAGCCTGAGTTAACTCCTGAATTGCTCATTCCACACATTCAGACCTTGCTACCTTTGTAAGGTCTATAATTTTGGTTCATCCGAATAAACTTAAAACATCTCTTGGATCAATGCAGTGATCCAAGGTTGAGTCATAAAGATGGGTAAATCCACAATTCACCCCGAAATCGATTAAACTCGGTGCTTTAAAAATGAAAGAAATAAAAGAGTCCAAGCATATCCTGACTCAGTCAAAGATCTTCAAGAGTAAATAAGATACAATCCATATCAAGCATGACTTCACAATCAAAGGAACACGTCCTTTTTACAAAAGAAATCATATATCAACACTTGAATGCTCAGGAGGAAGTAACAATAGTTCAGAGTGTTACATGCTTCCCTCCTAAAAGATTCATCGTCCCGATGATTACATATTTGATTTACCTTCAAGTCAACCAATTTATTAGTTCACAATACAATGTGACTATTTCCAACTTGAATAGTTCCAGAAATCAATGTCACGATACATTTTATTCAACCTGAATAATGTTTGCCTCAATCTGGCTTTCATATAAACATGAAAAAGATAAGTTCATATAAAAAAATGTTTTGTCAATAGATTTCATTCTGTTGAAAAAGAAAAGGAAAAGCAATTTTCATCTCTTCCAAATTTTCCCAAGTTACACTTTCTTCATTAAACTGGTCCCATTGGACCTTACATTGTTGTATTTCACGATTTCTCAAATGCAATTGGTGAGTTTCCAGCACTCGTGTGGGTTTAACCACGATTATTCCTAGGTCTTGGACCTGCAAGGAATTCCAATTTAAGACATGTGACAAATCTAAAACATATTTCTTAAGCAAATAAATATGGAAAACATCATGCATGCGAGACAAAGCAGGTGGTAATGCTAATCGATAAGCTACAGGATTGATTATTTCAACAATTTCGAAAGGTCCCACGTAACGAGGTGATAACTTGGCAGCCTTGCCAAAAGTTATAGAACTCTTTCTGGGTTTAACACGAAGAAAAACCTTCTCACCAAGCTCAAACCTTCGATCAACCCGCTTAAGGTCAGCATAGCTCTTCTGCCTATCTGCTTTGCTTCCTTTAATCGTTCACGAATCAACTTTACTTGCTGTTCCATTTCAGTGAGGATCTCTGGCCCAATTACCACTCTATCCTCAATACTATCCCAACTAACAGGGGTTCTGCACTTTCTTCCATAAAGTGCTTCAAAAGGTGCCATTTTAAGAGATGAGTGATAAGTGTTGTTGTATGCGAATTCAACTAATGGAAGATACTCTTCCCATTTATACTGTTGATCCATGCAATACATTCGCAACATATCTTCCAACACTTGATTTACTCTCTCGGTTTGTCCATCCATTTTAGGATGATATGCAGAACTGAAGTTTAGTTTTGTTCCAAGAGCTGTATTAAGCGTTTGCCAAAATCTTGACGTCATTCTAGGATCCCTGTCAGATATAATCAATTCTGGTACACCATGTAACCTAAAATTTCATGCACGAATCTTTTGGCCAACACTGGTGAATCATCCTTTAGATTTCCAGCGATGAAATGAGCTACCTTAGTTAGTTTATCTATGACTACCAGGATAACATCATGTTTATTCCTGGACATAGGTAACCCTTGTACAAAGTCCATGCTTATTACTTGCCATTTGTACTGCGGTATGCTATGAGGATATAATAGTCCAGCAGGGTGCATGTGTTCTGCCTTAACCCGCTAACATTCCAGACAATGAGTCACAAAATCAATGACATCCTTTTTCATACCTTTCCAAAAGTATTGCTGTTTTAGATCAGCAAGCATTTTTGTGATACCCGGGTGTCCAGAGAAAGGCGAATTATGAAATTCAACTAACAACTTCTTTCTCAAATCGTTCAGCATAGGTACGTATACCCTGTTTTCATAATGTAAGATTCCTTCATTATCAAAATGAAAACCCTTATACCTTTCATCATTAGGTTCTACAGCAAGTGCTGCTTTTACTTGCTGAAAGTATATATCAGATTCTGAGGCACTTTTTACCTCATCCTTAAACTAAGTTCTTAACGTTATAAGAGCAGAAATGTGCTTCCTACGACTTAGAGCATCTGCTACCCTATTCTCTTTCCCTTTGATGTAGCTAATATCAAAATCATATTGAGATAAAAATTCTAACCACCTTCTCTGTCTAGCATTTAGATTAGGCTGAGTGAAAATATATTTCAGTCCTAAGTGATCAGTTTTCAACTCAAAAGGTTTCCCAAGTAAATAGTGTCTCCAGACTTGAAGCGCATGAACAATGGCAACGCAAGCTCCAAATCATGAGGAGCATAATTCAGCTCATGTAACTTAAGTTTTCTACTTTCATATGCTATTACTTGATCATTTTGTAACAAAACACCTCCAAGGCCTTCCCCAGAAGCATCCGTTACAACTATAAAGCTCCCATTAGGGTCGGGTACAGCTAAAATAGGTGCGGAAGTCAACTGGCTTTTCAGACTTTTGAAAGCAGTCTCGCACTTATCATTCCAATTAAATTTCTTATCCTTCTTCTGCAATGAAGTTATCGGTGCAACCACTTTAGAAAAATCCTTAACAAATTTTCTATAATAACCAGCAAGACCCATGAAGCTTCTTACTTCGTGCACATTCTTTGGTGCAAGCCACTCAGTTATTGCCACTATTTTTGAAGGATCTACAGCAATTCCTTCTTTACTAATGACATGACCCAAATAGTGAACTTCTGAATCAAAGAAAGAACATTTGGATAACTTACCATACAACTTTATTTTTCTCAAAATTCCCAAAACTATCTTCAAATGCTCATTGTGCTCTTCAACACTTTTAGAATAAATGAGAATATCGTCCAAGAATACAAGTACAAACTTGTCCAAATATTCTTGAAAGATATTATTCATTAAGTTCATAAAAGCTGCGGGTGCATTAGTTAATCCAAAGGGTAGAACCATGAATTCATAATGTCCGTACCTTGTTCGGAAAGTCTGTTTTATGAATATCTTCTTCTCTAATCCTTAATTGATGATAACCAGATCAAAGATCTATCTTAGAATAAACCACTACCCCATGCATCTGATCAAATAGATCGTCGATCCTTGGAAGTGGGTATCTGTTCTTGATTGTTGCTTTATTCAACATCCGATAATCAATACACAACCTAAGTGTTCCATCCTTCTTTTTCACAAATATTACTGGTGCTCCCCAAGGTGAAACACTTGGTCTAATCAAACCTTTAGACAAAATTTCTTGCAATTGAGCCTTAAGCTCGACTAACTCTGTAGTAGTCATCCGATAAGGTGCTTTGGAAATAGGTTCCGTTCCTGGTTTGATTTCAATGGTGAAGTCAAATTCCCTCTTGGGTGGTAACCCTGGTAATTCCTCCGAAAAACATCTTTGAAACTTTGTAGCAGAGGAAATCATTTCATGGAATCACCATCTTCTTCTGAAAATTCAGATATCTTTACTGCATAAAGGGTGCATCCTTTGTTTTTAGCCTTTTTAAGCTGCATAGCTGACAGTTTTCTAACTGAAATTTCCCGTTTCACCCCTTGAATCTCTGTTGTTTCCAGCCGATCATCTAAACATTTTATATTCTTTTCATAGCAGTCTACTTTTGCTTTATGGTCAGCTAACCAATTGACACCGATGACAATGTCATACGATCCCAAAGGTGTAACATAGAGGTCAACTTCCGTGGAAAAGTTAGGTAAGTCAAGGAATGCCCCAAAAAGACACATACTCACTGTATGAACAGAATTATTACCATACTGTATAGTCCAAGATTTATCCATTTTTCCAGCTTTTCTCTTAAGTTTAGAAGTAAGTTTACTAGAAATAAAACATTCAGTAGCTCTTGTATCAAAAAGAATAGTGATAGGTATGCCAAATAACTTACCCAGAACTTCTATAGGTGTCACCTGCTTTTCAGCTTGCTTGTCTACTACTGCAGCATGTATCTTATGCTGCTGATTACGATCATCCTTCTTGAAGGGCAGATTTGCATAGTGGTCTTTGCCACAATTGTAGCACCTCCTACGGGTCCCTTTTTAGGCTCAAAATTACCTCTAACCTTGTAATTATCTCGTTGTCCTCCATAGGGCTTCTGCCCATTGTTATAATTTTTGGCAAAATTATCCCTTACATTTCCAGCAGGCTTATTTGCTACTGTTTTCTTACTATTATCCCCGAAAACTTACTTCTGTTTCCAAACTTTTTCCATGGTCCCTTTTTGGGTGCAAGTGAGGTTGAAGAAGGGTTTGCAATCTTCTTCCGCACTTCCTCTTTATGAGCAGAAATAGCCTTTAATTTTTGTTCTTGTCGTATGGCCTTTTCAACAACTCCTTCCATAGTGGTTGGACTGTGAACATCGACCTCTCCCCCTATCACGGGATTCAATCCCATGATGAATTTCCATATTTTGAACTTCTCGTCAGTTTGATACTACGGTACATACTTGAGGAGTTTGGTAAACCGCTCCCAGTATTCAGTTACCGTTAGCTTCCCTTGAGCTAAGTTCTGAATTCGTCATTTTCTGATCATAGAAGAGTTGTGGTAGCCAATGTTGCCTAAAATAGCCCTTAAATTGATCCCAAGTAATATTGGTCTCATCAATATTCAGCTCAACTTTACTATCCCACCATGAAGATGCTTCATGGGAAAGCGATAGGCTCCCAAATAGCTTTAGTTTCCTCAGAAGTTTCTTATTGCAAAGTACTTCTCCATTTCGCTGAGCCAGTTCTCAGCTCCATCTCCTAATGTGGTGCCATCATATTTAGGTGGGCTTATCCTTTTTATATCATTAGTGAGTTCTCTTTGCCAACCTGGCCTTTTTGTTTTCTTGTTGGACAGGTGCATTTCCAACATTATTATCAATACCCATATCGGGGTTGTCCTCAGGAGGTTGCTGATTATTATTACCAGCTTCATCTTCCTCCTCATTTCCCATTACTTGTTGTTCAAGTACAGCTAAACGATCTCTTGTGTCCAATAGGGCAGCAAGGATCTCATCAAGCTTTTGGGTTGTTGCTGCCCCTCCCTCTGGTGGAGCATTATTCGCAACGTTCCCCCTTGTTCTAACCATTTTTTGTTACAAGAAAATTCAGGTTTTTATCAGATTATGGACACAATAGGTCCAAGAGCTGCAACCTTTAGCTCTGATACCAAGATGTAACATCCCCATTTAAGAACATTAGAACAAGTATTTTTTTTTTTTGATAAATGCTTCCTAGTTCTAAATACATAATTTAGAACTCACAAATCAAAACCACCATTCTTATAACAGATAACCATATGCAGCTGTAATGACTCGGAGTACCTCCGATCTATTCATTCCATGACTCGGTAATCCACCGATCTATTCATGAGTATCAAAGAGTTGGCATTTTTATTTTAACACATCACTCTTGCGGTTCTCTTCCCTAATCCGGGATTGAATGCTCATCCAAGGAACCTATCTGAATAATTGTTACCATTATTCATCGGCATCTCATCCCTTAGACTAGGTGACATAGGACAACGCAATCAACAACTTGCGATACTTTGGCCAAAGATTTGAAACATACTGCTTATGTCTCGTATTCCTTGACGACATACTCATCATTCTGGAATATGTCCTTCACCCCATTCCTATGTTATGTAGAATGTCTTATACTTGACTTACATCGGTCTCTCACCCCCAAGTTATTCACTCAGGAACGGATTAGTAATATGACAACATTATAGGGATGCTCCCGAGGGCTAGGGATATCTGCTGACATCTTTGGGTCAACCCTAGTTAACCCAGTGTGTCAAGATACCCCGAGTCTCCTGGGGCAGCCTTATAACATAACCACGTTCCTAATCAGTCCCAGAGTAAATCTTGTTCGAGTTTAAGGTGTAAATCTTAACGATCAATGCAAAGGGTGTCGCCATAAGTCACCTGTATTGTTGTATCTTCGAGAAGATCCTAATCTTCTCAAAGGTACAACCCTACAGTTGACTTGTGCCATCAACCTTCAAATCCACCTCGAAAAGATCTACTTATATATAAGTGTTACATACGTTGAGTTAAAGTTATACTTTAAGACGCTCCTTTTAGGGTAGTCTTTTCCCAACCCCTGGGTTCCTCACCTTAGGATTACCTTTCTCAATAAAACCCATTACGCAAAGAGAAGTTATTAAGACTTGAGGTCCCAACAAGGAGTTCATAGAAAAACATAAATCTAAATCAACGAAACTGGACAATAACCCTTAATCTTCACATGAGATTGCTAACCAAACCCTTTTTGGTTTATATCAGATCTCATAGCTGAAATATATCTTACTTATTAGTATTGAGATATAGTGATTAAAAATCCAATTAAACGTTGTCTTGACTTAGATCAAGACTAGGAAGTAATAATTTATTCAGCTCGTTTAGCTTCCTGTTGAGGTTTATTTTAACCTTAGCTTCTCGAAAGACAGTGATCTAAATTCCAATTTAGCTTTAGATAGAACATAATAGAACTACTAAACAATCATAAGTATTCAGTCACATAACCTTGCAAAGCTTACTTAGATAATCACAAATGTCTCCAAGTTATACAATAATAACAATGCTCTTAAAATCATTCGAACCGAAGAAGATCAATCCATCAAGATACGAATGCAAACACATAAGTAACAAATACCTCATTTCATTCATTTCAAAGCTAATCAAATACATTTTATGCATTCAACATATTTGATACAATACTCAACAGCAAAAGAACATCTTTCTTCAAGTAGTACATTTAGAGAATCAAGTTGAAATTCATCATAAAACCAAATTAAACAATCTGAACATCATATCAGATCTGCGTGCCTTTACCACTTACGCCAACCATCTGCAAAAATTGTCAACACGGGTCAGTTCGGTGAACTGAGCATGATAAGCACTAATTCTTAAAACAATTGCAATCCACCAATTGTTTTCATTAAACAACTTGTTTAAATGAAATCATTTCTTCACATTCCAAACTTAAATCAAGCTATTCATCCTATATGTTAGAGACTAAGAACATATGAATACAACCATTCTTAAGACAACAAAACTCCTACAAGATTGTTTCTACAATTTCTCAATGGCAGTTAAAACATTCAACAATCTCACAGTCTTAATTCTTTTATCATCGTAACACATTTCAATGGTATTGACAAGTATACCTATTTATACAGCAGCACACATTTTATACCAGTCTCTCCATACAATACCTCAGTTTATTCTTGTTATGCCCTTACCATAGAGATCACAAAAGGATGCAAGAAGAAAGCACACAAGGTTTCCTGACTAGGAGAGAGAGAATTTTCCCTTCAACTTATTTATACATCAACATATAAATTACAGTCTAGAAGAAGAAACAAAGTCCATCAGAATCCTAAGTCAATAACATTCTAAACTGTACTGATTCCTTTAGATTAATGCAAATACATTTACGCATGCGACTAAACAGTCAAAATTACAAGAAGAGCTACAGTTCCATCTAATTCCAAATATAAAAGTCACCTGTAGCTACTAAACGATTCAAGAGTTCACGCAACAAGCATTAATAAATAATCCAACTCCAATAGGCTCAACAAAACTTTCCATATTATTCAACAAACATGAAAAATATCCAACGCCATCGCCTGTCATGGCACAGCTAGTAACTCTTTACCCTGGTCAAGCACAAGACTAGATAACACAATAACAGAAGAGGTAACCATGTGCAAACACAACGACATTCCCACTGAGTCGAAACACTCAGCAACATACACAGCTTCATTCAACTAATCAAATCCCTACGATTATACAGCAAGGATGTAAATTAGAAGCCGATTTCAAGAAGAATAATCACAACAAGGTCTTCACAGAAGCCGAATTCCCTATCAATAATTTTCCTCAAAGTTTCATCGAGCTACTACGAAATATAACACAACAATATTAAGAAAGAGTCAAAACGATATGCATGCTCAGCGAAGACTCAAATCGAGAAACGAGCCAACACGCAGCATATCATGGACTCCAACAGTGTCAATTCCAACCAGTACTTATAACCAAGGTTTCGATTGAAGTTGAATTCATACGACAACAATTCAAGAATCCTAAAAGTACTCACAGCAAAACTTCTACAGAAGTTAAAACATAAATTACGTTTCAAGGACTCCATCGAAGTCAATAACATTTAGTATTCTTAACAAAACAACAACATTCATAACCAAGCTTAGACAGAAGTTTGAAATACGAGATACATTTCAAGGACTCTCACTGAGTCAATACCAACCGTATTCACAACTGAGCTTACACAGAAGTAGAAACACTAGTTACATTTCAAGAACTTCAACAGACTCAAAACCAATGAGTATCCACAACAAGCTTCCGCAGAAGTCAATAACAAACCACCCATTTCAAGGATTCCAACAGTATGCACTATGAAACTACTACAGAAGTTAAAAACATACTATACATTACAAGGATTCCAACAGAATTCTCAACAAAACTTCTTACCGAAGTCTAAACATTAATAACGTTTCAAGGACTCGAACCCATGTAGTATTCTCAATTAACCTATACAGAAGTCACAACATACTATCCATTTCAAGGATTCCAACAGAATTCACAACAAATCTTCTACAGAAGTCAAAACATACTATCTATTGCAAGGGTTCCAACAATATCAATAACATATAGTATTCACGGCTGAACTTCTACAGAAGCCAAAACATACTATCATTTCAAGAATTCCAACAACAACAATAACATATAGTACTCACGACTAAACTTCTACAGAAGTCGAAATATACTATACATTTCAAGAATTCCAACAGTATCAGTTTCAACAAGTGAAAATAGCAAGGCTTCGACTGAAGTCGATATCAAACAAGAAAACGTTTCATGGACTCCAACAGAGTCAGTTTCATACATTATCCTTGCAAGCATTTCATCGGAATCTACCAAAATGCAAAACACAACAAGATAATTCAACAGCACGAAACCAAGTGTACACCCAGCAAGGATTCAACTGAATAATCGAGCCAACATGAAAACACAACAAGATAATTCATACATTGCTACCATTAAAACCAACTGAACCAAAAATCATCTGAACAGAGTTGTTCTAATGAAATCATTTGAAGGAAAGCAAGATTTTTAAAAGTTAGGGCCTAACATGCCTGGTAATGTCACTTAAAAATCTGAAGAAGACCTCTGAATGAGCTCGAGCCTTCTCCTCTTCTTCCACGTTAGATTCAACAACAATAATTTGTTATTTCCATGCCTTATAAACTTTCCTCGACAGAGAAAAGAGCTAGTTATTCTCATAGTTGCCATGCAACACCAAGTAGACTGGTTCGAAGAACCAGTGATCAAACAGAGAGAAAACCGAGCATATGGAAAACCAAACAACCAACTAGTTTTCCATTTTGCATGCCTTCCCGAGCAATCCGTGCTCGGGAATCGAGTTCATTAATTGCATTAACTCCAAAATTCCCACTCAATCTCCATTGCCACCGACCGCCATAGTTGGCGATGGACAAATGCAAACCAAAGATCATTTCCAGATTTGGTGACTCTGCCACGTCGATCTCGTTGGCCGTTTGAAATCTCTGCTAAATCCCTTGTCCTTCATGCTTATCCCCTTCATTTAATGCCATAGAAACTACCGCCCATGGCTCGCACCCCTTCATAGGTCCCCCTTCATCCATGGTCATTAGTTAGGTTAGAAACATAGGTTAGATCTTAAGGTGATACTTAGTCTAACTTCCTTAGTGCTAGGTCACTAACCTTAGAAACATTTAGCTTATAGTTTAGGGCTAGGTTAGATTAGCACTAATCCAACCCATAGGTTATAGTTTAGGTTTAGGTTATTAACCTTAATAAATCCAGTCTAGGTCTAACAAATAGAATCGTTCAGTATAAGAACCAACAGATATACATTCCCGAAATGGATTCAATCCAGCATTGATAATAAGCTAGCAATATGTATACCAGAATTTATTACCTGGCTCAAGGTCTAGACCTTCCTGATATTACGATATCGGGAACCAATTCATATAACAAGATCAGCCTGAGTTAACTCCTGAATTGCTCATTCCACACATTCAGACCTTGCAACCTTTGTAAGGTCTATAATTTTTGTTCATCTAGAATAAACTTAAAACATCTCTTGGATCAATGCAACTGATCCAAGGCTGAGTCATAAAGATGGGTAAATCCACAATTCACCCCGAAATCAGATTAAACTCAGGTGCTAAAAATGAAAGAAATAAAAGAGTCCAAGCATATCGACTCGGTCAAAGATCTTGAAGAGCAAATAAAGATACAATCCATATCAAGCATGACTTCACAATCAAAGGAACATGTCCTTTTTACAGAAGAAATCATATATCAACACTTGAATGCTCAGGAGGAAGTAACAATAGTTCAGAGTGTTACATGAATTACATTTAAGAGAATATTCATCATGCTTACAAAATAGAGGTTAGGGATTTCATGTAAAAGTACTAAGCTTTGAGACGTATGAAGGCGATAAAAATTCGTCACTCAAAGGAAAAACATATGAATATGACAGAAGGGAACTGTAAAATGTGCCTATGCACTTATATTTATAGAATATGAAAATGGGAGAGAGAGATAAGGGGAATTTAGATATGCCATGGAAAAACACAACCTTCGCCCATAGATCCTATTGCCTTTAATGTCCTTGGAAATTCATTGTTTCTTCTGCAAAACACCTTCATGATTTATAGGTGAGGGCATAGGTCCTGCTTTTTAATGTACTCCTAGTAGGTGAGGTGGTTGGATGTTTGGAATGAGAAAGTGCGTGTTCTATTTGTGTCCCTAAACTTTCATGATTCTTTTCCTCTAACAACAACATTCTCACGTTCCTTCATCATGTAATGTGGCCCTCGAGAGAGATGAAATGAATGTAACCATCATTGTGCAATATGAATATCTCAACCAGAAGATCTAGCCAAAAAACCATCTTTTCTTTTCCCCATGGCATTTTGAATGTTTTGACTTCCATTGCATCCTTAATCATTTCTTACCTCCATGGATCCTAACCTCGTCGTTCAAATTTTGGATTTGAAAGTCACAGAGTTGAGAAACCCACTAGACAACAATTTTCACATATTCCTTGAATTATTTTCTTGTGGAATGCAATGAACTTTTATTTCTAAAATTTTCCACCCATTGTGGACACAAAATCATGCACTTTTCATAATTATCTAGTCCGATTACATACTACTACTCATATGATTCCTAAGTAAGAACGATACTAATGAACCCATGTTTTTAGCCACCTTTCTTTGCTTTCTTTGTTACTTTTAGTCTTACACCCTTACTTGCCCAGTTGCCTTTTTAGTCTTTGACATTTTCATCCTTGACACCAACACCCAAACTAGCACGCTAGTGCTAGGTGCCCTGTCTAATATGGGTGCTCTTATCCTTTTTAAACTTTACTCACACTTTTTAGTCCTTTCTTGCCGTTTAAGTATCATATATTTTTGGTAGTTAGAAATTTACGGGTTAATTATGAAGTTCAAGCAAGGGAATCATATAAGTATAAAGTTATGTGATCATAATAAATGATCAAGCACTAAGCATTAGCTATCTCCACCTAAGGTTGTATCCATCAAAACATCTAATAGCTTTATTTCATCTATCTAGTTCCATAATAAGGGACATAAGGGATGGTTCATCTCAATACACTTTATAGGAGGGAATTTCATTCTATTCCATGCACACATTTACTACATTTCTTTACATCTAGCTACTTGCTCGTTATCCAAGTGTGACTGGCACAAGAGATACCTAGGGCAAAATTTTGCACACACACACATAAATACATTGGGTTTGAGATGTAGTGCAATGCTCAATTATAAGTCCACTATTGTGGCAGATGAGGATAGTTCGACCCCTCATCCTCCATTTTTCTTTTTTTGGGATTTGTTGTCTATTTGAGGGTTTTATAGATCTATTCTTCATTACAGGTTTTCGATGACTCCAACGATCATTGTGAGAATCCATAGAGATAAGGAAAACATCAATGAACATCTTGTGACCCTAAGAATTTAGATTTCTAAACATTTTGGTAGATCCATGCGCTCAAAATCAATACCTTGACACTTGCAGGTGCCCCTGTCCTTCTCTAGACACTTGTCCTATCCATTCCTCTGGATCTCATTCTTCTAAGTCTCTATATGATGCTTCTTCCATTCTTTTCACATGGTTGACACTTCGGTACACTCTAGATTTAATTGTGAATCAACTAAGTACCTTTTTCTCCTCCTTGTAATTAGGGTTTCATTATTTATTGCTTCATTTGCTTTGGTATATTTTTGTATTTCATTGCATTACTTATTTACTACTACTATAACATCAGATTAGTCTTGTGTATTTACATTTTAGCATAATCATTTTGGTTAACTTGAACACTTTCACACTTAGGATCCTCATATGTGGGTTTTCCATCATCTAGGTAGATGACCAATGAGCTAGATAAACTACAACTATTTCGATGGATAGATGATCATTGTCTTTGAGAGCATGAGATGTTACCCACGAGATAGGGTCCGATGATAGTTTAGGCTACCTCGGGATATACCCACACCCTTCCCACAGTATAGGAGGGATGACGTGGAGAGGCCTCTGCGTCTACAATAATCGATAGTGCCGATGCGAGGCGGAAGGAGCAGGTGATAAACCGTAGATACACAGATAGTGGTGGGCTGCACATTTATGAGTAGTATCACCGAGGTGGGGCAGAAGCTAGATTTAGCCACCATCACTATTCGAGAGAGATTCCGTACGGGGCAAATGTGGCTACCCTGATTACACAGTTGGGGATAGTGTAGGGATAGTTGACAGGTGAGAGGCACATGTGACCATTTTGTAGGCACATGGTGGCTGCCCTAAAAGCCCATGTAGGACGAGGGAGTACTCGCACGGGGGAAGAGATGGAGATGGGATACAGGTAGCCACACCTAAAGGTGCATGTTACAGGTTTGTAGGGCTAGTTGGCCACTACATAGGAACATGTTGTGGCCCTTGAGGCCCAGTATAAGCATAAGAGCAGAGATCAATGACACCACCGCAGCTCAAGGGAAAGGTCCCACTTTATAGGTAGGGGTGTGGCGGGGTCCCGCGGGATAGGTGCAAGGTCGAGGCCAATGACACCACCACAAACAATACCCATAGCCAGATTGAGGGATGCTCGAGGTGAGGTGAGGTATTATCAGGATCTTTTCAAGGCCGTAGGGATAGATTTCCTATCCTATGGAGAGTATGGAGCACAAAAGGCCTTGAGTGAGAGGACCAGGTTGTACACCCATAGTGTGGAGAGCAAAGGGGGTCATCGAGCCCCAGACAGGTCGGGTGAGGCTACTAGTTCACAGAGGCTAGCCCCGGTGAGGTACCAGGGAGAGATCAGGCCAGGACCCATGATGGGTGGTGAGATGTTAGTAGGATGCCAAATAGTAGTGGAAGAGGAGACAGGTGAGACAAATATGGAGGATATCTAGCAGGGTGATGCCTGATAGTTGTATATACCTCTATTTTATGTAGTTATTTATTTTTGATATATACTTGCTGCGCATCTTTGAAGAGAGTGAGTATGTATATGAGAGTTTGGATCATATACCGGCCTACGTGCCAAAGATGGTGAGGCTGTATATGAGAGTTTTGTATTTTTGATCATATACACCTACGTGCCGAAGATGGTGAGGTTGTATATGAGAGGTTTTGAGAGATGCACATTATTTGGTATCAATGTATATTATATGGATACACAGATTTGTATGATGAGATGGATGATTTGTTGATGATGTACTTGTGTTGGCGAATTTGATTGTTATGTATAGATGGATGGAAAATAGGTGTGTTTAGGCATGGTGGAGTTAGGTCGAGGCATAATGGAATCGAGTTATGTTTAGGCATGGTGGAGTCAGGTTATGTGTAGGCATGGTTGAGTCAGGTTATAGGCATGGTGGAGTCAGGTTGGTGTTAGGCATGGTTGAGTCATGGTTGGGTGGTTGAATGAATTTCTCATGTACGGGATATGAAAGAAATGATGATGTATGTATATGTTTTGTTTTAATTTGTGGTATTATATGGTAACATGGATCATGTGGGTATGCTCGCAGGTAATGTATGATTGTGGTAAATGTGATGAAATGAATGTTGTGATAGTGTATTAATTTCTAATTGGTTGGTACTAGAAATGGAAACTAACGAGAATAGAATGTGGCGTAATAGGTAGCCAATGTCAAGAGGTGAATGGTTACGAATGGGAAAAGGTGAAGCGGTGATGATAATGGTCGAGATAACCTCCAAGGCCACATGCCCTAGGAGTGCTACCTACATAACCCAGGTGAGAAGGGGCCTCAAACTCGATGTAGTTCTCCCATAAGCTAGGAAGATTGCGACAAAGTAGAGGAATGGGTTATTAGGTGTTAGGCACAGTTGAATATAGGTCATAAGCATGATTGAGTTTATGTCATAGGTATGGCTAATTTTTTTAAATATAGATTTCGATGATCTAGTCTTGTATAGGATAATCAATAAGTAATAAGGAAGGTAAATGGTAAGAAGTGGCAACATAGCCACTTAGTTGATAAGAACCCTAATGATTCTACCATACTCTAGATGGGCTTATGAACATAAGAACCTAAAGGAGTTGCATAATGGATCATTGTAAGGGTGAAGGAAGTCACATAATCATGAAATGGCATGGTTGTAGCAATTCCCTTAAGCAAAGAGGAAATTAGAATAAAAAGTCAATGAGGTGAGAATGGGTGATTCAACGTAACTTAGTACGACATCGTGTTTTTCTTAGCAAGAAACCCAGGATCAAAAATAGGTAAGTCCATGAAAAAAAAATCATCATCATTTTTTTGTACTTTTAATAGACTAATCAATGCAACAAGTCTATATGGGATGAGTATAATATCTCCTTGATGTCTTCATGAAGTGATCGATGTGGGAAGCTTTTGAATATTTTTTTTGTATATATATATATATATATTTAAATGATTTGATATAGCTATCCTTGAGGATAAGTCTATTTATGGTAGTGGAAATAGAATGAAGAGATGTCCCTTTTGAGGGAGTCATCTTTTGCTGGAAGTTTGACTCAAGGAGTGCATCCCTTTTTGTTTTGGATGTTTAATTCATGGATAATACTATCGAGGAAGGGTAGGTTCTTGTTCGGATGAAAAAACTAGAGTACACAGGAGTTAACTATAAAAGGGGTGGTTTCGAGTGATGAATGACCATGGGATTCCACCTTGAAGAAGATGAAAAGTATCCATTAGAATCATGCTATGAGTAGAGCCGTGGTACTCATATTGAAGACAAGGCTAAAAGGTGATGGGTAATAACATAATTCTTGTTTAGTCGTGGATCCTCCAAACAGGTAATATGGAAGGTGGAAAACTCTTAAGGGACGAGCGATAAACTGACAGAAAGTGATATAGGACTTGATGTCAACAATAAAATGGTCAAAGATGTAAGGCATTAAGGGGATTAGGTTTGGGTTTACCTTCGAGTGAAGACAAATGATAAGCACTTGATCCATAGGCATGGGTAACGATATAGGGTCCAAGCTAATTAGGAGAAAATTTTCCCCACTTACTTTTCTCTTCTTTGGTTACATGTTGATTTTCCTTGAGACAAGGTCACCCAGACACGAAAGGTTTGGTGGTGAACACATTTTTCATAGGCATGTTTTATATGTTTTTGGTATATTTGGAGATGGTCAAGAGCATTGAGATGACGTTCATCTAATAACTCAAGTTGCGCCAAACGATCTTGGTGAAATTCATCGTCGTTGAGCATGTCTTGTAGTGAGATGGAATTTGGACTTCGAGAGGTAAGAAAACCTTGGTACCATATACCAGAGAAAAGGGTGTGGCAGCAGTCGAAGTGTGAATACTAGTGCGATAAGCCCATAAGGTGAAAGGAATGTGTATATGCCAATCCTTCCCAATATCATTGACTACCTTCATAAGAATTTTGTTTAAGGTTTTATTGGATGATTCGGCTTGACCATTGGTTTGCGGGTAATAAGGTGATGAGAAACCGAGTTGGATGCCAAAAGTGTTGCATAGTTTGTGTAGGGTTTTGCTTTTGAATTGCTTTCCAGTATCGGTGATGAGGAACACTAAAGTGATAAATGATGTGATGGTTGATGAATCCACATATTTTCTCGATTTTATAAAAATGAGGGGATGGCCTCTACTCATTTAGTGTAATATTCGATAGTGGTTATGATCCATTGTTGGAGTTGTGAAGAAAGGGGTTGATCTCACCGACAAGGTCTAAATCCCATTGAGAGAAAGGCCAAAGGTCTTGTGCAACTTGTAAGGCATGACTAGGTGTGTGATGGAGATTAGCATATTGCTGGCATTTCATGCAATGTTTGACATAATCACAACAATCATGGTTTAAGGTTGGCCAATAATAGCCCAAGCAAAGAATACATTTTGTGACAGCTAAACCACTAAAGTGACCTCCAAAAATTCCATCGTGGACTTCCTTAATGGTGTAGGGAATTTCAGAACTTGTAAGGCATCGTAAGAGAATGCCATCGAAGCCACACTTGTAAAGAAGACCACCCATGATGACATAATGGGAGACACTTTTAAGAAATCCATGTTGTACATTATGAGTGAGATCGGCGGGAAGAATGGAAAGGGAAAGATAGTATGCATATTGCTTATACCAAACGTCACATGGGTCAGGGGCAATGGTTTTGGTGAGTGAGTGGACCACATAAGGTAAATAAGAGGGTGATTGTAACCTTTATATTGTGACAAATATTTTAGATTCGGTAGGTGAAGTAGGTATCTGAGAAGCCAAGCAAGCCATGGTATCCACAAATTTATTGGTAGAACGTGGGGTGGTTTGAAGTGCATAACGATCAAAGGTGGTCAAAAGTATGTCTACATGATGCTTATACTTTTGAAGTATCTCATTATGACACTGGTATATACCATTGACTTGGTTTATGACCAGCTGAGAATCACCAAAGATATTGATTGACTTAACATCTAAGGCATAAGCAGCCTGAAGACCCAATATGAGTGCTTCATATTCAACAATATTGTTTGTACAATCAAAATCAAGTTTGAAAGATAAAGGCATATGTTCACCATCAAGAGGAATGAGGATAACACTAGCCCCACCCCACGCTGACACTTGGAGCCATCGAAGAAGAGTGTCATTTGGTAAGCAAGTTTGTCTAGGGAGAGGGAAACTATAGACTTGTCTGGGAAATCAAAGTTTGATGGTTTATTCCCAGAAATAGGTGCATTGGCCATATGGTCAGTGATAGCCTGGCCCTTGATGGACTTTTGATGAATGAATTTGAGGTCAAGATCGGTAAGAAGCATAAGCCACCGTGTGGCATGTTGATGTTAATAGGGTTTGGCATACATATAGTGTAATGGGTTAGTATTAGTAACAACAAAGGTTTTGTGGTTAAGTAGGTAATGACGGAGCATGGTGGTGAAAAAAACTAAGCCTAAGTATAATTTTTTGGTGTGGGTATATCTAGTTTCGTAGTCTAGAAGGGTATGGCTGATATAATAAACCATTTGCTCTCTGTCTTTGCTCGTCGCGATGATCAAGCATGGCACCTAAAGAATGGTCGAATCGTGGAAGACATGTATGGGTAAAAGGGTTGGTAATCCTTAGGAGGAATGAGCACTGGTGGTTGAAGAAGGTATTATTTTAAGGCTTCAAAGGCTTTATGACATTCATCATCCCATTTGAATGAAACGTCTTGTTTGAGAAGATGATGAAATGGTTGACAATGGTTGGAAAACTGTGAGATAAAACAAAGAATGGATTACAACTTACCTTATAGGATTTGAAGTTGATAGAGATTAGTGGGCGGAGGCATTTCTAGAATAGCCTTGAATTTAGCGGATCGACTTCTATGCCACACAAAGAAAACGAGAAACCTAGGATTTTTAAGGTAAGTATTGCAAAGATGCACTTATTTGGTTAAAGATGGACACAATACTTGATGAGACTGTCAAAGATGACCTTAAGGATGGGTAGGTGTCTGGTTTGATGTTTAGATTTAGCTAGAAGATCATATACGTAACCTTCCAATATGTGATGCATGATGTCATGGAAGATGTAAGCCATGACTCGCTGATATGTGGTACCAGTGTTTTTAAGGCCAAAAGGCATGACTCGATAGCAGAAAGTCCCCCAAGGGGTGATGAAGGTAGTCTTGTGTTGCTCTTATGGAGATAGTAATATTTGATTGTAGCCTGAGAAACCGTCCATGAGTGATATCATTTCATGGCCAATGGTGAGATCAACTAGTTGGTCAATACCTGGTAGGGGAAAATCATCTTTGGGACAAGCTAGGTTGAGGTCACGGAAGTCTGTGCAAATGCAGAGTCCCCATGTTGCCTTTGTGATAGGAATGATGTTAGAAATCCATTGGGGATAGTCAATGGGTAAGATGAAGGAAACTGAGAGAAGGCAATGAAGCTCTTCTTTGACCAGAAGAGAAATGCAAGGATGCATTTTCCACATCTTTTGTTTGATGGGTTTAGCATCAGGAATGGTTACGATATTATGGACCATGATTTTTGGGTCAATACCGGGCATATCGGCATAGGACCAGGAAAACACATTGCTATGGTCCCGAAGGAAAGAGGTGAAGGTTTCATGTTTAGTAACGTCTAAGGATTGGTGATCTTTAGAATGTGTAGGTCGTCCCGAGTGTTAGTGTTGACTTCGTTGGTCAATTCGTTCAACATGGTTTGCATCTCGAGAAGGTAACAAGTGGTGAATATAAGAATCTTCTCGCACCTAGGTAAGTGAGAATGGATTGATCATCCCGAAATTGAACAACATTAATAAAAGGTGTGTCATCATCGATCATGTCGGATACGGAGTGGGAGAGAAGAGGAGCTTTGCCATTACGTTGATAGGTCATAGGTCCTAGGAAATGGTGTTTATGAAAAAAAAATTAGGAGGAATAGATTTAGGATCTATGGACTCCATGGGTGAAGATGGTAATGTGGGTGAATGAGGTGGGGAAGATTTTCCATCCTGAATGAGGTCAATGCGAACCTTCTTGGAAGGTGGTGTGTAAAAACCAATGCCACTACGATCATTGTGTTTACAAGAGGTATAGGAAATGATAGTATGGTGGCCTTGTTCATAAAAATCCAAAGCCAAATCCTTTCCACGTGCACCGGTGGAGGAAAGTGTGAGTGAAGCGGTGGTTAGTGAGGGAGTGTAGGTTGGATGAAAATGGTTGGGTTTGGGATGGAGGTTCAGGTTTATAGGTGGCAATATCAAGTCCCCCATATGTTAGATTGGTGCGAAGGTGGGGAGGGCCATAAGGAAAAACCTCACCTATGTAGATCTCATAATTGGGGTGTTGACATAGGTTCCCATACTCTTGCGGGGTGAGGAAGGTGTCGATATTATATAGGTGGTATTCCCTAGAGTGAGGCATTGAAAAACACCTTCTAAGGGATCAGTAGTTGATATGTGGGTAACATGGATAAATGAATTGCAAGAAGATGAGGAAATAGGTCAGCCAACGGTAGAGGCCATAGTTATAGTAGGGATAACAAGATTATATGCGAGAGAGGTGGCGGTAGTCTTGGTGGATGGGATTATAGGTGAAGGTGAAGTAGGGATAGTGGAAGATTCCTTGACTAGTACAAGCACATCATTGGGCCGGTATAACATGTTACAGTCTTGAAAGGTGATGGGTTGGTAGGGATGGTGTAATTATGTCCCTCATGTTCAAATTTGTGGCAATGGTGTAAAGTCAAAGGGACACAACCCATGACATGGATCCAAGGCCGGCCAAGTAACAAATTATATTGGAACTCTCCTTCTAGGACATAGAAAAGTTTCGGGATAGTGCGGGGACCCATGCGGACATGGAGAACAACGGTACCCAGGGTAGAGGTCATGGTGTCATTGAAGGAGCGTAACATAACAAGGTTACCATGTATGTAATTGGTAGGTATTCACATTTGGTCGTATGCATGGGAGGAGATGATGTTAATACTAGCACCACCATCGATCATAACACATTGTATACATATATTATCGATAAAGATGGAGATGAAAGAGTGGGGTCGAGGTCATCGACTGGAAGGGAGTGATCTCTTCATCTGAAAAGATGAGGGCGAGCTACTTGGCAAGTAGGTGGAGGCGTAGAGGAAGGCGATGACCTAGTGAGTGAGGCTACGTGGTGAGGGTAATGATGGAGGCTACGGGCGTGGGGTCATTTGGTAAAACCTCAATAGATTGAAGGACCTCTATGAGGGCTTGACGATGTGACTTAGAGGTTTGGATGAGGTCATATAAAGACATTTTGAGGGGGGATTTGTGTAGTTGTTTTAACATTATGCAATGTGTGACCCCATCGAAAATAGGATATGCAGGACCTTGAATGGTGACTTTGGGTATGGGTGTGGATGGTATGTTGGGTACGGGTTGGTTGATGGGCCAGTTGCCTTTTCCTTGCCTTTCTTTCTGGGCATGGGTGGCAATGTTGATCATGTTGATCTCAAATCTTGGGGTGGATCAAAGATTTGCGGGGGTGGAGATATTGGTCGCTGAGTAGGTAATGGAAGAAGATCTAGGGAAATTGGTGAAGGCAAAATGGGGTCCTCATCAAGAAGATCATCATCGTCAAAATTTTCTTTGGGAGGACACAATTGGACAAGAGTGGTTTTTAAAGCCTTACAGTTCTCTACATCATGTCCTGACACATGATGGTAGGAAAAATTTTAGTTTTGTCAAACCCTTTTGGTTTGGGTTTGAGCAGGTTGTAAGGTCTAAGAGGTGGTAATGTGATGACAGAGGTTTCGAGGAGATTGGTTAAGATTTTGGCATAGGACCTTGTGATTGGATCATATTAGGAGGTGAGTGTGGGTTTGGGTAGATGTGTGGCTAATTATGGAGGAAGAGGCTTTGTAGGAAGGGGAATGGGTTGGTCCAATAGTTTGGTGTGTGGAGTGGTCTTACATCTTTGTTGCATTTGCTTGGGTACGAGCATGGTAGAAGAGCCGACGATGGAAGGTTTGGTTTGTTTAACTATCTTATTGGAGGATAGAGAATATTTAGCTTTAGGTTACACCTTCTTGGGTAAAGGTGACATGGGAGTATGAGATATAGAGAGAAAAATAGATGGTGGAAGAGGATGGGTTACCCATGGGGGTAACCGAGTTGCTGTGGAGGGTGGTTGGTAGAGGTTGGGTAGAAGGTGTGAGTGGAAGAGAAGAAAGTGTCATGGGTAGTGAAGAAGTTATGGATGATAGTGGTGGTATGGGTGGTAAGAAGGTTATGGGTGATGGCGGAGGTTGTGTGGATTGCTTGGGTATATTAGAGGTTCGTGATGAGGAGGTGGGTTGTTGTGTTCTTGGTTTACCGGTGGAAGGAGGTTGCTTGGCCAGGGTCGAGGGGTGAGCTCCTAGGATAGATGAGAGAGGCAAAGGTGATAATGGTGTGGTAGATGAGGTTGGCGTATGAGGCCTAGGAGGTTGGGTATTATTTTTAGGGGTCAGAATTAGTTTAGTGTTGGTTTGGGAAGATGTGGCTAAATCTAATTTGATGGGTGGGTGAGTAAGGTTCGATGTCGGCATGACCCCTAAGGTAGTGATGGATTTAGGTAAGGGAGATGATATAGGCATGGGTAGGTGTTTGGGTATAGATGTATGTTGGGTTAGGGGTATAGGTGTGTGTTGGGATGTGGGTGATAACATGGAAGGTCCTGTAATTATCATGGTTGTGTTTGATTTAGTCACTTGCAACACTTTTGGATAGATTGTGGAGGTATCTGTGAGTGACAACTGCATTTGGGTTGAAGCAAGAAGTAGAAGACATCCCAAAAGTAAGGTTCTATCAGCATAGTCCAAGTAAAATGGTACCACTATAGGTGGGGCTGATGTGGATCGAGTAGTAATCCCTATAAAATGTGTTTGAGAAACATGGAAATGGCTAGCTTCAGACTCTGTAGGTAAGAGAGTTGAAAGCAGATCAACAGGATCTTAGAGGTCTGATGGAGAATGGTCATCTAAGGGCAATGGTGTTTTTATAGGATCCTCCATAGGCAGAGGAGATGATGGGCCAAATGAGGTGGACTCTTCGTGTGGTGGTGTAGGGAGTGGACATGTATCTCCTATGAGTAGGAGAGGTGCCACTGATGATGGCTCGGTAATTTGAGGGGCCAACGGTGGCATGCTAATTATAGGCTCTTCCACGGGTTAAGGAGAAAATGAAGAGGGTTCCTCTGTGGGTGGAGGAGTAGATGAAATAGGTTCCTGTGTAGGTAGGGGGCTCAGGCTAAGATTTCATCTATGGAAAGAACATGGGGCAACCGGGAAGAGATGGTATGTCCTCGAAAATGGCATGGACCTCACGGACATTGTTATCATCGGTTGAAGTGTCACCAGTTTGGTTGGAAGATGGGGCATGATTAGGAAATGGATTTTTGAAGATATGTAAGTTTTGGTTAGCGGGTGCATTTGTGTTATCCAAGACTAGATCTTTGTTTTCTAACATGTTACAAATATATTGTGTAACATTATTTATATATTGTAATATTAATAATAATGAGTATTTAACTCATATTAATAATATAGTTAGTCTGAGTGTGTTGTGAGAACAACTCACGTAGCTAAAGTTGTGTGAGATAATAAAGGGATGTTAGAGAGATATTAGGAGATGGGGTTGAGATTATGTAGGGATTGAAGATCATGTTTGACTCCACCATTGTAGGGGTTAATTGATCTATATATGTAACTCTCTCTTAATGAATATTATTGTCTTGGATGAATTTTATATTCTGTGTTTTTATTATTGTGTTAGATTATTTCTAATAATCTAGACAAAAATTATTATTTGGTATCAGAGCACCAGGGTTCTTATGACCAGCAATGAGAGTCAAGCATTCCATATGTATTTGTTAAGGAGTCATGCATTTCCATTCTGGAAGTCACCTATTTACGCCTGAATTTTCACATGGACGTGCCTATATTTGTTCCTACGTGGTTTTCCTATGTGTTCTATTTGCGTGCTCTTCCATGTGATCTTCTACGAAATCATTCATCGTGATCTTCTCCGAAATCATGAGTTAGAACTATTATTTTCTATTTTTTTCCATTTTTGGACATAGTGAAAAAAACATAGATTTTTTTTTCCATTTTGGAAAGGGGTCCGAGAAAGATAGTGGATTTAAAAATTGTAGTTGCCATAACTTTCAGCTGGTAACTCAGATTGAGATGATGTTTTTTTTTTTAAATGTGTGTTTTTTGAGCTCTTTACATTGATCATATCAAAAATTGTAAACGAAAAAAATATAAAACAAAAAAAAATTGCTTTACTGGACACATTTTCGGTGGAATCCGATGTCCAATTTTAAAATCGACATGGACAATTTGAATCGAATTGAAAAATTTGAAGGCAAATATTTCCATACATGGCAGGTTAGAACTCAATTGTTTCTGATTAACAAAGATCTATGGGAGATTGTGGAAGGAAAAATCAGTAAACCGCATGACGTAGATGAAGCAACAAAATGGGAAAGCAAGGATCGAAAAGCTACAACAATTATTGGCCTAGGATTATCTGATGCTTATTTGCATCATATAGATTTATCAAAAACTTCAAATGTCATATGGACTACATTGAACAAGATTTTTGGATCTCAAACAAGAAGCGCAACAGTATCTCTCAAACAAAAATTGTTTGGACTCAAGATGGAGGAAAGTGATAACATGGTGCAGCACATAAGTAAGTTTCACTCCATTTTAAATCAATTAGCAGGGATAAAAGTAGATGTGCTTGATGATGATGCAAAAGTTGTATTACTAAATAACATGCCTGCCAATTATTCCAACATGGTTTTTACACTAAGAAAAATAAATCCTAGCCTAGAAGATCTAATTTCTTCATTGATAGATGAAGAAAATAAGAATATTGATCAAGAAGAAAGTGTGTTGTATGGAAAAAATAAAGAAGACAAATCATTTGTTAAAAGAAGATTTAAATATTCTTCCAAGCAAGGATCAACTTCCAAGGATTCAAAGAAGCGATTTATATGCTACTATTGTAAACAACCTGGTCATATGGTTGTAAACTGTAAACTGAGAGCTCAAGACCTACTTGATGAGAAACTACAAGAGAATGCCATGGCTGCCGATGAAGAAAAAGATTATGATAAAGAAGAACCAATGAATGATGACAACGGTTATAATTCTGAAGATTTTCTTTACTAAATAAGTATCATCTACATGGAGGAAGGAGGCAATGGAGGAAGGAGGTCAATCAGTGACCTCTTGTCAACCACAAGCGACGGGGCCACACAATGGTGTTGTGGCATTTTATTTCAGTTGTGTGTTTACTTTCTGAAAATAAGAACAAATGATTTACACTTGTTCAACTATTGTAATAAGTGAGCTCTTGCGTGAGAAATATTTCCTATATTTTCTCTTGATGTTAGAACATTGTAGAAGATCAGAAGCACCAATGTAAGTCAATTCATGGATCTTGAAATGGTTTGTGGAAGATCCAAAAACCACATGAGGTGGACAATTCTTTGGTTCTGTCACGTCAAGGTTTGTGGTAAACTTGGTTAAAACCATGGAAGGAGATAGCCTTTCTTTTGATCAAGGTCATGAGCCAAGTTGGGCATGCCACATGGGTGAGCATACTGCAGATAAGTGTGTGAATGTTTTTCCACCATGTCAACATTAGGGGAGTGTATATTGGGAATTAATAATGTTAACAATAGGGAGTGAATGTTACAAATATATTGTGTAACATTATTTATATATTGTAATATTATTAATAATGAGTATTTAACTCATATTAATAATATAGTTAGTCTGAGTGTGTTGTGAGAACAACTCACGTAGCTAAATTTGTGTGAGATAATAAAGGGATGTTAGAGAGATATTAGGAGATGAGGTTGAGATTATGTAGTGATTGAAGATCATGTTTGACTCCACCATTGTAGGGGTTAATTGATTTATATATGTAACTCTCTCTTAATGAATATTATTATCCAGGATGAATTTTATATTGTGTGTTTTTATTATTGTGTTAGATTATTTGTAATAGTCTAGACCAAATTTATTATAACATTTCTTGATGATATTCTTGAAGGTGATGTAATTACCATTGCTATGACCTTTGACACAATGATAGTTACAAAATTCATGTTCCTTATACCACGTGGGCATTGGGTGATCGAGGTCAAAACCATTGTGTGGTTTTATATGTGGAAGGGTAATGACACTAGCCATAATAAGCTTTTCCAAAATAGAAGACTAATGTTCCCCTATTAGTGTATACTTTTGCTGTTCTCGTCGAATCCGAAAGCTTCAACGGAGAGAGATTAGAAGAAGGCTTGGCTTGGTATAATGGGTGAGATGGTCCAACCTTGAGAACTACAACATTGGAAGATCCTTTGGGTTTTGAATAGTTATTCTAGGGTTTCAAAGATGAAGAAGCATCATTTGGTTTAAATGCGATGTTCTTGTTACATAGCTGAATTTTCTTCTCTTCGATAGCACGAATCTCTAATTTCCATGCCATGGTGAATGCCTCGTCAAAGGTATGGAAGGTCTACACACCGTAGGGTGAATGATATGTGTCTAGCATAAGCCCGAGTAAAAAAATCTATGGGTTCATTTGGGGTAATTGAAATGTGAGTTGGTTAATTAGGTTGCGCTAGTGAGTGACAAAGTCATGATAAACTCATCGTCATACTATTGTGTGGAGTAAAGATCAGTCATGGTGAATTTCTTGACAATGTTGATTGAGATGTGGTCTAAGAAGGCTTAGGCTACTTGATTAAATGAGTAGATGGAATGTCTTAGTAGACCACCGTACCGATCTAATACGAGTCCTGTTAGGGACATTGGGAAGGTCTATAAGAGTAAAGCATCATCATGGGTGATTAGGTAACACCCATGTTTGAAAGATCGTAAATGTTCTTTGCTGCGGTCTTCTTTATTATTGAAACAGTTGAATTTTGGCATTTCCCAATGTACGGGGTATGGGCGAATATGGATGGATGGATGAATGGAATCGGTAAAGATTAGTCATGGTGAATTTCTTGACAATGTTGATTGAGATGTGGTCTAAGAAGGCTTGGGCTACTTGATTAAACGAGTAGATGGAATGTCTTAGTAGTCCACTGTACTGATGCCTAATACAGTCCCGTTAGGGACATCGGGAAGGTCTATAAGAGTAAAGCATCATCATGGGCGATTAGGTAACACCATGTTTGAAAGATTGTAAATGTTGCTGCGGGTCTTCTTTATTATTGACACGATTGAATTTTGACATTTCCCAATGTATAGGGTATGGGCGAATATGGATGGATGGATGAATGGGATCGGTAAAGATCAGTCATGGTGAATTTCTTGACAATGTTGATTGAGAAGTGGTCTAAGAAGGCTTGGGCTACTTGATTAAACAAGTAGATGGAATGTCTTAGTAGCCCACTGTACCAATCTAATATAGGTCCTGTTAGGGACATCGGGAAGGTCTATAAGAGTAAAGCATCATCATGGGCGATTAGGTAACACCCATGTTTGAAAGATCACAAATGTTGCTACGGGTCTTCTTTATTATTGAAACAGTTGAATTTTGGCATTTCCTAATGTACAGGGTATGGGTGAATATGGATGGATGGATGAATGGGATCATTATAGATTTCATCGTATGTGAGAGAATTACGTGACTCGAACACCGATGCTTCAAATGTCCTTTCCATTATTAATTTGATGAGGTCATTGGTAGGTTGTGATGGAAGAGCTCCTCCTGTGGCGTATGAAGGCTAGTACTGAACATGTGATGTGGGTGGCATTCTAGTGTATGTCGGTGCCAAATAGGAAGGTTGAGAATAGGGGATTGACATAGAGGGCATATATCTAGAATGAATGCCAGACAAGATAGGGGATGTTGATAATACATATATGTAGGTGGGGCAATCACAGTGACTCTAGTAGTGATTGGGGCGAGACTTGTGGGATGGAGAGGACAAGATTCTAGAATGGATTAGGGGTCACCGACACCACGAGTGGTTGTGTTACAATTGGTATCTATGAGACAATGGGTGTGGATGGGGTTATGGTATGGGTGGTCGATGAGGGAACAATAAATGCTAAAGGTGTGAATAATACTACAGATGCAAATCGTCATAATGGGTATGGGACCCATCTGAAAACCAATGGAGGTAAAATAGGTGAAGGTAATGCTGAACTAGTAGGGGCTGATGCAGAAATGGGGATAAGGGCATGAGAGATGGATACATGCATGCCATATATCAACTAACCTGAGGAGTCCCGAGTGGAAGAGTGGGAAAGGTAGAACTGTAAGGTTGCGAGATTCGATCGAGGAGTCATGCAAATTCCTCATTTCACAGAATGGTGGTAGGTAGTGTTGGATCCATGGGTGATAGGATAGAGGGTGGTGAAGGACTAGGTAGGAGTGGTTGACGACTAGCATGGAATATAAGGGCATTAGCTTTGTTTTGAGTCAACACCATGTGAATTAATGTATATCGTGTGATCTTTGAAGCCTATAAATGACACAAAAAGCAATAAGAATGAGAAAAATAGGTGTTTGTAAGTGGATTTGGGTAATGTATCGGTTAAGAATCAGCTCGGGGTAACCGAAACTTTGGTTATGGATGATTGATGATGGTTCGGGGGTAACGAGGTTTATTCTTGTTAGAAAATAACAATTTCACCAAAGGGGAAAAAGCTGATGAATTTCGATAGGTAAGTTGTATGATGACCATTTAGTAGAATACAAAGAGTACAAAGACTCAGAAAAACTCTAAATAGTGAAGAAGATGAAATAGGTGTCCCTTGGGTAAGTCAACCAAAAGGATAGGGAATTAACTACGATTAGGTAGAACTGATGACGATGAGGTGTAAACTAATGCCGATGAATAAACTGATGCCGTTTCTTGTGAAAATTTGAAGAATACGAAAAATATATTGTTGTGAACTAATATTATATGAATGATCAACCCGAAGGTGGGAGATGATAGATATAATGTGGTCGTGACACACTTTGAAGAAGTCAAAATAATCCAACTATGATTGTTGAGTGTGTAAGGCAAAAGAATAAAAATGGAGAAACATATTCTCACACCTCAAAATGCACGTCAATCAAATGCTAAAAAAACCATGTATCCAACAAGTGATTTTAATGTGTTAAGCTTATGCTATTTAGAAGATTGACTTATGAATTTAGAGTAGAGTTGTTGGTGAGGAAGGCTTCATATGAAGAAGGAGATCTAAATGGAGAGGTTTCAGGTTATGTTATGGTGGGGGCGGGCTGTCCTCTGAGGTAATGACTGGAAAAAAGTAACCAGATGGATGCCCACTTTGTCAATCCATTGATTGTGTGATCATTATCAACTTCTTTTGGGTGAGATGTTTTTAAGGAGATGTGTATTTTTTCAATTTTGCATAGTTTGGTAGAAGACAAAGAAAGAAAGTGCTTTTCTATGATTCTTTGTGTCAACCATTAGCTAGGCATGACTTCCAACATATAGGTTTCCCTAATTTTAATGTGAGCTAAATGCAGCATACAAAGATGAAATGCAATTGATTTTAAACCCAAATTGACAAATTACATTCGATGAAGAAAATGATGAACAGGTAGGAACGTGCTCTTTCACTACTTATGCGAATGCAAGAAAGAAGAAATGGTTTGTTTTAAGCACTAGAAAATAGATGTTGTTTTAGAAAATTAGAAGAAGAGAGGATTACCAGGGAAAGATATTTAGTGTGAATACATTTAGAAAGTAAACAAACACACCATCTTTACCTAGGAATGAAGAAAAATGCAAGGAACCCCAAATGGGTCCCACCAGGCATGCCAAAATGTTTCACCATTTTCTTTACGTTATTGAGATGAAACAGATAAGGGTTATGGGTTGAGGAGGAATACTTGTTTATGTTGGTCAATTGATGGTTGTTGCACATGTTTTGACTTCTCAATCCGATGCTAACCGCGAGAGCTTCCTTTTGGTTAGGAGGAACTACCTAAAATAGAAAACAAGACCACAAAGAAGAGTTAAAAAAATATATGACAGTGGATTTCCTAGCATGTGCTAGATCCGAGAAGTGTGATACTCCCTTGATGACTGTCAATCCACTATTTAAAACAACTTAATGTGAGAAATAAACAAATTCATACTGTAGTTGGTATGATTTAGGTATTTAATTTAAGCAGAATAAGCAAATCTAACATAACAGGCTAGGCTATAGTCAGATCTAAAGGGTAGGTAGGTGTTAGGGTGTTGGAACTAGTCAAGTTCGGTTATGGGTTGTTTGGGTCACTTGGTAGAAGGTAGGTTGGCTCTGTTATTGGCACAGGTGTAAAACACAGAGACCGATGTCGGTTGGGTGTAACCGATGATGGTTTAGAAGGGACCGGTGATGGTCATGGGTAATCGACATTGGTAGGGTCGGGGTGAAAGGCTCAATGAGATCTGATTATGGGGATTGAACTGAAGCTAAACAGAGATGGAAGGGTGAATAGGGAGGTTTGTAAAGGTCTTTGGTATACTTAGAGGTGTGTAGTAGGTGAGAATGGGTGATTTGGTGGTGTGGGTAGAGGAATGGATGAGTCTACAAGTAGGTAGGAGATGGGAAATGAACATGTAAAGTATAAATTGATAGCAAAAATAACAAAGGCTATTATACTAAAATAGACTATGCTTTGGTAGAAGGTACACTTACTTGTGATGTAGGTTTGATGGCTGAATGGTGATAACAATTGATTAGAATAATGGTGCTTGGTGCCATGGTAGTGTTTCTGTAATGCTTCCGTGGGTGCAATACCTATATATCTTTCCTGGTGCTGGCTATGGATGTCCTGGGTGTGTGAAAAAGACTGCGGTTCATTTTACATGCATCTCTCTTCTCATCTCTCTCCAATCTTAGAATGTGCCAACCCCAAAAACAAGGTTACTAAAGTGAATAAATGGTAACCGATGGTGGTTTTGGGTTGACCAACATCGGTTTAGGGATGACCGGTGTTGGTTAAGGCAAGATTCCCTAGGTTTATTAAAAATGGCAGATCTCACATCTTTTGGATCAGGTTTGTTCCTTTATCTTTGGATCCGAATGGACATTACCTTTTTATGAGTAGGAAGGTGGCTAGAGGAATAATAGGCCTTGATTTTTAGGTTTGGACCAAGTATTATTCATTTATGGAAACATGCTATGAATAGGTCTATGGTGAAGTGTCTAGGTGAGGTGTGTCAGTGAGGTGTCTATTCATTTAATTAAAGTAATTAAATTAAAAATGGGGTGAGGATGGGTATTAATTTTATTATAAATAATTAAATTAATGTTAATGTGGGGTATAAGGTTCATGGTTAGGTGAATGTGTGTAAGTTGGTTATTTGAAAGGAGACTAAGGGGAGTGTGATCCAATTTTGGTGTCTACATTTTGCCCCTTTTTTTTTGGGGTAGCTTTGTATTGGTAGGTAGCATGAAAAAAATGAAGGTTGGTTTTTCCCATGTGAATTTAGGGTGAGAAGGTGAATTTGGGTGCCCCAGATAGGGGCATGAGTGATCCCCTCAAATCATGCACCGATGATGAATAATAGAGATTCGGTGGGTGGTTTGAGAAAACAGGGTTAGGTGTGAAGAAGGTAAGGGTCGAGGGTATGATGATTGTAAAAGGTAGGGTGGGTGATTAGGTAGAGCATTCATACGTACGCACACATTGTGAAATGCCATGAGATATAACAGTTTCTAAACATAACAAATTTACATTAGCTAGGGTCGTAAAGGTCATCCAAACAAGGGTTGTTGAGGTCAGTAGCCGGGGGTAAAGGATACGGTCCGAGCACTCAACGAGGTAAGATGCGAGAAATGCGTAGGTGTGGTTACAGTACATCCAAAAGGTCAAGGTTTTTTAAGACAAGTGTCATGACTATAGGTAAGGTAAGGCTATTAGGCTAAGCAAAATTAGTACCATCATCACACGATGCAACAAGTGAGGACATGGGAATATCCACATAATCAATGGTTAGGTAGGTAGGTGTGGGTAGGGTAGGTGGAGGTAAAAATTGGTAATGGGTAGTGTTAATCAAACACACACACACATGGAGATCGAACACTGTATCGGGTTGAAGAGATTTTAAACTCTACATCATCCAAGGTCAATCAGGTTATCCAAACAAGGGTTGTTGAGGTTCGATATCCAAGGTAAAGGCTACTATCTAGAAACACAACATGGTAAGATACATGAAATTGTAGGTCCTTCTATCCTAGCTCAATGCACACTAACCTAAATTACTCAAATTGCAACTAAATATAAAAATAAATCTAAAACATATAGGGTTTAGGGTTGAGAGAGAATAAAGAAAAGCTATAAAACAAAAGAATGACGATGCACCAATACTAAGACAAGGTTAAAATTTGATTAGAAAGACATAAAACAATCACACATGCAAAGATTTTAATGGAAAAATGGAAGTTTGAAAGGCACGAATGCATAAACTTAATGAAAACAAGAGGGAAAATAAACATAAATGAATTACATTTAAGAGAATATTCATCATGCTTACAAAATAAAGGTTAGGTATTTCATGTAAAAATACTAAGTTGCAGAGGTTTGAAGGTAAGAAAAATTCATCACTCAAAGGCAAAGCATACATATCGACAAAAGGGAACTGTAAAATGTGCCTCTGCACTTATATTTATAGAATATGAAAATGGGAGAGAGAGATAAGGGGAATTAGATTTAGATATGCCTTGGAAAAACACAACCTTCAACCCATAGATCTTATTGCCTTTAATGTCCCTAGATTTTTTTGTTTATTCAACAACACACCTTCATGATTTTTAGGCGAGGGCATAGGTGCCATTTTTAAATTTACTCCTAGTAGGTGAGGTATTTGGATGTTTGGAATGAGAAAGTGCATGTTCTATTTGTGTCCCTAAACTTTCATGATTATATTCCTCTAACAACAACCTCTCTCATGTTCTTTCATCATGTAATGTGGCCCTTAGAGAGATGAAATGAATGCAACCATCATCGTGCAATATGAATATCTCAACCATAAGATCTAGCCAAAAATCATCTTTTCTTTTCCCCATGGCATTTTGAATGTTTTGCAGATTCCACTACATCCTTAATCATTTCTTACCTCTATGGATCCTAACCTCATCGTGCAAATTTTGGATTTGAAAGTCTAGTAGGTTGAGAAACCCACTAGACACCAATTTTCACATATTTCTTGAATTATTTTCTTGTATCTTTGCAATGAAATTTTATTTCTAAACTTTCCCACCCGTTGTAGACACAAAATCATGCACTTTTCGTAATTATCTATTCATGATTACATATTACTACTCATATGATTCCTAAGTAAGAATAATACTAATTAACCCATGTTTTTGGCCACTTTTCTTTGCTTTTACTTTTTACTTTTAGTCTTACACACTTACTTGCTCGATCTACCTATTTAGTATTCGACATTTGTCATCCTTGACACCAAAGACACCCAAACTACGATGCCGGTGCAGTGCCATTGTCCAATCTGGCGCCCTTATCCTTTTTAACTTTAGTCACACTTTTTGAATCCTTTCTAGCCATTTAAGCATCATATATTTTTGGTAGTAAGAAATTTCAAGGTTAATTATGAAGTTCAAGCAAGGGAATCATATAAGTATAAAGTTATGTGATCATAATAAATGACTGAGCACTAAGCATTAGCTATCTCCACCTAAGGTTGTATCCATCAAAGGCATCTAAGAGCTCCATTTCATCCATCTAGTTCCATCATAAGTGACACAAGGGCTGGTTCATCTCAATACACTTTATAGGATGAAATTTCATTCTATTCCATGCACACATTTGCTACATTTCTTTACATCTAGCTACTTTCTTGTTATTCAAGTGCGACGACTGCACAAGAGATACCTAGGGCACAATGCTTTGCACTCACACACACAAAGAAATACATTGGGTTTGAGATATAGTGCAACGCTCAATTATAAGTCCACTATTGTGGCGGTGAGGATAGTCCAACCCCTCATCCTTCATTTTTATTTTTGGGATTTTATGTCTATTTGAGGGTTTTATAGATCTATTCTTCATTACAGGTTTTCAACAACTCCAACAATCATTGTGAGAATCCATAGAGACAAGGAAAACATCAATGAACATCTTGTGACCCTGAGAATTTAGAATTTTGAGCATTTTGGTAGATCTAGGTGCTCAAAATTAGTACCCTAGCACTTGCGGGTGCCCTATCCTTCTCCAAACACTCTGTCCTATCCATTCCTTTGGATCTCATTCTTCTAGGTCTCTATGTGACGCTTCTTCCATTCAGTTCACATGGTTGACACTTTGGTACACTCTAGATTTAATTGTGAATAAACTAAGTACCTTTTTCTCCTCCTTGTAATAAGGGTTCCATTATTTATTGCTTCGTTTGCTTTGGTATATTTTTGTATTTCATTGCATTGCTTATTTACTATTACTATAGCATCAAATTAGTCTTGTGTATTTACATTTTAGCATAATCATTTTGGTTAACTTGAACACTTTCACACTTAGGATCCTCATTTTTCCTCTATTACGGGTGGTAACATTCCTCAAATGTATTTGTCTTATTTACTTAAGATGCATCCTAATTGCCAAGATGTTCTGTAAAAACATTAGACAACATGTATCTTCCTAAAGATACAACACCGCATGAAATAAGTCCTATCTTCAATTGTTTATCTAACTTCCCTATTCTTTGTGATACTCCATCTAATCAATCCATGTTGGACTCAATTCAAGCTTTGCATTCTTTATTTCAAGACAAATTTTAGGCTATGGAATCCACGATTACATCTCTTAAATCTAAAATCTAACAACTTAAAGACACTTCCCAAGCTCATGTTTGTTCTCCTTCTACATCTCATCCTCATTATATGTATTTTACATGTGCTCACATCAATGAGCCTCAAGTCATACCATTACCAGATCCTCTCACCTTTGATCACAATACTAAGCAAAATGACATTCTTATTGAGCTCCTTAGTCATCAATTGATCACTTTACTATCTACTCAAGGCTATCCTCATAACTGACTTGTAAAATATCAAGGTTTCCCATGTATTGAAATTATTATCAAATTAATGGATATAATGACAACGATTTCTATGCTTTACAATAACGAATAAAACATCTTGAGCGTCAAGGCTTTATCTCATTCATTGCACAACATTCTGTTACACACCCATCTACAAATGCTACATCCAAATGGACTCCTAAGTTTTCCCCTTATATATCAAATGAACATCATGCCACTACTTCTAATGTTCCTTTACCAATCAGTCAAGCACCACCTATTCAATCCAATCAAACTAAGCAACCACCTCTCAAAATTGATCCCACTCCTCCCGTACTCAAGATATCCATGACATTACGAAGTCAAAATCAACAATCCCATCTCAAGGTTTGATCTCCATAACCTCCTCCTCTTAAGTCATCTACAACATTGCCAAGTCAAGCTCAGTAACCACCTCCTATAATTAAACTTATAATTTTGCCTTGTGCTCTAGAAAATGCCTATGTCAATGACTGGGACCCAGATGAAGCTTACGATGTCAATGAACCATTTCATTTCAATCCTAACAATGTGGTTGACTCTGATTCAAATGATGGTCATATGTATTTACCACCTCAACATCTCATCACTTTTGTTAAGGCAACTACTCCCTACATTGATCCACTTAGTGTCTTTTGACTACATGTCCATTGCTTACATACTTGGGGGCATCATAGCTTCCCCCAATATTAACATGCGTATTACATTTCCTTCATTACACACTAGCATATACATCATGACACACACTCATATAATCATTTCCCTATGATGCACTCTTGTACTATGGTTCACACTTACCGCCGAGGGAATTCTATACACATGAACCTCACACACTTGCATAATATACACTACATGTTCCACATCTCACACATTCTACAACTTTATACATACACATCATCTTCCTCTTAAATCTACTATGCATCATTCCCATTGTGTGCTTTATACACCTATCAATCATACTCATTCTCCACAATAAATTCTTATACATTTTACATCATTCACACTTATATAATCTACACATCTTACATTACACACTACACATTTTACATTATACATTACCTACCTTACACATCACATGAAATTTTCTCACCACCACAACTATTACACATAATACACATTTTACTCACCTCCTTTTATGTGTTGCACTCACTACTCGATGACGCACTTTAGTCCCTTGGTCCATACTCAATTGTTGAGGGTATACATATAAAATGGACCTCATCACACTCACACATTTGATCAACCACTATTTTTATCATACTATGCGACATTCTTACCCACCACCTTTTTCATACATTTTTTGATATACGCTTTAGGCTACATCATCACGCTTTCTATCATCCTACTCATACATTTTGTGATATATGCTTTGTGATACATCATCACACCTTCTATCATTTCCATGCATATATTTCATTATATATGCTTTATGCTACATCATCACACTTTTTGGACATCTTATTCACATGTTTAGTGATATACACTTTAAGCTAAATCATCACACATTTTACCACCCCATCATTTTTACTTTGTCATATTCAATCCAACACATCACACGAAAACTTAGAATCACCATATTTCTTTTACACACATTTCAGACCATTTCCCGATGATGCACTCTCATTTTCCATTCATTCTTGATTGATGAGGGGCATAAATAACTGAACCTCATTGTAGGCATACACATCTACTTAGGGAGGCACGCTGCTCCTATCATTCACATTTCATTCCACTCTGCCTCATCCACAACATACTGCATATCTTGGTTGCATTTACTCTTGCTTTCATTTACTTGTTACATGTTCATCTTATTAAATGTATGTTAGATATATATCTTGTATGTCATTATCTTTATCATACACACATGCACACTCACTTACTTACTAGTTGTGATTGCATACCCTATAGATCTATTACATGCAACATGGATACATGGTGCGATACCTAGTACCAGATCCCACAACAACCCTTGGGGCATCCATTTTTGTACACTATAGGTGCTATTGTTCATTTTGTTTCATAGCACACTATTTTCTTAGATTATAAACACTTTGACATACCTTTTATCTTTCTAACATGTTAATGGGTGCTTCATGTACAAATTATTTTATGCATGACTATTTGGTTCCATGGTCATCTGTTACATTGTTTTCCATTGCTTGTCATTGTATGATCATATTTGTGGGCTTTTCCCTTTATCTTGTGTGCAAAATTGTCTATTTACGGCCATTACGATCTTGATTGTCTTGCGACATTGTGAGTGATGTCCCATGTTTACAACCCACTTTTTCATGGTCTACATTTTCTTCTTGCATGTTTACACATTGTCTATGTAGCTTACATTTCATCTTATACACGAGTGTTTGTATTTGATTATACTAACACTTGTTTTCCTAGCCACTTATTTGCATATGCCTTGGTTTCTACCAAGTATATTCCCTTCCCCTATAAGGCACATTTTCAGCATAATGGTCAGTCCTCTTTGGGGCCACATACTCCTTCAACAATGTTGCATGTACCCCAAATGAGAGGGAGCATCATATGGGTGAATATCACCCCATAGAAAGTTACACACAACATGATACCAAGACAATACAATTTTAGTTTCGATAGGGTTTAGAATCAGACTTGGGTCCTTAGTACACAACTACCTTCCATGAGTACCAATAATAGGGGAAATTACACAATTCTTCGACATGTCATAAAGGATTTTGATAGGGCAGAGAGTCCTTTAGCACTTGGGCATTTACACAATGGATTTTACAGGGTAGAGAGTCCTTAACACATACACACCATATGCAATGGTGTTTTACACAATGGGAAGCAATTAAAGGTTGGTGGATGACACCAGATAATTCTCCCTACACTTCTTCCATTACACTGGCATGAGATCACCTAAAAACTTCCATGTCAACACCTAAAAACTTCCATGTCAACATCATCTTCAGGATCCTTTCTACACCCTTTTTCTCATCACAAATTAGGTGCACATGTTCCTTTTTCACATTTTCAGAATTTACATACTTTCCTTACACAATTTTTACATATTTTTATCATATACATGTGTATTTGAATACTTGGCAACTTATCTTTTACAGGTTTGTCCATATGGGAAGTGGTAGTAAACAACACCACCACCAACAACAACACATACATCAACATTAGAAAAAGGTACATCATGACATCTACACATGTGTTTCTCCCCTAGGTTCATTTTTATCATTACTTTTTACACTTTTTCTCCTTAGCATCCACGCTTAACATTTTTATCACTCCATGCTTTCTCTAGTCCCTCAACATGCTTTTACTGCATCGATCTACATGGATATCAGGAACACATCTCTATCTACTTTATGTTACCGAGATTTCCACTCACCAACATAAATTTGGGTCAAATATAGACACAAAATCACACACTTTGGGTAATTATCTAGTCCTAATTACATAATACTATTCATATGATTCCTAAGTAAGAACGGTATTAATTAACCCATGTCTTTGGCCACCTTTCTTTACTTTCTATTATTACTTTTGGTCTTACACCCTTACTTTCTCGGTCTTCTTTTTTAGTCTTTGACATTTTTCATCTTGGACACCAACGCCTAGATGAGGACGCTTGTGCAGTGTGCCCTCTTCCAATCTTCACGCCCTGTCCTCTTTGTACTTTACTTACACTTTTTGGGTCCTTTCTAGCCATTTAAGCATCTTATATTTTTGGAAGTTAGGGAATCATATAAATAAGGGAATCATATAAATATAAAGTTATGTGACCATAATAAAGGACCAAACACTAAACATTAACTATCTTAATCTAAGGTTATATCCATCAAAGACACGTAAGAGCTCCATTGGATCCATCTAGCTCCATCACAAGGACACAACGGCTGGTTAATCTACATACACTTCATAGGAGGAAAGTTCATTCTATTCCATTCACACATTTACTATATTTCTTTACATCTAGTTGCTTGCTCACTATCCAAGTGTGACTGCACAAGAACAACCTAGGGAAAAATTCTCGAACACACACACACACATAAAACTACACTTGGGTCCGAGATGTAGTGCAATGCTCAACTTGTAAGTCCACCATTGTGGTAGCTAAAGATAGTTTGACCCTTCATTCTATATCCTTTTTTAGGATTTGATGTTTATTTGAGGGTTTTATAGATCTATTCTTCATTGTTGGTTTCAAGCGACTCCAATGATTATTGTGTGAATCTATAGTGACAAAAGGAAAACACCAAAGAACATATTATGACCCCAAGAATTCAGGTTTCTGAGCATTTTCACGAGACCTAGGCACCCAAAATCAGTACTCAGGAACCCTCGTGCACCCATGTCCTTCAGAGACGCCCTTGTCTAGTCCATTCCTCTAGATCTACATTCTTTTGGGTCTCTGCGTGTGATGCTTCTACAATTTTGTTCACTGGTTGGCACTTCGGTACACTCCATATTTAATTTTAAATAAGCTAAGTACCCTTTTCTCCTCCTTGTAATTAGAGTTTCATTGTTTATTATTTAGTTTTCTTTGGAATATTTTTGTATTTCATTGCATTAATTATTTACTGCTACTATAACATTAGATTAGGATTATGTATATACATTTTAGCATAATCATCATGGTGAACCCAAACACTTTCATGGTTAGGATCCTCATGATTAACTAAAATTAACTAAGTTGTGTAGTAAAGGATAGTTAATCTAATCTAGGAGGACATATAAATGCAGTAAATAAATGTACTAAGATAGTATGTAAATGAGATAAGTAATAAAATTAATGAAAATAGAAACCCTAATGTGTAAGAAGAAAGAGGAAAGAACTCAATTGATTCGACAAAGTGGTGCGATTGTGTCGCAAGGAGACTAGAAAAATTATAAGTAGGAGTGTTGAAAAGGATGGAGCTAGAGGATCTAGATGGATTGGAGTACTGGAGGAGGATTGGGGCACCAGTAGGCACCGTGGTCTATAATTTGAGCACCTTGGTTTATGCAAAAGCTTTGAATCTGATCTTCGCAAGGCCAACATGTGATATGAAACCCTTGCTACATGTCACATCAACTTCACCATACTGTGCCAGATGTCACCGATAACTCAAGATGGAAGAATGAACTATAAAACCCCAAAACAAGCATTAAACCCTAAAAAAGAAAAATACACATGAAGGGGTAAGACTAACCTTAGCTACCACAATGGTGGACTTACTAATTGAGTGTTGCACTACATCTTAGACCCGATGTAGTTCTATGTGTAAGTGTGTGTGAACATGCCCTAGGTTTCTCTTGTGCCAATCACACTTTGTGAAGTAATGAGTAATAACTATGTGTAGAAAATTTAATAGAATGTGTGCATAAAATAGAATAGAATCCCTCCCCTATGAAGTGTGATGTAGATGTCCTAGCCTTGTACCTTGATGATGGAGCTATGTGGATACAAGTGATCTCCAATGCAATAGATGGATGCAAATCTAGATGGAGTGATAGTAGTAAGTGATGCTAGGTCCCTCATTATGGTCTCATAACTTTATATTTATAGGGTTCTCTTGGTCTAATTTCATAGTTAACCACGAAAAGGCCGACCACCAAAAAGATAAAGATGTCAAACGGATAGAAAGAGCCCAAAAAGAGGTAGGAAAGCCCTAAAAGGATCGGGCACCCATGGCACCAATGGATGCCCTAGTTCTAATCTTGGTGCCCCAATCGAGGATAAAATATTGCGGGATGAAAAAAATTTGACTAGGCATATGGGTGTAAAAAGTTCATAATGACAAAATAAAATAAAATGAAATGGCTAAAGGATGAGGATATTAGTAATTTATTCCCTCAAGAACCTTCTAGATAGTCTTATGAGACCGAGATAAATAAACATCTAAAGTACATGATTTTTGACTACATTTTCCCCCATGTAGTAATTTTTAATCCCTAAGAATAGCACTCTAATCCCATGTGCACCAGCCTATCACCCAGAGGGCACTAGGCACTCACTCGATGCACACGTGGGCGCCGGGTGCTCACCCGAGGCACGCGTAGGTGCCAAACCCTCCTTTATGTGAGTCTTGTGAGAATACATTGATCAATGACAGAAGATTAGATGTAAATGTTACGAAATATTGTTCATAGTGTGAACACTTAGGAGTGGTTTGGGTTATTTGGTAGTAATAGGTTTTTAATAATTATAAAATAATATATGAGTGTGCAAAACAGTTGTAATGCACAACTCATAGTTGAGAGATATTTGGGATATTGAGAGGACTTAGAGATTAGCCTTGACTCCTTACTTATAGGAGTTCATTGAGCTATTTATATGTAATCTCTCCATTGGGAATTTGTCCCAAATGAATTACAATATCTCTGGTTTTATTATTTTATTGTGCAATGTTTTGTTTTTTATTTGATTAAATCATAGATATTTACAAGATTTGGTATCAGAGTGGGTTAGACCTGCAATGATAACCTGTAGGAATTTGTGAGGCGTTTAGATCTAGATCAAATTTGTTTCATTGGAGTCAAGTCTGCGACCTGCGTGTTTCATTGGAGTCGAATCAGTGACTGCGTGTTTCATTGGAGTCAAATCTGTGACCTACATGTTTGTCTACCAACAGCGGTGAGGTTTCACTCAGGTGAATCCATACTTGGTTGCGACGTGACTTCTTTCAATATCTGGATCCACAGTAACAGAGGTATTGTGTTTCTTTCCTTTTTTGGACATAGATGAAAAAAAGAAACATAGAATTTTTTTGCCAAATTTGGAAAGGGTCCGGGAAGATGTTGGAGTTATAACTTAAAATTGTCATAACTTTCAGCTTGGTAACTCAGATTAATGTGCCATTTTTTAAAAAAATGTGTATTTTTTCGATCTCTACACATTGATCCTGTGTTTTCTATTGTTGGAAAAAATTATTTTTTTCCTTTTTTGGCAAATATGTTAGAAAATTTTACTTTTAGTGTTTAAAGTTTATTGTAAGGGTGCATTTTTGACTGAGTTCGACACCTATTATGGAAATTCCATTAGATAAATTCAATGGATTAAATTTTCACACATGGAAGGTGAAAATACAAATGTAATTAATGAACAAGAACCTTTGGGGAATTGTGAGTGGAAAAGAACCAGAACCAACAGATGCTACAAAATTGCTTGAATGGAAAACCAGGGATGACAAAGCAAAATCCATTATTGGGCTTGCTTTATCAGATACTGAGTTACATTATATAGACTTAGAAAAAAAGTCTAAAGATATATGGGATTTTCTAAGTAAGACATTTGGTGCAAAGGTTATGAATGCTAAATTCTCACTTAAGTTGTAGTTATTCAAGTTGAAAATGAATGAGGGTGCAACTATGTCAAGTCATATTAATGATCTTAGATCTCTTCTAAGACAACTGACATAAGTAAGTGCTCAGGTAGATGAAGAAGATGCAAAAGCTATTTTATTAAATAGTTTACCTCCAAAATACAGTAATGTAGTTTTTACTCTTGGTCAAATGCCTTCTCATTCACTTGAAGGTATGATTTTTGCATTACTAGCTGAAGAAAAAGAACAAAAGAAGATATTGAGGAAGAAATTGCTCTTTATATTAAAAGGAAGCATACTAATTTTTCAAAAACAAAGAGGAATTAGAATGCTTTTATTGCAAGAAAAAAGGACATAAATCTTCTTTTTGTATTACTCGTGCCAAGGACATCATAAAAGGAAAGCTAAAAATGGATGAAGCTAATACAATTATTAAAGAAGAGTCAGAGAATGAAGAAGAAGATGAACCTGAACAAAATGAGGATGAAGATGACTACCTATACTAAGTAGTGCCTGATGGAGGATGGAGGCATAGGAGGATGGAGGAAAATTGGCATCTCTTGTTATTCACCAACAAAGAGATTGCTTCATTGTATTGGTGACCTTTTGTTTCAGTTGTGTGGTGTGTTTGCTTTCCACTGTAATAATGAACAGAAGTAATATTCCTGTTCAAAGCTCCTATGTGAGCATAATTTCTGTTTTGTAATCCCTCTAAGTTAGAAACAATGATGTGAGAAAAATAATGTACGCTGCTATGTAGTGGTTGGTTCCACTAGAAAACCATTTTCTGAGTTGGAGGTTCTCTTTGAAAACCTCATATTGTTTGAGTTGTTGGTACTCATTGAAAACCTTCATTTCTTTATAGATCATGAGCGGGTACAGGAGATAGCTTTCCCCATGTTAACACTAAGGGGGTGACTGTTATAGAAATATTATTCATAGAGTGAAAACTTAGGATTGGTTTGGGTTATTTGGTAGTAATAGGTTTTTAATAATTATAAAATAATATATGAGTGTGCAAAACAATTGTAATGCACAACTCATAGTTGAGAGATATTTGGGATATTGAGAGGACTTAGAGATTAGCCTTGACTCCTTACTTATAGGAGTTCATTGAGCTATTTATATGTAATCTCTCCATTGGGAATTTGTCTCGAATGAATTACAATATCTCTGGTTTTATTATTTTATTGTGTAATGTTTTGTTTTTTATTTGATTAAATCATAGATATTTACAAGAGCAAAGAGGTAAAGAACTATGCATTCATTCTAAGAGCTTAAGATGAGGTATTATATTAATATACCCATTAAGATAACTAGAGAAACATTATATGAATAACAAATCTAATCCATACCAAAAAGGAAATATACTAGGATTCATACCCATGAACAATATATACTTAGAACAAAATCTTATAATTCATATTGATCATAGTTCAACAACCATATTACATTCACCAAGGCCATAATAGGCCAATGTATCAATGTAGATAAGACTCATGCATCAAAATTCCTAACCATGCTTCCCATATTACAAAAATATTTTCACAGACCCATCCCTCTAGACAAGATATTACCCCTATAGTCCTCTAAATGAGAACCTCAACTCTCTGGAACCTTCTTATCATTCTTGCAGAGCTTTGCCTTTCATTCTCTCTATATCCATTGTTCCTTATTCTACATGAGTATCTCTATATATAGTTGTATTGCCCATTTCCATACCTTTTTGAAGTAACAGATCGGTCACCAAGTGTCAAGGTGGTCCTTTAATGGAGCATGCTTCTTCTCATCCGAGCTCTCCACTCTCTGCAATGATGTCTTTCTGGATCCTTCCATCACATGGAATATTCCTTTCTTGACCACAAAGTTGCTAAGCTGGCACCTTATCTACTCTGCATGCATAGTCAGGTCACACTTTTCTTGTGTGCTTCATGTAATGCTGAATATGGCTAAGTCTTGAAACCCTTTGCTTTGTCAAAGTGCAGTGCATGCCATGGGTTTCTTGAACCATTGTAAAACCTCTTTCCTACCTGCATTTACCCCACATGACCTTCTTCATATTGGTCCCATGTGCCCATGCACCCTTTCGCACTTAGCCAATATTCTCGAGGCCCGATATTGCACTTTATGTTGGTGAGTGGAAAGTTTGGTAACATAAAGTATATAGAGATGCATACACGATGCCGATGTAGAATGATGAAGATGGCATGCCGAAGTACTAAAAAAAGCATGGAATGAAAAAAATATGGAGGAACATGGAAACTAAAGATGAAAAATGTGCAAAGAAAAAGTGATGAGAGTGAACCTAGGATGGAATGTGTGTGTAGTATACCTATATGGCTAGTAAAGCATGTGTGTTATCATGGAATGTTGTTATTATCATTGTTGTGGTTGTTGCCCCCATTTGACTGTTTGTTTCTCAAAAGACCAAACATGTAAGGAGGAAATGGTCAAGTAGTAAAATGTATATGTATGTAAGTGTAAAAACACTATGTAAAATATGTATTTATATGAAAGCATGTAAAATATGCAAATGGAAAATGTAAATGGAAATATTAATGGAACATGTGCACCTGATCCATGTCAAGAGAAAGAGTGTAGAAGGATATCTTGTACTATGAGTTTTTGGGTGATCTCACACCATAGGCCAAAGAAGTGTAGGGAGGAAATGATCTATGTCCTCCAAGCTCTAATTACTTCCCTAAATGTGTGTAGAGATCTCTATACATCCTAGTTTTTTGGGTGATCTGATGCCACTATCTAAAGTAGTGTAGAGAGGCACACCAACTTGAACTACTTCCCGAATGCTAAGGACACCATGTCTTATAAAAGCCACTATGTATGGGGTTTATAGACTGGCATGAACCCACTCGTTGTATGTAACTAAAAATGCCAAGGGCGGAAAGTGCAACTTGAATCCGAACCGGTGTAAATGTGATGTGTTAGTATGTAACCCCAAATGATGCCCCCTCTTTGGGGGTACATGTGACTTTGCTAAAAGGAAAATGTGGCCCTAAAATAGGACCAATCGCATGTATCTTTGTAACCTTGAAAAGTGCTTGGTAGAAACCAAGCAAAAAAAAAAAAGAAGGCTATCAAAAGACATGTGTAAACATGCATGCATGTAGAAAACAATGTATAAGCTACACAAACAGTGTGTAAGATACCAAGAAAAGTAATGTAAACACACAAGAAGACAAGTAAGCTGCATAAAGTGGGCTACAAACATGGGACATCACTCACGATGTCACAAGACACACAAGGCCATCATGGCCGTAAAAATAAAAAAGTGTGCACACCAAACATAAGGCAAGGCCCGCAAACAATAACAAACAATAATAGATAATATAAAAAACAAGTATGGAAACCAATACCCTTGCATATCAAATGTTGCATATGAAGCACCCGTTAGCATCTTAGAAAGATAACTAGTATGTAGAAAGTGTGTATAAGCAAGTAATGTAAAGTGCTAAGTATAAAATGAAACAATAGCACCCGTGAGAGGTGAATGTGGATGCCCCCATGACCAAAGTGTAGGAAGGGTGGAAGGTGATCATCCATGTTGCGTGTAAAAGACTTGTATCTACGATCATAACTAGAAGAAGGCGTGAACACACATATGTGGATGACATAGATAAATGACATACAAGTAATCAAACTAGCATGTGTAATAAAGTGACCATGAACCAACAAAAGTAAACAAGAATAAAAGAAACCATAGTATGCGGTATGTTGTGTGATGGGTGGAATGGAATGCAATATGGAGTGATAGGATCCATGTGCCCCCAAAGTGGATGGAGGTTATGCAATGAGGTTTATTTTTTTCCTCCCTCACTAATAAAGAATGAACTCAGAAACGAGAGTGCAACATCGAGAAATGGTCGAGTGGTGTGTGTTGTATCTAACACACTTTGCGGAATGTGTAGGTGTAAGTGTAGTGATGGGATGCAACCTATTGACAATGTGTGAGTGAACCTTATAACCAAAGCATATATCACGACCAAAAGAATGTAAGAGTGATGATTTAGCCTAAGCGTATATCATGATAAGATGAATTGATTAGTGATGATTTAATACTAAGCATATATCAAGAATAAATGTAAGGAGGGTGTGGTGATATAACCTAAGGTGTAGACCAACTTTGGAAAATGATAGAATACGTGAAAATTTAGCCTAAAGCATATGTGTTGTCACCTCCCCAAGGGTTGTGAATTTTCTTCTCCATTTTAAAAAAATTTCAAGTAAGGTGACTATCAAAATTCCTTTGTAAAGGTCCCCTAAGAAAGAGCTAATCTCAAATAGTTAGTTATTTTTCAAAATTTTGAGTTTTGAGGATTTTTCTTTGTTATGCGGGTATTTTGGGTTTTTCTGTCCCTCATGTCCCAAGTTCCTCCGGGCCATCTATTCCCCAATTTTCCACTTTTCCTGCATGGCCTCACTTTTCCTTTATTTTTGGTCTTTTCAAATTTTCAGGAAATGGTGTCCCGATTTCCCAAGGACTATCTGTGTCAATTTTTTTCTGACTTATACAATTTTAGTGTGTTGCGGGTGTTTTGTCTTTTCATGTCCCGCATGTCCCGAGTTCTCCCTGAAAGTCATTTCCCTGCAAGACCGCCTTTGCCAATTTTCACTCACTCTAGCTATTTTGGCTCCGTGCGTCCTTCATGTGCCACTATCCCTTGAGACAATTGTGTGTGTTTTATTTGCCTTTACCAAAAATCAACTATTTTGGCTCCATGCGTCCCAAATGTCCCAGTGTCCCATGGGCTAGTTGTGCACTTTTGTTCCACCTTTTCCAATTTTCATTGTTTTAGGTCGACATAGAGTATTTATTACCTCATTTATTTCACCTCGTTGAACTACTTGATTTAAATGTGCATAAATAGTCGGGTAATCGGTCATTTTTACCATCTCACTTGTATTTGTCAAAGTGTCTTTCATTTCTCCTCTCCACTATTTGTAGTTGTGGTCAAGTGTTGTTCCATTGTTTTCAAATCTGCAAGTGCAAGAGAAGCTGTGAATCATCAAAGTATAGCTCAAAGAACTAAGAGGATTCTCTCATGGTGACCTCCTATTCCTACCATAAAATGAAGATCAGTTTTAAAGGACACGAGCACTTATCTTCTTTGGAGACGACCATACTTTATATAGGTGATAGTGAGGCTCAACATCTTGATTTGGATGATTTTTGGGCACATATTAATGGTCAAAAACCTTCTCCCATTTCTCAACTAATTAAGGATAATGGAATCGCAGAGGCGGGGGGCTTTCTAGTTTCACTCCAATGTGCGATATATGCTAGTTTGTGGTTCTGTTTCAACCCGATACTAAGGAAATTATCGACCCTCAAGGACAAGTGGTGGCTCGACTTGATGAAGACTATATTCGCACTTCTTTTAGAATCCCCATAATTGAAGGATCAAACATTCTTACCAGAACCAAACACTTATTTTTGATCAAGATAGTGAGTGATATAAGAGTAGAGTGGCCAAGTCTTGGTTTAAGAACCCAAAGAAAGGAGCCTCAAGGTTGCCCAAAACAATGTACAAGGGGTTGATTTCCATGAAGAATTGTTAGATGTTATCACTCTCCTTGCCAGATAATGGGAATTCCCTCCACCAATGAGTTTCATTATTGGATGTGCCCTTATATCAATATTATATGTGAGGGTAGAAAAGCTTGAATTAGGCAGGGATAATCTATGACAACCTAACTAAACAATTGGCTAATGTTCAAAGAACTCAAACCTTCTACATGACCTCCTATCTGATGTACACCATTGCGGCTTATAGAGAATGGTTGGGTTTCTCCCTTGTTGAAGACAAGAAGGATGCTCCCATCTATGAGTACCATCCATAATTAACTCTGAAGGTCAAAAATCATCATTTCAGGAGAGTGAATGATGCTTTCAGGATGTACATCATCAGATTATTGAAGGAGATATCTCGAGATGAGGCAAAACAACTAATCAATGTATATGTAAGATTTTTCACTCAGTTTAGGAAATTATCATATATACGATTGGCTAGATTTGAGGGTCAACCCCTAAAACTTCCTATGTATTGCAACAACAAGATGGCTTTGGTTAAGATATGTAATCAATGTTGGATAAGCACATAGAACTATGCATCAATAAGAAGATTACAGTATTCGAGTTCCCAATCACATTGGGTAACTACACTTGTAAACCATTGACTCCTTGGATGCTTAGAACATTGATAGAACTATTGCTCCTCTTACCCTCCACTATTATAAGCCTAGAACTTGCTTTGAAGATTCACTTCCACCAATTTTATGGGTTAAGAACAATATATTGAAGACTATAAGATTGAGAGATCAATACTATGGAAGATTGTCTCTATTTTTGGTATATATAATGTTCCAAGGGTTTTGAGATTGATGAAGAACTATTTGAATATGAGAGGAAAAATTGAAACCATTGATTGGTTTGTTAAGGAAAGAGATGATTTGAAGGAGCTCAACAACCCTGTCTTGGTGAGAACTAGGATTTGGTTTGACAAGAAAAGTAAGATGATTAGAGAAAGAAAATCCAGGTCTACTTCTCAAGATACCTCCACCCCTCAGAAATAAATACCTTTGGCAGCTCCAGAGGCACCTAAAAATCCATCCCTTCTCCACTAGAATCTTCAACTCGGTGTACACTAAGAAGGGAAAAGATAAGAAAGATGATAAGGTGGAGGATTTTATTCAGGAGAATGAGAGACTACCCTCTCCTAAGCCAACTAAAATAGTACCTGATGAGGGAGCAATTGTGGACCTTGGTGATGATGACAAGTGAAGGAAAAGAGTAGGAAAATCTAGAGGAGAATATCCCTGAAGAAAGAAATGAGAAGGGGGATCAATCAAAGAAACCAGTTTCAAAAATGTGGAGACATCTGCTAAGGAAGCTCCCATTACTCAAACTAAGACCTCTATATTAGAAGTAGCTGTTATACAAACTCTAAGTGTAATGAGTGCATCTTGCACTTGGGCCCATTTCTCCTTCCACTTCTAGTTCTTCATTTTCCTGGTACAACCATTGTTGGAAAGTAAGAAAAGGAAGGCCACTTCAAATATTTTTGCTCCTAAGTTTGATGCAGTGGAAACACTTTTGGGTACTACTCCTCCCCCTCCAGCTAAAAAGGCTAAGGTCACCTCTAGATTGGTTTCAGACTCCCAAGGCCAACAATTCATGGAGATTACAAGACCCAAGCTTGACAAGGATGAAAAGGACCTATCAATGGGTGATATGGAATTAACAAGAATTTCTCTTGGTGAATCAACACTAGAAAGTGAGGTGCACAACCTGAGGGAAACAATGTCTAAAGTGATTGAAAGAGTTGAAAAGGGAAGCAGACACATGAGCAATTGGAGGAGCAGAATCAAATTTTGTCAAGTTTCATCAAATCCTTATTGGCAGAAGATAAGGTACTTGACCCACCCCTGGCTTCCATCCCACCTCCTTGACATTCTATCTAATGATGAATTTCAAGCCATCAAAGATATTCATAAGCATGCCACTTATGGGAAGGCAATGGAAGCCATGGTTGATGACTTGATAATCATAGGTTTGAATTTCATTGAGGAATCATTCAAGGAATATGAGAGAATTTATAAGATTCAATTAAAGTTCACTACAACACTTAGTGGTTTGGATAGGGAACTAAAATTATGGAGTGAGTGTATTCAGATCTTAGATTAATGAGTGAGATAGATGTACAAATCCTTTTGGTGAATAAGGTGTTTGATGATGCAAAGTTGAATCTATCTAAGAAGTGGGTTTTTAGCATTGATTGGAAGATAAAGGTTCTTGAAGAGGCCATTGGAGAACTCAGAACATGTTGCAAAAAGGAGAAGCTTTTAAAGCTTGTGTCATGTCTTCCTTCCAGGATATTCACTATCAAATCTTCAAGGAGAATTCAAATGATAAATTCACTATCCAAGAAATCAAGTCTTAGTTCAAGACATTTGTTAAAGAAGATTTGTTCAAGCAAGACACCATATCCAAGGAGAAGATGAAAGAAATTTACACATTGCATGAAACTATCACAGATGCTAATAAAGAATTCTTGGAAAACGTAGAATTTGGAAAAGAAATGGAAAAGTGTCTGGGTAGTTGGACTCATGCAACCACCAATACAACAATTCCCAAGGCATGGACATAGCTGAGGCATTGAAAAGATTCAAAATCAAGTGCTCAAGACAAAAGGGGCCATAAACACTTCCTCCAACATCTCGACATCCTAGTTCTCAATTTCCTTTCTTAAAATATCTAATTAAGGTGGCTTTATCTCTTTAGTCATATGTTATGGAAACAAGAGATAAATTGAGTTTGTAATATTTAATTAGATATTAAAATTTTGAGATTAAAAGAAAGGAAACTTAAAAGGCTCTTTTGTAACCATTTCTTGGGTTATTTAAAGAACTTTTCTTGTCATTACAAAGGATCATATTTTGATATCTTGGATGTAAAAGAACATTGAACTATAAATCAATACAAGAAGAAGTTTCTTTCTCTCTCATGCTTTATCTCTTTCTATTCCTTGTCTGATTCATGTGAAGCTATGCATATTTAAGCAAGAAATTTGTGTCTTTTAGTTGATATTATGCTTAGAAATTTGTGTCTAATGCATGCATGTCCTGTGTTTTTACATGCATAGTTTAAATCTTGTTATTTTTCAAGCATTAGTAAGATATTATTCTGTAATCTATATGTCTGAAAGTGATCTCTCTCTCTTTTTTTTGAATCCCAGTTCTTCTATTTTCCTTTCTTTTGTATTGAAAATATTTGATGAAGACATCTAAAATATCAAAATCTTTACCAAAATATTGAACAAATGTTTATATTGTAAATAAGTAATTTAGCTTTTCTCTTTTGTTTAATAAGGGAACCTCTCCCATAAAGAGGAGGGACTGTTGTCCCCTGACTGTTGCTTGTTTTCAAAGATCAAATTCTACAACCAATAGTTTTTGGCACCCACCATGGGGCACATATTTGTGCATCCCACCAAAACAACTTCAATCAAACTAGAAGCATTAACACCCTAGCAGACAAAATATATACATGAGGTCAAAGAGCACGTGGTATTGAAGATCTATATTTTCAATTATTAGAACAACAAGGTTTTGGGAACTCCTAGAAAGGAGGAGAACAAGATCCACAAGTATCCTCCTATCAAAAATAGAACTGCAAGAAAAAAAACTCACAAATACAATCAAGCCCTAGTTTTCAAGCTTTGGTGTTGGTTGAGTCACATAGTCCCATTACAAACCATTTTTCCAAGAATGGCAAACACCTCTACCTTGGGGACAATGGGTTGGACCTCTAGCCCTTGCTCAACCATTGCATGATCTCCCAAAAGGGAATAGGAAAAGCTTCCCTAAATTCAGGGTGATGGAAAAGTGCACCCTGATGAACACATTGCTGCCTTCATTGTGGCATGTGGATCCTTGGAGTGGAGCATGAAGATGTTTCTGTTAGACTTTTTATGGAGACATTACAAGATAATGTTGTCGACTGGTTCTATCATCTCCCTATTGGTGCTATCATTGACTAGACCACCATGAGAACCTCAGTTTGAGGATCGATTCAAACCTGTGAAGATGTACATGCTCTCCTCGCTTAGATTTCTTAGATAAAGAAGGAACCATATGAGCCTATGAGAGAGTTTTTTTCCAAGTTTAACAAATTAGTCAATAAGATTCCAGTAGCCACTCGGCCTATGTGGATCAAATTTAAAAATGCTTTTTCCTAAATGCACAATTACCAGAAGTGAGCTATGCATTAAGAAGAGCCAACCTTTCTACTTTGATGTTGATCAATGCTTGGCCATAAGTGTTGAAGATGATTTAATAATGTTTGGGAAATTAAAAAGGAACCTACTAAATCTAAGGCTTCTTCTTCTTCTTTAGGAAATAATTTGGACTAGTTAGTACAAAAATGGCAAATGATCTCATAGCTATAAAAACAATTGGCCTAGAATACTCCTTACAAGGATATTCCAGAAGGAATTTTCAGCCCCAAAATCATTTCTTCCTCCTTGTCCAACCAAAACTCACAATTGAAGGGCCACCTCTCAAAGTTCCTGTTAATGCAACATGTGAAGTCCAGGAACCAGAGGATGAAGATGAAGTCAAGGATATGAGAAATCAAAGAGGAAGCAGATGAAACACCAAGAAGCTAGTGATTCTCAGGTTAATTTTCTCATCACTGAGGGAGTTGATGATGATATTGATGATTATGATGAAGTAGTGGCAGATATGAACAATGAGTCATATGTTGTCATGACCCGAGAACAGATGAGTAAGAAAAAGGAAGTGGTCCAACCCACAAGAAGATCCAAGGAGGTTCCAGTTACCATCCCAGTTGTTGCGAAAAGAGGAGCTCCTATCCCTACCACTTCTACTCAAAAGGTAAGTAGTGTTAATACTCCCTACTTCCTTGTCTTCACCTAAAGCCAATGTATCTTCAACACCAGTGACTAAATCAACTCAAATGTCAAAGTCGATAGGCCTAAGTGTTCCTCCCTCTAGCATAGACACCCCATCTACCTCAAGATCCTTTGACATAATTGACCACATCAAGAAAACTAAAATTCAAATTTTAGAGGCTAAGTTTTATCAAGACGCATCCCGATGCCTTTGCTCAGTTGTCAAATTTGTTAAATCCAAATCCAATCCTACACCCACCACCTCTAAAGGCCTTTTACCTACTCCCACCTCTACACCTCAGCAAAATCTAATGGCTACGACACCTTCTATAACTTGAGAAAATTGAGCCTTTCTATATCACTCTACTTATAGCCAATCATAGGCTCAGTAATTGTGTCATTGATTTGGGAGCATTAGACAATGTGATGCCTACTAAGGTTTCTCATGCTTTAGGCCTAAATTTAACATGCACATTTGGTTCTTGCTATTCCATGGAAAGTAAAGAGGTGCCATTGGTAGGAAGGATTAAGGATGCACAAGTAGCTTTTGCTGCTTTCCCGAGAAAAGGTCAAAGCTACTATCTTAGTAGCAGATATTCCCCATCCTATGGTATGTTGCTAAGAAGAAAATTTTTGTAAAGAAGTGGGTGGAGAAATTCAAATGGACTAGTCACACTCTCATTCTAGTTAATGGGAAAATGAAAAGTTTTACCTGAGAGACAGACTGAGTACATTGTGTAGAAAACCAATGACCCTAAAGCACAAATCCTCTATGAGGACATCGGTCACAGAACTACATGATCATGTTAGAGAAGAAATGAAAACTTCCAAAGGTGTGATGGATGACCCTAATGGTGTCTGGATCCTTGAATTTGATGGAATTTTGTTCTTCAGCTGGTTCTGGAGCAGAGTGGTCATGTTCTCCCCTAAAAATAAGTCTTATCCTTTCTCCTACAAGCTTCAATTTGAAAACACAAATAATACAACGAAGTATGAAGCTCTTCTTTTAGGACTATCAATGGCAAGGGAAATGGGAATTAAGAACCTTTGTGCATGAGGAGATGCAAAGCTCATTGTTAAGCAAGTGAGAGATATTTTTCAAGTTAAGAACAAGAGGCTAAAACACTATAGAAATATGGTGTGGGATTCTATCAAATTGTTGGATGCCTTTTCTATAGAAGTTGTGCCCAGAGAAGGAATACTAGAGATTAGATGCTTTGGCCATCTCAGATCCTTACTTATCCCTCATCCCGACTTTTCCCAAGAAAATTTCACAATCAAATGATACATAGGCCAAGTGTGCTAGATAATGCTAACAATTGGAAAGTATTTAATGATGATCAACATTTTCTCTTTTCTTGAACTTTAGGATAATTTTAGTCAGTTGTATTTTGAAGGAAGTGAAGTTGCTCCTCATGAATCTGTAACATCCACCATGACTGAAGAAGGGATTGAGGAAGAATCTGATAAAGATGGTTGTATTAATTTAAAAGGTAACAAGATACCCAGAGGATTAGTAAGCCTAGAAGATTTGTTTGAAAAGCATGACATAGGTATATCAAGTCAAAGATATCACATGAGGTTCATCAGTCTGTAGAGTATGAAAATGTTAATATTGGAAGTAAAGAGGAACCCAAGCTTGTCAACATTGGTAAAATGTTGCACAAAAAAAGAAGAAAGAAATAGAATGATAAATTTATTAAAAAGATATGTTGATGTGCTTTCCTATTCATATGATGATTTGAAATCTTTCAAACCAAGAGAAATGCAACATTATATTCCTCTGAAACCAGGAATCAATCCTTTTCAGCAGAAACAAAGGCAATACAACCCCAAGATTTCAGACACCATTTATCAAGAGATTCAAAATCTCTTAAAGGAAAAGATAATTTTTCCAATTCATCACTCATCTTGGGTGGCCAATATTGTGCTAGTAAGAAAAAAGAATGGTGAAATCTGGATTTGTGTGGATTTTCAAAATCTAAATCAAGCCTCCCTCAAGGACAATTATCCACTCCCCATGATGGATCAGATTCTACAAGTTGTTACCGCTCCAAAATGTTGTCTATGTTGGATGGATTTTTAGGGTACAATCAGATTGAGGTTGATGTCCCTGATCAACACAAGACAACTTTCACAAACTCCATGGGAAATTTTGCTTATAAGAGGATGCCATTCGGTCTGATTAATGTTGGTGCCACTTTCCAATGGAAATGGATTTGGATTTTGGGTCTTTGAAAGGAAAATGTATTGTTGTGTATCTAGATGATTTAACTGTCTTTTCCAAGAGAAGAGGAAGATCATTTCCAACATCTTGAAATATCCTTCAAAAGTGTAGGGAACATGGGGTATCTCTCAATCCAAAAATTCTATTTTTGGAGTCACTGAAGGAAAGTTTCTTGGACATATCATTTCCAAAGAGGGAACCAAGATAGATCCAAAGAGGGTTCAAGCTATTCAATGAATTCCCTCCCCACAAGTAAAAAGGTGTGCATTATTTCTTTGGAAAGATAAATTTTTAAGGAGATTTATTCCAATTTTGCAGAGCTAACTATGAGCATATAGCCTAGATGATGAAAGGAAACAATCTTTTTGTTGGACACTAGAAGGGAAAGAAGCTTTTGAAAATATCAAAAAGGCAATTTCGAACTCGATTCTTGCTTGCCCTGATTTTGAGAAGGATTTCTTGATCTATTGTTATGCCATTGAGAATACTTTGGTTACTATTCTTGACACAAAAGAATCATGAAGGATGTGAACTACCCATTGCTTTCATGAGTTATGTCCTTAAAGCTCATGAATTGAAATATACTCAGATTGAGAAACATGTTTTCATTGTGGTTAAAGAAATCAAACAATTTTGTTTCTATATCCTCAGTTCTCACTCTATTGTCTTTGTACTAGATACAATGGTTAAGTCCATTCTCACACAACAAGAGTTCGGGACGAAAAGAGAAATTGGGTGGCAAAGGTGCGGAGTATGATTTGGACATCATGCCAACTAAGCTAGTCTAGGGAAAAGGGCTATGTGAATTGATTGCTATAGGTGCTGAAGATAACTCTTCCAAAGAAGACACACATATTCCAATTGTTCTCTTTATCAGTTCAATTAATGAATGGTATGTTGATATTGCCCATTTTATTACTTATGGAGAATGCCCATCTCATCTAAATGCTAAAGAAAAGAGATCCATTAAGTTGAGATCTGCATAGTATGTGCTTTGGGACAATTCCTTATTCAAAAGAGGGATTGATGGAAGGTTTCTCAGATGTGTGGATAGAGAACAACAAAAGAGTTTTCTTAGAGCATTTCATGATCAAGCTTGTGGAGGACATTTCTCATCCATTGTAATTGCTCATAAAATCCTTCGTGCAGGCTACTACTAGCCAACCCTGTTTTGAGATGCAACTAAATGGGTGAGTAAATGTGAAGCTTGCAAAAATTTTGTGGGATGGCCTAAGTTAGCCACACTGCCACTCAAGCCAGTGGTGATAGAAGAACCTTTTCAACAATGGGGACTAGACTTCTGTGGGTACTCTTAACCCTCATTCTAGTGTTGACACACTCATGTATTAACTACCACTGATTATTTCACCAAATGGGTGGAGGCCATTCCAGTAAAAAGCACAACTTCTGAAGTGATATGTAACTTTATCAAGGAAAACATTCTGATTAGATTTGGGGTACCAAGTAAAATTGTCATTGATAATGCCCTAATTTCTCTTCTTATGAAATGATGGATTTTTCTATGGGTATGGAATTTCTCTTACACATTCTTTTATTACTACCCCCAAGGAAATGGACAAGAAAATCAACAAACAAAATTTGGTAACCATCATTCAAAATCTTGTTAATGAATCACAAAGGAATTGGCATAAGAAGTTGTATGATGCTCTTTGGGCAGATAGAATTACTCCCAAGAGGGAAATTGGGATGTCTCCTTTCTAGGTGGTGTATGGAACTGAAGCTTAGTTGCCAGTGATTGTGGAACTACCAACCTTTTTGCGATGATGAAGGCCATTGAAGATTCAAACTTTACTAGTGCTTTGGAGAAGAGAATCATGTACTTGTAGAAGTTGGATGAGGACAAGTTGCAAGTGGTGGATAGGATTGCTACACATCAACAAAGAGTAAAGCAATTATTTGATAAAAAGGCTAGACCTAGGGACTTCTAGGTTGGAGACATTGTTCTACTTTGGGACAAGAGGCGAGAGCCTCGGGAAGTCATGGCAAATTTGATTCTCTCTAGTTGGGTCCTTTCAAGATCAGACACTTCATTGGAGAAAATTATTTCTACTTGGACTATATGGATGGAACATCTCTTCCATTACCATATAGTGGGTAGTATTTGAAGTTGTTTTAGTCCTAGGTTACTAGGTAGTCCTTTGTATAGTCTTGTATAGTTTTCATTTTTGGTCTTTGTTTGGTGTTGTGTGGGTGTCTCTTCTATATTGTTCATTCTTGACTCTATTTTCCCAATGGATAAGGCACTGGTCTATCTTAGAAACCCTGAGATTCTAAGTTCATGCTATGTCTTGTTGTTGTGGTGCTCAATCCAAGCCATGTCCCCAGAAAGAGCCAGTTGTTGTCACCTCCCCAAGAGTTGTGAATTTTCTTCTCCATTTTTAAATTTTTTTTTAGGTAAGGTGACTATCAAAATGCCCTTGTAAAGGTCCCCTAAGAAAGAGCTAATTTCAAATAGTTAGTCATTTTTCAAAATTTTGAGTTTTGAGGCTTTTTCTTTGTTATGTGGGTATTTCAGTTTTTTTGTCCCTCATGTCCCAAGTTCCTCCAGTTATGTATTTTTCCCGATTTTCCACTTTTCCACATGGCCTCACTTTTCCTTTATTTTTAGTCTTTTCAGATTTTTGGAGAAATGGTGTCCCGATGTCCCAAGGACTGTCTATGTCATTTTTTCTGACTTATCCAATTTTAGTGTGTTATGGATGTTTCAACTTTTCATGTCCCGTGTGTCCCGAGTGCTCCCTGACCGCCATTTCCCACAAGACCACCTTTTCTAATTTTCACTCACTGTGTCTATTTTGGCTCCATGCGTCCTTGATGTCCCGCTATCCCTTGGGAAAGTTGTGTGTGCATTTTCTCCACCTTTACCATAAATCATTATTTTGGCTCTCGTGTCCCAAATGTCCCAATGTCCCATGGGCTAGTTGTGCACTTTTGTTCCACCTTTTCCAATTTTCATTGTTTTAGGTCAACATAGAGTATTTATTACCTCATTTATTTCACCTCACCGACCTACTTGATTTAAATGTGCATAAATAGTCGGGTAATTGGTCATTTTTACCATCTTGCTTGTATTTTCAAAGTCCTTTCAGTTTCTCCCTCTCCACTATTTGTAGCCGTGGTCGAGTCCTGCTCCATTATTTTCAAAATTTGTAGATATAAGGGAAGTTGTGAATGAATCATCAAGGCATTTCTCGAGGAACTAAGGAAATTTCTCTCACAAGATCTTCTACTCCTAACCATAAAATGAAGATCAATTTCAAAGGACACAAGCACTTATCTTCTTTGGAGATGGCCATACCTAGATATAGGTGATAGTGAGGCTCAACACCTCAATTTGGATGATTTATGGGCATGTATTAATGGTCAAAACCCTTCTCCCATTGCTCAGCTAATTAAGGATAGTGGAATCACAAAGGTGGGGGTTTTCCAGTTTCAGTCCAATGTGTCGATACAATGCTAGCTTGTGGTTCCTGTTTCAACCTGGATACTAAGGAAATTGTTGACCCTCAAGGACAGGTGGTGGCTCAACTTGATGAAGATTGTATTCGCACTACTTTAGAATCCCCACAATTGAAGGCTCAAACATTCTTACCAGGAACTAGGCATAACTTCTTTTTTATCAAGATAATGAGTGATATAAGAGTAGAGTGGCCAAGTCTTGGTTTAAGAACCCAAAGAAAGGAGCCTCAAGGTTTCCCAAAACAATGTACAAGGTTGATTTCCATGAAGAATTGTCAGATGTTATCACTCTCCTTGCTAGGATAATGGGAATTCCCTCCACCAATGAGTTTCATTATTGGATGTGCCCTTATATCAATATTATATGTGAGGGTAAGAAAAGCTTGAATTAGGTAGGGATAATTTGTGACAACCTAACTGAACAATTGGCTAATGTTCAAAGAACTCAAACCTTCTACATGACCTCTCTATCTAATGTACACCATTGTGGCTTATAGAGAATGGTTAGGTTTCTCCCCTATTGAAGACAAGAAGGATGCTCCCATCTATGAGTACCATCCACAGTTAACTCTGAAGGTCAATAATCATCATTTTAGGAGAGTGAATGATGCTTTCACCATGTACATCATCAGATTATTGGAAGGAGATACTACTAGAAGATTCTCAGATGAGGAAAAACAACTGATCAATGTCTATGGCAACTTTTTCACTCAGTTCAGGAAATTCTCATATATACGATTGGCTGGATTTGAGGGTCAACCCCTAAAAATTCCTATGTACTACAATGACAAGATGGCTTTGGTTGAGATATGCAGATAGTTGGATAAGCTACATAGAACCTGCAGGGATAAGAAGATTGTAGGTATTTAGTTCCCAATCACATTGGGTAACTACACTTGTAAGACTACCTTGGATGCTCAAAACATTGATAGAACCATTGCTCCTCTTACCCTCCACTATTATAATCCTAGAAATTTGCTTTGATATTAAGGAGTTCATTTCCACCAATTTCAGAATGGGTTATCAACACCTTGCGATATTAAGACTACTTGGGTTGATTGTTCTGATGATTATGAGGCTCGAAGAAGGTACTATGGAAGATTGTCTCTGCAAAAAATCATGATTTTGGTATATATAATGTTCCTGAAGGGTTTGAGGATGATGATGAAGAACTATAGTCTCTTGAGTATGAGAGATCAATCAAGCACACTCCTATTGAAACCATTGATTGGTTTGTTAAGGAGAGAGATGATTTGAAGGAGCTCAACAACCCTGTCTTGGTGAGAACTAGGATTTGGTTTGACAGAAAAGTAAGATGATTAGAGCAAGAAAATCCAGGTCTACTTCTCAAGATACCTCCACCCCTTAGAAATAAATACCTTTGGCAGCTCCAGAGCACATGAACAATTTATCCCTTCTCCACTAGAATCTTTAACTCTTATGTACACTAAGAAGGGAAAAACTAAGAAAGATGATAAGGTGGAGGATTTTATTCAGGAGAATGAGAGACTACCTTCTCATTAGAAAATTGAAACAATACCTGATGAGGGAGAAATTTTGGACCTTGGTGATGATGACAATGAAGGAAAAGAGTAGGAAAAGATGGAGGAGAATATCCCTGAAGAAAGAAGTGAGAAGGGGGATCAATCAAAGAAACCAATTTTAGAATCTTGTGGAGACATCTGCTAAGGAAGATCCCATTACTCAAACTAAGACCTCTATATTAGAAGTGGTTTTTGTAAAAACTCTAAGTGCAATGAGTGCATCTACACTTGGGCCCATTTCTCCTTCCACTTCTAGTTCTTCATTTTCCTGGTATAACCATTGTTGGAAAGAAAGAAAAGGAAGGCCACTTCAAATATTGTTGCTCCTAAGTTTGATGTAGTGGCAACACTTATGGTACTACTCCTCCCCCTCTAGCTAAAAAGGCTAAGGTCACCTCTAGATTGGTTTCAAACTCCCAAGGCCAACAATTCATGGAGATTGCAAGACCCAAGCTTGAAAAGATGAAAAGGACCTATCAATGGGTGATCTGGAATTAACAAGAATTTCTCTTAGTGAATCAACACCAAAAGTGAGGTGCATAACCTAAGGGAAACAATGTCTAAAGTGATTGAAAGAGTTGAAAAAGGGAAGTAGACACAGAGCAATTGGAGGAGCAGAATCAAATTTTGTCAAGTTTCATCAAATCCTTATTGGCAGAAGATAAAGTACTTGACCCAACCCCCCTAGCTTCCATCCCACCACCTACAATTTTGTCTAGTGATGAAGTTCAAGCCATTAAATATATTCATAAGCATGCCACTTATGGGAAGGAAATGGAAGCCATGGTTGATGACTTGATAATCACAGGTTTAAATTTCATTGAGGAAGCATTCAAGGCATATGAGAAAATTGCTAAGATTTAATTAAAGTTCACTACAACACTTAGTGGTTTGGATAGGGAACTAAAATTATGGAGTGAGTGTATTCAAGATCTTAGATTAATGAGTGAGATAGATGTACAAATCCTTTTGGAAAATAAGGTGTTTGATGATGCAAAGTTGAATCTGTCTAAGTAGTGGGTTTTTAGCATTGATTGGAAGATAAAGGTTCTTGAAGAGGCCATTGGAGAACTCAAGAACATGTTGTAAAAAGGAGAAGCTTTTAAAGCTTGTTTCATGTCTTGCCTTCTAGGATATTCACTATCAAATCTTCAAGGAGAATTCAAATGATAAATTCACTATCCAAGAAATCAAGTCTCAGTTCAAGACATTTGTTAAAGAATATTTGTTCAAGTAGGACACCATATCCAAGGAGAAGATGAAAGAAATTTGCACACTAGCAGAAGCTATCACAGATGCTAATAAAGAATTCTTGGAAAATGCATAGAATTTGGAAAAGAAATGGAAAAGTGTTTAGGCAGTTGGACTCATGCAACTACCAATACAACAATTCCCAGGCATGGACATAGTTGAGGCATTGAAAAGATTCAGAAATCAAGTGCTCAAGACAAAAGGGGCCATAAACACTTCCTCCAACATCTCGACATCCTAGTTCTCAATTTCCTTTCTTAAAATATCTAATTAAGGTGGCTTTATCTCTTTAGTCATATGTTATGGAAACAAGAGATAAATTGAGTTTGTAATATTTAATTAGATATTAAAATTTTGAGATTAAAAGAAAGGAAATTGAAAAGGCTCTTTTATAACCATTTCTTGGGTTATTTAAAGAAATTTACTTGTCATTGCAAAGGACTAGATTTTGATATCTTGGATGTAAAAGAACATTGAATATCAATCAATACATAAGAAGTTTCATTCTTTCTCATGCTCTTATCTTTATATTCCTTTTCCGATTCATATTAAGCTATGTGTATTTGAGAAAGAACTTCGTGTATTTCAATTGATATTATATTTAGAAATTTGTGTCTAATACATGATGTCATGTGTTTTTATATGCATAGTTTAAATCTTGTTATTTTATCAAGCATAAGTAAGATATCATTCTGTCATCTATGTGTCTAAAAGTGATCTCCTCTCTTCTTTTGTTTCGAATGCCCATTCTCTATTTTCCTTTGTTGTATATTGAAAATATTTGGATGAAGACATATAAAATATCAAAATCTTTGCCAAAATATTAAACAAATGTTTATATTATAAAAGATCAAATTATACAACCAATAGTATGTCACTACAAGATGAGTAATAAGGGAGTGGTGATGTAACCTAAGGTGTATACCACTACAAAATGATAGAATAGGTGATGATTTATCCTAAAGCGTATGCCACTAGCCTAGGAATGTCACATGGTGAAAGGTCAAATAACAGATGTGTAAGGTCCATTTGATTTGTTAAACCTTAGAAATTGAGTATGGACCGAGGAACTAAAGTGCATCTTCAGGTAGTGAATGCAACGTGAAGAAGATAATGCAATTTATGTAACGATAAGAGTTGATAGTATGATGAGTGGAACGTGTACATATGCTAATGCAAGATGTATAAAATGTGTAAAATGTAAGGTGAATAGAACATGTGACTATGCGTGATGTATAGTAATGCAATGTATAGTGTAGAGTGTAATAGGTGTAGTGTGCCTAAGAGCATATAGTATGTAGAATGCAATGCTAGACACGTAAAATATGTAAGGTGTAATGCATAGAGTGACATGTAATGTATGTAGATAGAATAGTAATGTAATGCTAGACTCCTATATGATGAAGAATAGTATAATATGTGTGAAAGTGCGCGGTGTAATATGCATGGTATGTAGACAAATGAATAATGTAGTATATAGGATAAGTAGTGTAGGATGTTAAACATATAGACAATGGTGTATGCCTAATGATCACTATCATGATATATGAGTTTTAAATACATAAATGTAAAAATGTTGTAGATGACATGCATTATGGATGGTGTATGATGCGTAGTGTGTGATGAAATGCCTATAATGCAGCATAAGGATAGTAAAAGTATGTATGATGCTAGTAATATGGTAAGAGAGGTTCTAAAGGCAAGATATATGCAACCTATATGAGATGCATAAATGATAGTGTGGAAATGCATAATATAATGTAATATCATGTAGTATGTAAGATGAATAGGCTATGTGATGAATATAAGAAAGCATGGTGTATATGAGTGACAAGCCCAATATGTAAATGTGATGACAACTAGTAGGAGACACATTATGCAAGGAATATGCCTATAAATGCAAGGTAGACAGTGTAAATGTATATGATGATGAAGATAACCATGTAAGAAATGTAATGCAAGGTATGCGAGACTAGCAATATGTGTATGATGAGTGTATGTAATGTGTATGATGAGTGTATGTAATGTGCAAAAGCATGTAAATGATCAGTGTGTAATATACAAAGGTGTGATGAAATGTAAAAGGTAGTATGTATGCTAATATGTGAGTGATATGTATGATAGTGATGTGAAATGGGTGAGGTTCATGTGTCATAATCCCTCAATAGTCAAGTGTGAACCATAACACCGTAGTGTGTTGTTGAGTGATGACGATGCTAAAATGTGTATTGAGTATGCCTATAAATGGTAATGCAAAGATGAAAGAGATGCAAATATGAGGAGGGAGGAGATTGTGTTAGATGTCATTCCCCCCAAGTATGTAAGTGATGGAATTCTAGTCAAAAGACACTAAGTGGATCCATGTAAGGAGTAGTTTCCTTAACAAAAGTGATGGGATGCGGAGGTGGTAATGTCGCAGACAAATTGAGTGGAGGGGTATTTACTTTACCAAGATTATTAGAAAATGTAAGTGGAGTAGGATGGTGAGAAATATTGAATGGTGGCAACTTTGGTGGTATTGATGACATTACCAAAGGAGAAGGGTGATTGACTTTGAGAAGTAGTTGTGCACCTTGACTTGGTAATGTTGTAAATGTATTGGTATTTATAGGTGGTTGCTTAGGAAGTGCTTGTCTTTTTGAAGAAGGTGCATGAGAAACGGTGGTGTGATGCTCATTAAGTGGAGAAGAAGTAATGGGAAAATTATGTGATGGGACTATAGTATTTTTCTGACTAGGAGAAGAATCATTATGCACATGTGAGTGATTGTCAATATCAAACATGTAATGAATAAGAGAATTATCTAGAACTTCCTTAGAGAGATTAGAAGGAGGCTCACTAGTAGCCTTATAGCATGGTGTAATAGTTATAGATGGGCATGCATTAAATGATATAAAACCTTGGTGCTCAAGATGTTTGATCCTATGTTGTATAACATAACATTCATTGTCATTATGTCCATTGATTCTATGATAGTTTCTATATGGATGACCTTGATATTTTGTAAACCGATAAGGATAACAACAAGTAGGTGGAAAAGTGATCAAGATAATATGTAAATGAGATAAGTAATAAGATAAAGGAAAATATAAACCCTAATGTGTAAGAAGAAAGAGGAAAGAACTCAACTGATTTGATGAAGTGGTGGGATTGTGTCATAGAGGAGACTGGAAAAATCGAAGTAGGAACGATTATGCGGAGTGTCGAAAAGGATGGAGCTAGAAGATCTAACTAAACCGGAGTGCTTAGAGGAGGAGGACTGGGGCACCTATAGGTGCTCTGGTCTGTAATCTAGGCACCTTGGTCTACGTAAAATATCTAAATATGATCTTCACAAGGCCAAAACGTGATATGAAACCCTTACTTTATGTCGTATCAACTTCATTGTACTATGCCGGATGTCACCAATAAATCAAGATGGAAGAAAGACCTGCAAGACCCCAAAACAAGCATCAAAACCTAAAAAGAAAAATGCATATGAAGGGGTCAGACTGACCTTATCTGCCATAATGGTGGAATTACTAATTGAGTGCTTTGCACTACATCTCGAACTGATGTAGTTCTATGTGTAAGTTTGTGGGAACATGCCATAGGTTGCTCTTGTGCCAGTCACACTTTGTGAAGTAGTGAGTAATAACTATGTGTATAAAATTTAATATAATGTGTGTATGGAATAGAATAAAATCCCTCCCCCTATGAAGTGTGATGCAGATGTCATAGCCTTGTGCCTTGATGATGGAGCCATGTGGATGCAAGTGATCTCAAATGAAATAAATGGATGCAACTCTAGATGGAGTGATAATAGTAAGTGATACTAGGTCCCTCATTATGGTCTCATAAATTTATATTTATAGGGTTCTCTTGGTCTAGTTTTGTAGTTAACCCTAAAAATGCTCACCACCAAAAAGATAAAGATGTCAAATAGATAGAAAGAGCCCAAAAATGTAGGAAAGACCTAAAAGGATCCGAGCACCCATGGTGGGACTAGGGCGCCAACAGATGCCCTAGTTCTAATCTTGGTTCCCTAGTCGAGGATAAAATATTGCGGGATGACATAATTTGACTGGGCATATGGGTGCAAGAAGTTCATAATGATGAAATAAAATAAAATAAAATGGCCAAAGGATGGGGGTTAATTAGTACTTTCTTCCCTCAAGAACCTTTTAAATAGTAGTATGATATCGGGATAAATAAACATCTAAAGTGCATGATTTTGTGACTACACCTCATTTTCCCTCTATCATGGGTGGTAATATTCCTCAAATTTATTTGTCTTATTTAATTAAGATGTATCTTGATTGTCAGGATGTTCTAAAAAAACCTTAGAAACTATGTATCTTCCTAAAGATATGCCACCAAATGAAATAAGTCCTATCTTTAATCATTTATCTGATGGCCCTAATCTTTGTGATCCTCCATTTAATCAATCCATGTTGGAATCAATTCAAGCTTTAAATTATTTGTTTCAAGACAAATTTCAGGCTAAGGAATCCATGATTACATCTCTTAAATCTGAAATCCAATAACTTAAAGAATCTCTTCCCAAGCTCATGTTTGTTCTCCTTCTACATCTCATCCTCATTATATGTCTTCTACATGTGCTCACATTAGTGAGCCTCAAGTCATACCCTTACTAGATCCTCTCACCTTTGATCACAATACTAACAAAAATAACATTCTTACTTGAGCTCCTTAGTCATCAATCAATCATTTTACCATCTACTCAAGGCTATCCTCATAACTGAATTGTAAAATATCAAGGTTGCCCATGTATTGCAATTATCATCAAATTAATGGACATAATGACAATGATTGATATGCTTTACAACAATGAATAAAACATCTTGAGCGTCAAGGCTTTATATCATTTGTTACACAACATGTTGTTGCATGCTCATCTACAAATGCTACATCCAAATGGACCCCTAAGTCTCTTGCTTCTATATCCAATGAACATCATGCCACTACTTCTATTGTTCCTTTACCAATTAGTCAAGCACCGCCTATTCAATCTAATAAAACTAAGAAACCACCTCTCAAAATTGGTCTCACTCCTCCTCCACTTAAGTTATCTATGACATTACCAAGTCAAACTCAACAATCCCCTCTTAAGGTTCAATCTCCATCACACTACCTATGTCGTGATTGGGACCCGGATGAAGCTTATGATGTTAATGCACCATTTTATTTCAATCCTAGAAACGTGGTTGAATCTAATTTTGATGATGGTCACATGTATTTACCACCTCAACATCCCATCAATTTTATTAATGTAACTAATCCCTACATTGATGCACTTAGTGTCTTTTGACTAGATGTCCATCACTTACATAGTTGGGGGAATCATAACTTCCCCATAATATTAACATGTGTCTTACATTTCCTTCATTACAAACCTTACTTCAAGCATATACATCTTGAAACACACTCATTTTGTCATTTCCCTAAGACACACTCTTGTGTTAGGGTTCACACTTATTTGTTGAGGTCATACTATACATATGAACCTCACATACTACATAAAAACTTTATGTTCCACATCCTCACACATTCTACAACTTTTTCCATACACATCATATTCCTCTTACATCTACTATTCTTCATTCCCATTTTGTGCTTTATACACCTATACATCATAGACATTCTCCACAATACATTCGTATATATTTTACATCATTCACACTTATATAATCTACATAACTTACATTACACAATGTACATTTTACATTACCAACCTTACACATCACATGAAATTTTCTCACCACCACAACTATTACACATAATATATATTTTAATCACCTCCTTTTACGCGGTGCACTCACTACCAGATGACACAATTCAGTCCCTTGGTCCATATTCGATTGTTGAGGGTATACATATCAAATGGGCCTCAACACACTCACACATTTTCTCAATGAATATTTTTATCATACTTTGTGTGACATTCTTACCAACCACTTTTTCATACATTTCATGATATACACTTGTTTCTACATCATCACATTTTAAATCATCTCATTAATACATTTCATGATATACGATTTAGGCTACATGTTCACAATTTCTATCATCCTACTCATACATTTTGTGATATACGCTTTGTGCTACATCATCACACTTTCTATCATTTCCATCCATATATTTTGTGATATACGCTTTATGCTACATCATCACACTTTTTGACATCTTCTTCACACGTTTTGTGATATATGATTTAGGCTAAATTGTCACACATTCCACCACCACATCACTTTTATTTTGTCGCATTCAATCCTACACATCACACAACAAATTACAATCACCATCTTTCTTCTGCACACATTTCAAACCATTTCCCGATGACGCACTCTTGTTTACCATTCATTCTTGACTACATATCTTGGTTGTATTTACTTGTTACATGTTCATCTTATTACACATGCTAGATATATATCTTGTATGTCATTATATTTGTCATAAACGTATGTGTGTTCATTTATTTTCTAGTTGTGATTGCAGACCTTATAGATCTATTACAGAAGCATGAATTCTTGGCACAATACCTAGTACCATTCCCATAGTGGGTCCTGAGGGCATCCACTTTCATACATTATAGGTGCTATTGTTTCATTTTGTTTCATAGCACACTATTTTCTCATATTATAATGCTTTGACATACCTTTTATCTTTTTAATATGTTAACGGGTACTTCATGTACAACTTTTTTTATGCATGAATATTTGGTTCTATGGTCATCTGTTACATTTTTTCCATTGATTTTCATTTTATGCTCTTATTTACGGGCTTTACCCTTTTCTTGTGTGCACACTTGTCTGTTTGTGGCCATTATGACCTTGATTGTCTTGTGACATCGTGAGTGATGTCCCATGTTTTCAACCCACTATTTTCCAGTTTACATTTCCTTTTTCATGTTTACACATTGTTTACATAACTTACATTTCATCTTATACATGAGTGTTTTTATTTGATTGTATTAACAATTGTTTTCCTCGCCACTTGTTTGCGTATGCGTTGAATTCTCGCTAAGCATATTCCCTTCCCTACAAAAATAGTTTCAACATAATGGTCGGTCCTCTTTTGGGCCACATACTCCTTTAAAGACATTCCATGCACCCTAAATGAGGGGGGCATCATATGGGTGAAGCAATCACCCTATATAGAGTTACACGCAACACAATATCAATACATCACAATTTCATTTTCAGATAGGGCTTAGAATCAGACTTGGGTCCTTAGTACACAATGACCTTCCCTGAGTACTAGTAATAGGGGGAATTACATAGTTCTTCAACATGTCACAAAGTATTTTGATAGGGTAGAGAGTCTTTTAGTACTTGGGAATTTACACAATGGATTTTATAGGGAAGAGAGTCCTTAGCACATACACACCATCTGTAGTGGTGTTTTACAAAGTGGGAAGCAATTAAAGGTTGGAAAACGACAACCAATAGTTCTCCTTACACTTCTTCCATTACATTGGCATGAGATCACCCAAAAAACTCACGCGTCGACATCATCTTCATGATCCTTTCTACACCCTTTTTCTCATCACGATTAGGTGCACATGTTCCTTTTTCATTTTAAGCATTTACATACTTTACTTACACACTTTTTACATATTTTGATCATATACATGCATATTAGACTACTTGTCACTTCTCTTATACAAATCCTTATGTATGGGAAGTGGTAGTCAACAACACCACCCCCAACAAAACAACACATAAATTGAAATACACAACAGGTACATCATGACATCTACACATGCATTTCTACCCTAAGTTTATTTTCATCATTACTTTTACACTTTTCCTCCTTAGTATTCACGATTCACATTTTTATCACTCCAAGATTTGTCTAGTACCTCAGGCACACTTTTACCGCATCGATCTACATGGAAATTAGGTATGAATTTATATATAATTTACGTTACTGAGATTTCTGCTCACCAACACAAAGTGGGGAAAATTTAGACATAAATTCATATACTTTGGGTAATTATCAAGTCCCGATTACATATTACTATTCAAATGATTCCTAAGTAAGAACAATACTAATTAACCCATGTATTTAGTCACCTTTCTTTTATTTTTATTGCTACTTTCAGTCTTACACCCTTACTTTCTCGGTCTACCCTTTCGAGTCTTTGACATTTTTCATCTTGGACACCAGCACCTGGCCAGAATAAGACACTAGCACTAGGTGCCCTCTTCCAACTTAGGTGCCCCTATCCTTTTTGTACTTTACTTACACTTTTTGGGTCCTTTCTAGCTTGTTTGAACATATTATATTTTTGGTAGTCAACCTTTTCGGATTTAATTACAAATTTAAAGCAAGGGAATCATTTAAATATTAATTTATGTGATCATAATAAGGGACCAAACACTAAGCATTAGCTATCTCCACCTAAGGTTGTATCCATCAAAAGCATCTAATGACTCCATTGCATCCATATAGCTCTATAACAAGAGACACAATGGCTAGTTCATATGCATACACTTCATAGGAGGAAGTTCATTCTATTCTATGCACACATTTACTACATTTCTTTAAATATATCTACTTACTCACTATCTAAGTGCGATCGAACAAGAACAACCTAGGACGTAATTCCACACACACACAAAACTATATTGGGTATGAGTTGTAGTGCAATGCTCAGTTATAATTCCACTATTGTGGTAGTTGAGGATGGTTTGACCCCTCATTTTGCATCATGTTTTTGGGATTTGATGTCTATTTGAGGGTTTTGTAGATCTATTCTTCATCGCAGTTTACGCGACTCCAACGATCATTGTGCAAATCCATAGTGACAAAAGGAAAGCATCAGTGAACATCTTTTGACCTTGAGAATTTAGGTTTTTGAGAATTTTCATAAACCCAGTGCCCAGAATCAATACGTGGGTACCCGCGGGCCCCTTGTCCTTCTCTGACGCACCTCTCTAGTCCATTCGTCCATATCTACATTCTTCTAGGTCTCTGTGTGATGCATCTACCATTCTGTTCACTTGGATGACAATTTGGTACTCTCCATATTTAATTTCCAATCAAATAAGTACCCTTTTATCCTCCTTACAATTAAGGTTTCATTATTTATTTCTTAGTTTACTTTGGTATAATTCTATATTTCATTACATTACTTATTTACTGCTACTATAACATCGATTAGGATTGTGTATTTGTGTTTTAGCATAATCACCTGCACATAATTATTTACATTCACACTTTCTCACTTATGGTGAAACTTGTGAAGGTCTTTCTCCCTTCCATTTCCCATATACTTAAAAATCTGCACAATACTACACTTAAGGAACCTGTAGAGCACTAGTATAGTGTTTCATGGTTCTTGAACTTAGCCATATTGGTTGCTTCTTGGCCTTCACTTAATACATATCTCTCTTATAGAGTTGATAATTTCCACAAAAATACTTTTCTAAATGACCGCGAAGTTATGTAATCTCCTATCTTGCAAACTCTTGCCTTCTTCCAACCTTGACTTGCAAATTTGGTGTATGGTGGGCCAAGAATGTATCTCAATAACTTGCACTCCTAAGTCTTGCATTCTACAGGGTATCGGGGCAACGAGTAAGGGAGACACATGAACTGGAATATAATGGAAAAATTTAAAGGGGCTATAATGAGTGCTAAGGTCATATATCTAGAGGGCAATAATCCCTACACTAGGTCAACCTAGGGTTTCCAAGGTCCGTAGTCAAGATAGAGGAGTGTACCTTACTAAAATATCGGTAAAGGGATGGGGAGAGATATAAATTGGTGATGGATAAGACAAACATGCATAATATGATTGAAATATAAATAAAGGAAAGCTAAGGAGTTGATAAAATAAGAGCACTATCTTTACTAGCATCAATGAACATATAACACTAAACTAAAATAGAGTAATGGGAAGGGAAATTGTAGACACAAAATCACACACATATTACTATTTTACTATGTTGTCAGTATGTTGTTATATGCATGAATATTAAGTAAGAAAAGTATTCACTGGTGATACTATCTCTTGTTTATCTACATCTTTGATTTATTTTTACTATAACTCTCTTCTACATCTATTATTTCTGTACCCACTTATAGTTAGGTCACATGGATCCCTGTTTGTCTATCTTTTCACATGTGTCATTATTTATCTTAGGACACTAGTGCCCAGGCACTTGTGTCCATTCTAGGTGATTCTATCTTGTTTACTCTTTTTACACATTTTGACATTTGTGGTTGGCCTTTTAACTTTTCTTGTCCTTATCCCATATTTATAGTTGGAATTTTGTCTCACTAGAGTCTAAATTCAAACAAAAGATTCATATATATATACACAACATACACACTATTCTTTTGTCTGACAATTTATAGGGGTTATCACATCTACATACTATCACTACTATAAAAAGGGACTAAATTTTGGGTTGCATACACTACATAAGAAGGGGAAGTGCTAAATTCTATACCACACATTTGCATCAAAGCTAGCTATAGCATGTTATCTTGGTATCATTCACACGAGGGAAAACCTAAGGAAACTATTTAACACACAAGTACACAAAACTACATGGATTCTAGAATGTAGTTCAGTGCTCAGTATTAAGTTCACTCATTAGGTGACCATCGGGGTCGGTTCGAATTCACATATTGCATATTTTATTCAGATCTAATGTGTTTGTAAGCTTGTGTAGATAACTAGGATTTATTTTATAGAATATAGGTGTAATTAAAACCCTAACAAAGAATTTAGAGTGATAAAGTAGATATTGGAGAGAAGACCCTCATACCCAGAAAAAGAGTAGATCCTGAATATTCAAACAAATACTAGCACCCAGAAATGGACATTAGCACCTAGGCACTCCCATCCTACAAAGTAGGTGCTTTCATCCGATATAATAAAGAGTCTCATAACTCTTTTCCAGCCATGTGACATCATGCCCAATAATATTCAACAAATACATAGTCCCAAATGCCTCAGATTACACAAGAACTAACTAGGTAATCTATCTCTCTCATTTGCTTAGAGTTTTACACTGTTTGAGTACTTAACATTTTTATATTGTTGTATATTATCATTTGTATATCACTTGTTACATTAGTTACTCTGAAATTAGATTTAATTCAATTTATATTAAATAATTTGGTGAACCCCACTCTTATTCAAACTCCTTTCCCTAGGATCCCAAACCCTCATGGCTAAAAAAGGTACCCATCTCCAAAGCATGATATGACCTATATGCGCATGCAACTAGTTTTTTCTAATGCCTCTAAAGAATCTAAATTTTGTAACCTCATGCACAATCCTCAATATAGTCCAAAACTCTCCTAAAAATCTTTGACTTCTAAAACTCTCTTCTTGTTGGTTTCCAAAGCCCCGATTTTTGCATACTTTCCCTCCTCAAACCCTTAACACATATACTTCCCCATCTACTGTCACCACTAATGATGCTCCATCTCCTCCTCCTACTATGGAAAATGATAGAATTATTTCTATACATCTATTATTTCTCCATCTTCTTCCACTTAAGGATCTACGTCATTAGTCCTTATTAAAAATGTAACCACAAGACAAAAGTAGAATGGTATGTAAAGCCATACTACAAACTATTATCCATTCTTTGAAAACACCAAATCAATGCAATATACAAAATGCAATGCAATATGAGAAAGTAAAAGATGCCTAACTCCTGCAACATACATAATCTAATGTAATACAAGAAAGTAAAAGATGCCTAACTCCATGCAATATACATAATGCAATGCAATATGATAAAGTAAACAAGCTAACTTAACAGAGAAACATAATGTAATGTTTTTGTTATCAAGCTTTGATTTAGACTGTGTGAATTAATGAAAAAGGGTTAAAATATTGTTCCCAAGAAAGGATACATGCAAGGGGAATAATAGAAGACAAACAAGTCCTATGAAAAGCAATCATGCACTATGAAACAATACCAAGCAACTAATTGTGCCCTAGAGTACAGACATAGTAAACAAACTAGATTTGTTGATGGAGGTAGATCAAGATGATCTGCAAGTCACACACAAGAATAAGTGAGTACCAAAGAGTGACGTTTTGTAGGACGATTTTTATTCTTTTTGATTTTGGAGAAACATATTTGATTTTTTTGTGATTTATGGACATATTTTAATGTTTTTTGGAATTTTGAAAATTTATACAAATGTTTTTGTGTTTTTGAAAGTTTTCTGAAACTATGTATAAGAAGACAAAGAAGCATGGATGCCCCCAATGATAGATGGGATGTACAAAGGTAGAATGTCACATGTATGCACAAGAAAGTGAAGATGTGAAAATTACCCAACAATTAGGTGGGAGTATTCAAAGGAAAACTCTTCATGCATTGAAAGGGTACAAGGGCCACTATAAAATAGGTTTAATCATGAGGGAGGAAGGATGCCCCCAATGTAAGCTAGCCAAGAAACACATGATAGAAAGGAAGTGAGCGATTGATTTATTAAAGGGGGAAAAAGGTATCCAAAAACATAACAAAAGGTCATCATATACACATGGATGTTCTAAATGATTTCAAGAAGCAGAAAATGATATAAAAATATTGAGAAAGTGGTCAATGAAAAGTGATCATCCCAAGGAACAAACCTTGAGACAAGACATGTGCTAAAGCAAGAGTTTCAAAAAGGTCCAAAAAACAACACTTGGTAACATAATAATCCTGTTTACTCATCAAGATCCTATGTGTGCATGTGGAAATGAATTACCTCTTGAAGGAAAGATTTTATAGACATCAAGTGAAGATACTAGCCAATGTGTAGGAATGATTTATTTTGGAAGGTGATTTTTGAATGGAGGGTGGAAGGAGAACTATACATTACTCCGCTACCAGCCAGGTGTCCATATCCCCAATGGAGATGCATTTGATTCTAATCAAAAATTTCTCTACTACTAATCAGACATCTATATCCCTGGTAGAGATTATTGGAAATACCCCAAGAGAGAGTTATCTATCAATTTTCTTTTGCTTTTAGCTTTTGCTTTTTGATTGATTGATTTTGATTCTTTTACTTTCTGAATTTTTTTAGATCTCTTGTTTGACAACATTGGCTAGTGTTAACAAATATATCCAAAATTTCTTCACAACAAGTTTATTAAATGTTGATTGTGATAGGATCTCTACAAGGTAAATCATTCTTTGATTTACCAAAGTGATGAAAGACCAAGGTAAAACAGATACCATAGAGATAAATGTCACAAAATGTGTGTGAATAGGATAACCACAATAACATAAACGGGAAGAAAATGATGGATGACTTGCAGAGGAATATGAAATAAAGTGAAGAAATAACATCCATGTGTACACAATACCTAATTGTAATGTTTGATATTTGTACCTTTTATTTTGTTTTTGTAATGTTTAATGTTTTCTCATTTTTTTATATTTTTAAACTGTTTTTGATTTTTTAAGAAATTTTTAGTGTTTTGGGAGATTGGGACCAACTATGTCACTCTACGTGATAGAATCCAACAATGATGTGTGTGATTTCCTTGATGTGTGTGATTTCCTTTATAAGAGAGAATAAACACGTTTGTTTATCAAGCGTAATATTATTCCCGATCTCAATGATCGTGGTGAGTTTACACTCAACAAATGACTGTGATTTGTTTTGAAAATGGTTTTTTTATGTGGGAGCTTGAGTTCCATGTCCATAGGTTTTTGCACTTCATGCCATACTTGATGGGTGTGTTGGTGTGCATTCTAGAATCGCATTTGAATTTGGATTTTATGATCGTTTGAGTTGTTGAAAGCTTTGGAGCTCTTCGGTGTTTTGATCTTAGCTTGATAAAGAACATGTCTAGGTTTCTTATAAGCTAATGTGTGACTTGTTTGATCCGAGAAGTGGGAGAAGAATGTGGAAATTTATAATTGATGAGAGGAATGTGAGGAATGATGGTGGGCTTGCCACAATCATTGGTAGAAGAATAATGTGATGGAAAAAGGACATGGTTTGAGAATTGAAGAATATGGGCTACCGGGAGGTGAGCCATGAATAAAAGATAAAGGGCTACTAGGATGTGGCCCAAGAATAAAATAAGAAAGGATACTAAGATGTAAAACATAGATGTAAGATGAATGACTACTAGGATGTGGCCCAAGAATAGAAGATGATGGAATACTCAAGGGTGACCCATACATAGAAGACAAGGGGCTAGTTGGACGTGCCCCAAGAATAGAAGATAGTGTACTACTTGAAAATGTCCCACAAATAGAAAAGGGAGAACTAATAGAAGGTGACCCACACCTAGATGAAGATTAAGAGCTACTTGGTGTTGACCTTATATGAGATTGTGATTGAGGAATTGTGATAGAAAAAGAGTGATTGGATGATGAGAAGATATGATAAGGATCAATGTAAGACCCAGGAGTTTCATCACGTAATGAAGAATGTGAAGATGGAATAATAAGAGGAGGATCAATTTTCATGATCTCGAGGCTCTTCCTCTATTTATTGATAAAAAGAATCAACCTTTTCCCAACAATATGCAAACACATCGAAGTCTAAAGAGAATCCTTGCTCATAATTTTTGAGGATATCTTCGTGTGCCCCTATAAAGGCCATGATCGCTCCATTCTGAAAGAAATCAATTGGTATGGGTTGTCGATCAACCACGAGGGTTTGATTGGATGAAAAATTTCCAACTGGTGTGAAATATTGAGGAGATGTTTGATGATGATTGATAGAAGAAGGTGACGTGGAGGAAAAAGTAGACGTGGATCTATATGGACTTTGAGTCACACGAATCTTCAAAGAAGGAAGACTTCATGGGGTGATTGATGAAGAAGGTCCTGCGAAGAAGGGGAGGACTGTGATTCAAGAATCGCATTAGATGAATAATAACAAGGGTCCTACGAAGAAAGAGAGGACCACGATTCAAGAATTGTATTAGATGTTTGATTCGAGGGATTTAGAGTTGCGTGTATCTTCAAAGGAAGAAGATGATATTGAGGTGACTAATAAAAGGGGTCCTGTGAAGAAAGGGAGGACCATGAAGTAGGATTCGTATTAAATGGAAGATGAAGAGGATCTCACAAAAAAAGGAGGGGACTTAAGAATTATAATAGAAGTATGATGAAGGAGGTCCTAAAAATATGGGGAGGACCATGACTTAGGAGTTGAATTAGATGAATCTAAATAGTAGTTTGGATCCAAATCATCAAAAGAATCAAAAGAAATATTTAGATTGGAATCCTCAGAAGAAAAGGAAATGTTTGGATTAGAATCAGAAGAAGAGTGGGGGGAACCCGTATAATAATCTAGATTAGAAGTGTCCAAACCATACCACCAACTATGAGATGAAGGTGGGAAATGGGTTACCCGAATGGGTTCTCTAGTGTGAAGAACCAAATGAGGCTTAGTCATGATGGGTGTCTTTTGATGTGAATGTCAAAAATTTGATTCCTTATTGTTGTATGTATAAGGGACCTTGTGATAATCAGTCATTATTGGCATGTGTTGGGTTCAAAGGCCTAGACCTAGATTATATGATCAAAATTCTTCAAAGTGAAGAAGGTTTTATGTTGATTTGGGTAGTATAATGATAACCAACTAGACATTTTGTAAAGACGGGGATGCTTGTGTGATTTTATAAAAGTGAAGCTAAGGAAAACATACATCGTGATGACTCAAGATTGATAATCCAACAAGGTTTGGACATCAAGCTTGGAGGTGTAAATGTAAAAGGATTGGTCAAATTTTTAGCAAGGTAAAGGATACAAAGGAAAGATTTCCAATGTTTGATTGATGCAAAATTTTATTAATAGGAAACATTTTTGCCAAGTTTTGAAAGATATGTTCAAAAATGACCATGAACTTAGGCAAAAATAGGAAGATCAAGAGGATCAAAGACCCAAAGGATTGTCTGAGAAATGAGTTTATAAGATGGACAATTACAAGGAAAATCACACAAGTTTAAAACACAAAGCCAAATTAATGACCAAATAATAATGAATGATAAAGAATTAATGAATCAAAGTGATTGTCCTAAATGGATAAGTTAATATGAATAAATGAGACATAATCACAAAAATTTGTTTGTAAACCAATCAATCAAATGGAGTAATTCCTAAGTGTCTGATCAATCAATAGTTTGACGCATAAGATGACCAACAAAATGTCACCACTTATGCCAAGTTAAAAATAAGACATAAGTAATAACAAAAGGTTGATATGATTTCCAAAAAAGGTATACTAAAAGTGAGTTTAGATCTAATCAAGACCTAAATATAAAAAATTAGAAGTTACAAACATGAAGGACACAACAATACCACTAAGATACGTTAACCAAAATTTATGGAAAAACAAGGTATTAGTATCGAAATATTATTATTACGATGCACAAAGGTAACAACACTTTTCAAAATCAAGGTAATGTTTGAAGGAAAACTAAGGCTAGAGTATACCAAGGAATTTTTATGATGCATGTAGCATAACGTTACAATCTAGACACTTAGGTCAATTTTGTAATAAACAAGACGTAAGTATCAAAATTGTGGTGATACAATACAAGCAAGATAACACCTCAAAGGAGGATCAAGCCTAACTATGATGATGATCTTGACTTAGGTATCAAGATCAAATGGTTAGCAATGATATGAGTACGTACCCACACACTTTATATGTTTAACAACCTAGCCACAAACATGGATGAGCGTAAATGGAAATAAAAGTGGTGACACCATCAGTTGGCAACACACGTGTGGTCCATCCTCTTTTGATAAAAAAGTATCAAAAGAAAGTGAAGGAAGTAGTACAAGTGAGGATTAAAAATGTTGGCCTCACTTTGGTAGAGTTTTGCCTTGCCTTAGGGAAAGTGAAAAACTAAGCAAAAGTAATGCTTCACACATTTTGTGCTGAAAGATGGATCTTTACAACAATGATTTGGTCAAGTTGGCTCTAAATACTGAATGACCTTCCTAGGTGGTTCACTCAACTAGGTGTTAAAATTTATCTAAGATCAAGATTGATTTTCCAAGAAAAGTCACACTAACAAGTTCTTAGAGTATCTCGACTTTACTTTACCCCTTCAAGCATAATGGGCAATAAATGCATCCATTGTGTACTCTCACTGGGGTCGTGATATGTATAATTGTTAATTCTAAATCTCATGTGTATACTAGTCAAGTATGTGTGCGGAGAACTTCCCGTTTCATCCACAAGGTTCCCTCTTGCGTGGATTAATTTGGGGTTCCTAGAACCACCCCCTTTTTGTCTTAAGGATTATGCCAAAGGGTTATGTTCTAGTTGAGTGGATAGGGACGTACCCTTTTCCAAAACCTGTAAATACAATGTGATGTTTGTGGTGTGTTTTTTATCTTGTTTAGCTTAATGTGGTTTGCTTGAACACCTTTTGGCAACTTGCATGGAAAATTTTATTATTAGTTTGTTTTGTCTCAATTTCTTCCTTCTTTGACAAGTATTTTTGGTCCTGCACAATAGATTAGTAATTTTCCATGCACACAAAGAGGACAAGCGTTGTTTCTAATTCTCAAGATCATCCTAAGACATAAGAGAAGAGCATACGTGATGCAAGATCCAACTAAGAAATAAACAAATGGAAAATACTTAAATCAAATGCGATACATGTTTATTTTAACCAAATTTGACATTCCCAATGTTTTTCAAAGAAAAAGAAAGAGATAAGAATCGTTTATGATTCCCAAGATCACCCAAAAGGTGCGAGGGAAGAGCATACGTGACTTTACTCTTATGATTAAGCATGCAATGTTTATCCAAATTTAATAAAATTTAAACAAAATCATGTAAATACACCCTACAAAATAGAAATTAATCAAAATAAACCTGTAAGATGTTAGTATTTTAATGACACAAGCTTTTGTAAATGTTAAATTGATATTCAAAACCAGATCTTTGCACTGCACATAGATCAGGGTATATGCACATGGATTATGATGTATGTGTGCCTCTACATGGACTAGCATAGCTACAGAGTGCCTACGTGGCCAGAGAGATGCATGCACCTACCTTAGCGCGCTTGTGCTAGCAGATATATGTGTGTGCACGAGATGCAAAATAGAAAGTCAAAAAAATATGACAGTGTGTGTGCAATGGTAGAATGCTTTTGCGCTAGGAAATGGGTGTATGTGCAGCTATGTAGGACACAAAGTGTGTGTGCCATCATAAATATGCATGTGCTATGCTTGCATTACATAAGAACCAACTAAGTAATCTATCTCTCTCATTTTCTTAGAGTTTACACTGTTTGAGTACTTAGCATTTGTATATTGTTGTATATTATCATTTGTATATTACTTGTTACATTAGTTACTTTTAAATTAGATTTAATTCAATTTATATTAAATCATTTGGTGAACCCCACTCTTATTCAAACTCCTTTCCCTAGGATCCCAAATTCTCATGGCTAAAAAAAGGTACCCATCTCCAAAGCACGATATGACCTATATGCGCATGTAACTAGTTTTTCTAATGCCTCTGAAGAATATGAATTTTGTAACCTCATGCACAATCCTCAATATGATCCAAAAGTCCTCCAACAACTCCTTGAATTCCAAAACTCTCTTCTTGTTGGTTTCTAAAGCCCTAATTTTTGCATACTTTCCCTCCTCAAACCCTTAACACATATTCTTCCCCATCTACTGTCACCACCAATGATGCTCCATCCTCTTCTCCTTCTACTATGGAAAATGATAGAATTAATATAGATTTTTTGTATGATGAGGTTTGTGTATATGAATTAGTTAACAATGCAAAGGAAATCAAAGCTAACACCTAATAGCTTCAATATAATGCTAATTAGATCCATATACCATCATGTTACGAGATAAACAAGTAATAAACATCAACACTATGCATTAAAACCTTGAAAATAAAACTTTAAGCTAACATGCTAACATTTATTCCTCTACTCTTTAGAAAGATAAATCAATGAAATGGACCTAGGTAGATCCTTTAGCTATCAAAGGGTTGATAGTTGTTGCTTTATCCAAGAGGATTGAGGATGGAGGTTCATCAAGTCATTAAAACAAGGCCTTTCTTGACTAACTCCATTAATCTTCACAAAATAACTTGGATGATTGAATGCACATGAAAGATGCCTAGCTCCACTCTAAGGAAGAATGCCCTAGGATGATGAAATGGCTATAATATAGGCTGTATGCTCATTTAGGTGTAAAGGTGTAAGTAGAAAGGTTGGAGGAGGGTTACTTTTATAACCCAATGGATAAAAGAAGCTTTTCATCCCTTTACATGTGGGATAATAGCAAGGTTGAGTTAGTTGGGGATGACCATGGTTGAAAGGGGGTTGAGTCAACCTTAGGAGAGTTTAGTTTTTCCTTTAGTGACTCATGGGGTTTGAGGGGATTTATTAATTAACCAAAGTGATTAATTAATAGGTGAGAAAGCTTATAGAAGTTTTTAGAAGAATAATTAGTATGATTTAGGGGATAAGAAGGGTTTAATCAAATAAATGATAATTTATTGATCTAATAGAAGATGAAACTTAATTAATTAAGAATAATTAATTAATTTAGGTAGAAAGGGGTTTAATTAACGGAAGGTTGTTAATTGTCATCTTTCTTTAGATAGAAGGGCCAATTAACTAGCGTAATGTAGTTAATTAATGATGATAGAAGAGAAAATGTGCTATATTGACGATATGTCATCAATTTGCGAAAGGGGATAATTAACGCAATTTAAGTATTTAAATTGTTAGAGCTAAATTATATGTGTCTACAGGTTCTTTCTTGTGAAAACATAGATGTGAATGAATCTGATTATGATAATGCAAATGTAAATATGAATAATGATGTTTTTGTCTATTAGTCAAGTCAAATGTGAATCTATCTCTCCTACCATTCTTACTTCTAAAATTGTTTCCAATGATTGTCATGATAAATCTAATGCTAGTATTACTACAAATTCTTTGTATGTTGATGATAATCTTGATGAAATAATTTCTTACGAAAATATGACTGATAGTGAATTTGATTCTGATAATGATACTACACATGTTAATGATGATGTTTCTTCCATTAAAGTTGTTGAATGTGAATCTACACCTCCTCTTTCTTCTACTTCTGAAGTTATTTCCAATGATGGCCATGTTGACACCAATCCTACTCCTAATACACCTCTTACTATGTCTCATGATCCTACACCTAGTACATCCATAGAGATTCCACATTCATCTCCTCCTCTCACACCTCCATCCCCTCCTTCCACATCCACTCCCCCTTCTCAAGTTCCCATGATCACTCAAAATGGAAAGATTCAACCCCTTAATGTGCCTCTCACTTCCCAAACCATCCCTTCATAAGATATCCTCTCTCTCATGCATGTTGTTGGTAATTTGCAAACTCAAGTTCATACCCTTACCCTCAAGAGTAAAGCCTATTATGCCTCCATTGACAATAATTCCCTTCCTGGAAATCCCATTCCTAAGAAGATTCACAATTATGCTTTCCCCAAGGGTTTCATCATGCCTACTTTCTCATGTTTCAATGGCACAAGCAATCCTTATTTGCATCTAAAATATTACCGATTAGCCATGGATTCTTATTCCAATGATCAATTTTTACTCAAATCCTTTCGTCATAGCCTTGTTGATCATGCTCTCCAATGGTATAATCATTTACCTAATGGATCTATTAGTACTTATTATGATATGGAGGATGATTTTTGTAGTCATTTTATGCCCTTTAGATCAATAGTATAATCCCATGCGCTTTGCACCAAATTATCATCTAATGGGTGCTCACTTGAGGCATGCGTGGGCACCAAGCCCTTCATTTATGTGAGTTTTGTGAGAAAACATCTCATACCGATAGAATATTGGATATAAGAAGGGAAAGAACCATGCATTCATTCGGATAATAAAGAAAATATCAAATAAATAACATATCGATAATACAAAGAAAGGGCACTAGGGTTTATACCCATGAAAAATATATATACAAATAAAGCCATATTACTCTCTATTCAAGTAACCACATTACATTCCTCAAGGTCATTATAGACCAAATGTCTTAATGTAGATAAGACTTATACATCAGAATCCTAAACTATGCTTTCTAGATTACAAAGATGTTCATAGACCCATCCCTCTAGATATGTCATCTCTCCTATAGCCTTCCTAATGAGAATCCCTAGAACCCATCCCTATTTCTACAGAGCTTCACCTCTTTAATCACTATGTGATGCCAATGACCACACAATATTATTTAAAATAAATCCCTCCTTCCTTCTACTCGAGCATCTCTATATATAGCTTTAGCATCCACCGCCATGCCTTCCTAAAGTAATAGATTGGTTGTCAAGTGTCCATGTGGTCCTTCAATGGAGCATGCTTCTTCCCATCCAAGCTCTCCACTTTCTACAATGATGTCTTTCTGGATCCTTCCATTGCATGGAATATTCCTTCCTTGACCACTAAGTTTCCAAGTTGGCACCTTATCCACTCCGCATGCTCAATCAAGTCACGCTTTTCTCATGTGCTTCCTTAAATGCTGAATATGGCTAAGTCCTGAAACCCTTTCCTTTTCCTTATGCACATGCTTTGAATTCTGATAAAACCTTCTAAAACCCTATCCTGTGTGCCTTTACCCTATGCACCCTTCTTCATATAGGCCCCGCGCGCCCATGCACCTTCTTGTACTTAGCTAATATTCTGAGGCCCAACATCACCCCACACTACGCCTATTCTCCATCCTCGAAACACTTCTCTTCAATGAATAAAGAATGGTGGGTTCTGAATAGTTGGAAAAAGAATGAAGGAATGAAGAATTGGGAGAAAGAATGAAAGAATGGGGAATGAAGGAGAACATGTTCATTGTTGAAGGAGGAGAGAGAAATCCTTCCCTATATCTAGCCTCTAGCTTCTCCCAAGCATTAACCTAGCTCTGCACTTGCTAATAGAGGTCACCTACTAGGTGCTTACCTCATCAAACCTTATCCATTCCCCTTAGAACTCATCATTTAAACAATTCCTTCTATTTTTTTTCCCAAATCCTCAAGGGCATCCATCCTGTAAGTGATTTGGGGGTATAATTCCTTCACCGGTTTTGATCGAGCCCCGCAAGGTCTCGATAGCCTCTAATTTCTTCTCCACCTTGGCTAGGATCCTATCCCACTCTACTTTGTTCCCCTTATTCTTCTCCTAGAACTCCTTGAGTTCCATCTCATGTGTAGCAACCAAGATGTTTGCTACTCTATCTCTATCAACACAATTATCATAAGTGGTTTCAAAGAACTTACGCGACAACCTTCACATCGAAAGGAGTTTGGTAGACTGAGCAACAATCCCCATGACCCTCAGCTTGCCTTCTCTCTCTTGGCATGCCAACACTTCCTTTTCAGACTCTAAGCTGAGCGACCACCTCTCCATAGTGAGGATGCAAGTCAAATCCTCCAAGAACTACAAGGATGATTCATATTTTTTCTCGGGTGGTGCTAGTCTGGATGCTTTCAGATAATAACATCCGTAATCATCTCAATTTTCTTGTGTAATTAAAGCACCCTTGCCCTATCCTCTTTTTGCTTTAGGTCCTTAATTTTATTGAGAATATCCCCTCCTTCTTCTCCAACTTCACTTCTAGGAATCTCACCCTATCATTTCTTCCAAAAAGTATGGCCTCAACCTCAACTGAAAATTTTTTGAGTGCATTGCAGACTTTCTCATTTGACAATAATTGAGCATTAACTAAGTGGTTTATCAATTTTATCTCTAGCATCTTCATTAGTTCCCCTTGGCTTACCTCAAACTTAGGTTCATCGACATGTGATTCGAATTCTAAATATAACCTCTTCCTGGTTCGTGGGTATGTGCCTTGTATGTCAAATGAAGGCATGGAAAGGAGTTGTTCTGTTGGCATGGTGCTCTATAAGCACATGTGTAGCACCTTGCTTAGATCATTGATGTAATCCATTCCTTTCCCTTGTGCTGCTACCATGCTCTTCCCACGTGTGTGCAACCTTTGGAAAGCTTACACCTAGGCTGGGATCTCCACCCATGCTTTCATACTCCTTTCCAATGCTTTCTTCCTTAATCTCCCTCATCACTTCATCTACACTGTGCTCTACTTCCTATTCCACTAAATTTTTGATGATTCCTTCCACTTCTCTCTTTGTGGCTTCTTCTATCTTCTCCTTGGTGAGGCTTGGGGTCCTCTGATATTTTGTGTTCACTTCTTCACTCACCCCTTTGCCTTGAGCATCTGCTTCTTCCTCACCATTCTTCCCTTCACTTCCTTCTTCTTCTGAATCATGTATATCATACACAAGATGATTATGAACTTCTTCATCCTCATCTTTGTCCCTTTCGCCCCTACAGGCCTCCAAGTCCTCCGTTTCTTCTGAGTCTTCCTTCTTTGTCACCTTCTGTTTCTTCCTAACTGGTGATTCCAGTATAGGATATTCTTCCCTCTCTTTCTCTTTAGTGGGTGACTCCTTCCTTGGTGACTCTTCTCTTGTGAGGGGATCCTCTTTCTTTGGTGCCTCTTCTTTTGGGGTCTTCTCCTTAATCAAGAAGGAGAAGACTTCTTCCTACGTGTTAGTGTTTGGCTTAGCACTTGGTTTCGGTGCGGCCATAAATTGTGTTATTTACACACTTGGTGCCTTCTTCTCCTACACCTCTTCTCTCTCCCTCTTCTTTGACATAACCTTATTTCTTCCTGTGGGGTCTTTTGGAATGGAGATATCATTTTTCAAGTAGGAGCTCTTCTCAAAATTTTTCCTTATGTGTAGATATACTCTGTTGTAGCCCTTTTGGTGATCAAAAGTGTTATTGGTTTCATCATCTGCACTTCATGGGAGACATATTTATCCACATATGCACACTTATTTGGATACACGATATTTCGAAATAGCTCATGGTGGTATTGATCTACCTCACTAAGGTCAAACCTTAGTCTCTTGGCCTCCTTAAAATGGTTAACCCCACTTGGAAGTATTGCGCGGTGAAAGAAAATGGTAGCTTGCACCATGGACTCTTAGTCCCATCTGTTAAGGTGAACTGGCCAATACAAAAATGATGATATACAAAAACTACACTTTTGCATCTACGAGTGCGGAAATTTCTCAGGTATCCTCCACTCTACCCCGAATGCATTGCGCATCCACTTGTACCATTTTTCTAGGTGCACCTTGTGAGCAGCCGTCATGGTCTCACAAGTATATTTCTCAAAAATTTTTATGGGCGAGGGATTTTCTTCTAGAGACTCCCATATGCACTTCTCTAGTCCATCAGGTAGTCCAATCTCTGAGAAGACAATGGTGAGGATAATGTTGCTGAACAATATCTTCTCTCCTTCCTGTGTGTTACTAATGATCTCATCTATAATGTAGGTGGATAAGTTGTAAATGGTGCCTTCAGAAATCTTTCGGCATACATTCATCCATGCCTTGTTCACTTGTGTCCACCTTTCTTGATCATTCAACTTGGTAACCAAGCGTGCGACCATTCTCATAATAGGGTTGGGGATATTTGAGATATCAAAATAACGTGAACCCTTTTTGTAGTCATAAGCCTCCATAGTTTCTTTGATGGCCTCCTTATCATCCAAGTCATCATCTATGGAGTCTCCTTTGTAAATCAGGCTAGTGAACTTTGATATGAGTTGAGGAGTTATGTGCATTTTACGGCTTGTAAAATAGAAGTGGTCTTCATGCACGTGTGACATCAACCACTGGTATAACTACTTGGGCTTGCCAAAATAGGGAAAATCATATAGTTGTAGCAACTCAACCTTCTCCAACTTCACCTTTACTTCATCACTATAGATCGACATTCCTTCTAGTGTCCTTTTGTTAGTTAGATGAACTAGTTCCAATGCCATCTCTTTTTCTATAGTGCTCATGTGATGATTATAGTCAATTACAAACATATTCCTTAAGGGTGATTCCCACTCTTTTCCCAACAACACTCCATCTAGGTACTGCATCTCCACATACCACTCTTCATTGGAACTAGTGACGACAGTGGTTTGTTTTCATTTTCCCTTGCCCTTCATTTCTTTGGCGAGATGGTTGCCTTCTTTGGTGCCATTCTACTGTCACAAAGTTAAAAATTTGATTCCTCCTTCCTCTGCTCTACTACTCTGCTCAACTCTAAGGCTCAACTCTACAAAGAATCCTCCTACCTCTGTGCCCTAACTACCAAACCCTAACTAGGAAAACCCTTCAACAAGACGACATACTCCAAAATAACTCTCCCACGCCCGTGTACTCCTTCCACTTCGGTTCACATATCAACCTAGTTGTGCACTTGTAAATCTATTATTTTTCTTCCTTCGCAAAAATCTCTCTGGATTCCCTAGTTCACAACAACTCTTCTACTTCGTAATCACAAGGTAAAATAATGATTCACTCAACCTCATACTTATATCTTTTTCCTTCTTTCTAGCAATAAATGTTATGCCACCTACTAACGTAATTAACATTAAATGTGGATTTTTCCACTAAATCTTACCTTAAACATCATTTCCCACACACCCAATCTTGCATGAAAACTTGTTACAACCTTCTAGCACACAAAAATACTTACTGATCAAGACTCTTACGCACACGTCTGCGGTGCGGAACACACCTCTTTTGTCCTTTACCTGATTTTTGTCCTTGCCTACCTCATGTTGTTTCTATGCTTTTCCTTCTTTGTATGTGGTCTTTATAAAGCCTTATCATAACACCAACCATTCTTGTTAACCATTTCCCCATGCACTTTCTATCTTTCAACTAGGCCATTTTAACTTTTACTTTGTCGACATACTTCACTTTGCACTACTCTAAGCCACACTAAAACATATGAGTGGTCCTCTATGCATGCACAACCTTTTAAAAAATAATGTGGTTACTGGTGCACAAGGTGCAAAACAAAACAAAAAGAAAGGAACAAGCAACGAGAAAGGGAAACACAGAAAATAAAAATGCATAAAGAGAAATTCTAATCTAATTGACAATACTTGCCTTATTTACAAACACCGGGAAGGCTTATTTACGGTAGGGCTCCACTACTCCCATTGAAATGGCCGATAGCTTTGTCCCATCTAGTGTTTAGAATCGACATGCACTTGAATCAAGGATGTATGAAATGATGTAAGGGCCCAATTAATGGGCTTTCAATTTCTCGGGAATGCGTAGAATGCGTAGAAACGGGAATCATACAACAAAACCATTTACCCAAACCCAAAATTTTTATTCTTGATATGATGATCATACCATGCATTTTTATGGCCTTTTAATTCTTCTCGACTCCATCTAACAAGTGATCACCTTTCGTCTAACTACATCAATTTGTCAATCCTTTCCTTGAGCACTTTTTCATCATCTAAGCCTCCTCTACACGTTATACGTAGAGATGGTAACATGATTTCAACAAGAAAAATAGCCTCTCGCACCAAACACCAACCAAACAGTGTGGCCTTATTCAACTTCTTATAGGTTGTCTTGTATGCCCATAGAATGACTGATACTTTGTCATCCCAATCTTGTCTTCCGACATCACAAATCTTGGTGAACATGTGACTTAGTATCTTGTTAAATGCATCAGCAGTTCCATTTTCTTGTGGATGATAGGGGTAGTCTTGTGATGGGCCACCATAAATTTTGCTAGTAGAATCCTAACCATCTCATTGAGAAATTTTGTACCCCTATCACTAGTAAATTTCAAAGAACATATATAAATACCGATTATGTTCTCCAATAAAAATCTAGCAAATGTCGCTATAGTGAAATCCTTTGTAGACTTTACTTCTACCCATTTTTTCAAGTAATCAGTACAAGTAATGATGTAGCACAAACCATTCATTCGTGTGGCAGTGAAATTGGCCCTACAAAGTCGATTGCCCTATATAATATCATCCCTCTTTCTAGGTTTTCCTGTGCATGACAATGGTTGTAGGCCTTGCAAAATTCAATTCAATCTGGGTAGATGGTTTCCTACCAGAGCCCTACCATTATAATCTTCCGCACGATCACATTTCCTGCATAGTGTCCTCCTACAATCCCACCATGCACTTCCTCCATAATTTCCATGTGCTCATGTTCCAATACACATCAGCACATAACCTCATCATGTCCCAACTTATACAGATCTCCACTAATCAACATGTAAGGTGTGACGTGTATTGCTAACCATTTTCTTTGTAAAGCCTTCATCCCATCCGGTGCCAAACTTGTTTTCAAAAATACTGTAATATCTTCTAAGTCTCGAGGGCATGCACCGTAACCTAAATAATTATGCATCCGACATGGTATCCTCAATGCTCTGTGTGTCCTATCCTAATTCAATTCTCTATAAATGGTTAGGTCATGAATTACTCTTCCTTGGTTTTATAACCATAGTGAACACAAACTTCTGAAATAATAGGACCCAATGACATATTTACCCTTGCAAAACAGGCTTGTTCACCAAGTATTTCAATGCCATGTGGTCTGTATAGAATATAAAAGGTGTTTCCAAAAATAATACTTGAACTTATGCAATGTGTAGATCATTGATAATGCCTTGTGCTCAGTAGTTGTGTAATTTTGTTCTACTAGTGTCAACTTCCTACTTATAAAACACAAGGGGTGATCAAAAATCCCCTCACCAGTTGTGCTAGTACTACTCCAATGGCTATTCCTGAGGCATCAACATGCACATGAAAAGGCTTATCCCAAGAAGGAAAGCATAGTATGGGCGCAATGACAAGTTTATCCTTCAAAGTGTCAAATGCCTTTTGTTGCACCTCTCCCCAATGAAAGGAAATCTTGTGCTTTAACAATTCTTCCAAGGGCACGACGATCTTGGCATATCCTTTGATGAACTTCCTATAGTACCTCGTATGCCTAAGAAATCTGCACACTATGCTTTGACTAGTAGGCTCCCTAATCCCACAATAACTACAACTTTGGCGGGATCCACTAGTAAACCTTCCTTACATATAATATGGCCCGACAAGGTTCCAAATGGAGTGGTAAAGACATATTTATTAATGTTGAGGGATATCCTCAATTGCCAACATCTCTCAAACATCAACCTCAAAATGTCACAATGGTATTTTACCAACCCATACATAGTCCAGTCATCCGGGTAGACTTGAAGAAATTTGTGGATGAAGTTCTAAAATGCTTGTACAAAAATGCGTGAAAATACATCAGGTGTATTTTTCAATCCAAAAGGCATGACCGTATAGGCAAATCTTCCCCACTCAGTGGAAAAGGTTGTCTTTCCTTTGTCTTCCTTTGTAATCCCGACTTAGTGATACCTTGAGAACCCATCCATTAAAGAGTATACCTCGCACTCGACCGATCCCTCATGAATTTATTCACTAAAGGGGTTGGGAAAGGATTGATGAAACATACTACATTTAGGTATCTCGTAGTCAAAACAGATCCTTATTCTTTCATCCTTCTTGATACTAATGACCATTGGGCTTATCCATTCTAATTTCTCCACAATGTCAATGATGCCTGAAGTGATCATCATATCTATTTCCTCCTTGAACCATACGTACAATTTTGGATTCATCCGATAAGGCCTCTTCCAAATTGGGTGCACACCTTCCTTTAACTTGATCCTCATCTCCCCCAAGGAATGGTGGATGCCTTTGAGTTCATGGTACCTATGTGGGAACAAATCTTGGAACTCGCACAATAGATCAATGATCTTTGAAACTTATTTCTCCGACCAATAGTCCCCAATGATAGCTTCCTTAGGTTTTTCCTCTAAGCCAATGTTAACCTTCTTCATTTTCAAGGGCTCATGGTAGGTGCACGATCACTCATCAATGCTATCTATGACTTCACGTGTACCTATGGAATGGTTAACATCCAAACTTTCCATCTCTTCACCATCTACTACATAGACCATCTTTCCTTTTTCCTTTTCAATGCACATGCACTCAAGTTGTATTTATTCCGATTCTTCTTCTACCATAACACTATCTCCCATTATAAGTAACTTGACAACTTACAATGCCTTATCCACTTGATGGCTTGGTACTTCGATACTCAAATGCTTGAATGAGATCAACCATTAAATCCTGCCAATTCCCTATCTAATGACATGTCTCAGAGTGAATATACCATGAAAATGCACAACCCTGTAAGGTGGAATATAACTTATGCACCCATAACAAAGGTGGTAAAGCTTATGTGCCCTCCATCCAAGCCTTCTCACATGCTTGGATATGGGAAGAGGTGGGTTATTTACCATGGTAGTCTTGGATAACACTTTGGCGCGTTGCTTTCGCATAATATTATAGAGAATGTGAATCTTACCTTACTCCACTCTAGGATACTCTTGTAATGCATTTCCCACCAATGCGCTCTGCAGTCCCAAGCAAGTTATAACTAAGAATAATTCTCCTTTCATCCTCATTTTTCCACCGAGCCTCTATTTCTTGTAAGAAATCATCGAGTTTGCTCCTCCGGAGTAACTTGGTAGCTTCTTTCTTCCTAGGTACTTGACTGAGCGTGCCTTCATCACCCTTGTTACAGATCCTCTCAATTGTCACCCAATCAACTCATAAGTCTTGTGTGCCCAATTGTCACATGCTATGCTAGTTGTATCACTCATCGAATGAGCATCTTCAAATTGGATAACTCCTTTTGTAGGATGAATTATTTCAAGGTCTCTGATGGAGCGCACATAGATTATGTTGAGGACTTCCTCTCCTAAGGGATCAGTATAGGTGCTGACTTCCCATCTATTAAAGGAATGATCACCCTTTCTTCCTTGTTCTCAAAACTGATATAACCCTTGTTAAACCGTAGGTCAACATTGTTCTTATAACACCAAGGGCACCCAAGTAATGCTGGGAAATTATCTACCTTGGCAGTGCCAAGACTTCAAAGTCCCCAGTGAACTTGGCCCCTTGAATAGTGATAACCACATCTTTCAAGACTCTAATGGGAATTGCTTTTGTCTTGTTTTCCATATATAACACATTCAAAGATGACTGTAATGTGGGCCTTCCCATTTGATTTCATGCATCTAAGGTGAGAACATTGACCTCTACTCTTGTGTTGATGAGGATATTACTCAGAAGCCACCCATCAACAACTACATTTAATGTAATCTCTTTATCATAGTCAAGGCTATGAGGAGGAAGGTTGGCATGTAGAACTAGTATTTCATGCTTTCTCCGGCGCGTGCTAACTTCTCCCATAACCATTCTCCTATATTATCATTTTACACACTTCTTTGAACTCATCTAGATCCTTCTACGGAGCCTCAACATTATTCCTTTGCTCTAACTACCTTGACTGCTCCTTCAAACACCAGAGCTCTCCTCATAATCCTTGAATAACATCTATAGTATCTTGGTACACTTCCTTCTGATGAGTAGGGTTTAGATACTTCCCATGTACTACTTATTCCCTAACAACTAATTTCTGCCTTAGCATCTCCCTTGTGCGCATAGCCTCTACTCACGTTGTCACTAGTATAGGTTCTAATCTTGACTCACGTGCCACTCTTGGCATCCACTATGGGTCAACCTTCTTTATACTTACCATCCCAGTGCCTTTGTCTTTCTCGGTGATGTTGGCTCATGTGCTCAAACAACTCAAGGCACTCCTCATACTTATGTTTCTTCCCGCACCATGAGCACTGTAATAGATCATGAAACTCATGCTTATAATGCTTTATAGACCCATAGTTATAATAGGTTCCTCACGAGAACTCACCTCTTCTTCCTCCACGATTACTGCAACCAAAAATCTTTGCGAAAGACTCTTCCACGTGCTTCTCCATCTCGTGTGCCCTCATGCAGCGATGAACATCCTTGGAACTACTTGCAAGGCTTGTCTGGCACACACCAAGATCAATAACATCATGAATGTAGTCAATTAGTTTACAATCCTTGGTATCATGGGTCATAGAGGTAAAAATATTGCAATAACAAGAACCATTCTTATAAATTGCATGCTGCAAAAGAGGACATGTATTTGCATCATGATCCATGTGGAAAATCTTACAATCTACTGCTACCATTGCGTCATGATGATATCCAAGGGAAATTTTCCTTTGCATGCCCCTCCACTCCATAATATCTGTACCAAATCCCACTATAAATCTCATATGCTGGAATTGTAGAAAAATTATCCAACCGCTTGCCATTGCATAATTTGAGCTTTTAGGAAAGGTCTCACACTTGGTATCAATGCTCCCATCAACCTCGGTGCACGGGCATCTTCCAAGGCCTCACACAGTGCAGTGAAAGTCTTGTGTGACAATTCCCTTCTAAATAGTGTTATCAATCCCCCAAAAAACCATTGAGCATGTTGAGAGGGGTGTATGTCATAGGATAATTTTGATAAGAGAATTTTGAATCATGCATCATACTCCCACACACTCTCTGCCATCCGTTGCTAGATTTCCTTCAGTGGTGCTTTGATGATTTTTGTTTGAACTCGGGATATGGAATTCTCGCTAGGAAGGCATGCTTCAACGTAATGTAGTCCATGACCGTCTAGTGGGGGTCATACTTGTGGTACTAGTTATGCACGTGCCCTTGCAATGTCGTTGCAAACTGACTTGATTTTTGCTCCGGGGTAGTGATTCCCTTTGCGCTCCATAGAAATTGACATTTGTGCAAGTGTTTTGCGACATCCTCAATTCCTCTATAGTTTGGTATGTGTAAAGATATCTCAAAAATACATGTGGGGGTGGTTAAGGCTCTTGTCCTCTTGATCTAGAACCTTGGTTCCCTCTGGTGTTTCCTCCACTACCACATCCACTAGACCCACCAGTCTCTTGTCCCTATTGACCCACAAGATCCTCTAGTTCTGCTAGGTCCACCAGTCCTCCAACTCCTATACCACCAGATCCACCTCATGTAGTCAAAAATGGCCTGAAGTGTTCGCGCCTAGTGTCCCAAACGTCCCACTAAACTACGCGCTGATGGTTTGTGATATTATTCTGCTACCAATTGTGTGTACCATGCCACTTCTAGATGTGATACCCAAACCTTTTGTATTTGCACCTTGTCCAAAAATTCCTCCAAATATGGGAATGGTTTACATAGCTATGGATGTCCCAAATGAGAAATTATATCTCCTAGGTGTAGATCGGTTACTTCTACCGATACTAACCGGATTAGTAATACTTCTTCCTTGATCTGAAAACCAAATGCTAGGGGTTGGTCACTAGGTGGTTTCAGATGCATGCCGACAACTCTCTTTTCTCCATGTGACGAACTCTCATCGAGATGTCAAGGGGCTTCTCTCTTGTGTTTTCCAAGATGGGGTAGTACAGGTGCATCGATCGGTTCCATTTCCTCTGTATGAACCTCAACTCCTTCCCCCAACGTCTACCTCCATAGATCCATCACACCTACAACTTCACATTGTCTAACCATATCCCTTTGTGGCTTCACTATACTTGAGCTATCTCTCTTCCCTTTCCCTTTTAGCCACAATATCTACCATCTTCCTCCACCCTAGCTTCCTTACCCAACGCTTAGAGAAGCTTATCCAACCATAGGAAATACCTCTAAACTTAGAGTAATGACCAAGATATTCATATCCAAAGGCATAACATGTAAAAATGATCCTTTGGGATCCCTCAACAACCTCTAGGAAAGAATATGTATAAATGGCATATTCCAGAGTATAAATAGTCATGACTATTTTCAACTAGTGATTGACAACACGCGTCTACACGATTCATATCCTGTTACTTCTAGTAATCATCTTGAGCCCATATACGTGATTTATAGTACCAGCTCGATCTAGATGCATATACTTGAAATCCATTCATACAATTCCACTAGAAAGAAACAAAAGAAAGTTTCATATAACTCATGGTACATGTGCTCTTCTACCCATTTACGTGCATCAAACTTAGGTTAAGTACTTGAATCTTTGAGAAAAATCATCTTTCGTGCTCCTAAACCATGCTTCAACACTCTCCAAGGTCAGGCATTCTGTCATCACACATCACAAGAACCAAGATGTATGCCATTTCTCACAACAACTTTAAAAAGAGGTCCTAACAATGGAACCAAGATGTAGTCATTTTTATGCCCTTTAGATCAATAGTCTAATCCCATGCACACCGACCTATCACCTGCGGGTGCTAGGCTCTCACTTGAGGCACGAGTAGGCGTCGAGCCCCTCCTTTATGTGAGTTTTGTGAGAATACATCTCCTATTGATAGAAGCTTAGATACAAGAAGGGAAAGAACCATGCATTCATTCAGATAACAAGGAAAATATCAAATAGATAACATATCTGATAATACAAAGAAAAGGCACTAGGGTTTATACCCATGAATAATGTATATAAAATAAAGCCATATATTCATATTAATCTCTATTCAATAACCACATTACATTCCTCAAGGTCATTACAGAACAAATGTCTTAATGCGATAAGAATCCTAAACTATACTTTCCAGTTATAAAGATGTTCATAGACCCATCCTTCTAGATATGTCATCTCTCCTATAGCCTTCCTAATGAGAATCCCTAGAACCCATCCCTATTTCTACAGAGCTTCACCTCTTTAATCGCTATGTGATGCCAATGACCATGCACTCTTCTTTAAAAGTAGTCCCTCCTTCCTTCTACCTGAGCTCTCCACTTTCTGCAATGATGTCTTTTTGGATCCTTCCATCACATGGAATATTCCTTCCTTGACCATCAAGTTTCTAGGTTGGCACCTTATCCACTCTACATGCTCAATCGGGTCACACTTTTCTTGTGTGCTTCCTTAAATGCCAAATATGGCTAAGTCCTGAAACCCTTTCCTTTTCCTTGTACACATGCTTTGAATTATGATAAACCCTTCTAAAACCCTATCCTGTGTGCCTTTACCCTTTGCACCCATGAACCTTCTTGTACTTAGCCAATATTTTGAGGCCTAACAATTTTATTAGACATTTCATTTCTAAAAATGGTCCTAAAGTTACATATGAATGTTTGCCTTCTTTGCATTAAGGAAAGAAAGAACCAATTTTAGATTACATTTTACACTTTAATTCTTGCATGCATTAGTTACTATTTCATCCTATTGATCTACAAATGTAATTTATATTTTATCATGGCTTAATTAACCCATTAAAGGAAAATCTATTAAATGATACACATGATTCCTTACTCTTATATTCTATAAATTTATTGATTTAGATAAATACTTAATTTTAGATCATATTATACCACCTCCTTTTACTTCTTCTATTCCTACCTTACATATTAAGTCTTTTCCACTCCCATCTATTGACCTTATTACACGGTCACCATCCCTCCCTACGCGTAAGTGTCTTCCTTTCCCACCACCACATTAGCATTCACCTAAGTCTTCTCCACCTCTTGTTGGGCCCCTGGAATATTGACTAAGTATGAAGGTGCGTGGGCGTGCAGGACCCTAGTTATAGAAGGGCGCATATAGGAGGAAGAGTTAAGGAGGCATATGGTTCATGTGGTGTGCAAAAAGAGGTTCGGGACTTAGCCGATTTAAGAAACAAAGGTAGAACACGTGAAAAGCGTGATCGGTTGCACGCGGATAAGATGCCACTTAGCAATAGGTGGCCTAGGAAAGAGCATGCCAATGAAGGAATCTTCTAGAAGACCATCATGAGATGGAGTGGAGAGCTCAAGCCTGAGGAAACATGCTCACTGAAGGACCACATTTGACACTTGGTGATGGATCTGAGGGCGCGGCAAGGTGAGTTGGTAGTGTGGGAAGGTGATAAATACAAGTGCCCACGAATCATAAAAGAGGAAAAAGGATACGAGGAGAAAAGAGGATGAAAAGATAGACATAAGAGGAGAAGATAGGAGGGATACACAGAAAAAAAGATAACATGGGTGAAGCTCTGCAGGATTACTGTGAGTGGAACTTTGATGCAGAAGGGAATGTATTAAGCTTTACATTGTAATTTCTTTTTCCTTTTGGCATAATTATACAAGCCTAGTGATGTGCATGACTGCGGTCTGTTCTCTATGGCTCTTTGTAATGAAATGATGAATACAATGAGGTTACCTATTACAATTAGATATGAATATCAGTGGGTTTTATGTATAATTTGTTCATAGGATTTCTCTTTCCTTTCATACTATGAATGGATGATTGTATCTTTCCTTCATTAATATATTTTATGGAGTATATTAAAACACTTGGTCTAAAGAAACTACAAGGATCTGGAGGCCGTTCTGAGCCCTATGATTCTTGTATGTCTAAACTTCTTTCTTTAATACTCTTATACTACTCATAGATGAATGCTTCCCACTAAAACTCACATAAAGAGAGACTTGGCACCCACTTGTGCCATGGGTGAGTGCTCACCTTCACGGGGGTGATAGGCCGGCCCACATGGGATTCCTTCCTTTTATATTGGGAGAAAAATTGATTACATCTTGGTTCCATTGCACGAGACTCGTTTTCAAAGTTGTAGTGGGATATAACATGCATCATGATTTGTATAAAGAGTAATGATGGATCGGTTAACATTGGAAAATGTTGAATCGTGGTTCAAGAGCATGAAGGATGAATTTGACCGAGAGATTCAAGATTAGACCATATTCGATACATGTAGTTGGGTAGAGGAGAATCTCTACCATGATCTCGTATGAAACTTTTTTCTGCTCGCTTCCCAAAGAGAGTTATTTGGGTGGCTTTCACCCTATGCATCTAGATCAAGTCAGCATTATGGATCATGGATATGGACCGAAGAAGACTACCAAAGGTTGCAGGATGCAGATATGACATGGACCCATGCTATAGATCACTGGTGGGGAGGAGTACTAGCTAGCTACACTCTAGAATATGCCATTTCCACGTATTCTTGTCCGTGTTGCTTTGAGTTTGAGTTTCTACATGCTATTCCTCTAGCTATGAAGATATTGATGGTTACCATGAGTTTAGAGGTGCTCTCAATGGCTGGCTAAACCATTCTGAGTGTTGAGTAAGGAAGCTTGGGTGGAGGAAGATGGCAGATGTTACAACCAAAAATGAGAGGGAAGAAAGACGACTCAAGTATGGAAAAGCACGTGAAAGGGAGATTACTAGACAATGCAAGGTTGCTCGTGTGATGGATTTATGGAGACAGACGTTGTGGGAAGGAGTTGAGGTTCATGCAATGTACATAGAACCCGAGCAGGTTTGTGTTACCCCATCTTGTCAAGTGTGTAAGGGAAACCCCTTCTTCGATTCTCGGTGAGAGCTTGGTGCATGAAGAAAGGAGAGTCATTGGCACATATCTGAACCCACATAGTGACTGAGCCATGGCACTTGGTTTTACCAAACCAGGAAGAAGTATTGATCTAGTTGAAACTAGTGGAAGAGATAGATCCACACCTAGGAGATATGATTTTACATTCCCTTCTTCTATGGCTACACATATTCCAGTATTTGGAGGAGTTTTTGGACAAGGGGCAAGTGTACAAGATTTTGGCCTTGCATCGTGGGGAGTGGTGTGGGACAAAGTAGCGAGAGGGGGTGCCATCACAAACCATTGATGCACAGTTCGGTTAGACTATGGGGGCACTTGGCATAGCTCCTACAGACCTATTGGACCCATTAGTTCGGTGGATTTGGTGGCTCGGGAGGTACAAGACCCGGTGGACTGGGCAGATCGTGGTGGAGGAAACACCAGAGGGAACCAAGGCTTTGGTTCAGGACAAGGACCCCAAACACCACCTCAAGTATTCTTTTAGATGTCTCTACATTTTCTAGATTACAGGGGCATTGAGGATACTACGAACATGTTCAAAAATGTGAAATATGTGCCTACAATGAGCCTTCAAAGATGAAGAAAGTTAACATCGGTTCAGAGAAGAACCTAAGGAAGCTATTATTAGGGATTATTGGATGGAGAAGGAAGTATAAAAGATCATTGATCTATTGCACGAACTCAAGGATTTATTCCCACACAGTACCATGAGCTAAAAGTTGTCCACCATTCCTTAGGGGAGCTGAGGATAAAACTGAAGGAAGGTGCATGCCCAGTTAGAAAAAGGCCCTACTAGATGAATCCCAACTTACGCGTGAAGGTTAAGGAGGAAATAGATAAGATGATAGCTTCTGGGATTATTGAGGTAGTAGAGGAATCAGAATGGATAAGTCTGATGGTAATTAGCATCAAGAAGGATGGGAAGATTAGAATTTGTGTGGATTATAGGGAATTGAATGCAGTTTGTGTCATTGATCCATTTCCAACCCCCTTCACTGAAGAAATTTTTGAAGGAGTCACTGGGTGCAAAATCTATTCCTTTACAGATGGATTTTTAGGATACCACCAAGTCCGGATTATAAAGGAGGACCAAGAGAAGACAAATTTTGCCACCGAGTGGGGAATTTTTGCATATACGGTCATGCCCTTTGGGTTGAAGAATGCGCCTGCTATCTTTTCATGCATAGTGGTGCAAGCATTCTAGGACTTCATTCATAAGTTTCTTTAGGTTTACTTGGATGATTGGACAATATATGGTTTGGTTAAGGACCATTGTGACAACTTGAGATTAATGTTTGAAAGGTGTAGGTAGTTGAGGATATCCCTCAACATTAAGAAGTGTGTGTTTGCTACACCCTTTGGGACTTTATTGGGGCATATCATATGTAAGGAGGGCTTGTTGGTAGATCCTGCTAAAGTTGTAGTTATTGTGGGGTTAAGGGAGCCTACTAGCAAGAGCACAATATGCATTCCTTGGGCATATGGGATATTATAGAAAATTCATTAAGGGGTATGCCAATATTGCCGCGCCTTTAGAGGAGCTGCTTAGACACAAAAGTACCTTGTAGTGCCCACTCTCCTTTGACACTATTTAGATACTGATCTTGACACTATTGATCATATTTTGGACATAATTATGTTTTGATGTAGTATGATGTGTATATGCTAGATCATGGATTCTTATGGACATTATTATGTTTTGCTTAGTATGATGGTTAGATGTTAGACTATGGATTAATATTGATCTGGATTCAGTTATTATGCTTGAGGATCATTGAGACATTATTATTATTATGTGGATGATGATATACTAGTTGACATGGATAGGTTATTGATGTTGATTTTAGACATGTGACATTGATATTATGAATAGCTCTAGTATAGAAATCTATTGGATGATGATATAGTTGCAAATTGAATTTAAATGATAAATGTTAAATTCTTGATAATGTTGTGATTTGGATTTAATAATTGTATGTTGCTTATATCATTTGGATGTTCTGATATGGCCATGAGGCCGAAGGGGTATATTGCATTTTGTAGGTTAAAAATCACAACAATTTCGGGGACTGGAGACTAACCATATTGGAATTCAGTGTGAAATCAACAAGGTCACCATGGCAACTGTGTTTGAGTTGTATGTTGTGTTTTGTTAGGATTTCCCATGGGGGGATTTCCATTATTGTGACCATGGGGGCATATGTGTGTTTTATTTGTATGTTCCCTTTTCAGTATTGTTGTGTGTATTTTTATTTGTAAGGTGTTCCTTCTTTTAATAAATTTTTAATGTGATAGTATAATGTGAGAGTCTTATAGTTAAAATTTAATTAAATTAATTAGGATGTGGAATATAAATTAATGTTATTGTCTTGGTTGAAAATGAAAATTGACTTATATATATTATAACCATGTGGTAAATAAATAAATCTTTATAAAAGATTGTAATAAATAAATGTCATAAATATAAATGCATGTGTAAGAAATTGTAAGAGGATGTAAGAGTTGTGTAAGTGAAATGATAGATTGTGTAAGGCAGATTTTGGAGTGTAGAACACTCCATCCTCTTTGAAACTCGGATTTGGTCTTGGGAGCCTAAATTGGAGGCTTGTGGGACAAGTTAAACTTGTCCCACACCTCTCAAAAACCTCCACCAACCATGATTATTATTTTGGAGTCAAAATCAATCTATTTTATTGTATTTTGACATAAATTTGGGTAAGTATGGATTGCACTTGTCTTACAAATTTTAAATGCATTCCTTTTGGGGTATGGGCTACATTGTGTATATAAGTAATTCTGTCATATTTCATTTATGGTGATTTTTTGTTGATGTGGATTGCACTCTTGGGGAATGAAGAAAAATGATGTGGCATCCCACTTGGAATCCACATCATCCTCTTCCACCTTCTCCTTTAAAAATTCAAATTCCTCCTCATTTTGGGGTTGTTGAAACTTTGTTATTACACTCTTGGGTCAAATTTTTCTCTTGCCTTTGGAGCTTGCTTTGTGGAAGAGCTTGGATTGATTCACATGCTTGTACATTGCTATTTTGGGACTGTGTTTTGAGCATCAAAAGAACTGCTGTTTTGGAAACAAGTCTCCATTATGGAGAGGTAGGCTCTCACTCTTTTAAAATTGTTGTTTTTCCCTCTTTTAGCATGAATTTTTGAATGTGTTTGTGTTTGCAATTCTTAGAGGGATGGGTAGAATTCTTAGGGAATGGTGTGGAGAGAAGACTATGAGGTTAATCAGAGGAGGGATAAGGGATTTGTCATTGGCACTTGTCTTGAGGAGGGAGTGTTGGTTTGGAATCCACCTAGGAAAAGAATATGCATGCATTTCTTACTTTGGGGGAGGTATAAGGGATAAATTTGGAGGAGGGATAAGGAGGGGTTGAGGAGGGATAAGGTTTATGGGATGGTTATGTTCTTGGTGGTTGTTGTAGGTGGATGTCCAATTTCAACATGGGAGGCATAAGGAGACCTCCATAGTTCTTGCTCTTGTTTGGCTTGCTTGCTCAAGCCTTTGTGATTGTATGACTGTTTTCAAATGCAGTTGAGAACTGCTGCCTTGTTTTGATTTGTGCCTTCATTGATTCTTGTGATATATGAGTGTTTCTTGCATGTGAAAGAAGTCCATGTTGCCATGAGTTGAATTATCATGCTCCATTTCAATATGGTTGGGGCTCGGGGCCAATGGGGAAAGATGGATTCTCTTTTCCCATTGGGTATCTTGGTTGGGTGGAGAGTGTTGCCTTTCCCCTTCCTTGTTGTGATTAAAAGATAAAAGATGAAGAAATCAGCCTGTTGCTGTTTGGAGCTTGGAGAAATCAGTTTGACAGTCATTCCCTTTTGGGCAAGTTCATTGTAACCTTCCCACTTTGAAGTGGATGATTTGTATTGTTAATTGTAATGAGAAGACATCTTGTATTGAAATTAAAAGGTTGAAAGTGATAAGTGAATTGTAAAGAATTATTATTCCATACTGTGTTATGAGAAGAATGTGAAAGAAAGAAATATGTATTGTGCATTGTAACTTGAAATTCAAAGAAAGAGATAAACTGTTGAATTATTGTTGGAAATCAAATAAAGAATTACATTCCTTTCTCAAAATTTCATTGTTGTATTAGATCTGAGTTGCTGTTGTGAAATGAAAACTCTGTTTTGAAAGAGATTAAGAAATAGCATTGTCAGTAAATGTACTGTGTTTGAAATCAAAACTGGAGTTTAAAATTTGCATATGAATTGTCAATTAATTGTTCGAATCAATTGAATGTCTTAGATAAGATTTGAAATGCCTCCCCATATTTGGAAGATGCAAATTGGTTAATAAACTTGTTAGCAAATGATCTTTATTTCTTTCTTTAATTCTGGAAATGAATTTCCATAAAAAATGTATAGTTCAGATTTTTAGTTAAAATTGAGAAAGGAAACAAAGTATTTTAGATGTATTAGGTCCTATTGAACCCACATTGAACTTCATATTTAAGAAAATATCTCAAAAACTCTATCAAATCCAATTTTAACTTCACAATCCAACTTACTGTCAAAAAAATGTAAAATTTACCAAATGCAACCCAATATCCAAATTGGACCTTGAAAATATACTTAAATTTACCCAAGACCATTTCCCAATGCTCAATTTACATGCTCAGAAGAAGAAATATCAAAATTGAATCAAATCTTATAAGTTGAAAATTGCCAGTTTTAAAATTATAAACCCTGCAGATCGATTTCTTAAAATTGACCCTTGAAACTTCACCAAATTCCAAAATTGATGATTTCTATGCAAAGAGGACTCCGAGAGATTTCCGAAAAGTCCTTGTTTGCCTAAAATGGAGCTTCTTATCAAAAGTTATGGCCATTTGAAGTTTTACTTCAAAATGGCCATCCCAAACCAAAAATGAAATAATTCGACCTTAGAAAAATTTAAATTTTGAACTTTAGAAAAATTTCTCAAAAAGTTCCACGGCTCCCAACCAATCACGTGCTGACATGTGGTAGGAGGGGGTGCATGGATCAAAATAGAAAACTTAACCATTTTTACATTTGGAAAATTTTCACTTTTCTCCTTGCAACCCCGCGGCCCTGCACCAATCATGTGCTAACACATGGTAGGGAGGGCCCGAGGATTTAAAATTGAAAACTTAACATTTTGCACTTTTGGAAAAATTTCACTTTTTCCTCTCTGTGACCCGCATCCCTCGCAAAGCCAATAGGGTTTTGACACATGTCCCCATGGATGCGTGGGTCTGCATAATTCTTTTAACCTTTTAGCCCCTTGGGTGAAAAATCCAAATTTTCTCCGCCGCCCGCGGCCAATCACAAAGCACCACGTGGCCATTTGGGCAAGCGTGGAGGCACGGAGGAAAATTTTCCTTCGAAAATTGAAAACTTGGTTTTAGAAAAATTTCATGTTTTATCCCGTGACCTGCTGGCCCGGACCAATCACGTGATGACACATGGCATTTGGGGGCATCAACAGGGTGCGACGGCATTTTCTCCTAACCCCGTGGACCTCCAAGGGAAAATTTTCCCCTAAAACTCCGCCCGGCCATAACTTGAGTTTTACAAGGAGTTAGGAGGACTTCTTTATATGGTTGGAAAGGTGAGGAAATTTCCTATCCATTGAGTCTAGTTTAGGAAAGTTTTGATAAATCTAAGTGTGTGAAAAATATAGTTGAAGTTCAGGGCTTGATAGAGAGTAGGCATGGGGATAAATTTCTCCCTGAACCTTAGTAAAACTTGTAACCTCAAAATTGGAACCTTGTAAACTTGTTATAAGATAAAAATGGAAATATTGTGTTTGGTTAATCAGAATCTATTCCGGAACCTATTTAGTTTCAAACTAGTGTCTTGCTACTTGTTTGTAGACCCTTCTTATAAAAAAAAATTATTCCATAATTTTCCTAGTTTGTTTCTTGGTCTCAAGTGGTAGTTGAAGTTGACATTACATACCTTCTATTGGGGAAAGGCACAACAAAGGGTTTTTAAGACCTTAAAAGATAGGCTTGTTACCACACCTATTTTACGATTTCCCTCTTGGGACAAGCCCTTCCATGTCCATGTAGATGCCTCAGGAACTGCCATTGGGGCGATTGCTACAACCAGTGTGAGGGGATTGTTGATCATCTTCTCTGTTTCGTGAGTAGGAAGTTAACACCACCAGAGTAGAATTATACCACAACCAATCATGAGGCATTGTCAATGATCTACATGATTTTCAAATTTCACAAAGATTCATTGGCAACACCCTTTGTATTCTACACTCGATCACATGAAATTAAAGTATTTAGTGAACAAGCTCGTTCTTCAAGGGCACATATGTCGATGATTGTTGTTGTTTCAAGAGTTTGAGTTCACCATTATAGTGAAGCCCCAAAAATCAATTGTGGACCTGATCATCTATCAAGAATTGATTCAGGAGAGGATGTGTAAAGTATTGAGGAAGCAATGCCAGATGCGTAACTGTTTAGATTATAGCGTGTGCCCTCGATTTGGAAGAGATTGCTATATTTTTAAAATAAGGTGTGGTGCCGATGGAATGAGGGAATTGGAAAAGAAGTAGTTGGCCATACGCACCATGCCCTACATGTTGATTAGTGGGGACTTATACAAATTAGGATGTGATGAAGTTTTGTGCAGATGTGTGTTGGAGCATGAGCGCCTAGCCATCATGGAGGAAGAACACAAAGGAAGTATGGGTGGGCATTACGTAGGTGATGCCACCGCGTACAAGATTTTAATTACAGTTTATGGTGGGAAACCTTGTACATGGATTATAGGGATTATTGTAAAGCATGTGACCACTATCAACGCATTGGCAAACCAGGAAGGAGAGATGAAATGCCTTTGTGTCCTATTCCTAGTGCGGAGCCTTTTGAAAAGTGGGTGATAGACTTTGTAGGACCTATTACACTGGAAACATGTAGGACTGGGTCACGTTATGTCATCACTTGCATGGATTATCTCACAAGGTGGGCGTATAAGCAACCCCGACTAAAGATTGCATAGTAGCGACAGTGGCAAGGGTCCTATGGGAGAACATTATCACAAGGTATGGATGCCCTTTGAGTTTGACCAGAGAGAGGGGTACGCATTTTATAAATGAGACCGTGAGGATCCTACTATTTGAGTTCATGGTGGCTCATCATAAGACTATGACCTATCACCCAAAAACAAATGGAACCACGGAAGCATTCAACAAAATACTAAGTTATACCTTGACAAAAATCTATGGATGTTGGAAGAAAAGATTGGGATGACAAGGTATCAACAGTTTTATGGGCTTACAGGACTACATATAAAAGACTAAATAAAGCCACACCTTTTCAATTGGTGTTTGGCATGGAAGCTATTTTTCTGGTTGAATTTATGTTACCTTCTCTGCGAATAACGCACGCAGGAGGATTAGCCGATGAACAAGTGCTGGAAGAAAGAATTGATGAACTAATGAAACTAGATGAAAGACAATCACTTGCCTGTTAGAGCCAAATAGCGGAAAAGGCAAAGCAAAAGGCTTGGCATGATCACCATATTAGGAACAAGAAATTTAAGGTTGGGCAGATGGTGTTATTATATGATTTTAAATTTCTGCGCAATCTTGGGAAGTTGAAAGTTGATTGGTTAGGTCCCTACACAATCTCGTACATCCTTGATTCGGGCACGTGCATTACAAAGTGCTTTGGATGGGACGAAGCTACCTAGACACTTCAATGGTAGTAGAATGAAGCCGTATTATACATAAATCTTATTGGTGTTTGTAAATAAGGTAGTTTTTCCAGTTAGTTTAGAATTTTCCTTTATGCATTTTCCTTTCCTTGTGTTTCCCTTTTACGTTGTTGTTTTGTTTTGCACCTTGGGCGCTGGTAAGCTTATTGCTATTTTTGGAGGATTTATGAGTGCACAGAGGAATGCACATCATTTAAATGTTGGGTGTAGAAAAGTGATGAAGCATGTGACTAAAAGTACCGAGGAGGTTGTGTTGAAGAGCCTTGGTAAGTATCCCGGTTAAAAGAAAGATGAAGAGAAAAGATATAATGGTTGGTGCTAGGGTAAAGCTACTCGTAGATCCCACGTCAAAGGAAAAAGAATCACATTTAAAGTAACATGAGATAGGTGAAAGAAAGAATTGGGACAAAGTGCCTTTGGTGCGGGTTGAGTGCATGTAAGTCTCCTATCGTGTTGGTTTCGTTGCGCGCTTAGAGAAGGTTGGAGGAGTTTACGTGCGGGAAGGGAGCGTAAGGTAAAGAGGAGTTTTCATACAGGAAGGGCACATGAGTGAAGGTGCTAAAGATGGGCTTTGTTTTAAAAAGATGCATTAAATGAACAAAGTATAGGTAGGTAAAGTAGCATTTAATGACCAGAAAAAGGAAAAACTATAAATAGAGGGTGGGGCACTCTCATTTTACTTTGTGAAAATGAAGAGTTGGGAATATAAACAAGCGCTATAAGCTAGGGTTTTTAAGATTTGATCAAGTGAAAGATCTGTGTGATTAAAAATGTGAAGAGCCAGTTTGAGATTGAAACCAGAAGGAAGGAATTACACAGGCGTGGAGAGAAGTGAAAAGATGTCTTGTGAAGAATTTATCAAAGATAGGGTTCAACAAACTAGGGCATGGGTTTAGAAGAATTATATTGTGGATATGAGATCGAAGGTTGGGAGAAGGAAAACAGAGTAACAAGGAGAGGATTGGAGTGACACAATTACCTCGACCATGGCACCAAAGAAAGGAAAGGGAAAAGTGAAGGCTAAACAACCAAAACCCGAGGTAGATACAAACAAAGAATGGTATGCATAAATGCAGTACCCTGACAGAGTGATGATGGGGAAGGAATGGGAGTCCCATTTGAGAAGCATACTAGTCAGTGACTATAATCACCACACCAACACTATAGAGAAAGAAATGGCATTAGAATTGGTACGCCCAACCAACAAGCGAACACCTGAAGGGTTGCCTATCTATAATGATGACGTGAAGGTCAAGCTAGTGAAGGTAGGGTTGTTGTAACTTTATGAGTTGCCTTATTTTGGGAAGCCGGATCACTTGTACCAGTGGTTGATGTCTTGGGTACACGAGGACTACTTCCACTTTCTTTGGGTGTAAGATGTGCATAACTCCCCAGTTGATTACATAGTTTACATGCCTCATATGTGAGGGAGATAGCCTAGAAGATGACCTTGGTGACAAGGAGGCTATTCAGGAGACCGTCACAAAGTACACCTGCAAGAAAGGCTTGTGGTATTATGACATCTCAGACATCAAGGACCCATTTATGAAGATGGCCACACACTTGGTAACGAAGCTGAATGGCCAAGAAAGATGGATGCAAGTCAACAAGCCATGGCTACATGTTTGTAGGAAGATTACAGAGGGGAATATTTACAACTTGTCCGTGTACATTGCCGAGGAAATTTTAAAGTGCACAAAGGAAGGGGACATGATCCTCTTTGTTTGCAGAAATTGGAGTGCCAGATGCACCAAATAAGTTTGTGTGGGAGTACCCAACCAAAGACCCTTCACCTGCGAAGAGGTTCAAAAAATATGCATGTGATACAATGACGGATCCCCACAAGGCACAACTTGAAAAATGGTAAACACACTTGAGAAATGCATTCGGGGAGGAGTGGAGGATTCCTGAATGAATCCCAGCAGCCACACAAGGATAAGTTGAGTTTTTGGTGTACCAGCACTACTACTTGGGTAGGTTCAAACTTGTTGACGAATCATGGAGCCCTTGGTGCAAATTGCCTTTCACGTTCACTGCCCAATACTTCCAAGTGAGAGTGAACAGATTTAAAGAATCAAAGAAGCTAAGGCTAGAGCTAGGAAAGTTGGACCAGGAGCATAGGGATATGAGGAAGAAACTGAACTATCCTAGAGGTAAGCACGTGTACATGGAGAAGTACGTGTCACATGAGATCCATATGACTAGGCCAATAACACTTCCTATCGCTGGAGGATCCGCGACATGCATATACATGCGCATAAGGCCAAAGTTTGAGAATGATGCATACTTGGTGGATGAGATATCAATACCTGAAGACCCCTTGGGAAAGAAGACAACGTCTAAGAAGAGGGGTAGAGGAGAGGAAGGAGCACTAAGTGTGCCGACTTCTCAAATAATGAGCATGCCTTCTATGAGTGCCAAGCCAAGCACCTATGTTCGTGAGAAAGAAGTCTCCAAAGAAAGGAGAAGATGCCGACGTAGACGTGCCTAAACAACCCACCACCATAGAGGAGTTAAAAGAGGAAGAAGAGAAGGCATAATCTCCTGACCAGAAGACACCTCTCAGGAAGAAGTAGAGGGTGGATGAAGAAGTTGACTCGAGAGGTGACCAACAGCTTGGAAAGATACTTGGGAGAAGGAGAGGATGAGAGTGAAGGAGGTGGCGATGAGGAGGAAGAGCTAGAAAAAGAAAAGGAACCTTTAGAACCTTGTGTATTTAGTGTTTATGACTTAGAGGAAGAAAGTGGGGATGAAAAGAAAGAGTTCATATTCACACGACAAAAAGGCGCACAAGGTGATGAAGGCACTGAAGATACAAAGGTAGATGAGAGGGATGCCAAGGGGTAGAGAGCCACAAATTTTACAAAGGAGTAGATAACTAAAGTGGTAGAGTGAGAAGCAAAGAAGATGCTCAAGGCCCTTGTAGACCAGGAGTTAGAGCGTAGCGTAGACATAGTGCTAAAGGAAGGGAAGGAGGAGAGCATTGAAAAAGGACATGACAGCCTAGGAGGCCCCGCTCTGACAGTTAACTTCCCCAAAGGTGTGCACTCGGGTAGAAGACCTCTGGATGCAAAACAGAGGTAGATAATGGGCTACATGGATGATTCAAGGAAGGTGCTACATGAACGAATCTAGAGCACGATACCCATTGAAAGACTTATAGCCATGGGATTGTTCGAGAAGGAGTCCCACATCGATGAGCCAAAATTTGAAGTCTGCCAAAAGGAACTTATCATGCTGCCAGAGTCTAAGGGAGACAACCCCTTAGTGAATGCCCAAGAGCTCTTAGATGAATAGGTCTGTAATGCTCTAAACAAGGTCGCAATGGAAACAGAGGTGAGGTTATTCACGTGGAATGACAACATAAGGGCTTTAGAGGGAAAGCTGGCCAAGAAGGAGGAAGAGTTGGCTAAGGTGGCCAGAAGCTTAAAACAAGAGGAATTAATCAACGCGTAGCTAAAGTGCGAGCTCAAGGAGGAGAATAAAAAGGTGCAGGAGGTCTACAAGAAAGTAGACTCAATAAAAGTGCCATCATTTTGAAACACCCAGATCTAATGTCTATCCTCTAGAGGTACGCATTGATGCTTTGGAATGCCTAGAAGACTTAATGCATGTCCTCACCATGGAGAGGTGACCCTTGGCATTGGAATCTATGGAGGAAGTGGTTGCGTGCACGAAGGAGGAGGACCGGTTAAAATTGATAGCACTTGTTTCCAAGTACTGGTCAAGTACTTGCAGAGATCAAGGTCATTGCCCAATCTGTAGAAGCTGCATATGACACATGCACGGATTGAGATAAGGTGGCAAGCTCTTTGGTTGCCATGCTTGAAGTAGAGATGAAGGAGTTCTAGGAAAAGAACAAGGGGAACAGGGCTAGAAAGGGACAAGGTTACATGAGGTAGAAAAGAAATCAGAGGCGATTGAGGCTTTAAGAAGCTCAACTAAGGCCCGATTGAAGGAACTGTACCCCCAGATTACAAGGAGAATGGACAAGCTTACGGACCTGGGAAAGGAAATGGAACAAATTGTGGACACCTTGGGCACCTAGGGAGCTGGTCTAAGCTTTGATGAAGTAAGCACCCTGGTGGGTAACCTATGCCAGGAAGGCGAAGGGCGAGGTCGAAGTATGGAACAAGCTAGAGGTAGATCTACGATGGGACTTTCCTAGCCTTCTGAATTAATGTCCCCCCATTCTTCATTCTTTCCCCTATTCTTTCATTCCTTATTCATTTTTGTAATATTTGTCTACATCTTGGTTCCATTGAACCAACTTGCACCTTGGTCAAGTAGAATGTTTCCGAGGGCGGAGAACAAGCGTAGTGTGGGGTGATGTTGGGCCCTTGGAATATTGACTAAGTATGAAGGTGCGTGGGCACGTGGGACCCCAGTTATAGAAGGGTGTGCACAAGAGGAAGAGTTAAGGAGGCATATGGTTCACGTGGCACGTGAAAGGAGGTTCGGGACTTAGCCGATTTAAGCAACAAAGGTAGAACATGTGAAAATCATGATCGGTTGCACGTGGATAAGATGCCACCTGACAACAGGTGGCCCAAGAAAGAGCATGCCAACAAAGGAATCTTCTAGAAGACCATCATGAGATGGAGTGGAGAGCTTAGGCCTAAGGAAACATGCTTGTTGAAGGACCACATTCGACACTTCTTGATGGATCTGAGGGTGCAACAAGGTGAGTTGGCGGTGTAGGAAGGTGATAAAAACAAGTTCTGCAGGACCGAGAAAAGAGGACAAAATATACGAGGAGAAAAGAGGATGAAAAGATAGACATAAGAGGAGAAGATAGGAGGGATACATAGAAAAAAAGATAACATGGGTGAAGCTCTATAGGATTACTATGAGTGGAACTTTGATGTAGAAGGAATGTACTAAGCTTAGCATTGTAATTTCTTTTTCCTTTTGGCATAATTATACAAGCCTAGTGATGTGCATGAATACGGTCTATTATCTATGGCTCTTTGTAATGAAATGATGAATACAATGAGGTTACCTATTGCAATTAGATATGAATATCAGTGGGTTTTATGTATAATTTGTTCATAGGAGTTCTCTTTCCTTTCATACTATGAATGAATGATTATATCTTTCCTTCTATTACAATATATGTTATGGAGTATATTAAAACACTCGGTCTGAAGGAACTACAAGGATCTGGAGGCTGTTATGAGCCCTATGATTCTTGTATGTCTAAAATTATTTCCTGAATACTCTTATACTACTCATAGATGAATGCTTCCCACTAAAACTCACATAAAAGAGAGACTTGGCACCCGCGCGTGCCTCGGTGAGCGCTCAACTTCTTTGGGTGATAGGCCAACATGCATGGGATTCCTTCCTTTTATAATGGGAGTAAAATTGAATACACCTCTCACTCGTGAACCCTTGCACTTTTCACATATTTCTTAACCACATGGTGTCTTGCATACCTTACTTGATAAATAATTAATCCATTTACCTTCCAGCCATAATCATCCCCCTCACTAGTTGCACCACCATTATGCCCACCCTTTTTGTAATTTTCACCGCATCAATGACCACCTTGAAAAAGACTGCTATGCTCTCCATGATAGACTACACTAATTAGAATATAAAGGTTTCATTGCCTTCCGCTCTACTCTCATGAGCGATCTCTCTTTCTTATTACACATAAGTGCACCTCTACCTCTGTTAGCTTGTCTTATTCACCTCCTCCTAAGGTTATTATTTGTCCACCTCCTAAGGTCATCATTCATCCACCTCCTCTAGTTGTCCCACTTATAGCCACATCATCTCACCCTACACACATTTATTACATCTCATTAGCTTCCTAAGAAGCCTACTTCCATACTTCCCACCGTCACACCTCCCATTATTGGAACCATTTCCTCTAATATCCAATTCAACACATATACTCACACTGCTATTATTCCATAGGCTCCTACCATGCATCACATGCCTCTTCACCTCTGGTAGATGATATATATTTCCATCTCATTTCTCGATGTCACACTCTTGTTCTTATGGTTCATACATAACTATTTATTGATTTATTACTATAATGAACCTCATTCTCACACTAGGGGAAATCTATCTTCTCCCCCTTCATCCTCATCACATGTAATCTCAAACATTGTTATACATCTCCTTATTATACAATTCTTAAGACATCATTATTTTACTCTCTTATCTTATCTAAATCACTCTACCAATTTTACTTATCTACCACATTACATCACATACATACATTTTTATTTATTATATGCTATACTATTTAATCTTCTTTATATGCAATTACTATTCACTCTATTACTTAGCAATATTTCCACATTGTAAAAATTTCAAAAACCCACATTATCTATTAAATCAACCATCCCAATGATGCATATAGAATCCAAAAACTAAGCAATAACTACCAAATGAAAATTCACATTCATCATGTATTATACAAATTCATATCCATAAAAATCCAATATCAACACACACACACACACACACACACACACACACACACACACACACACACACACACACACACACATCATCATCCAAAAGCATAGATATAAAATATAATCATTAGGGGTAGGTCCCGATGCATTAATTTATCATATATCATCATCACTATCACTATCTATAATTGTGGGAGATTTAGAACTTGAAGCTTCACCACTAACTCGTGCCATCATTCTCAGCCTCTATATATCTCAAGTTGGCTCCATAATATGGAAATATCTATCGGTTGCTCTGCATATCAGCCTGCCGCAGCTCCACATACCATGCAAATACATCTTGAGATAGGCCTCCTCCTAAAACATGTATGACTCGACACTGTCTCTGTATAAGCCTCATCACACCCAATTAAAAAATTGTGCTTGTGGCTGCTATTATAGCCATCAAATCAAACAAATGATCATGATCACCCACAATCACATTTACCCACTCTAGTATCCCTCCTCCCACGAGCACATCTAGGGGCACGTTCCATGTCAACGCGTGCGTATGGATGCATCTACAATAATTGTCCAATAGGAATTTCCTTAAACCACACAACAAATATTAGCTACTACACATATTCATATTCATCCACTATATCAATCAATAAAAAAACAAATAACAATGAATGATACTTACACTCTACTCGTGTATTCTTTATAACGTCTACCTCGGGGCATGTGCCGACCTTTAACTCCTGCAACCATCGGCTCACCGTCATATCTACAACTATTATAAATATCAACACCCATCAATGTGTTTCCCACCACTAACTATATTCCCGAGTACACCCCACGTCATTAACCTATATAGGCCATATGGTTGGATTTTCCTCATCAAGTCCCTGGGGCACTAGCTATGCTCCCGTAGGGCTTGGCCTTGACTCCTGGTCATCTCACCACCATAGTAGATTGACACCACATATATGGCTTTGATGGCACATCTTGGGCCATGCCAAAATCTCTAGGCACTTTCTCACCTTGGAAAAACTCTACTACCCCAGAAATGATCCTCTAACATCATAGTGCGCAGTATACTGCAACTCAACACGTACTCCACCCATCCTCTATAGTCTCTGTAATGTCTCCATCTAATGTCCATAGGTTCCATCTGATCTATCATTGACCTATATGTGGTTGTATCCATCCTCCTATTGTGGGTACCCACCCACCTCGCCGAAAACATCTCTGGACATGCCTAATCAACCCATGGCCCACTTGATCGGTATTAATATAGCTATATGATCATACACCCACACATGCACGATAAAGTAGTAAATCCTAATCCACATCCATGATCTTCCCGATAAAATATGTATAAGTCCCTATATAAATGAGCCACCACACATCGTGCCCATGCTTTTCTAATCTCTGTGCTCCTCTATACTGCAACAATTAGCATGCATCCTATATACAATACTAACTCCTACGCCCTACACGACCACTAAAAATCTAATACCACTGTAATAAACTTATGTAATCATAGAACCCCATATCTCACAATCACATCCAAGCTAATATATGTCTTGGCATGTACTCCATACCATGCTAAATATCATCGTATTGCCCTCATCCGACTATGGCCATCGAATAAGGCCATGATCTATACTTTATCTCTAACAATAGGCAACCGCAATATCCTATATACATCCTCCAATGTCACCATCATCTCACCTATCGAAAACTAGAATGTACAAGTATCCACGCACCATCTCTCACACAAAGCAATCAATAAAGGCATATTATGAGGTATCTCCCCCAATCTCGTAATGTGCCACATACCAACACATCCAATATATCCTACTCATCATTTGTCAACCACAAACCAAGTCGCGTATTCAAGTGACACCAACTCAAAACTCCCTAGAGTATATCTCTCTGCACAACACAACAAAGCAACAAAACCACAATATTAGCACACCAGACATACTTCAAACAACCTCAAATTAATAAAAATACACACATTTCACAAAATAGTTCCACAACCCCGCCTCTAGACACTAAGGCCTAGAAGCGTCACTCACTAACGCTAGAACTCGACCACTAGTGTCCTAAAGAACAATAACACCTTGTCTACTTCCATCTTGGTTAGAAAGTCCTAAATCTAAAAAATTCAACTTTTACTAAAACTAATAACAATAAGCATATTTGACAAAAATTCCAAATTTGGTCACACATACCTGTAAGAATTTGAGGATTCTAATAAATATGGATTTAATCAACTTACATATTACATAATGTTACAATAAATATTTAAATAAATATTACATCATAACATAAGTAAATAAATAAATACTTACAGAAATAAATAACACAGGTGATACAATATTTATAGTGGAAAACCCCAATAGGGTAAAAACCACTTTGAAAATAACCTTTTACTTCAGAGAACTTATTTTACATCTAGTAAGATCACCTCCTCCTTTGAAACCCTATTTACCAAGGGTAAAATCAAATCACTTGATTTGCACACCTTTGATATATTTTCTAAATATATCAAATGAGTACCTAAAGTCCTTTTTATATAAGGTGATCGGGTATGTCTCTGATCCACCTTTTCAACCTAAAATGGTTGACACATACACCTAGGTTTATAATATTTAATATTAGAAATATAATAATTTCATGATATTAAATATTTAACCTAAAGTATATACCTAGGTTAGCATATTTAATAATAGAAATAGAAATATTTCATATTATTAAATATTAACCTATATATTAGTGATGGACCCATATACATTAAGGGTTGGCTAGACTACTTAATCATTATGTTCCAACACTCCCCTTAATGTTAAGTGGGATAACATAACATATGCCAATAGATTACCTGCCCGTGGTACACTATAGGATTTACAATCCTTAAACCACAAAGGTTTTAGGCTAGCATATCGATTGAAGGAATTATAACACCTTCATCATACTCAATTTACCTTTTGGTACAAAAGGATTTGGAATCCCAAAGATCATCCCATGATCAATGGCTAAGTATGATTTGTGAGTTTTACATGTTCTCATAGGTTCTCATAAAAGGTTATTGAACCCAAGCATATAGGAGCCTTTTACAACCAAGGACCTCCTTAACAATATGCTTGTATTGGATGTTTACCAATAAACTCAATAAAACTAAAGATTTTACTGAAGACCACCTTTAAGATCTTTCTACACTTCTTTCTAAAAAAGAATTCGAGGAGGTATACATGCCCAAAGGTCTTTTTACACTTTCCCGAAGGTCTTTTACAAATGCCTGAAGGTATTTTTACAAAACCAAGTTCCATTAGGAGGTGACATTGTCATGCACACTCCCCCTCAATGGAAACTCTGAAAATCCAAGTTTTTCATGAAAGTGACAAAACTTTGCAGCACTCAGGGACTTTGTGAAGATGTCAGCAACATGCTCTTTAGTCAACATGAACTTGAGATTTATCTCATCACTTTGCACCTTCTCACGGGTGAAGCGTATATGTATCTCAATATTATTTGTCCTCTGATGTTGAACTGGATTCTTAATCAAGAGTAATACAACTCTGACCACCACATAGAAGATAAATACTTCCTTTAGCTTCCATGTGTATCTCTACCAATAGCCGTTGCAGCCACATGGCTTCTTTACTTCTTCTATTGTATTTCTCTGCCTCAGTAGAAAAAATGGAGACTGTTGATTGTATTTGTTGTTCCAAGTAATGGTTCTTACACCAAAAAACTTGAACACATATCCAATATATTTTATAACACAACATCAGTATGGTTAGAATAAAAAAATCCATATAAGATAGTATTTTCATTCTTATTATAATGCAACCCATAATTGATTGTTCATTTCAAATATCTAAAAATTCTTTTTGCAAGATTCTAATGATCTCTAAAAAAGGTTTTTGCATAAACCTTGAAGTAATTCCTTTTGTATAGGAAATATCTAATCTAGTTATAGTTAGATAAATCAAACTATCAACTAACACCATATATAAAATAGGATCAACCTTTTTCATATGTAGATTTATGATCAATATTTATTCCAACTTCCATTGAAGTAGAAAATGGTTTACAATCAATCATAAGAATTTTTTCAATACAATGGTTGCATATTGTGTTTTGAAAAATAACAATAGAATGAAATAAAATCATACAAATAACATGATGTGAGAGACCTAACTCATTCATTTCAAAGTACTCGCTTCAATTTATCTTTAATTGTATGAATTAAATCAGAATTTTCACTAGACAAACAAACCATCAACATATATACATATAATGATAACATGCGAGCCTTATTTCTTAATAAATTATCATTGTTAGAAGAAAAATTAACAAAACTTAACAGTTTAAAGAAGGAAACAATTTTCACATACCAAGCTCTAAGATCTTATTTTAAACCATACAAGGATTTATCAACTTACAAACATAGTTTTCTTTACTAGTTTCTTCAAATCCTTTAGGTTGAAACATGTAAAGTTCTTCTTTTAAATCACAATTTAAAAAATATTTTTCTTATCCATTTGGTGGATTTCCCACCCAAATTGAGTGGCAATTGCAAATAAGGCCATAATAGTACTCATTTTAGCTATAGGAAATGTCTCAACATAATCAATACCAAGTTTCTAAGTGAAACCTCTAGCAATAAGTCTAGATTTATGTTTGTTAATACTACCATCACCATTATATTTTACTTTGTATATCCACCTAGACCCTATAATACTTCACGGATTAGGTTCATACAAGGTAATTAATGCATGGTACATATGATGGCTTCTGGTCATTTTCCTAAGGTTAATAGGATTTGAGTTTTCTAACATAGATTGAGCCCAATTTAATTTCTTATCTAGGAAGATAAGAGTTTCAAACATTTACAACATTAAAACATCATCATGACCATTGGCTAAATCGAATCAAAAAATCATTTAGATTCATTTAATGAAGTAACTTTAAGAGAAGAAGACAACACATGTAAATCTTTCACTAGAATATATCTATAGATTTAATATAAGCTTCGATTATTAACATGTCCTAAATTTTCATGCCATAGTTTTGAATTATTCAAACTTTGAGATATACAACAAGATGTAGAAGAGAAATCAGCAAATATATATAGATCATTTCTTTGAATTCCTTCAGTTATTATACTCTTATTACTATCCTTGATATACCAAGTATCCTTCATGCATGGATTCTAGTTGTTTCCATACCTCTTTCGGATGTTCGATATTACCAATGTGTAGAAGGTACTCGTCATTCACATTGCATAGAAAGAGCATCTTACATTCGTTACAAGAATGTATTCATGTTATCTACAGTTGTTTGATGACCGGTGGGAGCAACCTCAGATCTAGAAATAATTGTTTAGAGTTTCCTCACCATAAATTCTATTTTGACCCAAATATTGTAGTTGGTTTCATTCAGGATTTGGGTTTTGTCAAGACAAAAATAGTTAGACATCATTATTTTTCCTAAACCTATAAAACACACCTCATTATAATATACAATGTACCATAGAGTTAGATACATATTTATTGATAAAAAAACACTTTTAATAGAATCAGATATAAATTTTACAGATCTAAAGAAACTATTTGATCATAACTAATTCTGTCATTACAATGCATACTAATTAACCTCCCATGATCAAAATAATAACCCACATTATAAAGGGCTCTGCATTATACCCCATATTTATATAAAAAATATTTCCAACCATACGTAGTGAAGAAGAGGCCGCTAAGAATGTATAACAACTTCAAATTTATGAAAAAATTAATGTAGACAAAAATCAGTCACTTAAATTTGACGTCTAAATGACTATCACAATGGCTTATTTTTTGGTCTATTGCGATGATCATTTGACCATCAATTTTAGCACGATTAAAGTTTCTTGAACGCATAAAGCTTAAATTTGACGTCTGAATGAACGTCATATTGTCTTATGTTTGGTCTACCATGACAGTCATTTGACCATCAAATTTAATGAAGCCAAAATTTGTTGTGTATTTCCAGAATGTGAAATTCCAGAATTTCTTCTTCTGTATAATATTAGGGAGGTTATATTTTAACACATTATAATAACCTATTATAATTTATAATGTAAAAATATATACATTTTTATTAAAAAAATGTATATAATTTATAGAATGAAAATAAAAAACAACATATAGTTCATAAAAATTATAAACTATAGTATATTGTTTTTATATTAAAAAACACATAACCCTTATTAAAGGGGTTTAAAGGACATAGACCAAGTTAAAAGAATTTTACCAGGTGCAAGTAGATTTATGAGAGTATAGATTAACTTGCATATTTTACAGAGGGGACAAGTAATTTCACCCGACCAATGAAATAAATTGAAATCCCTATTTTCATGAACCTTGTCTCTTCCTTCATTTACTCTTAATTTTACCCCACACACATTTAAAAGTATGAAATATTGCAAAATATTTTATATAATTCTATGAAGCTAAAAACTTTAAAATTTTTATGTGGCTATAACTACCAATATTTTAATAAATATTTACCACACTTCACGTGGGCCACCAATAAACTAGCCCCTCTTTTTTAATTCTCCATTTATACTTGAGAGTTTCACATTTATACCTGAGATATTATCTCATTTTATTCTCCACTCCCACTCTTATATAAAAGAAAACCTTTAAATAGGTTTATTTATATAGTTTTTATAAACTATAAGATCTAAATGAATGGGGCTGCCCCTTACATGGATAATATAAATGGTTAGGGACACATGTTAGGTTTTATTTAATAAGTATTAATATTTAAAAAGTAATCCCTTCATGGCCAAGAAATAAACATGGGCCCCCTTACTAAAAAAAATAAGCACTTTAGTTTTTTTTTTAAAACATATATAAACCAAATCTAATAAAATTTATATTTTAAGCGGTTTAAAATAACCATATATATAAAATATGATTCAAACTTATTTTTATTTAAAAAAACTATATATGCCTAAATTTATAAGTTAAGTTTAAATATGATTTAAACTTAGGCTTAGAATATGGTCTGTTGACTCTTCCCTCAATCCCATGTAATTTTAATATGGTTTAAGGCTTTTAATATATAGTTTTTTCACAACGATATAAATTTTAATATAAATTATTATATAAACCTTATTCAATATTATATATATATATTTAAAAAAATAATATAGTTTTCAAATTATATAGGATATAGTTATAAATTAACTATAAACTATAGTTTTTCAAATCAAATCCTTTTAGAGGGGACCAAAGAACACGTGTATGAATTTACCTTTCAAATATTTAACCTACAAACATTTAAAATTATATAAAACATGAAAATTATTTCATATAGTAATAAATCCTTTCTTTTTACGTATGTTACTTTCATGCGGTAGATATTTGAAGCCCTTTCACTTGTGTACACATCAATCTCAAAATAAACATTAATCCATATAAAATACAAAACATTTGATCTTAATTTATTTAATTTACATCGCTCTGTTACCATGTTAGAATTTTAGGATTCTAATAAATACGGATTTAATCAACTTACATATTACATAATGTTACATAAATATTTAAATAAATATTACATCATAACATAAGTAAATAAAGAAATATTTATAGGAAATTAATAACACAGGTGACACAATATTTACGAGTGGAAAACCCCAATAGGGTAAAAACACTTTGAAAATAAATTTTTATTTTAGAGAACTTATTTTACATCCAAAAGATCACCTCCTCCTTTGAAACCCTATTTACCAAGGGTAAAATCAAATCACTTGATTTTCACACCTTTAATATATTTTTATGAATATATCAAATGAGGACCTAAAGTCCTTTTTATACAAGGTGATCGGGTATGTCTTCCCGACCCACCATTTTAACCTAAAATGGTTGACACATACACCTAGGTTTATAATATTTAATATTACAAATATAATCATTTCATGATAATAAATATTTAACCTAAAGTATATACCTAGGCTAGCATATTTAATAATAGAAATAGAAATATTTCATATTATTAAATATTAACCTATATATTAGTGATGGACCCATATACATTGAGAGTTGGCAGGACCACTTAATCATTATGTTCAAAATACCAGCTCTTCGATTATTTGCGTAGCCACGACCACCGCCACCCTATCGAATCTCGTCTAAATAACCACTCTAACTCGTGACATCCTCAAAGCTCGAGCTTCAAATTTAAACCACTCTCGTTCTAAAATGAAATTACTATTCACTTTTTCCATATTACTATATATAGTAATTCAAATTTACCATATACTATAGTTACTACTTACCACCATTCTTACAACTAATACATGACACATGGTTTGGCCCATATCTTGAGCCTCGTTACTCTATTTTCCTCCCCATTTATTCCATATTGATCATGGTATCCTCTAGAAATGTACTATATAATTCTCACCATTCTAGATTTGAATCGACATATGTACTAATTAATACATACACATACTTTTTCAATACTACTACCTCTCCTATATTATCTCTCATTTACTATTACAACTTTTTATAGCCTTTCTTTCGGCTTAGTGCTCATTTCTCTATCCTTTACCCTTTTACGAAAGGGGCATATAATCGGGATCATCTTATAATCCATCTCAAGATACAACACAATCAATCAACACTGTAATACATTACTAACACGCTTTCCTCTCGATCTTAGTCAAACACGGTTCTGATTATTATTCTACACAACCAATGTTAATGCTCTATGCTATTTCAAATCTATCCCCCAAAATGACCTAATCTGGGGGCAAAGAAAAACCTCTCTATGAGTAATCTTCTAAATACATCTTATTCAATCAACTCCTATCACTCAAATCAATCAATCAATACAATAATCACAATTACTATCACTCCCAGATGACCTAACTTGGGAGCCGCATTACATCACCATCGCTTCCAAATGACCTAACTTGGAAGCCATCTAACACTATTCAAATTGGAACACCCATTACTTTGAAGGAGTGGGGAAATGAGATGTCATTTCCTTTCCTATACCACTCCTATGTGGGTTCTTCAATCGAAACAAATATGTTACAATCAAAACTAATTAGAACTAAATAGGTAACAAATTTAGTCTTTATCCATCTGCATCTATTGAAATTTTTTAGGAAGCATCATCGAAGGATAGAAAAATAGGCCTCGCTCCTCAACAATCTTCCTTTGGTTGATGGAAACCTAAATCCTCCAATTATCAGTAATTTGGGTTGGGAATTGACCACTCCCTACCCCCTCTATTATCTTCGACAAGAAATCTAACATCTCCAATGACATCACAAATATTTCTCCAAGTTGCTCCTTATGACAATTTGTTATCTCCTCTTACACCACGTGGGTCAAAATGATGATCCATGGTGCATTACGCTACAAGATCCTATATTCTATGCACACTTTGCAAAATGGATTCTCCATACTCTATACATGTATGTTCCTTACTTCCTTTACACTACTTAAATTTCATTCAAATAGCATAAGGGGGAAAATGTAGACATGAAATCACACATATATTACTATTTTACTATGCCATCAGTATGTTATTATATGCATGAATCTTAAGTAAGAAAAGTATTCACTAGTGACACTATCTCTTGTCCATCTACGTCTTTGATTGATTTTTATTGTAACTCTCTTCTACATCTATTATTTCAATACCCACTTCTCGTCGTCACATGGATCCCTATCTATCTGTCTTTTCACATGTGTCATTATTTATCTCAGAAACTAGTGCCCACCCCGTGCATACAAGAACACTCAAGAACTTGTGTCCATTATGGAAACTTCTATCTTGTTTATTCTTTTTACACATTTTTACATTTGTGGTCGACCTTTTCAATTTTCTTGTCCTTATCCCATATTCATAATTGACCTTTTGTGTCACTAGTGTTGAAATTCAAACAAGAGATTCATATATATACACAACATACACACTATTATTATGGTGGCAATTCAAAGGGGCTATCACATCTACATATTATCACTACTATAAAAAAGGACTACATTTTTGGTTGCATACACTACATAGGAAGGGGAAGTGCTAAATTCCATACCACACATTTACATCAAAGCTAGATATAACCCGCTATCTTGGTGTCATTGGCATGATGGAAAAAATAATGACACTATTTAGTACACAAGCACACAAAACTACATGGAGTTTGGAATGTAGTGAAACACTTGGTATTAAGTTCACTCATCGGGTGACCACCGGGGTTAGCATGACTTCACATATTACGTATTTTATTCAGATCTAATGTGTTTGTGAGATTGTGCATATATCTAGGGTTTTTTATAGGATACATGTGTGATCAAAGCCCTAATAATGAATTCGTAGTGGCAAAGAAAATATTTGAGCGAAGACACTTAGACCTAGAAAAAAGAACAGATCTTGATTATTCACACACACACAGAAGCACTCATAAATGGACACTAGCACTTGGGTGCTCCTTTCTTATTGTAGGAAATTTTGTCTTGCACAGTAGAGAGTCCCATAACTCTCTTCCAACCACTGTTACATCATTCCCAGTTATATCTAGAAAATACACAGTCCCAACTACCTCTAGGTTACATAGGAACCAACTAGGTCATCTATTTCTCTCATTTTCTTAGAGTTTTACACTATTTGAGTACTTACCATTTGTATAGAGTTATATATTAATGTTTGTATACCACTTGTTATATTAGATACTTTGAAATCAAATTTAATTCAATTTATATTAAATCGAAATGAACTAATCTATGCAAAATGAAAAAGAGAGTTAGAGAACCTACCTTTGGGGTGGTCACTTATGCATTTATCTCTCCATAGAAGTAGCACACTAAGAGAGAATGATTATTATTTGGAGAAGGGGAAAATAGTTTCTATCCCAAAATCACTATTGATGACCCAAAGTGCAAGCAATATAATCAAGAAGAAGAGTGTCCAATCCAATCCAAGTGCAAGATGAACTAAAATTTGAGTGAGCAAATGTGAAGTAAGCACAAAGAGAAAATCAAAAGGAAGTTCCTAAGATTTGGGCTTCCTTCCTTCATGAATTTCAAGGTGTGGTAGGTATATATATGACACCATTGCCCATGCATGATGATTTCGGCTAGGGAAAAACTTTACACCGACACCATCACCCATGGGCGATGGAATCGATCAAGGATGATAATCTGTCATGAATAGTGAAAATAAACATCATAGATCATAGACTTGGATGAAAAAAGTGCCAAATGGTGAAATGCAAGCAAGGTATTGGGAGTGCAATGTATATGAGACATAAAGGGACAAGAATAAATAATGCAAGGACAACTAAGGTGGGACCACATAGTGATAATTTATCTATGTACTATCTTTAACCCATAATGATTGCGTAAATAATCATTTCCCATTCTTGACAAACACCTTAAGGAATCCACTCAAGAAATAAATGTAGTAGTGACCCTTATTTGCATAAAGAAATTAATTAATAATAGGTATGAAAGATGAAAAGTGAAAAATTAGGTATATACATATCCTCTAGTCATTGATCACCACATGTTGCAATAGTGAAACAAGGGGTGGTAAATGGAAATACATAGTTTGTAACATCAAAATCAAAAGTAGATACTTGAAATATAAGAAAGGATTAGCTGAAATGAAATAAACCCACCAATGCATACACGATTGTTTTATTTTTCCGCCATGTGTAGGTGCAATCAACATTACAAGAACCTTTAAGAACAAAAATTGAAGAAACACTAGAGGATCATTAGTAAAACAAGACATAAATTACCCAGCTAGGATCCCATAGAATGGATGTTATTTCATAGAGTCAAGATGTGATGATGTCATAGATATCGTATGGTGTCAAAAATAGGAAAAAATTAAGGATTGTGTAAATTGTGCGTGTAATAGGTAAAAATGAAAGGCATGATAATATGAGAAAGATGCAATGAATGATGCATTTTAGGGAGTTCAAGATAAAAATTACAATAATTTGAAGAATTAGGTTTATCACGACCCAATTTTAATAAAAAATTTAGTTTTTATATAGTGATTTTGGTTTTTAATTTATTCATTTATATTTTTGTATTTGAGAGAACTAAGCTTTGGAATTCCAAATTTGGGTGTATTTCCACATCATGGTGTGAGTACAAGGTGGCAATGAAGGATGACAAGGTGATGTACTTGGCAGGGCATGACCATGGGTATGTTAAGTGCATTTTAATTTTGTTAGGTAGATTAACTATTATTTGGTATTTTTACCTTTTTAAAGTAATTAACACATCATTCTTGTCCAAAATTGTGTCATCGAGTAGGTTAGGACAAAATACAAGTGGGTTTGGGAGGGATTTAGTTTTGCTTTTTTGTTTTTTCAAATTTTATAAGTCAAAATTGGGAAATTCGCGTCTATGTTTTGGCCATGACGCCATTAGCCCCTTTGCAACAAGAAGGCCAATGGCATCGAATGGGGTAAAAATTTGTTAGGGAAGATGAAATTTTCCATAGGCTGAAGGCATAGGGAATGGTAGATATTTTGCCAAGGGCTGATGGTATTTAGCCAAAGGGCTGATGATGTAGGGATTTTTATAGGTGAAATTTGTGAATTTTGAATTTTCACTACAAATTAATTTTATAGACTTCCAAGACTTTTTTTTTTCATTTTGCATGTGTAGGTAGAGCATAGTATCTACCTATGATAGAGTTTGGATGTATCATGGTTCGGTGGTTTGATTTCTAGACGAGTCAAGAAGAGGTGACTTAATTACGGGGTTAGGGATTTGGGGGATCATGCAGATTCCTAAGATACCATTGGATTTGGGTCTATTATAGATCTTCTTAGCTGCATTGGAGACTAGGTCCTATAAATAGAGAAAATTACCGTAAATGAAAGATAAAAAAACCTTGAAAACCTCTCAACAACCTTGTTAGTAAACCTTAGATAAAGGGTCTCTTATAAAACCTTGTAGAATGAGTGTCAATTTTTTTATGGGTGCTCTTGAGTGATCTCCAAGCTTTGAAGGCAAATGTTACATATACTGATTCAACGAGTTTTTATCCTTAGGTAAGCTTGTAATTTATAGAAATAGAAGGTAGTTGGAATTGGTTACATGAATAAATGAACATGCTAAAAATAACATTATGGGAAGTTGTAATAGTGTTTGGGCAATAATGAAATTAATTACAAAATGTAACATCCTAGGAAGGGTGGTTGTATGTGCATTTTAATTTCTCCCACCTTTCTAGGAATCTAGAAGTGCGGTTAACTAGGGTAGTTAAAGTGGAGTCTAAGTGGAGTTTGATCAAGTGGCGGATGAGTAGGATGTGCACACACTTAATTAATTAATAAATAATAATTAATTTATCCAAAGGGGTATAAAGGGTACATGGGATTAATTTAATTAGTCCAAAGTGGTACAATGTGTATTAATTAACTAATTGAATCAATTAATTGCAAATGGGTGAATAAAAGGGTGTATTAGCATAATATTGGGAACAAGTGGAAACATGAATGTAAATTTGGGGTGTCTACATTTTCCCCCTCTTTAAAGTGATATTGCAAAGTAATAGTGATTTAAAGATAGTAGATGCATGGAGATTGGTGAGCAGAAAATTGTGAAGCATTGGGATGCTCTAGCAAGTAGAATGGTAGAGGAATGCCCCTCAGGGGATGGATGGTGCAGTAAGGCAAAAGAAAATCTCTTGATAGGAAGAAAACAAAGGATTAGAACAAGGATGGGAAATGATTGTGTTCATAGCATGAGCATTATTTGGAGAGTAATTTTTTAGAGTAACTTGATTTTTGCTATTGCACAATAGAGTTGTCACCATGATTATGAAAGAATCAAGATGGTTAACCCGGATGTGCAAAAACAAATAAAAAAACAAAGAAAAGATAAAAAGGAAAACAAACCCAATATATAAAGTAGGTGCCAACATCAAGGTTATAAAGGAAGCAATATGTGATCATGCTACTTGTAAGTGGTCCGAAAAGAGTAAACATCAACAATGCAACACAAAGTCAAAAAGAAGACAATCAACTATGCCCCTAATGCATGGCACAATGATGATTAAGTAGATACAAATGCTCCCAAATGGGAATAGGATTAGACTGGAAGAGAAGAGTTTAAATGACTCCTTATGACACTCTTGTTGAATTTGTTGTGCAAATGATCAAATTTGAAATTGCCTCAGGTGAAGTTACATCACAAAGGAAAAACAATTGTGTGACTTGCCCCAAGCAGAGTTAGCATATCATGCAAAGGGAAGAAAGTGATAATTGTAAAATTGGCACAAGCACTAAAGTAATAGATAAAAGTATGACATTTATCAAGATTGTATTAAAATTTTGAATGATTTACTTCAAGTGTTTTCTAATTGTAGGATTTCTGTGACAAGTGAATGTTTGTCCGAAAGTTCTATATTTTTTTGTATATATATATTTTTGGAATATTTGATTTTTAAATTTATTTTTAACCACATGCCAAAGAAGAGGGAAAGGAAATTCCTATGTCAAAACCAACATGCTAAATGGAAGGTGAAAATGGTGGTAGAAAGGTGCACATAACTCCGCCAAGGAGAACATGCGACACACGACGAGGTGAAAATTTATAAGCGGAAACAAAGTAAAATGACAAAACAAGTGGATGCATTGACATGCCCCCACAACAAGGGTTACTCTTCGAGAGAATCAGAGTATAACTTATTCAATGAATGGCATTAATAGGCTCCTTAAACTCTTTTCCATTATTGGTAGACATTTTGTATGCACCCAGATCCAAATTTAGCAGATTATAACATAAGGACCTAACAAATTAGGCTAAAATTTTCCTTGTTTTTCTCATGGTTTTGTTGTGTTCTTTTGATTTTCCTTTAGGAACAAATCAATGATTTCAAAATGTCAAGGTTTGATCTTGTAATTATAATTATGGTGCAATCTATTCATACACTGCATATGGTCTAAGGTGTGAAGCCATCTCTTGTCTAGTAATTCTAGCTCTACAAGGCATGTAATATGGTAATCCTCTTCATGAATGAGATGTTGGAGGGATACATGAAGTGAAGGAAGCTCAACTTTGATAGGTAATATGGCTTCAAATCCATATACTAGGGAAAAAGGAGTAGCTCTTGTAGGTGTACGGAAGGAAGTGCGGTAGGCCCAGAGGGTAGGATATAACTGTGTATGCCAATTACGTCCGTGTTTATTGACAATCTTTTCTAGAATAGACTTGATAGTCTTATTTGATGCTTCGGATTGGCCATTGCATTATGGATAATAGGGTGTAGCCCATTTTAGGCGGATATTATATTTCTTAGCTAGGGCCTTGAGATCCTTATTTTTGAAAGAACCACCATTGTTAGTGACAATAGCAGTGGGGATGCCAAAATGACAGATAATATGGTTGAAGATGAATTTATAAATATTGCACCCAATAATGTTAGTAAGAGGCATAGCCTCAACCCACTTGGTGAAATACTCAGTGGTGGTTATAATAAAAGTGTGGCCATCGGAAGATGTGGGCTTTATTTTTCCAATTAAATCAAGTCCCCATTTTGAAAAAGGCCAAGGTGAAGTAATAGGTTGTAAGGCTTGGGATGGTGCATGAATGAGATTATCTTGTTTTTTGGCAAGCGACATTTCTTCACAAAGTTGCATGCATCTTCCTCCATTGTGGGTCAAGTAGTATCCAATGCGTAAAATATTCTTTGCAAGGACTATTCCACTGGTATGGGCACCAAAAATACCCGAATGTACTTCAGCTAGCGTCTGATTAGCTTCATCCTGATTGAGACATATTAAGAGAGTCCCATCATAGCCTCTTTGATACAAGGTGTTAGCAAGAAGGGTGTAGCGTGAAGCACGTTGTGCTAAGGATATTTTATTAGCTGAATTAAAATTAGGAGGATAGGCTTTAGTTTGAATGAAGGTGTATATATCATGGTACTAGGGATGATCGAAATAACAATCTCACAAACCATGGTGGACTCAAGCAATTCGTATGTGGGCACCAAAATATGTTCAACAAGGAATTCATTGTGAGTTTGATTAGTGTCAAATGAAATAAGGGAAGTGATAGTTGCCATGACATCCACTACTTTATTTTTGTACGTGAGGAATTTGTTCAAAATTGATAATCTGGAAATACCCTCTAAGACTATCAACCATTCTTTTATAAGGTAATATATTTTCATCTTTTACCTGATATTCTCTGTTAACTTGATTAATGACTAGAAGAGAATCACCAAGAACTGTCAATTCTTGTAGGTGCCATGAGATAGTAAAGCCTAATCCTACTTTGTTTCACCGTTTTATTTATGTATTTGATGAAACAGATAAGGTGTGGGGTCAAGGAGGAATACCTATTGTGATGGGTGGTTTAAAGTTCATGTGCATGTTCTAAATTCTTGATTTAATGCTGATCATGAGAGCTTCCTTTTGGCTAGGAGAAACTACCTGAAATAAAAAACAAGACCACAAAAGAGAGTTAAACAATATATGTCAGTGGGCTGCCTAGTGTGTGCTAGATCTAGGAAGTGTGGTACTTCCTTGGTGGCAGTCAACCCACTGTTTAATACAAATTAATGTAATAAATGTTGTAAATAAATAATGTCCTATTGTAGTTGATATGATTTAGGTATCTCATCCAAATACAATAAGAAAATCTAATATAATAGGCTAGGTTATGATTAGATCTGGAAGTAGGGTAGGTGGTCAAGGTGCTGGAACAGTCAGGGTCAGGTTACGGTAGCTTGGGTTTCTTAGATGTAGGTTTTAAGTTTTTGTTATTGGCAGGATTACCAAATATAGAGACCGACATCGGTGAGGTATGACCGATGATGGTTAAGAGGGAACCAATGACGGTTAAGGCGGGATGGTAGAAATTCAATAAACTGGGTTTTGAGAACTTTTTGAGGTAAGACAATGAGTGTGAGGAAAATGGCTAGGTTTGCAATGGTGTTGGGGGTACTCAAAGGTATTTAGGGAATCAAGTATAGGTGATTAAATGATTTTGGGTGATGGAATGGTTGGATTCATAGGAAGGTAACAAGGGTGGGATGAAAAATGCAAATAGATGCTGATAAACAAAGATGAAGAAACTTTGTAATCTAAATAAGTATGAAATGATGCAGGTTAGAGATACACTTACTGGTGTTTGTAGATTTGATGGCTGGATGATGGTGATGGTTGATATGTGGAATGGTGCTCAGTGCAGCAGTGCTTCCCGGAATGCTACCGTGAATGCAAATACCTTCAGATCTATCTTAGTCTTGGATATGGTTGTCTGGATGTGTGAAAGGGATCTGGTTCTTTCTTGCATGCAGATCTCCTTCATTCTAAAACTTGAGAATGTGGCCAACCTCTCCAACAAGGTTACCAAAGTGAATATATGGTAACCAACGATAGTTTAGGATGAATGGCATCGGTTTCGGGTTGACCGGTGTCGGTTAAGGTGGGATATCCTAGGTTGCCCAAAATAGTAGATCCTGGCTATCTTTTTGCCAACTCTGTCTATTCTCCTGGATCAAAATGGAATCTTGTGCTTAGATAATCAGGAATATTGTTAGAGGAAGAATATGCATGTGATTTTAGGTTTGAACTAAGTCTTAGTTAATTATGGTAGGTAGGACTAAGTCTTAGTTAGTTATGGTGAGTGAATATTGAGTCCTAGTAAAAGGGAAACATGTTAAGAATAGGTTTATGATGAGGTTTCTAGGTGAGGTGGTGGGGTGAGGTGGAAATTAGTTTAATTAAGGTAATTAAATAATGAATATTATGAGCATGGGCATTAATTTAATTGTGGGTAATTAAATTAATATACATGTGGGGTAAAGGGGGAGTGTGACCTAAATTTGGTGTCTACACTGCTATCGTTGCTTCATACTTTGCTATGTTATTTGTGCAAGGGAAGTTGATATAATAAGATTAAGTTATGAGGTCTCCATCTAGTGTATGCAAGACAATTTATGCTCTATAACCATGGATATTGCAAGATCCATAAAAGAATAATGTCCATAAGGGTGTTGCCTTGTGTAAAATAAGTATTTATCCGGAAATTCAAAATTTAGTGGTTGTGAACTCCGTAATGGTGTCAGCTGCGGCCAATTGATTTTCCAGTGCTTGACCTTTAATATCCTTTTGATTGACAATTTAAATGTCAAATTCACTAAGTACCACAATCCATCTAGACATGCGTCCTGTTATGACTTATCTCGAAAGTAGGTACTTAAGAGGATCAACCCATGAAATTATCTTGGTGGTATGATTTAGGAGATAGTGTCCCAAATTTTTGAAAGTATAAGCAATTGTTAAACAATACTTTTCAACCTATGAGTACTTGGTCTCATGTTCAATTAGAGTTTTTCTCAAGTAATACACATCTTTTTCCCAACCCTTATCATTGTGTTGTGCCGATAATGCTCCAATGACATGTTCTATTGCAGATGCATACAATAACATAGGCTTATCCTGTATAGGTGGCATGAGTACTGGTAGAGATGCTAGGTATTATTTCAATTTTACAAAGGCGTCTTGACAATCTTGTGTCCATTTGAACTGGACATCCTTTTTAAGAAACTGGTTGAAATGATGGCACTTATCTACAAATTGGGATATGAAGCAACAACTAGACTATATTTTTCCTTGTAGGCCCCTTAATTGTTGAAGGTTCTGAGGAGGTGGCATATCTATTATAGCTTTGACCTTAGTAGGGTCCACTTCAATTCCTCTTCATGAGACAATGAATCCGAGAAGTTTCCATGAAATGACACCAAAGACACATTTTTTTGGATTAAGGTGAATCTTGTACTCCCTTAACCACTCAAATATAAACCTAAGAATTGTTGGATGATCCACCCCAATCTTTGATTTAGCAAGAATATCATCGACATAATATTCCATTATGTTGTGAAGAAGGTCATGGAAAATAATAGTCATGACACGTTGATAAGTTACACTATGGTTTTTAAGGCCAATAAGGCATGACCTTGTAACAAAATATCCCCCACGAGGTTGTAAAATTTGTTTTATGCTGGTCTTCTTCAACAATTTGAATTTGGTTATACCCGGAAAATCCATCCATAAGGGATAAAATCTCATGACCCGCAGTAGAATTGACAATCATGTCAATATTAGGCAAAGGGAAATAATCCTTAGGACATTCCTTGTTAATGCCACAAAAATCTATACAAATATGGATTCCAGGGGTATTCTTTATAACTGGTACCATATTAGATATCCACTCTAAGTAATCAATGCACCGTATGAAGCCTACATCTAATAATTTTTGTAGTTCAGCCTTAACAAGCAATGCAACCTTGGGATGCATTTTACGTAGTTTATTCTTGACAGGTTTAACATCTGGTGCACCAAAGGTGATGAACCACAAGAGAAGGATCAAGACCAGGAATATCTTTATAAGACCAAGTGAATACATCTTGAAACTTGGTTAGAAGTGTTGTAAAGGTTTTGATTTAATTTTTGATAAATTGACACCTAGTTGTAGCAATTTTGGTTGGTCTTCAGTTCCAATGTTAATGGTTGTCATCTATTTTACGAACAACTTAGAATTTTCATTATCTTGAAATGATGTTGGAGGCTTGTGTAGATTTTTAGATATTTCTAGATCCAAATCTCCTCTCTCTAGTGCCTTTGAAAGGTTTTCACTAGGAGATGCGTCCTTTTCTTTCTTTTTCTTTTTCATTTTTGCTTCTCGTATAATGCCTCAGAAAGGTTTTCACTATGTGAGTTATAATTCATCTTTTTCTATGTTTGAATTATTTTTCTTTAGGACTAGATATTGTAAGTTATTCTTCAAAGTAAGCGGTAGCATCAAGGTTTATATCGAAACCCTTCTTGTGATCCGACAAGGGAAAAGGGTCTTGAGCCCCGAGGAACTCTTAGATGGCCTCATCGTTTTTAAAGAGGTCCATGGAAATATGAAACTATTGGTCCTGATCAATGAGGGAAGGATAAAAAATCCAAGGGTTTGAATGGATAAGGAGTCTAGGAAAAGCATAGTTTCAGCTAGGTCTTCAAAGAGGCTATGTATGGAACCGGTCTCGGTTTCATAATCCGAGTCCACATCGCTAGATAATACCTTAAAGGCTATATGATTCTTCTCATATGTCTCATATCCTAGACCATATGTGTAAAGGTTAGACTTGATATTCATAGGTTCAAGAACACCATACCCTTGTGGGCAAAAGGCCTCTTCCTTTCTAGTTCATCCTTTTCATCATTTTATGGCCCTTGGTGTAATCGGTGGATTTGTAGCATTTTGCCATCCTCATTGTATATCCAAGATTCATAGGAGATTGGAATAAGCTCATCTTCTAGATATCCATATCATCTCCAAATATTTTTTCCAAGATAGTAAGATTTATGTTCTTGTAGATGAGGAGCATTAGGACACCCATAGCTATGAGGTGATAATGGGATTTTTCCAACAAGGAATGTATTTTCAAGTGCGTACTCACCTAAAAATTTATGAGAAAATGTAACGTCAGGTGAGACCTTAGATGTAGACACTTTAGAGGAAGGCACGGAAGTATGAGGGCTCAATAGTATATTTAGATCAATATGGTTGGTAACAATAGGATTTGGGCTAGGTTCTGCCAGGTTGTGTTATCGTAGATGGACAAAAGGTTACCTTTTTGTACATTGATTTGAAAAACTTACAACATTCAAAGGATTTAGTATCGCAACACAAGGTGAACTCTATGTTGTTATGTGAAAACTTTATGCATTGATGGAAAGTGGAAGGTACTACGTGCATCGCATGTATCCAAGGTATACCTAGAAGAAGGTTATATGATGTGTGTGCATAAAATACATGATACATAATGTCAAGGAGATGCGGGCCTACTTGTATGGGAAGAGTGATGGTACCACATGACTTGTGCTCAATATTATCATAACCATGAATGGTAATGATATTAGCATCTAAGTCATCTATTGTATGACCAAGGAAACAAAACATTTTTATAGAACAAATGTTAAGGGCCACTCCATTGTCAATAAGAACTCTCTTGAATTTATGATCGGTAATATAGGATTCAATGTACAAGGAATTGTTGTTAATCAAATTCAGGTTCAACATATCTTGAGGGCCAAAAGATAGGATAGGAGTTTCGGTATAAGGTTCGTGATCATAGCCTGAAACTATTGAACATTGAGAGTATGAGGAACATGTGATTCATTTAGAGCATGAGTGAGAATATATTGAAAGCTAGGTGACTCTTTCAGTAGTTCCATGAGAGAGATATGTGCTAGCGTGGTTGCTAATTATTTGATGAAGTCATACTGACATGGAGTGGAAGATTTGGCATTAGAATTTGACTTTTGATTTGAAGGAGCTGTTGGTTTGGACGTTTGAGGTTCTATAGAAGATGTAGAAGGTTGGTTTGCCGTAGGAACCCATATCTTCCATTGGCATGTGGTCATGACATTACTCGAAGGTGTGAATTTAATGGTTGCCATTGTAGATGGTACTTCCTCAATAAATGAGATAATTGAACTAAAATCAACGTTATTGGTAGAAGGACCTTTGTCAAAATTTTTATTGTCACCGCCATGTTTGGGAAATGGGTTTGAGAAAACCTTAAGATTGTTGTTGATTGTCTTATTTTGTGATGATTCTTCAATAGTGATATCTCCACTATCAATGAGATCCTTGACCAAGTGACATAAGTGAAAGCATCGATTAGTTAGGTGACCTTCAATGCGATGAAAATTACAATAAGTAGCAGCTTTGTACCAAGTAGGCTTGGGTTATCCCTCAACCCAAGGTCTGGTGATGGGATAAGTAACCATGTTTGCATTAACAAGTTATAGAAGGAAATTTGATAAAGGTTCTCCCAAAGGAGTGAAACGACATCATTTAGAATAAGGAGAGGACGAAACCTCTTTTCTAGAAACAATTATTTGGTCTAGTATGAGTGTTTTGGATGTTATGGAAAGTACGGTTGTCTATAATACCATCATTGACCATATTTTGATTGTGATTAACATGTTTAGATTTTTCTTGGTGAGAGCTATTAGAATGGCTACTATGTTGCTCATTGTCTTTTGAATGAGGTTTAATCAAACATTTTGCAATAAGGGATTTTTCAATCGGAAATCCTTTATCAATAACTTCTTCAAAAGTCTTAAGGCAATGCATTTGCATGTGAAAGGATATCTCACTATTGAGCTTGGGTACAAAGATTCCGACGAGCTTCTTCTCAAGCATGGGGCATGGGAAACGGATAGCAATCCCACACCATCTTTGTAGGAATTTTGTGAAGGATTCATTTGCTCATTGTTTGGCACTACACAAGTCCATCATTGTAATTTTAGACTCTATGTTGAATGAGAATTTTTTGATGAACTTATCTGAGAGGTCCATAAAAGTTTTCACAGAGCCCTTGGGGACAAGTAGGAACTAGTCCAAAGCTTGTCTTCCTAGACTTAATGGAAAAAGATGCATTAAGAAGACATCACTATAGGCCACCTCTTGGAAATCCATATAAAACTCCTTGATATGCTCTCTAGGGTCACTCTTGCCCCTATATTTTTCAAAGTTGGGTGTCTCAAAATATTTTGGAAAAGGAACATGCAAAATGTCCTTATCGAAAGGGTAAGGACACAATTCTTAAAAGTTGAATTGTTTGCCTTGATGTTTCATACTAGAGATGGTATCCTTCATCATTTTCCATTCTTGGGAAAATGGTGAGTTGTTCTGTAAGAAAGATAAGGAGCTGTCACTTGTAGAGTTATTGTTATCTTTGGTGTGTGTATTAAAACTCTTAAATGAAGCATCACTAGATTTCTTTGGTGCCTCCTTATCATGGGATTCATTCGTGACTTTGGAATTTAAGATAGAAAGTTGTTTAGCCATGTCATTAATTTGATTCATGAGGGATTGAGTAGGATTAGTGGCCAAATCATTTGATTTTCCTTTGTTCCTTTTGTCATATTTTTCTTTTTTGATTCATTTCCTTTGGTGTTGTTCAAGGTGTACTTATTTTGAGCATCATTATTCGTGTGACTAGGTCATGCATCATCATCATTCTTTGTAAAAATTAAATTTTCACCCTTGTTAGGTGGTGGTCTTCTAAGTAATGTTTGTAAAATAGCTTCATCGAAGTCGAGAGGGTAATTTTTCTCCCATCTTAAGGAGATGAATAAAAAATTGGTCTTTATTCATACGTAAAATATTTTCAACGTGGGATTTTTCTTTGAGTGAAATGTCATTCTAATAATCCTTAGAGTTTTGGTCATTATCACTATCAAAATTTACAAAAGGATTTCATTCACCCCTTCCAAAAGGACTATAATCTCTGTGTCATGTTCCCACCATTTTTAAAAGAGGGAGGGAGCAAAAGAGATATGTGAAATATAACTCAACCCACAACAAAGTGAATGCAACAATGGAAGAGAGGTGTGTGATTAAGTTTGATAATAACTTGTCCCTTAAAAAAGTGAATGCTAAGATGGGAAAGAGGTTCGAAGATTTGAGTGACACAACCCTTAAAAAAGTGAATGTCAAGATGGAAGTGTGCGAAAGTGTTTTATAAAATCAACCCTTGACAAAGTAAATGCCAAGATGGAAGAGTGGTGCGATGTGATGAAGGTTCTCATCCTATAACAAAGTGAATGCTAGAATGGAGGAGGGTTATAGTGACAACAGTCCGAATGTGTTCAACCTCTAACAATGTGAATGCTAGAGTGAAGAAGCGAGGATAGATTGATTGCAAAATGCTCTCTACCACCTAGAAAAAATGAATGCTAAATGGGAAGAGGGTATGAAAAAAGGAGTCAAATAGTATGTGATGTGATCAACCCTTAACAAGAATTAGTTAATAAGGAAGAGGTTGATGAAGAGATACGACTCAAATACTTAAAGTGTAAGCGTTGAAAATAAGATATGATGCGAAGTTATCTAGAACACAACAAATATGTTGTCAAGTTAGAGACGCGAAGAAAGAAAATGTATTCAATTTAACAATGATGTTGTCAAACTAAAGCTCGTAAGAGGAGAATGAAGATAAAATGTGATGAAATAACCTATGGAAAAGTGAAACACAACACCACTAAGATGCAAGTTGTAAGATGAAAGTGCTCGAGTGAGGACGCAGGTATCCACAACTCAAGACTTGATGTCAAAAAAAGGATGAGAACTTAAACTTTAGGAATTGTAATCCAAATGTTGAAGTGTTGAGTGAAATGGGAGATGAATGGAAGGAGGTGAATATGAAAGATAGAAGGATTTGATAATCGCGGAAGGGGAAGAATCAAATAAGTGAATAAAAACTCTTAATGAGTGAAAGAAGCTAAAATGGAGAAGACAATGAGGATGAAAAGAACAGAAAATTGAAATAATTAAAAAGAGATGAAATTTTCGAAAAGGGGAAAATTGAGAGTAAAATGAAGGTTAGTGAATGACTGATGACGAGAAGAAAAGGAAACGAGAATAGATGAAATGAGAATGAAAGTATAATCCAAAAAAGGATAGTTTGGAAAAAATATGAAAAGATAAAAAAAGTGAAATATGGATCCCAAACAAGGAGTATTTGGGAAAAAGTGAGTGTGGAACACTGCTACAAAAATAAAGAAAAACAAAAGAAGAAAATCAAAAAGAAAATTTTTGTTTGAAAGTTTGTTTTCATGCGGCCTCTACTTTAGATTGGATTGGAAAGTGTTTGGATTCTTGGGTGGCTCTCTTAACTAGGTGTCATCAAAATATCCAAGCGATCCTGATCTATTGCTAGCTTACAGATTTACTTAACCCCCTTTGAAACCATGAGCAAATATATTTATCAGAATGAATCACACTGGGGCTTCCACTAAGGATATTCCATGACTCTAACTCATAAAGGCTTTACTAGTCATGTAGGAGAAAAGGTTCCCATTTCATCCACCAGTTCCCTCAAGGTGTGGACTACTTTAGGGTTCCTAGAACCAGCCCCTTTGTTGTAGCTTAAGGATTATGCCAAGGGGGTTATTTTCTAGTTAAGCGGTCAACCCGTAGCTCTTAACCGAACCTGCAAATCAAATGTTTTGAATGTGGTGTTTTTTTTAATCTTTGATTTAGGTGTGGTTTGGTTGAACTCCTTTGGCAACCTGTAGTTAGTAGTTTTTAATGTTTTAACCACTTGGTGAGAGCGGGTCCTACAAAAAATGATTAGAAAGTTTTCCGGAATGAGGTAAAACAAACAAAATGAAATAGACAAGACAACAAAAGTGAACCCACATTTTTAATTTCCAAGATTGCTTAAAAAAGTGTGAGGAAAGAGAATACATGTGGGTTGGATTTGGTTAAGTGAAATGTTAATTCCCCAAAAAAAAAAAAGAAACAATCACGTTTATGATTCCTAAGATCACTTAGAAAGCATGAGGGAAGAGCATACATGTGATCGCTCAATGATATAATCGTAACAAAAAAAAATGACAAGGAAAGACACCAAAAACACATGACAAAGTGTTAGTCCAGGTTAGAAAACAATAAAATGTGTACAAAATGGCTAAAAAGTAGGAAAAATTGGACCGAAACGTCCAATAACACTAAAATTGCAACATTTACAATTAGCGCAAGAGAGTACTTAAAAGCGTCCACGAACCCTGCAAAAGGAAATGACATAGTTAGGCCAATAAAAAGAAATAAAGAAACTAATGTAAATGTAATTGAAACTATAAATAAATTAATTTAAATGTAAATTATAAATAAAATGAAATAAAATAAACAAAATAAAAACCAAACCCTAAACCCTAAAACTATAAATTATAAAAAATAGTAAAATAAAAAATTGCAATATTTGTTTGTGTGTGTGTGTGTGCAAGTGCGAGCTCAAGCAAGAGTGGCTTAGGTTGATGAGTTGGATGGCGGGGAAGGGCTAGCTTGGGTGTGGAGTTGGGTGCATATCTGTGTGGGCCGAGCTAGGAGGTAGGGCCGAGTGGGAGATGGTTCGATGAGGTGAGCTCTCCGAGCATGGATCGGGAGGTGTCGCGAGGGATAGGGCGTGGTCGGGACAAGAAAATAGTGAAGTAGGTATGGGGAGGTGAGAATAGGGCTCGGTTGGGAATGGGATCGGGCGGCCGAGGGCTCGAGGATGGGTTTGTGTGGGGTGGGGTAGTGAGGATCGATGAGATGTGAGGTCGGGTGGGGAGTGGGGAGAGATGGGTAGATAGGATGGGGTTAGGGTAGACAGGTTAGGACAGGGGTGGGTAGAATGGGACATGGGAATGGGGAGGGTGTGGGAAGTGAGGTGGCTCACTGAGTGGTGCCGAGATTAGTAGGGAGGGTGGGGTGGGTAAGTAGCTTAGGGTTAAAAATGATGATTAGTTTTTTTAAGTTCTTTTTTTTGTTGATTCTTTGGTTTATTAAACAATAAATAAAATATTTTTTTTTTTTTGGTTTAGTATGTTATTTAGTTTTGTAAATCTAACTCTTACCTTTTTGTTGTGTTAGCAGGAAAAAATAGATGGGTTAGAAATGCAAAATCTAGAACAAAAAATATTTTTTTTTCAAGAAATAGATCATAAAGAAAAAGTAACTCGAATGCAAGAATGGGAGAATATATAACACTAATCTATTGCAAACCAATTTTTGAACTCAAAAGAAATCAGGAAAATATTAGAAAAATAATATTTTGTTATTTGTGTGACATCTGCAAAATTATTCTGTTCTGTTAGTGCAAATTCATAGCACCCCTAAAATGACCTTCAGATCTGTTGTAGACAAATGGTCAATTTGGTGTGAATGCACAACATTGAGTTTTCCCTAAGTGTGGGACCTTTGCAAATTGGGAAAAATCTCCAGATTGAGGTTGGTTCCTACTCCTCTGTTTAGGTGTATGCATGTAATTTTTACAGAGGTTCTGATTCAAAATTCCTACTCTAAAACTACCAAGGAGATAGGGTTGAGAGAAAACATGGAAATGGAAACAAAACTAAGCAAAAATAGAATGGTGATACACCAAAGGAGTGCTAAACTTCTTGCTTTGCAAAAATAGACACAAATCATGAGGATGCAACATCAAAACATGCACAAATTTCCAAAATGCAATGAAGGATCATAAGACAATAATAAATGCATGAGAGGATTAAAAATCGATCACAAAACATACATTATCATTTCCAGATTTGATACAATACATTGCAATAGAAAAGAGGAAAAATGTGCTAAAATCTCCATGGGAGGTCTGAAACTCCTTCAAATCCACCTACTAAGGAGAAAATGAGAGCTTGCAAGAGCAAGGAGGTCCAACCTTTTACAAATGAGCCAAATCTGGCTTTTAATCGATGAAAATAAGAACAGAGGAGAGAGAAACATGGGAAATCCATTTTTTACACCCACCAACTAACAACATCCATTAAAATGGAAAGGGCACATTTACAAATCCATTTCCCAATGCATTTGAGTAATGTTGGAGAAGAATGGGTACCATACCACTTTAAAATCTAGTAGTTAGATGTCATTTCTACGTTTTTCCCATGCCAGAAACTTTTCTTCAATTTTCTCCCACAAATATCCATCAAAAATCAAAATTTATGTGTCCATCATGTAGATAATTTCAACATCTTTCCAATGACACCAAAATCGTGAAAACTCGAGCTTTGGTTTGAAAGATATGGCCCTCTAAAGATTTAGGGCAAAATTCATAAAAAACGGGTCAAAATTAGGGTCGGCAGGGTCAAACTTCAAATTTTTCCCTTTTGGAAAAATTTCCCATAAATTTCTATGCCTCCACCACTCTGAAACACATGGCATCATCTAGTTGATCCATGGGTTCAAAAATCATTTTGCCCCTTTGCACTGAAATAGGAAAATTTTCCAAAAATCCTCTGTTGGCCCGACCTCCATTGCTAATGTGGACACGTGGCGCCTTCTGATGTGGCACAGAGGTGTGGCTCCATTTTTTACCTATGCACTTTTTCATCACTTTGGAAAATTTTACCTAATTCTCTCGTCGGCACCGACTCCCGCCACGACCAGGACACGTGGCACCTTTTTATTGCTCGGCGGGGATGCACTCCTATTTTTCCTTTGACGCACTTTGACCAAATGCAATTTTTTTGAAATCCTTCCACCCCCACCACTCTACCTTGACACGTGGCATCATTTCATTTCCTTATGGGCTTTCAGGCCAAAATTTTCCCTTTAAGTTTTTTTAGCCAAAAGGCTAAGTGCCAAAATTTTTCCCGCGGCCTCGCTTTAGGGAAAATTTCCCCTCCAAACTCCACCAAGCCATAACTTGCAAAATACAAGGAGTTAGGAGGACTTCCTTACCTTTATGGAAAGGGGAAAAAATTCTCTATCTAATGAAGCAATACCCAAAAATTTTGAGTGCCTAAAATGTGTAAAAATTTGACTGAGGCACAAAGGAGCTAGTTAACCAAAAATAAGAGGGAGCTTATTTTGGTTAACAATTTGCGACTCTCAGGGGTCATCTGCCTACTAGATGAATGATCAGTGGCCTTTGAAGCATCCATTGGGCATGGAGTCAAGCTTGATAAACTGATTCTAATTTGAACTATGAAAATATGACCTCTGAGCCACTTGGAAACCCACTAAAACTTGGAGTTGATCCTCACCAAAAGCCACTGAAATGAACTGTGCAAGAGCAACCAAAACAACACCAAACAACTATGTACAAAATTGGAAATCATACATACCCCAAGTGGGATATGTAGAGTGTGCACAAGAACTTCTTATTCTAAAAGCAAACCTACCTACTCTACTCTAGCTGGAAGGAAAGGTAGGCTAAACAAACCTACTGAATCAAGTTGTGCAAAATAGCTTCCTTTATTTAAAATTGGAATCCATTCAATTGATTTAGAGCTGATCATGGCTGTTTGGATGAGTGGAAAATCAACAAGAAGCTATTCTTCTACCCAAATCAGCAAGGTGTCAACTAAAAGCAAATTGAATACCTCTTTTAGTTGCTCTGCATTTTGATTGAAAAGGTATGATAGCTGATCCTTGGTGCTTTGAAGCTCATCCTCATGCTTAGGAGTAAGCATGACTGGTTGTGGCCTCTCCTTTAGCTCCAATGAATCCAAATACCTTATTAGGCAAGGTCTGATCCATTTGATATGCCCATAGCTCTGAAATTTAACTCCAAAAATGGAGTCCTCTTGTAGACCTTCTTGGGTGGATGGTGTGGAAGGAATGATGAAGTTCTCCTGCTCTTTCTCTTCTTCCTCCAATGAAGAACATGGAAGATTTAAATCTCCCAAACTTGATTCCAAAGAGCTGCTATAAAATGCAAGCTGCTGTAATTGAAAGTTATCCTCCATGATAGCAGGCTCATGTTCTTGGAAGGTGGATGATGAAGGAGAAAACAATAGAAACTCAACCGGTTCTTCTCCATCAAAACAGTCCTCCAAATCCGATGTGATAAACCGCCTCATTGCTGTCCTATTGCAACCTGCTTCAACTTCCTCCATGGTTTCTCTTGATTGGAAACTTGTTTACCATGGTAAACTCGCTTCATTATCTGTCTCCGCTGCAATCGTTCAACTTCCTCCATGGTGTTCTCTTGATCAGAAACTTGTTTACCATGGTTTCTTTCATCCTCCAACATGAAGTTTGAAAGATAAAACTCTTCTCCAATGTTGGAGCTTGAAGAGAATGAAGTAGAAGGAAGAACTAAAGGTTCTTCTATAGCCTGTTTTGTGCTCAAAGATTTTGGATCTACACTTTTCTCCTCCACAGCTGGAATGTGCTCCTCTTCTTTTGGATTTGGAGCAGCTTCTCCTTCCTCTACTTGCTTGAAGACAATCTTGCTCTTGATTGAACTCTTCCTCTATCATGAATTTTTTCAAATCAAAATCTTCAATCTACTGCTCTAGAGGACAAGTTGGGGCTGTAAGATCTCTTTTAGAGATTTCCTCTTCCATGGCTGATTGTGCAACTTGAATTGGATCAGCATTTCCTTCAAGTAGAGTGCCAACATGGACACTACATTATGAGAAAATTGATTTCTTATCTGCTTCTTCTTTTTCTCTTTGTCTGCATTGCAGCAAAATCAGTCCTAACCACCATTGACTCTTTAACCTTTACCTCATTTGTAGGCTTAACTAGTAAGGGGATCTTTGTTATCCCAAATTTGGCAGCCTAACTCTTCAGATTTCCTATCATTTCTTTTCTGTTGGGCTCCTCTTTTTTCTGTCCTTGACTGACATTATGATTTTTATCTTCCTAACATGGATTTAGGAATGCAAGAGGAGGGGTGGGTTGTAACTCAATTGATTTTGCAATTATTTGTGGTGGTGGAAGAGATGAAACTTCTTGTTTCCTTGGAGTGGAAGGTATTTCTTTTAGCTCTTGTGGAGGGGATGACTGTTTGGAATGGAAAAGAGTAGAGAAATTGAGGTGGGATGGGAGACTAGGAGATGGGGAAATGGAATCAACTTTTGGGACAATAGATGGAGAGTTTAAAACTTGACATTGCTGAGATAAAACAAATTGGGAAAGAGGAAAATAAAAGGCATGAGATGGTGTGCTTACCCGTTGACAAGGTTTCGAATACTCCTCTCATACACCTCTATTCCTTCAATCCACTTTACAAGCAATGGTAGCGTTGCAATCATGAAGTCAATTTTCTCTTGTGGGCTATAATGCCTTGGAAAGGCTCCCACCCATGGATAGGGTGCTCCACAACCGATTCCAAATGCTTTCATTTGTGCTTGAGCCCTAGATTGCACCATGCTTGCCTCCATCTTTTGGATTTTCTCCAACAAATCCACATTTTCTTCTTGACTTCCCTCACAATCTACATATCCTTGTGCTTGACATGCTTCATAGCCAAACTGATTTTGGCATTGCTCATATGGATATGCATACTGATTTTGAATTTGATCAAAATGCTGATTTGAAGGAGTTGAAAAACATGTTGGAGGTGGGAAACATTGCTGCTGTTGTAAATGTGAATTCCATGAGGGAAATGAAGTCATGATTGCACAACTTCATGGAATGGAAGAAGATGGAAGAGATGGAGGGAAGAATGGATGAAAAATGAATGAAAATGAATGGAAAGAGGGTCTGCAACTTCAAAGATGGGTTTTTGACCAGATGGAGTCTCCATATGTGTTTGAAAGTGCCTCCAAAGGCTAAAATTTTAAATAGGAACACATCGGCTGTAAAAAATGAATTGGAAGACCTATAAGGTCCCACCGAGCGTGCTAAAACTATTAGTGTAAATTCACAACACCCCCAAAATGACCTTCGATCTGCTATAGAAAAATGGTCAATTTGGTGTGAATGCACAACATTGAGTTTTCCTAAGTATGGGACCTTTGCAAATTGGGAAAACTCTCCAGATTGAGGATGATTCCTACTCCTCTGTTTAGGTGTATGCATGCAATTTTTGTAGAGGTTCTAATTCAAAATTCCTACTCTAAACTACCAAGGAGACAGGGTTGAGAGAAAACATGGAAATGGAAACAAAACTAAGCAAAAAATCGAACGGTGATACACCAAAGGTGTGCTGAACTTCTTGCTTTGCAAAAATACACACAAATCATGAGGATGCAACATCAAAACATGCAAAAATTTCCAAAATGCAATGAAGGATCAGAATAAAATAATAAATGCATGAGAGGATTGAAAATCAATCACAAAACATACATTATCATTTCTAGATTTGATCTGATACAATACATCAGTAATAACAAAGAGGAAAAAAATGTTCTACAATCTCCATGGGAGGTCTAAAACTCCTTCAAATCTTCCTACTAAGGATAAAATGAGATCTTGCAAGAGAAAGGAGGTCCAACCTTTTACAAATGAGCAAAAACTGGCTTTTAATTGATGAAAATAGAACAGAGGAGAGAGAAACGTAGGAAATCCATTTTTTGCACCTACCAACTAACAACATCCATTAAAATGGAAAATTCACCTCTAAAATCCACTTCCCAACACATTTGAGCCATGTTGGAGAAGAATGGGTACCATACCGCATTAAAATCTGGTAGTTGGATGTCATTTCTATGTTTTTCTGTGCCAGACACGTTTCTTCAATTTTCTCCCACAAATCTCCATCAAAAATCAAAATTGAGGCATCTATTGTGTAGAGGATTTCAATAGATTTCCAATGACACCAAAATCACAAAAATCCAAGCTCTGGTTCAAAAGATATGGCCCTATGAAGATTTAGGGCAAAACTGTAAAAATGGGTCAAAATTGGGGTCGGCGGGGTCAAACTTTAAATTTTTCCCTTTTGGAAAAATTTCCCAAAAATCTCCATGCCTTTGCCACTCCGAGACATGTGACATCATCTGGTTGATCCATGGGTTCAAAACTCTTTTTGCCCCTTTTCGTGAAATTGGAAATTTTTCCAAAAATCCTCCGCCGGCCTGACCTCCGCTGCTGATGTGGACACATGGCACCTTCTGATGCAGCATGGAGGTGCAGCTCCATTTTTACCTTTACACTTTTTCATCACTTTGGAAAATTTTACCAAATTCTCCGATGCCCCAACTCGCTACTAACCAGACACGTGGCACCTTTTTATTGCTCGGCGGGGATGTGCTCCTATTTTTCCTTTGGCGACGTACTTTGACCAAACGCCAATTTTTTTGAAATCCTTCCACCCCGCTTACTCTGCCTTGACATGTGGCATAATTTCATTTCCTTACAGGCTTTTAGGCCAAATTTTTCCCTTTTATTTTTTTAGCCAAAAGGCTAAGTTGTAAAATTTTTCCCATGGGCCCGCTTTAGGAAATTGCCCGTCCAAACTCCCCGAGCCTTAAATTGAAAAATACAAGGAGTTAGGAGGACTTTCTTACCTTTCGGAAAGGGGAAAGAATTATCTATCTAATGAAGCAATACCCGAAAATTTTGAGTGCTTGAATGTGTAGAAATTCGACGAGGCACAAAAGGAAGCTAGTTAACCCAAAATAAGAGGGAGCTTATTTTGGTTAATAGTTCCCTGAAAACATCTTTTGGTCACAAACCTGCACATGTTCTTGCTTCCAAATATGTAAAACAAAAAATCACTCCAAAACAAATTTAGACAAACAAAATGAAACAAAAATGAAATAGGGGGGTGCGAGTCCCATCGGCATGTAAAAATGTAAACAAAGAGAATTACCGTAAATGAAAGATAAACAAACAATGAAAACTTCTCAACAACCTTATATGCAAACCTTAGATAAGGGTCTCCTATGAAACCTTGCAGGATGAATGTTAGAAGTGTTTTTTGGGTGCTCTCTAAGATTTGAAGGCAAATGCTACACACACAATTCAAAAAGTTTTTTTGCTTCAAATTAAAGGGGGATTGGAACAAAGGTAAGCTTGTAATTTATAGAAACAAAAGGTAGTTGGAATTGGTTGCACAGATAAATGAACATGCCAAAAATAATATTATGGGTGGTTGCAATAGTGCTGGGGGCAATACTGAAATTAATTACAAAAAGATACATCCAGAAAGGTGGTTATACGTGCATTTTAATTACCCCCACCTTTCTAGGATTTTAGAAGTGCGATTAACTAGGGTAGTCAAAGTGGAGTCTAAGTGGAGTTTGATCAAGTGGAAGATGACTAGGATGTGCACACACTTAATTAATTAGTTAATAAATAAATAATAATTAATTTAGCCAAATGGGTACAAAGGGTATATGGGATTAATTTAATTAATCCAAAGGGGTACAATGTGTATTAATTAATTAATTGAATCAATTAATTTCAAATGGGTGAATAACATGGTGTATTAGCATAATATTGGGAACAAGTGGAAACATGAATGTAAATTTGGGGTGTCTACAGGTTCAACACCTTTTAGTGGTGGATAAGACAAGAGACCATGGAGATGGCATTGACATTAGAGGATGTTCAAGGGATTATAGGATTACCCATTATAGGGACCCATATGTATTGTGATTTTATTTCGTATGCTATAGAGAGAGAGAGCCTTAGCCATAGGGGTACCAAGAATGACACATACGATGAGAGTATGCTATATTCTAACTTAGCACAATGTAGGCTACAAGGATTCTAGATATCTAGAAGGTAGTGATGGGGATTATTGTGTCATGGATAGTGTGCCACAAAGAAAATGTATCCATCCCGTTATTTTTTATCACAATATGTAGAGATGTTGTAGATAATGGGGTGTTATTCAGTTGGGGCACTACCATATGGGTGAATTTGGTGCATGATCTTTACAAAGTTAGGAAAATAGGTCAGAGGGTCATAAGAACCATCATATTATTGATAGTGCAGATATATGAGAGGTTCTCGACGTATAGGCCAACAGGGGAAACCATTGGTAGTAGTAGTGAATGCCTCGAGAGTGCTTCGGTGAGCACAAGGGATGACAATGAGATTACTTAGAGCATTCTGACCACTAACACATGTGGGTCTGGATAATGTTATATGGAAGCCCTATACATGGAACATGGATTATTGGCCTAGTTTACCCAAAAATAGTACTTGAATGTGATCACCGAGTTGACAGGGCATTATGTCTATTGGGTGGAGACCCATGTGGTGAGAAGGGTCCCGAGGTAGTTTGGGTGACCAACACTCATGATGATACCACCATTTCCACCCTATTAGTGTCATTATTCTAAAGAGGTCGCAGGAATAGGGGTGAGGGTACCAACATTATGACCATGTAGGATACGGGCGGTGGGTGCATATGGTTAGAGGTAATCTCATTACTATGGGGATGCTTAGGTCCCACCATAGATCATAGCTATGAGTGGTTCAGAGAGGGATTTGACCAATGATTAAAACATCCACTTGTTATGACTTAGAAACAAGGGAATTCTTTTACATAATGTTCTCTGTTCTAAATTCATACAATTCAGAACACAAATTCCATTTCCAGTCCATCGATAATAGAAAACCATATGCAGCCTTAATTACTCGATGTAACACTGATCTCTCATTTCATGACTCAGTATTAAAACGATTTTTCATATTTAACTTGTTCATGTGTATATAATGTATACTTTGGTTCCTTTACCCATTACAAGTCACTCAAGTGTTCTGTCTAAGAAGCCTATCTGAGTATTTATTACTGATACTCATATGAAATCTCACAATCTTAGACAAAGTGACATAAGACAACACAACCAGAAGTTTTGATACTTTGGCCAAAATTTTAAACATTCTTACCATGTCTACATTCTAAGAAGACATACTCATTGAAAGGAATATGTATTTCACCCCACTCGATCTGATTATCTAGATTGGTCTTCTTGAATTTTGTTAACCAAATTTGAGTTAAAGTTTCACACTAAATAGGAACAACTCACATACACTAGTGTTGCAGTCCACTCATGGTGACTAAGGATAAATAGACATACTCAAATCAACTCTCGTTAATTCAAGTGTGTTTATTTACCCTAGGTCAACATGAGTTGACATCTACACTTGTCCATATGCCTATCTCTGTTTAGAGTAGAACCATGAACCAAGATTCCACTTATGATAGTTGAGTTAGACGAGCTGAGTGGGTTGTTGAAGCCTAGTGATTGCTTCACAGTATCCTCCTAATGACTTCCATCATTAAGAGGGTACTCTGTAGTAGTAACTATGCTGTAATAACCTACTAAGTTCCTCTAACAGAACTGACATACTTAAGAATCATTAAATTTTATTAACCTTCAGCTTATTAATTAGTTTAATTAATTATTGCACATCGTACCTAGGGGTCCACTAAGTACGTATGATTGATCCAATAAGAAAGGATCTTAAATGCACTTTTACACCATTTGAAGGTATGCAGATAAAATATGTGTTCATGCTTATGAACTCTTTAATCCTTAACCATTATTTCATTAAGCATTAAATCTCATTCTAAATCAAGTAAGTAAGATCATTAAATCTCTTTACTTTAGTTTAACAATGTAAACAATCTTGATTGAAAGCTTGTTAATTAGACTTAGTGTTATCATAATTTTGAAACCATCTTACTAAATCTTATAAGCTTCCCAATTACCATTTCCATTTATCATTCCCATAAAGTAGAGCATATAGCCAATCAACAATATTGATCTATGCTTTATCATATACATAAGGTTAACACACTTGGTTTTTAACTAATGATGATAAGGAAGTATTCTCTTCTTCCTAATTAAGGACTAATGTCCTATTCATGAATTCAGAAAACATAAGGAGATTAAATTTAATAAGAATGTCATACCCTTCTTTATAGTATACCATTCTAATTCCCATTTCCGAATAAGATTTTATATAATATAATCATCATAGTCAAACCATTACCCTTAATTAATTGGTTCAGATTATTAGTTTATTATCCAAACAACACTCTATCTCAAGATAATTATTAACTCATGGCTATTAATATTTTAAGAATATTCAACATATCTAAATCATATATGCAACATATATAAGTCAGTTATCACAAATCAATCATACAAAAATTCATTTATCGAAAAGGAATTCACTTCATTCTCGTACTAATAAGTATTTCATAAAATTTAATAAAATTTTTTTCTCATAGAAAATACTAATGTGATATGCCCACATAGTTTTTCCAACAAGTTCCTTTCAAGATAATTTCAATACATTAAGTATCCGAATAAAATAAATGACTTTGTTAATAAAAATGCAACTTTCTATAAGTCTTTCTCCTTTCACTTTTCACAAAGTCCATCTGCAAATTTTTAGCATGAGTTAATTCACAAGAACTGAGCATGATAAACACTATAACATTAAAACAATATGCTTTTATCTAACAATTTCGTAAAAGGAACACTGCTTGTTTATGAAAATGTTCCAAGTACTCAAAATAAGATCAATTAAAAAGTCTCCCAAAAAGCCACAATGTCAGAAATAGAAAAGAAGTCATTTAAATCTCTTTAGGAACCATTTTCCCATAAAAGAAGTTAAGTAATCCAACAAAATTAATTCCATCTATGTTACAATCATGATAATCATTTCAAACATGATAACATTTAAAACTATAACCAACTATTAAAGAAGAGAATTAATAAAAATTCATGATCAATCCTTGTCACATAAAAATTAATTCACCAAGCCTTAAGTTTCCACTACATTACAACCAATTTCCTATCATCAATAAAAAGGATTGATATATAAACATGAATGACTCAGCATGGACAAAATATTGTCATAGTAAACCATGCTAACAAAATCCCTACCACTATCCCAAAAGGATGCCATTAAAACAAAAAAACATACTCAACAGGAACCAAATATATATACTCACTGCACATTTCTATAGAATGTTTGCTCTGGTCCATTAACAAGACGATTAAAACACAAAGATAAATAACTACAGAAGGTTTTGTCAAAATAAAAAAATTGAGATCTAAAACCAATTGATCAATACATTTATATTTAACCAAGTTGATAAAGAGAGTCATACCAGACCATGCATTTCAAATGATCAAGCTACAGTTGAATGCACAAAACAAATATCGCATCAAAATTATAGGATAATGAAAACTGAACAACACAAGAAAAATTCACAGAGTACGACCTTCACCTAGTAAGGATCGAATCCCAGACTTAAGGATTAATAATTCCCCTAACCATGATCACATCAAAACTCTCAGCTCCCAACACATTTTAAAAATTCAAAATATGAGAAATAGTCACCATTGATACGTTCTAAACTGACCAATATACTAACTCAGTTTCTAATGAGACGTTTCACAAGAGAATAAACATTCAATAAAGAACAAGTTTCAGTCATTTAAGAATACGTTCCCTACAAACAATGGTTAACCCAATATCCAAAAATTTCCCAAATGATAAACAAGAATCAAATACCATACATTTACATCAAACCCACAAAAATCATCAAAAAACATAGCTTTGTGAGTCCCCTGAACAAAAGAATGTGAAACCCCGTTTCAAAGTATAACAAAAAAACCTAAGATTGTTAATATCTAATGGAACTCAAGTCTTAAGCCAACCCAAAAAGAGTGGTTTAACAAATAAAAACACAACAATCAAGAGAGAGACAAGAACTTTACTAGTCCCTCTTTCCAAAACAAGCTGACCCGAGAAGGGTGAACAACCAACAAAACATAACTAAGAAGGACAAAGACAAAAACTTTATCGGTCTCCCTTTCCATTATGCAAAAGAAGAGCTTGAAATATCCCCATCAAGAGTACCCAGAATGGGTCAAATCTTGACTCACTTAATAATAACAAAAAGAAAAGTTATATTATCCATCTATTAACAAATACCTAGAGCTTTAAAAATTAAAAGTCAATACTATATCCATCTAATCAAAAAAAAACTGAATCATTACCAAAATCATAAAAATAATTCAACCAGAACCTTGTGAAATCATTTAACGCCAACATATTTCATATACAAGGAGATATATCAAATAATAGCTAAGATATCAAAATATCCACTTAAACAATCATTCATAGTTTCATATCCTGCCAAAATAGTCATTTTCCAAACTATTTTAAAACCCATTTAAAAATTTTAACATACTTTATACAATACAAATTTATTTCTATCCACAAGAAACCATAAATTTCATGAAACCCACAAAAGCAAGAAAAAACAAACAACACATGAAACACGAAACCAATTCTTAGAGATGTTTTCATGAAGAGCAGAGTTCTTTTATGAAAACATTAAATAAAGAAAGAAATCTTAAAGAGATAGAGCCTATCATGCCTGGTAGTGCTCCTGATTTCTTTTCCATGCTTCAAGCCATTTTGTGAAGCTTCCACTTGAAAGATTTCCATTGAAAACTCCAACCAAATCCTCTGAAAATTCCTCCATCTTTCCTTTATAGTTTCCACAACAATTTTTTTCCATTATTTCCACCATGCAATGACAATATTTAATTTGTAACAAAATCAAACTAATAGTTCAAAAATGAAAATACTACATGTAGAGCCAAAGAGCTTGAAAAATCCGAATGCATAATAAAACCAAACCATTCCTTTTCCCCAAACCCCATCTTACTATTCCTAAGCGGTTTCCACTCAAGGGTCGAGGTTCATTAATGAAAACAGGATTACCAGTGGTCCCCGAAACTCCCACCAATTCCATCCCTTTGTTAGTTACAACTAACAATTAAAACTTCATTTAACAAAACTTAGCAGAATTTTCTATTTAGAAAATTCCACCATAACCACGCCTTGGCCAAAATTGGTAGCAACAAACATTTAATGAACCATTTAAATCTTCCTTACACCTTTGGAATGGTGCCACTACCCATTCCCTAACTTTCCATCCAAGCTAACCATGGTTTCCCCTTAGGTTAGTTTGATGCCACCTAGGTTAGGTCTCCTTAGTATTAGATATAACCATAGCTTAGGACCTTAGGTAAAATTCACATTATAGCTTAGGATAAATTAATATCAATGACTTAGGATAGTCCTTTAATACCCTTCAAAATATATATTCACCTTAACTTAGGTTAGGGTAATGTAAATAATCAGAGGCATTTAGATTATTTAGGTCCCAAACAATAACCGAAAACATTACCTTTAGCAATTTATCAAAACAAGATAATTAGATCGCATAGAAGGATGCATCCTTAAGATGCTGAGACGCCCGTGATCCCCAAAATGAAAGCTTTGTATAAAAAATGTTGTCGCAAAGAATATGCTGACCGGATTAAAAAAATGATCAAAACATCATAGTAATCATAGACATGCCTTGGATCACTGCAATTGATCCAAGGTATGGTTATTATTGAATTAGCAATCAAATAGATTGAAGAACAAGTTCAATATTGCAAAGCAGATACAATGAACGGATAAGAATGAATTTATTTCCTTCATCAACATACATAATGTATTTCAAATTTCAACATAAAGAGTATATGAAATACTTCAATATCAATTCAAAATTTCCATAACATGATTGTATCCAATTTTAGAAGATAAAAATATCATCTACAATAAACATGATCACTTAGTTCTAAAGATTACACCTTCTTTAGAACAAGAATAATTTATCAACGCTTACAACTTCATTCACGAAGCAAGCAAGGTTATCAACCATGGAAAAGGCATTATAAGGATCTAATGATACAGTCTATAGGTCGAGGGTACAGGTGGAACTGGTCCTAGTACCAGAGGAGGAGTAATAGGTAAATAAACATCATGGCTTATGGAGCATAATATGTAATGGCCGAGAAGAGGCTATTTGACACTTTGCTAAGGGTTTAGATGGTTTTGTATCTAAGGCGAGGCCTAGATCACAACGTAGGTGGATATGATATTGTTGCCTCGAGATAGGTGGGCATAATACATAACATCAAGACCTCATTGCGATGATAAACATGAAGAGGTATTATGCGGATATAGAGATAGAGAGACCATTGTGGAGAGGCTAGGTAGCCAAGTATGTGTGATATGATGTTATTTAGAAGATTTTCAAGAAATTGGTTTATACCATATTGATATTATGAGTAACATGTATCATTTTTGGTTTTATATAATAGACGGTGGAGGAGTGGCACTCCTTGATTGAGAGAGCCCACCATGAGATCCTCGGCTTCGATTCTAGATGTACGGATACTTTGATGATGGTAGATCTAACAACATAGTTGGTTAGAGATTTAGTGAGATCATTTTCTTTAGTTGGAGAGGCATCTAGGGAACTACATAGATATCGGTATCGTATGTATAGTCATTGGTGACTATTGATAGTAAATATGTGATACCTGTAGAGTTTATTGTAGTTACGGAGGTCGTCGTTCAAGAATATGCAGCCCACCTATCGGATGCCTAAGGAGTAATATAGAGAATAACCACCTTGGAGACATAGCTAGCAAGAGTACATGGAGAGGCCTTTGGAGTTTTATCTAGGGTAGATTTCCTATCTCACATAACTAGAGCTACTAGTATGGCCCCATCAACCTAAAACATCTGGAGATCCCCAGTAAGGGGTGAGGGTGATTGAGCCATATTGTAGATGGGCCAAAGTCATGTATTGATTTTGTATGATATTGTCGATGTGTAAAGATTGATTCAATATGTATATATATATATATATATATATATATATATATATATGATTATGGTGACATTGAATGTTTGATGTTTATTGATTTACATATCATTTTCCTACTTTCCACAAATATGTATGTAATAATACCCATGGTACTTAGGAATAATGATAATGTGATTAGATAGTTCAATTCGATGAGAAGGGGATTGGTAGGATAGCCCAACCAATGCAATATGAAGAAGCCAAGAGGTGGAACAAGTCCAAGACATCGTATGGTAGGATATCGGGCGTAACTAGAGGTAAAACTATAAGTAAGGTGATAGACCTAAGAGAGGATACATGGAATCTTTGCGGTGATCCAATAGGAAAGATCGGGGTGAATCGGGGCCAAAATAGGTGTAATTGAAACTAATGTACTTTATTGGTAGGAGAAACCAAGGTGTACATGGAGATAAATCGAGTGGAGTGGACAACCCAAGAAAGGATGTAATGAGATACTAAATATAGTATGTGAAATAACTAAGGGGGATCAAGAGCCCAAATGAAGGCGAGAAGATAGTGTGTACAAACGCAAGTGGGAGTCCGAGAGCCAAGAAATAATGAGGGTTCAAGACAAAGGAGGAAAACAATATGTAATCAATACACTATAGATAACTAGACATGAGGGGAAAATTATTGCAATGTATCAGTGATGATATTGTAAACTTGATTTAAGATGTGATTTCTAACACAAGGCACAAGGTTTTTAATGACATGTTGTGTAATAATGACTTAGCAATGAACTTCAAATATTGTGGAAAATAAGTTGTCATCTATTTGATCCTCTAGCCGGGTGATAATGTCACATTGGATGTCATTCATGGGGGGATGAGGATCTGGGTAAGGTGGTGGTCCATAAGTAGGTTGTGGTCTAGCGAGGTTGATGGGAATGTGGCCGGTTCAGAGAGGAATCAACTCCGTGGTTCTAGTTGCAGGAAAGTTTTGGGAATGGGATGCTTGCTACATAGAACCTGAATGTTAGTGTCGGTGTGCACATAATACCTATGATGAGAGAAAAAGAAGGGAGCTCAAGTGGAAGGCTTTCTAGAATTCTTGGTTTTGTCATGTTTGACCTCACCTTTGAGTCTCTTCATGGGGTATCGGTATGCTCTACTTTCATAAAAATCATGTCTCGGAGCCTCATGCCATGTGCAATATGGATCGGTTGTAGAGGAAATTGGAGCCATAATGTTAAGAGGTAGGGATATGAATATAGTAGGATGTGGAGGGGTAATAAGATTATCTAAGGAGGGTGCTTGAGATAATGGGGAAGATGGCATTGATGGAGCAATATGTTGGTTAATCATCAAGGCACAATAGATAGGGTCATCACCCATGAGATCATTGGATTCCTAGTCAAAACTAATGATCCAATCATCCATTTATGTAAGGGAAAATGGGTCAGCTATGTAGAGGTGTGATCGGTGTGTAGACCCAAAATCACGCACTTGGGTACATTTCTAGGTCTTAGTCACTAATTTCATTCATATGATTCATAAGCGAGAAAATTACTAATTGACCACTATATTTAGCCTCTTTGATTTCTTTTTGGTTTCCTTCTTAGCTTTACACACCCTATTTTCCAGTCTAACTTTCGATACTTCATATTTTCTGAGTTTGGACACCAGGCCCAACTAGGATACTAGTGCCAAGGTTCCCTCGTCCCCTCTAGGTGCCTCGACCTCTTTGTATTTTTCTTACATCATTTGGGCCTCTTATAGATGTTGGGCATCTTGATTTATTTTTGGTAAGAGTTTTAGTGGATAATTATAAAATTCAAACAAGGGAATCATATAAATAAAATACTATGTGATCAAATTAAAGGACCAACCTCTAAGCATCTACTACTATAACCTAAGATTATATCCAAAGGAGTTTCAAGAGCATCAAAGCATCCATCTAGATTCATTCAAGGGACAAGGGAATATATTTTCTACATACACACCTATGAGGGGAAGTTCATTTTGGCATCCACACATCTACTTACATTGATACATCTAGCTATTGGTTGTTATTTGGTGCATCTTGCACAAGATCCACCTAGGGCATGATTATTTACACACACAATAAACTACATAGAGTCTGAAATATAGTGTAGCACTTAAATCATAAGTTCATTCAGTTAGGTGATTTTCAGGGTCAGTCTGACTCCTCATTTGCATAATTTTATTTTTAATATTTGATGTGTTTTGGGGTTTTACAGTCTTTATTTCTTTTTACGGGTTATAGGAAAATTCTCAGTGGGCATAGTGTGACACATAGAAATCAATAATGAAGGGTAGTGACATAGAAGTGACACAGAAGAAATCACTTTTTGGCCATTTTCATAGTCATAAGTGCCCAAAAGTAGTCTACAGTGCCTAGGCTCCCCTGACCTAATCTAGGTGCCCCAGTCTAGGCCGATCTAGATATCACATAATTTTTACGGTTTTTGTGAAACTTTCCTCCTTACATTTATTACTTCTTCAGCTGAACATCTTAGGATCAATTACAAAATTAGATAAGAATTCTTATCCCATCTCTTACACTTAGGGTTTCAATTTCTACTTAATTATTACTTAGGTTAGGTTTGTACTTTATTGTTTATCTTTATGTTATGACTCTGTAATTAGGGTTTTACAAATTTATATATTTGTTAAATCATTTGGTGAACCCATTGCTTGAACCTACCTTGCTTCTAGGTCTTTTATTATCTTCTTATTATGGCTCAATCTTATGGCCCATTTACTAGAAGCCCACCTTCAAGAGCTCAATGATCATCTTGTTGAACATCCCCAGGATCTATATATTCTTTTATTCACTACTCGTGAGGAGGCCACCAATCTTGTAGAGCTTAATGTTCCTACATCCATCCCCACTTCCATGCCTATTGCTACTTAATACCCTACTTCCACTCTTCCACCTACTTACACTATTATTATTTCTACTCCTACCCCCACCAATAACTTCACTCCACCTCTTATTTCTCATACATGACAATTATCTTCCACTGGCACTCATGATCTATCCTCTCTTTATCAGGATCTTCAAGTTCAAATCCACCAATTGCAGCATGCTACTTCTCGTGTATCTCCACATCTAGTTTCCACATTACTACTTCATACTCCTTTCACACCCGCCATTTCTGCTTATGCACTTCCACCTAATTTCATCACTCCTAAGCTGCCCATTTTCAATGGCCATGGTGACCCTCAAGAGCATCTCCGAGCATTTCATGTAGCATGTCTAGATTATGTGGATGATCACACTTTACTCGCAAAGCTCTTTCCTATAAGTCTTCAATATTATGCAATGCGTTGGTTCTATGATCTACCTATCCACTTGGTAACATCTTTTACGCATTTAGTGATGCTTTTATTACTCATTTCTCTATCAATATCGGCTCTAATATATCCTATGCTCAACTAGCACAAATTAAACAAGGATCTAATGAACATCTAGCGGATTATGTCTTGTGATATAAGAATAAATTAGCTAAGATGTCTAATGTACTTGCGGACCTAAAATTCAAGATCTATTCATCCAAATTCTATTACCACCTCTCTAGAGAGAGTGTTATCTTTGAGACATCTCCATCATTTGATCATTTATGTCATACTATTAAGCTACATGAAAGTAAACTATTATCTATGGGAAAGCTTAAGTATCATGAATGTTGGTACCCAAATTTGTTCTCCTTTTCATTAGAGTAGCATCGGAAATATGGCATGAATCTTAAATGTAGATAGATATTGATATATGTCATTTTGTATCCGGGAAGTGATCTAACTGGTACTCAGTTTGTGGAGATATGGATAGTAATTTGAAAGGATTTGATCTTACCCTCACTATTTTAGGTTGTGCCTTTCAACCAAGGTAAGAGAACCTATATTGTAACCCCCAAATGGTTAAGGAGATGAAGACACCCCTCAATTTATGCAAATATTATGAAAAGGCCTTGGGAAATTATGATCAACAATCCAAATTTGACTTTCAAAAGTTATCAGTCCCAAATTATGGAGATATTTTCATTGCAAGGCAAGCATTATTGAAGACATTGTATAAGCCTGATTTGCCTTGTGAATTTTTGTAGATGGGTTAGATTCTTTTATTGACACATAATGCAATGTAGGGGTATTATGGGTAGGATTAGTTTGTTTGAATGAATTTTTTGGTGGGGCATTGACAAGACAAACTTGGATATATCAGACCTTTGACAACCTCTACAATACTTGAACAACTATTAGATAAAATGCTTCAAATAATCAGGATATTCTTTCAACCAGAAGATGCATAAATGGAAGCCCAGGTTGCACTCTTCACATAATATTTGAGAACTCACCACAAAATCTTGAAGTAAAGAACCCAATTAAACACAAAAATCCTTGATCAAATCATGCCTAAGGTACCCCCAAGGCTTACAAGCAACCTATGCAAGTCAAGGAAGGTAAAGTGATTTTAAATTTTTTATCTCTTTATCAGATGAAGGATCTTCTGAATACGAGATTGCAAATGCCACTAAACTATCAACAAGAAATGGAGATTCTAGTGTGATTTCCAAATACTTTCAATGCAAGATTGCAACAAGAACTATGAAAACTATTTGCAGGCATTTAAAAATGATAACAAACATCATATTGCCTAGAAAAACATAGATTAACTCAAAATCTTATTAGATTCATCAAAGAGGGGAGAGTTTCATAAACAATCTTAGAGCTGTGTGATGGCTATACACTTGTAACCAACTCACATACATGAAGATCCAACACAAGAGAAATTAACCTGGTTCTTTGGTGGGTTTCTCAGAAAATGAGCTTTCTCTCAAAATTTGCTCGTGATTTTCAACTTCCTACCTTTTGCATTTCTCAAAAAATGCATTATATACCTCTTGCCACATTGGAGCCTTCTTTCCCAAGAAAAGAATATGCCAAGGGATCAAGTTTGTTACAAAAATTTCTCATGATTCACTGAAAATGACATTTAACAAATTTGTAACAAGAGTTTCAGTGTTTAAAAAGACTGAATCATTACAAATATTCGGATCATTATCCTTTGTGGAGGCACGTTTTTCATCCTCAAGGCATGCAGGCCCCTCATCCTCTCATCATTTCATCTTATCCTTTTCCAATTTGGTTCTGCAACTTTATAATTTGACATTTCACGTTTTACATGGGCATGAGTAAAATTTATCTCAAAAACACCTCAAATCTGCAAATTGAGTCATGAAACCGATTCCAATGATCCTAGAAGGCCAAAACGACATGGAATTGCCAAAAATTTGATGAAATTTGATGCAAAATTCACAATTCCAAGTTTCCTGGAGCAAAAATGGTGGCCAAAAATGAAAATGTACAGTTACCCTTGATCTACTTTTTCACCTTCAATCTGGGCCCTCCACGTGTCAAAATATGATTGGGAATCAATTTGGGCTCACCTTTTGACCTTTTGACATTTTTGGAAAAATGGAAAAAATTGACCTTTTTCTCCGCCCCTCCGCCCTTGAATTTTGGTGATGACACGTGGCACATGGTGGGTCCCATTGGGATCATGCTCCAATTCTGTGCATTTTGACCCTTTTTGAATTTTGGAAAATTTTCACCTTTTGCCCGAGGGCCCATGCCTCTAATTTTCTCCCTTGCCACGTGTCACTTTCTCTATCACTAAAATCTGCGGGCTCAATTCTCATGTTAACTCCTTTTTTAGCCAAAGGAAAATTTTCCCTTTTTCTTTTGCCATTCTGCCGACCCACTCTGCCTACCACATGTCTCCCTATGGCTCATTTGCGGGCCCATGGCTTAATTCTTTGTCTTAACTCTTTTTGCCAAAAAGGGAAAAATTCCCCATTTTCTTCCGCAGCCCGCACTTCCCTCTGACCTTTTTATGGACACGTGTCCACCTAAGATTGGCCACGGGGCTGCACTTTGAAATTTCACCTTAGGCCTTTTTGACCAAAAGGAAAAATCTCCTTTTCCTTCCGTGGCCCACACTTCCTTGCTTTGCCACCGCGCTACCACGTGTCCACCTCCTACTCTAATTCGGACCCACGGGCTTTTCCTCATCTTTTTTCCCCTTTGCCAAAAAGGCAAAAAATGCCTAAGTTCCCCACTGGCTTCCCACTCCACCTTCACATAAGAACATGACACGTGTCCTCCCGTGGAGTTGTGGGGGAATTTTGAATTTTTTCCCAAAGCCCAAAAATGACTAAGTTTTTCAAAGAAACCCACCGATCCTTGTCCAACTAGAAGTGGCCATGTATGAGGAGAATTTTGAGCTTAATTTTGATGGTCAAATGACACCCGTATGACTGTAAAAAACATAGAGTTTGCCAGAGATGCCCGAATTCAATTTTCTCTTCGTGGGTGATGGATTTTTGCTCAAAAACAAGGGGAAGTTGATTTTATGCAAGTTTCGACCATGGGGAAGGGTTTTTGAAGGCATATATGCATGAAACAAACAAATTTGATTTTTCACGATCAGGCAAGAGGGAAAACATGACATAGCCCGTAGATTTGGAAAAATTAGGGCACAAACAAGGCATGCATGGGTGTTTCTTCACAAATGAGGCATGGAAAATGATTTTTCAAATGAATTAAGGCATGGGAGTAGAGGCAAGCAACTTCATTTCACCCATTAAAACTATAGAAAATGTTTCAGGAAGTGTAGAGTGAAAGGAAAATTAGGGCAAAAGCATAGAGGATCAAAATGGACACCGACAATGAACATGATTCATTTTACACACGCTTTCAAAGTAAATTAATTTTCAAGCCATCGATAAACCTATTGAAGCTAAAACTACTATCAACACTCTATCTAATCTTGAAAATCTTCAATGGCAACCACCCAAGTGTATGTTTATTAAATTATCTTGTGCTCTACATATTCTACTACTATAACTTCTCAAGAGAAATATTATTACACTTCCTCCTCCACTCAATTTGGACCCATATCATCCTAAATATCACAATTACAATGAAAATTTAAGATGTAACTATCATCAATGTTTGGGCATTCTACAGATCGATGTTTCAAAATTCGACATCTTATTCAAGATCTCATTGATAATAATGCAATTGAGCTTCCTGAGCCTATGAAATCTACGTCGGTCAATGAAAATCACAAGCTCAATATCTTCAACAATCCTCTTCTTAAACATGACAAGCAAATGACTGACTCTTCAACCAATCATACATATCATGCAGTGCCTCCTCCTTCATTGGGGGCTCTTGATTTTCTAGTTGCTCATGTTGATACATCTCCATTACTCATTGCATTCTCTGACTATGAATATCACACTACATTCTCCTTTGAAACATTACATATAAATTCTTCTATCGAGCCTCACGCTATCAATAATACAATGATTGATCCATCGATTCATATGTGTGTGTGCTCTATTTTACTTCTTGTTTCTATCAACTATCTATGCTATCACATATTTCATATCTAGTTCCTAAATCATACAATTATGTCAAGCTTCTAGTTACAATTTGTCCTCTTACCATGCTTGTGCCATTTCTTGTGGAACCTTCAATCAAAGGGTGTGACATACTTTTAGGTTTTCCCTAGCTATGTCCTACTCAAGCTATCATTTATATGAATCACCTATGTCTAAAATTAATTCACAACAAGTAATTAATTACTATCAATGGTTCTCCACCATGCACATCGTGGCCACAACCTCCTCTTGAGGTTTATGTTACATTCACTAGAGCATCTATGTCTTTGTGACCTCTCAAACCTGAAACATAATATGCTCATAGCTCACCTATTCATACACAACCTACTTAGTCTCGTAAATCTATTAATCCAATGCCGCATAAGTCTAGGTCCACCACTCGGGTGGATCCTTCACATAGGTATACATCACCTCCTCAATTTCCTTCACATATGTGTTCATCACCTCCATGCTCGCGGTCACCTATAGGTGTTCATTACCTCAATGCTCTCCTTCACATAGGTTTTCATCACCTCTCGCATTCTATTTCCCATAGGTTTCCATTACCTCCTAGGTATCATACGCATAGGTCTAATTCATCGATACATCATATATCCCTTACATCACCGATCTCAAAGCATGGTCACACGCCTTTATCTCTACAAGCATCGGTGGAGGACCCTTAAAATTCAATTTTTTTGGATAAAATATTCTTCAAGATATACTTGGGGGAATCATGCCTACTATCCCCCTCCTAATATTATCGGGTATCACACATTTCTACTTGTTCACTCTACACTTCACATCCATTCTTTCACACACATATTACACATCTTGATAAGCTCATATCATCATTACCCGATGATGCAATCTTGTGCTATGGTTCACACTTGACTTTTGAGGGATCACTACAGTCATGAACATCACATCATACATACAAAACATTTCTTAATCAGCGCATTCACGAAAAATATTTTTAGCACACATTCATCACAACACACTACCCACGGATCAAGTGTACATGTCCCTTTTCACATTTTTACATAATTTTACACACTTTTACATTTTTGGATCAATTTTTTCATATACACATATTTCACTATTCTTTTTCTCTTCTCTTGCAGGTCTATCCTTATGGGAAGAAATAGTCACATCATCGAACACATCAAGCGATAATGACAATAGGTACAACTTCACATAAACACATACAATTTCAAACCTTGGGTCGCTTCCTATTCTTTAGCTTCCACGCTTCATAATATTCACTTCACATTTTTTCTTGTCTCCTTGGCATGATTTTGCCATCAATCGACATGGTTATTATGTACCCATATCTTATCTACTTTATGTTATCAAACATTCATTTAAAAACATAAAGTGAGGGTAAATGTAGACACAAAATCACTCACTTAGGTACATTTATAGGTCCTAATCACATAATCGAATTCATATGATTCCTAAGTGAGAAAAGTACTAATTGACCACTTTGTCTTTGGCCTCTTTGATTTCTTTCTGGTTTCCTTCTTGGCCTTACACACCCTATTTCCCAATATGAATTTTGATACTTCATATTTTACGAGTCCGGACACCAACACAAACCTAGGATGTCGGCGCCCAAGCACCCTCATCCCCTCTAGGTGCCCAACCTCTTTCTATCTTGCTCGCCTCTTTTGGGCCTCTTCTAGCCATTGAACATCTTGTTTTCTTATAAGTTGGCCTTTTAGTGGTTAATTACGAAATTCAAACAAGGGAATCATATAAATACAATGCTACGTGATAAAATTAAAGGACTAATATTTAAACATCTACTACTATCACCTAAGGTTGCATCTAAAGGAATTTAAAGAACACGTAAACATCCATCTAGATTCATTCAAGGGATAAGGGACTACATTTTCTGCATACACACATAAGAGGGGAAGTTAATTTTGACATCCACACATCTACTTACATTACTACATCTAGCTATTTCTTGCTATTTAGTGCATCTTGCACAAGAGCCACCTCGGGAACGATTCTTCACACACACGCATGAAACTACATGGAGTTTGAAATGTAGCATCATGATTTGATCGTAAGTTCACTCATCCGGTGATTTCTAGGGTCAATCGACTCCTCATTTGCTCTTTTTATTTATAAGATTTGATGTGTTTTGGGGTTTTGTAGGTGTTCTTCCTCCTTGTAGGTTATAGGAAAATTCTCCTGGGCATAGTATGACACACATGTGATAAAAAATGAAGGGTAGTGACATAGAAGCAACACAGAAGAAATCACTTTCTAGCCATGTTCATAGTCATGGGAACCCAGTAGTCTAACACACCTCGGCAAGACTTGATCCGAGGCAGATATGATTATCACATAATTTTCTGGGTTTGTTTGTGACACTTTCCTCCTTATATTTATCAATTCTCTAGCCCAACATAGCTCAAGATCAATTTCAAAATCAGATAAGCATTCTTATCCCATATCTTGCACATAGGATTTAAATTTCCAATTTCTTATTTCTTAGGTCATATCATGTACCTTATTTTTTTATCTTTATGATGTGACTCTATACTTAGGGTTTTACAAATTTATATATTTTTAAATCACGGTGGAGCAATCTTAGGTTTAGGCACCGGTTTGGAAGAATTATTGACTGTGCTCGAGGATTCCTTTTGTATGAGGATGACATTTATGTCATAAGAAAATTTAGAGTGAAGGGTTTCTTGGTAACATAAGACTTCCTTGTCACAAATATGGGCATATCTAGCTAGATGAGGGTCATAAAAAGTGTAACCTTCATTATAATCTAATGTGGAGGCATATATCGCAAAATAATATACTATGGTATCTAGTTGAACTATGTGTTCTAGTGGGGGCTATGGTGTAATTAATATGACTGTTGGAACCAAAGGATCCTTCTTGCGAGAATGAGGTCACAAGGAAGGAGGTAGTTGGGACGTGATAAGCTTAGGAAAATTAGAAGTATCAATTTCAAGCTTGACCTCATTGAGCTCATCGTCATCTGAGTCCAAGAGATTAAGAGGCATGTACCCGATCAATTTTGGATGACCGACATTTCCATGAAGAAAATATATAGGATAATTAAATTATTGGTATTATCGAAAGGAATAGGGAAATTTTTTTTTGAGTGTTGGGAGATTATATGTCCCCTTTTACTGAAGCGTATCATAGATCCAAGGATTAGTGTCCCCATGAATCTTATAAATTGCTCCTTGGTGAGGAAAATTCACACACTAACATGCATATGACGAGTCTAAGGCCTCGAAGGGAGAATATTATAAGATAGAGAAAAATTGAAGACCATGACTTTAATGCTTTGATTGTCTAGGAGGGATAGTGAAGGGTAACCAAATACACCCTATAGGGGGCATCATCGGTGATCATATCCTTGACAAGTGGTTTTTGTATATTTTAAGTTATCTTTGGAATAACCAAGAGCCTATATAAAATCTAATGAGGCCACACACATACGGCTCCTTTGTCAATAAGAGCATGCTTGACCATAGTGTGATCGATCCGAACTATAATGAAGAGTGGCAGATCATCTTCTCAAAGTAAGATCTCATCCAGGATCATAGAGGCTATAGGAAAATTAATGTAAGAGATAACATCATGCTAAGTGTAGGCACCCTAAAAATACAATCATATTTCTATCCTACTATAATAAACCCTTCTATATTTAATTAAATTAATTCTATTACTCAAGTCATATTCCTACCCCCCTTTAGAATTAATTAATTCAATTCTATTATTCTCTTGGAATTAATTAAATTAATTCCTACACCTCTTAGTTAATATAAATAAACATTTATTTATTTAAATGGTTAATTATCTCTTAAAAAATTCATAACTAATTAAATTAGTTACTTAATTAATCCTATCCTCTAGTCAACTCCACTTGGAATCCACTTCTATAATCATAGAAAGGTGGGGGAAATTGAATTGTATGTGCAACCACCTTCCCAATTTTAACTTATGCCAATCCAAATGTCCATTACCCCTTCAAATATGCATTTCATAGACCAAGTCTACTTGTTATTCTAGGTAATTACAATTATTAACCTGGAGCTTACTCAAACTTTGATCCAACTTTCATGGCCTCACCCTTAGCTATAAAAGTAGACCATTTCCTTTGCAAACTCATCCCTAGAAGCTTATGAAAATCATAGTCAACTTCTACCAATTTTTGTTCCACATCCTTATGTATCCAAGCTCGTAGCATTGCATTCATCCTTTGGAGAGTCATATCAAGAGCACCCAAAATTCAAACATCTTAAGATTTTACAAGCCCAAGTGCTTCACAAATCTTCTTGAGGTTTGCAAGAAATTTACAAGAGAGGTATTGTTGTGTTTATTTCATTTATCTTTCATTGTATGGTAATTTTCCTTGCTTACATTCTCGCACGCTAATGAAAGATGTAAGCAAGGAAAAATTACCGACAATGAAAGATAAATGAAATAAACATAACAATATCTCTCTTATAAATTTATTACAAACCTCAAGAAAATTTATGAAGCAATCAGCTTGTAAAATCTTAAGATGTTTGAATTGTGAGTACTCTTGATACAAATCTCCAAAAGATGAATGCAATGCTAAGAGATTGGATATAAAAGGATGTGGGAGGAAAATTGGTAGAAGTTCAATATAATTTTCATAAGATTCCATGGATGATTCTGCAAAGGAAATGATATGGTTTTATAGCTGAGTGTGAGGCCATGAAAGGTGGATTAGAGTTTGATTAAGCTCTAGGTTAATAATTACAATTACCTAAAGTAACAAGTAGACTTGGTCTATAAAATTTCATATTTGAAGGGGTAATGGACATTTGGATTGACATAAGTTACACATGGGAAGGTGGTTGCACATATAACTCAATTTCCCCACCTTTCTATGATTCTAGAAGTGGATTATAAGTGGAGTTGACTAGAGGATATGATTAATTAAGTAATTAATTTAATTAGTTATGAATTTTTTAGGAGATAATTAACCATTTAAATAAATAAATGTTTAATTATATTAGCTAAGAGGTGTAGGAATTAATTTAATTAATTCCAGAGAATAATAGAATTAAATTAATTAATTCTAGAGGGTAGGAATATGACTTAAGTAATAGAATTAATTTAATTAATTCTAAAAGGGTGTATTATTACAAGATAAAAATATGAATATATTTTTAGGTGTCTGCAGATAAGATCAATATGAATGGAGAGCTCCTCACATAGGGAAGGGAATGTTCATGTCTAATAATGTTATCATGAGATTCTCACGATGGTGGGCAAACACACACGTGAGTTCTAAAAAGGGGACTTGGCTAGGAAGTTGGGCTAGTGCTTCAAGAGGATCCCACTCATCATGACTAGACTGTGTAGTAGGATGAGACTATTGGGAATTCTTAGAAATAAAGCCAAAATAAGTAGGGGTGATTAAGGATACTTCTGAAATTATTTTTTTCTCAGTTCATACGCCATTAGCCCTACAAGTTTCATTTGTACGACAGGTCGATGGTATATGTGATCGAGAGAAAAAAATTCAGATGTTATCGACCCTATAGAAGAATTTCCACGGGGCGGTGACGTCTAGAGGAGATAAATTTTTTTCTTGAGAAGCCTAATATTGAGGTACAAAGGGATATATAACCCTGTGCATCCGAGGCTAGATGTTACATGATATTCAGGTTCTACATAAGTTATGACACACTATATGTCATTAATTACAACCATATTTTCGGGAGGATAATATGTGTTACATTGGTTATAGTATGTTCTTTCTTCTTATAAATCTCAACTACATTATGATTAGGCATGTGATTAGACAAGATATGTAGTTTCTCATTAGCTTGATTGATAACTTTGTGACAATCATTTTGTTGAGCTGCATCACGAGATTTGACCGCTTCACTCAAATGATTCCAAGTGATGACATCATAGTCAAATTGGGGACCTAGGAAAAACTTGATGGTAGTTATTCGTAGTGCATGACATTTTTCATGAGAGTGGCCCTAATTACCATGCCACCAATAGAACTTAATTTCATCATGCAAATGAGAAATAGGTCGAAAAGGATCAAAGATAGTAGTAAACGGATTAAGTAAGTGACATTTCAACTCTTCCTTACTCAATAGTTTATGATAGTTTTGCTAACTCTTGCTTCTATTAGGTTATTGGTCAATGTTAAACACAATCCTATTTAAATAAGTGAAAAGAGGAAGACTATCAGAGATTCCACCATCTATCACATTCTTGTTCTTAAAATTTTGGAGGATAGGGAATTGTTTATTAGTTTGCATTTTAGGAGGAGATTACTCAAATTATCTCATGAAATAATATTGCATTTTGGCTTACTTAAATACTTCTTATATGAGAGTGGGAGAAAAGGACCTCACCTTGTATTGAAGAAAAGGTTTGAGCTTGTAAGAAAAGTTGGAAGAGGTTATCATTAGGCATATTATGTTATTCTCGTGTGGATATGGTATTCCAACACTTGATGAAATCTTGCGATGATTCATTTTTAGATTGTTGGAAATTAATGAAATCAATGATAATGTTCTCAAGTAGATAATGTTATTGGAATTTGTTTACCAAGGTTGCCACCAAGGACTCTAGCTCAACTATGGAATTAGGAGGTAAAGTGTGATACAAATATAAAACATCTCCAGTTGGATTATTAGCTAGGATTTTGGTGTACCACTTGAATTAGTTCTAATACACTCCTTGTAAAGGTTACCAAAGGCCTTGATGTGAAGGGTGGGATCGTAAACCCATCGTAAGAGATAGAAGGAGCGATGCCACTAATATCCGTGCTAGCAATGTAAGGTGCTTGAGAGGCTCTTATTGGATTGATATTAAGAGTTTTTTTTGGATAGGGGTTAGGTAATGGGTACCCAATTTCACATATTTGGAAAAGGAGGGGGAGTGGTGCCACAAGAGGGCATTCTAGGGCGGTTGAATAATTGAGCCATATTGGCTTGCATTTAAAGAAATTGAGTTATAGTAGGAGATTGTTATTGGATCATCCTATCAATAAGTTAGAGAATGAGATTAGTAGGGTAAGAATTAGAGGCATTTTCAGATGAACCTACTTCAAGACCTTTCCATTTTTCTTCCCTATTATCAAGTTGTTCAGAGAAAAATTCAAGGAGATGCTTGCTAAAAATTTCTTTTGATTCATTTTTGTATTGGGGAAACTAAGATAGAAACATCTGAATCTTAGGAGAATGATCAAAGGTATCATAATTATAGTTTTATTCTTCTTCATCATCGGTGGGCCATTACAATGGGTAGAAGTCTTCTTTCTAGGTGATCCTATGACACAACCGTTTATGCAAAAGGGAAATTCAGATTTAGGATGATAGGTCTTAGGAAATTTCTGCACAACAGAGTTAGAAGACCCTAGGCCTAGATAATTCATGATGGAGTGGTGATTTGGTGGAGAACAGGTCCCGAGATGGAGGTTACGAGACACAATCATCCGTGTAGAAAATTTTACATAAGGGTTAATGGAATATGATTTTTGTAGGGAAGCATAAAGGATTGACCATGTAAACAAGTTTTCACAGGGGGCCGACAATGTTTGAAAATAAATTTTCAAAAACATACAAGATCACCCTTGGGCAATGGTGTCTATGTAAACTAGTTTTTGGATTTTTTTATTTATAGATGTTTGGAGTTGGATCAAGATTGAATATGGATGATTTTAAGGAGATGTGCTCAATTAGAAGGTCTCAGAATTCATGTCGGGCTCACTAGAAATGTATGGATAGCCAAGAATGTATCTCAATAACTTGCACTCCTAAGTCTTCCATTCTACAAGGGTATCAAGGAAATGAGTAAGAGACACACATGAATTCACTCACAAAGTGGATAGATTTAAAGGGGCTACAATAGGTGCTAAGGTCACATATCTAGAGGGTAATAATACCCCCACTAGGTCAACCTAGGGTTTCTAAATCTCCCAATCAAGATAGAGGAGAGTATCCTACTAGGATATTAAATATATGGGGAGAGATATAGATCAATGATGGATAAGACATGCATGCAAAATATGACTGAAATATAAATAAAGGAAAGATAAAAAACTAATCAAATAAGATCACTATACTAACTAGCATCAATGTACATATAAAACTATGCTAACATAGAAGAATGGGGAAGGGAAATGAAATAATCTATGTAAAATGACAATGAGAGTTAGAGAACTTACATGTGTGGTGGTCACTGATGCATCTATCTCTCCAGATAAGTAATACACCAAGAGAGAATCACTATTAGGTGGAGAAGGGGAAAACCGTTCCTATCCTAGACTCATTATAGATGACCCAATAGTGTAAACAATCCAACCAAGAAGAAGAGTGTTCAATCTAATCCAAGCCAAGTGTAAGATGAACCAAGAGCTAAGCCAAAAGATGAAAAGTTATCACAAAAGAGAAAAGAAAATGGTAGTTCTTAAGATTCAGGATTCCTTCCTTCATGAATGTCAAAGTGTGGTAGGCATATATATGATGCCATTACCTGTGGGTGATGGCATCGGCTAGGAAAAACCTTATACCGACACCATCATCCAAGGGTGATGACATCAACCAAGGATGATAACGTGTCATAAAAAGTGAAAATAAGTGTCGTAGATCACATATATAGATGAACACATGACAAAGAAAGTGAAAATGTGACAACACGGGGATCTGTGGGACAACATGGACATCAACCAAGTTACACTCCGGAAGTGTGACAAAGTTCCATGGGGGAGTGAGCATCAACCATGAAAATGTAAATACAAATATTAGAAGGGGAAAATATTATGTCTCTCATAGATCTAAAAAGGGAAGTGTTGGGGTTAAACCATATAGTAGTGTTACATAGATCTATAATCGTTAAAACATATAAGCAATGAATGTGGAAATAACTAGAAGATGAAATAAAAAAGAGAAAAATAACACTAGATTTAACGTGGTTCACCCAAAGGTGTGGCTACATCTAGAAAGAAATGACCAATATTATTATTTAGTGCTTTACAAAGGAAATACAATGAAGATATGTTGTCTTCCAACACCTAACAAGGTGTTCAATGCTTTTCCTCACTCAGCTACTCTTTCTTTCTCACCAAGAAAAATAACTTGCAAAATAATTTCTATTTTATTCTCTCATACCCTTATACAATGTATACATGTATATATATATATATCTATTATGGGAAACTAACTATGCTTTTACAATTAATAAATAATCTTTAAAGTAAGAGATTTATTCTAATTCTTGTTTAAAGAATAAAGCACCCTCACACAGGTGACCGATGCTAGTTCTTTCTTGATCAATGTCGGTCACTTCTTAACCGATGTTGGTTACTTTCTGACCAATGTTAGTCACTATCAAAACCAGAAAAATGTAAAAGTAAGCTTCCTATGAAGCAATTAAGCTCCACACTCAACAATATCCCACTTGGAGATCAATTGCTGTATTGTACTATGCATCACCATCCTTGGTTCCTTTTCCTTGGCATGTTTCTTCCTCTTCAAGTCTCAAACTCAAAGAACAAAAAAAGTGGAGTGAAGCTTCAACTTATCCCATACCAATAGCTTCGTTAAAAAATATGCAAGGTTCTCATCCATATGGATTTTTTCAAAATTTAGCTTCCCATCCTCCAACACATGCCGTATGAAGTGATACCTCAATTGAATGTGTTTCATTCTTTTCTAGATGAATCACGATCTGATTATTGATGTATAATCTACAATCCTCTTGCTCCTTACCCAACTCTTTCATGAACTTGCTCATCCATATCATCTCCTTGCTAGCTTCTGTAGTTGCAACATACTTTTCCTCTATAGTAGACAAAGCCACAACCTTTTGTAATCTTGAAATCCACGTAACTTCCATTCCACCTACTATGAAAACATATCTAATGGTGCTCCTCCTTCCATCCAAATATCCAGCCATATCTTAATCAACATAGCCGCATAAAGAAGTATCAAAACCTCATAACATAACTCCATACCAAAATTCCCTCTTAAATACATGAGAATCCACTGAACTACTTTCCAATGTTCTTTACTTGGATTATTCATAAACCTACTCACAACTCCCACTACCTGTGCAATGTATGGTCTAGTACAAACCATGACATATATAAGACTTGATATTGCTGAAGCATAGGGAACACATTCCATGTACTTAACCTCCTCGTGTGATGAAGGACAATAATCTTCGCTTAATTTGAAGTGTCAAACCATAGGTGTACTAACAGGTTTTAAATTTTTCATGTTAAACCTTTCCAACACCTTACCGATATCAGCCTCCTGAGACAAATACAAATTCTTATTTATCCTTTCTTGGGAATTTACATGCCAAGGATTTTCTTTACAGCTCCCAAATCCTTCATTACAAATGTGTGAGCTAACCTTTCTTTAAGTTTACCAATGTCTTGCATACTAGATCCTGCAATCAACATATCATCCACATATAATAACAAAATAACATAGCTCCCATTTTCAAGCTTCTTAAAATAAACACAATGGTCAGATTCACATCTCATATAACCATGCTCATGCATAAAAATGTCAAATCTCAAATACCATTACCTTGGAGCTTGCTTGAGCCCATATAGGCTCTTTTTAAATCTACACACAAGTTTCTCCTTACCCTTGACTTCATAACCAAGTGGCTGCTGCATATAAATATCTTCCTCCAAATCACCATGAAGAAAATCCGTCTTAACCTTGAAGTTGTTCTAAATGCAAATATTCTGTTACAACCAAACTTAAAACAATACAAATAGAAGTCATCTTAACTACAGGAGAAAAAATCTCATCAAATTTAATACCTACTTTCTATGCAAATACCATAAGCCCCTCCTTGTAATTTTTAGTCCACCCTCTTCTTCCTTGATTTTGTAAACCCATTTGTTCTGTAGAGTTTTCTTACATGCTATAAACTTGACCAAATCCCATGTCTGATTTTGTTCCAAGGAGTCCATCTCCTCATCCATGTCATGCTCCCACTGCTCATGGGTATCCACCTACATTACTTCTTCAAATATTTCTAGTTCACCACTATCAATCAATAATAAATAAGAAAAGGAAGGTGAAAATATCTCTGGAGGTCTACTTACTCTTTGTGACCTTTTTACTAAGATCTGGGGCTAGTTCTGTGCTTGTTGCACATTCATGTCAATATTTTTCAGTGACCGACACTAGTCACCTATAACTGACCATGGTTCAGAATCGACCATAGTTCCTTTGTCAGTAGACCATTGCGGTTGCCTTACGAAATCGGTTCTAGGAGTACCTACACATCGGTTCTTATAGTGTCTTCTCCGAACTTGATCCTATCTACTGATGCTAGTTATCCTAACCAACATCGATTTCTGTAGAATTGACATCGGTGTCTATGGATGTTTGTATTAGGTTTGAAATTTGATTTTCCTTCAAAATCTTCTCAACTTTCATGTTTAGGTACAAAAACGTAATCCTGTACATTATTTTTTCATTCCAATGAATGTCACAACTCCTAACAATCTTAGAATATTTTAAATCCCAAAATCGATATCTGAAATAACCAAAGCCATAACCAAGGAAATTACATCTCTTATATTTAGCATATGTTAGCATATGGATTTGCACACATGCAAATGACATGCAAAAGTGTGGGAATGAAGTCCCTCCTTAATGAAGGTGAGGTTGCCTTTATTGAAAACCAAAACTGTATTTACATATGTACATTAAAAATTGTATGTGGGGTTTGTTTTGGAACATCAATGGAAAGAAAAGTGAATGAAGGAGATGGAATGGAATGAAGGAAAGGAGTGAAATGGAATGAACTGAAAGTGCATGCAAGATTTAGGTAAAAACGGAACCTAATATTGTATGAAGAGGAAAGATGAATAACCAACACAAATAAACAAAGTTTGAGTTAGTCAAACAAGAACGTGTAAAAGGGAACACACATGAGCAAGTAGATAATCAGAGCTTGATCACTGTGAACTAGAACAAGCGATTAATAATATTAACAATAAGATCAAAGATAATATTTGCATGCAAGATTCAAACACCTAAAATCTAATGAACATAAGAACATCAAATGTTACAAGAGACAATGAATGAGACACAAAGTTCATATTTCATTTAACTCCAAATTTTTTTCACAAAAGAACACAAAGTTTCTTCCCCGAAACAAAGCTTGCAAAAAAAGTATTTTCTTCTCCTCTCTCAAAGTCACCCTTTACAAATGAGCCCCTCACTTCCTTTTATAACCCAAAAGTTGGTTATAAAGTAGTTAGGGTTTTACATGATCATTAAATAAGGCACTTAAGTGGCCTTTGACTTTTTCAACAACTTTATTAAAGACAACCCAAAAATAGAAATTACTTAAAATATCCATTATTTCTGAAAAAAATAACAACACCTTTTAAAAATATACAATAATAACCAAGCCTTATCCATTGAAATGGGGTCCGCCTATCTCAAGCATACGAGAAATGGACTCTCCCACTTCGTTATATACCAAGAAAATCAACTCCTGCACCACCGGTCAAATTAGGATCTGCCACTTTTGCGAGTTGAAAGGATCTAAACCTTCCCAAAGTTTCAAACATATTTTCTTCTTCTGGAGGTTCACTTGGTTGAAGAATAGCCTCACAAAATACCTGCAATTCAAGAATTCTACTTGGTATATCATTTAAATTAATAATTTTGGATTGAGAATTCTCAAATAAGTTCTTCAATTTGATGCACCGCTCCATGGAAACTGACGAGAAATTGTTGGTGGGAGTGTACATGTCCTTAAACAATTGTGAAAATTGTTCTTCCACCTGCTCCGATGAACACCTTTGATTATGCTCATTTACGAGGTTACAAGGAATCTCAGCCATGAATTCCTAAATCAAGGAGAGTGAAGTGAAGGCTTCACTGCACATGCTATCATAATGGATCATATAATCCTCAAGAAGCATTTTTATTGATTTGAGATGTAGACACCAAAGAAAACGTGTCCCTCGATGTTCAAATTTGAGAATTCCTTCAATAGCTAAAATAGAAGATTCCATACTTTTCATTTCCTATAAACTGGGAAATATCTCATCCAAATTTGATATAGCAGAAACAAAAGTTTCTTTGAAAGAAAGAATTAGATCCAGATACGCACTGATATCTTCATGAAGCTTAACCACAGTCTTGATCGTCCCTTGGCCTAAAACAAGAATCTTTGAAAGCCAAGTTTTAGGGACATGAACCAATGTGTTTATTTCCTATGACAAATTGAGAGTATCTTCATCTGGGGCAGACACTACATCAAGTACCAGGAAGGTGGATGATATGGGATTTATCAAATGTTGAACATATTCCACCAATTGATTCTTTTCAGCCTTGAGCCGAGAGTTTTGAGACTTGTATTTCTCAAGTCTTTTTAGCATGATATCAATTGAATCTCAAGCCATCACCATGTCACTTTCTAATGTAGATCTTCCAAGTCCCATTATGGAAACTCCATAGTCGGTGGGCCATAAGCATCACACTCTTTATCCACTTGTGGAATGGAAAGGTCTGTAAATTTGTTTCCATCATTATCCACCATTATTTGAGAAAGCACCTTAGGCTTCTTAGGAATGACGTCATTTGAAAGTTTGAAAAGGGCATAAAAATCAATGTCAATTGACTTGACAAATCTCTTCCTTTTCTTTACTTCAGAATCAACCTAGGAAGGAGTATACTATTTTAGCATATAAAATCCTAGAGCTTGAATCAATATTCTCATTATTTCGGACATCATGAGATCCTTCTTGAATCCTATATACAACCTTGATTTAAGGAGACACAACATCAATATCCCCTTCCTGATTATTCAGGAGATTTTGGGAAATCCCTTCATGAAATTCATTCTCTGAAGTGTTTGATATTTGAATTACCTATACCTAAGTGGATGCTTGTTTGAAGCATGGCTGAGGATCATTTACTGCTAGCTTCGAGAGAACTATTAATGATGTGGGTAGAAGAATCTCTACTCGAGGTAGAAAATCTAGACACACGCTCTCTTCCTTCTTTGGGGTTTGGATCTTTGGATCTCTCTCCTTGTGACATGTTACTTGGCAAAGTGGATTTTGGCAACCACTCTTTTCTTGCCTATTGTGTATGATTGGATGGTAATGAGGTTGATCGAGAAGAAACCTTGGTCGAATGGAGACCCCCTCATAAAGGCAATTTTTGTGATCCCGAAACGTGATATGGAATGGATTATAATTTGTAAAGTTCTCTATCATACCAAGATATGCTTCTTTTGATAATTGGTTGGTTTTTTCCATCAAGAGAAAATTCATCTCTTTTAGTCTAGTCGATTCGAAGCAATGGGGTAAAGGAAACGTCATCATATAAGGGATCGATGAAATCCTCATCATCATCTATGAGTGAATCAGAGGACTCTTGATGCGGAAGGCCTTGATCTGAGCAAGTGTTAGGTGAGAGTACTCCCATCTTCTTACCTCATGTTCATCCGAGCAAGCAGCCCATAAATCTTCCATGGTAGGATTATGTTGGTACTTCACTCCCATAATATTTTGCATATATCCATTGATATCAAACCGGGCTCTTTTCACATATGGATGAATGGTTATGAGAGCAAAATCTTTTCCATCAGCTATGCATTGAAAAGATTTGGACATTGGTATTCCTTGATTTGGATCAGAAATAAATTCTTGAATGGTGCTTGTCACTAAGAAGGCAGTGAACTTGGAATAATTGTCGTGCTATATCCATTAATGCCCATCCCTTCACGCGTGTACTTAGGAAGTTTCCACGGGGTCCCAGTAAAACCACTCACGTGAATGTAGGAAAAAGATGAAAATTGAATAAACCAGTTCCCCATTGGGAAATGACACTCATGGCTTCTTTGGAAAACCTTTCCTCAATTCCGATTCAGTTCCGAATTACACGAAGGTGAATGCATTTTTGACTCTTCTAAAATGGTGAGAAATATTTTTGAAGCTAAGCTAAGGGTAATAATGAAAAAAAATGTTCGACGGCCCCATGACTCCTCTCATTTCAAGTCCCGAAAATAGCTTTCTTCGTGCTACTACATAGGTCAGATATGAAGTCATGTAGAAGCATCTAGTCATCTTAACTTCTATCAATTATTTGTGAAGGGTGTTACTGATGATGGTGGCCCAATCCACAAACTCCTTCTTGGCTAGGATGATACAAATAAACTGGTACATCCATGGGTGGAAAACCCTAGCAGAAGGTAGGCCAAAACTCAACTTAGGAGAGTGATCATGTCTCTGATTTCTTCCACAAACTCAACGTGGTATAGTTCTTTGGGAAGCCTTTCAGTTTGAGGTCTCTTGGTTACTAACTAGTTTTTGACCATTTTTCTCCATCTCAGGGGTTCTTCATCCCATAATTCTTGCACTAACTAGTGAGTGATATCCGCATTCTCGGAAAGTCGGATATGCCAAGTGATTCCTTAATGTGTTCGGTGTGATCAAGAGGAAAGGCTCATGATTATCTTTAAAAATTCCTCATCTCTCAGGGTCATAATGCTCTGTGCAAGCAATAACTAACTCTAGACATTGCACCGAGATAGGGAATGCCACTACTTGGGGTAGGCCACTATGGTAAAGTCTATCTGAGAAAATGGTTTTGCCTTCAGTTTTCACTCGCTCGCAAAACTGTTGCACATTGATGTGACCTAGATTGGTATCGGTGATGTTGTCATATGCTAACTTAATGGAACTAGGAGGGATAATTCCTTGGAATTCATATTTTAGGGTAGATTTGTTAGATTTCTCCACTAGCATCCTCGATCTTCCCACAGATTTGGATTTTTCGGCCATTATGAATTTAATAGAAGAACGACTCAAGCATGCCAAACAACGCAAAGCGGGCTGGGTTTCTCTCTAAATCCTCGTCGACGGAAGAAAAATATTTCTTGTTATAATATTATTATTATTATTATTATTATTATTAAAAATAATAATTGTCTCGAATTACATTTTTATAAAAAAATGTCAATACAAACATATCGAGACTAGGCACGAGTTTCAAATCTGGCGACAACAATGATATCTATTTATTTATTTTAATTAAAATCTCCCGATTTTAATATTTCATGTGGATCAATTTAATCTCTTTTTTTTAAAATTTGCCTTGGCTACATGAACTACTGATTTTTTGCATTGGAAGACTCCTGATTTTGTGAATGCGTGAGAAAAAAACCACAAACTGGTTTTGCTATTCCTAGGGCAGCCTGCTCTTTCTCTCTCTCCCTGTGTGAGAATTTTATTGATTTTATTTCTCTCGATATCTCTATTCTTTCCATCAATTTGGACGCGCCACCGCTTCCCCTTTTTTATTTAAAAACTTGTTCTATTTTTCCCAGGCACGTGGAAAACTTCTTATGCTTGGTGCCTCTTCCCACATGAGTGAATTTTGATTTGTTTTTTTGTTTTTCAACTACGTTTTGACTTTGTCCTCCTTCCCAGGCATGTGTGGATTCTCCTTAGACATGTGTGGGATTCCTCTATGCTGCTCTTTGTACTTTTTTTACCTCCCAAGGCATCTCCCCCAATGCGTGAGTTTTGAAAATTTTTATCTTCTTTTTAAAACACACGTGGATTATACTTAAGATGTGTGGAGAGCTGTTCCTTTCTTGTTGTGCATGGGATGTTGTTTCTTTTTACCTGGCGCCTCCTCTGACCAATGCATGGAGTAAAAACCGTTTATTGTCCTTTTTTCCTTTCTCCTTGCATGGGAATTTGATTTGTTTTTATTTCTTGGACTGTTTTTTTCTCTCTCCAGACAAATGCGTGGTCTTCCACTCGGTGCGTGGAGTTCTCCTGAATGTTGCTCTTTGTTGATGTTTTGGTATTTTAACAATGCATTAAAATTGTTTTATTCTACCCATGCATGTGTGGGATCCCTTCAAATGGGTGCGTGGAAAAATGCTCCAAAATTTATAATCAATTTTGTTGTCCTCCTTTTCACTCACAAGGCGTCTCCTCCTTGGCTGGGCATGGCCTATTTTAATTTTCTTGAAACTGTTCTTTCTTTTCCCAGTGCCTCCTCCAATGCGTGGGAAAAAGGAATTTTTGTCTTCTTTTTAAAACATCCGCAGGTTTGTCTTGTTCTTTCCTCCTTCAACCACTTTCCCAGTGGAAATAATGCATGGAAACTTGTAAAGAAATTTTTTTTTTTTTTACTGTTCTTACTTCCGGTGTGGCTTTTGGATTTTGATTAAACTTCTTTGCATGCACAACTGATATATCAATGGCGTGAGTTTCTCTTGCATTATGGGATGTTGACAAAATATTATGTCCTTCAGAAGAAATAAGAAGCAATTGGAAAGCTTCGCACGAATTTTTCCAACGAGTTTGATGGAGGAAGTTATGGGGATTAATCCAACTTCCTCTCTTCCCAGGTAGTGGGCTTAAGTGCCGGGGGAAATGGGGAAAGCAGATAATTGCCAACAGAATGGAAAAGTGGGTTGGCAATCCCCATTCAATTTCCCCATGTGGGAAATTGGGGAATTTCTTGCCCATTAGCCAATCCATGATTTGGCAATTGGTGGAGAAAATCCCACGTGCGGGAAATTTGAAGAAGATTGCCAGGAAAGGGGAAATCCGGGTTCGGGAAGCCAAATTGGCATTCTCGGCAGTTGGAAGCATAAGCTTACTTCCCCAGGCAAATTAAAATTTGTCGAATGAAATTTTAATTTATATTTATTTAATTAAATACTCTCAAGTTATTTAAAAGTTAATTTTATTAAACAAGGAGCAATTAATTAATTAAATATTAATTAATTAATTTTAATGTATTTTAACGTGATTTAAAGCTTGGCGGGAAGAGTTCTTTCCCGAAAAGGATGAAACGAAGACCAAAATGATCACAAAAATGAGACGATTGCAATGAGGGCAATGAACCACACAAAGTATCACTTTTCAAAATTTTCAATTTTTTCATTTTTTATTATTTTTAAACAATTTTGTGAAGTCAAAATTGGTGATAAAAACATCCAACTTCCTCCTATTTTCTCTATCAACATGCACAAAATCTTCTGAGCCAAAAAATCTAAGAAAAGAAAAATGTACCTATTTTCTAGACCAACCTTCTTTTGGTATTCCACCATCTAGTGCTACTAAAGGTCCACGGTTGAACAAGTACAATGTTGTATCCACTGTTTCTACCCAGAACTTCAAAGGCAAGATGACATGTATCCTCATGCTTATAGCACGTTCCATGATTGTTCTGTTCATTCTTTCTGCAACTCTATTCTCCTGTGGAGTTCTAAGAACCATTCTTTCTCTTTGTATTCCATTCATTGAACAATAATCATTGAAATCCTTGCTGTAGTACTCACCACCATTGTTAGATATAAGGCACTTCAATTTTAAGTTTGTTTCATTTTCTACAAGGTATTTCCACCTTTTAAAAGTTTCAAAACATCATATTTATGCTTAATACAATAAATCCATACCTTCCTTGTGGCATCATCAATGAAAGTCACATAATATTGGGATCCTCCAATAGAAGCTACCTGAGCTGGTCCCCACACATCTAAGTGTACAAACTCTAACTTACTCTCCTTATTTGTTGACCCAACCTTGAGAAATCTCATTCTCTTCTGCTTTCCAAATATGCTCACAGAATTCAAGATCCAAATATTTCAAATATGATAACTTACCCTTAGCACTTTGTAAGATCTGCATTCCTTTTTCACTCATATGGCCTTGTTGATTATGCCACATGGTTGCATCTGAATCTGTAGTAGATAGAATAGAAAAGGAATCAATAACACATGTAGACAAATATAAATTTCTCACATTCTTACCTCTTGCCATAATAAGATATCCCTTGGTAAGCTTCCAAGAGTTGGCTATGAATGTAACCACGCATCCAAATTCATGAAGTTTCCCTACAGATATTAGATTTCTCTTAAGGCTTGGCACATACCTCACATCTTTCAATACCCATGGATTTCCATTTTGTAACTTTAGATAAACATCACCTTTACCAAGTAATATTTCATGGATCATCATCTCCTAAATAAATTTATCTAAAATCACCTTGAACATAATTTATGAAATAACCCTTATTAGGGGAGCATGGAAAGAAGCTCCAGAATCTAAAACCCAAGATTCTAATTTATTATCCAAGGAGAGAATAAGGGCATCTTGCTTTATCTCACTTGTAATGTTTTCCTCTTTACCTTTTTCTTTACCTTTGTTTGATGTATTCTCTTTGTTTTCCTTGGACCAACACTCCTTCTTTATGTGTCCTCTCTTTCCACAATTCTTGAAAAGTAAATCTCTATACCCTGATATAGATCTGCCATGCCTTGAAATCGATCTCCCATTCTTATTTCTCTTTGATAATCTCTCCTTAGATCTTCCCCTGCTTTCTACGCTTAAAATGTTTCAGATGATACTTCTCCTAAGATTTTCTTGTGTATTTCCTCATAAAGGATTACACTAACCACATCATCAAATTTCAAACCTTTAGAAGCAATCATTGTATTAATAACAAACATTACAAAGTTATCCCAACTATCTGGAAAAGAGCATAAGAATAAAAGTGCTTTCACTTCATCATCAAATGGAATTTCTATCGATTTTAATTGATTTACAATATATTGAAATAATTCAAATAATTAGATACGAGATCCACCTTCTTGCATCTTCTAATTAATTTTTTTCCATCAAATAAACCTTTTTCGAATAACTAGGCGTTTCATACAAATTTTCTAAAGATTTCATCAACTCTACCGTGGTTTTTGCATCTGTAAAATTCAAAGCCACCGATGCTTTGCTAGACTCAATCTTATAAATCCAAGAGCCTTTCTCTCAAGAACCTTCCATTCTTCACCACATTGTGTTTGGTTGTCCATGCTCATCTAACAAGTAAGTATAGATATTTTGGTACAAATAATCCTCTACTTGCATCTTCCATAGTTGATAATTACAACCATCAAATTTCTCTACTCGGTATTAACTATCTTCTACCATTTCTCTGTTCCCACTCAATAAAAAAACCCTCTATGAGTAAATCCTGTCAACACACAAAATGTCCAAACAAAGCTTTGATACTAGTTGTTGGGGTTAAACCATATAGCAGTGTTGCACAAATTTATAATCAGATAAAACATACAATTATTGAATGCGGAAATAACCAGAAGATAAAATCAAACAAGAGAAAAATAAATTAGATTTAATGTGGTTCACCCAAAGGTGTGGCTACGTCCATCAAGAAAGAACCAATATTATTATTCAGTGCTTTACAGAGGAAATACAATGAAGATCTGTTATTTTCCAACACCTAATAGGGTGTTCAAATATTTTACCTCACCTAGCTACTCTTTCTTGCTCACCAAGAAAACTAACATGCAAAACAATTGCTTTTTTCTTCTCTCATACCCTCATACAATGCATACATGCATAGATATTTATTCTGGGTAACTAACTATGCTTTTAGAATCAATAAATCATCTTTAAAGCAAGAGATTTATTCTAGTTCTCGTTTAAAGAACAAAGCACCATCACACAAGTGACTGATGCTAGTTTTTACCGATGATGCGGTCACTTGTTAACCGATGCTAGTTACCTTCTGACCGATGCCGATGCACCTTTAAAAACCAATAGCATGTAAAATCAATCTTCTTATGAAGAAATTAAGCTCCACAATCAATAGGAAGGTGTAAAAATATGGGGTGATGTGTAATCCATAGTGTATGCAATCATGACTCCTCCAAAGGAGTAGGGAAGTTACATTATAGAAATGGAAGTAACTACCATATGATGTACTAACGCATTGATGCACATTGATGCAAAAAATATAATGATGATCCCTATTATACCTATGACCTATGACCTTACTAAGTGAGATGAATCTCCACGTGATGTGGAAAATGACTCACATCAACACCCCCTTAATTATAACTTAGGATGAGCCGAAAATCAAAAATGAGAAACCAGCCCCGGAAACAAAACTTGATGCGGCACCTATGAACAACAAGGATCTTAAACAATGGAGGAAAAACTAGTGGGAAAAACATCCACCATAAGATATGGAAAACAATCTATAATATAAGAAAGATGCCATAAATGGGTCCCAAAAATTGAGGATCCTGATAAGGTACTTATGTAAAAAAGGAAAATCTCTCGGAAAGAAGAAGAAGAGAGGAGAAAGAGAGAGGAGACAAGATGGGATGCATAGGAAGCCATAGATAGATATTAACTCTACAACTCTAGGAAGTCTCCAAGAAGAGTGTCGATGACGTGGTCCTCAGCCTCTAGACTGAAGAAGAACCACCCGCACCGAACTATGTGCCTTCCCTTAGGAAGGATAGAAATGGAGTACTAGAATTCCTCCCACTCCGCGAAGGAAACCAAAGGCAACAAAGTATGAAGAACTTTGAATCTAGTCCATGGAAATGTGACATAGGTCTAGAAAATGAGTGCCAAAGAACCGAAGATAATGCCACGAGCATAAAAATGTTAGAGTGAGAGATAGAACATCCACCGAAAGGATGTCCATGTGAAGTGAAGGCAATGCAAAAAATCCCACAAGAGTAGAAAGAGGATCTACAAGAAGAGGTGGATCAATGATGATCTATTGAAAAGTAGAAGTGATAAGAGTCCTAGAAGGGGAACTCCCAACAAAGGAGATGGAGAAATCCTTTGAAACACCTATAGAAGGATGAAAAACTATATTTCATCACAAGTAGGTACTATGAAAATATGATGAAGGTCTGGTAGATAATCATCCTAAGAAGGGGGCTCGATAAACAAAAGAGTGATGTATGACATGTATGAGTCATCAACCAAATGAATAGGAGTGGAAAGGGCCTCACACATTGGAAGTGGAAAAGAGTTATATGTAATGATGGTATGAGGTTGAGAAGGAGAGTTCCCGATGTTTGATGAGAAGGGAGGAGTTTCAACATACTCTGGAAAGGTGAGAGAAGGAGTGGAGTCCCGAGTATTACTCTCATTAGCAAGAATAGAAGCACAATCCTCATCATCAGGGATAAAATCAATTGAGTTTATGTCAACAGAATTTTCATCACATGAAGAAGAAGATGAGATAAATGTCTCAAAAAAAAAAAAAACAGCATGTGAAGGGTCTCCAAACAAAGAATCAAAGATGCTCTAGATGGTGTGGGGAGTATCTAAGTTTTCCACATGAAGGTGATGAGGTCTGGTGACATGAAACATCAAGTGACCAATAACATGTTCACATGTGTTGAGATATTCCTCAAGATAAGTAGTATCGAGTGGGTGTCGAATTGGCCCATTTAGAAAGTGTGAAAGACCTTCGTAGGAAAAGTAATGTTCCATAGAAGAAGCATGCCATGCTATGTATATCACTCTCCTAAGAAGAAATGGTGGAGGATGTAAAGTGATCATGTGATGCTCAATTCTATAAATAACATCCTCCATGATGCTAAAGTAAGAAGTGAAAGGTACATGAGAAGATGGTGAACGGATACAAGTAATATTACAAGATGTCATAATTATCTAAGAATGCATCTGCGTGTAATAAAATACACAAGAATAATGATGACCCCTTATTTATAGAAATTTATAAGTAGTGTGTGATTAAAATAGGGTGTGTTTATACAATGTTGGACAATTGAAAAATCACCTTGCAGTAGGTGAAAAATTGTGCAAGAGTGGAGGCCATAAAAATTCCTAGTCAGAAGTAGAGGAATGACATATAATAAGGCACAAAAGGTGTCAGAAAAACAAGGGTATAAACATTCCTTAGTGTGAGAGAAGGCATCTCACATTGAAAAAAAAAAAGGATGTTTTCTTACTTTGTAAGATTGTGGTAGACATGCTCACTAACTCGTAGGAAAATAATACCACTACAATAGATGAGCTAGAAAAAATACTTGAAAAAACCCAATAACCCTATACAGAGGCCTGAAAAAACAATACCCCCATTTACAATGAATTTTTTTAATAAAAAACCATTTAATTATAGTGGACTAATTTAAAAAAGGACAAAGAACGTAAAAAAACTAAAAAAGGGTGTAAGAAGTCCGGAGCTAGGGCGAGCTAAAAACACCTTGGCAAGTTGAAGAAGAGCTCGGTGGGAAAGTTGGCAAGATCTGCAAGGAGGATCTTGGGTAAACGGGTTACGTAACTTGGTGAGTCGAGATAAACGGAGGTTGGGCAAGCTAAACCGCATGTGAGCTGAGTTGAGTTGGTGGTGGATGTCATAGGTCAGCACCAAAGAAGGGTACGAGTTCTACATGGATGTACCGAGTTAGATGGATGGAGCGTTGGGTTGATTACGGGAGAAGATGACATGGTAGAAGAGGTTATGCATTTGAGTGTGGGGAGGTCCACGTGTCGAAGAAAATGAGAAGGGTGTTGAGCCGGGGTTGGTGAGTGCCATGTGTCGAGCTAGAAGCGGGAGTTCAATGCTTATTTGGGAGTGCTTGCATCATGTGGAAGGAGTGAGTTGACTGATAAAGTGGTCTCCGAGGAGAACAATGAATGCCATGTTGAGTCGACATCTTAAGATATCGAGTTGAAATGAACTCGATTTAGTGTAAATAATCTTCCGATTCCAAAGCAAGCGAGAAGGTCTCGAGCACATGTTAGTAATGACCAATTATAAAACCAAAATGATAATGGATGAGGTAGGGCTCAAGTGGTGAGAAAGGGAAACTAGACTTGGATTGAGCTCAAGACACAAGAGTCAAGGTGAGAAAACAACATTCTAGGGGTCAAGACATGACACAAATACATAGATCGGGGTAGTAACATAGGAGTTGAACATATGGGTTTGAGAGAAGAGTGTATACATGGGTGGAGAGTTAGAGCCAATGATAGATATCGAGAGAGTTGGAGGTTGGTAGATAGGGGCCGAGCACGCAAACATCTAGGATGAAATATAAACATGAACAAGAGTTAGAGGATCCCAAAACAAAATGAAGGATGCATAGCTCAAGCACAATCTAATGAAGGTCAAGCTTGAGTTGAAGAAAAACAAAATGTCAAGCAAACACTAATTGTCAAAGATGAATGCATGTGAGTGATATGAATGAGTGATGAGATGGGAGGGACAACTCGGTTCCCGGCTTGATATCTCAAGGCCGAGTTAGGGCAAGAAGGACCACTCAACCAATTTTTAAGGACTACACTTTAAACCTTATTTGTTGAACCTGTAACTGTAAAACTCAAAACATACATACAAACCACGAAAAAAATGAACACATGAAATTACAAGCAAAAACCTTGAATGATATTTGAAACCCAAAATTAGATTGAAATAATGCATTTGATGCATCAATGGAATAGCCATTATGACGCTTGCACAAAAAACCTATAGAATGAAAACCAAGAGTAGTAGGGTAATAATGAACATGTGAGTAGAAAAAATCACAACTTGTGTTCGATAAATTGACAAAGAAAGAAAAAATGTGACAATATGAGTATCTATGGGATAACGTAAACATTCCCTGAGTTGCACTCTAGTAGCGTGATGAGGTTCCATGGGGAGTGAACAGCAACCATGAAAATCTTCATGTAAATATTGGAAGGGGAAAATATCATATTCCTCTCATAGATCTAAAAAAGGAAGGTGTACAAATAGAGGGTGTTGTGTAACCCTAGTGCATGCAATCATGAATCCTTAATTGGAGAAGCGGAGTTACATTTCAGAAATGGAATTAGCAAACATATGATGCATTGGCCTTGACCGATGCACATAATATAATGATGACCCCTATGACACCTAAGACCTATGACCTCACCTAAGTGAGATGACTCACCACATGATGTGGAAAATGACTCACACCAACAGTAACAAAGTGCCAAATGGTGAAATACAAGCAAGATGATGGCAGTGCAATGTGTATGGGACATAAAGGGACAAGGATAACTAATGCAAGAACAAATAATATTGGGACCACATATCGATACTCTTTTATGTACTATCTCTAACCCATAATGATTACATGAATAATCATTCCCCATTCCTAGAAGGCCCCTTAAGGAACCCACTCAAGAAATAGATGCATCAGTGACCCTTATCTACACAAAGGAAATTGTTAGTAACAAGTATGAAAGATGAAAAGTGAAAAATTAGGTGTATACATTTAGAACTTATCCAAATTTGATCTTCTTGTGAACGTGGGAATCCTTACCATTCTTGAAATTTCTTCACACTGCAATGGTTGATTTTGATACATGTAGAACACTGGATTTCCACAATAAGCCTCCACGTATTTTATACTTAGCCAATTTTTAAACCTTGATTCCAAGAAGAAATTTTCCTTGGCCTCGAAATTGATGATTCATCCAAAATAGAAAAGGGAGTGTGATTTTGGATAACAATTTGGTGACTCAATAGGGTTATCTAAATGTAGATAGACAAATGAGTTCCTTAACAATCCATTGGGCATGAAGTCAAGTACCTATCTTTGGAATTATGATCCTTAGCTTATATTTTCCCTGAACTTGACATGGATTGACATCTGATGGATCCACAAAACAATAAAAATCCTTCAACACCTCGAGAATGAAAATACCATCCACGATAGCTAGGAATGTGTGTAAGGAACTTAGGGAAATGAAACTATACTACCAAAAAAAATAATGCATTGAAGAGAACTTAGAGGAAGTAAAATTAGTCAAATATAAACAAAATAAATCCCTTAATTCAAAAACAATGTTTTAGGTAGATCCCATTCATTGGGATCATAAGCTCTTCTCCATCCAATTTTGACAATTAGAAAGTGTTGTGTGGCTTACAACCTGAGATAACATATGGGGCCCTCTATATATCATAAAAATTTGAGGTCCTTCCTAGTTTGGATATATCTTGGTCCCATTTGAGGACAAGATATCCTTCATGAAAGAATCTAGCCACTACTTTCTTATCAAAGTACTTTTTAATTTGAGCTTGATTTTTTTCTATTGTCTACATTACTTGATCTCTTAATTCTTCTAGCTCCATGAGATGTTTATATCTGATATTCACGACTTCAAGTGTTGGGGTAATAATGTCAAGTAGGGACACCTTTTAGGTGGGCCACCACTTCACACCCCATGTTTAAAATTTTATTTATAAAATTTATTAATTTGAGTCAGTCTCACATTTAAAATTAAATCATTGTGATTTAATTAAAGAGTGAAATGGTGCACCCAAGTGCAATCAATTCACACACCCTATTTAATAGGGTGATCCCTCACGAAAGTAGGGATCGGGAAAATTGAATTGTGAATATTTCATTTGCGAGAGTGTGTGAATATTTATTATTTCAACATTGTAATTGTTGTGCAATTGTTTTGTGTGGGACTGAGGAGGAAGTGGAAGTGTTGGGTAAAAATATTTGGTAAACTCTAATAAAGGCAATTCTTTATTTTGAATTGGGGTTTTTACTTTTGGGTTTCCCCACTATAAATCATGTGTTCATGTGTTGTGTTATTTACATTTACTATGTTTTACTTTGTAAAGTTATTTTGAATATATTTACTTCATTTGATTTATTAAATATTTGTACATTTCTAAAAACTTGAATCCTTGGCATTTGATTTATGAATACTCAATTATTTATTTAATTAATAAACCTATGAAATTTGACATGATATCGAGAGCGAGTTTTGAGTGTGTGCGGGAAATGAAGGAAATTGTACAATGGAAATTGTATAAATTTTCCAAAAAGGGACTTCATACAAACTTGAAAGGTGCAAAAATTCAATCTAATTTTTACTCAAATAAATAAATAAATAAATAAAACTTGAAATATATATATATATATATATATATATATATATATATATGTATGTATGTATGTATATGTATATATATATGTATGTATGTATATATATATATATGCATATGTATATGTATGCATGTATGTGTATGTGTGTGTGTGTGTGTGTATATATATATATATATATATATATATATATATATATATATATATATGTATATGCATGTATATATATGTATACATACATACCCATACACATACACATACATATACATATAAATACACATATACCTACACATACACATACACATACACATATCCATAATCATATCCATATATATATGTATGTATGTATGTATGTATGTATGTATGTATGTATGATAGTTTTGCATATATAAATTAAATTTGAAACCAATTCTTGGTTTTTGTAAAATATGCAAATTCCTTGATTTTTAAAAAATTGGTTTGGAAAAGGAATTTTGTTTGAATAGAGACCCTAAAAAGAATTTTGTGGCTTGTGTGAAGCTTGATCATCTTGGCCTCTCCCATATAAGCACAAAAATGATCTGATATACACGTAAAAGGAATTTTTATATCATTATTTTTCATTCAAACCCCGTGCACCTACTAAAAATTATAAAAAGACAATATAAAAATTATTGTTTATAATTGAAATTACCCTCCAATCTATTGTATTTTGGTTAAAATTTTCAATAACCCTGCTTATAGACCCTTGAGCGTTTCCATTTTTGTCTAGAAAATTACAAAAATCAACAAAGATATCATTAAAAATAACAATTTAATAAAAATGCCCCTCTACAATTGTTTCCCTATTTTTTCTTCAATATAAATATGCAATAACTACAAAATGTACTGATTTTTGACTAAAATACCAAAGGAAAGTAAATCAAAGATATAAAAATAAAAATTAGCTATCAAATCTTGATATTTTTGGCATATAGAACAAAACACACCCCCGCAAAATTACTCTTTTTTTTTGGGCTCTCTCTCAAAATCTCCCTTATATAAGCATTTTAAATGAAAAAAAAAAAAAACTATTTGAGATAACCTTAGGCACCTCCATTTTTTTGCTAAACTTGCATTTAACAAAAATGAAGTGTTAAAAATTTTAGTGTAAGAAGAATTTCACCCCCTTCCTTATAGACAAAAAAAAACACTTTGGTTAAAGTTTTTAATCACATATTGTGGGAAACCCTAAAATCATTTTGGGATTTCTTTTTTGAAAAAAAAACTATAGTTTATAAATTTTATGAAATCCACATAAGTAAAACTAAGTAAATTTATTTAATGGAAAGTAAAACAAATCTACATAAGTTTTTTTAATTTTTTTTTCTAAAATTAATCATTAAAATCAATGTTTTAGATAACTAGTTTATAAAAATTGAGTAGCTCCCGTGGTTGTGTGAAGGGCTTGTAAAATCCTTGTAACCATTAGAGGTGAGAAGTTCAACTCTCATTCTTTTATTTTATTATAAAAAGTAAAGTAGTTAACTTTTTAGTATTCTTTAAAAAATATGTTTAGCAAAAATACAAATATATTTTATTTAATTTTTTGGATTTTTTTAGAAAAATGAAAAAAACGTACATTTAGATTTCATATTTATCTAAGTGTATTGAATTTTTATTTTAAATTTAATTTAGTTTAATTTTTGTTTGAAAATTTTACTAAATTTTGTTGTTTAGTGGAAATTTTTCTTTAGTTAAATTTGTTTTTCAAGTTGTGTCTATATGCATTTAACATTGAAAAATTACTCAGTAACTACAATTTTTTCAATGGATAAATCACAATTATTAAATGGGACAAACTATAGTATCTAGAGAGTTAGGTTAATATTATGTCTTATGGTAAGGAAAATGTGGGGTATTATCATGGGTGTGGAGAAATGACCCACCGAAAGGCAAATGAACCCTGAAAATCTAAGCTCCTTTGCCCAAAGATCCCAAGAAGCCCTATCAATTCTATTGTAGAGCATAAAAGATGAGTTTTTATTGCATATATGACACATGGAATATCTGATTGATGCTTAGAAACAAATGGAAACCATGCACGAGGGTAGTCACCTCTCAAAGATAATTAAGCTCATAATGAAACTATTTACGACTCCCATGAAGGGGGATGAAAAAATAGTTAATTATTTAGTGAAAATTAAAAACATTAAAACACAATTAGATGGATGTAATTGTGAATTGTTTCAGGATAAATTGCTTTATTTTATCATTTAGATAAACATCCATGAAAAATTCTAAAACTACATCTCCATCCTGAACTCTAAATACCAAAATGAAAATGATTTACTTGATCTGGATACCCTATCATCTCTTCTAATTCAAGAAGAGCGTGTTATGGAAAATTTCGATTCAAAAGAGAATGCCTCTCAGGAATTGTTCTCTCATAATTGTAAATCCTCTAAAAATAGAAATAATAACAATCCTAATCAGAAACCAAACCTCAGATCAAAATTTAAAACTAATCCTAACTCTAATTCTGTTAGGAATAGTCAAAATTTCAAAGTGAAATTCAATGGAACATGTAACAAATGTGGAAAATTTGGTCATAAGGAGTTTGACTATCAAGTGAAAACTAATTTTTTTATTAAAAATACTAAAAATAAGAAATTTAACAATAAGAAGAAGGATCTAAACCAGAACCAAAATAAAACCATGTAAATAATGCTTTGATTAAACTATCACCCTATATATTACACTCTCATCTTCAAATGAAAATGAATGGATCCTAGATAGTGATGCCTTTAGGAACATGAATTGCATTCATGATATCCTTAAAAATGTTGTAGAATGTGAGGAAAATATATATCTAGGGGACAATTCTATCATTCGATCTGAAATTTGTGGGAATGTTAAATTGAAAATGGAATATATAAGAATGTCTTATATGTTCCTCAACCGAAAAAAAAACTTTAATCTTGCTCTCAATTAACTAAAAAAATTATAAAAATTATTATTGTAAAATAAAGGGTATGTGAAAAATAAACTCAATAATGTTATTGCATCTAGTATACGAGAAAAAAATGATTTATATATTTTTGATTGCTTTTTTATGAATCATGTTTTTCTTATTCTTCTAGAAATGATCTTCAAATTTGGCATAAAAGACTAGGACATGTAAATTTTAGGTGTATGTATGAAATGTCTCACCTAAACCTTGTGATAGGTCTCCCTAAAATGAAATTTGATAATGAAACATGTGAAAGTTGCTTGTATGGTAAGAAACATATTGAACCATTTCACAAACATCATGATCTGAACTCATCTCATTTGTTAGAGTTGATTCAAAATGATTTGAGAGGTTCATGTACGTACCCAACTTTACATGTGCTACATTTTTAGAAATGGTTCAAAACCCCAATGATGATTCATGTATTTTCCAAAGGTGTTCGATCTCTTTAACCTCTTTACAAATTATATTTATAGCCTAGTTTACCTTAATTATCCATTTCCTACTTTTCTGCAGCTTCCCACATCAATTTTTCCTTAGTTTTGGCCTATAGTTACAAAACCGCCGCCGCTCAGGCGGCATTTTTTAACCACCACCCCGCAGCAGTGGGAAGTCCAAGAAATTTTTTTAGAACTCTTCATGCGTGAATTAGACTCATATTGCTTAACTTCAATTAACTTTTAGAACACATTTCTCAATCATTTTAGCTGATTTTAAGCTTTACTAACTTGTAGTAATCTCCTCTTTCACTTGTGATTTCTAATTGACTGTTTAACTCCCCTTCATGTGTAGATGTGGTACCCCATGGATGCTAAGTGTGATAGTGCATTACCCAACCAAGTTTATATAAAATCATCACTTCTTCAAGCAAATGGCTGAATATTATTAGTATATCTTGCTTAGTTGAGTCTGTCACTATCTTGCTAGAAATTACACAACCAAGATCTATTCTCTTATGCGCTATCTTTCTTCTTCCCGTATTGTAACTAGAGTGCCATCAAGATGCCATTGCTTCATCCCCTTCTTCTTACTACTTCCTTTGCATTCCCAGCTCCACGAGTCAAGTGAACACAAAAGATTGGTGTTATCCAAAATTCACCCCAAGGTAATTTTGATAACTTGCACAATTTCTTCAGAATTGGAGGGGTAGAAATGGTGAAAGGCCAAAAAATTGGATTTTGGGGACCCTTGGCTTTTCTCTAACTTCCGTACCCAAGAAAAATCCAATGAGTTAGAAAAATTTGTAAAAAATCTAAAAAATGAAGTTAAGGGCCTATTTTAGTGCAAATCACGTTTGGAGGCTGCAGATGGAACCAATGTGGGTCGTACCAAGGCTCGTCGTACCAAGTTCGAGTAAAATGCTAAGGTAATAAGTGGTTTGCATAAAACTCGGATCGCTGCATCTTAGGAAACACAAAAACACGTGGGACATTTGGGCCTCGAAATCACTGATTTCTCTTTATGAGAAAGAAACTTAGTGTATTGTGGAGATGGTAAACAAAAGTGTTTGGGATAGTCAGGCCCAAATGAGTTTTGAAATAGCCACAAGTAAGGGAAATGTGAAAGTTTTTTTCTACGCTATCTCGTTGGACAACTTAGAAAAAACACGTGCGAGTTCTCCGAAATTTGAAATCATCACACTCAAAGAAAAGTGGGTGGAGAAAAAGTCAATGAACCTCACAACCTCCAATGGTGGATGTGTGAGACAGAAAATCTCGAATCGTGTGATGTGGAAGAAGGAGGCCTAGACGGTCCAAGTACCATGGGGACATGAGTTCCTCGTAGAGGAAAAATTGTTGCATGCCAAAGGAAAGAGAGATGGATGTGGATAAGGTGGACTTCGAGGCTTGGATAGTCTAAGTACCATAGGGAAATGATTTCCTCGAAAACCCACAATATAAAGGAAAAGTGTAACACCTACCCCGAACTTCAAATAGTCATAACTTTTGACTCGGAGCTCTGTTTTTCACAAAATTTGACTTTTTAGAAAGGGCACGAAATATTGTAGGTTGGCGAAAAGAAAAGAAACATCTCCAGCTGTAAAAATTAAATACTCTATCTTGTAAAATGCAAGATATCTCTGGCAAACTCAAAATAGCTACTCGCACTCAGAAGACCATAACTTTTGCATTTCTCAACAAAATCACACAAAATTTATGCCATTAGAATCATGGCTCAGAGGCCAATACAAAATAATAAAGAAATAATAATTGATGAAGATTTGATGTTTATTTTGGTGAAAACGTGTCTAGGTTCAGAATAGTGATATTATTAGTGGTTGTGAGAACATTTAATGAAGCATGGGAATTTTTTTTCACCGTGGCAAGTTATGGGAAAGCATGGGGAGCCTTTTTCAAGCAACATAATATAATTTCATTCAATTTATGAAATTTTTCAAGGGGTGAAAAGTAAAATTTTGGGATTTTCATTTCTCCCTCTCCCTCTCTCCTCTCAGAATCCTATAAATTAGAGTGTTGGGATCATTGTAAAAGAAGATACAATTTTTTGTGTAGAAAAAATCTGTCAAAATTGATTTTTTGAAGCCAATGTGCTACAAGCCCTTGTAGTGGACTCCTTGCATGGTGATCTAAGCCCTTATTTTGTAATAGATTGAACTGTGCATATCAATGAAGCAATAGATGTAAGTTTGTGGATGTATCTTCCCTGCTTTGTGTTTGTTTGCATTATTCTTGCCCTTTCAAACTCATTGCAAATATATTGTGTCTATTTATTCTCTTGTAAGGATTCATTATCATTGTGTGCATGAAACCTTGTTGTGAATGCATTTGCTAGACTGTGGAGAATTGTCATCACCCCTTCTAGTATGCACTTTGCTTCTATTTTTCACACATTGGAAGATTATTCTCATACCCTCCTTTTTTGGTGTATCACTACCTTAGTGTAGGATTTATTTTTATGTAATCTCTCTCCCTGGTCCCTTGAAAACTTAGACTAGGATAAGATAGTTTTTCTTGCATTAAGAGTAGATTGTGGCAGGTAGTTTAGGAGCAAGAACCAACTTTCTCTGGAGGTCCATCTCAAGTAACAAGTCCCACAACTTAGAGATAGTACCCATGTTATCTAGTGACACTATGTACTTAAGAGCACACACTTGTGCAAATCAGACGGTCTGTGATTTGACAAAAGTAATTAGTAAAGAAAATTGAGGGGACAATATGATACAACAATTGGCATTGCCTCTACACCGTAATTCTAGGTTGGGGTTGTTATTGAGTTTCTTCATTTCTTTTTTATTTTTGAATGTATGAACACATATCAAACAGAGTAAAAGAAATCAATTTATTTAATTGTAAATTGTTAGATTAATTTCTATTGGAGCTCAAAATTGCACCCTAGATATGATCGTGAATGACCAAGAATTATGAGGCAACATGGGACCGTGTCTCTCGGTTGTGGGACTTGCAACCGAGACAAACCTCTAGAGAATTCTGAATTCCTCTACCTATTTCTAATGATAACACTATGATTCCAAGGGACCAAGGTGAGAAGGAGATGTATGAGGGAAATCCTAAGCTAAGGGAAGTGATAGAATTAGAAAGAGGGTTGATCACTCTCCACGAAAGAGAAAGAAGGAAAGAAAACATAGGTGAGAGGGTAGAAAAGATGTGCCACAGAAAAGAACCACATAGATCTAGCTTTCTTTGCACAAAAAACATGAAATGGATCTTGTAAGTAAGGAAAACACATAGCATGCTAAGAAATGCAAACAAAGAGGCAAGGAGAAATAAAACACGAGACTAGGGCAGAGAGATAGCCACAAAATATGATTTTATTACTTAAGGGATACATAATCAATTACATTCATGGAAGAAGGTGAAAAATAAATTGCACAAACCAATCCAAGGTCTAAAACCCATGGGAAGTTGGCCACCATTTTGGCATGGTGTCATTACAACAAAGAGAGATCTGTTTTAATGAGCAAAGCTCTTACATTTATAGAAAAAGAAGGAGAGAAGAAAAAGAAAATGGAGGGAAACTTGAAATCAAATTTCAAACCACCAACAAATGTCAATAAATTCCTTGAAAGAATATGGATGCCTTTGGTTATCCACTTTAACATGCCATTTCCTTGTTGAAGAAAATATGGATGCCCATACTGCATTAAATGTTGGTGGTTATGCCCCCTGGAACTACACATTTTATGTGTTGGATAAGTATTTCACCTTTCCATATATCTATCCATAATAAAATTAAGAAATCAAGTTTCCATGGTGTAGATGATGCTTGAGATATTTCCATCGATATAAGGTTTACAAAAATTGGATCATCAGATTGAAAGATATGGTGATTTTAGTATCCCATGGAAAATTGTTGTTTTCCTTTGATACGAAGCTTTCTCTTTTAAGTTTTGCATGGTTTTTTGACCTCCATGGCTCTTCGTTATGTTCTATATATTTTCCTATCTCTCTTCTTCATTCCGCGGCTTCCACTATAGTGCAACTTTATGTCAACATCCGTGGACTTCCTTTCCTTCACCCCATGGAATCTTGGATTTTCTTTTATCCATAACTTCATTCTTTGTCTCAAAATTCTTTGAATTTGGTGGATTTATCTCCTTAGCCATGGATTTTTCTTTTCAACCATGGCATGATAAAATTCTTCCATAGTTTCATGTAATTCTCTATTTTGACTGCGGCCTCTACTAGTTTGGTGCAAATTTCGACCTCTGCGACTCTTCCACTTTACACTCGCGACTGTTTATACTTCAAAGGCATTTCATATTTTGCCGCAGCATACTCCAACTCTTTTCAACATACTTAAAATTCTCTATGATCTTCATTTTAAGTCCACGACAGTCAAGTTCTATTTTAGCAAGGGGTGCAAAATAGACAATTTTTTTTGTCTCACATGGGTCATCTGCTTGCTAGATGAATTGATCGGTTTCCTAAAGTAGCCATTGGGCATGGATTCAGCCTTATAACTTGAAGAACCACCCCTGAGACCGCTTGAAGCACTGCTGGACTTGACCTCTGCAAATGATCTATTGGGGCTGATAAATACACTTTGAAAGCTGCCCCAAAATCTGATTACACCATGAACCCAAAAAAATATATACAAAAGGGAAAATCATACATGCCCCAAATGGAACATGCAGAGTGTGCATAATGCACTTATTTTACTGAAAGCAAACTTACTCCTAATGTACTCTAACTAACAACAAGAGAAGCTAAAAATATCCCAAATAGGCAGGAGAAGTAGCTTCCCTTCTTTACAAAGTGCGGCCATGTAATTAATTTGGCAATAAAACCACATGGTAGAAGTGCAAACATGATCCAAACTTCCTCTTTCATCAAAGTATCAACTATAAAAATAACATATACCTCCTCAAGTTGCTATGCATTTGGATTTGGGAGGCATAGCTACTGACATTTGGCATGTTGTAGCTCTTCCTTATGCTCAGAAGTAAGCATGATTGGTGGAAACTCTATTTTTGGATCCAAGATAGTTAGATATATTATTGGGCATGTGGCCTTGGGAAATCATAGATTGATCCTCATGATCTTCCCATCTCTTTGAAGCTCATCCCTTTGATTAGGGAAATCCTACGACTTTGTGGAATAATATCATTGTTTGAAAAATGATTTGGTTATTATGGTGCTTCTACAAATAACTCATCAAAAGAATCTACCACCTTCATGATGACTGAGATGTCATCATCCTTCTTTTCCACCTCCATGGATGGCTGATGAGAAATCCTTGTAGTAAGAGGCTTGTTGTGTTAGAAGACAAATGGTGGGGCTGCAAAAGTGGTGATCTCAATGGGTTCCTCTTCACCAATGTAATCTTCCAAGTCTGATATAAAATCAACCTCTTCATGATCAAGTGCTATAAGACACTCATCTATTTGATCCATGGCTTCCTCCAATTCTGATTCTATGAGCTGAGATGAATCAACAACCTCCATGAATATAGTTCCATCATGCACACTACATTTAAAGTAGAGATATTGTTGGTCATCTTCTTGTTATTTATCTACTAAAAATAATCTTCCACCACTTGTTTTAAAATCTACGGCTCAGTTGAAGGTTTTTCTAGCAATGACATGTCATTGGACTCAAGACTCAGAGCCCAATCTTTCAAAATTTTAATGAATTATTCCCTCTTTGGGTTATGTAACTAGTTTTTGTATTGTTTGTGGTGGATGGGAAGGTGTAGGATCTTCTTATGGAGGAGAAGGAGTTCGGAAGGGAAATGGAAGAGAATTGGAGGTGAGGTGGAAGAAAAGAAGATGGAGAAGGGGAATCCTCAATGGGAGTAGGTAGAAAAGAACTAGGAACATGGAAAACAAGCTGAGATGGCGTAGGTTGGGAAGGAGGAATAGAAGGGCTGTAAGATGGTGTAGAGTAACCCCATTGATAGGGTTTCCTAACACTAGATTGGTAAGCCTCCATTTCTTTGACCCAGATGTAATCTATGACATAATTTCAACCAAAAATGTAACTTCTATTGAGGGTTGAACTAGTTTGGTGAAAATCCTATCCATGGGTAGGGATTTCTGAAACCAATCATGGCCACCTTCACTATGCATGTAACTCTAGCCTATGCCATGCTCATCTCCATTTCTTCAATCTGCCTCTAGAAATCAACATCTTCCATGGGAATACCACCATCATCTGCATAACCTTGTTCTTGATAAACATTTTGGTTAGATGAATAACCATATGGGTCAATGGAGGGTGGGTTATATGCATGTTCTTGATGATAGGGCTCATAAAAATGATTTAGAGGAGGATTTTGAAACTATGGGGATGGAGGGGAATGGTTTTTCTGCTGCAAATGAGAATCCCAATAAACAAATGAAGTCATGATTGCACAACTTCATGAAAGAATAAAATGGAAGGGTATGGAAGGAAAAATGGAATGGAATGAAAGGGGAAGGTATGCAACTCGAAAAACGAATTAGTGGAGTCACCAAATATGCTTGAAACTACCTCCAAAGGTTGAGATCTCACCAAGAGCACATCAAACTTACTGAGATGAATATGTAGATCAAGATACACACCTATCAAATGTATAAATTTGATTTCTTGTCCCACTAGGTGTGCTAAAAATATTGGAGAACACAAAGTGGATTAATATTTTCAATGGGATACTATACGTACCCAAAATTGTAAGGTACTGTACTGCGGAACGGTGTAATAAATGCCCCAATGATGATACAGGTCTCCTCAAAAGGTGTTCGGGATCCAGAAAGAGCTCTTCGGATATGCGTTAACATCCCGCATGCCCCGCTTAGCCCCCGTGTCCTTTGTTTTCCCCTTTTTCCCTCTTTCCTCGGCCTCTGAACCTTCAGTAACGAAACCGCCGCCCTGTAGGGTGGCGGTCTCGTGACCGCCACCCTGAACAGGGCGGCGGTCCTGTAACCGCCGCCCTGAGCAGGGCGGCGGTCTTGTGCGCGTTTTCCAGAACGCTCTTTTGGCGTGACCCGCATGAAATATCACGTTTCACCAGCTTTTCTTGCCGACTTGGGCATGCATTAATGTTTTTGGTCCCCTGGAATAGTGTTTTTCCTTTGTTTATTGTTTAGGAGTTCAGTTTGGGTTTGATCTTTGGGTGATGGAATTCCTATAAGTGCTTGGCTTGTGCTCAAGCAAATGGCCACCATTTTCACTCCAACTTTCTTATTTTTCAGTGCTGTGGTCTTTTTAGTTTGCTTAGGATTGGTAGCATAGTTTGTTGCAGGTTTGTTTCAGTTTTGTGTTGCAGCTGGTAAGCCACATATCCAACTTGTGCAAGTGCAAACATTACTTTTGGCCTCTCGCTTTGCTCGGAGTTTGATCCTTGGTTTTCTCTTTACGCATAGACTTAGTTTTCCTTTTGCTTAGAAGGTTTAGTTTTCTTCATTGCATGTTTGTTTAGTATTGTGTTGCAGCTGGTAAGCCACATATCCAACTTGTGCAAGTGCAAACATTACTTATAGCCCCTCATTCTTGTTTAAAAACTCATCACTTTCAGTAGTTCAGTCTTCTAGTTTGCTTAAGTTTGATAGTTTAAATCTTTTACATGCTTAGTTGCATTACTCAACTGTTGGTAAGCCACAGATCCAACTTGTGCAAACAATATTATTGCTTTTGGAGTAGAATAGTTTAGGTAGCCATTAAAGTTGCAGGTTTTGCTCTTCATACGAGACGAGTTTCGTGTTACGGACGCATTTTGTTGCATGATTCGAGAGACCCCTAGGAATTGCATAGGCCAAGCTCGTACTATCAAGCTATCCCTCTCCTATCCGCATTCTATTCTCGTCTCGCATTCTCAAGGCTGTCCATTGATCCAAATATCTATTCCTGTGATGCAAGCATTACACACTTTTCGGATTCACGTGAGCACAAAGAATGAGGAGATCATACCGAGGGGACAAGAACACACACACCGTCCGATTCGCCACGCTTGCTCGCGAAATCCGGTTTCATCTTTCAAAGTTTTAGTTAGAACTTATCAAATAAAGTAGTTAATCGCTTTATTACAGTTATTTCCATTCTCGATATTGCCAGGGAAGTTGTGGGGATTGATAGTTTCTGAGAAACTATGATTCATTCCTCACTTCTAAGGTAGGATCGAGAATCTCGCAAATAGATTAGTTATTTCGTTGTTTAGAATAGATATACAAAATTACACAGACAAATAGCTACACTCGGCTATTTTGTTTGTTTTACGTTATTAATTTAGTTGTCAATTCTAAATATTTTTAGATAGCTGCTTTCTTATAAATTTCCAGAAAATACAAAAAAAGGAATTATATATGCTAGAAGTGTACTTAGATTTTACTTTATTATAGTTTGTTTCATTACTACTTTTGCATGACAATTACGTGACCTAGGGAGCCCAGGGAATACATTTTCGAGCCAATTGTGCCCCAACCCAATATCGTAGTGGCAGTAACTGACATTGACCAAAACCTTAGGATACAAGTCTTCCAAACAACAACAGACTTCCAACAGATCAGGTCACAGTTGAGAGGGTTAAACGTAGAAGACAACCAAGCACACACATTTTGGTCAAATCAACCAAACTACAAAGTTATCCTAGAAAACATCCGCATGACTCAGAGAAGGATTTGAAAAGAACAAATATTCGGGTGCGATCCTTTAGTTCCACAAATGATGGGAGACACCCTCGTAGATATAGATACCACTTAAGAATTCAAGTTACTAGAACACCCGTGAGGTATTATGAGAAAATCACACAATTATCGATTCTAAACGTAGGTGAGAAAGCTTACGACTCACCGGATACTAGGGATTAGAACTTGATCTCACGTATGACCATAATAGACCGCAACAACCAAGAGTCTACGGTTGTGATCCACAAATCCCACACCTAACGAATCCACAAGTCAGTTAGATATAGACACTGGCCTACGCACATTAGTATTTCAGTCTACTCTGATTCCACCTATCATCATTCAACAGTTGTCCCTACTAGACACCACAGCTAACAAAGCTAGAGAATTTTGGACTAGGCCAGAGAATCGTCCATAGAGTTGACTATATTCACCATATGACCCTATCAGGAGAAATACACGAAACCATCCCGGGTCATTTTCCACGCATCCCACAACCCATAGATCGAATCACGCCAGAGCTCGATATTGATTGGAGCCTTCGAGCAGTCATCCTCGCTGATCGATCTATCACACCAGTCCAAGTTAGAAGGGCCTTCTTTGCCTTAGATTCACAAATACCATTAGTGCGTGTCGAAGACATTAGACTCCCCAACTAGTTTGTCTGCATATTCTACCCCCACCGGCTGTCTCGGCACGACCTCGGGAGGTCGGGTACGTGGAAGAGTCACTTGTTGATTCTCACACTCGCCTGTTGCTTTTCCGACGTACAAAATTGGTGAACCCGACGTGAAACAAACAATTATTTCACCTTCTCTTTGAGAAGTTTCATCTTCTCTCTTTCACCTTCGCTCTTTCCCATTATTCTGTGGGTATTCATATACCCCGAATATGGCGGGATTTGATGCTTATGGCAGACCCCTCCGGGTCTTGAGGCATACTACGCCCAACAAAATAGGGAATCATCACCCTCGCTCTCAATATGGGGTGACAACTATTCAACTAATCAGTTGTCAACACAAACCCCAAGAATCAGATATAGTTCATCTTTTCAAACTAAGGAGTTAGATCAACTCGCTCAAACACAAACAAAGCCTTCAGGCTCAAACAATATGACATTGACTGGAGAATCTGCTTCATCTCCTCAGGTGCTACTTAGACCACATATTAGCAGACAATCAGATCCATACTCAGTTCTAGATGACGAGTACTCAATACGTTATCCTAGGAATGAACAACGCTCTCAAGGCATGTACCCACCTGTAGGAATTTTGCAAATACAGCCCGAGTTCTCTCCTCAAGAAAATACCTCTATGCCATCACATATAGAAAATACTCTCGAAAAACTTGGCAGGATAGTGATCACCATAGCAGGATATCACATACCTCCGCAAAGCCATGTTATACAACAAACGCCACCAAGGCACGATATCGTGACTTCACCAAACGAAGTCATTTCAACTCTAATAGAAAAGGTTAGAGGATTAGAACTTGCCCAAGCAAGTCAAAATTTGAAATTCATACAAACAGGGAGTTCCAATCCTCCGCACCATCCTAGCCAAGTAGATCTCCTCACAGGAGTAGGCACGTTAGGCATGCCTCCTCAATATCCACAGCAAACGCCAACAAGGCCCATCATCTCTAACACTACTCCTCCCGGTCTAGTGTCGAACAGTCCGTTCCTTGACAATACCCCGTCCTATTTAAACATGTATTCCAAATCGCCACAAGGGGATATGTACTCATCCCCCGGCATGTTTACTCAAATGCAGGGATTGCCTTATGCCCCTGCCAACGCGTACGTTACGCCATATCAACAACCCGTTCCGCCACCACCTCCTCAACAGGCACCATCAATGGTTGAGACGTATGCAATAGGGACTTATTCAGAATATTTAAAGGAGCCCTTAGATTTCACCATACGAAGCGTCATGCTTCCAAGACCTCTCCCTGATTTGCCCAAGTTCAAGGGTGAAGGAGATCCAAACGCGCACATCAAAGCTTACGCTACAGCCATACGAGAATTACTCCCATGGGATGGGGTTGTTGCTAAAATATTTCCCAAAACCTTGGAAGGCATCGCTCTCGATTGGTATTATAGAATACCTGAAGCTTCCATACATTCATTCAAACAACTCGTGTCTGAGTTCATCAAAGCCTTCGACATGAACAAACTATTAAGAACAGGAATCAGGGAATTCTTGCATATCAAACAAGAACACAATGAATCTATCGCCCATTTCATCCAGAGGTGGCGCACGCCTTTTTATTCATCAGCAAGTGCTCTAAACATGGATCAGATGGAACTATGTGATTTATTCCTTCATTCTCTTAGTAGAGAAGTGAAGGAAGAAGTCCAGAAGTTCCCACTAAGGACTTATGATGAGGTACTTGAGAGCGCTCTGCGAATTGATCAAGCAGCAATAGATAGTGGTCGTAAGACTTACGGAGCAAATGGGAGGTTAATCACCTCCACTCAAAATACTACAACTACCACAAATGTCAATCAAGGACCCAAAATCCTTAACAAAAATCATGGGGTAACAACAGATGGGGTAACCGACCAGCCCAAGAGGGTAAATGTCGTTAATACTCCATCACAAATAAACAACCAAAGAAACAACAACTTTACCCCAGACGGTCAATACGGTGGATTTTAATAATCCACAACAACAACGGGTGAAATCCCATGCAAGGGCCAAGCCAAAACTCATTTGGTTACCAAAACCAAAGTCAAAACCAAAAACAACAATTCCAAAACTTTGGTCCTAATAGGCAACAGTTTGATCGGAATTTTAGGCCACAATACACACCAAACCAACAAAACGGGAATTATAATCCCAATTCTTATTGTGGTTTCCATAAAATTTATGGTCACGACACTAGAACGTGTCGTGACTACAATAAATTTATGCAACGTTTGCCAGAAGAACAAAGACAGTTCTTCATAGACTTGTTTTTGGCAGATCCCGTCTCATCATCACCAAATACTTTCACAGGGCGCTTCCCTCGAATGCTCCCCTCGGATCTTTAGCGATCCACTCCCAAATCATGATAACGATAGGTGAATCCAACTGGAACAAACAAAGGTGCAATAACAGGAAACAACGATCACGAGGCCTCAACTTCACTAAATCCGTTAGTCGCGCCACAACTAGGAAGTCAGCCGCGACCTAAGGTAGTTGGATTAGTGGAGTTAGACTCCGAATTACCCGTTGAAGCAATTACGAGGACACGAGAGTATTTCTCTCAACCAAGTCCAAGCCATCTGCCGGAAGCAGATAACATCCAGCAAACCGTAGCAAAACCTATGGGTGCTTACGATCTAATTAATGATCTAACAAAAACCTTCTCGCATATTTCATTCCTTGATTTACTAAAGAATTCCCCTGCTCACAGGGCTGCTCTTTTAGAGGCGTTAGGTTTGGGTCATTTAATTAGTATCACTCCACCACCAGAAGCACAAGTAAATCATATAGACTTTGATGTTTATCCTCCGGGACAGGCGGATAGGGATGTCGAATTCATATTCGAAATAAGTAAAATGCCTACGGATGCCGAGATCGCACGCCGAGGTGATCCAGCCCTACACTTGCAAGTACAGGTTTATAATAATTATGTAAAACGGGCAATGGTTGACGATGGAGCTGCGGTTAACATAGTCCCTTTCTCTTTTCTCCAAAAATTGGGATATGGTGAAACAAACTGTTCCACTACTCGAAATACCTTGAGAGGCTACGATAGCCTTAAAGCCACGTCGATAGGAACCATAATACTACCGGTCACTTTGGGACCTAAAACAATCCTGACTGAGTTTTATATTATAGATCGGGAAACTAACTATAATATGATCCTCGGCCGACCGTGGATACATCGAATGAAGGCAATCCATTCCACGCTATTTCAAGAAGTAAGATTCTTACATCCGGGAAAGGTATTTGTAGCCAAAGGTGATCCAAAGCCGTTTGACGTACACCTAGCTGATTTAAAGAAAAGACCAGGTGCACTCGAATTCAAACTTCCAACAAATCAACTTAATAAACCCTCTCGACCCAAATCCAGAGGAAAAGTTGATACCTATGACGGATCTTGAAACCATCAAAGATAACCAAAACAACCCCACCCCTGGTGGTAAAGCTAAAGAAACTCGTATCATTAGGGACTACCGTGAAAATCGTTGAATTAATAGAACAAGATTTACCAATGTTCTTACCATTTGATTCGACAGGCATGGATTTTCCTAGGTGTTGGTTCCTCGCCAGAAGATCTCTCGTATGGTAGAAGTAGAGTGTACAAACACAGAGATACACCTACATCCATACTCCCGCTAAGTATTGACTCTCCATTTCGATGGAGCTAAATGCCGCTATGGAGCGGGGCAGGTATAATTCTTACCTCGCCCGAGGAAAAGGTCCTCCCATTCTCTTTTAAGTTGAACTTTGAATGCACAAACAACGGTGCTTTGAGTACGAAGCTCTCCTCCTTGGCCTTACCTTAGCCAAAAGAATCGGTATTGATAACATCGAGTCCTTGAGACTCACAATTAGTAACAAACCAAGTTTCGAAATATATGAAACTAAAGCCGAACATTTACAACTCTACAAAAGTGCTCAGAGATTTAAGCAAGACATTTAATTTCATATCCATTGAAGCAATCCCACGAGAGAAAATCTTCTCGCCGATTCAATAGCAACTTCGCATCACGCTTCACTCCAAGCAATGAGCTAGAAGATACTCACTTCACAAGATCCATTCGTAACGAACCATTGATTAAAAACAATGACAAATCCTCTTCAAGCGAAATGAATCTACCATTCTAGACCATGTTGGAAATGATGCGGCTACTTTGGATTACTTAAATGCCTATGCAAAGCATAACATCGCTCTCGTCACACACTAGATTTATCTCTGATCCCGCATTCATCTTCCTACTTCGGAAATCCCGTAACGGATCTTCCTCGCAAAGGGAATCTAGCATATACGCAATAGAAAATGGGGATGATATAGATCTACCTCCAAAGACCACCTCGAGTTCGAAGAGGGTAACGCCTCTTTAATCGAAGAAACAATTGATGTCAACATTGGAATAGAAAATGAACCAAGGATATTGAAACTAGGTTCTTCATTAACCCCAGAAGAAGTGGAAATACATACTCAGGTTCTCAAAGAACATCAGAAGGCATTTGCATTTAATTACAAAGAGATGACAGGAGTCGCACCCCACATTGCGGTGCACAACCTCGTCACTAGATCAGATGCGAAGCCAATTAAGCAAAAATCAAGACCTATGAAGCCCAAGGTAGCCCTTATGGTAAAAGAGGAGGTAATAAAACTCCTTCAGGTAGGATTCATCAAGCCAGTTGACTACTCCCAATGGGTATCAAACATCGTTCCCGTTCTCAAGAAGAATGGAAAGATACGCATCTGCATAGATTTCCGGACATTAACAAAGCATGTCCTAAGGACGACTTCCCATTACCATCCATGGACGAAGACGCTTACAGAGAAGCACGTCTCTCCCAACTAGAAAGCCTAGATGAAACTAGGTTAGATGCTGAACAACGGCATAGAGCTTATGCTGACCGAATGTGCCGGCAGTATAACAAGAAAGTCTATGAACGTGACATATACGAAGGTGACCTAGTTCTGAGGTTAGACAGCCGGATCGACAAGAAGACCGGCGAAGGAAGGAAATTCCGGCCCAAATGGTTGGGCCCATACCGAGTCATGAAAGACTACGGAATGGTGCTTATCTCTTATGCACGCTAGAAGGTGAGGAGTTTGGCGAAACACAACAATTCCCTCCACCTCAAACGCTTTCTACGCATAAGCAGCAAGCGCTGCCTATATAACTATCTACATCGCATTTTCATATAAATTAGGATCATTTTGTCCACTTGTTCTTACACAAATTATGATCAAGGAATCTATTCTCAAAGCAATTTATTACAAACTCGTGATGTTTCTGGCATAAAGTTCTTTAATCATACCTCTCCATCTTCGATATCATCAATCAATTCAGAATCTTTTATCTAATAAAATCGACATGACGAAGTCCTAATCGGTAACCATACCAAGCTCTCGCAAGTTTGTTCTCGCTTTGGTTTCTTCTTAGGATAGGTGTCTTGCCTATGGTTTGTTCTAGAAGCTTCATGGTGTCACATCTATCCCATATGCACATCTCTTTGGAAATAAGAATATACTGACATCTTACTCAAACAAACAAGTCAAGAAGTGATTAAACATAAAATTTTATTTTACACATTTCCTTGCCCCACCAACCTTCGGTGATGAGCTTGCGTCTCTTACTAGTGACGTAGGGTTGGGAAAGGATGGAAATGCCCTTACTCGCCTATGCCTTTCCCACGGTGATAAACCCATGCTTCTTACAGGTAGCACGGGGCAAAGTGTAGGGGGTCCTCTAGACAAAGTAAATGTTAAAAGGTCATAAACAAACAATTCAAACTTTGAGTCAAAAACGAATGAATCAGATATTCAAAATTCCAAAAGAGTTAAAAATCCTAAAAACCCAGATTTTGTCTACTATGTGGCCATCTACGGGTCTAAGTCTGGATAAACCGCAAGGTAAGTTACATCCAAAACTATGAAGTCATTCAGGTAGAGTAAGCTTGTAGTTTTCAATTTGGTTCCACCAAAGCTTCGTCTGTCTTTCATCACTATCACTTCACCATATTTCATAACTTGCGCCCTTCTTGGCTCTTGGTGATGAGCTCTCACATCTTACTAGTTGCGTGGAGTTAAGGGTGGGGCAAGTCAATCTGTTCATCATACTGGTTGTTCTCATCACTTTGCCAAAACAAATCATGAGGTATCCAAATTGCTAAACAAAAGTTAAGATTCAAGATCACAATATATCTACAATATCATGTATCAGCATCATGAAACACAAAAAGAAAGCAAACATTTGCATCATCTGTTTTCCATTGCATACATTCTAGAAAGCATATAAAACATACATCGTAGTATACACGAAAAAGCTGGAACAGAAAGGGAAGACACAAGTGACAAAGTTTTGATCCAAAATCGACGCATATATATAAATAATCAATGTTTGTATACAATGCCATCATGCACTAGGCATGGTCAAAATGCTCAAAGAGCCCGTGATACACAAAAGAATCTATAATACAAAAAGTGCATAGGAGCCAAGTGGCCTCTCAACCCCTACGCGATCCCGCCGAAGGTGCGCGCCCTCACCTAGGACTCCGGCTACGCTGGCGCTCTGAATGGACGGAGGGCTCAGGGTCCCGAGGAGCAGCCATGGTCTCGCCATGAGAGTGGCTCCTCATAAGGCGCTCGGCTGTCCTATAGCCTGCCAACTCTGTGCGGAGAGTCGACACCATCTTGGCCACATGCCAAACGGGAGCGAAGACGTCGGTGTGCCTGCCGCCGCTGAGGGCTCCCGGCATCTACAGATAGCTCCGCACGGGTCTTATCCATAGGGATCATCAGAGAATTAGTACATACCCTACGGATTAGATCCCGCCACTCACAATGCCTCTACAAAACAAAGAAGAAAGACGAATTAGAAACTAGGCAAGAGGCTAAAATATACAAGATACAAATATAAGGAGAGATAGCAGTTAAAACAAGTCCTAAATCAAACTAACACTAAAAGAGGAGAGGATAACTTACTCGGATCACCGGCCTCTCAAGATGGGTCACTAGGGCCAAGCACTGCCGCAGAGATGCCGCCGCCGACCGACCGAGGAGCTGCTCCCGTAGTTGGGGCAACATGATGCCCCCACAACGGACTCATCATCTCCACCATGGCCCCGGAGAGTGGCTCCTCGAAACCGCAGTCTCTCTCTCTCGCGCTCTGCTCCGCCCTCTCCGCCTGCATGATATCCTGAGTATCATGCCACTCAGGATCACTCTCGTCCGTCTGCTCCTCCGACCCTCCCTCTGTGGACTCCTCAGAATCGAGTCAATATCTATAGGGTCATCGCTACTATGAGCGGGACCCGCGGTAATCCAAGTAAAGGTGCCCGAGGCGCACTGCAGCTCTCCCTCTGGCCCGAACTATCCCCCTGGCTGCAATAGGAATGCCAGGGGTAACCACTGTCCAACCACGGCCTCTAGGCCCCCCTCTAGCCTCCCGAACTGATCTGTAAACTGGTGCTACTGGAGGAAGCATGCCCACATATGGGAGGCCGAACTGCTGAGGAACCCTGCTGAAAGGATGTACCTCCACCCGTCCCACACGGTCAATAAGCTGCCCTGTAATGGAGCAGAAACCAATGTCATGGCCTCCTCTCCCCATACGCCGGCCATAAGCTGGTACGGTGTGGCCTCCATGTCTGCTATAGTGAGGGAGGCTACTGGCTGGTGAGGTGCTCTAAGCACCGACATATCTGACCATCTGGCCACCCTCACAGCCCCAGGATCTGCCACCTCCACGCCTCTGCCATAAGGAATAAAATGCTCATACACCCAACTCATGACTAGAGTTGGGTGGCTCAACGACTGTCCCTGTAAACGGACCACCCTATATAAGTCGTGATAGGTGGTCCCCAAAATGTCTACCCCAGTGCGTATATCCGGCCATGCCCTCTATCTCGTGCAATGATGGGGGCCCAACAAGATAACAAAGTGTCACCTCCTTGTCCCCGATCGGTCCTCGAGGCAAGGATCCCCATGATGGCCTCACGAAATATGGGGATGGGCAAAGAAGGAATGGATCTAACTCTCACTCCCTTCTTCGGCCCCGTGGAAATAGCTGCATCTCCCATATATGTCGCCCACTGTGCAATCTGTGCCCGTGAGCCTGCTGTCTCTAATGTAAGTCACCTCCCGATGATCGGGACCCCCAGAATGCGGTAGACGTCCTCTAATGTAATGGTCCACTCACCACGGACCCCTGGCAATCGGAAAGTGTTCCGATCTGCATCCCAGTATGAGAATAAGTCACAGAGTATGTGACTAGATGGAGCAACGTGAGGCACACGCGATATCCGCAATATGCCGGCCCTCTGCAATGTGTCCTCCTCATCTGCTGAGAGGGCATCCAATACCCCGGGCAGCCAGTCACACTCTCTCTCCCGGCTCCATCTAATATACTCCTCCTTCGCCTGCATACACCCAAAAACACACAAAACAGAGTAAGTTAGTATCTAAACGATATCAAGAGAGTCATAAAAACATACACAAATGCTAAAAATACAAGTGTAAGTTTTCAAAAGAGGTCCTTTTGCATTCTGTGCAAAACCGCCGCCCTGGGCAGGGGGCGGTTTTGTAACCGCCGCCTTGAAGGCGGCGGTCTCGTGACCGCCGCCCTGAGCAGGCGGCGGTCATGTAACCGCCGCCCTGGCCAGGGCGGCGGTCGCGGTCCGAAAACCCGCGCGGGTTTTTAACCCCAAAAAGCCAAAAACTAGCAAAAATGACCATTTTAGCTAAAAACAAAGCCTACCCAGTAGGCGCCCCCCCTAGATGGACCTTTTAAACCTAACATTTTCAAAAATGACCCCCCCATTACAACAAATTTAGCATTTCAAAATTGAAGAGGGAAAAGCACAAAATTGAAGAAAAACCAACCTGTGATCTCGCGGGGTGGCGTTCCGCACGTGGAGGCATGATCACTATCTCGCTGTGGACGTTTTGACTCTACTCGTGAGAAACCGTTACCGTGGGCCCCAGAGCTCAAAATCTATCAAATCGACTCGCGCAAATGAATAGTAAAATGGGCCCACTTTTATATATATAGCGCTCTAATTCGTTTTAAATCCCCTTTTCACAGGTTCGGAGCGCCAACGGAGGTAAGTTTCTATCCTCGCACTAATGGTACGTCCTCTTCCCCTATTATTTTAGCGTTTATTTTCCAAGTTATTGTATCTATCTGCACTTGAGTTCCCCTTTCATTTTGCAGGTAGCGGGAATTTCGGATGGCGTCATTTCGACACACGGACGTATAAGGTATAACTTCTAACTTCCCATTTCGGGACGGCCATACTCGGACCCACCATTTTATGCCTCTTCATGGCTAAAACGCTTCTCCGAGGGGGCAATATGTACGTACCCAAAATTGTAAGGTACTGTACTGCGGAACGGTGTAATAAATGCCCCAATGATGATACAGGTCTCCTCAAAAGGTGTTCGGGATCCAGAAAGAGCTCTTCGGATATGCGTTAACATCCTTCATGCCCCGCTTAGCCCCCGTGTCCTTTGTTTTTCCCTTTTTCCCTCTTTCCTCGGCCTCTGAACCTTCAGGATGAAACCGCCGCCCTGAACAGGGCGGCGGTCTTGTAACCGCCGCCCTGAGCAGGGCGGCGGTCTTGTGCATGTTTTCTAGAACGCTCTTTTGGCGCGACCCGCGTGAAATATCACGTTTCACCAGCTTTTCTTGCCGACTTGGGCATGCATTAATGTTTTTGGTCCCCTGGAATAGTGTTTTTCCTTTGTTTATTGTTTAGGAGTTCAATTTGGGTTTGATCTTTGGGTGATGGAATTCCTATAAGTGCTTGGCTTGTGCTCAAGCAAATGGCCACCATTTTCACTCCAACTTTCTTATTTTTCAGTGCTGTGGTCTTTTTAGTTTGCTTAGGATTGGTAACATAGTTTGTTTGGTTTGTGCGCTTTGTGTTTTTGGTAAGCCACATATCCAACTTGTGTAAGTGCAAACATTACTTTTGGCCTCTCAGTTTTGCTCTGGAGTTTGATCCTTGGTTTTCTCTTTGCATTAGACTTAGTTTTCCTTTTGCTTAGAAGGTTTAGTTTTCTTCATTGCATGTTTGTTTAGTATTGTGTCAAATTTGGTAAGCCACATATCCAACTTGTGCAAGTGCAAACATTACTTATAGCCCCTCATTCTTGTTTAAAACTCATCACTTTCAAGAGTTCACTTTCTAGTTTGCTTAAGTTTGATAGTTTAAATCTTTTACATGCTTAGTTGCATTACTCAGCTGTTGGTAAGCCACAGATCCAACTTGTGCAAACAGTATTATTGCTTTTGGAGTAGAATAGTTTAGGCAGCCATTAAAGTTGCAGGTTTTGCTCTTCATACAGACGAGTTTCAGGTTCTGGATGCATTTTGTTGCATGATTCGCAGTAGACCCCGCTAGGAATTGCATAGGCCAAGCTCTGTACTCTTGCGCTATCCCTCTCCTATCCGCATTCTATTCTGTCTGCATTCTGAAGGCTGTCCATTGATCCAAATATCTATTCCTGTTGATGCAAGCATTACACACTTTTCTGGATTCACGTGAGCACAAAGAATGAGGAGATCATACTGAGGGGACAAGAACACACACCGTCAGATTCGCCACTGTTCTGCGAAATCCAGTTTCATCTTTCAAAGTTTTAGTTAGAACTTATCAAATAAAGTAGTTAATCACTTTATTACAGTTATTTCCATTCTCGATATTGCCAGGGAAGTTGTGGGGATTGATAGTTTCTGAGAAACTATGATTCATTCCTCACTTCTAAGGTAGGATCGAGAATCTCGCAAATAGATTAGTTATTTCGTTGTTTAGAATAGATATACAAAATTGCACAGACAAATAGCTACACTCGGCTATTTTGTTTGTTTTATGTTATTAATTTAGTTGTCAATTCTAAATATTTTTAGATAGCTGCTTTCTTATAAATTGCCAGAAAATACAAAAAAAAAGGAATTATATATGCTAGAAGTGTACTTAGATTTTACTTTATTATAGTTTGTTTCATTACTGCTTTTGCATGACAATTACGGGACCTAGGGAGCCCAGGGAATACATTTTCGAGCCAATTGTGCCCCAACCCAATATCGTAGTGGCAATAACTGACATTGACCAAAACCTTAGGATACAAGTCTTCCAAACAACAACAGACTTCCAATAGATCAGTCACAAACTGAGAGGGTTAAACGTAGAAGACGACCAAGCACACACATTTTGGTCAAATCAACCAAACTACAGGTTATCCTAGAAAACATCCACATGACTGTAGAAGGATTTGAAAGAGAACAAATATTCGGGTGCGATCCTTTAGTTCCACAGCCAGACGCTGGAGACACCCTCGTAGATATAGATACCAGCTTAAGAATTCAAGTTGCTAGAACACCTGTGAGGTATTCTGAGAAAATCGCACAATTACTGATTCTAAACGTAGAGGCCGAGAAAGCTTATGACTACTGGATACTAGGGATTAGAACTTGATCTCACGTATGACCATAATAGGACCGCAACAACCAAGAGTCTACGGTTGTGATCCACAAATCCCACAGCCTAACGAATCCACAAGTCAGTTAGATATAGACACTGGCCTACGCACATTAGTATTTCAGTCTACTCCGATTCCACCTATCATCATTCAACAGTTGTCCCTACTAGACACCACAAATTAACAAAGCTAGAGAATTTTGGACTAGGCCAGAGAATCATCCATAGAGTTGACTATATTCGCCATATGACCCTATCAGGAGAAATACACGAAACCATCCCGGGTCATTTTCCACGCATCCCACAACCCATAGATCGAATCACGCCAGAGCTCGATATTGATTGGAGCCTTCGAGCAGTCATCCTCGCTGATCGATCTATCACACCAGTCCAAGTTAGAAGGGCCTTCTTTGCCTTAGATTCGCAAATACCATTAGTGCGTGTCGAAGACATTAGACTCCCCAACTAGTTTGTCTGCATATTCTACCCCCACCGGCTGTCTCGGCACGACCTCGGGAGGTCGGGTACGTGGAAGAGTCACTTGTTGATTCTCACGCTCGCCTGTTGCTTTTCCGACGTACGCATACCTCTGAAAAATTGAAAGTTGACTTCATGTGGAGTCCCACCGAGTGCCAAAAAAATGTTGAAGCTCAAAATTTCACCCTAGATATGATCATGAATGACCAAGAATTTTGAGGCAACATTGGAATGTCTCTCGGTTGTGAGACACAGTGAACCGAGACAAACCTCTAGAGAAGGCCAAATTTCTCTACCCATTTCTAATGCTAACTCTATGATTTCGAGTGACTAGGGTCAAAAGGAGATGCATGAAGGAAATCCTAAGCTAAGGGAAGTTGATAACACCGAAAGAGGGTTGATCAATCTCCAAAAAGAAAAAGAAGAAAAGAAAACGCAGTGAGAAGGCATAAAATATGTTCCACATATAAGAACCATGTAGATCTATATTTCTTCACACAAACAACACATGAAATAAAAATAGAGAGGCAAGGAGAAATAAAATGTGAGACCAGGGTAGAGAGATAGCCACAAAATCTGATTTTATTACTTCGAGGGATGCAAATTCGATTGCATTAATGGTAGAAAGTGAAAAATAAATTATAGGGACTAATCCAAGGTCTAAAACCCATGGGAATTCAGCCACCATTTTGGCATGGTGTCGTTACAACAAAGAGGGATCTGTTTTTATGAGTAGAGCTCTTACATTTATAAAAAATAAGGAGAGAAGAAAAAGAGAAAGGGAGGGAAACTTGAACTCAAATTTCCAACCACCAACAACAATTAATAAATTCCCTGAAAGAATCTAGATGCCTCTAGTTATCCACTACAACACGCCATTTCCTTGTTGAAGAAAAGATGGGTGCCCGTCTCGCATTAAATGCTGGTAGTTGTGCCACCTAGAACTACACATTTTTCATGTTGGAGAATTCTTTCACCTTTCCACATATCTATCCTAAAAATTAAGAAATCTAGTTTCCATGGCGTAGAGGACGTTGAGATATTTCCATCGATATAAGGTTTGCAAAAATCGGATCATCAGATCGAAAGATATGGCGATTTTAGTCTCCTGTAGAAAATTGTTGTTTTCCTTTGATACATGGCTTTCTCTTTTTAGTTTTGCGTAGTTTTTCGACCTCCATGGATCTTCCTTATGTTCTACAAATTTTCCTATCTGTCTTCTTCATTCCACGACTTCTAGTGTAGCACGGATTTATGTCAACATCCATGGACTTCCTTTCCTTCACCCCGCAACCTATTGGATTTTATTTTATCCACGAATTCGTTCTTCATCTCACAACTTATTTGAATTTAGAGGCTTTATCTCCTTAGCCATATATTTTTATTTTTAACCATGACATGCTAAAATTCTTCCACGGTTTCATCAAGTACTCTATTTTGACCCGCGACCTCTTGCACTTTGTATTCATGTCTTGTTCGGACTTCAACAATATTTAATCTTTGGATGGGGCATACTTTGACTCTTCATGGCATAATTAAAATTCTTTTTGTCTTCATTCTAAGTCTCAGATAGTCAAGTTGTTCTATTTTAGCAAGGGTTACAAAATAGACAACAATTTCAAAGAAGCTTTTCATATCATCTATAGAAGTTTCTAGTGATAGATCATTCCCTTCCTATCCCTATGGATTTGTGAGGGAATAATATTTCGAGGAAGCTTTCTATATCACCATAAATAATAAATCTTTTGTAAATTACAGGGAAGAAAAGATAATGAAGCTTTAAATCTTCCTGTGTCTCTGAGATAGAAGAAGATTTAATAATCCACAACTATAAATTAGAAAATATTTGTTTTGATTAAAATATATTTAATACACTAATGCACAGATAAATAACTACATCTGGTTATTTATTTGTATATGATTTGTTAATTAGGATTAGAAGCTTTCATTTCTTCATTTAATTCTAGAAAAACATGAAAATATTTCTTTTAATTAGATTAATTATTTTGCATTGTCTTATTTCTTTTATATCAAAAATACAAAAACATAACATATATTTTATTTTATTAGATTAGCTTGTTATTTATTTCCATAGATTAAATGCATACATGACCATTAACAAGCCAAAAAAGGAAAAACATATGGTAGTGATCCTCGAGTCCCCCAACCGAAAGGACCCAAATTGCTTATGGACATGATCTTTGGACTTCTTATGCTTGTCCTCAAAACACCATCACGATATTATGAAAAAATTGCATTATTGAACATATTAAACATTGAAGATGACAAGGATTACAAGTATTGGAATGCCATTGAAAATAGAGTCTAGATATATATGACCATACAAGGACCATGACTAGAGAGAGTTTACGGTTGTGATCCAACGGTCCCTAAACCAAATGGGCCCGAAAACCAATTAGATATTCACACAAGATTATGTACACTAGTCTTTAGGATGTTCACTCTTCTAAAGACATTATTTGATAGCTGAGAATTCTGAATGAAGAAGCTCATCGAGCACTCACATTCTAGACTAAACCAGCTAACCACCCATAGAGCCAGTGGAACCATGCCTCTCTCATTTATTCCATGACCTTGTCTAGAAATCATTATGAGGCGCCCATCGGTTTTCCATGTATCCCACAACCGTTAGAAAGGATTTCAGTGGATATCTAAATTGATTAGAGTATTTATGTGGATATTCTTTCTGACCCATCCATTAGACCCATTCAGGTTAGAAGGGCCTTCCTTGCCCTTGACGAGAAGATCCCGATATTATGCGTCAAGGACATTATTTTTCCTTGATAGCTTGTTCATCCCATTCCCACATATTTTCATCCACATATCACATATTTTCTATATTTTTCTACCCATAACCATCCACTCATTTCTACATTGGCTGTCCCGGCATGACCTCGGAAGTTCGAGTGTGACTAAAGGTCATGTGTTGATTTTGATTTGTATAAATTGGTGAACTCTGACAAGAAGAGATAGTCTCTTTTCATTTCCATTTATTTCATCCATCTTCTCCCTCTCCCATTATTTTGTGGGTGTTTATATACCCCCATATATGTCGGAACATGACTACAACAAACCCATTATGGTTCTGGAAGCTTATTACTACCAAATCGGCATACCACAACCACCCTTGTTATAAGGGAGGGCTGAAAATTATTCTTCTAATCTACCTTCACCTTACACTCCTCTTCCTCAAGGAGCCAAAATTGGGTCATCTATTAGGATTAAGGAGATTGATCAACATGAATTCTCCAATTCAAACAATATGACTTTTATTGGAGAACAAGGTTTCACCATTGGTCTTATCCAGACCTTAGATAAAGACATAGGCTGATCCCTTCACTTCCTACCTATCTTCTCATGACGAGCTCATGACACACTTTTCCTAAAGCCAAGAGTGTTTTAATAACATGGAGAAATCTCTAGATAGGATGCAGAGATATGTTGATGTCTTACTTCAGAATAACACCTCTACCCATCCCAAAATAGAAAACATTTCTAATCGGGAGTGGTCAAACAACGAAAAAATAATAGTAGGATATCATACTACTTTGTAACCTAACAAGGTTTAACAACACGTGTTAAAGCGAGAACACCATGTAGACACCAAAATTAGGTCATACCACCCTTATAGCCCCGTTAATTAAATTAGCTATACCTTACATATTCATATCCCATATTGCACATGATTAATTGAATTAATTATTTTAATTAATTTAATAAATATCCTCACTTGACCACCTCACCTAGGCACATCACCTAGAAACCTCATCATAGACCTATTCCTAGCATGTTTCCTTTTAACTAAGACTCGATTCTATTTAGCTTAACTAACTGAGAATTAGTTTAACCCTAAAATCACATGCCTATTCTTTCTCTAACAACATGCCCATTTATCTAAGCACAAGATACCATTTTAGATCAGTAACAATGGACAAAATGGGCCAAAAGATAGCCAAGATCTGCCATTTTGGTAACCTAGGATTTCCCACCTTAACCGATGCTAGTTAACCCTAAACCGACGCGGTCCAACCTAACTATCATCAGTTACCATATATTCATTTTGTTAACCTTTTTTTGAGGTTGTAAGAATTATTCGAGTTGGGAGAGAGAGATATTTGCATGCCAACATGAACCGGATCCCTCTAACACATCTAGACACACCCCAACAACAAGACTGATAAGAAGACATTGGCATTCACGGTAGAATTCCACGAAGTACTACCGTGACACTAACCAATAGTTTCATAGGTCAACCTTCACCCTCATCTAACCACCAGGTCTATAAATAAAAGTAAGTGCATTTAGATTTACATCATTCCATACTTATTTAGATCATCATTTCTTTAACTTTCACCTTTAAATCCTATTCTCTTTTGTATCCTATCATCCTCACCTTCTTGTCAATCCACCCATTTGACCATCCATAACCTTTTAGCTCCCCACATCCAACCCTAGGCATTTCGAGAATTCTCAGCTTCTTTGGCAACCTAGCCATCCTTCTTCCATTCTCTGTGCAATCATAGAGAACCTCCAAAACCAAATTTTATTAAGTTTCTACCAGTTCGCCTCTACCGATGTCGGTTAACCTAAACCATCATCGGTTTCCCTCTCAACCGACATCGACATACCCGACCGACATCGCATCTATATCCAATAATTCTACTTGTAACAACAACCTCATAACCTTCACTCAAATAACCCAAAACCACCCAAAACCTGATCCTGACCTATTCTAGTCACCTTGGCTACCTGCCCAACCTCCAAATCTAATCATAACCTTACCTATTAGATTAGATTTTCTTATTGTATTTGAATGAGATACCTAAATCATATCAACTATAGTAGGATGTTATTTGTTTACGTTACTTCTTGCATTAAATTGTATTAAACGAAAGCATTTATAGCCATCTAGGAGTATCACACTTCTCGGATCTAGCACCATTTGCAAAGCTAGGTTCACCGACATATATTCATTACTATTATTCTTGTGTTATTTTTTTGCATTTACACGTAGTTCCTCCTAGAAAAAGGAAGTTATCGCAATCATCACTCGGATCAAGAAATTAGAATGCAAACACTCTACCTTCCATCTTAATTTCATAGGTATCCTCCTCACCTTTACCTTATCTATTTTTCTCATAAGTACACAACTATTCGGTGAAACATTTTGGCACACTTGGTAGGACCCTCATTTGTGGGTTCCTTTATATTCATATAGATTGCATCTTGTGTGTTTCCTTTCTAAATCATTATTCACTAAATCTTCTTCTCTGGTAATCTGCTCCTTCTTTCTAATTTCTCTAAATGAAACATTTCTTTTGGTGCATTTAAAAAGAATCATTCTTCTTTCTTTCTGCATTAGTGAAAATCATCCTCTCTCATATTCATCATTTGCTACATCAAATATAATTGTTGATTTGGGTTATAAAATTTGTTGCATTTCATCCTTGTATGTTGCATTATTAGCTCACATTTAAAATGAGGGAAACCTATACACTGGAAGTCATGCCCAAATGATGGTTGACATAATTGAACCGTAGAAAGCACTTTCTCTTCTCTCTCTCTTTGCCAAACTGCACAAATACAAAATTCACACATCTTCTTAAACAACACCTTACCTGGAAGAATCTGTCAATGATCACATGATCAAAGGATTGATAATGGGTGCCCAACTAGTTTCTCTATCTAGTCATTATCTCAGAGAAAGGACCGCCCCCGCCAAAACATAACCTGAAACCTCCCCTTTAGAATTTACCTCTTCATAGGACACCTTCCCAACCAAAAACTCTGTTCTAAATTCACAAGTTAGTCTCAAATAGCATAAGCTAAAGTAACATAAAATTCACTCATAGGATTACGTGTTTTTCTTAGCTTTCTTCTTGAATTGCGTTTTGAGTTGTGAGGATTACATTTCTTCATTTCACACTCCAAAATCATAGTTTGAGTTTTCGACTATTTTTGAGTGTGTCAGGGCCTCATATTATCATTTTCAGATCTTCTGGGTTGATTCTTCATTTGATTTAATTCACAAAATCTATTTTTCTTCATTTCTTTAGATTTCATAGTAACCAGTGTCGGTCCATTCTAACTACATCGTCATTAGTTCTCATCTAACCATCATTAGTTTACTCCGAACGGTGTTGGTTACCAGCTCTTTTGGTTATTTTACCCAAAACAACTTTCATCACCTTCTCTTTTCTATTTGTAGTCCTCAGACATCATCATATTCCAAACATTATGATATCAATGTCAAGTATAGTTTCCCCATTTCATTTTTATCAGTTCTGCTTCATTTTCTCAAATCGATGGTTTCCCACGATGAATCGATATAGGTTATCAGTAACCATCATTAGTCCTCTTTAACCATCATTGGTCACCTTAACTAGTGTCGGTTTCCCTATTTTGATTTTTAATTGCAACACTGACCAAGTCCACCTATCAGTATATGTTCTTTTCCATTTCTACTATTCTCTATGTCATTTACAGAGTACAATTAACCTAACATAAAATAATTCACATGGTGTTGACTCATAGCCAAACTAACTCCCTTGTATTCCACATCAGCTATTAGCCACTACCACCTAGCCCATGGCTTCCTTCCATCCTCGTCACCTATGGATAAACTTAGCCTATCACTATTTCTACCGGTGATGAGGAGTTCACAAGATACCTTGAATAGAATCTTGCGGCCCTACAATACTATCTTGCTCACTCATCTACCCGAGACTCCTCAGACAACTAGTATATGACATGCCCGTATCTATTCCTCCTACCCTCGCCCCCACTTCCGCGTCAGCTACCACTAGCTCAACATTTCCTTCATCCACCTTACCCCCTATGGTATCTCAACTGGGCCCCACATCCGCTATAACTGCTGCACTAATGACATCTATTGCACCCATGGTGTTGACCATTCCTTCACCAACCACCTTGAGCATGGCCCCATCTGCCCCCTTTTCCTTGTATATACTAGTTGCATCACAACCACCCCTGGTGTCGGTAACCCACACCCCATTTCAAAATCTAGTCCTTTCCATCCCACAATCTCTACCACCAATTACCACGAGAGTCGTTACGACTACCCCACCTATTTTCACGCATCACTAGCAACCCCCAATCTCATCTATCACTTATTCAAGGTATCTTCCACCTGTATCTATCCCCCCTTCGTAGTTTTCATATTCGGCACCCCATGTACCGGGATTCCATCCACATCATACACCCATCATCAACCTCCCTTTACTGCAGGAGAGGCACCCATTCCTCACAACCCACCAATGACCTCATTAGAATGATGATGGAAAATATGTAGACACTAGAAGCATTAGTTTCGGCTCTCATAACTCCTTAACTTATGAAAAAATCTGTAATGAGCCTATTCATCCATCTATTCCTATTCACCCATACCCTATGCATTGGGAAATGCCCAAGTTCAATCATTTCAATAGTAAAGAAGACCCACAACAACACTTGCAGGTCATTCAAACATGGGTGCTATCTAATTTCCCATGATGATTCTTTACTCCTATGAACATTCCCCATGTCCTTGATAGGAACTACCTTAGATTGGTACAATAGTTTACCTAGACATTCCATCTACTCCTTTAACTAAGTGGCTCAAGCATTCTTGGACCACTTCTCAATCAATGTAGAAAAAAAGTCACCATGACTGACCTATATTCGACATGATAGTATGAAGATGAATCTATCACATATTTCTTTGCTCATAGGAAAAGTCTTGTCAACCAATTGGCATTCCAATTACCTCAAGCTGGACTTATAGAGTTATTCACTAGATCTTGTGCTACTAGACACATCTTACCAAGTACAAACCTTCCTCTTTTCAACTCAAATGCAAATATCACCTATAGAATCCTCCACAATCTATCCAAAGGTCTTTCCAAACAATCTTGACGACTCCCCACCATGCCTCATTAGAATGGCCTCTTCTTCGTCACCTCTACCTACATCTAAACCTTTACCCACAACTAAAACCATTCCTATACCTAAGAACCTACCCAAACCTATATCTTCGTCCATATCTAGACCCATCACTACCTTGGGTGTCATGCCAACGTCAAGCCTTACCCATCCACCCATCAAATTGGATTTAGCCACGTCTTCCCAAACCTACACCAAAATTATTCCTCCGCCTAAAAGAAAGACCCAACCTTCTAGGCCACATACACCAGTCTCACCTACCACACCTTTGTCACCTTCACCCCTTCCATCCATCCTAGGACCTCACCCATCAACCTTGGCCAAACAACCCCCTACCCAAGGCCAATCAAAAGCTAAGCAACCTACCTCATCATCACGATCCTTTGTTACATCCAATTTACCTACACAACAAACACCCTCACCCTCACTTGTACATTTCTTACCACCTATACCTCCACCAACTACTATAACCCCAACTTTTCCTATACGACTTTAACCCATACCTTCCACCTGGCATCTACCAACCACTTCCAACACAACTTTATTGTCCCCATAGGTAACCCATCCTCTTCCACCATCTACTTTACCTTCTACATCATGTACTCTCGTCTCACCTTTACTTAAGAAGGTGAAATCCAAAGACAAGAACTCACTACCCTCCAATAGGGTAGATAAGTTAACATCACTTGCCATTTCTAGTTCTTCTTATCCGAGCCTAACAATGTCCTTGTACTAGTTAAGGAATCTACCATAACCCCCACTTCTCCTTCACCCCCAACCCCATCCACCAATTATGTTGCCACCTCTCCCACACCAAAATCTTCTATTCCAAGTGCTACCGCAACCTTTACAACTGGACCTTCTACTTCCCAACCAATCGATACCCCTCTTGCCCAATCGCCTAGTAATTCATCTATCCTCACTACCCACATATCTACTATCAATCCCTTAGAGGGTGTTTTCAATTCCTCACTTTGGGGAGTACCACCTCTACAATATCAACACCTTCCTCACTCCACAAGAGTATGGCAACCTATGCCAACATCCTCATTATGACTATCACATAGGAGAGGTTTTCCCTTATGGTCCTCCCCACCTTTGCACTAACTTAATGTATGGGGGACTTGATACTGCCACCTATTCACCCAAACCGCCATCCCAAACATGACCATTTTCATCTGACCTCCAATCTCTCACTAACTACCGCTTTTCCCACACTTTCCTTCACTTTCGTGCATGGGAAGGATTTGGATTTGGTTTTTACAAACAAGGCCATCATACTATCATCCCATGTACCACCCATAAACACAAATATCATAGTGGCATTGGCTTTTCCACACCATCTTCTAAGAAGGCCCGCATCGACCTCATTGACAACAAAACCTTCTCCACCCCATTCACCAATGTCACCATCTTCACCCACGAGTGCACGGATCCCAAATTTATTCCTCCTAACTTTTTTTTTCGTGAACACAATTTACCTGACCTTTGACTTATCAACGTGATGGTGAGGCTCCCTCTTCTCTTCCCTTCATGTATCCTGACATGATCAATGATGATACACCTTCCATTAACATCATTTAATGTCAGGACGATGAGTCTATCCTCACCTACCTTGGTGCGGAAGATTCTTATATTCACTAGTCATTTCCTTCTGAGATGTAAACCATGTTGAATGAATTGACTATTGAAATCAACATTCACACTCAAGATGACCCGCACATTATAAAGATAGGCCAATCTTTAGATACTACTCTGAACATTAAGCTTCTACTTCTTTCCTCCAAGATCATAAAGCAACACCTTTGCTTGGTCCTATGATGATATGTCTGGTATTGACCCAAAAATTGTGGTCCACAATATTGAAACCATTCCTAAAGCCAAACCTATAAAATAAAAGCTATGGAAAATACATCCTCACATTGTTCTTCTTATCAAAGAGGAACTTCAATGCCTTCTCTCGGTTTCCTTCATCCTACCCATTGACTATCCCCAATGGATTTCTGATATCGTTCCTATTACTAAAGTAATAGGGGGACTTCACATTTGCATGGATTTTTGTAACCTCAAATTAGCTTGCCATAAAGATGAATTTTCTCTACCAGGCATCGACCATCTAGTTGATCTCACCACTAGTCATGAGATGTTATCACTCATGGATGGTTTCTCGAGTTATAACCAAATATTACTCACTCCAAAGGATCAACACAAAACTACCTTCATCACTCCTTGGGGACCTTCTATTATCGAGTCATGCCTTTTGGCCTTAAAATGTTGGTGCTACATATCAGCAAGCTATGAATTATATCTTCCATGACATAATGCATCACATATTGGAAGATTACATAGATGATTGTCTTGCCAAATCCAAATGTCAAGCTAAACACCTTACAATCCTTCAGGTCATCTTTGACTCGCCTCATCAAGTATTGTGTTCACCTTCAACCTAAGAAGTGTGTCTTCACGGTGCTCTTAGGAAAGCTCCTTGGTTTCATCATTTATTTGCGTGGCATAGAAGTTGATCTTGCTAAAGTAAAGGCTATTCTCAAAATTCCTCTCGCCTACTAATCTCCACCAACTTTAAAGTTTTTAAGGTAAGTTACAATCTATTCAACAGTTTATTTCACAACTTCCTCGACCACTGCCAACCATTTCATCATCTCCTCAAAAAGGATGTCTCCTTCAAATGGGATGATGAATGCCAAAATCATTTGATGCCTCAAAACAATACCTTCTCTAACCCCTAGTGTTCATTCTTCTTAAAGATGATGAGTCCTTTTACCTATACATTTCTACTACTGATAACTCCTTAGGTGTCATGCTTTCTCATCATGATGAGCAACATAGGGAGCAAGTGGTTTACTACATAAGTTATACCCTTTTGGAATATGAAACTAGATATAACCATTGCAAAAAACACTTCTTAGCCTTAGTTTTTGTTTCCACTAAATTTTGTCGCTACCTACTCAACCAAAAACCTTTGTCATCGCTAATACTGATCCCTTACATTACATGTACGCCAAGTCCTACCAACATAAACGTGTTACACATTGACTTATGCTACTTACAGGACCTAAACCTCAAATTCATCCATCAAAAATTTGTCAAAGGATGAACCATCACCGAATAACTTACAGATGCACCTCTCTCTCGAGATCAACCTTCAATTTTCTTTCCTAGAAGAATCCATTGCTACCCTCTCTTTTGATGATACTACTTACCATATGACCTTATTCTTTTATGGTTCCAAATGTCAACATGGAGGTGGTGTAGGTGTTATCCTCATTCCTCTTGATGGTGAACTTATGCCTTTATCTTTCAAAATAGATTTTGTTTGCACTAACAACATCACCAAATATGAAGCACTTGTATTAGGCCTTCAAACCACCATTTCCCTAGTTATCAAAACAATTAATATATTTGGGGACTCTCAACTGCTTATAAACCAAGTCAAAAATATGTATAAGTGTCATAAAAATAACTCCAAAATTACAAACACCATGTCGACATACTTCTGACTACCTTTGACCATTACGAACTTCAAACCACCCCACATTTTACTTACAAATTTTTAGATACCATGGCATGTCTAGTTTCTCGGATACCCACTTCACCGCCAACTCTAAAATCTTTCACAATACAAAGCTTACAAAAACCTTTTTATTTATCTTGAGATATCAATTCCATCAATAAGCTGTTTTGACCCACATGACCTTTGTTATAATTAGTTTATAGACTACTTTTCCATTTCCATTCCACCTCCCGATCTTACTCATAATGGACAACATTTTTTTAAAGGTGTCACTTACTATGTCATCATGGGTGGCCTTATTTATAAACGTGGCTTCGATGGTATTCTATTATGATGCCTTACAAGTTCTAAAATTCCCTACACCATCAAGGAAGTTCACGATGAAATTTGTGGAGGTCACTTTAGTGGTTTAGCTATCGCTAAATGCATTCTTCTCCTAGGCTATTATTGGCCAACCCTAAACCACAATCACAGTGACTATGTCAAACATTTTTGAAATGCCAGAACATGTTAATATTCATCACACACCTAGTCATTCCTTACATGTCGTATGAGACCTTTGGCCTTTATTTCAATGGGGTTTATATCTTGTTGGAGTGATCAATCCTCATTCTTCACAATGCCATCTATGGATTATAACCAGTATTGAATACTACACAAAATGGGTAGAAGCCATCCCCCTCATTTCTACAAAAGCTAAGAAAATTTGTGAATTCATTAATCATCACATAATTTTCCACTTTGGTGTTCCTCACCATCTCATCACTGATAATGGAAAACTATTCAAAAACAAAACCCTATGAAAGCTTTATGATGCCTTTGACATTCAACTCAGTTTATCTACACCTTACTACCCACAGAAAAATGGCCAAACAGAATCAACTAATAAAAATTTGAACAAAATTATTATGAAGGTAGTTGACGATACTTTGGGAAGGATTGGCATACACAAATTCCTTTCATATTGTGGGATTATCGCACTAGTATTCACACTTCGACGGATGCCACACCTTTCTCTCCAGTCTATGGTATTGAGGCACTCTCACCTCTTGAAGTATAGATTCCATCTTTCCTCATCTCACTCCAAGACATACTTAAAGATGATGAATTTCACCAGGGGACATTTGGCATAACTTGAGTTATTAGATGAGCATCATCTCAATTCTCTTGATCATCTCCAAATCTACCAAAACCTATCAAAAGTGCCTATGAAGAATGTGTCCATGTGTAAACCTTCCGTGTCGGTGACGTTGTCTCAAGGAAAATCAACATGTAACCAAAGAAGAGAAAATTAAACGGGAAAATTTGCTCCTAATTGGCTTGGACCATATATCATTACTCATACCTATGGATCAGGTGCTTATCATTTGTCTTTATTCGAAGGTAAACCTGAAACTTGAACCCCTAAATGCCTTGCATATTCAACCATTCTATTATTGAATCAAATCCTATATCACTTTCTGTGTATTTCAAGCTCGTCCCTTAAGCACCCTTCACCTTTCATATCACCTATTATTGTGGTCAATGACTAAAAAAATCATGTGATTACCCATCACCTTTCAACCTTATCTTCAATATGAGTACCATGACTCTACTCATGGCATGATTTTCATCGATACTTTTCATATTTTTCAAGATGGAATCCCAGGGTCATTAATCATTTGAAACCATCTCTTTAATAGTTAACATCTATGTGCTATGGTTTTTTTGGTCCTCTAACCAAGAGCCCAATCTTCCACTATAGTCTTGTCCATGACTTAAAACGTCCAAAAGAAAAATAATTTCAAGAGAAAAATGGGATTCAAATCCTTGAGTATAACTTCCAGCAAAGTGATGAATCCCTCAAAAGGGACATCTCTTCTCTCTATCTCACCGCTATAAATAGACTACTCCCTCGAAGGAAAACTATACAAAGCTTTCCATACTACACATAGTCTATCATAAAAAGGGACTATCCTTGCAAAAACAAAATAAAATATTCAAAAGCTTCCTACATTGATAAACTTCACGAATACCTCAAGGAGATAATATACTCATCCCATGTAGACTTCCCGCATTGACCAACCTACCAAACACAAAGCAAAAAGAAAAAATGATAATTTTTTCATCATGGACTTACCTATTTTGATCATGGGTTTCTTTCCAAGTAAACATGTCATCTTACACTAAGTTATGCTAAAACCACCCATTTTCACCTCATTGCCTTTTCACCCTAATTTCTTATCTTCTCAAGGGACTTTCTGCAAAAATGACATTTTATGATCATGTGACTTTCTTCACCCTTAGCATAGTCAATCATGCAATGTCTTTAGGGTCTTATGTTCATAAGCCAATCTTTGGTATGGTAGCCTCGTTATGGTTCTTATCAATTAGGTAGCTCTTTTTGTCACCTCTTACCATTCTACCTTCTTCATCACCTATTGATTCTCCTATACAAGACTAGACCATCAACAACTACATTTTAAATATTTCCACTTTCACCTAAGACTCAACCATGCCTATGACCTAGACTCAACCATGCCTATGACCCAGATTCAATCATGCTTGAAACCTACTAACCCATTCCTCTACCTCATCATATTATTCCCTAGCTTATGGGAGAACTACATCGACCTGAGGCCCCTTTTCTCTGGGGCTATGTAGGAAACACTTCAAGGGCATGGGGCCCTTGGAGGTTAGCTCAACCACTCTTTACCCTAACCCATTTTCCCACATGTTTTCTATTAACATTCACCCTTAATTAGTTTCCATTTTTCATAACATTTGGAAATTTCTCATTCATACATATCTACCATTTTATCACACCATCAAAACATCCAATCAATCATTCCACATTTCTATAATATCATTTTTTTGAAAATTTACACCATAACATACATATAACTCATCATTTATTTCCCATGTTACCAATAACTTGGAAATTAAATCAAAACCCAAAAACATGATCAAACCATGCTTAACTATACCTAACTCAACCATTCCTAAATTGATCTAACTATACCATGCCTAAACCAACCTAACTCAACCATGCCTAACTAACCTAACTCAACCATGCCTAACCGACCTAACTCAACCATGCCTAAACCGACCTAACTCAAACATGCCTAATTGACCTAACTCCACCATGCCTAAGCTAACCTAACTCAACCATGCCTATACTTGACTCCACCATGCCTAATCCACCTAGTTTCCATGCATACACAAAGAATAATAGAAATTACAAAACATAAATACATCATCCATACCATCAATTTCACCATCTATAAATGAAAGTTTTTATATCCATCAAATATACATTGATACAAAATAATACAAGTATCTCTCAAGTACAACCTCAAAATATTTGGCACACAAGATGATATAATAATCAACTCACAAAAACTCTCATGTATAGCCTCACTATCATCGACACACGATCGATCGATATATATATATATATATAAATATATATACACACGGGCAAAATAATACACACACACACAGACACGATGACACACGTACACACACACACACACACACACACACATATATAATCAAAATGACAATATAAAGAGACACATCAATCGTCAGTCCATCTCATGTCCATGTGGTCTCATCCTTCTCCTCCTCCTCTCCTATAACCCGATGCCCTCTAAACATCTCTCCACCTCACCTAGGTCTTGTCTCTCCTAGACCTACAACTAGGTATGGCCTCCATGAACTCGTGGCCTCACCTTGAACCTATATCGGGGCTTTTCGACCCCTCGTTATCTCTAAGATATGTGTGTGAGATATTTTCCTCTCACTCACTTTCTGTGTGCCTGTAATTGACATAGGAGGGGACATCTATTTCTACGGTTGTCGAGTTTATCCTAGTAATGTTTGGCCTCATTCAGGGCATCCTTGAATCTTGCCATCGACACTGTCTGTGGTGGTGCCATAGGTCTCACAACAATCTGTGAGCTTTGTACTACTAATGATGGCCTCAAACCTTGTACCTATGAACCCTACCCTCCTCCATGTACCGTGGGACCCTGTACCACTGTTGCTTGTAATATGGGACCCTATCCTTGGGCCTGTGAAGGCACTGTATTTCTATGACCTAGGCCTATAGGGACATAATATGATCATGTGTAGTGGGCAACTGACCTTGCAAACTTGCTATCTACACTTGTAAGGTGGCTACTTGGCCCCCATCACCATCACCACCCTATGCAACTTGGGCCTATAAGGCTACCACCTATGCCTATAAAGTGGCAACATGTGCCTCTAATCCTATAAGCTTCCCCTACAATACTCCAAGCTCTATTAAAAGGGTCGCTAGCTACCCCTGCAATGTGTCCCTCTGAACTATAATAGTGGCTAAATAAAGATGCTCAAGGCTTGGTGATTCTTCCTTTAGCCGTGACATCCACTACTATCTCGTATTTGTCTGTGACCCCAATGTTATCAATCCATCTGTCCACCACCCACTCCTCCTACCTTGTTGGAACATTTGGTTATGGTAGGGGCATAGGCCTCTCCACGTCATCTCTCATGTACTATGGGAATGGTGGAGGCACATCTTGGGGTATCCCAAACTGCCGTCTGACCTTGTCAATAGGTATCATCTCATGCTTGTCAGCATGACACCCCTCTATCCACATGAGTAACTATAGCTCCTCCAAATCCATTGCCATGTGTCTATAGGAAAGAAAGTTAACATAGGTCCTCTAAATAATGTCAACCCCTAACAATCCCTCTAGCTTGCATCTGTAATATGCCACATCATGTGAAATCATAGCTTCCTTGTACTCTCCCCAATAGATACCCAACATTTGTAACCAACTCGACTAAGCCCACCTTGAATAAATTAGGTCAAGGAAAACCAATTGGATGCACACATACAATGTGCTCGTATGCCCAACAATGAAGAAGGAAGGTACAACACAAACTAAACCTCTGTAGCCTCCCATAGGCCCATAACTCTCTATACAACTACACCAAGAATGTTGGTGCCTAGGAAAAATAGGTCCTCTCCTCCATCATGTCTTGAGAACCCCATCAATGCTCATGGGAATCTCCCACCCTCCGCATCTCGTAACGAGAAACAAAACCCCCTCCATAATCGGGATAACCAACCTCTACCCCGAGGATGTGCCGTACATGTATCCATAGCTCAGTATCACGCTATGGCATCTCAGCTCCACCATCACCTCTCCAAACATATCCACTATTGAATCCTCGAAGGCCTCTAAGGTAATAGAATAGACCTTCTCCCCAACTATCAGTAGCCACAAGATCCTGTATACATCCTCTAGGGTGACAATAATCTCACTCATCGGAAAACAAAAAGTGTTGGTTGCTGAATCCCATCTATCGATGAGTGTGACCATCAAACTTGGATCTTGAGCTACACGCTAGTAACACCGGATACCAATCAGTCCTACATTTTTCACATGCCTCCACTACTCTGCAGTCACACTCATCCATATTTCCAGAACATAGGTGGTACTCTATCCCGCATCCGTAACTGCTCTCTCACCTACACCAATCAAACACAACATTGTTCAGCCTTGACCATACCCAACATACCTTTTACCCAACACACCTATTACATGACATAACTATTTCCCACCACACCCTACCCAAACCACAACCCTACCGACTACCCCTTTTTCCTAGTGTACTATTACACCTATTCTCCCTTATCATCCTTACCCATCTTAGTTCATTTTATCTACTTACCACCCCCACCATCACCCAAATACCCCTTTTACCATATTTTCCCTACATACACCTTCCTTAGCCCTTCCTTGACTATTTTCCATCCCCCTACCCATTCCTTACCCCTATTTCTCATCATCCCTAACCGACACTGGTCACCTTAACCGTCACTAGTTTTCCTTGATCGATGCTGATTCAATTTCACCGGTGTCGATCACCTAAGTCTTGACCAATGCTAGCCAAGGCCAACTATGTCGGCTAACCCTTGAGCAACGTCGGTCTCATCGCTGCACATCAAAACCCAAAACCCATACCCTCCCTCTCAAAAATTGACAAAAACACCCTAAACTACCCAAACCTAGCCTACCATCATTTACACCCCTATTTACACTACATTGGACCTCCCCCTCCTCATTTCATTCCTTTTACCCACAAATTAAAAATTCAACTCCCACCCAAAACCTTTTCCCCAAACTGATTTCCACACCCTATTTTTAAACAAATGCAAAGATCAGATAAAATCCTACCTCATCTGGGTGTTGTCTCCATGGTTGCACATATAGCTGCTATGCCGGTGGTCCACCCAACCCCTCTCCTACCTTCGCCATCACCAAATCAACTCCTCACCACACAACCAATAAAATTGATCTAAGTGATCTTGTAGACCCGCCTACTGAGTGCCAATCATGCGCTAGTCACTTGAAAAATCAACTCAAACACCTCATACCATCACTTTCTCCTTTTACTCTACTGCTCTGTCATTTTCCCAAATAACAACACGTTAAAATGAATACATAAAATAATTTTTTTATTTTTATTAACCCTATCCCGACTTGACCAATGTCGGTCATAACAAACCGACGGTTACTTTATAACCGGCATTAGTCTCCTGCCATTACCATTTCCACCCCAATTTTCCCATTTTTGACCTCAACTCATTATTTCTCGATACCCTTTGACCTTACCCACACTTATTACAACCTACCTACAAGCCCACACTACCCCTACATTTCCTTAGTTGCATCTAGGGATTTGTTATTTTACCTATACCTTGGCCTTACCCATGTCATGACCTATTTACCTAGACCTGACCTACTTTTTGTGACCATTGACCTTGTGTACTCACTATACCTTGCAATGTTGTTACCCATGTTGTTTGGCCTAATGACCTTACCTTGCCTATTACCATGTCGTTTATCCCGACCCAACCTTTAGTGTACCAAAACATACCTAAACATTCCTGCACCTGACCTACGTTGTGTTTCCGGACCATATCCTATGCCTTGGATACCTGAATCACTTCACCCTTGTTGGGATAAACCTATCGACCTTGGATGATGTAGAGTTTGCAAGCTCCTCACCTAGTACCCGATTTGATGATGTAGAGTTTTCAAGCTCCTCACTTTCAAGTACGTGTGCATGCATTCGATTTCCATTACCTATTACCCAATTTGACACTAACCCCTTACCAATTACTCAAGTTGACCATTACCCTTTCCCAAAGCACCTATACTCTTCCCCACATACCTTAACTCGGACAAACTACACTTTGGGGCCCCTAATATATTGGCTAAGTAAAAAAGGGCACATAAGTGCATAAGGCCTAGTTGAAGAAAAGTGTGCAAGGATAAAGCACGTAGGGTAGGGTTTAAAGAAGGTTAAGGAAACTCGTGGCACGTGTAGAAAAAACCAAGGGTTCGGGACTTAGCCATTTTGGGTGTTTTGGTAGAACACGTGAAAAGCATGACCCGACTATGCATGTGGAGTGGATAAGGTGCCAGCCTGGTGACATGGTGGCCCAGGAAGGAGCATGCCTGGGGTAGAAGCTTCTAGAAGCTCATCATGGTAAAAGATGGAAATCTCAAGCTCAAGGAGCATGCCCGCATGGAGGACCACATTCAGACACTTGGCATCAGATCTGAGGCTGCTGGAGGATGAGTTGGTAGCCCAGAAAGCCTATATATACAAGCACCTGCAGAAGGAAAACAACAACTAGATAGTGGGTGGAGCTCTGTAGAAATACTGCAAGAACTCTGTTAGCTTGGGAAATTATGCTTAGGGAAGGATGTATCAAGGGTATGGGGTTATAAATTTCTTTTGTGAGCCTAGTCATATGAGTCCAGATATAATGCATGACTGCAGTCTACTTCTCTATAACATTTTGTAGTGACTCCATGAATATAAGGAGGTTACTAGTTTACAATGAATATGAACATTGATGATTCTAATGCATACATCTTTCTCAGAATTCTTTTGAATTTATATTTATGATTAAGTATGAGTGTTTTTACAACTTTTTTTTTGGTATAAGCTATCTAATATGTTAAGAATTTTATCTCTAGACTGATCGCAAGGATCTAAAAGTCGTTACGAGCTCTATGATGCTTGAATGTTCTACTCATTTCAAAACCCTTTAATATGGATCATAGATGATGTTTACCACTAAAATCACATAAAAGAGACTCGGATCTTGTGCGTGCCTTGGGTGAGCACCTAGCTCTCTTGGGTGATAGGATGACATGCATGGGGTACCTTTCTTTTGTGATAAGGGTAAAAATGACTACACTTTGGTTCTATTTCTAGGAGCTCTTTTTGAAGTTCTAGTGGGAAATGGCATACATCATGATCCGGGTAATGAGTAATGATAGAATGTTTAACTTTGGAAAGTGTTGAATCATGATTCAAAAGCATGAAGGATGAACTTTTTTAGAGATTCAACACTGGACTTGAGTTTGATGCACGTAAATTGGTAGAAGAGAACATCTACCATGATTTATATGAAACATTTGTTTATTGTTTCCCAAGAGAGCTATATGAATTGCTATCAACGTATGCATCTAGATCAAGTTGGTATTCTAGATCATGTGTGTGGAGCCAAGAAGATTACCAGAGGCAGTAGGATGTAGATTTGATGTGGACTCATGCTATGGATCATTGGTGGGAAGGTGTGTTGACTAGCTACACTGGAGTATGCTATTTCCACATGTTCTTACCCGTGAAGTTGTTGAGTTTGAATTTATGTGGGAGCCCAGAGGATCATTTCTACATGCTATCCCTTTGGCAATGAAGATCCTGGTTGTTACTTTGGGTTTAGAGGCATTTTCAATGGTCTAGCAAACCATTCTGAGCACTAGGTGAGGGAGTTAGGGTGGAGGAAGATGGTAGATATTATGACAAAGAAGGAAAGAGAGGAGAGACAACTCAAGTATAGTGAAGCACGTGAAAGGGATATTACTAGATGACATGAGGCTGCAAGTGTGATGGATCTATGGAGACAGACGCGTGGGGGAGGAGTTGAGGTTCACGCGGAGGAGTCTGTGCTACCCCATCTTGAAAAGTGCGTAAGAGAGACCCCTTTGGCTTCGGATGAGAGTTCATCATGTGGAGAAAGAAGAGTCATTGTCACATATTTGAACCCACCCAATGACCAAACCTTGGCACTTGGTTTTCTAGAACAAGGAAGAAGTATCATTGACCCAGTTGAAATCAGTGGAAGTGACAGATCCGTGCCTAGGAGGTACTATTTTTCGATTCCCAATTATATGGCTATACATATCCCCATATTTGGAGGAGTCTTTAGGCAAGGATAAACTATACAGGCCTTTAGTCTTGCATCTGGAAGTGGTTCAAGGTGCAATAGCAGTAGTGGGGCATTATCAAAGACCATCAAAGACACAATTCAAAGGGAACCTTGGTGGTTATTCGCACAAATCCTATAGGATCCGGTAGACCTAGTGGTTTTGGTGGATCTGGTGGCTTAAGAGGCACATGACTAGGTGGATCCGGCAATGGAGGGAACACTAGAGGAAAATAAGGATCTAACTTAGGAGGAAAAGGGCCCCACCCACCCCCTTAGGTATTCTTTGAGATGTCGTTACACATGCCATATTACAGAGGTATTGAGGATGTTGTGGAGCATGTTCACAAATGTGAGCTGCTATGGTGTGTAAAGGGGATCACAACCTCGGAGCGGAAGGCTAGTCAATTTGTAACAACGTTGTAGGGGCACGCACATAGCTGGTATAGGAAATATGACCCCCATCAAACAATGGTGGATTACACTGCTTTAAAGAATGCCTTCTTGGCATAATTCCACATCCCTGAGTTTGAACAGAAGAGCATCAACACCTTGAAGGAAATTCAACAAGGAATGGAAAAGAGTGTGCAGGAGTATGATGCATGCTTTAAAACTCTCTTGTCTAAGTTATCATATGATATTCACCCTTCACAACATGCTCAATGGTTTGTGGAGGATTGATCACCCCTTTTAGAAGGGCCTTATCTCATAAAATGTTCATAGACCCACACAAAGTGTTGGAAGCTACTCTACGCGCTGAGGCTATTGGTAGTGTTGATACTAGAGTTAGCCCATTCCTAGAGGCTCAAATTGTTGCTATGGCTAAGTAGCTAGAGAAATTGTCCACAAACTCAGCCCATGAGACTCACAATGGTTTATGGTGCACAAATTGTGAAGTAGAGGGGCATGTTAAGGGTAGTTTTCCTCGAAGGGCAAGATGCACCATGACAAGATATCTTTGTGAAATTTTTCATGGGGACCATGATGCAAGTAGGTGCCCCTTGTTACAGTGTGTAATCCGGAAGAATGTGTCTTGCTACTATAAAATTTTCACTTCTATAACCCATGATACCAAGGATTGTAGGCTCATTGATTAGATCCATGAGGCCATTGATCATGGGGTGCACCAAACCAACATTGCCAACAATTCTAAGGGTGATGATCACCGCTATGAGGAGCACACGATGGTGGCACATGTGGAAGGGGATTTCACGGAGGATTCCATGGTCGTGGTAACTACGGAAGAGGGAGTGAGTTCCCTTGTGGAACCTATTTTAATTATAGTTCTATAGAAAATTATAAACGGGAGTGCCCCGGATACATTGCAGTGCTTTCATGGTGCGGAAAGAAGCACAAGTATGAGGAATGATCGAGTTGTTTTAGCACATGAATCAACAGCAATTGAAAGACAAGGGAATTGCAATGGTAAGCATCAAGAAGACATACACCTAATGGATGCTGTAGGTGACACATCATGTAGGTTTAGTACTTGTTTTAGTAACTCTAAGAGTAGAGGTTGTGTGTGTAAAAAAATACCAAGGCAGAGGACCCTGGTTTCAAGAGAGGAAGTAGTTCATGAGAAGTACCTAGACCCCACACATCAAAAGGAAGTATATCAAGATACCATGGATGTCATTCGAGTTTACAAGGAGAAATCCAGTGCCTAAAGGAGCAGTCTAGGAGGGAGGAGAAAAGGAGAAAGGTCGAGGTGCCAAAGGATGACCTAGATGAGGTCAAGGAAGTATGTAAAATGATAAGGTAGGAAAATGTTATTCCCTTGCTAGGGGAATGGTTGAGGGAGAAGGTACCATGTGGAGAAGAGCACAAGAGACAAATCTTGCATGTAAACCTTCCCCCTCATAGCCTTGACTATGACAGGAGATCACATTGGATGTAATCGTAGATGGATGGCTCCTTAGTAATATCCTCATTGACACAGGCACGAAGGTCAATGTTCTCATGTTGGATGCTTGACATCAGATGGGAAGGTTTGTATTACAACCATCTTCAAATGTGTTGTATATGGTAAACAAAATGAAGGCGACTCCTATTGGTGTCTTAAGGGATGTAACTATCACTATCCAGGGAGCTAAGTTTACTAGGGACTTCGAAGTCTTGGTGCTCGCCGAGGTGGACAATTTCCCAGCACTACTTAGGTGCCCACGGTGTTACAAGAATGATGTTGACCTTTAGTTCAACAAGGGTTACATATTCTTTGAAAATAAGGAGTGGGTTATTATACCTTTCACCGATCGGAATTCAACACCTTATACTAAACCTTTGGGGGAAGAAGTCCTGGACATGATATATGTACGCTCAATCAGGGATCTAGAGATAATCCATCCTACCGATAGAGTTATCTAGTTTGAGGATGCTCAGTTAGTAAGTGACACCACCATCCTAACATGTGATAATTGGGCACATGAGACATATGAATTGATCGATTTGACAGCTGAGAGAGGATTGGTAAAAAAGTAATAAAGGCACGTACGGTCCGGTGCCTAGGAGGAGAAAAATTACCTAAGTATTCAGGAGGGGCCTTCCCTGAGATATTTTTGTAGGAGATGGAAACTCAATGGAAGGAGGAGAAGGAATGAAGAGGGATGTTAAGTTATTTCCTACTCAGCACATCAACACTGTGGCGGGCTACACATCAGAGAGCCTTTTGGAATGGTGTGAGGTGAGAATTGCTCTCTCTTTCAAGTTTTCTAGAAGCAACATGCCCACCGCCATCAAAGACTACCATGGTAAGGAAACCACCTCTTTTCACATCCAAGCTTGTGAGAAGGTCTGGAGAGAAGGCACGGAAGCCTTTTCACCATCCTTTTGGGTACACAAGTTGTATTCTACACTACAGGGTTGCACACGCGCATGGTACATAGATTATAAGACACACCGCCAAATAGGAAATTGGTAAGAGCTAGCAGTTGAACTCATTCAAATGTTTGAATATCAAAGTACCAAGCCATCAATTGATAAGGAATTGTAAGTTGTTAAGCACCTTACCATGGGGGATAGTGCTATGGAAGAAGATAAGCTATTGTAACTATTAGGTGAACTAGTTTTGGAGGTGCGCTTTGAAGAAGAAGTAGAATAAGCAGAAGAGATCCAACTTGAGCATGCATGATTGGAAAAGGAGAAAGGGAAATTAGTATATGTTATTGATGGAGAGGAAGTAGAGATCCTAGATGTTAACCATTCTGTGGGGACACATGAGGTAGTGGACAGTGCTGATGCTCGCGCGTGCACCTACCATGAGCCTTTAAAGATAAATAAGGTTAACATCAACTCAGAAGAGGAACCTAAGGAAGATATCATTGGAGATTACTGGTTGGAGAAGGAAGTATCTAAGATCATAGATCTTTTGTGTGAATTTGAGGATTTATTCCCACATAGGTACCATGAGCTCAAAGGTGTCCACCATTCCTTGGGGGAGATGAGGATAAAGTTGAAGGATGGGGTGCACCCGGTCAAACAGAGACCCTACTTGATGAATCCCAATTTGCATGTAAAGGTAAAGGAAGAGATAGAAAAAATGATAGCTTCTAGAATCATTGAAGTTATGGAAGAATCAGAATGGATAAGTCTGATGGTGATAAGAATAAAAAAGGATGGGCAGATTAGGATATGCGTGGACTATAGGGAGCTAAACGCAGTTTGTGTCATCGATCCTTTTCCAACCCCCTTCACTAAAGAAATTTTAGAGGGAGTCACTAAGTGCGAAATCTATTCCTTTACGGATTAATTTTAGGGGTACCACTAAGTCCAGATTGCAAAGGAAGACCAAGAGAAGACATCTTTCACCATTGAATGGGGAAGTTTTGCATACACGGTCATGCCCTTTGGGTTGAAGAATACGCATGCTATTTTTTTGCGCATAGTGGTTTAGGCATTAAAATACTTCATCCATAAATTCCTTTAGGTTTATATGGATGATTGGATAGTATATGGGCTAGTAAAAGAACACCGTGATAATTTAAGGCTGATGTTTGAGTGATGTCGGAAGTTAAGGATATCTCTCAACATTAAAAATTTGTCTTTTCTACACCATTTGAGACTTTATTGGGGCACATCATATGCAGGAGGGCTTGTTAGTAGATCCCGCCAAGGTTATAGTTATTATGGGATTAGGGGAACCTACTAGCTAAAGCGTAGTTCATAGATTGCTTGGGCATATAGGTTATTACAGAAAATTCATGAAGGGGTATGCCAAGATAGCCATGCCTCTAGAAGAATTGCTCATACATAAAAATGCCTTTCATTGGGGAGAGGTGCAACAAGATGCATTTGAAACATTAAAGGATAGGCTTGTCACCGTGCCTATATTACATTTTCCCTCTTGGGATAAGCCCTTCCATGTTCATGTAGATGCCTCAGAACTACCATTGGAGCAATGCTTGCACATCTAGGTAAAGGAATTGTTGATAAACCTATATGTTTTGCAAGTAAGAAGTTGACACTAAAGTGCAAAATTACACCATGACCGAGCGCGAGGCATTGTCAATGACCTATTCACTTTTCAAGTTCAGACAATATATGCTAGAAACACCCTTTGTATTCTACACCGACCACATGACATTAAATTATTTAGTGAACAAGCCCATTCTACAAGGGTGCATATGTCGATGGGTGCTATTATTTCAAGAGTTTGAGTTTACGGTAGTTGTGAAGCCTAGAAAAAGTAATTGTGGACCTAATCATCTATCAAGGATTGATTCAGGGGAGGACACACAAAGTATCAAGAGGCTATGCCGGACATATGTAACTTTGTAGGTTATGGCGCATGCCCTCGGACTTGGAGGATATTGCATTATTCCTAAAATAAGGTGTGGCACCATAAGGGATGAAAGCATTAGAAAGAAAGCAACTAGCTATATGCGTAACACCCTACATGTTGATTAGTGCAGAATTATACAAGTTAGGGCATGATGAAGTTTTATGCAGATGTGTACTAGAGCATGAGCACCTCGCCATCATAGAGGAAGCACACAAAGGAAGTGTGGGTGGACATTATGCAGGTGACGCCACCGCATGTAAAATTTTAATGGTAGGATTTTGGTGGGAAACTCTGTATAAGGATTGTAAGGACTATTGTAAAACATGTGACCATTGTCACGCGCATTGATAAGCTAGAAAGAGAGATGAAATGACTTTGTTCCCTATCCCTATTGCTGAACCTTTTGAGAAATTGGAAATAGACTTTGTAGGCCCTATTACACCAACAAAGATGCGTAGGAACAAATCACACTATGTAATCACTTGCATGGATCATTTGACAAGGTGGGTAGAGGCAACTCTAACTAAAGATTACACAATAGCCACAATGACAAGATTTTTGTGGGAGAAATTATCACAAGGTATGGATGCCCTTTAAGTTTAACTAGTGATAGGGGTACACATTTCTTAAATGAGACCGTGAGGGTCCTGCTACTGTAAATTCATGGTAGCTCATCACAAGGTTACCCCTTATCACCCACAAGTGAATGGGACCGTAGAAGAATTTAACAAAATACTGAGTCATACCCTGACCAAAATTTGTGATGTTGGAAGACAAGATTGGGATGAAAAGGTATCGCTTGTATTATGGGCTTACATGACAACTTATAAAAGACTAAATAAAGCCAAAACATTTCAATTGGTGTTTGGCATGAAAGCCATTTTTCTAGTTGAATTCATGTTACCTTCTCTCGTGAATATAAAACGCAGGATGGTCAAACTGATGAGAAAGCACCAAAAGAAAGAATTGACGAACTAATGAAGTTGGATGAGAGACAATCACTCTCCGGGTGGAGCCAAATAGTAGAAAAAGTAAAGAAAAAATCATGGCACAATCACCACATTAGAAACAAGAAGTTTGAGGTTGGGTAGATGGTCTTACTATATGATTCTAAGTTTTTACACCACCCTAGGAAGTTAAAGGTCCATTGGTTAGGTCCCTATAAAATCTCATACATCCTTGACTTGGGCACGTGCCAGTTACAAGCGTTGGATGGAAAAAAATTTCCTAGACACTTCAATGGGAGTAGGTTGAATCCCTACTATAAATAAGTCTTTTTGGTGTTTGTAAATAAGGTAGTTTTTCCAATTAATTTAGAGTTTCCTTTATGCATTTCTTTTCTTGTGTTTCCCTTTCGTGTTGTTTTTTTTTCACGAATTGGGTCTTTGGTAACCCTTATTACTCTTTGAGTATTTTTGAGTGCGTAGAGCACTTTGCATAATTTTAGTGTGGGTGGAGTAATGTGAAGGAGAGTGTGGGTAAAGTGCTAAGGAAGTTGTGTTGAAAATCTTGGTTGAATGGCCCTATTGAAAGAGGTGCATGGAAAGAAAATATGGAAAAGGATGATTGGTGTCAAGATAAGGCTACTCTCAGATCCCACGTACAAAGGAAGAAAAAGTGCATAAGCAACATGAGGTAGGTAAGAGAAAAAAATTAGGATAGAAGAAGTGCCTTCGGCACAGGTGACATGTGCACAAGAGTCTCCTGTCTAGATGGATTGGTTGCGTGCCAAAAGGTTGGAAGATTACCCGCAGGGTTAGGCACGTGAGTTAAAGCGCTAAAGTCGATTTGTTTGAAAAAATACACATTAAATGTAAAAAGTAGGGTGGTATGTGAAGTAGCATTTAATGCTTAAAAAGGGGAAAACTATAAATAAAGGGTCGAGGAACTTCATTATTCACTTTACGAACAAGAAGAAAGAAGTGCTTTTTGCATTTTCACAAACTAGGGCTTCCAAAACTGATCCATGTGAAGAAATTTTTTTTAAAGAGATTGAGCATGGGTGACTAGTGTGGATCTATGAACTAGAAAAGAGGGATTTCACGAGCATAAAAGAGTTGTGAGGAGGCACCGTCTTGTGAAAGGATTATCCCAGCTAGGGTTTGAAGAACTAGGGCATGGGTTTAAGGAATTTTCTTCATAAATTTAAGATCTAAGGTGGGGAAGAGTGAAAGAACAGAGTTACACAAAGTGATTAAAGTAAGAAGCGAACCTAGAAAATGGCACCCAAGAAACCAGTTAGCACACCCAAGAAGGGCAAGGGCAAGGGAAAACAACAAGAAACTGATGCACATACAAATGAAGAGTGGTATGCAAAAATGCAGTACCCAGATGGAGTAATGCTAGGGAAGGAGTGGGATTCCCATCTAAGGAACATGTCTGTAAATGATTATAATCATCATACGAGCACGATTGAGAAGGAGATGGCACTAGAGCTAGTGTGCCCAACAAATAGAAGGACACCAGAGGGCTTGCCCATCTATAATGATGACGTGAAGGTCAAGTTGGAAAAGGCAGGGTTATTGCAACTCTTTGAGTTTCCTTACTTTAGTAAGCTTGAGCTCCTCTATCAATGGCTGATGTCACGTGTGCATGAGGACTACTTCCATTTCATGGGGCACAAGATGCGCATTACCCCCCAAATCATTTCACATTTCACATGCCTCCTCTATGAAGGAGATGGTTTAGAAGTCGACCTAGGTGATAAAAAGGCAAGGAGACTATCGTGGCCTACGCGTACAAAAATGGGTCAAGATATTATGATATCATAGACATCAAGGACCTAGTAATGAGAATGGATGCACATTTGGTGACCAAGTTAAATGGCCAGGAGAGATGGACCTAGGTCAATAAGCCATGGTTATATGTTTGCATGAAAATCTTAAACGACACCATCTACAACTTGTCTACGTTCATCGTGGATGAGATTGTAACCTACGTGAAGAAATGAGATAGATCCGATTCGGTAATGTCCTACTGACAATCATTTTTTTAGAAATTGGAGTACCTGATGCATTAGAAAAATTCATATGGGAGTACCTAGTTGAGGACCCTTTGCCTGCAAAAAGATTTGAAAAATACGCATGTGACTCCATGACAACCATGCACAAGGCACACCTGGAGAAATGGTATACGCCCTAAGGAACGTGTTTGGGGAAGAATGGAGGATTCCTAACAACTACTAGTGGCCACCAAAGGAGAAGTAGAATTTTCTATGTACCAACATTTCTACCTGGGAAGGTTTAGACTGACAGATGAGACATGGAGCCCATGGTGCAAGCTCCCATTTGCCTTCACAACCCAATACTTCCAAGCAGAGTAAACAGTTTAAAGAGTCCAAGAATCTGAAACTGGACCTTGGTAATCTAGGACCGGGAGCACACAGTAAATGTGTAAAGGGTTGGTTTACACCGAAAAGCACACGCACATGGAGAGGTATGTGTCATACAAAGTATAAATGACAAATCCCATGACCTTGCCCATCAGAGGAGGATCCACAGGCGTGCGTGTACCTCCGCACAAGACCTAAATTGGAGAAGGGCACATATTTTTAAAATGAGGTATCTATGCCTAGGGATCTAATTGGTAGGAAGAAACCCATGCCCAAGAAGGTGGAAGAGGAGCCAGAGAGGAAAATACCAAGTGTTGGGAAACACAAGTAATAGGATCCCCTAGGACAAGTGCTAGGACAAGCATGTATTCATGTAAGAAGAGGCCCTTAGTCAAGGAAAATACTCCAGAGCCAGAAAATCCATCAGACAAGGAGTCCTCAGAGAAGAAGAAACAGAGTCACCTACACCGGAATCCCTGGTTAGGAAGAAGTAGAGGCTAGAAGAGGAGACCGCCTCAGAAGATACTTGGAAGTTTGGACAAGCACATAGGTGAAGAGGAAGCTAGTGAAGAAGATGTCAGTGGGGAAGATGAGCTAGAAAAGGAACAAGGGCCACCTATTTTCAATGTACATGATTCGATGAAGAAGGTGGAGAAGAGGAGCAGGGTTCCTCTTCATGCGGCGCAAGGATAGCTAGGAAGGGAGAGGCACCCAAGACATGAGAAGTGAGGGAGATGGCACACAGATGTAGAAGGCCCCAAGCCTTATGGTGGAGTAGATACCCAAGGTGGTAGAGAGAGAAGAAACAAAGGCCATTGAGACCTTGGAGGAGGAGAAGTTGAAGCACAACACTGAGCCAATGTTAAACGAGGAGAAGGAGGAGAGTGTGGAAAGGACCATGGCAGCACTAGAGGCCCCATTTTAACTGTAAGTATTCCTAAGGGCACGTGCATGGGAGGAAGGTGCACAGGGGAGGAGAGGCCAGGGATGGGTTACATTGATGACCCCAACAAAGTGTTTCAAACATAGCTTCAAAGCACGATTTTGGCAGAAGAGCTCGTAGCCATGTCATCTTTTTACAAGGAGACTGCCTACCCCTAGATGTGGAAGATGCTCTCATGGGAAATTGAGTCCCATCTTGATGAGCCAAAATTTGAGGTAAGCCACATGACAATAATAACATTTTCAGGGCCAATAGAAGACAACCCCATGGTGCGCTCAACATCTCTCGGATGAACAGATGTGCAATGCGTTGAACAAGGTCTCGATTGAAATTGAGGCTAGACTCTTCGGGCGGAACGATAGAATCAAAGAATTGAGGAGTACCTAAAGAATAAAAAGGAATAACTAGTTACAAGGCCTAAGGAGCTTAGCTAGGAGAAACTAATCAGCACCTGGTTGTAGTGTGAGCTAAAATATGAGAAGGCCAAGGTGGGTGCAGATACAAGAAGGTGGAGGCTATAAATAATGCTATAGTATTGAAGCATCCAGACCGAGCACCCTCCGCACGTAAGTACGCATTTGCTTTAGGATGCTAGAGGATTTAAAAAGAGTCCTCACTATGGAAAGGCATCCGTTAGCCTTGGAATCTGTAGAAGAAGTGGCCGCATGCTTAGATAAGGAAGATAAATTGAAGGTCGTGTGGCATTCGTGGTAGAGAACAACAATGTTCTTACCGATATAAAATTCACTTCCCACTACTCGAGGCCACATATGACAATTGCGTGTACAGAGACAAAGTGGTAGGAATCTTGTACATCACTCATGAAGCATAAATCAAGGAGTTCCAAGAAAAGAATAAAGGGAATAGGGAAAAACGGATAGAATCCTTGCCGAGGTTGAAAGAAATTATGAAGCCATTGAATCCTTAAGGGGTTCAATTAAAATATGGTTGAAGGAACTGTACCCATAGATTACACAAAGAATGGATGCGCTGGATGATGTGGGAAAAGAGTTAGAGAAAATTGCTAACACCATAAGCACATGAGGAAATGGGCTACATTTTGATGAGGTGAGCACCCTAGTTGGAAACCTCCAGCGAAAGCGTAAAATGAAGTCGAGGCCTAGAACAAGTTAGAGGCTGAATTGTAAAAGTATTTTCCTATCCTTTTGTAGTGATTCCATCATTCCCTATTATTTTTCCATATTCTTTTATCCCCTTATTCTTATCCCACAATGTAAGCCCACCATATTATTTCCTTCTCTGGAGAAGTGTTCCCACGGATGGAGAAAAAGCATAGTGTGGGGTAATGTTGGGCCCCTAAGATATTGGATAAGTACAAAAGGGCGCATAGGTGCACAAGGCCTAGTTGAAGAAAAGTGTGCAAGGATAAAGTGCACAGGGAAGGGTTTAGAGAAGGTTTTAAGGAAACCCATGGTGCACACATGAACAAAAAAAAAGGGTTTGGGACTTAGCCATTTTGGGTGTTTTGGCAAAACACGTGAAAAGCATGACCCGAATGTGCATGTGGAGTGGATAAGGTGCTAGCCTAGTGACAGGGTGGCCTAGGAAGGAGCATGCATGGGGTAGAAGCTTTTAGAAGCTCATCATGGTAAAAGATGGAAAGCTCAGGCCTGGAAGAGCATGCCCGCATGGAGGACCACATTCAGACACTTGGCATTAGATCTGAAGCCACTCAAGGATGAGTTGGCAGCCCAGAAAGCCTATATATACAAGCACCTGTAGAAGGAAAAACAACAACCAGATAGTGGGTAGAGCTTTGCAAAAATATTGCAAGAACTTTGTTAGCTTGGGAAACTATGCTTAGGGAAGGATATATCAAGGGTATGGGGTTATAAATTTCTTTTGTAATTCTAGTCATATGATTCCAGATATAATGCATGACTCATAGCTTTGCTTCTCTGTAACATTTTGTAATGACTCCATAAATATAAGGAGGTTACCAATTTACAATGACTATGAACATTGATGATTCTAATGCATACATATTTCTCATAATTCTTTTACATTTATATTTATGATTAAGTATGTGTGTCTCAGTACAACTTCTTTCTATTTTGGTATAAGCTATCCAATATGTCAATCATTTTCTGTCTGAATGAATGCAAGGATCTAGAAGGCATTTCGAGCTCTATGATGCTTATATGTTTTAATCCTTTCAAAACCCTTGAATATAGATTATAGATGATGTTTCCCACTAAAATCACATAAAAGAGAGACTCGACTCACACACGTGCCTCGGGTGAGTGCCCATCTCCATTGGGTGATAGGCCGACGCGTATGGGGTACCTTTCTTTTGTGATAAGGGTAAAAATGACTACATACACATTTATCAAACCACTCACCGCTTCCGTATAACATCCTCATCAGTTCATAGTTTGAGGGGATCACCTTCACCCACACTTGGGGCAACCCCGCTCTCACCTACACAAGGGGCAATCACTTCCTATTTTTTCAAAGATTGCTTACCAATACAAGCTATGAGACAAAAAGGGAAAAATGTAGACACCAAAATTAGGTCATACCACCCTTATAGCCCCATTAATTAAATTAGCCATACCTTACATATTCATATCCCATAGTGCACATGATTAATTGAATTAATTATTTTAATTAATTTAATAAATATCCTCACTTGACCACCTCACCTAGCCACATCACCTAGACACCTCATCATAGACCTATTCCTAGCATGTTTCCTTTTAACTAAGACTCAGTTCTACTTAACTAACCGAGACTTAGTTTAACCCTAAAATCACATGCCTATTATTTCTCTAACAACATGCCCACTTATCTAAGCACAAGATACCATTTTAGATCCGCAACAATGGACATAACAGGCCAAAATATAGCCAAGATCTGCCATTTTGGCAACCTAGGATTTCCCGCCTTAACCGACGCCGGTTAACCCTAAACCAATACCGGTCACCCTAACCATCATTGGTTACCATATATTCATTTTGGTAACCTTTGTTTGAGGTTGGATGAATTATTCGAGTTGGGAGAGAGAGATATCTTCATGCAATCATGAACCAGAGCCCTCTAACACATCCGAACACACACGAATCATCACTAAGACCGATCGTAAGACATTGGCATTCATGGTAGCATTCTAGGAAGCACTGCTGCGCAACACTGACCACCAGTTTCACAGATCAACCATCACCCTCATCCAACCACCAAGTCTGTAAATACAAGTAAGTGCATTTGGATCTACATCATTCCATACTTATTTAGGTAATCATTTCTTTAACTTTTACCTTTAAATCCTATTCTCTTTTGTATCCTACATCGTCATCTTCCTGTCAATCCACCCATCTAACCATAGATAACATTTTAGCTCCCCACATCCAACCCTAGAAATCTTTGAGCATTCTCAGCTTCTTTGGAAACCTAGCCATCCTTCTTCCATTATCTTTGTAATTATAGAGAACCTCCAAAACCAAATTTTATTGAGTTTCTACCAGTCTGCTTTTACCGATTCCAGTTAGCCTAAACCGCTGTCGCTTCCCTCTAAACTAACATTGGTCATACCTAACCAAGTGGGTCTTTGTATCTAGTAATTCTACCCATAACAATAACCTCCACTCAAATAACCCAAAACCACTAAAAACTTGATCCCGAGCTATTCTAGTTACCTTGGTTACTTGCCCAACCTCTAGATCTAATCATAACCTTACTTGTTAGATTAGATTTGCTTATTGTATTTGAATGAGTTACCTAAATAATATCAACTATAGTAGGATGTTATTTATTTGTGTTACTTCTTGAATTAAATTGTATTAAACAAAGGATTGAGAACCATCTAGAGAGTATCACACTTCCTAGATCTAGCACCCATTAGGTAGTCCAATGACATATATTGCTTAATATTCTTCTTGTGGTTATGTTTTTCCTTCACAGTAGTTCCTCCTAGCAAAAGGAAGTTATTACATTCAACACTAGATAGGGAAATCAACGCATGTACTCTATCTTCCACCTTCATTTCACAGGTATTCCTCTTCACCTTCACCTTATCTATTTTGTTCACATGTATGCAAATATTCGGAAAAACACACCATAACATCATAAAGTGAGGTCATCTCAACATTGGTGGATAGGGTTAGAGAATTGGAACTTTCCTAGGCTACTCATGCCTCATCTTCTACTAGGAAAGGAAGGATTATCCATCATCTGTAGAAATTTTGCCAAGTACCTACTGCACCAAATCCTCCTTAGGTTTACATAGGTGTTCCTAGCCCAAAGATCTCCTCATAGGATTAGGAAACTTGGGTATCCCCCTCACACCTCGTACACATACCCTCAATAGGCACCATCTAGAACTGTGTTCTCAAATACCATCCTTACGGTAATGTAACATTCTTTGGTTTTGTGCCTCCCACTCCATACCAGAGTAATGCTCCCCCGTACCTACACATGTATTCCAAATAACCGCAGGGGGACATGTTATCTTTTCCAAACTCATATTCTAAGCCACAAGGGATACCTGCCTCTATAAATGTTTACGATGTGAAAGATCAGCCTCCTATGCCTACTCCAACTCCCCATCAGGGGTCATCTATGGTAGAATCATATGCTTTGGGCACGTGCATTGAATATCTTAAGGAGCCCTTGGAATTTACCATATAAAGTGTAATGCTTCCATGACCTCTTCCTGAATTTCTGAATTTTAAAGGGGAGGGATATCTAAATGTGCATATCAAAGCATAGGCAACTTCCATTTGAGATCTACTCCCATGGGATGCATTTATAACAAAGATATTCCCTAAAAATCTATAAGGAATCGATCTCAACTAGTATTATAGGATACTTGAAGCCTCAATACATTCCTTTAAACAACTCGTGTCTAAATTCATCAAGGCTTTTGACATGAATAAGTTATCGATAATAGGAATCGATAATTCCTACATATAAAGCAAAAGCACAATGAATCTATCATCTGCGCATTTCATCCAAAGATGGTGAAAAGTCCTTTACTCTTTGAAAGCACTCCCAACATGGATCGAAAAAATATTTATGATATATTCGTTCACTCTCTTAACTAGGAAACTAAGGAAGAAGTATAGAAGTTCCCCCTAATGAGTTATGAAGAAGTGTTGGAGGTTTCTCTCTACTTTGATCAAGCAGAAATTCACAAATGGTCAAAATACCTATATTTTAAACTAAATATTGATCACTCCCAATCAAGTTAAATCAAGTTATCCTAACAAAACAAACAACAATTAAGGACCTAAGGTCCTCAACAAAAATTGTGGTGTTATAGACCAAACAAAGAAACCAAATGTTGTTAACACCTCAAGAACAAAATAATGTCAAAAACAACACAAATGGTAAAAATATGAGGAGTAACAACTTCACTTCTATAGTCCACTCAATGGATTGTAATCATCCTCCACCCCAACAACAACAACAACAATTTCAAGCTCAAGGCCCTAACTAGTACCCAAATGGGTACCAAAACCAATATCAAAATCAAGGGAAATGGCCTCGAACTTAAATTACAATAACCAATAGTTGAATAACAATCAAAAATTTGGACCACAACAAAAAATGAACCAAATACCTCAAGATTATGATCCTGACCTATATTGCGGCTTCCATAGGGTCTCGAGGGCATGATGCTAGAACATGCTACGATTGTAATAAATTCATTCAATGTCTACTAAAAGACCAAAGAAAAATCTTTGTTGATATTTTTTTGCAAATCCTATGGTGCCAAATTAGAATGCTAGCATGGGGCCTATATCCCCTCAAAACACACTACTCAGGATCCTTAATGATCTCTTTCCAATGCATCCTAATAATGATATGTTGGACCCTCACAACATGAACAAGGATGTTTTAGTAGGAAAAAATGATGATGAAGCTTTAACTTTGTCAAATCCATTAGTGGCACCTCCGTTGGATAGTCACCAACATACTAAGATTGTGGGTCTAGTATAGATAGAAAATGAACCCCAAATAAATGCTGCTATTAAAACTTGAGACTATTCTTTGCAGCCCATTCCCATTTAACCATCTATGTCAGATGATGTTCCAACACTTCTGAAAATGGTGGGGGTGTAGGACTTGATCACCGATTTAACAAAGACTTTTTCTCACATATCCTTCTTGGATTTGCTTAAGAACTCCCTTTCTCATAGAGATTCTTTATTAGAAGCATTGGGTCTTGGAAATTTGATCAATTTCACCCTCCCGTAGAGGTTAAAATCCTTATGGGAATCTAGAAAGAGATATTGGGTTTATATTCGACATCGAAGATGCCCACAGATATCTTGAGTTGGCACGTAGAGGTGATCAAACTATGTATCTATAAGTTTGGATTTACAACTACGTAAAATGCATAATGATCAATGACAGGGATTTAGTAAACATTGTTCCCTTTTCATTTATATAAAAGTTAGGATACATAGAAACCAATTTCTCTTCAACAAGAAATATGTTGAGAGGGTATGATATCCTTAAGGAAACATCGATTAGAACCATAGTGCTACCGATATCATGGGGTATAAGATGATTCTTACAAATTTTTATATTATAGATCTGGGAAACCAAATATATATGATTTTGGACTGTCCTTGAATACATCGCATGAAGGTGATTCCTTCCATATTATTTCAGAAGTCAAATTCCTACATTTGGGGAAAGTATTCATTACATAGGGTGATCTGAAGCCCTTTGAAATTCACCTAGCTAACCTAAAGAAGAAACCCAGGGTGTATATTGAGTTTGATCTCCCACAAACTAATTGAAAAAAACCTATGAGTTCAAAACCGAGAAAAACTAATTCCCATAACTAAATTAGAAACTACCCGTTTGATCAAAGGGTTTACGTAAAAATCAAAGACAAAACTACGATTGTTGAGATGGTATTAATGGAAACCACAGTGAATATTGTCAAGCTATTGGAGAATTATTTACCCATTCTCCTTCTATTCAATTTCATAAGCATATGACATGCTCTAGGACTCGGTTCTCTTCCCACAAAAGAAATTTACATGGTTGAAATATTATAATAAAGGTTAGAAGATACAAAGAGTGATCAAACATTAATCTTCCCAAGCTACTATTTGACTCTTAACTATGATGGAGAAAAAATCTGCTTTGACGTTGGGGAAGGTGTGATCCTCACTTCTCATGAGGGGAAGGTCATTCCTTTTTACTTTAAGAAATTTTTTGAATGTACAAACAATGGTGTAAAAGACGAGGCTATCTTTCTTGGTATCATAGTAGCCAAGAGGATGGGTGCTTGTAATATTAGAGTGTTGGGTGATTTGTAGCTAGTTGCTAACCAAGTTTCAGAGGTATACAAGACTAGGGCTGAACACTTGCAGCTCTATAAGACTATTGTACTCAACTTAAGCAAAGGTTTTGACTTCATTTATATCAAAGCCATCCCACGTGAGAAAACCTTCTCACCAATTCAATAACTACTTTTGATTCTCACTTATGTCCAAGTAGAGAATTAAAAGATACCAACTTCATAGTTTTGGTTCGTGTTGAACCCTTAGTTCACAAAATTCCAATGAATCTGATCTTGGAATACATTGAGGCTGAGCATGATCCTTGCTACCCTAGATTATGTAGAAAATGATGAGGCTATCTTAGGGTACCTTAACACTTATATGGATTTACATCCCGCACATCATAAGAAAGGATTTTTTCTCATCCCTCACTCTTCCTCCTATTTCGGAGATCACATGATGGGACCTTCCTCCTTGGAAGGCCTTGATATTTGTGAAATAGAAGAGGAAGGGGAGATAGAACTACCTTCAGCCCCACCTAAGTTTGAAGAGGGTAGTTCCTATTTGATTGAAGGGATGATCAATATTAACATCGGGACAGAGGAGGACACAAAATTTTTGAAGCTAAGTTCTTCACTGACTCTTGAAGAAGTAGAAGTACACACAAATATTCTTAAAGAAAATTCAAAAACCTCCATGTTTAGTTATAAAGAGATGACATGAATTTCTCCTCATGTTACAGTCCACAATCTTGTAGCCAAATATGATGCCAAGCCCATCAAACAAAAATCTAGACCTATGAAACCAAAGGTGGTGCTAATGTTTAAAGAGGAAGTTATGAAACTCCTAAGGGTGGGGTTCATAAAACTTGTTGATTACTTAGTGTGGGAATATAAAATTGTCACCGTTCTTAAAAAGAAAAGAAAAAATTTGAATCTGCATTGAATTTCAGGATATAAACAAAGCATGTCCCAAAGATGATTTACCACTTCCATCCATCGATGTTATTGTTAACACAACAACTTGTTCAAAATAGTTTTTCTTATGGATGGTTTTTCAGGTACGATCAAATTAGGATCTCTAAGGAAGATAAAACAAAGATGAACTCTATTAATCCTTGGGAACTTATTGCTACACGCAGCCATGCCTTTTGTCTCAAGAACGATGGTGCCATTAACTAAGGAGAAATGACTTGCATATTCCATGATCTAATTCAAAAGATTATGAAATCATTAGTTGATGAGGTTCTAGATAAGGAAAAAAGTGATGTAATCACCCCAAAGTGTCCCATATCATCCTTTCTCACCTCATCAAATACAATGTTATATTGAATCCAAAAAAATGTGTATTTGGTGTTATGGGAGGGAAGTTGATAGGTTATATCATCTCTTCATGAGGGATCGTTATGGATCTGAAAAATATGAGTAGTTATATAAATGACCCCACCATCGAGACGAGTCAAGAATTCGGTCCTTTCTCGAAGTCTTGGTGCAATCGGAAGGTTTATTCCCGATTTAACCTTTACTACTCATCTGATAAATAATTTTTTATAGAAGGATTGCTACAACGTCTAGATGCATTTGAGTGTCATGAGGCATTTGAATCGCTTAAATGATTCCTTCTTTTTCCTCCCACACTCATGCATCATAAATTAGATCACCCCTTCATTTTATATTCTCGGGAATAGACATCTCGTTAGATTGCATGTTAACACAAGAAGATGATGAAAATGTGAATGCATGATTTAATTCATCAGTCATACGTTGTTAGACTACGAGATGCACTATACGCAGGAAGAAAATGAATGCTTCACTATATTATTTGCAACAAAACAGTTAAGGTATTACATGATTAACTAGGAAACATGGGTTATTGTTAAAATAAATTGTTTTCAGACATTCCTAATGCAGGGTTCTTTGTCTAAAAAGATAGATGCTTCATAACCTTAATGGGAGAATTCAAGTTGACTTATATCAGCGAAACATCCATCAAGGGACAAATCATTTCTGATTGGTTGGTAGACAACCCGTTGGATGGTGGAGAGTTAGTAGACTTGAGTTTCCTTGATGAGTGTATTTACTACATAGAGATCAGACCTCCCATTGTTGCATGTCCATGGTATTTAGATATTGTCAATTTTATTAAGGACCACACATACTCTGAGGGAACCATTTTGGAGTAGAGAAGACAACCACACATCATAGTTGCTAAGTACATAATTATAGAACAAGTGCTCTATCATAGAGATTTTTATAGAATGCTACTAAGGTGTGTCAATGAGGAAGAATCTGAAAAGATCCTCTATGGAGCCCACAATGGGGTCTATGGAGATCATTTTGGAGGACATGTAACCACTAGAAAGATACACAAGATGGGCTATTTCTACCCACCCTAGAACAAAAAGTAGTAGAGTACGTACGCAAGTTCCACGAGTGTCAGGAATTCTCTCATGAGATTCATATACCTGCCCAAGCTCTATAATCGATTGTAACACACCTTGACCCTTCTCCACGATAGGCTTATATTTAATGGGGAAATTCTCTTCCTCATCTATGGATGACCAGAATTTTATAAATATGACCACCAAATATTTCATGAAGTGGGTTGAGACCATACCTCTTACCACCTTTATGGGGTCCGTAATTACAAATTTCATTTTGAAACAGATCGTCTGTAGATGTGGGGTCCCATAAGTCATTATCTCTGATAATGGCACATCATTTAAAAATGAAGAGGTACGTGATTTTTTTGAAAACTTTAAGATAAATCATCACACAACCTCTCAATACTACCCTCAAGAAAATAGATAGGGTGAGGAAACTAATAAGATGTTAAAGTCCATCCTCCTGAAAATAGTTAAGGAGAAAAAGAAAAAATGACACTTACAACTATTTATGGCCTTGTGGGCCTACAGAACATCAGTAAGAACACCGACGAGGGCAACCCCATATTCTTTAATTTTCAGTTTGGAAATGGTTTTACTGCTTGAAGTTGAGATACCCAGTCTTTGGATATCATTAAAAGAATTTTTAGGAGAAGAAGGATATCGTGAAGCATGACTCATTGAGCTAGAAACCCTCAATGAAGCTCAAATTAGAGCCGAGGCATACCATAGAGTTTCTACTGACCAGATGTGCTTTGACATTATAACAAGGTATATGAAAGTAATATATTATTTGGATATATGGTATTGAGACTTGACAACCATATAGACAAGAACATCGATGAAGAAAGGAAATTTAGGCCCAAGTGGTTGGGCCCATATCGAGTCATGGAGGACTATAAGAATGGGTCATATCACTCATGTAATCTAGAGGGTGAATAATTTGGAAATTCCATCATTTCACTTGACTTAAAACGTTATTACACATGATCCATCTACATTTCCACATGTACACTCATGTTGCATCCACGTTGCATTTCATCTTTTAGATCACTTTGTAAATTTTTAGTCAAGGAAATTATCTTTCAAGAAAATTTCTAAAGCTTCTGAAAATATTGGTAAAACATTCAATCACATCTCTTCAAATATCTATAATATTATCATCAAAATTTCTAATCATTTCATCAATTCAATAAGACGAGATAAAATTTTGACACTAATCCTACCAAGGCCTACATACTTAGTTCTACTCGTGGTTTTCTTCCAAAGATAGCTTTATTTTCCCATGGTTTTCTCTAGAAGCCTCTTGGTGTCATATCTCTCCTTAAAAAAAGATCTTTGGTAGCAAAATCATTCTAAACATTTTTACCCGGATCGCTTGTTCACCTATCTCATCCTTCAGTATTGATCCCTCATATTTTACTTGTTGGATAGGGTTGAGGCTAGGGCCAAGTTATCCTTCCCAAAATAAAAATCAAAGTTTAAAATAAAAATATGATATAAGTCAAATCAAATAAATGCAAAAATATTTCATTTACAAATAAAACCACACTTCCTTGCCCCACTAGTCTTCGATGATGAGCCCACATTTCTTACTGGTGATGTGAGATTGGGAAAGGAGGGAAGTGCCCTTACTCATCTATGACTTTTCCTTTATGATGAGCCCATGATTCTTACTTGGTATAATGGGTCAAAGTATAGGGATATCTTCAAATAAGTTAGTAAGTTGTAAGAAATTCATTCAATAAAAAGTGCTTTGAAATCATAAATCCCAATAAAGTGAATTAGACGTGTATGTTCCGAAGAATTAAAACTTTAAAACTAGATTTTATTAATCAGAGGCCATCTATGGGTTTAAGTATAAATAAACTTACAAGCAAATCACATTCTAGAATATGTAGTAAACTTGTGTAGAGTTAAGTTGTAGGTTTCTAATTGGATTTCTGTCAAAATATTATCTTTCTCTCATCACTTCCATTCATCAAAATCATACAACTCACATCCCTCCTAGATCTTGGTGTTGAGCCCTTGCATCTTACTAGTTGCATGGGGTTAGAAGTGGAGTGGGTTCATTTTCTTATCATATTACATTCATCACATTCTCACAAAATATTGTATTTCTCTCATCATTTCCATTCATCAAAATCATACAACTCACATCCCTCCTGGATCTTGGTGTTGATCCCTCACATCTTACTAGTTGTGTGGGGTTAGAAGTGGAGTGGGTTCATTTTCTTATTTTATTACATTCATCACATTTTTCCAACAAAACAAGAAGTATCAAATATTGCTTAAAAAACCAAAGTTTCAACATTACATTGTGTTTGCATTAGCATCATATAAAATAAAATAACAAAAATAAAATCATTCTCGTTAACATTTATCATCCATTGCATGTAATCTAAAAAGCATATAAAATCGTAGATTCTAAAATATCTAAGAGCACACATGCAAAGTAAACCATAAATGAAGTCAACTATGGTGCGAAATATAGCTAAATAAAAAAAGATATTTGTATATATCATAGTGAATTAAGTTTTTATACAATGCCATCACACACTAGGTGTGGTCAAAATTCTTAGAATGAGCATGAAAATAAAAAAACATCATATATATGCTTCACAAAATGACATCGAAGCAATAAAGGCTCAACGACATATCCCTCTTTGTGGGAACCCTTAAATGGTGCGTGGTTGCTGCTAGGACTCTGTTGCGGCTCGATGTCGTGAATGCACCAAAAAATGAGAGTAACTATGAGATCAACCACTTGTCATGGCCCCACCGCACGAGTGGCTTCACCTTTCCATCCTCTCTGCCATCTCATAAATGATAATATGTTTTCTCTGAGAAGTCAAGATTCGTAGCCTTCTAAAGAGGTGCAAACACATCGGTATGTTGTCCAGCATATAATGGCTATCCCAAATCCTCAAATAGCTCCACACGAGTCTTCCTCGTAGGGATTAGTAATGCATCAACACAGATCCTTTAAATAAGATCTCACCAATAATCAATAGTGGCTATAAAACAAAGCAAATAAGGGCTAGTTAGAAAACAATTGAAAACCAAAAAGAAACATAATGTGTAGTTTACTAATAATTCTAGCTAACAAGGTCAAGAAAAGAGTATCTACATACTCAGATCTATAGACATCTAGGTAGGATCAGCTTATGGTGGTGGGGCTGCTACAAGCACCTACTAAGCCTCACCCTCTCTTGAGATGACATGCTAACCCATCATAGACTACTCATCACTTTGTCTCCCTCATGAGGAAAATTCTCTTTAGAAACAAGAGTCTCCTTCTCCACCTCCGCTTCTACTCTCTTTGCCATAGATATATCCTCTATGATTTGTCACTCTATATCACTTTCCTCCTCCTTAGCACACCCTCTTCACTAACCTCCTTTCTTATCTCCTCACCATCCTTGCCCTCAATATTTGTATTTACAGGTGTGTTAGCCTCCTCCTCCTCCTCCTTCTTTGTGAGTGGGTACAACCTCAATCTATAGGAGAGCTACTGGTGCTCTAGATACTGGTACATTCTCCACATTGATAGGTACCCCTGGTGTGAAAATATTCTATCCATGTTCTCCCTTAGGGAATGCTCGTGCCTCTCTTATACTTGGGTAGAAAACATGAACTGCAGGTAGAGCATCATCATAGGGTAACCTAAACTCTTGGGATACTCTGGTAGCGGGTGGTCCTCCACCCTCACATTCCTATCAACTAACTGTGTAGTGCTGGCACAAGCAATCAGGATAGTCCCCTCCTGACCCCATAATCTAATCATATCCTGATATGGTCTAACAATGAAGTTATCGGTAGTCAAGGAAGCAACGAGATGATGTGCCCTTTGAGAATAAACATATCTATCCATCTCGTAGCCTTGATGGCCCCTAGATCTTGTATACCAACTCCCCTCTGGTAGGTGATGATCTGCTCATACACACAAGACATCACTAAAGAAGGATAGCTCAAGGATTTCCCTATAGTCTCACAACTCATGATATGTGGTCCCTAAAATATCCACACCCCAGGCATAGATCCTCCCATACTACTCAATCTACGTAATGATGGGAACCCAACAATAAAAGAGCTTTTCCCCACCCTTGTCTCCTACCAAAAGAAAATATAGAATACCAATAATGGCCTTGTATAGGGTAGGGATAGGCGTAGAGGTAGCAGAGAGAAGCCGCATACCCTACTTGGCACTCAAAATCGATTCCCCATCATCCTCCATATATGATGCCCACCATCTATACAAAAATAGAGAACCTTTCTCCAACGTCAAACATCTACCGGTCACTATATGTACATCAAGAATCCTGTAGACATCCTCGAGAGTGATGTTACACTCTCCCCTAACACCAGGAAACTAAAAAGTGTTCCGGTCAGCATCCCAATAAGACAAAAAGTCAAATAGAATATAGCCGGGATGATGCTATGTGTGGCACCTGTGAAATCCTCCATAACCCAACCCGGTGTAATAAATCCCTCTCGTCCTGAGTCAACTGATCAATAATTCCTAGAAGCTAATCACACTCTCTTGCTTGGTTCCGGTGAACATATAACTCCTGCATTCACAAAACAAGAAAAATAACAAGTTAGCAATGTATTTCAATACATAAGATCATCAAAAACAATATAAAACAACATAAAATCCAAAAACATTAACCTAAGTTGGTCAAAATTACTCTTTGCCTCGATAATTACAAAGCGCCACCTTGTGCGGAGTATGGTTTTGTAATTTCCATGACGATTTGTGACCACCACCTTAAGTAGGGCAGCGCAGTCATGTCCAGAATGGACAACCTACTCCCTTTGACCCAAAATGCAAAAAATTACAAAAATAGACCTTTTTGGAAAAAAAGGAGACCCACCTAGAGAACCTCCTAGGGAATGTTTTAACTCAATAAATTTAGAAAATAACCCCCCCTAGTTGTAGGTTTTTCAAATTTTACATTTTAGGTTTAAAATAAACAAACATAAAATATTAACCTTTGTCTTCACCACTGGGTTTTTCACTCACGGGGCCATGATTGCATCATCGCACTTTTCGTTTTGCCAATACTCTCTCTCAAAACGATGACCGATGATCCAAAGCTCCAAGATCACAATGAGGATATGTGGAAATGAATTTGAATATGAATGGTTTAGTTATATATATTATTTGTTTTAACTTCATTTTGAGTATATATGATTTACAAGGCTAGAGCGCTTTGGTGTAGGTATACGTGCATATGGTAAGTCCTCTTGTTGTTTTATTTTAGTATTTATTTTTTGATATCATATCTATGTACACTTGCATTTTGATTTCATCTTACGGGTAATAGGAGATTGGATGGTGACATTTCAGCACACAAAGCGTGTCGTATAGCTTTTTACTCCCCATTTATAGAATTCCATACTTAGACTATATGTTTTACACCTCTTCATGGCTAAAATGCTTCTCCGAGGGGGAAATATGTACACACCCAAATTTTCATGTGCTATATTGTGGAAACGGTTCAAAACCCCCAATGATCATTCATGTCTTTTACAAATGTGTTCAAGCTCCTTAACCTCTTTGTAACTTATATTTTTAGCCTATTTTAGCTTATCCATTTCATGCTTTTCTACAACTTCTTGCATCAATTTTTACTTAGTTTTTACCTATAGTTACAAAACTCCACCCTACCTAGGCAAAAGCTTTGTAACATGCAACCTTATTGGGTAGTGGTTTTGTAACCTCCACCTCGCACACAAGTTAGAGGTCCTGTGCATATTTTTGAGAAATCTTTGTGCATGAATTAGACACGTATTGCTTCACTTCAGCTTTAATTTTTGAACATGTTTTTCAATCATTTTAGCTGATTTTAAGCTTGATTGCCTTGTGGCAATCTCCTCTTTCACTTGTGATTTCTAATTGACTATTTAACTACCCCTTCATGTGTTGATGTGGCACCATGATTGCGCAAGTGTGATAGTGCACGCCTAAAAACCTTGTATAAAATCATCACTTCTTTTGAAGCAAACGACTGAGAGATTATTTGTGTATCTTGCTTAGTTGAATTGCCAAAATATTGCTATAAATTTCATAGCCAAGCTCATTTATCTTGCACTATCTTTCTTCTGCCTACATTGCAACCAGACTATTATTAAGATGTCATTACTCTATCACCTTCTTCTTTCTTCTTCCTTTGCATTGCCAGCTCCTAGACTCAAGTGGACACAAAATATTGGTAAATAAAACTGAGGGGATAAAGTGATACCACAAATGGCATTGCCTTTGCACTTTCATTCAAGGTTGGGGGTTGTTATTGAGTTTCTTCATTTATTTATTTATTTCTAAACATATGCACACATATCAAATAGAGTAGAATAAATCAATTTCCTTTATTGCAAATAGTTAGATTCATTTCCAAGAAGCTTTTCACATATTTTATAGAAGTTTCTAGTGATAGATCCTTCCCTTCCTATCCCTGTGGATTTGTGAGGGAAGAATATATGGAAGAAGCTTGTTATATCACCATAGATAATAAATCTATTGTAAATTGTGGTTTCCCTTAAATCCTCACATATTCTATCTAGGAAGTTATAGTGGAGGAAAATCTTACAAGCCTTAAATATTCCCGCATCTCTGATAGAAGAAGATTTAATAATCCACAACTATAAATTGGAAAAAGCTTTATTTTGATTAGAATAGATTTAATACACTATTGCATAGATAAATAACTACATCCGGTTATTTATTTGTATAGGATTTGTTAATTAGGATTAGAATATTTCATTTCTTCATTTAATTCTAGAAAGTTCCAGAAAAGCACAAAAATATTTCTTTTAATTAGATTAATTGCTTTGTATTGCTTTATTTCTTTTATATCAAAAATACAAAAACATAGTGTAGATTTTATTTTCTTAGATTAATTTTTTATTTATTTCGTAGATTAAATGCATACATGACCATTAACGAGCCACAATAAGAACAAACATACGGTAGTGATCCACGGGTCCCCAACTAAACGAGACCAAATTGCTTATGAACATAGATACTAGACTTTGTATGCTTGTCTTCAAAACGCCATCACCGTATTATAAAAAAATTGTACAAATAAACGTATTAAAATTAAAATTTGGCAAGACTTACTTAGTATTAGACTGCCCATACATATGACCATACAAGGACCATGACTAAAGAGAGTTTACGATTGTGATCTAGTGGTCCCCCAACCAAACGGGCCCGAAAACCAATTAGATCTTAACACCGGATTACGTACACTATTCTTTAGGACATCCCCACTTCCACCAGACATTATCAAATAGCTGGAAATTATGAACGCAAGAAGCTCATTGAGCACTCACGTTCTAGACTAAACTAGTTAACCACTCATAGAGCCAGTGGAATCACACCTCTCTCATTTATTCCATGACCTTGTTTGGAAATCATTACAAGGTGCCCATCATTTTTCCACGTATCCCACAACCATTAGAAAGGATTTGAGTAGATCTCAACATTGATTGGAGTCTTCATGCGGCTATTATTTCTAACCTATCCATTAGACCCATTTAGGTTAGAAGGACCTTCCTTTCCCTTGACGAGAAGATCTTGATATTGCATGTCGAGGACATTTTTTTCCTTAATAGATTGGTCATCCCATTCCCACAGATTTTCATCCACATATCACATATTTTATATATTTCACTACCCATAGCCATCTACACATTTCTACCTCGGCCGTCCCGACATGACCTTATGAGGTTGAGTGCGATTGAAGACCACGTGTTGATTTTTATTCGTACAATCCACTTAAAGTTCCCTCTCTCAATGGAGCCTTATATACTGTATGTTTTATTGATGATTTCTCTAGGATGACCTGGTCATACTTCATTAAGAAAAAATTTGATGTCTTGTCTAAATTCCAAAAGTTTAAAGCCTTCATTGAAAATCAATATTATCACAAAATTAAAAGGATTTATGCAAATAATGAAGATATACATGTTAAGAAAACATTTCTAAATTCTAAATTAGTATGTGATTACTAAAAATAGTATTATATGCATATCAAATGATACTTGGGGATTCCTTTGTGTCCTTATTGGAGACATCCAATACTGATTGCATCTAATATATATTTTACAAGACTAATATGTTGAAATTGTTTAACATATTAGTAATATAACATGGTTAGTTGTTAAACATATTGTTATTTAAGTTGGTATACAACTTGGTTTTTAACCTATCAATGTACAATTTATATATGATTAAAAATGAAATAAATAATTATTTGTATTATGCTTATTATGATTCATTTTTATATAGATATTGTGATCCTAACCTTGTTGATGATGTGATAGATAGAAAATCTACTTCTGGATATGTTTTCAAGTTTGGTGTAGGTGCCATCACTTGGATTAACAAGAATCAACTAAAAATTTCTATCTCTTCTATCAAGCAAAGTATGAAAGTGCTATGGAAGTAACAAAGGAAGCCATGTGGAAGAAAATAATTTTGGATGAAATCCATATGGGTGTAAAAGGAAACACTACTCTTTTATGTGACAACTAAAGTTTCAATGCTCTTGCGAAAAATCTAGTGTGTTAGAGATTTCATGCACTCGGAAGGGGGTTGAATCAAGTCTTTGATAAAACTTACAATAAATTTCCTCTTTTCTGTATCTATTGCTATTAACTATTATTGATTTTCATAAGCATGCAATATTAACCATGAGACTATACAAATGAGAAGCATACACACACATTCACATGAGAAGACCAGATATAATGTGGGAAACCATTTCAGACAAAAACCCACTGAAACTATTGCTTATATTACTTAAAGTAAGGACTTACAAAAATAATACACATCTTACAAGATTTATTTAGTGAGGCTCCAACCCCACAAGTATCATAAACCCCTTACACCTTTGCTGATATTGCACACAACAAAGGACTCAAGTGAATATAACACATCACAAGATATTTGTTTAGTGAGGCACCAACCCCCAATGTAATCAGCTATAACTGATCTTCTACAGTACTTCTACCCATAAGGAGGTTGCAGAACCCGAAAATGCTAAGCTACAACTTAGACTTGTTGTTTACATTTTTTTCTATCATCTAGTCTCCATGTTGCACATACAAAAATTATGATCACCTTGTTTTTCATTCATTTACAATCACTCTTCAAAGTTAGATATGCAATGTTTTCTTTACCTCTTTCTGGTCTCTCTTATGATTTGAATTATCGACTTTCGATTTTATTTGCACATCAGTTCTTCATCTGATAATTTTATCTCCTTTGGCACACATCTCTTCTCTTTCTCTCTACACTAGATCTTTATTGTTCTCGCCGCGTTTCCTTTCTTATTCTCTTTAATGAACTTGTTCTTAGATTATCCTTACTCTCCTCTTCAACATATCTACATCATGCAACTAACTCTTCTTTCCTTGCATAGCTCTTTTCTCGTCTCTTCTTCATTAGCATTGGATGTTCAACAATGGTTCTGAGTCATTTCTTTCTCTGAAAATCTCCTTGGATCGACTGCACTTTCTCTCTCTTTTCTCTACTCTTCATATCTTAAAATCTTCATCTCTTTAGCTCATGAGAGTTCTCCTGCTAATTACATCAATCTGTAATGCATCTGATCAGATATAAAAATTCATCCCTCATTCCTACATTACTCCTTCACCCTCTCTTCTTATTTTGTTTCTCCTTTAGCTCTAATGCATCATTTTCTCCCTCGAGCAACTATATCAAATGCATCCAATTTTATCTATATAAATAATTTACCCAATCTGCCACTTCATATTGTGTTTCATGCAATGTATCCTGCTCTGTCACTCGAGAATTGGACTATTAAATGCATGCCACTCACTCCATATTTTTATCCTTCTATATTTGGCTTGATTACACCTTCTTCTATGCATCTACCAAAAATTATTTATGAGCCGACTCCTAAAAATATATTTCTTGTATTTTTAGGATTTCCTCGTGATCAGGAATAAATGATCCCCTTTCTTCTCCAATATTTAATTTACACCTTAGAATTAGGAATCTTTAGGGAGAGTGTAACTGAATTACTTTAAAGTCAACAAGAATTAAATTTTGGTAGCTGGAATAGTGGAATTCATCGCTCTTTGTGGAGTTCTAATTGTACATGTAGCTGTAATCTTCTATCAATCAAATCATCATCAATTTTGGATACTAACTCTCACTTCTTCCATTTTAAACTCTATCTGATTGTCCTTGATCCATCTCTAGTTCATATTTTCTTGATCTGTGGCTTCCCTTGGCTTTTGTGACCTTTTCCTTTGTTTCGTGGCATTATTCGTTTTGCAGATTTTCTCCTTCCTTGGCAGCTATTTAGTTGTCTCAGATTTTCTATGATTCTTGCGGCTTCCAGAATGTCTTGCAAGATGTACTCCTTATCCTTCACCTTTCTGTGGCTTATTCCTTGTATGCGGCTCTTTGTTCTTATCTCGAACTTCCTTCTTGAACTTTTTTTACGCCTGTGACTCCATCCTTTTATCTGCGGATTTATTCCTTAGCAAATTTTCTTGTTCTACGTGGCTTTTCCAGTTCTCGGCAGCTTTTCTACTTGTTCGCGACATTACTCTTGACTTCCTTTACTCAGCATCTTCTCATTTTCCTATCTTTGCTTCGTGACTTATCCTTTATGTCCTCTTTACTTATTCAACTCTATCTTCATTTTCACAACTCTTCCCTCAAATCCATGGTTTTACCTTTCTCTCGTATGAGTTGTCTTTTGGCTCCTTTTGCTTTAGTAACTTCATTACTATTCATGTGGTGCTTGCTAAGCTTCCATGAACTCAATTTTTACGCTTAGATCTTGTTCCTTGAATCCTTGTATTTCGGTAACATCCTTCCTTTACCCATGGAAATTAGTTACCTTTTGCGGTTTCTTATAGAGCTTTGTGGATTTTTGTAGAATTTGGTGGCTACTCCAAGACTTCCATGGCCATCTATTGACTTTATCAAATATCTCCTTCTCTCTACGGCTTGCCCAAAAATGATGAAGTCCCTTAGATCTTATCCTTGATCATGCTGAAGATTGTCTTACATCTATCTGACCCTTAATGTCTTTATTTGACTTCTAAACTCCCAATTCATGTTCTTGAGGCTATTGCATACTAAATATGCTTTCCTGAGCTGCATTTTGAATTTGATGTTTTATTTATGAGCTAACACTACTAATCAATCTTCATCTTCATTTATTTCTCACTTAACCAATTATCCCTTTTTTCTATCAATGCCACTTCTTTCATCTTTTGTAGTTTTGACATCAATGAAAACACATACCATAATGAAAAAGGTTCAACAATCTCCCCCTTTTTCATTGATGGAAACACACCCAGAAACCTATAACCATTGAAGGAAAAAACATTGGCAATCTAGGTTTCTGTTCTCTCCTTTTGACATATGATTAGTTGGTTTCGACTTCATTTTCTCTCCCCCTTTGACAATAATGAAAAAGGACCAACTATGCTATGTAAGGCTGAATATACTGGTAAGCTAGATTCATTATGTTCTTACCTTAAGAGGCTCTCCTTGGGCTCATGCTTCTGATCCACTTGATCTGGTATGTCTCGTGGTAATGCTCCTCCTGAGCTGATGATACCAATTATAGTAATGTGCTAGTAAACTAGCTCCCCCTCACCTAAATACTATTTGGCATTGTTTTGGAGCTTATATATGAGAATGCTACCCCTAGGATAATGTTTTGTTTTTCATTGTTAAAAACTCTCTCGATGTATCTTGTGCTTCACTCCATTTTCTTTGAACTGACACTAAGCTCTCTTTGTCCATATGCTCTTGTTGAGGTTGTATTTCATCTTGTATGTTGCAGATTTTTGTCTTAGACACTTTCCTCATAGTATGAATCCCCTATTCTAATTTCTTGATCTTTGGCTTCCTAACACTTATCCATTACTTAATGTCCTATTTCCACTTATGGCATGCATTAATCTGCTCAGTCTTGTAACCTATCCACTTTCTCCAATCTCATCCATAGATAGTCATTAACTCATCCTGAATTTGCTCAAAAACATATTTCGAGCATGTTATATGCATAAAGACTCCTAACTTTGAATAATTTACTAAACTAATTCTTTTTGGAGACACCAATTGTTACACCATCTAAATCATCACGCACATTCTATCATATTTTCTCAAACTTGTGGATCATTAAGATCTTGTATCTATTCATTTATGTCAATAGGCTTGTGATAGAACTAATTCACAATTCTGGAATATGCACTTCTATGATGAACACACACATGTACTTTACACATTTTGCATTGAGGGATCATGTTAGTAGAATTGACACTTGACACTTATGACTGGAATTTTCAGGCATCAAGATTCACATGTGACCAAAACACACTAAAGTCAGATTTGACATTTGAATAGGCTCTTCTTTCAACACTCAAAGCATGAGGATTTTATACATGACTCATTTTCCACCATGGATATGTGCTGCTAATAACAACCAACCAATTGATGACTCAACTATGACATAAACACTTACATCCATACAAAAAAATAATATTAGAACTGTTTTGATTTAGTTTTAACCATGCAACCATCTTGGTCATTGATTCAATATTTCTCTCATGGAACCACTTCTCACTTGACTTATACCAATGACAAGGTTAAGGAGACACATACATGAATAGGAAACAATTGACAACTTTATTTTCCTATGTCATATTAGGGAATATACAAGGACTTCAATATGCACAACACTATATAACATGGAAAAAATCATATGTGACATACCTTAACATCTTTCTCAATTCAAACTGTGACTTTTGTCACCAACCAAAAGTGTTGTCATTCATGTCCAATCTCGCCATGATGGAATTTTTGCAATGCTTCCTCTAGATTTGATATACCTTGTAGAAGCTTAGAGAAGGTATATAAATTCTTTTGAGGTTTTGTCAAAACAATAGATAGTCATCATAGTGACATGATGACCCAGTTTAATATTTTCTAGTTCTAGTTCTTTTGTCATTCTTCTTGACTGCATTTCTTGGCATGACTATCATGTCACTTGACCTCTCTTTTTCAACTTGTATGCTGATGAGACACATATACTGCATTTCCTCTATCACCACTTGAGGAATAAATTCTTCATTACTTGCACTCATTTTATCTTCCTTCTTCTTTCCTTTGTCATCATTTTTTTGCTCTGTAGACACTAGATTTGGGTCACCCACCCTTGGTCCCCTTCATTCAATTAACGTAATATATTTAATTAATCATGACCCCATCATCGCATATTAATATTCATTCTCATATTATTAATTAATTTAATTTCATCCTCACACCTCCACCTCATCATTACACTGCTCCTAGACCAATTCCACATGCATTTAACTCACAATGATAAGTCATCACTCTCGAATGAGTCATCACTCCCGGTGTTGAGTCACCACTTGAACTAACTAACTAATATTTATTCCTAAACCTAATTGGACTTCTTATATGACCTTCCCACCTTTTCTAATGAGGACTCACTTCCTAAGAGGACTCAACTTGGAAAACACAAAATATGGGAAGATCTACCTATTTTTGGAAACCTAGACTTATCCACCTTAATCGACGCCATTATTCCTCAAAAGCTAGTCACCTAACTACCATTAGTTACATTATATACAATTTTATAACCTTTTACCCATGTTGGTCATTTTCAGTTTTGGGAGAACTATTACATTCAAGCATGAATCCAAAACCTCTTAGCATCCAGATGACACAAAATACTCAACCACAGGCCCAAGCAAGGATCCAATTCTTCTTCCAGAGCATTGTAATACTCACGGGACCATTAAAAGAGTACTACCGTGACACTCGACTCTAGAATGTCTTCACGGATAAACTATCATCCACCTTCACCTACCAGATCTATAAATGCAAGTAAGTATACATGATTTTAATCATATTATGCTTAATTAAAGTATATATCCTTTAACTCCTTCAATATACTTTATTTCTTCATGTATTCCTTTATCTCCAACTTCTCACCAATCTACCATCCCAACCACCTATATCATTTTTACCTTATGTAACTTCCCCTCTCTCGTATCCTTGAGTCTTCTTAGTAATATCACAAACCTAACCACACCCTTCTTACTCTCTGTGCAATCACAAAGAATCCTAAACACCACTTTTATCAAATTGATGTCAATTTCCCCTACCAACATTGGTTCCCTTACCGTTGTCCATTTCACCTCCATACCGACATCATTCACTGACCGATATCGGTCTCTGTCATTTCATTCCTTTTGACCAAGTAAGCCTCTCGATCAACTAAAACTAACCCAGACCTCACTTGATCAACCCCGGACTCTGTCACACTTGCAAAAACCTAGAATAACCCACCAAACCTCAAGATTTAATCATAAGATTTCTGTTATATTAGATTTTCTTATTTTATTTGCATGAGATACCTAAATCCTATAACTACGGTAGGATTTTGTGACTTCATGATATTTACATTAAATTGTATTTAAAAGTGGATTGACAAATTTTCTAGGAAGCACCTCACTTCTTAGATCTATCACTTGCTGTAGACACTCCACTAACCTATATTATTAATACTATTTGGTGGTCTTGTTGTGTTTCTTATATAGGTCATTCCTCCTAGCCAAAGGGAATCTCTTCACGATCGCTTGGATCAAAAATTCATTAACACACACATTCAACCTTCGACTTGCATATCACAATTATTCCTCATAAACTATTTCATATTCCATTTTAACCAAATAAAATAAAAAATTAGGTGAAACATCTTGCACACACGGTGGGACCCATTCGGGTTCTTTGCATTATTCATTCCTAGGGAAATCTTGTGTGTCTATTTTCATTCGAAATGAGTTCACAATAAGATTATTCTCCAGAAATATTCTTCTCTTCTAATTATCTTAGCAAAACTTGTCTTTTGGGATTAAAAAGAATTCTTATTTCTCTTCTTGTGTTGCATTTAGTAAAAGTCATACCCTTAACCTCTTCATAATTTGTTCTCATCAAATATAATTTGTGGATTTTAGTTTTTAAACTTGTGCACTTGAATTGTTGAGTTTGTTGCATTATAGTTAATATAAAATGGTGGGCAACCCATATGACGGAAGTCATGTTGAGTGATGGTTGAAAAATTGAACCATAGCTCACATTTTACACATTTTCTATACCAAATCACTAAAAATAAATTACAAAATTCTTAAACAACATCTTCCTCGGAAGAAGCTATCAACAATCACATGATAAGAGGATTGAAAGTGGGCTCTAACTGGTTTCTATGTCTATTCATCATCTTAGAGAAGGATCTCCAATGCCAAAACTTACCTAAAACCAACCATAGTTGTTGGCTTATATAGGGCACCCTTGTTAACTAAATATTATAATTTGCTTACAATCGATCCTAAATGACATAAGCCACAAAATAAAATCTACACCATATGATTTCATGTTTTTAGCTTTCTCTCTACTTGTGTTTTGAGGTGTGAGTTATGTTTCTTCATTCATCCTTATCCTTTTATACCCCACATCATGACTGGTGTATTCTGGTTTTATTCTGGGTTTATTAGGAATCCTCATAGCCATACTTAGTCTCTGGGTTGGCCCTTTTATTTGATCTAAATCACCAAAATCCATTTTTTCTTCTCTTCCTAGATTTCACAAAGAATCGATATTGGTCCAACAATGGACATCGGTTGTATCATCTTATCGGCATAGATTAACCGATGACTTCAGTTTATATAATTTTTGGTTATTTTTTCTAGAATAGTATTCTTCACCTTCCTATTCTTTTTGTGGTTTGTTCTGCCATTTTTTTCTTCCCACTCTCGAGTCTTTGATATCATTTTTAGGATCCATGTTGACCCATTTTCACTGTCATTACAAAAATTCGAATCTCTTATTCTTCACAAGAGTCGACATTGGTGTGAGCCGACCGACAATGGTTATCCTTGTACTCGCATCGCTTACCCCAACTAAAATTAGTCTATATTTTTGTTTTCCATTCAAACAACAATATAATCGAATACCTATTTTATTGTCAGTCATATGGTTTTGAATCCTAAACAAGATAATGATCTCGTGTTTCACGCTAGCTGCTAGCCGCTCCCACCTAGCCCATCCCCCCTTTAAATCTCATCACCTATGGACCCAAATTAGGGCTCTTTCCATACCCATTGGTGATGAGGAGTTCAAAAGAATCCTTGATCATAACCCCGTTACTCTGCAATACTATCTCACTCATTTATATACCCGTGATTCATCGGGAAGCTTGTATACTCTGTATGCTTGTGTTCATTCCTCCTACTCTTGCACCCACTTTTGTATCAGCTACTACTAGCTCGGCCTTACCATCTTCCACCTTACCACCTGTGGTGTCACAACTTGAGCCTACATCATCGATATTTTATGGACCTATGACATCTGTCATGTATTTGACATAAATCACTCCTATAATGTCAACCATGCCTTTATCAACCACATTAAGTGTAGGTCTATCTACACTGACCACCTCTCATATACCTATTGCCTCTCGGCCACCCATGTTGTCGGCAACCCATACTTCCTTAACATTTTCCTCTCCATCCCACGCTTTCTTCCTGATTTCTACAAGGCTCGTTACATCCACTCCACCTACCTACCCTTATCACCAACACCCCCTATTTCATCTATCGCTTATTTAGGATACTTTCCATCTACATCTATTCTGGCCTACATTCATCCCTCAAAATTTTTGTACTCAAGACTACCACATATTGGGATGCCACCCATGTCATACCTTCCTCATCTACCCCCTTATACTTGAAAGGGTTCCTAGTCATCACAACCTACCAATGATCTTATCAAAATAATGGTGGACAAGATATAGAAATTAGAAGAATCTATCTCCGGCTCACGTAACTCTATAACATACGAAGATATTTACAATGACCCCTTTCACTGTCTATTCCAATTTTTCCATACCCTACACATTGGGAAATGCCTAAATTCAATTGATTTAACAACAAAGAAGACCTGCAACAACACTTGCGTATTTTAAACATGGGTGTTATCTGATCGCTCATGATGATGCTTTACTCTTGCAAACATTCCCAATGTCCTTAATAGGACCTACTTTGGATTGGTATAGTGATCTACCTAGGAACTCCATTTTCTCATTCAACCAAGTAGCTCAAGCTTTCCTAGACCACTTTTCTATCAAAATTTTCAAGAAGGTCATCATGACCAACTTGTGCGTGGCAAGCAAAAGTGAAGACAAATCTATCATAGACTTTTTCACTCGTTGGAAGAGCCTCGATCAACTAACTCACGTTCCAACTACCTCAAATTGAGTCAATAGAGTTGTTCACCAGGGCTAATGATAGAAACATCTCTCCACTCTCCAAGTTCAAAGCTTACACATGTTTGACGAGGCATTCACTATGTCCCTAAAACTTGAAATTTGTGCCATTGAAGAGAAGAAGATATGATTGCGTAATAATAACACTACATTTAAATCAAATGATACCTCTTCTTCTTCCAAACCAAAAATAATTACTCCAAAGAAAAAGGATCTACCAACATGGTAGTTTTGAAATCCATCCCATCTCACCCATCCAACCAATCAAATCCTTCTTCCAATATTTCTCCTATTCAATATTTTCAGTTCAAGTGGGAGCAATGAAAATATACTCCCATAGGAGAACCCTACTCTTTGGTTTTAGAAAAACTTCTAAAATCCATAGCAATCACTCTTCCACCCATCAAAACACATACTAGTTTTTATCTCTCTTGTCCTATGCCAATATGATATAAAGAAAATGATTACTGCAACTATCATTACATTAAAGGTCAGAGCGATGGTAAATGTGTAACTTTCAAAAATATCATCCAAGAAATGTTAGATAATGGAGATATCATCTTGGATAATCCTAATGCACTTGCTAATTAGAAGCTTCAAATCTTCAAGAAGCCATTCCAAAATCACACCTTATCATCTAACCAAACCGGAGAAACCTTGACCAATGACAAGAATTGGTCATGAGGTTCATGATGTTTTTGACATCATACTAATTATTCCTCAATATCCTACCGCATCTATTGAGGAGATTGTTGCATGAGCTCCTTCATCCACAAAGGGACTTGTTTCATCTGCTCCTTTACCCATAGAGGAATCTCCCTTATTTCCTCCACCTATGAAGGATTTCACCATATCCGCCAATGTAGTTTCCCCACTCACCTCTCAACCTAATGAATAACTTGCAATACTTACTCTTCTACCCATGGGAGATTCATGCTTACCTTCCTCTTTACCAAAATATGAAACTACCTCATCCAAATTGTCATCTCCCCTACCCATAGGGGATCCATTAGTAACATCCCTTCCTATTGGTGACAATTCCCCATTGGATTTCAAGGATCCTGTTGATTTTATCTTGGTTATTTTACTTAAAGAGTCTCGAAGCCAACCAATTCCCTATCTCACAAACATTCTTTATAGAGATTACTACCAAATCAACATCACCCACCTAAAGTGGTGTCGTTTTCACCATTAGCATACTAATTTGAATATGTTGACAATTCCATGCTTTGGGGATGCCTTCCGCTTTGCTTTCTCAACTCGGATGAAAATTTTGTTTACCAATACTTCCACAATCAATCCAAAGGTGTTTCAAATAGCCAAACCCACCATGCCCATGATAGTTGTAGTGACCTCTTATTCATAACCGTCACCCATACCTAAACCTTTACCATAAAATGAAATTTTTCCAATGAGTAAAACCTTACTCGTACCTATATCTTCCTCGGTGTCTAGACCCATTACCACATTGTGAGTCATGTTGACATCAAGCCTAGTCCATCCTCCCGTTAAACTAGATTTATCCACATCCTCACAAGTCATCACAAAGAATACTCCCCACCCAAGAGTAAGACCCAACCTCTTAGGTTGTATACACTAGCTTTTCCCACTACCACTCTGTCACCGTCACCACTTCCATCTATCTTAAGACCCAACCCATCAACCTTGGTCAAGCAGCCACTTACCCAAAGTAAACCAAAATCACAATAGCGTACCTTGTCACGATTATCTCTTGCACCATAATTACCTACACATTTTATGCATTCACCGTCACCTACATCATTTTTACCTCTTATAGCTACATCACTTCTAGTATCCTCATCATTACCCATGTCATTCCCTTATCTACAACAAGTACCTTACACATTACCTCTTACCATAACCTTCACCGGACCTCCATTATCACCTTGGCTAACCCAAACCCCTTTTCCATCTGCCTTCCCTTCTACATCACATAGTTCTTCTTCACTATTACCCAAGAAGGTGCAACAAAAGCCCAAGAACCTACTACCCTCCAAATAGGTAGTTAAGCATACACCACCTACAATGACTAGTTCATGTGTTACATCTTTACCCAAGAAGATGCAATCCAAACCCAAAACCATACTATCTACTAAAAAGGTGGTCAAAATTATTCAACCTACAATTCCACCTCTGGTGGTGCCTCCCCCATAAAATTGACTCACACTTCCATCTAGACCCACACTTACTTCACATTGTGATCCATTGGCAAGGTCTTACACCAAAATCTTAGCTAACCTTTTGGAAACCTCTATCATCACATTGCCACCACTTAGACCTTATGACCCACTCAAACCTAAACTAGAAGGGTTTGACAATACGAAAATTTATGCTTACCATCGTGTGCTAGGGCATGATGTGGAAAAATGTAAGGCTCTTAAGATTATTCTTCTCCAACTATGTCTCCCAAAGAAATTTTTGATGAAGATGATCTTTTAGATGAGGACCCTATTTCACCTACAAATATCACCACACATACTCATCTCGTACCTATTCAACAACCTTCATATCCTCCTCCATAACCCTTTTATCCCCCTCCAACATTTTAGATCAATATGGTACGCATAAGAGAGATATCCAAACCTCCACCAAAATGCCAATGTGCTACATTGTTTTCACAAAACCAGTATATGCCCTCACCATATTCTTTCTTATCCTACCACTACATCTATCACAAATCACTTGCTTCTTTACCAAAACTTAATATGGTTGAAATTTCCAATCGATCCCAGAAGGAAAAAAGAAAGGAGAAAACAACCAACTCATCAGCTACTCTTTCACCTAATATTCCATCTACACTCGCACCAAAAATCCCCATCTGTTGACCTACATACCCTTTTTCTGATGGTGTTTCCCATCGTACAATGCTTAAACATTTGCACTGGTCTCCTCTCAAAATGTCCTTGTATGACCTCATCTCGAACCTCTCGAGCCTTGTCATAAGCCCTCATTAAATTCCTGTAATCTAATGAGGTTTTACCTAATGATCCTACTCCTTTTACATCCATTATCACTCTTCATCATGTGGCCTCTCTCACCTCTTCATCCCCTTCCTCTGCACCTACTACCACTCATCAAGTAGCTACTCTTAGTTTCTCCGATGATGATACTGCACTCTCTAATCGAGATGATCCTAACCTTGCCCTATTTATTTCCACATACATTGATAATATACATGTTTGACGTGTTATGATCAATGGCGGTGCCAATATTAACATCATTTCTTCCCATGCATACAAAAAAATGCATATCCCTTCCAATTACATGCATAATAACCCAATTATGCTACATTCATTCAATGATGCCATGACTTCCACCCTTAGCACCATCATTATCCACATTTGTGTGGGCCCTCGTACCATTCCTAAATTATTCTAGTCTTAGAGGGGGAATTCTAGTACAACATGTTTCTTGGCTGACCTTGGATCCATGCCATGGGTTGTGTTCCTTCAACCTTACACCGTTGTTTAAAATTCAAACATGAAGGACACAACTATACCATTCTAACCAACCCTTCACCATTCAAGACCTGTAACATGTTGTATCAACCCAATGATGTCCTTATACCAGTTAAGACATATACTATTGCTACCACTTCTTCTTCAGCCACTTCCTCATCCACCAATGCTTCCGCTACATCTTCCAAAACTAACTCCTCTATTCACACTATTGCCAAAAATTCTGTAGCTGACCCATCATCCAACCCGTCTACTTCTCAAATAACTAATGATTTTTATTCCTATATGATCAGTGATTCATCTAGTCCCACTACCTACATACCCATTAATGATCCCTTAGAAGGTGTTTTTCAATGCCTCACTCTTTGGAGTATTGCCTTTATAACATTGAAACATTCCTTACTCCTTAGGAGTATGGTAACCTTCACCAATATCCCTACTATGATCACCACATAGGCGAGGTTTTCCCCTATGGTCCTTCACACCTACACACCATCTTAATGTATGAGGGACTTGGCGCTTCTACCTAATTTCCCTAGACACCTTCCCAAACTTGATCATTTTCCTCGACCTTCAATCTCTCACTAACAACTGCTTCGCCCACACCTTCCTCCATTAGTGTGCTTGGAAGGACTTTGTCTTTAGTTTCTATGAACAAGACCACCATAATTTCATTCCTTGCACCACTCGTAAGTATAAAGACCATAGTGGTATTAGATTTTACAATCTCATTGAGGACGATAAACATTCCCACCCCATTCACCAACTTCACCACCTTCACCTACAGAGTCTATGGATCCAAAATCCATTCCTCCTAACTTTGTTTTTTTGTGAACACCATTTCCTAGTACCTATAACTTATAAAATTGATGGTAAGGCTTCGTCTTCTCTTTCCTTCCTATATCCTGACATGATCGATGATGATACACCTTCTATTAACATCATTCAATGTCAAGACAATGAGTTTATTCTCACCTACCTTAGTGTGGAAGATTCTTATATTCACCGGTCATTACCTTCTGAGACAAACCATGTTGAATGAATTGACCATCAAAATCAATATTCACACTCAGGATGACCCACACATTCTAAAAATAGGCCAATCTTTAGATGTTGCTGAACAGGAAGCTTTCAATTCTTTCCTTCGGGATCATAGCAACAATTTTTCTTGGTCCTACGCTGATATGCCCAGTATTGACCCAAACATTTTAGTCCACAATATCGTAACCATTCCTGATTCCAAACTCGTGAAATAGAAGTTACGAAACATACATCCTCGCATTTCCCTTCTTTTTAAAGAATAACTCCAACACCTTCTTTCAGTTTCCTTCATCCCACCCATTAATTATCCCCAGGGATCTCTAACATTATTACTTTCACAAAATCAATAGGGGGACTTTGCATTTGCAAATATTTCCATGACCTTAACTTAGCTTGCCCCAAAGATGATTTTCCTCTACCTAGTATTGACCAACTAGTTGATCTCACCATAAGGAATGGGATGCTATCACTCATGGATGGTTTCTAAGGTTATAACTAAATATTACTCTCCCCAGAAGATAAAAAAACCACCTTCATCACTCCTTGGGGAACCTTCTGTTATCATGCCATGGCCTTTGGCCTTAAAAATGCTGGTGCTACATATCAATGGGATATGAATTATATTTTTCATGACATCATGCATAACATATTGGAAGATTACATTGATGATCTTTTACAAAATCTAAACATCGGACCAAGCGCCTTGCTATACTTAAAGTTTTCTTTGACTGTCTCATCAAATTTTACGTTCACCTTCAACCTAAGAAGTGTGTCTTTGTTGTTCTCTCCGGAAGCTCCGTGATCATATTGTTTCTATGTGTGGCATTGAAGAGTATCCAGCTAAAATCAAGGCTATTCTCAAAATTCCTCCACTTACTAACCTTTGTCAAATCATAGTTTGCAAGGAAATTTTCAATCTATTCGCTGCTTAATTTCTCATCTTTCCAATCACATGCCATCCATTTCATCATCTTCTTAAAAGGACGTCTCCTTCAAATGGGATAATGAATTCTACAAAGCCTTTTATGTATTGAAATAATACCTCCTCCAACCACCTATGCTCATTTCACCTAAGGATGACCAACCATTTTACCTTTACATTTATACTACTGATAATTCCCTGGGTTCCATTCTCGCTCATCGTGACAAATAACATAGGGAGAAAGAGGTTTATTATATAATTCATACTCTTTTAAATTACGAAACTACGCTAAAAAACTCTACTTAGCCTTAGTTTTTATCCCCACTAAAATTCACCATTACCTACTCAAACACAAAACCTTTGTTGTCACCAATATTGACCCCTTACATTACATGTACGCTAAACCCTACCAACATTAACATGTTGCACGTTGGCTCATGCTTCTTACAGACCTAGATCTCAAATTCATCCATCAAAAATTGTCAAAGGATAAAAAATTGCTGACCAACTCATAGACACACCTCTCTTCGAAACCAATCCTCTAACTTTGATTTCCCAATGAATCCATCACTACCCTCTCCCTGGATGATACCATTTACCATATGACCTTATTCTTTGATGGTTCCAAATGTTAGCGTGGGGGTGGTGCCAGAGTTATCCTCATTCCTTTTGATGGTAAGCCTATGCCATTATCTTTGAAACTAGATTTTAATTGTACTAATAATATCTCTGAATATGAAGCACTCGTGTTAGGTCTTCAAACTTCCATAGCCTTAGATGTTAAATCAATTAATATATTTGGTGACTCTCAATTAGATATGAACCAAATTAATGTTATATACCAATGTCGTAATGATATACTTCAAAAGTATAAGGATCATGTTGACATACTTTTGACTACCTTTGATCTTGTTATGAACTTCAAACCGCCCCACATTCCACTAATAAATTTGTGGACACCATGGGCTATCTTGCTTCTAAAATCCCCACTTTTCCTCTCGACTTGAAAATATTTTTTAGAGTACAAAGGTTATAATCACCTTCTTATCTAATTCGAGACATCAACCTTCTAGGAAATATTAAAATCCGACACGCATGAATTTTGGTATAAGTAGTTTGCTAACTACCTTTCCCTTTCAATTATGCCTCCAGATCTTACTTGTAATGGACAATGAGCCTTTCTCAAAAGTGTATTTTTCCATGTCATCATGGGTGGTCTTCTCTATAAACGTGATTTTGACGCTATTCTCTTATGATGCCTTATGAGTTCTGAAATTCCATACACCATCAAGGAAGTTCATGACAAGATTTGTGGGGGTCACTTAAATGGCTTAGCTATTGCTAAGTGCATCCTTCACCTGGGATATTATTGGCCAACCCTAAACCATGATTGTTGTGATTAGGTCAAGTGTTGTGTGTAGTGTCGGCAACATGCTAATCTTCATCACACCCCTAGTCACACCTTACAGTCACACGAGACCTTTAGAATTTCTCTTAATGGGTTTTGGATCTTCTTAGAGAGATCAATCCTTATTCTTCCCAACACCATTAATGGATTATTACCACTACCAAATATTACACTAAATGGGTGGAAGCTATACCTCTTATTTCAAAAATATGAGAAAATTTGTGAATTCATCAATCATCACATCATTTGTTTCTTTGGTGTTCCTCACCACCTCATCACTGATAACAAAAATAAATTCAAAAATAAAACCCTATGGAAACTTTGTGATGCCTTTGGCATTATACTTAATTTTTTCACCTTGTTATCCTCAAACAAATGGCCAAGCTGAATCAACCAACAAAAACTTGAAAAAAATTCTTATGAAAGTGGTTGATGATATTGGTAAGGATTGGCATATGCACATTCCTTTCACCTTATGGGCTTACCACTAGTATTCACACCTCAACCGCTGCCACACCTTTCTCTTCATCTATGTTATAGAGGTTTTGTCTTGTCGCTCAAATTCCAAATTTCATATCTTTGTATCTCACTTTGAAAGATATGCTCAACGATGATGGTTTTTTCTAGGAGTGTTTGGCAAAAATCGAGTTATTAGATGAATGTCATCTAAATGCTCTTGATCACCTCCAAATATACCAAAAACATATCAAACGTGCCTGTTGATGTAAAATCACAGCACCCCTGGATGTTGATCAGATTTCTAGGTTGATCATGCTAGCATCCAGTGTGATTGCACAACATGGAATCCTTTCTCCAAGTGTGGGACTTGCAAAATGAGAAAGGAATCTCCAGAGAAGGCTGGTTCCTATTCCTCTATTCAGATGCACACGAAAATGCAGAGAGTTTACTCAAAACCTAATCTAATCTTGCCAAGGAGACAAGGTAAGAAGATGCATAAAAATAAACCTAAGCTAACAGAGGTGATGCACCGAGGAATGAAGAACACCTATCTTGCCAATAAACACAAACCATTCAAATGTGAAGCAAGATCATGCACAAATAACAAAATTTGTAGTGAAAGATCAGGAGGATGAAAATGAACACAGAGAGGGTTGAGAATCATCCACAGACATACATTACTTGCTCCAAAGATCGATACAATACACTACAAAATGCCAAGAGGCAAAGTTGCATTACAGTTTTAAATGGGAGGTTTGAACTCCACAGATTCGCCTGCCAAAGAGAAGAAGGGAGGGGCAAAACAGGAAAGTTTGACCTTTTGAAAGAAGCCCCTCCTTACAATTTATAGGAAGAATGAGAGAGGGAAGAGAGAGGAAAGCCAGATCTACCCCAACCACTTCTAGGTTGTATTTAACTCATCTCATTATGGTAGAAGTGGTGAATCCTGGCAAAATGGCAGACTGTCTAGCAGAAATGGTGAACTGTCTGTTGTATTAAAGCTGGTTGTTGAAACGTCACTTCTATCTATTATTATGTGCCAGAGGCGTTTCTCAATTTTCTCTCTCCAAACTGAACCAAAATTTAAGATTGACCTTGGAATCATGTAGATAATTTCTCCATCTTTCCATTGATATAAAGAACGTGAAAATCTGAGCTCTGGATCAAAAGTTATGGTGATCTGAAGATTTAGGGCAAAAACAGGCCAAAACGGATCGACGGGAAAATATTTGAATTTTTTCCCGCGCTCTGCCACTTGGATGACACGTGCTGGGCTCTGATTCGTCTGTGGGTTCACCCTCTAAAAATTCCTTTGGGGCCCTTAAACTTGGACACGTGGTAGTATTTTATTGGCTCAGGCCTGAGGGGCGCACTTGGCAACTTTTCAACCTTCTGACACGTGGCACGTTCTGATTCGTTGGCGGCTCTTTCGGATTTTCACGTCCCTCGTGTTCCTCTCATACCTTTGGCCCGGATTTCCCAAACTACCTGGGACAAATTCCTCCAAACCGCTTCGATTTAGGCTTCCTTGTTCCTGTTTGAGGTGGAGACACGTGGTACATTTCGATTCGCTCTCGGCTCTTTCGGCTCTTTGCGTTAAGTGCGTATTTTTTATCCCAACTATCCTGCATTTAAGTCCCCACTTCAGCCGAATTAGCCGGTTCACGTCCTTCGCGTACTCATGGCCCAGATGTCCCAACCTGTCTACACAACAATTAGTCAATTTTTTTACCTTCGGCCGGTTCGCCCTTTCACGTCCCGTGCGTCCCCATGGCCTGGATGTCCCTTTCTGCGCGGACCGTCTAGCGGTTTTTCGGCCGATTCGGGCCCCGATGTCCCAACTATCCCAACTACTTTGTGAAACAAAAGACTTAGCCAATTTTCTTCATTTTCGGCCTCAAGCCTGGCTCTTTGCAACTTTTTCACATACTTTTAAAACGTTGGGTTTTCTTCTTGGACAGGAGGGTTAGAGAGAAACCGAGGGGACCCCCAAAACATGATTTCAGGCCTTGAATCATTCTACTTGCTCGGGACTGACAATCTGATGCATGTTATCAAAATTACCTTGGGGGAATTTTGGATAACAGTTTGGTGACTCAGCGGGGTCACCTGCCTGCTAGGTAGAAGATCAGTGGCCTTTTAACAATCCATTGGGCATGGAGTAATAACCTGAAGCCAACTTGATCTCTGATCCCGATCCTGATACCGCAACTCATTCTTCGAGAGCACTCTGAACTATAGAAATTCAACCTGAGAGTGACAAAACCTGTGCCAAAGCACTTAGGGAAAAATAAACCTAACTACAACAAGACAATGTGCATACGCACTTAGAGGAACTGAAATCTAGGCTAATATTTACAAGGGTAAACCTTTTCCTTTTTAGTAGCAATGTTTAAGATAGATTCCGTTAACTAGAATCGGGAGTTCTTCTCCATCCAATGCAGACAATTGGAAGGCATTACCACTTTTACATCTCGTGACCATGTAGGGGCCGCTCCAAATGGCATCAAACTTGGAATGCCTTCCAGGTTTCGCCCGATCTGCATCCCATTTCAGAACTAGGTCCCCCTCCTGGAAGGTCCTTGCTCCTGCCTTCTTGTCAAACCATATTTTTACTAAGGTCTGATCCTTTTCAATCATCAGAACTACATGTTCTCTTATTTCTTCCAATTCCATCAACTCTGAGTACCTGGCCTCCATTGGTTTGAACTCAGACAACTCCAACTACTTCATGAGCTCCAATGCTGGAAATTCTAATGATATAGGCAATACTGCCTCTTTCCCATAGACCAATTTGTAGGGAGAACTACCTGTAGACCTCTTTGGTGTTATCTTGTCAGCCCATAATGCTGATTTTAGCTTGGTATGCCATGTCCTTTGGTTTTCATCCAGAGTTCTTCTGATGATCCTTAGCAACTTTTTGTTCGTGGACTCTGCCTGTCCATTACCCTGTGGGTAATAATTTGAAGAGGTGCTCAAATAGATTCCATTCTTGACAGCCCATTCTGTAATCTTGGAACCTATGAATGCTAATGCATTATCTGATATGATAGTGGTAGCTGCACCGAACTTGGTCACTATTTCTTCATAAAAGTTTAGTATGTTAGACTCACTTGCCTCTTTGAGTGCTACTGCTTCGGTCCACTTGGTGAAATAGTACGTCATTGTGAGAATCCACTTATGGCCTTGGCTTGAGTTTGGTTTGATGACCCTGATGAAGTCCAATCCCCATTGCATAAATGGTTGGTCAACCAAGATTAGGTTCAATGGAAGCACCGCTAGTCTTTCTTTTCCGTGAAAAGTGCACATTTCTTGCACTTTCTTATCCATGTATAACATCACTTTGAACACTTTGTGGGCCAATAATACCACTGCCTTCATTATCTTGAGAGTCATACTCGTGGGGCGAAATGTCCTCCGGAATCTCCATCGTGAAAATCTTGTAACACCCTCTCAATTTGACCTGTCCCAATGCACCTCAGTAGAACTCCATTGATGTCTTTCTTAAACAAAACACCATCAACAAGCACATATGGAATGGCTTGTAATCTAAAGTATCTCCTCTTTTCTTTGCTCATTTCTGGAGGGCATAGGCCTGTCTGTAGGAAGTGTATCATATTATGAGTCCAACAGGGAGTGGGCACATCATCATTTTCCTATTCTTGACCATCCTGTAGTACCAAGACAGCCTCTCTCCCATTACCTGCTTCAACTTGCTGACTCAAGGCTAGTTGTTCGCATAGTCCCTTCCCACGTACTAGTTTGGTGACCTTAATCTCTATGTCATATTCCATGACACGGGTTATCCATCCTGCACGTTTCTCATTCAGATCCTTGTTTAGGAGGAAGTCCTTGACTCCCGCATGAGAGACCAATAATTGGATCTTGTTGTTTGAGACTAGGTGCTTGAATTTCTTTAAACTCCGATCACTTTGCAGTACATGCTTTTCAATGAAAGAGTACCTAGTTTCGTATTCCTCCAAGCCTTGACTGAAGAAAGCAACTGGTTGTTCTAATCCTTCTTTGTTTTGTTGTGCCAGGATTGCAGAAATTGTGTCTCCACCACCAAAGGCGTATAGCATGAAACCCTTGGAGAAGTCTGGATTGACGAGAGTGGGAGCTTGAGATATAGCCTCTTTTATTGCCTCAAAACTTGCCTTGCCTTCAGATGTCCACTTAAATGCCATGCTCTTTTTTAACATCAGCGTTATTGGCTTTACGAGAGCTGTAAAGTTTGGAACAAACCTACGGACAGAATTGATCCTTCCTAAGAAGCTTTGAAGAGCCTTCTTGTGACTTGGCAATGGCAACACTCAAATTGCTTCAACTCTTTTTGGGTCAATCCTCAATCCCTCCTTCGAAACAATATGGCCTAGAATTTTTCCCTCATGAGCCAGGAATATGCATTTTTTGGGATTCAATGATACCCCAAATCTTCTACACCTCTGAAATACCTGCCTCAGATGAAAGAGGTGATCCACTACATTTTTGGAGAATACAGTGATGTCATCAAGATATATCAGAACTATTTTATTGATCAACCCCTTGAATGCCATATCCATTTCCCTTTGGAAAGTGGCTCCAGCATTTGATAGGCCAAATGGCATCTTCTTGTAGGCATATGTGCCCCATTTGGTGGTGAAGGCTGTCTTGAACTGGTCTTCCTCCTTCACCATAATCTGATTGTAGCCTGAGTAGCCATCAAGTAGTGAAAACCTCTCGGAGCCAGCCACAACTTGCAAGATTTGCTCCATGGAAGGGAGTGGGTAATGGTCCTTGAGAGAGGCTCTATTCAAGTCTCTGAAGTCAACACACAATCTGATCTCTCCACTCTTCATTCTGACTGGAACTAAGTTGGCAACCCAACTAGAATGCTTGATTGGGAATATGATTCTTAACTCAATCAACTTGTCTAATTCTTTTCTCATGAGAGGCTCCATGTGTGGGTTGACTAGTCTTTGTTTCTGCCTGATAGGCTTAGTATTCGGATCCAATTCAATGGTATGCTGAGCTAAGTTGGGATTGAAACCTTTCAAGTCTTCATAGCTCCAAGCAAACACATCAGGGAACTCTTGGCACAGCTATATGAACTCATACCTTTCTTGTTTAGTTGTCATCTTTCCAATTTGCAATGGTTTGTTCTCTTCCACCAAGATGGATACTGAATCCTCTCTCTTGACCTGAATGTTTTCTTTCTCCTTCCTAAACTGATCATTGGGATTAAAAATGGACTCCAAAGTGATAAGTCCCTTGGGCAGCTTGTTAGTTCTCAGCTGTACCACCTGGTCACCATCTTGCTGTTCAACTTTTCTTGATTCTTAGGTGAGAACTCACTTCTTCTTCTGAAATGGATGATTTGCTGGTCATTCTCAAACACTTGCCAACTGACATTGTTATCCGCACTGAAGGCCTCAAAATCACGTGGATGTTTGGTTGTACCTTGTCTTGTTGAATACTTTCCACAATGTCAAAGGCTGCCCCTACTTTTGCTGCAAGCTCAAGCAACTTGATTCTCTTTCCTAGGAATGGATTTGATGCCAAAACCTTCAAAATATTCCATGAGGTCCCACACCCTGTTCTTGTAGCACTTGAGTAGATCATTCTTGGCAGCATGCTATCCCTTGACCTGATTTACAATCAATTCACTGTCCCCAAAGACTTGCAAGTTCTTTATTTTCTTCTTGATTTCCCAATGCATCCCTTACACCAAGGCTTCATATTTGACAGTGTTATTGGAGCATGTAAACTGAAATCTAAAAGCTGAATAGTACTTTACTCCATGAGGTGAAACAAGCACGGCTCCACCTCCTGTGCCTTGTCTACTCCTTGATCCATCAAAAAATAGCTTCCATACCTCATTGTCATCCTTGTGGTTTGGCTTGGTGATGCTAGGAATAGGTTGATTTTCTTCGTGTATACAATAGACTCCCAGCTCAGATTCTTCTATTTCTTGATAAGGATCAAAAGCATGCACCTTGCTTGCCCATTCATCAAGAGTTAGATCTGGGATGCTCCCAACCTTAGTGTCAGCTTCATCAGTGCTTGGGTGATCTTCTTGATCAAATGCTGAGCAATTGGCATTAATCTGACTTGGAGTGTAAGGCTCAATATGGAAGTTTGCAATAGGTTCTGACCTGATTGTAGCTTTGGTTCCATACCTCGTTCTGAACAACATGTGTGACCAATCAGTAGAAAGATAGCCTCCAATTTTGGCTGTGAAGTCTCTTGACAAACATAGGGCAAAGAGTGGTGGAAGGTCTATGACCGATACATCTTGTAAAACAACAACATTTGGACATGCATGCAAGGTAAGACTCAAGTTTTTAATCACTCCAATCTGTCCCATCTAGCTGAACTACCCCTTTGGATATCGTTTCATACTAGAGCCCTAATTGATCAGCTATTTGTTTAGGCATCACTGAGCTACTTGCCCCGGAGTCTATCATGCAATTGTGTACTAGCTGATTTCCAATGATTAATGAAAAATAGAAAGGGGGCTTCAACATTTTACCTTCTTTGTCCTCCATGATTTCCTCAGGTGGGCAGCATTTGTGAGCACTTTGTCTTGCATCTAAACTTGTTGATTCAAAGTTGGCCATCCTTCATGGCAGCTTGCAGAGAGATCTCTTTGGCCTCGGGATGGATAGGGATTCCTACATTGATATATTGATGTTTGTATATCCTTCATCGATCAATGATACTTGAATGGTGATGAAGGATCTCTTTGTTGTCCCTTGGTTTGCACATTCACTCCTTGTACGTGGGCAGCAACAACTGGTATTTGAGTTGGCCTAGGGGCTGTCCTTGGCTGCCCTTGTGCATTTGAAATTGGACTTTGCTTGCCAACCATTTGTGGAACCATGGAAGGTTGTGGATTGGTTGGGGCTAATGGTTGTTCTTCACCCAAATTCCTCCTTTTTGACCTTGTGTTGGTTGCAACACCTTGAGAAATTTCCTGGTTCATGCCACAAAAATCCTCTGCTTGCCAATTTACCAATGTGGTGTCATTTGGGGCTGATTGCTGTTGGAATGTTTCTTGTTGTTGGCTGTTTCCTTGACTTCCCTCACCCTCCACACCAGTAGTTGTCACCATTAATGCTTGATTCAAAGCACCATTGAAGCACATGGATTGGTTATGAGGCTCATTGCATGGAAAACACCAATCATACTCCTGGGAAATGTTGTTTTGTGTTGGCACCAATGCCTTAGAGGCAGATATGGCATTTGGATTATAGGGCTGAAATGGTCTATTGGCAGGAGGCCTTGTTTGATTTATATTTGCAGCTGGATTAGGAGGCCTTTGTGGTTGGTATGGCTGCCTGTTAGGCTAAGCTTGGGGTTGATAAGAAGGTCTAAAACCTTGGGCCTGCTGCCTTTTGAGAGTAACCAGCTCATTGCCTAGGTTTTGCAATTGCTTCATGACTTCTTGAAGCTCATTTGGGGCACTTGGAGATGAAGTGGAAGCTTCATTTGAACTCTGATTTCTAGGAGTGGGAGAAGGAGCCAAATTAGGTGCTTGATTGGTGTTTGGACTCTCTAAACTTGGAAACAATGGCATGGGAGGTCTAGGGGAAAGTTTTCCAACTTGGATCAAACAATTTTCAGCCCTAATGGCAATGCTATAAGCCATAGGGATAGTTATGCCTCCCATGGACTGAATCAACATAGAAATATCAGAGTTTAGAGCTTTGAGATAGTAGAGAAAAGCACCTTCTACTGTTGGCCTGACTGCCACTGGAATTCTCTCCCAAGTCTTTTGAAATCTGAAGTTGAAATCGGTCAGCTGCTCATTGGGAGCTCTCTTGATGGTTGTTAGCTGCTCCAAAAGAGACAAGTTGTCTCCCTTTTCTCCAAATTGCTCATGAAGTGCTATACACAGCTGATTCCAATTTGTGATAGAACTAGCTCCAAGGCTCCTAAACCATTGCAATGCTTTACCCTTGAATGAAGATGCCAAGAACTGACAAACTACTTTGCATCTCATTGATTTCATGGATTACACAAAGGTTGGAAATGTCTTTAACATGATCACCTGGAGTAGTCTAATTTTCTCTAGTGAAGTAGGGAATGTTCTTCAAGGCTATAATAGGAATTGGATGTTGTGCATTGAGGGCAAGTGGGCTGCTTCCTGTGAAGTTGACATAGGGGTTGTTTTGTGCCATTCTAATTGGTCTTAAAACCCTTGTTGACTGAATGAAAGGCCTACCAGGTGGAGGAGTTGAGAGAGTTCTATTTGGTGGAGATGGAGACCTTTGAATCCTTCTTCCTCTTTTCCTTCTTCTTGGAGATAATTGCAGGTATTCAAAATGCACGTCTTCTTCTACAACTCTTAACCTTATGGTGACTCTTCTCATGAGTTTTCAGGCCAGCACTGCTGAAACTAGTTGATTCTTCCCCTTGGAGTTGCCAGATATGCAAATGATAGCTCTTTTTCAAGCAAGAAAATTACAGTAGATGCACATCAACTTTGCTGCAATAAAAATGAGACCTCTAGTCTCCCACCGGGCGTGCCAAAATTGTTGATGCAAAATCACAGCACCCCTGGATGTTGATCAGATTTCTAGGTTGATCATGCTAGCATCCAGTGTGATTGCACAACATGGAATCCTTTCTCCAAGTGTGGGACTTGTAAAATGAGAAAGGAATCTCCAGAGAAGGCTGGTTCCTATTCCTCTGTTCAGATGCACACGAAAAATGCAGAGAGTTTACTCAAAACCTAATCTAATCTTACCAAGGAGACATGGTAAGAAGATGCATAAAAATAAACCTAAGCTAACAGAGGTGATGCACCAAGGAATGAAGAACACCTATCTTGCCAATAAACACAAACCATTCAAATGTGATGTAAGATCATGCACATATAACAAAATTTGCAGTGAAAGATCAGGAGGATGAAAATGAACACAGAGAGGGTTGAGAATCATCCACAGACATGCATTACTTGCTCCAAAGATCGATACAATAAACTAAAAAATGCCAAGAGGCAAAGTTGCATTACAGTTTTAAATGGGAGGTTTGAACTCCACAGATTCGCCTGCCAAAGAGAAGAAGGGAGGGGCAAAATAAGAAAGTTCGACCTTTTGAAAGAAGCCCCTCCTTACAATTTATAGGAAGAATGAGAGAGGGAAGAGAGAGGAAATCCAGATCTACCACAACCACTTCTAGGTTGCATTTAACTCATCTCATTATGGTAGAAGCGGCGAATCCTGGCAAAATGGTGGACTGTATGCGCGAAATGGTGAACTCGTCTGCATTAAAAGCTAGTTGTTAAAACGTCACTTCTGTCTATTATTACGTGCTAGAGGCATTTCTCAATTTTATCTCTCCAAACTGAACCAAAATTCAAGATTGACCTCGGAATCATGTAGAGAATTTCTCCAGATTTCCATTGATATAAAGAACGTGAAAATCCGAGCTCTGGATCGAAAGTTATGGTGATCTGAAGATTTAGGCAAAAATAGGCCAAAATGGATCGGCGGGAAAATATTTGAATTTTTTCCCGTGCTCTGCCACTTGGATGACACGTGTCAGGCTCTGATTCATCCGCGGGTTCACCCTCTGAAAATTCCTTTTGGGCCCTTAAACTTGGACACGTGGCACTATTTTATTGGCTCGGGCCTGAGGGGCGCACTTGGCAACTTTTCAACCTTCTAACACGTGGCACGTTCTGATTCGTTGGTGGCTCTTTCAGCTTTTCGCGTCCCTTGCGTCCCTCGCGTACCTTTGGCCTCGGCTGTCCCAAATTGCCTGGGACAAATTCCTCCGAACCACCCGATTCGGGCTTCCTTGTTCCTGTTTGAGGTGGAGACACGTGGCACATTTCCATTTACTCTCGGCTCTTTCGGCTCTTCACGCGTCCATGCGCGTACTTTTGTCCCAACTGTCCCAGACGAAAGTCCCTCGCTTGATCAATCAGCCAGCTGGTTCATGTCCTTTGCGTACTTTGCGTACTCACGGCCTAGATGTCCCAGACTGTCTGCACAATAGTTAGTCAATTTTTTCACCTTCGGCCGGTTCGCCCTTTCGCGTCCCGCGCGTCCCCATGGCTTGGATGTCCCTTTGCTGTGCGTGGGACCGTCTGGCGGTTTTTCGCCGATTCGGGCCCCGACGTCCCAACTGTCCTAACTGCTGTGAAACAAAAGACTTAGCCAATTTTCTTCATTTTTGGCCTCAAGCCTGGCTCTTTGCAACTTTTTCACATACTTTTAAAATGTTGGGTTTTCTTCTTGGACAGGAGGGTTAGAGAGAAACCGAGGGGACCCCAAAACATGATTTCAGGCCTTGAATCATTCTACTTGCTCGGGACTGACAATCTGATGCATGTTATCAAAATTACCTTGGGGGAATTTTGGATAACACCGCCTACGATAAACATGTGCAATAATGAACCTTCAAGTTTGATGACCTCATCTTGAAGGAAAATCAACATGTAACTAAAGCGGAGAAAAGTAAACGAGGAAATTTTGCTCCTAATTGGCTTAGACCCTATATTATTACTCATGCCTATAGATCAGGTGCTTATCATTTGTCTTCACTTGAAGGTAAACCCAACATGATCCCCTCAATGCCTTACATCTTCGTCCATTCTATTATTGAATCAAGTCCTTGATAATCTTCTATCTATTAAATGTTTATCCTTGAGCACCATTCACCTTCCACTTACCTATTTTAAGGATCAACGACTAAACAAGAATCATGTGATTACCCATCACCTTTCATCCTTATCTTAAATATAAGTACCACAACTCTACTCATGGCATGATTCTCGGTGACACTTCTCATCCTTTTCAATATGGAATCCTATGGTAATTCATCACTTAAAACCTCTCTTTCATAGCTACCCCGTGTGCTATGGTTTTGTCTTCATAATAGAATCCTATACTTCTCTATAGTCTTTTCCATGACCTAAAAGTCCACAAAAATTCATAAGTTTATATATGAGATTTCCAAATTAAAAATCCTTGAAGAAAACTTATAGAAAAATATGACTCCCTCAAAAAGGACATCTAATATTTCTATCTTACTACTATAAATAGACTGCTCCCTTGAAGGATGGCTATACAAAGCTAACCATACTATACATAGTCTATCACAAAAAGAAGACTATTCTTACAAAAATAAATATAAAATATTTTGAAGCTTCCCATTGACGAGGGTCGACAATCCTCACCATTAATAATGTCAATCTAGGTTGGTGTCTGAAGGTTATATGCATTAAGAGAAGAAGATCTTGGAAAGTAGCTCCCTTAAACACAATCCAAACTTGCATAAATTGAAAGCACACATGTGAAAATTTAATGCACACTTGCAGAAATTGAAACACACTTGCATAAATGAAATCACACTTGCAGGAATAAAACACACTTGCATAAATTGAAATTGCTGAATTGAAAATAAAGGAAAGAGGAAAAGACACTTGCAGGTTCACAAAAAAAATTACATAACATTAAAAACATAAATTTACAACAAAAGGAAAATAGTAGAAATAAAGAAATAAATATTAACACATTGATCCATGTTCCTTGGAATGAGTGGCCATCTCATTCCTTGGAATAAGATTTAATTCATACTTTTAATTCAAAATTTGTAGAAAAACTTTACTTTCAAAGATTAGAAAGAAAGAACAGATCTTGATTACTTGGGAAAAGAATTACATATCTCAAGGCATGGAAGGTTGCATTTATAATTCATGCATCCAACCAACTCCTTATTTTAGGAAATATAGTCTAATCTTATCTTTATTCCAATCCTAACAACTAAGATCTCCATCTCCAAAAAATATGGAGAGAGATATATTATTGAAGTCAAATCTTATCTTGCTTATTTTAGGAAGATTTACTCCCAAATATTCTCCTTACTTTTTGGTAACAAGAATCACAATGATTTTATTCTCCTACATTATTGGAAGGATTTTTTTCCTCAAAATATGATTTTGAATAAATAGCTTTCCCAGATTTTCCATTTGACTTTGTTGTTTTTGATTGTGGAACTTTTTTTCCATGAATTTGTTCTAATATGCTTTTTCCTCAATCATACAAGATCACTAAAAGTTAGATCTTTCTTCATTGGTATAACCTATAACAAATATAAATGAGGTTTTTGTTAAAACTCTATGAACAAAAAAAGTCTCTCAGATTTTCCATTTGACTTTTTGTTTAAAATGGAACTTTTAGTTCTCGTTTGATACACTTTTCTCATTGAAATGACTTCTTTTTGAAAGTTAAATATTTCTTGATTGGTAAAACATATAGCAAATCTAAATGAGGTTTTTGTTAAACACAATGTTATGAACAAAAAAATCTCTCCACTTTTCCCATTAGATTCCTTGATTTTTTCACAATCCCTCAAAACTATCATTTTGTTGATGAAAGTTCTCCCTAAAACTGGCATTCCTTTTATGTAAGTTCTAATAAATCTACAAGTTCCGAATTAAATCTGATTATTCAATGAATTGAAAGTTCCAGAAAAACTATCATTTAATTGATACAAGTTTAGAACTAAATCTTTAAATCGAGTTCAAAGGTTTGAACTAAACCTCGTAAGTTCCTTGGTACTTTACTCGTGAGTTTAACTAACTCTACGAGTTCCCAGCTAACTTAAAACAATTATAACTTTTGCATGCACCTCACATTGAGATGATTCTTTTTTTAAACTTGTATAATTTTTTGAGAGGAATATGAATATGAAATCAGATTTTATTTTAAATGTATTATTAATAATCAATTACACTTTTCCCAATACTAGCATTATCTTTCTTTATGGCTTTACATAAGATTTTGCATCTTTTCCCAAATAATTAATAGATTAGTCAACAAAATAGATAACAAAATATTTCTAAAGAATGAACAAGATATATATCCTATATTATATCTTAAGCAAACTATAAGTTTGTATTTACATTTAAATCCACTTTCAAAGGTAACTTGGAAGGAAAAATAATTGTAATTTATGGTCATTTTATTCATTGCCCCACACTTAATCTTATGCATGTCCTCATACATTACATTATTATCTCTCTTTCTATTCTTTTTTTGTATTTTAACATTTCTTGTGGATCTCCTTCTTTTGATTTCTTTTTTTGAGCAGTTCTTGCTTTTGATTTCTTTCTTTTACATCAGGTTCTTATGTGGATCTCTTTCTGCTACTTTTGATTTTTTTCTTTTACAACATGTTCTTGTGTGGATCTCCTTCTGCTATTTTTTATTTCTTTTTTAACAAATTCTTGTGTGGATCTCCTTTTTGCTTTGTCTCTTTTAAAATCAAAATTCTTAGTGTGGATGCTTCTCCTTCTTTCCCACACCTAAACGCATGCATGTCCTCATGCATGTTGTTTATTTATGGCTTCCCATAAATTAGATTCAAAAAATTTTATTGCAAAGGGGTGCACATATTTTTCATATAAGTAGGGAAAATATGAATCTTATCTTACCTTCCTTGGAAATATTTAAAAATGGATCTAGCTGTAATAAAAAACTTACAAGAAAGCTTAAAAATAAAATAGTAGAACAAAATAACTTGATCATACCTCTAGTTGGCTTTATCATCCTATTATAAACATGGTCAAATAGTGCTGAGAAGAACGCCACTAGGTAACAGTTGATTTCCTTTGAAGAAGAGCCACCTCCTTTTTCCTTTGATTGGCCAGCAAGCTGGTTTTCCAATCAAAGCTTTTTGATTTTTTTTTTTTAAATTTACCTTTGATTGGCCACCAAGTTGGTTTTTCAATCAAAGCTTTTTGATTTTTGATTTTTATTTTCCTTTGATTGGCCATCAAGCTGGTTTTCCAATCAAAGCTTTTAGATTTTAGATTTTTTTTTTATTTTTATTTTTTTTTTTTTTGCTGAAATGATAGTATGAGAAGGATTAGAGAAAAATTTGATCCATCATCATACTATATTAATCAAAGTACAACTTGTGTAAAATAGGAAGCAATGTCTTAGATCTCATAAAAACCTTTTTGCATACTTGGTAACTCCAAGAAGATTCTAAAAATCGTGTAGAAAAATTTTAGGTCTTCAAAGCCCAATTTGAATTGTACAATATCATAATCACCATAGTAATCTTAAAAGCCCAGACTAGTGATCTCAGGAGATGGAGAGTTGTTAAAAGTGAAAGTGAAGGTATCCGTGGGTCTCTCAAAAATTTGCATGCTCCTTGGTTGATACTGTTGGTGCTCCAAAATCTACATGCTGATATCAAGAACAACTCTAGAGATTCCTATAGATATAGTCCTCAGATGTTAGTACACAAAAATTTCTTTCCTTGATATTCATAATAATTACTTCTTAACTTTATAGAAGCATATAATAAAATGAAGAAATTGAAAGACATGAAAACAAATTTTTGTAATGGATTTGGTTCAGGGATTGAATTTTATTATGGGGTGAAAAACTGATTTGGATGGGTTGATTTATTATGAGTGGGTTTTTATTTTGGCTCTAATGAAATCCCTAAATATGGATGGAGTTAATTGGAAATGCTACCACTTCATTATTACAAAATGGATAAGCCTGTTTTTGATTAACGTTATGTGTAATAAGATCACTGGGATGTTAGTTGATACAAGGGGAAATGATAGTGGTTATCAAAAATGATATATGATATTTCATCAATTGGATATACTTCCAGATTTAATATCATATTATACCATTTCCAGATCTGAATTATTTGTTCATACCATTATACATCTTGATCAAACATCATAGTCATTTTTATACACAAAGAGTTTGCTTGTGGGGAGATAAATATTTACAATCTAATCTTCCTAATTGCAGAAATGAAATTTTAATCTACTTGCAGGAAATAAAAGTCTAAAGAAACTACTTATCAAATTCTTCTTGTCACAGAATTGTTAAAAGGTATTCTACTATCGCTAGAATATTCTTTTAAAGAACTTTGAATCTCCTAATAACACCGTGTCCCCGGAAAAACGATGCCAAAATGATGAGGGTCTTCATTCCTTGCCATTAATAATGTCAATCCAGGGCTGGTGTTCTAAGGTTGTATACATTAAGAGAATAAAATCTTGGAAAGTAGCTCCCTTAAACACAATCTAAACTTGCATAAATTGAAAGCACACATGCGGAAATTTAATGCACACTTGCAGAAATTGAAATACACTTGCATAAACTAAATCACACATGCAGAAATTTAAAGGAACACTTGCATAAATTGAAATTGCTGAATTGAAAATATAGGAAAGAGGAAATGACACCTGCAGGTTCACAAAAGAAATTACATAACATTAAAAAACAAAAATTTACAACAAAAGGAAAACTACAGAAATAAAGAAATAAATATTAACACATTGATCCATCTTCCTTGGAATGAGTGGCCAGCTCATTCCTTGGAAGATGATTTTATTCATATTTTTAATTTAGAACTTGCAGAAGAACTTTATTTCCAAAGGTTGGAAAGAAAGAACAGATCTTGACTAATTGGGGAAAAGAATTACATATATAAGTGCAGAAGGTTGCATTTATAATTTATGCATCCAACCAACTCCTTATTTTAGGAAATATAATCTGATATTATCTTAATTCCAATCCTAACAACTAAGATCTCCATCTCCACAAAATATGGAGAGAGATAGATTATTGGAGTCAAAGTCTCATCTCACTTATTTTAGGAAGATTTGCTCTCAAATCTTCTCCTTGCTTTTCGGTAACAAGAATCATAATGATTTTATTCCCCTATTATTGGAAGGAGGATTTTCCTCAAAATATGATTTGGACCAAATACCTTTCTTGGATTTTCCATTTGACTTTGTTGTTTTTTATTGTAGAACTTTTGATGCTTGTAAAATATGTTTTTTCCTAAGACTACAACTCACTAAAAGTTAGATCTTTCTTCATTGGTAAAACTTGTAGCAAATATGAATGATTTTTTTGTTAAACACATTGCTATGAACAAAAATCTCTCTCATATTTTCTGTTTGACTTTTATATTTCTATTTATGAAACTTTTAGTGCTCGTCTGATACACTTTTCCTCAGACTGCAGCTCACTAAAAGTTAGATCTCTTCATTGGTAAAACCTGTAGCAAATCAGAATGAGGTTTTTGTTAAAAATATTGCTATGAACAAAAACCTCTATCATATTTTCCAATTGACTTTTATATTTCTGTTTATGGAACTTTTAGTGCTCATCTGACACACTTTTCCTCGAACTGTAGCTCACTAAAAGTTAGATCTCTCTTCATTGGTAAAACTTGTAGAAAATCTGAATGTGGTTTTTGTTAAACACATTGATATGAATAAAAATATCTCTCATATTTTCCATTTGAATTTTATGTTTCTATTTATGAAACTTTTAGTGCTTGTCTGATTCACTTTTCCTCGAACTGCAGCTCACTAAAAGTTAGATCTCTCTTCATTCGTAAAACTTGTAACAAATCTAAATGAAGTTTTGTTAAACACATTGTTATTAACAAAAACCTCTCTCAGATTTCTAATTAGATTATCTGATTTTTCACAATCCCTCAAAAACTATCATTTAGTTGATGTAAGTTCCAGAACTAAAGTTGTCCATTCCTTTTATGCAAGATTCAGAACTAAATCTACAAGTTCCGAAAATAAATCTGATTTTTCCATGAATTTAAAGTTCCAAAACTAACTTTCATTCGATTGATAAAAGTTATGTACCTAAATCTACGAGTTCCAGAACTAAACCTGTGAGTTCCGGAACTAATTTTGTGAGTTCAACTAACTATATGAATTCCGGAGCTAACTCTGTGAGTTCCGAGCTAACTTAAAACAACTACAACTTTTGCATGCGACCTCAGATTGAAATGATTCTTGTTTTGAATTTGCATAATTTTTCAAGAGGAATCTGAATATGAAATCAGATTTGAGTTTAAATGTATTATTCATGATCAGTTCCACTTTTCCCAATACTAACATTATCTTTCATTTATGTCATGCATACACAAGACTAGTGTGGATCTCCTTTATCTCCTTCTGTTTGCTTTTGATTTCTTTCTTTTACAACAAGTTCTTGTGTGGATCTCTTTCTGCTACTTTTCATTTATTTCTTTTACATTAGGTTCTTGTGTGGATCTCCTTTTTTTACTTTTGATTTTTTTCTTTTACGAAAGGTTCTTATGTGGATCTCCTTCTGCTGCTTTTGATTTTCTTTCTTTTACAACAGATTCCTGTGTGGATCTCCTTCTGTTGTGTCTCATATTTAAAATCAAAATGTAGAGTTCATGCTTCTCCTTCTCTCCCACACCTAAACTCATGCATGTCCTCATGCATGTTTTTTATTTATGGCTTCCCATAAATTAGATTCAAAAAGTTTGATTGCAAAGAGATGCACATGTTTTTCATATAAGTAGGGAAAATATGAATTTTATCTTACCTTCCTTGGAAATCTTTAAAAGTGGATCTAGATATAATAAAAAAACTTACAAGAAAGCTTAAAAATAAAATAGTAGAACAAAATAACTTGATCATACCTCTAGTTGACTTTATCATCCTATTGTAAACATGGTCAAATAGTGCTGAGAAGAATGCCACCAGGTAACAATTGATTTCCTTTGAAGATGAGCCGCCTCCTTTTTTCTTTGATTGGCCAGCAAGCTGGTTTTCCAACCAAAGTTTTTATTTTTATTTTTGTCTTTGATTGGCCAACAAGCTGGTTTTTCAATCAAATATTTTTATTTTTTTATTTTTATTTTTATTTTTGATTGGCCAACAAGCTGGTTTTCTAATCAAAGAATTTTTATTTTTTATTTTTTTTGCCTTTGATTGGCCAATAAGTTGGTTTTCCAATCAAAGCTTTTTTATTTTTGATTTTTTAATTTTAAATTTATTTTTTATTTTTTGCTGAAATAATAGCATGAGAAGGATTAGAGAAAAGGATCAGACTATATTAATCGAAGTACAACTTGTGTAATATAGGAAGAAATGTTTTAGATCTCATAAAAACTTTTTTACATACTTCGTAACTCCAAGAAGATTCCCAAAATCGTGTAGAAATATTTTAGGTCTTCAAAGCCCAACTTGAATTTTGCAATATAAGAATCACCATAGTAATCTTCAAAGCCCGGAATTGTGATCTTAGGAGATGGAGAGTTGTTAAAAGAGAAAGTAAAGGTATTCATGGGTCCCTCCAAAATATGCATGCTCCTTGGTTGATACTAGTTGGTGTTACAAAATCTGCATGCTGATATCAAAAATAACTCTAGAAATTCCTATAGATATAGTCCTCAGATATTACTACGCAAAAATTTCTTTCCTTGATATTCATAATAATTAATTCTTAACTTTATACAAGCATATACAAAAATGAAGAAATTGAAAGACATGAAAACAAATTTTTGTAATGGATCTGGTTCAGGGATTGAATTTTATAATGGGATGAAAAATTGATTTGGATGGGTGGATTTATTATGAGTGGGTTTTTATTTTGGCTCTAATGAAATCCCTAAATATGGATGGAGTTAATTAGAAATGCTACCACTTCAATATTACAAACTAGATAACCCAGTTTTTTACTAAGGTTATGTGTAAAAAGATCACTAAGCTATTAGTTGATACAAGGTGAAATGGTGGTGGTTATAAAAAATGACATATAATATTTCATCAACTGGATCTACTTGCAGATTCAATATCATATTATACCATTTCCAGATCTGAATTGTTTGTTCATACCATTATACATCATGATCAAACATCATAATCATTGTGTTATACAAAGAGTTAGTTTGTGGGGAGATAAATATTTACAATCTAATCTTCCTAATTACATAAATGAAATTTTAATCTACTTTCAAGAAATAAAAGTATAAAGAAACTACTTACCAAATTCTTCTTGTCACAAAATTGCTAAAAGGTATTCTACTATCACTAGAATATTCTTTTAGAGAACTTTGAATCTCCTAATAACACCGTGTCCCCGGAAATGGCTCCAAAATGATGAGGGTCGTCAATCCCCATGCATTAATAATGTCAATCTAAAGATGGTGTCCGAAGGCTGTATGCATTAAGAGAAGAAAATCCTTGAAAGCAGCTCCCTTAAACACAATCCAAACTTGCATAAATTGAAAGCACACATGCGGAAATTTAATTCACACTTGCAGAAATTGAAACATACATGCATAAAATAAATCACACATGCAGAAATTTAAAGGAACACTTGCATAAATTGAAATTGCTAAATTTAAAATAAAGGAAAGAGGAAAAGACACCTGCAAGTTCACAAAATAAATTACATAACATAAAAAAATAAAAATTTACAACGAAAGGAAAACTATGGAAATAAAGAAATAAAAATTAACACATTGATCCATCTTCCTTGGAATGAGTGGCCAACTCATTCATTGGAAGATGATATAGTTCATATTTTTAATTCAGAACTTGCAGAAGAACTTTACTTCCAAAAATTGGAAAGAAAGAACAGATCTTGATTACTTGGGGAAAAGAATTACATATCTAAGTGCAGAAGGTTACATTTATAATTTATGCATTCAACCAACTCATTAGTTTAGGAAATACAATATGATCTTATCTTCATTCCAATCCTAACAACTAAGATCTCCATCTCCACAAAATATGGAGAGAGATAGATTATTGGAGTTAAAGTCTCATCTCACTTATTTTAGAAATATTTTCTCTCAAATCTTCTCCTTGCTTTTTGGTAAAAGGAATCATAATAATTTTATTCCTCTATTATTGGAAGGAGGATTTTCCTCAAAATATGATTTTGACCAAATACATTTCTCGGATTTTCTATTTGACTTTGTTGTTTTTTATTGTAGAACTTTTGACACTTGTCTAATATATTTTTTTCTCAGACTACAGCTCACTAAAAGTTAGATCTTTCCTCATTGGTAAAACCTATAGCAAAGCTGAATGAGGTTTTTGTTAAACACATTGCTATGAATAAAAATATCTCTCATATTTTCCATTTGACTTTTATGTCTCTATTTATGGAACTTTTAGTGCTCATCTGATACACTTTTCCTCGGACTGCAACTCACTAAAATTTAGATCTCTTCATTGGTAAAACCTGTAGTAAATCAGAATGAGGTTTTTGTTAAACACATTGCTATGAAAAAACCTCTCTCATATTTTCCAATTGACTTTTATGTTTCTATTTATGGAACTTTTAGTGCTCGTCTGATACACTTTTTCTCGGACTATAGTTCACTAAAAGTTAGATCTCTCTTCATTGGTAAACCTTGTAGAAAATCTGAATGTGGTTTTTGTTAAACACATTGATATGAATAAAAACCTCTCTCATATTTTCCATTTGATTTTTCTGTTTCTGTTTATGGAACTTTTAGTGCTCGTCTGATTCACTTTTCCTCGGACTGCAACTCACTAAAGGTTATATCTCTCTTCATTCATAAAACATTGTAGCAAATCTAAATGAGGTTTTGTTAAACACATTGTTATGAATAAAAACCTCTCTCATATTTCCAATTAGATTCTCTAATTTTTCACAATTCCTATAAAAGTGTCATTTCGTTGATGCAAGTTCCAGAACTAAAACTTTCATTCCTTTTATGCAAGGTCCATAACTAAATCTGTAAGTTCTGGAACTAAATCTTATTTTTCATTTTTAAAGTTCCAAGCAAAAATAAGTTTTCAAAATAATTGAAGTTCTTACAAATTAAATCAAGTTCTAGAACTAAACTTGAGTTCCAACAACTAACTCTGAGTTTATGGTCAACTAACTGGTCATCATTCTCCCAGCTAACTCTCTATGAGTTCCTTTCTAACTTAAACTAACTACAACTTTTTCATGCAACCTCAAATTGAAATGATTCTTGTTTTGAACTTGCATAATTTTTCAAGAGGAATCTGAATATAAATCAGATTTGAGTTTAAATGTATTATTCATGATCAGTTCCACTTTTCCCAATACTAGCATTATCTTTCCTTTATGTCCTGCATACACAAGACATGTTTTTTTTTCAAATATGAATATGATTAGTCAACAAAATAGATAACAAAATATTTCTAAAGAATGAACAAGATATATATCCTATATTCTATCTTAAGCGAACTATAAGTTCCTGGATTACATTTAAATCCACTTTCAAATGTAACTTGGAAAGACAAAATAATGGTAATTTATGGTCATTTTATGGTCTCATCATTGCCCCACACTTAATCATATGCATCTTCTCATGCATTACATTATTATCTCCTCTTCTTTGATTTTTCTTTGTATTGAGGACACGTTCTTATGAGTCTCCTTCTACTACTTTTGATTTTTTTATAGGAGGTTCTTGTGTGGATCTCCTTCTGCCTTTTGATTTTTCTTTTACAGGTTTTTGTGTGGATCTCCTTTTGCTGATTTTGATTTCTTTCTTTTATAGCAGGTTCTTGTGTGGATCTCTTTCTACTACTTTTGATTTCTTTCTTTTACAATAGGTTCTTGTGTGGACCTTTTTCTACTACTTTTGATTTTTTTATTTTTACAGTAGGTTCTTGTGTGGATCTCCTTCTACTTATTTTGATTTCTTTCTTTTACAATATGTTCTTGTGTGGATCTCCTTCTGCTTCTTTTGATTTATTTCTTTTACATCAGGTTCTTGTGTGGATATCTTTTTGCTACTTTTAATTTTTTTCTTTTACGACAGGTTGTTGTGTGGATCTCCTTTTGCTACTTTTGATTTCTTTCTTGACAACAAATTATTGTGTGGATCTTCTTCTGTTGTGTCTCATATTTAAAATTAAAATGCATAGCTCATGCTTCTCATTCTCTCTCACACCTAAACTCATGCATGTCCTCATGCATGCTGTTTATTTATAGCTTCCCACAAATTAGATTCAAAAACTTTGATTGCAAAGAGGTGCATATTATTTTCATATAAGTAAAAAATATGAATTTCATCTTACCTTCCTTGGAAATATTTAAAAGTGGATCTAGCTATAGTAAAAAAACTTACAAAAAAGCTTAAAAATAAAATAGTAGAACAAAATAACATGATCATACCTCTAGTTGGCTTTGTCATCCTAGTGTTAACATGGTGAAATAGTGCCGAGAAGAATGCCACAAGGTAATAGTTGATTTCTTTTGAGGAAGAGCTACCTCCTTTTTCATTTGATTAGCTAACAAGCTAGTTTTCCAACAAAAGTTTTTTTTTTCCTTTTGATTGGCCAGCAAGCTGGTTTTCCAATCAAAGATTTTTTATTTTTTTATTTTTTTATTTTTTGCCTAAAATTTTCCAACAAGCTGGTTTTCCAATCAAAGATTATTGATTTTTTATTTATTTTTGCCTTTGATTGGCCAGCAAGCTGGTTTTCCAATCAAAGCTTTTAGATTTTTTATTTTTTTATTTTTGTTTTTATTTTTTATTTTTTTGCTGAAATGATAGTATGAGAAGGATTATAGAAAAATTTGATCCATCATCAGACTATATTCATAAAAGTACAAATTGTGTAAAATAGGAAGAAATGTCTCAGGTCTCATAAAAACCTTTTTGTATACTTGGTAACTCCAAGAAGATTCCAAAAATTGTGTAGAAAAATTTTAGGTCTTCAAAGCCCAATTTGAATTGTACAATATTAGAATCACCATAGTAATATTAAAAGCCCAGACTAGTGATCTTAGGAGATGGAGAGTTGTTAAAAGAGAAAGTGAAGGTATCCATGGGTCCCTCCAAAATTTGCATGCTCCTTGGTTGATACTGTTGGTTGTCCAAAATATGTATTTTGATATCAAGAACAACTCTAGAAATTCCTATAGATATAGTTCTCAGATGTTAGTATGTAAAAATTTCTTTCCTTGATATTCATAATAATTGCTTCTTAACTTTATACAAGCATATACAAAAATGAAGAAATTGAAAGATATGAAAACAAATTTTTCTAATGGATCTAGTTTAGGGATTGAATTTTATTATGGGATGAAAAACTGATTTGGATGGATTGATTTATTATGACTGGTTTTTTATTTTGGCTCCAATGAAATCCCTAAATATGGATGAAGTTAATTGGAAATGCTACCACTTCATTATTACAAACTGGATAAGCTAGTTTTTGACTAAGGTTATGTGTGATAAGATCATTGATTTGTTAGTTGATACATGGGGAAATGGTGGTGGTTATCAAAAATGACATATGATATTTCATCAACTGGATCTACTTCCAGATTCAATATCATATTATACCATTTCCAGATCTGAATTATTTGTTCATACCATTATACATCTTGATCAAACATTATAGTCATTTTCTTGTACACGAGTTAGTTTGTGGGGAGATAAATATTTACAATCTAATCTTCCTAATTGCAGAAATAAAATTTTAATCTACTTGCAAGAAATAAAAGTATAAAGAAACTACTTACCAAATTCTTCTTGTTACATAATTGCTAAAAGGTATTCTACTGTCACTAGAATATTCTTTTAGAGAACTTTAAATCTCCTAATAACACTGTTTCCCCGAAATGGCTCCAAAATGATGAGGGTCGTCAATCCCGCCATTAATAATGTCAATTTAGGGATGGTGTCCGAAGGTTGTATGCATTAAGAGAAGAAAATGCTGGAAACCAGCTCCCTTAAACACTATCCAACCTTGCATAAATTGAAAGAACACATGCGGAAATTTAATGCACACTTGCAGAAATTGAAACATACTTGTATAAAATAAATCACACATGTAGAAATTTAAAGGAACACTTGCATAAATTTAAATTGCTGAATTTAAAATAAAGGAAAGAGGAAAAGACACTTGCAGGTTCACAAAAGATATTACATAACATAAAAAAATAAAATTTACAACAAAAGGAAAATTGTAGAAATAAAGAAATAAACATTAACACATTGATCCATCTTCCTTGGAATGAGTGGCCAGCTCATTCCTTGGAAGAGGATATAATTCATATTTTTGATTCAGAACTTGCAGAAGAACTTTACTTCCAAAAATTGGAAAGAAAGAACAGATCTTGATTACTTGGGGAAAAGAATTACATATCTAAGTGCAGAAAATTGTATTTATAATTTATGCATTCAACCAACTCATTAGTTTAGGAAATACAATCTGATCTTATCTTTATTCCAATCCTAACAACTAAGACCTCCATCTCCACAAAATATGGAGAGAGATAGATTATTGGAGTCAAAGTCTCATCTCGCTTATTTTAGGAAGATTTGCTCTCAAATCTTCTCCTTACTTTTCGGTAACAAGAATCATAATAATTTTTTACCTCTATTATTTGAAGGAGGATTTTCCACAAAATATAATTTTGACCAAATACATTTCTCAGATTTTCTATTTGACTTTGTTGTTTTTTATTGTAGAACTTTTGACGCTTGTCTAATATGTTTTTTCCTTAGACTACAGCTCACTAAAAGTTTGATATTTCTTCATTGGTAAAATCTGTAGCAAATCTAAATGAGGTTTTTTTTAAACACATTGCTATGAATAAAAATATCTCTCATAGTTTCCATTTGACTTTTATGTCTCTATTTATGGAACTTTTAGTGCTCGTCTGATACACATTTCCTCGGACTGCAGCTCACTAAAATTTAGATCTCTTCATTGGTAAAACCTGTAGTAAATCAGAATGAGGTTTTTGTTAAACACATTGCTATGAAAAAACCTCTCTCATATTTTCCATTGACTTTTATGTTTCCCATTTTATGGAACTTTTAGTGCTCGTCTCGATACACTTTTCTCGTATATAGCTCACTAAAAGTTAGATCTCATTCAAAAACTGATAAAAATGTTTTAAAAAATATGAATCATGTTTTTTAAGTTAAACTAAATCTGATATGAATAAAAATTCTCAAAACTAACTTTCCATTTGAATTTTAAACAAGTTTGGAACTAAATTATGGAACTAAAAAATGTCAGTGCAAGTTCCGAACTAAACTCACTTTTTCTTGTAACTCAGTGAGTTTTAGAGCTAACTTAAACTAAAAGTAACTTCTTTCATTCATAACCTCAATTGAGATGATTATTTTTTTGAACTTGCATAATTTTTCAAGAGGAATATGAATATGAAATCAGATTTGATTTTAAATGTATTCATGATCAATTACACTTTTCCCAATACTAGAATTATCTTTCCTTTATGGCATGCATACATAAGACTTTGCATATTTTCCCAAATAATCAATAGGATTAGTCAAAAAATAGATAAAAAAAAATATTTTAAAAAGAATAAACAAGATATATATTTATATTCTATCTTAAACTAAATCTATAATTTCCATAGATTACATTTAAATCCACTTTCAAAGGTAATTTGAAGGATAAAATAATTGTAATTTATGGTTATGTTTTTTATGGCCTCATCATTGCCCCACACTTAATCTTATGCATTTCCTCATTTATTAATTATTATCTCCTCTTCTTGATAAATTCTTCTCCATATTAAGGACATGTTCTTGTGGATCTCCTTATGCTTTTGATTTTTTATTTTACAAATTTTCTTGTGTGGATCTTATTTTGTTGCTTTTGATATTATTTCTTTCATTCATGACACTTTCTTGTGGATCTCCTTCTTTTGATTTTGATATTCTTTTTTTACAAAAATTGTTTCTTATGTGGATCTCCTTATGTTACTTTTAATACTCTTTTCTTTTTGAAAAAAATTCTTGTGTGGAATCCTTCTCACTAATTTTAATCTCTTTTATTTTACAACATGTTCTTGTGTGGATATCCTTCTACTATTTCATATTTAAAATTAAAATTCATGATCAAATTTCCACTTTTCCCAATCACTAAGCTCATGCATGTTCTCCTAAATCTTATTTGTCCATGAATTTTAAGTTTCCAACTAACTTTCATTTAATTGATAAAGTTTTGAACTAAATTCACATTCCGTACTAAATCTACGAGTTCCGATAACTAAACCTATATTCCTAAACTAACTTTATGAATTTCGAACTAAGTCTATAGTTCCTATATTCTAACTTAAAATAGCTATAACTTTTTCATAGACATCGGATTTAATGATTCTTATTTTGAATTTGCATAATTTTTCAAGAGGAATCTAAATATAAAATCAGATTTGATTTTAATGTACTGTTAATGATAAATTCTAATTTTCCCAATACTAGCATTATCTTTCTTTTATGGCCTATATACAGAACACTTCTTTTCATCTTTTCCTAAATAATCAATAGGATTAGTCAACAAAATAGATAAAAATAGTTTTTAAAAATGAACAAGATATATATCCTTTATTCTATCTTAAGAAAACTATAATTTCTATTCACATTTAAATCCACTTTCAAAGGTAACTTGGAAGGATAAAATAATGGTAATTTATGGTCATTTTATGGCCTTCATTTTACACTTAATATTATGCATGCCCTCATGCATTACATTATTATGTCCTCTTCTTAGATTCTTATCCGTATTGAGGACACATTCTTGTGTCTCCTTTTTCTACTTTTGACTTTTTATTTTTTTTTTTTTCTTTATTTTACAATAGGTTCTTGTGTGGATCTCTTTCTGCTTTTTTGATTTCTTTCTTTTTACAACATGTTATTTTGTGGATCACCTTCTACTACTTTTGATTTCTTTTTTTACAATAGGTTCTTTTTATGTGGATCTCTTTTTGCTACTTTTAATTTTTTTTTCTTTTACAACAGGTTCTTGTGTGGATCTTCTTTTGCTACTTTTGATTTCTTTTATTTTATAAAGCAAGTTATTGTGTGGATCTCTTCTTCTTCTGATGTGTCTCATATTTAAAATCAAAATGCATAGCTCATGCTTCTCCTTCTCTCCCACACCTAAACTCATGCATGTCCTCATGCATGTTGTTTATTTATGGCTTCCCATAAATTAGATTCAAAAAGTTTGATTGCAAAGAGGTGCACATATTTTTCATATAAGGATGGAAAATATGAATTTTATCTTACCTTTCTTGGAAATATTTAAAAGTGCATCTAGCTGTAATAAAAAAACTTACAAGAAAACTTAAAAATAAAATAGTAGAACAAAATAACTTGATCATACCTCTAGTTGTCTTTTTCATCCTATTGTTAACATGGTCAAATAGTGCCGAGAAGAAAGCTATGAGTAATTGTTGATTTCCTTTGAAGAAGAGCCACCTCCTTTTTTTTTCCTTTGATTGGCTAACAAGCTGGTTTTCCAATCAAAATTTTTATGTTTTTTTCCTTTGATTGGCCAACAAGCTGGTTTTCCAATCAAAGCTTTTTTTGTTTTTATTTTTTCCTTTGATTGGCCAACAAGTTGATTTTCTAATCAAAGCTTTTTTTTTTTTTATTTTTTTTTTTTGAGATGATAACATGAGAAGGATTAGAGAAAAATTTGATCCATCATCATACTATATTCATCAAAGTAAAACTTGCATAAAATAAAAAGAAATGTTTGAGATCTCAAAAAAACCTTTTTGCATGCTTGGTAACTCCAAAAATATTCCAAAAATTATGTTGACAATTTTTAGGTCTTTTTAACTTGAATTGTGTGTAATATCGAATCACCATAGTAATCTTCAAATCTTTGACTTGTGATCTTAGGAGATGGAGAGTTGTTAAAAGAGAAAGTGAAATTATCAACCGGTCCCTCCACAATCTACATGCTCCTTGGTTAATACTGTTTGGTGCTCCAAAATATACATGTTGATATAAAGAACAAATCCAGAAATTCCTATAGATCTAGTCCTCGAGGGAGATAAATATTGAAAATTTCTTGTCTTGATATTCACAATAATTTTTTCTTGACAATATACAAACATATACAAAAATGAAGAAATTGAAAGACATGAAAATAATTTTTTCTAATGGATCTGATTCAGGGCTATTGAATTTATTATGAGATGAAAAATTGATTTATATGGGTGGATTTATTATGAGTGGGTTTTATTTTGGCTCTAATGAAATCCTTGAATATGGATGGAGTTAATTAGAAATTCTACCACTTCATTATTACAAACCGGATAAGCCGGGCTTTGACTAAGGTTATGCATAATAAGATCACCGAGCTATTAGTTGATATAAGGGGAAATGGTGGTGGTTATCAAAATGGAATATGATATTTCATCAACTCGGATCTACTTCCAGATTCAATATCATATTATACCATTTCCAAATCTAAATTATTTGTTCACACCATTATACCTCTTGATCAAACATCACATGTCATTTTCTTATATACAGAGTTAGTATTTGGGGAGATAAATATTGACAATCTAATCTTCTTAATTGTAAAATGAAATTTTAATCTACTTGTAGAGGAAATAAATGTCTAAAAAGAAACTACTTACCAAAATAGTCAAAAATTTAAAAAAGGTATTCTCATCACATAGAAAATTATTTTAAAGAACTTTGAATCTCTTAATAATACTATACCCATGAAAATGATGCCAAAATGATGAGGGTCGTCAATCCTCACCATTAATAATGTCAATCTGGGTTGGTGTCCAAAGGCTATATGCATTAAGAGAAGAAGATCTTAGAAAACAACTCCCTTAAACACAATCCAAACTTGCATAAATTGAAAGCACACATGTGGAAATTTAATGCACACTTGCATAAATTGAAACAAACTTGCATAATGAAATCAAACTTGATCTTATCTAAAACACAATTGCATAAATTGAAATTACAGAATTAAAAATAAAGGAAAGAGATAAAAACACCTTGGCATGTTCACAAAAGAAATTAGATAACATAAAAAATAGAAATTTACAACAAAAGGAAAACTATAGAAATGAAGAAATAAACATTAACACATTGATCCATGTTCTTTGGAATGAGTTTCCAGCTCATTCCTTGGAAGAGGATTTAATTCATACTTTTAATTTAGAACTTGTAGAAAAACTTTACTTCCAAAGATTGGAAAGAAAGAATAGATCTTGATTACTTGGGGAAAAAAATTATATATCTAAGTGTGGAAGGTTATTTTTATAATTCATACATCCAACCAACTCCTTATTTTAGGAAATATATAGTAATCTTATCTTTATTCCAATCCTTACAACTAAGATCTCCATCTCAAAAAAATATGGAGAGGTATATTATTGAAGTCAAATCTTATCTTGCTTATTTTAAGAAGATTTGCTCCCAAATCTTCTCCTTGATTTTTGATAACAAGAATCACAATGATTTTTCTCCATTCTTCTCCTTTATTCTCCTACATTATTGGAAAGATGTTTTTCCTCAAAATATGATTTTTACCAAATACCTTTCCCATTTTTCCATTTGACTTAGTTGTTTTTTTTGTGGAACTTTTGAAAATTTGTCTAATATGCTTTTTCCTCGGGATCCGCAACTCACTAAAAGTTAGATATTTCTTCATTGGTATAACCTATAGCAAATATGAATGAGGTTTTTGTTAAACACATTGCTATGAACAAAAAAATTTCTCATATTTTCCATTTGGTTTTTCTATTTCTGTTTACGGAATTTTTAGTGCTCGTCGATACACTTTTCCTCGACTATACTTCACTAAAAGTTACATATTTCTCCTGATTGGTAAAACATGTAGCAAATATGAATAAGATTTTTTCTAAATATATTGTTATGAATAAAAATATCTCTCATATTTCCCATTGGATTCCTTGATTTTTCATAATCCCTCAAAAACTATCATTCCGTTGATGAAAGTTCTAGAACTAAACATGTCATTCCTTTTATGCAAGTTATAGAACTAATTCTGATTTCTACACAAATTGAAAGTTTCAGATCTAACTATCATTCAATTGATACAAGTTGTGGAACTAAATCTACGAGTTCCGGAACTAAACCTGCAAGTTCTCGGAACTAACTCTGTGAGTTCCGTAGCTAACTTAAAACAACTATAACTTTTGCATGCGACCTCGGATTGAGATGATTATTTTTTTGAACTTGTATAATTTTTTGAGAGGAATATGAATATGAAATCATATTTGATTTTAAATTTACTTGTTCATGATCAATTCCACTTTTCCTAATACTAGCATTATCTTTCCTTTATGGTTTACATACATAAAAATTTGAATCTTTTCCCAAATAATCTATAGGATTAGTAAAAAAATACAGATAAAAAAATATTTCTAAAGAATGAACAAGATATATATATCCTATATTCTATCTTAAGTAAATTATAAGTTCCTAGATTACATTTAAATCCACTTTCAAAGGTAACTTGGAAGGACAAAATAATGGTAACTTATGGTCATTTTATGGCCTCATCACCCCTATCGATAAGCTTCATGAAGACGTCAAGGAGATATTGCATTCATCCCACATACACTTCCCACATCAATCAGCTTCATGACGACCTCAAGGAGATACTATATTCATTGCACATAGATGTATTTCATCAATCAGTCTATAAAACAAAAGCAAAAAGAAAAATATAACTTTTTCATCATGGACTCACCTATTTTGATCTTAGGTATCTTGCCAAAGAGGCATGTTGTCTCACACTAGGTTATTCTAAAACAACCTCTTACACCTCACTACCTTTCCTTTCTAATATTTTTCCTACTCAAGGGATGTATCGTAAATGTGACATTTTGTGATCATGTGACCTTCTTCACCCTTAGAACAATCAATCATGCAATGCCTTTAGGGTTTTATGTTCATAAACCAATCTTTGGTATGATAGACTCGTAATGGTTCTTATCAATTAAGTGGATCTTTTTTCTCCTCTTACCATTCACCTCTTTTCTTACTTATTTATCCTCCTACATAGGACTATACCTTCAACACCTACATTCTAGAAATTTCTCTTCCACCAAAATCATCCATATCTATTCATCATAGCCAACAACCATGATTATTTGACCTAAATTTGACCATTCCTAAATGACCTAATTTCAACCATGCCTATATGACCTAAACACAACTATGCCAAAATGACTTAGACTCAATCATTCCTAAAACCTACTGAATGATTCATCTATCCTCCTCCTATTCTTCCCTAGCTTATGGGATAACTACATCGACATGAGCCCTCTTTTCACCGGGGTTATATAGGTAGCATTACGAGGGCATGAGGTCCTTAAAGGTTAGCTTAGTAACTTTTTCACCTAACCAATTTCCCCCCTTTATGTGCACATTATACCCTAGTTAGTTTATATTCACACAAAAACTTAGCAATTAATATATCACAACAAACATGCATTGTTTCATCACATTTACCATTTAACCAAAATATCCATATTCTACATAACTCATTTCACATTTTCCATGATATCAAATATTTGCAAATTTAAACTACAACATACATATACATCATTATTTATTTTCCATAATACCAATAACTTGGAAATTAAGTCAAACACAAAAGCATGACTAAACCATGCCTATACCTAGACTCCACCATGGATAAATCACCTAAAATCCAACATACCTATACCTGACTCCATCATGCCTATATTACCTTAACTCCATCATGCCTAAATCACCTACACTCTAGCAATCCTATATGACCTCGACTCTATCATGCCTAAATCACCTACACTCTACCATGCATATTCCTAACTCCATCATGCCTACATGACCTCGACTCAATCATGCCTAGTTCAAATAGTTTCCATAATACAAAATAACAATATAAAGGGGAGTGTTTGTGTATCAATACAAATATACAAAAATATAATTATGTCAAAAATCTCATGTACATTACGTCTTCAGGGATGCAAGCCAATATATATCAAAAATCAAAATAATGGTACAATATCATATTCAGTGACTCATCACCCCCACCTGATGCCCTCCTCTCTAGTCTCACCTGTCTCCTCCTATTGTCCCTTTGTCGTGCCTAGTCTCGAGAGCTAGTAACCTCACCATGGCCCTATCTTTGGGGTCAATGACCCCTATGATACCAAAACTATGAGTCTTGGATCTAGTCCACTCACTGGCTACCTGCTAGGCTCATTACTTAGCATATGACAACACATCACTCCAATCAATCTCGTGGACATACCTACCCAATTCTAATAACCTTTTAGTCACTCAAAAACTTAGTTAGAAACCTCGTACCATCACTTTCCCACTTTCCACTTCTTCTTTGTCATTTTCCACAAATGGAAAAGTAACAAATGAATCTGTAAAACATGGATTTTACCTTTTTAGCCCCAAATTAACATGATTGAAATCAATCAAAGTTGTGCTCGCCAATTGAAATTGATTAAACTCTAACCAACATCGATCATTTGACATAACCCTTTGACCCACACTATGCCCACTTTTCCTCCAATCAATGTTGCTCAAATAACTTTCACCCTTACTAACACCTATTAAAAACTCACCCACAAGCCTATATTACCTATACATTTCCTTAATTACACTTAGGGACATGTTATTTACATATACCTCAGCCTTACCTATGCCTTGACCTACATACCCTGACCTGAATCACCTTTTGTGACCTTTGAATTTGTGTCCTCACTATAACTTGTGATGTGTCTACCCATGTTGTTCATCATAATGGCCTTACCTTTCTTGATGTTGTGATGTTTATCCCGACCAAACCTTTGGTGCCCGGAATAAAACCCCATACCCATTCCTACACCTTTCCTAGTTGCATTCAAGTGTGAATCTAAAACCTCTTAGCATCCAGATGACACAAAATACTCAACCACAGGGACCAAGCAAGGATCTAGTTCTTATTCTAGAGAATTTGAATACTCACGGACCACTACAAGAGTACTACCGCGACAGCTGACTCTAGAATGTCTTCACGGATCAACTACCATCCACCTTCACGTACTGTGATCTGTAAATGCAAGTAAGTATATGTGATTTTAATCATATTATGCTTACTTAAAGTATAGATCCTTTACCTCCTTCAATATACTTTATTTCTTCTTGTATTCCTTTATCTCTAGCTTCTCATCGATTTACCAACCCAACCACCAATATCCTTTTTTCCTTTTGTAACTTCCCCCTCTATATCCTTAAGTCTTCTTAGTAATATCATGAACCTAACCACGCCCTTCTTACTTTCTATGCAATCACAGAGAAGCCTAAACACCATTTTTATCAAATTATTTTCAATTTCCACTACCGACGTTGGCTCCTTGACCACCGTTGGTTTCACCTCCATATCGACATCGGTCACCTAACTGATATCGATCTCTATGTAATTTCATTCCCTTTGAAAAAAAAGCCTCTCGAGATCAACTAAAACTAACACACACCTCACCCAATTAATCCCCAACCCCGTTAGTTATGTAAAATCCTAAAATAACCTACCAAATCTCCATATTTAATCATAACCTTTCCTCTGTTAAATTAGATTTTCTTATTGTATTTGCACAAGATACCCAAATTTTATAACTACAATAGGATTTTCTTACTTCATGATATTTACATTAAATTATATTCAAAAGTGGATTGACAACCTTCTAAGAAGCACCTTGCTTCCCGGATCTAGCAAATTCTTTAGACACTCCACTAACCTAAATTATTAATACTATTTCGTGGTCTTGTTGTGTTTCTTATATAGGTCGATCCTCCTAAACAAAGGGAATCTCTTCATGATTAGTTTGGATAAAAATTTAGTAATGCTCATATTCAACCTTCATACTACATAAATCAGGTATTCCTCCTAAATGTTTTCCTATTCCATTTTAACAAAATCAAATAAAAAAATTAGGTGAAACAACCGCCTACTATGTGCTGGATTTTTGATTTTCTACCTCATCTACCCATGATAATTTCTTGTCCTTTTCTTCTTTTACTTTTGGTTTTGCTTCCTTGATCCTATATACCCATCTCATCTTCTTCTCTTTAGGAGTTATTTGAGTCTTGGCAATTTTTGTATGATTCTTAGGAATCATTTTCATTGAGAAGAGTTTTTTCCTACCATTCGAAAGTATGAAGTCTACTGCTGCGTTTAGGTTGTTCATTTTGACAACAATGCTTTGAATAATGCCCAAATTCATGACATATATAACACATTACATGATTTATCCTTTTATCTAAATGTGAGTGATCAATGCTAAACTATCTTAAGGATTTTTCTAAGTAATACCTAGCAATGTGTCCTTTTTCATGACAATTGAAACACATCCTACTCTTGTAATGCCTCTCCTATGGTTGATATCCTTGATGACTTCTATAATCGAAGTTACAAATATTGATATGTGATTCTTGTTTGAAGATGATGTACTCTTATGAACTAAGTAATCATGTTTGTTGTAGATGATATGTTTATCTTATAAAAATGAATATAATCATGCCATGTCAATTCTGAATTTAAAATGAAGTATTTCATTCTTCTTATGTTGAATGTTCACTACATGTGGATGGAAGAAATAAATTCAATCTAAACTTGTTCATAACCTATTTTGCATTTGAACTTGTGCTTCAGTCTATTACATTTATGATGTAGGATATCCATACCTTGGATAAATTTCAGTGATCTAAGGCATGATTTTGATTTTATGAAGTTTAGGTCATTTGACCAAGTTTGGGTAGAATGTTTGATTTCGAACCCAAGTTGCACGCGGATCACATGTGACATCTTTTGCATACACTCTTTATATTGGTACACCTATTACTATAATTTTTGATACTGGAGCTACAAATTTTTTTATTTCTAGTAAATTAGCTTACTAAATTAAAAATAAAAGTAGGAATAATGGAAAAATATTGGATTATACATTATGGTAATAATGTTGTCCATACTATTAGTAAATGTCTTTTTGGAGTAGTCTTAGAGTTACCAAGTTTTTCCACTGAAGTAGATCTTTATGTTGCTCCTTTGGGGTCATATGATGTAATAATTGGTGTTAACTAGCTTACTGATCATAAAGAAAAATTTGATTATTTTGAAAAACACATTAGTTGCCTTGATGATTTGTAGAAAACAACAGACATTCAAGGGGTAAAATGAGAAATTTTAGTTAGAAAATTGTCATCTATGCAACTTAAAAAGGCCAAAAATAAAGGTTGCACTCTATATGCAATAAAAATTTATGAAACAACAGAAAAGGATAGTGATTTCTTGGAAAAGTTTCCACTTTGTTAAGAGATTTCAGCGATGTGTTTCTCGGAAAGAACTACTTGGTCTTCTGCCCAAATGAGAATTTGAATTCACAATAGAAATCAAACCTGAACTGAGCCTATTTCCAAGGCACCTTATTGAATGACTACCATTGAACTGGTATAACTTAAGGCACAGTTACAAGATCTGTTGTCTAAAGGTTTGATAAGACTGAGTGTCTCACCTTGGGGAGCATCGGTAATTTTTGTGAAAAATAAAGATGGAACACTTAGACTTTGTATTGATTATAGGATGTTACAAAAACAACAATAAAAATAGATATCCACTTCCTAGAATTGATGATTTGTTTGACTAGATGCATGGTGCATCAATATATTCAAAGATATATCTTCGTTCTAGGTATCACCAATTAAGAATCAAAGATGAATATATTCATAAAATAGCCTTTAGAATGAGGTATGGACATTATGAATTCATGGTTTTACCTTTTGGTTTGACAAATGCACCTGTAAATTTTATGAATTTAATGAATAATATCTTTCAAGAATACCTAGACAAGTTTTTACTTGTATTCTTGGATGATATTATTATCTATTCTAAAAGCATTGATGAGCATCATGAGCATTTGAAAATAGTACTTGAAATTTTAAGAAAGAGAAGATTATATGGTAAGTTTTCCAAATGTTATTTTTATGAAAAAAAGTGCACTATTTAGGACATGTCATAAGAAAATATGGAATAATAGTTGATCCATCAAATATTGTTTCCATAACTGAATGGCTTGCACCTAAAAATGTACATGAAGTCGAAACTTCATGGGGCTTGCTGGTTATTACAATTTTTTTAAGGACTTTTCAAAAGTCGCTTCCAATTAATTCCTTACAAAATAAAGACAAAGATTTTGTGTGGAGTGATAAATGCAAAGCAACATTTAAAACTCTAAAAGATCAACTAACTTCTGCACCTATTTTGGCTATACCATATCCAAATGGAAACTTTACGGTAGTTACAGATGCTTCTAGTGAAGGACTAGGAGGTATTCTGTTGCAAGATGATCATGTTATAACATATGAGAGTAGAAAAATCAAGTTACATGAGTTGAATTATGCTCCCCATGTACTAGAGCATGCCACCATAGTTCATGCACTTAAAGTATGGAGACATTATCTTTTAGAAAGACCTTTTGAATTAAAGTCCTGACCACCTTAGGATGAAATAAATTTTCACTCACCAAATCAAATGCAAGACAATGAAGACTATTAGAGTTTTTGTCACAATATGATTTTGACATCGATTACATTAAAGGCAAGGAAAATAGATTTTCGGATGCACTAAGTCATAGGAAACATCTTTCTGTACTTATAGCTTTGAGAACTCAATTTAAAGATGAGGTAAAGAGTATCATGGAATATGCTTTTTACTTTCAAAGCAGGTAAAAACAACAGCTTGGTGTAGATCCTAATGATGCAAGATACACAGGTTTTAACTTCAATAATGAAAGAATTCTAAGATATAAAAAGTGTGTATGTACCTTTGGGAAATGAGTTAAGGAAAAATTTAATGATGGAATTTCATAATTCACCTTACTCAGACATCCCGGTGTTACAAAAATGCTTTCGATGTAAAACAACAATATTTTTGGAAAGGGATGAAGAGAGACATAACTGATTTTGTTTCACATTTCTTGGAATGTCAACATGTTAAGGCTGAGCATATGCACCCAACTGGTTTATTATATCCTCATAGCATACCACAATACAAGTGGCAAGTAATTAGCATGGATTTTGTTCGGGGTTGCCTATGTCTAGAAATAAACATGATGTTATTTTAGTTGTGGTTGATAAGTTGACAAAGGTAACACATTTTACTTCTGGTAATCTTAAAGATGATTTATTGGTACTAGCAAAAAGATTTGTGCATGAAATTTTTAGATTACATGGAGTACTTGAATTGATTATATCTGATAGAGACCCTAGAATGACATCTCATTTCTAGAAAACACTAAATGTATCCTTAGGAACAAAACTAAATTTTAGTTCCGCATACCATCTGGAAACAGATGGTCAAACTGAGAGAGTAAATCAGGTTTTGGAAGATATGTTATGAATGTACTACATGGATCAGCAGTACAAATGGGAAGAATATCTTCCTTTAGTTGAATTTGCTTACAATAATACATATCATTCCTCTTTGAAAATGACACCTTTCAAAGAATTATATGGAAGGAAGTGTAGAACTCTAGTTAGTTGGGATAACATTGAAGATAGAGAGGTAATTGGACCCAAATTCTTACTTGAAATGGAACAACAAGTTAAAATAATTCGTAAACGATTAAAAGAAGCAACGGATAGGAAGAAAAGTTATGCAAATTTGAAAAGGATCGATAAGAAATTTGAACTTGGTGAAAAATTCTTTTTACGTGTCAAGCCTAAAAGAGCTCTATAACCTTTGGCAAGGTAGCCAAATTATCACCTCATTTTTTGGGACCTTTTGAGATTGTTGAAGTGATTAGCCCTAAGCTTATCGGTTAGCATTGATCCCACTTTGTCATGAATGCATGATGTTTTTCATATTTCTTTGCTTAAGAAATACATTTCATATTTATCACATGTATTAAATTGGGATTCCTTATAGGTCCAAGACCCAAGAATAATCGTGGTTGAACCCATAAGAGTGCTAGAAAATTTCTAGTTGCACTTGTGAAATTGTGAAATTAGTCAATACAAGGTCCAAAGTGGGACCAATTTAATGAAGAAAGTGCAACATGGGAAAACCTTGAGGACATGAAAACTACTTTTCCTCATTTATTTGAATATAATTAGTTCTGATTTTTAGAGACAATTAAAGACTTTGTTTGAATCTATCTTTAATTTCTTCCAGCTTTTAGGTAGTTACTGATTTTTGTTAGTACTTTGGGTCATCTATTCAATGTCAGTAATAAGTTATGAAAGACTTGAATTCTATAAATCTGGTTTCTGTTTGATTTTTTTGGATAAAAGAACTATAATTATGATTATTTTTCTTGTTTAAAGAATATGGACTAAGTTAATCATCGGGATGATGATGATTTTTAGAGGGGAGGTATGTAATGCCTCTACCATGGTTGATATCCTTGATGACTTCTATAATCAAATTTGTAAACATTGATATGTGATTCTTGTTTGAAGACGATGTACTCTTATGAACTAAGTAATCATGTTTTTGTAGATGATATGTTTATCTTCTAAAAATGAATACAATCATGCCATGTTAATTTTGAATTTAAAATGAAGTATTTCATTCTTTCTTATGCTTTGAATGTTCACTTTGTATGTGGATGGAAGAAATAAATTCAGTCTAAACTCATTCATAGCCTATTTTGCATTTGAACTTGTGCTTCAGTCTATTTGATTTCTGATGTAGGATAACCATACCTTGGATCAATTTCAGTGATCCAAGGCATGCTTTCAATTTTATGATGTTTAGGTCATTTGACCAAGTTGGGCAGAATGTTTGATTGCAGAACTCAGGATGCCATGGGATCACAGGTGACATCATTTAAATATGCCCTTTATAGTGATCTAAAAATGTCATTTTTATTCATCATAAGGTAATGTTGATGATTAGTTTGGGGACCTAATTTAATCTAAGTTCCTATGATTATTATCTTATCCTAAGTTTAAGCTAAGGTGATTTTATTATTGTGGTTGATTATTTGGAAGGAGGTAATCCTAAGTCTTGATACTAGTTATTCTAAGACTAAATAAGAAATTATACCTAAGGACCTAAGTTTGGTTTATAAGATAATATTATTTGAACCTAACCTAAGGGAATTGGGCTAGCCTAAAGGGGATGGTGTGGATGGAAAGTGGATGGGTGTCGGTGGCACCAATTCTAAGGCATTTAAAAGATTTGAATGTGGCATTAAATATGCTATTACCACCAATTTTGGCGAATGCATGGAAATATAGGGGAAAGTTGAGTTGTCAACTCTACTAATTTCATTTACATGGAGTTTTAACTTTTAGTTTTAACCAACAAGGAGTTGGCAATGGTGGGAATGTAGGAGAGGACTCTATTAGTCCTATTGGCAATTAATGTTCTTGACCAAAGCAAAAACCACCTGGGAAATAGGAGAAGGTTGGAGGAATAGACAATTTTTTTGTTTTAATTATTTCATTTGGTTTTTTGGGAGATTTGGAGCTTTGCATGTGGTTTTTCATTCTTTCAAACCTCCAGTTCAAATATGTGCATGCTTAATCTCACCTTGCATGGTGGAAATAATAATGAAATCAGAGCATGGAAGCTATAAGAAGGAAGTGAGGAAAGTTTCTAGAGGCTTGGTTTTGGTTTTTTTGTGGAAATCTTGTCAGTAGAGGTTTTGCATGAAGGATTGAGGCCAGAAAAAGGAGATATGAGCACTACTAGGCATGATAGGCCCTATCTCATTAAATATTCTACTTTTACTTAAGTGTTTTCATTAAAATAACTTTGCTCTTTTATGAAATCATTCTGGTATTATTTCTTGTATTCTCGCTTTTCTTCTTCCTGCTTCAATGTCGTTTCTCGATTATGGTTTCTTATACTTGTTGGGAGTTCTAGTTTCAGTTCTTTTTCATTGTTGAGTTTAGTGTTAACCATCCTAGGTTTTGTAGTTTTCTTTAAGTAAGATCTTGTTGATCCTTATTGGGCATACACGAAGGTTGTTTTAAAGCACTTTGTAAGTGCATTTTATGAGAGAGACTATTGTATTTTTCTATCTGTATTTATTTGTATGATTGTAGTTGTAACCATTTATTGGTGGACCTATTTAGTTGTAGAGACTGGTAATAATCTCTCTTGCACATTTGCCATGATAACGTTGAATGATTACCCTTTGGGTTGGCCTAAGAAACAAATAATGTCTGGTTTGGATTGTTCTAGGCCATGACATAACTTTAAAATGGTCTTGTATGAAATTATAGTTTGGTTAAACTTTGTTTCTTTCTTGTGAGGTTGTACTCATCATTGTTTGAGTACTCTCTTTGAGTTGGTTCCTGTATAGAACTTGATTGAACTTTTGAGAAAGTCCTGGGTTGTTATACTTTTAACTTGGGTTTTTTCTTTTATTATTATGCTCCCGTGTGGAACTTTAGGATCCGTAAGTGTATATGGAAATTGTTTAAATCATGTTATCCTTAACAAGATTTCTATTGGAATGTCGTGTTTTTCTTGATGAAAATTGTAGTTTCGATGGAGTCTTTTAAACTATCTTTGTGAGACTGTTTATGCATACTTAGTTATTTTAAGATTTTAACAATGTTCTTTTCGTATGCAATTTCTTTTCTGTAGATTGATAATGTTATGTCTACATTGATCAATGTAAGTAAGTTACTCTTCTTTGATCCTGGGGTTGGTCTTTTGAGTAAGATAAAAATATTGTGTGTTGCTTGTAAACCGATATGTTTCTTTCACCATTTGTAGCTTATGAAAACAATGAACATTCAAATGTGATTGTTTTAGATGCAAGGATTGTGATAAATATGTTTTTTTATTGAGTTTTGAACTTAGTGTGAAAGCTAGGTTCTCAAGGAACTGTTACCATTGGTTAAGTTTTTTTTTGGGATAGTACCAAATCTCTTGTGTGGTTACAACTATTCTTACCTGTAATGTTTGGTTAGTTCTTGATCAACATAATCCTTTGATTATGAGCAGAGCTTTGGTTAGGCAAGGTTGTTGGAAAGGATGTTATTCAAGTTGTATCTTCTTGTTTGATCATTTAGGATTATTAGCAGGTTGTTAATATTTGAATGTTAAAAGAACATCATACTATTTTTATAAAGACAATATGATTAGATCAATTCATTTCTTCTTGAATAATAATAACTTAAGTTTTGTGGAACTTAGGTTGGAAACTAAATTGAGAAGTTTAAGATTAGGATAAGAATGTTAATTACTTATTTCTTAATTAGTTTATGTTTAGATGATTAGCATGTTGTAATGAGTTTCATAACCATGTTTGAGATAGAATTAATTATGTTGGTTTAATTAGTTCTTTCTTGAACATTATTTCTTGTAGATTCTATGATTCCTCTCTTTTTTTGTTATGTAATCTTTAGGGAAAGTCTTTCTGATTGATCTTATTTTTGTATTTGGAACCATTTCATTAATAGCAGGGTTCCTTTTGTGAAACAGTTAGATAAAATCATATTGTTTTAACGTTATAGCGTTTATCATGCTCAGTTCATATGAACTGACTCGTGCTAACAATTTTGCAGATGGACTTCATAAAAGATGAAAGGAGAAAGACTTATAGAAAGTTACATTTGTTTTACTAATGAAATCATCTCTTCATTCAGATGTCTATGTATTGACATTTACTTGAAATGTACTTCTTGTTGGAAAAAGGAAATCATGAAGATGTATTAAAATTAGTTTTATATTGATGGAAAGACATTTTTGTAAACCTTTGAAATACTTACTAAGTTTAGAGAGTGGTGAACTCTCTTTTTGATAAATGAATTTTTGTGGTAAAGATGTTGAGTTCTGATTTATTTCTAAGGTCTCATGTGTAATATTCCTAGATAATATCTTGAATGATGGGGCTTTATGGATATATTTTAATATTGAAATACATAACCTAGTAGATTCTAAGATATATAATGCTTCTAGGATTAAGGATCTATACTCTTTTGGGGAGAGTACCACTAAGCTGATAATGGTAAGTAGATCCTTACCTAAAAAAGGGGAATATGAATAGTTTATATAAAATATTGTGGCTTCTTATTACTAAACTAAGCCATATGTTTTTTGATTGCACTAATAGGACTTCAGTCCTTAATAGAGAAAGAAAAGGATGTTTTCCTTTGTAATTAAATAATGAGCTATGTATGATATCTTGTTAAATGTTTATGAATAAATCATAATGATGATTGGCTATATGTTCCTTATCTGATATCAATATTCTGAAGCATGGATGCTTAGAAGGGTTATTAGAAAGATTTAGACTTATGATATTCCAAAGTATAATGTATAAGTTTTTAAACAAGCTTGTTACAATGTTAACTGTAGTGAGAAAACTTAATGACCTTACTTTTCTAATATCGAATTCTGACATATCGATAAATGAAAATAAATGATTAAGAATAAAATGAGTTTAAACATGATTGTAGAATAAGCAGGGTTTCTGATTTTATCTGCATACCTTTCTCTTGTATAGAATACACTTCGTACCCTTCTTTGGGTAATTCATGCATAGTGGACCCTTAAGTTTGTTTTCAACGATAAAATTTATAAGATAATAATTGTTGGATTAATAACCTAATATTCTTAAGTATGTTAGTTTAGTTGAGGGAACTTAGTTGGTTGTTGTAACATAACGACTACAATAGAGTACCTTCATGATGACAGGATTCATTACGAGGATACTATGATGCAGCCTGCTATGCTACAACACCCCACTTAGTTCAATTAACTTGATGGACATAAGCGGAAGTTTAGTTCATGGTTCTACTCTAAACAGAGATAGAAACATGGATTAGTGTAGTGGTCAACTCATGTTGACTTAGGGTAACTAGACACACCCAATCAATGAAATTTGATTGAGTATGTCTATGTATCCTTAGTCACCATGAGTAGTCTTCCACACTAGTACATGTATCTACCCTTGTTTAGTGTGAAAATTTGATTTGGATTTGGGTTGACAATAGTCAAGGATGACCAATCTAGATAACAATAAAAGTGTGGTGAAGGACATATTCCTTTCGACGAGTATGTCATCTTGGAATGTAAACATGGTAGACATGTTTAATTTTTTTCCCAAGTATTGCAAGTCTGTTGGTTGCGTTGTCTTATGTCACCTAGTCTAAGATGTGGGATTTCAGATGAATATCAGTAACAAATATTCATATAGGATTCTTAGACAGAACAATTGGGTGTCCCTAAAAGGGTAAAGGAACCAAGTATACTTAGTATACACTTAAACAAGTTAACATGAGAGATCGGTTTAATACCGAGTCATGGAATGAGAGATCGGTGTTTCACCGAGTCATTATAGCTACATATGGTTTTCTATTATGAGATGGATTGGAAATGGAATGTGTGTTCTGAATTATATTAATTTAGAATAGAGAACATTATGTAAATTTTTTTCCTTGTTTCTAAGTCTTAAAAAGTGGATGTTACAACTCTTCTCGGACTTATATCTTCTATCCCTCCATGGATGTTCTTTGTCTACCTTGTTTATTTTACACTCTATGGCCTTGTGACCAAAACCATAACATGAATAACAATATCCATTAAATTTTATTTCATACCTAGATGCGTTGGGTTATCTGATTGACTTGAATCATCCATTATTGGTCACCTTGGTCTGCTTCTTGTCTGTTACATACTAGAACTAGCCTTTTCATCCTCCTTATTTTTTGAGCATTTTTGATAGCATGTTTGTCTTGATTTAGCTTTCAACTCCCTTTTCCTTGCTTGTTCTAATTATTTTTGAGAGTCTCATGCTCTATCATGCTAGTCTGCATTTGTTCCATTTCTGTCTTCAGATTCTTTAGTTTAGTTTTGAGCTTCTGGCAAACATCTTCTTTATCATTTTTGATCTTCACATTTTCTTGCTTTTCCTAGTCTAGATCTTTCTCGAATATTTTCATGGCTGAGCTGAGTTTTTCATATTCTTCAATTTTTTCCCTTAAGAGCTTTAGAAATTAGATTGACTTGTTCCTCAAGTTCCTCAATCTTTTCTTCATGTTCTTTCTCCATTTGGATCACCGCCACTTCATGATGTCTGATTTTCTCTCCTTATTCCATCAAAAATGTTTTTAGATTGGTGATTTCTTCATCTTTGAGTTTGAGAGAGTTCAATACTTTATCTGATTAAGAATAATATTTTGCACATTCTTGAGAATACTCTTGTTCTTGCTTACTCAATTTATTCTCGAGGAGAGTGATGTGCTTCTCATAGGCACTGATGTAGGATTTCAATTTCTTATTTTTCTTCCTTGATTTATCTAATTCTTCTAGAGCACATTCTAACTCGATTCTAGATTAACCTCAACTTCTTCATCATCTAAATCATTTATGGAGTTGTTGCAACTTTCCATTGCCATCATCAACCTTTCTTTGTGAGCTTCATCCTGATACTTTCTGTAAGTAGATTTTTCCATGCTTATATTTCTCTAGGATCAACTCCAAGATGTTAAGCTTTACACAGGAGAACCACCACTCTGATACCAATTGTTAGAGTTTCGGGAAAAAAACCACTAAAACCATTTCTTATATTATTCAAAGCAAGGAATTACAAGAATATTACACATCCTACAAGATTTTTTTAGTGAGGCTCCAACCCCACAAGGAGCACCAACCCCTTACACCTTTGTTGATATTACGCACAAAAAAGAAATCAAGTGAATATAATGCATCACAAGAGATTTTTTTAGTGAGGAACCAACCCCACAAGGAGCACCAAACCCTAATGTAATAATCTATAATTGATATTATATATGAACCTACCCATAAGGAGGTTGTAACCCCCTGAAAATTCTAAGCTACAACTTAGAATTGTTGTTTACACAAATTTTGATCATCTATTTTCCATGTTGCACATACAAAAGATTATGATCACCTTGCTTTTTCATTCATTTACAATCACTCTTCACAGTTAGATATGTAATGTTTTATTTACCTCTTTCTGGTCTCTCTTCTCATTCGACTTATCGACTTTCTTCTTTTCTCTGCACATCAGTTCTTCATCTGATAATGTTGTCTCCTTTTACACACAACTCTTCTCTTTCTCTCTGCACTAGATCTTTATTGTTATGTCATGTCTCCTTTCTTCCTCTCTGTAATGACTTTGTTCTTAGCTTCTCCTTAATATTCTCTTCAATATATCCAAATCATTTAGCTAACTCTTCTTTCATTTCACAACTCTCTACTCATCTCTTCTTCATTAGCATTGGATGTTTTAAAAAGGGTTCTGAGTCATTTATTTCTCTGAAAATCTCCTTAGCTTGACCAAACTTTCTCTCTCTTTTCTCTACTCTTCATATCTTCAAATATTCATCTCTTCATATCATGAGAGTGCTCCTCCTAATTACATTAATCTATAATGCATTTGATTAGATATAAAAATTCATCTCTCATTCTTACATTACTCCTTTGCCCACTCTTCTTATTTTGTTACTCCATCTCTAATGCATCATTTTCTCACTTAAGCAGCTCTATTTTATCTATATACAAAATTTACCCAATGTTCCACTTTATCTTGTGTGTCATACAATCTCTCCTACTCTGTCACATGAGAATGTGGACTATTAATTGCATGCCACTCACTCCATATTTTTCTCCTTCTATATTTGGCTTGATTACACCTTCTAGATTTTTCTCCTTTTATATTCCATGGCTTTCTACGAGACTTCGATGACTACTCCAAGACTTCAGCCATCTATTGAATCTGGTGTATATCTCCTTCTCTCCACGGCTTGACCAAAAACTAAGTCCCTTAGAACTTATCCTTGATCATCCTGAAGCTTGTTTTACATCTATCTGACCCTTAATGTCTTTATTTTACTTCTAAATGCCCAATTCACTTTCTTGAGGCTATTACATACTACATATGATTTCCTGAGATGCTTTTTGACTCTGATGTTTTCTTTGTGAGATGACACTACCAATCAACCTTCATCTTCATTTCTTTCTCACTTTACCAATTAACCCTTTTTCCCATCAATGCCACTTCTTCCATCTTATACAATTTTAACATCATTTAACATATAGTTCAACATCGAGAACAAAGCATATAGATATTCATATGTACTTCATTTGATAGAAAGTCCTAAATACCGATATTGATGTCAAGTTTTATTTAAACAAAGATCAAGTTGTAAATATTTTAATGAAGCCACCGAGTTCTATGAAGTTTTACAAGTTTCATGGATTGTTATGCCTTTCGAGTTTCCATTGAGGGGAATTGTGCATGCCAATGCCACCTCGTAATGGCTTGTTGCAAACTTCCCATACTTGCTCTATTTTGTAGAAAGATCAATGTATGTGAGTCTTAAGTAAATGATCACAACATGTGAGTTTACTTGTAAATCCCAACGAAACATTAGTTATGGGAGTTCCTTGTTTTATAAAAGGCTCCATAATTTGATGTAAGTCTTCATATGTAAAGAACTTATCCTTAGAATTTTTTGTATGGAAAATCTATATCATTTCCCTTGTGTACATGATAGCCTAAATCATCATTGATGATTTATGGAATGTAAATCATTTTGTAGAAAAAGGTACTTTGGAATATTATTACCCACTTAACATTAAGGGGGCTGCTATGGTAATAATGTCAAGTGGGGACACCTTTTAAGTGGGCCAATACTTCACACCCCATGTTTAAAATTTTATTTCTAAATTTTATCAATTTTAGTTAGTCCCCACATTTAAACTTAAATAATTGTGATTTAATTAAAGAGTGAAATAGTGCACCCAAGTGTAACTAATTCACCCACCCTATTTAATATGGTGATCCCTCACAAAATTAGGGATCGGGAAATTTGAATTATGAATTCGTGATTTGTGAGAGTGTGTGAAATATTTATTATTTCAACATTGTAATTTTTTGCAATTGTTTTGTGTGGGACCGAGGAGGAAGTGGAAGTTCTCAAGTAAAAATATTTGGTAAATTATAATAAATTTAGTGCTTTAGTTTGAAGTGGGGTTTTTACCTTCATGTTTCTCCACTATAAATCTTGTGTTCCTGTGTTGCGTTATTTACATTTCCTATTTTTACTTTGCAAATTTATTCTAATATATTTAATTCATTTAATTATTTAAATCTCTGCACATTTCTTAAAACTATAATCCTTGGCATTTAATTTATTAATACTTAATTAATTAATTAATTAATTAACATGTGAAATATGACATCAAATTCAAACATTTCTAGTTGAGTTATGAGTTTCAATGCCGAAAAATCAAGGGATGTTGGTAGATTTTCTTCCTTATAATAAACTAGCTTGAAGGGTGAGATGTAAGTTGATCTCTTAGGAATGATTCTATTATCCCAAAAGGTTTATTTCATTTTTGATCCATGTTCTTCGATTCTCATCCAATTTTATCCTAATGATATTCAGGAGATTCTATTTTTTGATTCATCATATCCATTACCTTGGGGGTAATAGTTCAAAGATATTCTCAAATATTTACCATTTGTGAGATCTCAATAAATGATTTTGGTGCCAAAGAATGTCGAGCATTATCAAAAATTATTGTGGAAGAAATACCAAATATGGTCACAATAACTTCATAAAAATCCAAGATACTAGCTTCATTTATCTCCTTCAAAACAACAACATATGTCCACTTAGTGAAGTAATAAGTGGTTTTTAGGATCCACTCGTGACCCAGAATTTCATGTGGATTGATTAATCCAATGAAATCTAATTCTCATTTCATGAATGGTTTATCTAAGGAGAGGGGGTAGAGTGGAAGAATTGATAACCTCTCTTTTCTTGTGAAAAGGAACATTTCTTGCATTTTTTCACCCATGCATAATAATCCTTAAAAATATTTGGAAAATAATAGCTTCCTTTCATTATTTTTGGTGTTGTTGGCTCTGGGAAAACTTACCTCCAAGTGCACGTCATGGAATCCATGCAAGACTCTCCTAATCTGATCCACCTTGACACACCTAAAAGGGATTCCATTGATGTATTTTATGTACAAGATGCCATCAATAAGAACAAAGGGGATATATTAGAGAATGAAATCAATTCTCTTGGCCTTGTTCAAGCTTTGGGGGCATTGACATGTTTTAAGAAAGTGTACCATGCCATGGGTCTAGTAATACGTATGTGGATCCTACTTGATCATGTTCGAGGAGTAAAACAATCTCCTTTTCATTTTACGGCTCCAGAATCAGGTGGCTCACATTTTTTTCCTTTAATTAGGTTATTTACTTTGATATCAAAATCATATTCCATCACTCTAGTTATCCAACTAGCTCTCTTCTCATTTAGATATTTGTTCAAAAGAAAATATTTCACACCAAATGTGAAACCATAAGATAAATCTTATTATTAGACACTAAATGTCTAAATTTCTTCAAACTTCTTTTATAAAAACTAAGGAATTATTTTTAAAAATGAATACCTTACCTCATAATCCTCAAGATTCTAGCTGAAGAACTCAATTGGTTATTTTTTATCTTCTTTGTTTAGTTACTGAAACATGGAGGATATTGTATCTCGTGCCTCCAAAGACACATAATGTGAAATTTTTATTGAAATAAAGCTTGATGAGGGTTGAGGCATGTGTAATTGTATGTTTGATAGTCTTAAAGTTATCCTTTCCTTCCGTGGTCCACTTAAAAAACATGTTCTTATTCAACATAGATGTTTGCGGCTTGACAAGATTGGAAAAATTCAGAACGAACTCGCCAAACAAAGTTGATCCTTCCTAGGAAGATTTGTAGTGCTTTCTTGTGACTGGGAAATGATAATGCAAGGATGACACTTACTATTTCCATATCAATTGTAAGGACTTCCTTAGAAACAATATGGCCTAATAGTTTACCTTTATGCACTAAGAAGATACATTTCTTGGGATTGAGATAAACCCCAACTTTTCTGCATCTCTTGAATATTTGCTTGAGATGGGACAAATGATCAAATACATCCTTGGAGAACATTGTGATGTCATCCAAGTACACAAGAACAATGTTATTGATTAATCCCTTAAATTCCATATCTATGGCCCTTTGGAAGGTTGCTCCTACATTGGATAATCCAAATGGCATATTATTATAGGCATAGGTTCCCCACTTGGTGGTAAATGTTTTTGAATTGGTCATCTTTATTTACTATGATATTATTATAGCTAGAGTAACCATCTAAAAGAGAGAATCTTTTTGACCCTGCTACTATTTGTAATATTTTCTCCATAAAAGGTAATGTGTAATGATCCTTTAAGGACTCTTTGTTCAAATATTTGAAATCAACACACAATCTAATTTCTCCATTTCTTTTTCATACTGGAATAAGGTTTGTAATATGTTAGTGAGAAAATTTGTAGATATGGAAAATTAGGTGTCTCTGGCAATGTTCATGGGGCTACGCCCTTTGTATTGAATTGTGTATCTCCCATTATTAAATGTAAACTAATCTAATCATATCTAAATGTTGTGGGTTGGAAAAATAGGCCGGAGATCACACATGAACACTCCACTGAACCTGTGGAAAAGTGCTTGTATGGGGTATAAGTGAGGAAATTACAGCGATGAGGGGTGAAGGAGAGAAATTAGGAAATGAAGGTTATTGTTGTGAGTAGGCTAATTAGAGAGTTAACATCCAATAACTAGATTAGTTCAAAGTTAAATATAGAAGAAAGAAATAATGAAGCTATCTAGTGAGAAGAAAAAAACTCAAACACAAAGTTCTTAGATTAATTTATCAAATATACATATCCCTTTATGGATCACTATGCTTGTAAAGTGCATAAGTGAGAGATAAAAGAAACATTGGAAAATGAGAATGGAAATAATGTAAATTTTATCTCATGTGCATTGATGACACAAATTCCATCAACAATCATACGCAGATTGCTACAACATAGATGTTATCAAAATCTAGCATTTTTAGGATCCTTTGGAATGGAGAAGCCATCCAAATTTATAGTAATGTGAATTGAACTCTCATCTCCCCACATGAATCTTCATGTTCCTATTCCACTTGTGACCTTTCATTTTCCATTAGAAAAGACAAATTAAGTATTTCTCTTATAATTTTGAGAAAATAATTTTACAATTTTGAAAATATATCACTTAAGTGAATAGGAAAAAATACAATGATTACACTCAATGAAGAATTAGAAAGGGGAGAGAAGGAAGAGGGAGAAAGAGAGAAGGAGGGAGGAGATGAAGAAAATACACTCCTTGTGATGATTCAATAGAATTCCTTGATGTAGTCATGAACTTTGAATGAAGAACTATGACCCTCTATACTTGAAAGAAGCCTCCTCCTAAATGGTGAACACTTGCAACCTTGAACTCTTTTGCACCATGAGAAACCTCCTTTTGAATGATCAACAATTACAGTCCATCAGGTACATTGAGTGAATAAGTGAGAAGCAATTGATCACTAGACCACTATAGATAATGAAGGATGTCCTCACATAATTGAGCAAACCATGAAAAGCTACCACACCTTTTTGACCAATCATGCATATGAATGAGGACTTAAAACAAATTGCTTGTATAATGCAACCATGATTATTATACCACCTAAAATAAATTTAAGATGAAAATATGACAAATAATGACCCTCCCCAATAATGCACCGATGAAGAGATCTGATAAATACCATTTTGAACACCTTGCCTCTTTTGAAAATCCTTGAAATGATGAACCTTTTCCACACTTCTTGAACACACCAAAAAGAGGAATGTTGAAAACTTGAGAAGAAGACCAATGAGAATATCATAAAATGTCTCCCCTTATTGAGAAAATACTTTTTTATATTTGATACACTATTACATCTTTATGACCAACCATTCACATGGGAGAAATTGGATGTACTTTGTTCACCCAACCATGATCATTGATTCTCACTATGGGAGCACTAATGATGAGTGAAACATGAGACAAAATCCTTCTGATTCTAGAGTGGGGAAAGGATAATGAGACCAAAATAAATTTCATCCACCAATTGACCATGCATCTCATTTGATATTTACTAAAAGGTCCTTCAATAAAAACTGACAATTTTCTCGTTTTGACACTCTTCACTCACCGCATCGGGAATGCGGGAATTGACTTGAAAACATAGAGAGGATTTTTTGTGAGTGCCAAGACCATCGTAGGATGAATGAAGGACTAAAATGTGACAAATTTTATCTCATTTCACCAATTTATTATTTTTTAGAATATTTACCATTATGATCTCATTTAGCCAATTTTTACCATTTTTGTCAATTTTGATTGTCTCGATCATGAGGGAATGAAATAGGGAGTGTGAATGAAAATTTTCTTAAACTTAATATTTATAGTAGGTGATCCAATGGATACATAAAAATAATATAAAGGGGTCTTCCTATGTTGGATTTGAATGAAACAACTTGCAGAAGTTTACATAAATTGTCCCGAAACTCTACTGCAATTTTCACGTGATTCATTACCCACTAACCTTGGGAAGTGAAGAGTCACCTCATTGAAATTTCGATGCTATGTCATAAAATCCATTAATAGAGTCCTTGATATTTTTATAAGGTGTTATTTCCCACCTCAGATTTTGATGAAATTGGATTCACTAGAATAGGTTTTTCTTCTGGACTTTGTGTTCAAATTTTTAGCTCGATTTGTCCGCCAGAAAGATGAGAAATTGAAGGAAAGAAAGCCAGGGAAAAAATGAGGGTTTTTATGCCATTAAAAATATAGGGAATCATTAAATATTATATCACTTTCTCCTTGAATATTTTAGAAATGAAGGAGATTGTAAAAACCCCACCTCGATCCGTGCACCGGTTTGTGAGATATGAAATTTTCACATTCCCAAGTACGAAGTCACTCAAGAAAGAATATAAACACAGGGATTTAGAAAATTGAAAATTTTATGAAAATTCTTCATTGTGATCATGAAAACATGGAGGGAGGAATAGAGGAAGGATGATGGAGGATAAAATTCTAGAATTTTTAAAATAGAATTCTAGGTAAATTTTTTAGCAAATGGAGGAAAATCAATGGAAATACCATCTCCTTGGTTTTTAGCTTTATAGGGGGTGAATTTTTTTGTCCCCATTTCCCCTTGGAAATGGGATGAAAGGGACATAAAATTTTCCCTATCCCTATGAGGACAAGTGGCACGTATGCATTCGCTGATAGTGAGAGAGAAAATCTTATTTTTAGAACACGGGGTTGAGTTTTGGTCACATGAGGAATCTTGTGGGAGAAATGTAGGGGAATTTTTTTATGCCTATTATAATATTTTAAAAGGGACTAAAGGGGAAGAAAAATTATCCTTATCCTCATGGTGACAAGTGGCGGGCGGGCATGACATGAGGAAGGGGTTAGAAAACTACCAAAAAGTGATTACTAGGGCTTCACAAGGTCATGTGATGGGTCCAGGACCTCAAACGGGGAGGGGAATAATTTTTTGTCCCCTTTTTCCCCTTGGAAATGTGACAAGAGGGAAACAAAATTTATCCTTAGCCTTATGATGACACATGGCATTAAAAATGTTTCTAATGCAAGAGCATACCTTGGGAAGGACCCTCAAAACAAAATTGTCGAACTCCCAAAGTTCTATTTTAGCACTTCTTTATATGAATTTTATTATATTTTTTTATAATAATGGGATGGGTCCCATTCTCTTGTTCTTCCTAAAAATAGCCTTATTTCTTGGGATCATAGGGTGTGCTTTCAAAAATGAGTCAGGGAAGAAGTGCCTTGGTTTTGTTAAAAAATATGAAAGAACCATCATTTATAGAATTTAATTATATTTAAAATGGAGTATTGTGTGACATATAACTCATTCTGGAGCTCCTAGAATCATCTTCTAAAGCTGAGGTGCTTTTTTCCAATGCAAGCTCCTTCACCTTCAAAAACCGCTTTCATTAAAATGGTTCCTAAACATCTAAATATTCCCAAAATATTCCTAAATAACCTAAAATATTCTCTCATCTCTTGATACCACTTCTTGATGAATTTATTCCTTCAAATAATCTCTCAAGAATATGCACCCGCTGTAGTAAGGCTAAAAATAACCATTTCTAAGTCCAATGAAAAATTTGCCTCGAGAGACCCTATCTCTAAGAATATCATGAGCTTGTTTCCATATTTATAGCACATGGGAAAGGTTATTGCAACACTTGAGAGCAATAAAAGGATTGTGGATAGTCCTAACACATAGGATAAAATGATCTCGATGGAGTGCTTGGGGGTTTTACACACAAATATTTTGACACTGGGGTCCGTTGTCATGCTTGAAAATTTGAAATTTTCATGTTGCACATTTTCATGACAACACAACCAATGCTTAATAATTGATTAGAAAAATGATATTTTCCTGAATTTGCTTGTTGGATTCCTTTTTCATGAGAGGATTGATTTGTGGATTTACAGGCCTTTGTTTCTATATGATGGGCTTGACTGTTGGGTCTAACTCAATGATGTGTTGAAATGGATAAGGATGAAAACCGCTAAGGTATTATTATCTCTAAGAAAATACATCAAATAATTATTAACAAAGGTCTACAAAAGAATGTTTTTCTCTTGGATAACATGCCTTACAAATATTAAGCAATTTTTCCTTTCCAACTAAGATGGGTTCATTGTCCTTTCCTTTGAATGTCATGTTTTCTTTTTCTCTTCTTATCTGATCATCAGGGTTGAAAATGGATTCCAAAGTCACTAATATTTTGGATAACTTGTTTGATCTAAGCTAAAAATTTGGTCTCCATATTGTTTTAATTTTTCCCTAATTTTTGATGAAAACTTAGCTTCTTCTTGGATGAAGTTGATAATCTGTTGATCATTCTCAAACACTTGCCAATTTGTGTTATTTTCTGGTATAATAGGTCTCACCACTACTTTAATATTTGGTTTCATTTTACCCCTTTTGAAATTTTTTAGCAACATCAAATCTTTCTCCCACTGCAGCTATCCTATCCATAGACTCATGTTCTCTCCTTGGTATGATGTGTATATTGAAAGCTAAAAAGTCCTCTAAAATGTCCCATAATCTATGCTTGTAATCTCTAAGAAGATCATTTGTAGTTGCAGATCAACCCTCCGACTTGGTTTGCAATTATCTTGCTATCCTCGAAGGTCTATAATTATATGGTTTTCTTATTTCTTACCCATTTTAGGCCATGTATGAAAGATTCATACTCTGTTGAGTTGTTAGAAAAAATAAATTAGAATATGAAAGAAGAATAATACCTCATACTAGTAGGAGATATCAATATCACACCTCCTCCTGGTCCTTGTCTGCTTTCTTGGCCCATCGAATAATATTTAACAAATGCCTTTGTCCTATGGGTCTACTTTCATAATATCAGGAATAGGTGAATCTTCCTCATGTAAACAATAGATTCATAATCTAGCTTCTTCAATCTATTTGTAAGGTTAAAAACCATGGAATTCATTTCCTCACTATTTGAGTAGAAAACCTGAGATGAATTCAATTTGAGTATCCACTTCTTGGATTATTGGGAGATCCTCTATGTCACATATTGTGTAATTTGAATTGATGGGGATGGTAACATAAGGCTTTACATGATATGTGGTAATAGGTTTAGACTTAATGGTAGACTTGGTGCAATATATAACTCTAAAATGCATGTGAGACCAATCCATGGATAGGTATCTGCTGATCTTAGAAATGACATCCATCGAAAGGCACAAGGAAAAGAATGACGGAAGGTCGATGATGAAAACATACTACAAAAATGATAAGTTAGGGTATGTATGCAATGTGAGGTTTAAACCTATGAAAATTCCAATAGTTCCCACCATGGTCCCATCCAATTGCACTACTCCTTTAGAGAGTGACTCATATTCAAGACCAAGTTGGTTTGCTATTTATTTGGGCATCACTGAACTGCTTGCCCTTGAGTCAATCATGAAATTGTGCACTAGATGATTACCTATGATGAGAGATATATAGAAATGTGGTGGCTTCATGTTCTTACCTGATTGGTCATCCTTTTACTAAAGTAAGTGTTATCACCAAATCACAACACCCCTATGTTTATACAAGTGCATATACTTGAACTCACAAGGTGTGATTGGATAACATGGGTACTATCTCCAAGTTGTGGGACTTGCTATTTGAGATAGACCTCCGAGAGAAAGCTGGTTCTTTCTCCTAAACTACCTGCCACAATCTACTCTAATGCAGGGGAAGCTAACTATTATAATCTAAACTTCCAAGGATCAAGGAGAGAGATTGCATAGAATGAAATCCTACACTAAAGTGGTGATACACCAGAAAAGGAGGGTGTGAGAGTAGTCTCCAAATGCGTGAAATACAGAAGCAAAGTGCACACTAGAAGAGGTGATGACAGTTCTCCATAATCTAGTAAAATGCATTCACAACAATATTTCAAACGTACAAAATGATAATGGATCCCTACATGAACATAATAATAGACACAATATTCTTGTAAAGAAGAGGTTGAAGGGGCAAGAAGAATGCAAGAAAACACAACAGGGGAAGATACATCCACAAACTTATATTTTATTGCTTCCTGATATGCACAGTTCAATCGATTACAAGGTAAGGGCCTGGATCACCATGCAAGGAGTCCACAACAAGGGCCTACAACACATTATCTTCATAAAGCAATTTTGGCAGAGCTTTGCTACAAAAACTACCTCCTTTACAATGAGCCCAACACTCCAATTTATAGAAAAAATGAGAAGAGAGAGAGGAGGGAAAATGGAAATCCTGAAATCTATCCTTCAACCACTTGTAAGAGGAATTAAATGGAGTAAAATAATTATATATTACTTGAAAAAGGCTCCTCATACTGTCCCAGGTGCTGCAGTAGGGAAAGAATGATGACCATGCCTCTTAATTGCACTCCCAACCACCAAATAAAACACTGTTATGAACCCATCCACGTTTTGTGAAAAATACCCACCAATATCTCATCAAATATGGAATTTATTGATTTTTGTATTCCGGGATTGGAGCCACGATTCCAATGGTACCAATTTTGTGTTATTTTGTTGAGAAATGCAAAAGTTATGGCCTTCTGAGTGTGGGTAGCTATTTTGGGTCCAGCGCAGGCGTTTTTGTCATTCGACGCGAATGAGCATTAACTGACTGGAGCCAAATATGTTTCTTTTAATTAAATATATCTACCCTCATTAAAAATAAGAAATATAGTTTTTGTGGCATAGAGGACATCGTGCTCATTCCAAAAATTCAATTTTGTGAAAATCGGAGCTCGGGGTCAAAAGTTATGGCCGTTTGAAGTTCACGGGTCAAACGTTGACTTTTCTTCTTTGCTTCGGCTGTTTCGCTTTTCACGTCCCTCACGTCCCGACGTCCCAACTGTCCCGTGGACCGCCTGGGACAAAAATGTCTGACTTAGCTGATTTTCTTTGTTTTTTCGGCCCCAAGCTTGGTACGACGAACCTTGGTACGACCCGAACCCTTCAGACCCGAAATGCTTTAAAACAGTCCTGCAACCTTATTTTTTGCATTTTTTCCATTTTCTCTAACTCGTTGGGATTTCTTCTTGGATGGGAGAGTTAGAGAGAAGCCGAGGGGGCCCCAAAAACATGATTTCGGGCCTTGAATCAATCTACTTGCTTGGGACTGAATAATTTGATGCATGTTATCAAAATTACCTTGAGGGGTGAATTTTGGATAATAGTAGGTTGGTGAGAACAACTTTTTTTTCTTCTTTGAATGAATCATGTGGTGTAAAAATATTAACCATGATGAATTGTAATAGATATGTTTGTCTGGGAATACCTAGAGATTCTCACATCGAAATAATAACATTGGTCTTTTAAATTTTCTATAGGATGTTGAAAGGAGTAACCGTAATATTTTTAATAAAGAATCTAGATTTTCCTTTCTTGTATGTTCAATCGTAGACTCTCTTTGGGTGGAAAAATTCTATGCTCATTGGATTTCCCTTTCTCAAGAGATTCTACTCGAATTACAGATTATCCCCACCATGCGAAACTTATTTATTATGTGGATTTTTTTAGTAGGTATGTAATTTTTCATGGATTGGTAGTGCACAATAGGTTTACTACACTCTATGGATTGTTTGTTAATGCAAGAAATCTACCCAAGTCTCGTGGTATTGTTGGATGGATAAATGACTAATTTTGGAAGCCATGCACATAAGTTTTGGGAGCATGTGAGGGATGTGTGAGTGGGTGTGTGTAAAAGGGGTTAGCATAGTGAGCGAGAGGTTCATGCCCGAAAGGAAGATCTCTTGACAACCGATTTTGTAGTTTACGGGCTAAAAAGAAAAAAAAGAAGACGAAGTGCCGACCAAACAAAGGATGACTTAGTGGACAAGAAAATACTATTTTTGGATAAAGCACATGAAAAATGAAGATGAAGGGTCATGCATGGGTCAAACTATTAATAAGATTAAAGCAATTATTATTTATAGGATACTCTATTATTAGCTCATGTTTAAAAGCATGCATGTAGTCTATTTTGAGCATGGCTATTAATAGGAAAGTGCATGGGTGGTGAAGAAAAGTCCCTATCCATATATATATCTATTTATTTCATTATTTGGGTACCATTGTTGTGACTATGCTTTATTTTTTGTTTTCAAGTCTTTGAGAGTATTACTATGGATTAGGGTTCGATACTTGTGCATGCTCCAACACCCTGGTGTATTGATGTGTTCAACTTATGTTATGTAAGACTTTGTTATAATGGAATATGGAGGATGGATTATGATTATTGATGTATCTGAGTATGGTGATTACATGGTGCAATTGATCTTAATTGTTATCTAATCTGTTATGTTTCCTTATTATATGTGTTTCCAATTGAATGTATGTAATGGTTTAGTATAATTGAATGAATACTTGGTTATTTATCATTATGTATCTACATTCTAACATATTGATAAAAACACAAAGGAGGGGCATGATATATTTGCATGCTTTTGGTGAGCATTCAGATATGTCTGAATGAAGTTCCAACGTGCATAACATTTGAGTGAGGAAATAAAAGACTACATTTTGGTTCCATTTACAGGACCTCCTTTCAAACTATTTGTTAGGATGTTGCATATAGATGGCATATCAGTTGAATGGAGGGCATTGAAAGTTAGGTAGAACAAGAACATGATTAGTTTGCATAAAGATATAACACTAGACCTGATTTTAATGCACATTGTTGGGTGAAAGATAATATTTATCATGAGCTCTATGAAATGTTCAACTTATTTCTAGTAGAATTATATGAGTGGTTAACAACATACACATTAGGGAAGTGTTGGGGTCCTAGACTAAGACTTTGGATGCAAGAAGATTACCAAACTCTTTTTGATGCAGATATGGAGTGGAATAGAAATGTAGATCATCGGTGGGATAGAGTATTACAAAATTATATATTGGAGTACATTATTTCAACTTATTTATGTCCAGAGGAAGTTGAAATCAGATTCTTATGTGATCCTAGAGGATCTTACTTGCGCATTATATCGTTATCGATAAATATTTTGAGTATAGAACATGATTTAGAAAGCTTATCCATGGCTAGCTAAATCCCCGCCATATGCAGGGGGTAGGAATAGGTTTCGAGAATATGGTGGACCCGGAGGCGTAAATACAGAGTGAGGAAATATGACTCAATTTTAATGAATCATGAGAGAGGGACATGGTACTTGCGTGGAAGATTGAGGAGGAACTAAAGTTGAGGAGGATGATGGATTGATAAGGTTTTGAAGCTCTCGTAGAAGATGAGGAGACGAATCATAAGGATCTCCCAAGTTTGGGAAAGCACAGTGAGAAAATCCTCTTCATCTTTAGATGAAAGAACATCGAGAGGAAAGAGTAAGGACCATGGGTATGCATCTGATCCCACCTAGCCACCTAGCCCTTGTGCTTAGTGTTCCAAATCTAGAGGTAGTCATTGAGAAGCATGATAGTGCAAGTAAGAAAGTAGATATGGGTTGCTATCACTTTTTGTTGAATTTAGGTGATTAATTTAGTATCACACCTATGACATCATAGTCAACACCATTGTTTAGGAGTACCTATGTAGGATTTCTTTCGGTACATCGTCAAGATATAATGTTGATGCACATAACGTTGGGAGTACTTTAGTAGGAGGTGTGACCATGTAGATAGTAGGTGTCCAATTTAGTACTAAACCGAGACACAAGGAATTTATTCAACTACAATGTAAACCATAATAGGTGGCACATGAGGATCAAGTGGATCAGATCATCTGCCACACGAAGGAGGAGGTTTTGGTTCTAGATCTGGTGGACATGGACTGAAACCATCACCAAATCAACCACCTCCTATGTAAATAGTGCAACCGACACCTCATGTTTACTATGAGATGTCTCTCCATTAACAAGATTATAGAGGTATTGATGATGTAATAGAGCATGTGGATAAGTTTTAACTACTATGGTGTGCTAAGAGAATTACAACTTTAGATACAAAGGTGAGTCGGTTTTCCACTACATTGTAAGGGCGCGTGCATAGTTGGTATAGGAAGTATGAACTAAAGTATACTTTGTGGTGGACTATAATGCTTTGTACATAATATTTTTGGCTGAGTTTGACATCCTAGAGTTCAAACAAAAGAGCATTAGCACACTCAAGGATATCAAACAGGTTTTTCTGAAAGTGTGAGAGAGTATGACATGGGTTTTAAGACTCTATTGTCAAATCTATTTTATGATAGTCATCAAATTCAGCATACACAATGGTTCCTTGGGGATTGCTAACTCTATTCTAAAGATATTTATAGCATAAGATGTATATTGATCCATGCAAGGCCTTGGAGGCAGCCCTACATGTTGAGGTGTTTAGGAGTGTTGATACTGAAGTGAGCCCATTCTTAGAGGCACACATTGCAACCATGAAAAAATAGTTGGAGAAGATTTATGCCAACTCAACACATGAGATACATAGTGGAATATGGTCTATGGATTGTGAAGTGTTGGGACATACTAAATATAGTTGTTCACATAAGTCAAACAGCACGCATTGCTAGATTGTTAGGTCTGTCACCTAAACCATGATGTATGGGATTTCCCTCTTTTATAGTGCATGATTAAAAAGAAGGTCTCTATATACTATAAAGTTTACAAGTCCCATACTCATGACACCACTGACTATAGATTGATTAATCACATCCATGAAGTCATTGAGCCAAGCGTGTGTTATTCTAGTGTGGTGAGCGAATCTAAGGAATGAGAAGAAAAAAATAATGAAGGGCGCAACAATAAAGATAATAGAAATGGAGGATTCTGGGGAGGATATCATGTCCATGGACGTGGTAGTAGTAGAGGTAGGTTCAATCAAGGAGAATTTCACACTTGTGATCCCCGGATCATTACCAAAGTGAGATTTACCTCGTAATACAACTTGCTCATGGTGTGGGAAGTAACATAAGTTAGAGGATTTTCCGGACTTATATGAGCGCATGAGTAAAAACAAGAATAAGGACAAGGGCGTGGGAATGATAAAGGTGTAATGTATGAATGTTGATTAATGGATGCCTAAGAAGATGTCTGATCTAGAATTACAACCCATGCTAGTGTTTCACCTCAAAGTATTGAGATAAAACATATAAGGGTAATGGGTGTAGGAGGAATACCAAAGAATAGTTTGGAGAAGGTTGTGTAATGTGTATACGTTGATTAGACTAAATGTGAGAGCTTCCTTTTAGCTAGGAAGAACTACCTGTAAAGCACAACAAGACCAAGAAAGAGAGTTAAAAAGTATATGGTTGTGGACTGCCTAGCAAATGCTAGTTCTAGGAAGTGTGATACTTCCTAGATGGTTTTCAATCCACTATTTTATCAAATTAATGAAAATAAATGCAAGAAGTAAAGGTCATATTGCTAAAAATTTGATTTAGGTGTCTCAAAACATTATCAATACACTAGATTAAGAAAATTATTAAAAATACAAACAAATCTAGTATTGACAAAGGTGTTGTTTAGGTTAGCGAAGGTCACTGATGTCTTAGGAAAGGTATATGAAAGGTTTTTGGTGATTCTGGGATATTTGGTGAAGTTTATGAGATTGCTATTCTAAAAAAATTACCAATCACAGAGACAACATCGCTTAGGCAACCGATGCGGGTATTGACAAATGACTGATGCTAGTTGGGTGACCAGTGTTGGTAGGGGCAATATGGTGGAAATATACAAAATGGGTGTTTTAGGTCTCTCTGTGATTGCACAGAGAGTTAAAGGGGTTCATGAAGGATGATGTGATTTTTTTAGGGCTCGGTAAGGGTGGTAGAGGTGCTAAGATGGGTGAAATGGTTCAGGTTGATGGAATAGGTGGTAAACAGTGAAAGGTGGTATTCAGAAAAAGAGGGATCATGTGAAAGAAGTAAATGAAATAATTAAGATGAAAACCAAAGCTTAACAAATAAGAATGAATTAATTATTTGGTACTGTAGATCTAAAGGTGGTTGTTGGTTGATGAACATTCATGGGAGATATGGGAATGTTACTAGTACCACGGAAACTAAGCTTGTGTGCTCACAGTTGTGATGATCTAAATCCATGGATGAGATGAATGGATGGTGGTGAAGACCTAGTGTGCTTTGATTCATCATCTAGTAGCTTGAATGCTCAAGAGTTAGAATTCCAAAGCTTAAGTGAATGAATGAATTGGAGAACCATGCAAAGAGTTAGAAACTATTATTTAAGGTAATCGATGATGGTTAGAGAACTGGCACTGGCCGAGGGATAACCGGTGTTGGTTAAGGAGAATTGGTTTAATTTTCAAAAAATAGGGTTTTTTTTTTTCAAATTTGGCATGGTCTTTGGCTTAGTCCAGGTCTGGAGTGTTGAATGGCATAAATTAGAGTGTGGAATTAGTTAGAGGATTAATAGGTCATGAATAGTTAGGGTTGGAAAGAGTCCTAGTTGGTTAGGATAAGTGGGGACTTGGTCTAGGTTCATTAATAGGCTAGGAATAAGTCTAGGATGAGGTGGATAAGTGAGGTGGCTAGGTAATTAATCTTAATTATGATAATTAAATTAATTACAATGTGTGTAAGTGGGCATGGTGGGGGAATAATATTAAATTAATTAGTCAAAGGTGATTTAGAGGGTTGTGACCCAATTTTGGGTGTCTACATTTGCCCCTTTTTGTCATGTAGCATGTATTGATAAGCGATGCTGACAAAAACAAGAGTTCTTGCCCTAGGTATGGGTTGATGTGATCCCCCTCAAATTTAGATCTAATGAAGGAGTAGGTAGAATCGGTGATGAGTTTGATAAAAGAGTAGGTGAAGAAGAAAACTAAGGTAAGGTTTAGGGCGGAAATGGTTATTTTGGGTGCAGGTAATGGGCAAGGGCATTCAAACACATGCACATGTATAGAATATGACAAGACACTAGGCTAAAAATATCACAAACTCTACATCATCAAATCTCGATAGTTTATCCAAACAAGGTTGATGTGATCTAGGTATCCAAGGTATAGGATACAGTCCTGAAGCACAACTAGGCTAGGTTTAGGAATGAACATTAGGTGGGTTCCATATCACCAATAGATTTGGGTTGGTCAAGATTAAAATACCTAGGTGAACATGAGCTAAGGTAAATACCTACTCTAACACCCCCTCAAGTGAAGCTAGGGGCCAAACTAGATGTGGATTGTCCACAGTATGAGACCTATCAACTAGGCCTAATGAGGTACTCATGTATAATAACTAGGAAAAAGGGACACCGCAAGGTACCCAAAACTAGTAATAACAAATTAAAAGACCCACTCCAAGGAATCCCAAGAAGTTTGGCTCAAAAACTTGTATAATGTTGAATAAGTTTGGTGTGCACTGTGGTCTAAATCCACCGCCGATAACAAAACTCAAAAACAAATGAAACCGGTTTCACTGCATAGCTCCACACAAGGAGAGATCGTCAATGGAGTGATGTCAAAAGTGCAAAAAGAAGCATCAAACATAATTCAATCAACTATTGTAAATAGGTGTGCCATGATCCAAGAACAAAAACCAAAGAAAAAGGCAAGGACACAAAATCTAGAGTGTCACGATCCAAGAAAAGCCAAGGTAATAAGGCAAGGACATGAAACTTGAAGAAGCAGATCAACACCACACCCTCCCATACTACTGAATGGGTGGAGTGATGCTACAAATATGTATGAGTTGCCCAAAACAACTACTCAAACACTGATAAACTAACACTGGGATGCACCAGAATAGATCCCCCATAAGAGATACTGTCAACATGCCAAAAGTGTCAAAAATATAGATACAAAATCTCTCTTCTACAATCACTCATTCACGATAAGGATACAATAATACACTTCTGCCGCAAAAACTTGCTAGCCTACAACATCACCATCATATTGTGGACAACCATAGCCATGCTCCTAGTCCACTTGAAAATATTGCTCCTAAACCCACCGACATTGATCCGTCGGGTCTTTGAGTCTGTTCTGCTCTTGATGCTCATACACCTACGAAGCTTCATTCGCATGATCTTCCACATATGTGCCTATTATAGTACCGCATGTTGTGTATTCTACTTCTTTCAGATTGTATGGATTTTTTAAGAAGCATACCACTACATTCAGTTCTCGCATGCTCCGTTCTATGGGTCTCACTAGCAGAGTCATTGACAGACATTCACAGGGTATTGTTTCCTCTATTCCACATGTTAAGTGGAATTCTCATCATGACATTGGTTTTCGAGAAGATACTTCATTGGGATCACACATTGATAGAGCTCCTTTTTTGTTCACTCGACTCTTTCTGAGGATCATGAGCAACACATGAGTTCTACACCTTCACTTAGGCTTGATAAACCTGAGATTTCAGCAGTCAACCATGATCAACCTGACACACATTCTGATGTTCTTTTGTATGCACCCATTGTGCATTTTACACCAAGTCATATATAGGCATCTTCTTCATCCATCCATATTGATTTGGGGTGGATATCTGATCACTCATGGCGGTGACATAGGCATTCTTTGAGAGGACTCTATAGGCATGGCTCCTCCACCACCACCTCTCTGCTCCACTTTCTATACCTTCTACATTGTGATACTTCTTGTTTTGAGCATTTTTCTTTAGTAGGTGTAGTGTATCTCTCTTGTTTGTTGAGATATTTTGTATCTATATTTTTGACACTTTTGGCATGTTGACAATATCTCTTATGGGGGATCTATTATGGTGCATTCTAGTTTTAGTTTGTCGGTGTTTGCGTAGTTATTTTAGGAAACTCATACATATTTGTAGCATCACTCCACCCATTCAGTAGTATGGGAGGGTGTGGTGTTGATCTTGCTTCTTTAGGTTTCGTGTCCTTGCCTTGTTACCTTGGCTTTTCTTGGATCGTGACACTGGATTTTGTGTCCTTACCTTGTTGCTTTGGTTTTTATTCTTGATCATTGTGGCACACCTATTTACAGATTTGATCAAATTATGTTAGTGTTTCTTTTTTTTCACTTTCGACATCACTCCATCGATGTCTCCTTGTGTGGATCTATTCGTGAAACCTGTGTTAGTTTTTTTTTATTTTTGTGATCAAGCGGTGGATTTAGACCACCGTGCACACCAAACTTCTTCAGCATTGTATGAGTTTTTGAGCCGATCTTCTTGGGATAACTTGGAGTGGGTATTTTACTTTGTTGTTACATCGGTTTTGGGTACCTCATGCGGTGTCCCTTTTTCCTATTTATTGTACATGAGTACCTCATCAGCCTAGTTGACGGACTCATACTGTGGACATGCCACATCTATTTTGGCCCCTAGATTTACTTGAGGGGGTGTTAGAGTAGGTATTTACCTTAGCTCATGTTCACCTAGGTAATTTAATCTTGACCAACCCAAATCTATTGGTGATATGGAACCCACCTAATGCTCATTCCTACACCTAGCCTAGTTGTGCTTCAGGACCATATTTTATACCTTGGATACCTAGATCACATCAACCTTGTTTGGATAAACTATCAAACTTTGATGATGTAGAGTTTGTGATATTTTTAGCCAAGGTGCTGAGAAAGTCCTGTCGACATGCAGAAAAGTGCACCCAAGGTGCTGAGAAGTTCCCGTCGACATGCTAAAAAGTGCGCCCTTTTACACCGAAGAGTAGTTTCTTCCTGGGATGCGTTGATTGTTTTTGTAAAATATTTAAAAAGCATGTTTACATACATGATGACATCATCATTGTTGCACCATGGGTTGTTGCCATCCAAAAACTTGCCCAAGTCAACTGTTGACTTTTTAGATATTTTCTAGATATTTTGTAAGTGGTTGGTTTGTTTTTGTCTTCTTCTCTCCTCTTCTTCTATAAATTTTGGAATACTTGTTGTATTCTCAGTGTGAGAAAATTTGTATAAAAATAGAAGTGAGGAGAGAAAGACTTTGAGCTTTCTTATAACAAAAGAAAACATTAATACAAACATTGAGACTTTGTGCTGAATTTATGTGTTATGTGCATTAGATATTTCTTACGCTAGATCTGTGTGTTTATTCTGTTAGATTCATATCTACTTTTGTCATTTTTTTATCTGTATTTCTTTATTTTTTTATGTGAGCAATTTTGGATTTGTTTACTACTAGCCTAAAACATAAACCCTCTGACCTTTCTACTTTGGAATTCATTTCTTTTCTCCCTTCAGATCCACCTTTCTTCCATTCCTTCCTTCTTTCCTTTCTATTCTTCGTCGGAAATATTTCCACAGGACGAGATCCCAAACCCCTCAAGGCAATAATGTAAGACTTGCATGCATTCTTCTTTGGTAGAATAGCAATAAACCAATTTTGCTTTGTTGTCTCAAAGAGGGGCTATGCCTTGCACACTGTTGGCCTGTCTATCCATAGATCTACCCACTCGATGATTTTCGCACCAATAGTTTTGGCGACTCTCTTGGGAAAGAACGATATCTATGTGAGTGTTGTGTCGGGCTTAAAAGACACTAACAAATTTTATGGTTGCTAAGGTAACTAAGAAAATAGATAAAACTATAAAAATCACTACCTGTTTGTAAATCTTAACTCTTTGCTTAAAATCCAAATTTTTGCAAAAGTGATCCAAACTAAAAATTTTCTTCAAAGATCCATAGATCTGGGCTAGTTAGAGATCTTTAGTTCGCTGAGTTTTTACAAAAACCCATATTTTTCCGTAGATCTAAGTTTCTGACTGTTTTACAAAAATTTCAAACCCTTGCAAAAAGTTAACTCTAAGATTCGAAAGTCAATTTGCTAAGTTAATCCATCATTTTATCCTCATTGATCTTTTTCATTAAACAACAATCGGTTTTCAAAAGAGGGATAAAATTAAATATTTAGAAAAGTACATGCTGCTGATTTTTGTCAGAAATATCAGAAAATCAGCAAGTACAACGAAAAAAGAGTTTTTAAATGTACTCTAAAAACATTACAGATCTGAAAGATACACTAGCGGGTGAGCCATTTACTCGTAGCAGGAGAGCTCGTGGGGAATTCGATCCTATTTTTGATCTGCTTCAAAGGCACAACTTCAGTATTACACCAGCACGCTTCTCATCACTAAGTTCAGTTAATCGGTTAGCCAAGTGCCTCGCCTCCACGAAAGAACCGTGTTTCACAAGGAGCCTCCACATCAATTTGTAGTGCCCTATTGCTAAACGGAACCACCCTCCTAGCTCACATCCTCTTTCCAGATTTTCAAATGGAAGTACCATGGGGAAACACTATGGGCCCTCTTGTGTTGTCGCATCTAATTCACACACTCCCTCATGGAAATTACAAGAATTTCCCAAAATTTGATGGGAGTGGAGATCAAAGCACGAATTCACATATATCTACATTCATCATGTCATGCAGCATCCTAGATGTGACCCATGAAGACATGTTAGTACACCTCTTTTTGGAGACCTTGCAAGGACCCACAACAAAGTGGTTCCAACATTTGGCAGCCGGATCTATTACCAGTTGGGCCACATTGCGAACTGCGTTTGAAGACAGGTATAAGCCTTCAGAAGATGCATTTGTGTTACTATCAAAGATCACTCACTTGAAGAAGGAGGCCAATGAAACCATGCACAATTTTATCACCCATTTCAACTCACTGATTAACCGTGTGCCGCTTGCCATGTTGCCAACACCAGAAAATCAAAAGTGTTTCTTTGTGAATGCCATGAGCTCAAGAGTAAGTTTCTTACTCTTACAAGAAAAAATTACCACCTTACTCCTCGTTCAAGTGTGGCCATTCAGATAGAAGATAATCTACTTATATCTAGCGAGTTAAAACAAGATTCGTCCAAGCCTAAGGCTTCAACTCCTTCTCAAGCCACTTCATCAGATCCGACATTCCAGAAGATGGCAAATGACTTGCTTACATTAAAGAAGTAATTAGCTCAAGTTTCATCTAACACTTAGTACCGAGATATTCCATAGAGAAAATTCACTCCAAAAAATGCCCCACAAAGGCCATGTTTTCCAACTACTACTCCAAGGTTAGCACTTGAGACCCCCCCCAGTCAATGCCCTGGTCGAGATCGAAGAGGAGGAGCAAATTTATGAAGAACCTTCATCACAAGGTGAAGATGATCAAGATGTCGGTGAACTGACTAGTGACTCTACAATCGGGTATATGGAATTTGAAGATGAAGAGTCTGATGAAGAAGAGGGTACCCAAGGGTATGCAAGCAGACAATCATATGTTGTTTTCACCCACTCCCAAGGAAAAGAAGTAGAAGTTGCTGCTAGGATACAAAAAGAGAAGGTTGTGTCAAACACGCCTCCAACAATTGCTAAAAGAGGTAATCCTCTTCCTGCTCAACCTCCTATTAAGCCTTTTACGAAGAAATATTTTCCTCCCATCTCTCCTCTAAATCAGCCTTCTTCTATTTCCATAAAGACCAGTAACCCTACCCTACCATCACGAAATGAGGGACTCATTCCTTCATCAATGCAACCCTTGGTCACATTTGACATAATCGATCATGCTAAAAAGACCAAGATTCAAATGTCTGAAGCTGAATATCTTTAGTCTAACCCCAAGCAGCTTGTAAGATTAACCGAATATATCCGAAGCCAAGTTTCGTTGTCCCCTCTCCTATCTCCCTGAAAGGAATCCTTTCCACTCCTCCTGCATCTCACATAAATGTTGCCTCAACTTCCGTGTCAGGAAAAATTGAACCTTTTTATCTCTCCCTCTTAATCAATGGTCACAAGCTAAGCAACTGCATAATTGATTCTAGGGATTCTGATAATGTCATGCCGGTGAAAGTTTCCCATGCCTTGGGTCTCACTCTTACCAAGCCTTTCAGCAGATGTTACTCCATGGAAACCAAACAAGTTCCATAGATTGGTCAAATCAAAGATGCACAGTTCACCTTTGTGGCATTCCCAGAGAAAAGAGTAAAGATGACCATCCTCGTTGTTGATATCCCTGCAGCATATGGAATTCTACTAGGAAGGAGATTTTGCAAAGAAGTTGGTGGAGAGATTTATATGGACTGGTCCAAGGCCAGAATCCTGTCAAGGGTGTAATGCAGACATTGGAGCCTGAATCACAAAAGAAGTACTTAGTCACCAATTCCGATGACCCCAAAGCCCAAATTCTCTTTGAATCATCAAGGATGGGAAACTACTTCTTATCTACTAAGCTTGAGAAGATAGATGTTCTCATCCAAGAGGAGGACCTTAACAAGGTTTGGACATTACAGTTTGATGGCAGTTGTGTAACTAGTGGATGTGGTGCTGGAGCTGTGCTAATATCTCCTGAGGAGGAGATTTTTCCTCTCTCTTTCAAGTTGTAGTTTTTCAACACAAATAATACTACTGAATATGAATCTTTGCTACTTGGCATGCAAGCTACAAAAGAAAGGGGAATCAAGAACCTAAAAGTACAGGCAATGTCGAGCTAGTCGTGAATCAAGTAAAAATGATATACCAAGTAAAGAACGAAAGACTCAGGAATTCTACCGTAATGCAAAGATGGGACAACATTGAGGAATTTGATGCCTTTTCAATAAAAGCCATTCTAAGAGCTCAGAATGACATGGCCGATTCACTAGCCATCTCAGCGTCCCTTATGCTCCCTCACCTAGGGTTGAAAATAGACACATATACTATTGAGGTAGTCTTCCGCCCAAGCATGCCAGACAATTCTCAGCACTGGCAGGTATTCAACAATGACAATCAACTTATTGCCTTTCTAGAGAAAGCGAAAAATTCAGTGAGCTTCATTTTGAAGGATCTACTTCTGTGTGCCGTGAATCTATCACTGATCAAACAAATGAGTCAGAAGAAGGTGATGGCATATGTCAACTCAAGGGAAATAAAATTCCAAAAGGTTTAGTCTCTCTAGAACATTTGTTTGACAAACATGATCGTTTTGTCAAGAAAAAGTGACAAGATGAACCTAACTCCTCTCTGGAGACCGAATCGGTCAATCTGGGTACTATGGAATGTCTGCAGTTTGTGAACATCAGGAAATGTTTTACACCCGAAGAAAAGTGGAAGTTTTTCAAATTGCTGAAGAAATATATGGATGTATTGGCATGGTCTTATGCTGATCTAAAGTCTTTCAAGCCAAAGGACATTCAACATGACATCCCGTTGAAAGAAGATGTCAAACCTTTTCGCCAGAAACAAAGGCATTACAATCCCAAGATATCGGGTACCATCTAGGTGGAAATACAAAAGATGCTGGATGCAAGGATCATTTTTCCTATCCATCATAGTACTTGGGTCACAAACATCATGTCAGTGTGAAAGAAGAATGGAAAGATACGCATATGCATAGATTTCTACACTTGAATCAAGCGTCCCACTACCCATAATGGATCAGGTTCGTAGGTAGTGAATCGGTTCAAAAATGTTGTTCATGCTCAACGGCTTTTTGGGCTATAATCAGATTGAAGTCTCACCTTAAGACCAATTCAAAACAACATTCACTACTCCTTGGGGCACATTCGCCTATAGCAGGATGTCTTTTGGCTTAACCAATGTTAATGCCACCTTTCAACAAGTAATTCACATTCAAAGGTATGATGGGAAAGGTCATCATAGTTTACTTGGATGACTTAACTGTATTCTCAAAAAAGTGAAGTGATCATTATGATCATTAGGAGGAAGTATTGATTAGATGCCGAGAACACGACATCTCCCTAAATCTAAAAAAGTCTGTTTTCAGGGTCACTGAAGGAAAGTTTTTGGGACACGTTGTCAAAAAGGAAGGGACAAGGATAGATGTCAAAAGGGTTAAGGCTATTCAGAGCCTTAATTTACCCACGAGCAAGACTGGTGTTCACTCCTCCTTCGAAAAAGTGAACTTTCTCAGGCACTTGTTCCCAACTTTGCTGAAAAGACTCACCACATATCGAATATGATGAAAGGGTCACAAAATTTTGATGGAGCGAAGAAGGAAAGATGTCCTTCGAGGATATAAAATCCTCTATAGCCCATGCACCTGTCCCGGTATGTCCTGACTTCTCCAAGGATTTTATCATGTATAGCTATGCATCTGAACATATTGTATTGGCCATCTTAATGCAAAAGAATTTTGAAGATGTTGAATCTCCAATAGCATTCATGAGTTCTCCTCTCAAGCCTCATGAATTAAAGATGTATCGGTTGGAAAAACATGCCTTTTCCATTGTTAAAGCAGTCAATAATTTCTGGTACTACATCCTGAACTCTCATACGGTAGTGCACCGGTTCCTAACATGACAGCTTAAGTGTATCCTAACTCCAAGGAAGCTTACAAGGGAATTGGATCACAAAGGTCCAAGAGTATGATCTAGACATAAAACCAACCAAGCTAGTAAGCTTATGGCTGAAAAAAAGATTCAAGAGTCCCTAAAGAAAAAGATGATTGCATCGATGGAACGCAGGGTAAACCAAAGAAAGCTGATTCTCTACCTATGGTTCTATTTGTTACAACTAGCGACGAATGGTATTCTGATATCACTTTCTTTCTCACTTACGGTGAGTGCCCAGATCATCTAACTTCAAAGGAAAAGTAGACCGTGAAGCTCAAGGCGCTTAGATATATCATCTTGGATGACGGTTTATACAAGCGTAGGATTGATGGCATCTTCTCGCAATGTGTTGACAAGCCATAATAGGTAAAGTTACTAGAAAGCTTTCATGATTTAGCCTCGCAGTGGTCACTTTTTCTGCTCCGTCATAGCACATAACATCATTCGGGCCAGTACTATTGGTCAATGTTATTTCAAGATATAGCCACCTGGGTAGCAAAATGTGAGCTCGCCAAGAGTTTGTTGGCAAACCAAAATTGGTTGCTTTTCCCCTCAGGCCCGTCATTATTGACGAACCATTCAGGCAATGGGGAATTGAGTTTATTAGAGCACTCCATCCCCAATCTAGTGCTGGACATAGTTATGTCCTAACATCAACAGATTACTTCACCACATGGGTGGAGGCCATACACGTTAAGAATTCCACCTCGAAGATTGTTTGCAACTTCATCAAGGAAAATATTATCGTGAGGTTTGACATCCCACACAAGATCTGGCGACACTAAAATTTTCCTCTGTAATTTCTATTTCATTAATGTATGTATTAGGAATAGGATGTTGTTAAGTATAATTAGTAGTAGCGTTTGATAGAAGATAACGACACCGTCAGTACGGTGCTGCCAATAATGTGGAGTATGGTAACAGTCAAAGTACAATAGGAATGTTGTAAAAAGTAAATATTTGTCGTAAGTGGTCCGGTAATGTTAAAATGTCAAATTTTGAGTAATTAGAGAAGTAGGGTATACATGATTAGGAATTAGAAATATTATATTGGTAATAAGGATAAGGAGTGAGGTCATAAATATTTTGTGTATTTTATTTGTAAAAAGTCTAAAAATGTGGAACCCATGTAAAATGATAAGGTTTATCTTATCTTAAAAGATAAGCTTACATGTACAGATAAGAGTTAAGGTATGGAATATGATTCGTCAGAGTGGATTTCTTATCCTATCTTAGAGATAAGATGGATAAGCCTGGAAGTTCTATAAATAGAGAGGCCACCCCCCTCATTTAGCATAGAAGGAAGTAGTGAGAAATATTATAGGAAGTGTGTGAAGGAAGCCATTAGTTTAAAGGTGTGTTGAAGAAGCCATTAAGAGGTGTAATTGTAAAGTTTCTCCCATAGTCTTGGTGAAAGGAAAGTGAAGTCAATAACACTTGAAGTACCTCATGGGTGAGATTGTAAAAATTTCATGTTAATATTATAATTTACTTTGATATTTCAGATTTGTCATCATTCCGTCTTATCATAGTCGATGGTATTCTTGTGTTATGTTGTTGTTTTGTTTCCAGATTACATCCACCAAACTAAAGGTTGTGCATTAGTAAATAATCATAGCACGAGGAGTTCCCGGTGAAGAATTATCATAGTGTCGGATTGGTGATGACATTTTGGTTCCGTTGCGGGACCATTCCTCGTTGGTGGATTTTCTGGAGAGATATTCCCACTTAGTCAAAAATCAATTGGAGGGTAACCTTATTTTTACTGTGCATAGTAGTTACCATGGTAAAGTCATTTTTACCATGAATAGTAGTTACCATGATAAAGTCATTTTTGCTGTGAATAGTATTTATCACAGTAAAGTCACTTTTTACCGTGAATAGTATTTACCGCAGTAACTTCACTTTTTACCGTGAATAGTGTTTACTATAGTAAACTCGGTTTTTACCGCATGATAAGTCAAGTTTTACCATAGTTTACCGTGGTCATTTCTATTTTACTGTAGAAAGGTGTAAAGTCACTTTCTAGTATAGTGATTCCAATTATTCATGCACATAAGTCTTGTTGATTGTACTTGTGGGTTGGTATTTCACAGTGGTTACTTTTGAAAATGGGAAAGATTCCTATTTTTTTAGCTCAATCTAATGAAGATGCTTCTTCTTTCATTCAAGAGTTTAAGCGATCTTGTATTTGTAATGGCCTTATAAGAAGGGAACAATGGATTGAATTTTTTCCTACCTTTTTGGATGGTTCAACACTTAGGTGGTTTGAAACACTAGGTGATAATGTGAAAAATTCATGGGATTTATTAACTAAAAGTTTTCTTGAAGAATTTGGTGAACAACAAAAATATGCAGATCTCATGATCAAGATCACAAAGCTATCCCAAGGAGAGAAGGAGAAGATAAGGGATTATCATGCTCATGTTCTAGAGCTAAGGAGGAAGCTCGATGCCCAGATCCGGAAGGAAGGATTAGCGGATGGGTTGATGAATGGCGTGGATAATCTCCTCTGTAAGCACTTCATTCTTGGGATGAAGCTAGAGATCGACAACAGTGAAGTATGACCACCCAACTACCATTTAACAAGCAAAGGAGATTGCAAGAAGGTAAGAAGAAAGCATGGAAGAGGAGCCCAAAGAAATTGTTGCTAAAGTAGAGCCTACACCAGCACCTTTGGTCCAAAATCCACAACCACTCCCGGTGAGCACAAATATTTCTCCTAGTACATCTACTGAGTATGAATATCTACTCAAAAAATGGGTCGAGTTAACTATTAATCTTCTTCAAGGAAAAGAATTTAGTTCTCGGGAGGAGATAGAGGTCCAAAAAGAAATATTTCTGAAGTTGTATGTTATGGTTGTTATAAAAAGGGTCATTATAAGTATAATTGTCCAGATAGAGCTTCTACATCTGGTAAAGGAGATAATGATAAAGGAAAAGCACCTGTGAATTCTTTTGATGTAGTAGATAAGAGCAGAAATAATGAAGTAGATGTGTTTGTAACAAAAAGAAAGAAAGAAAAAGATAATCAAGATGGAAATGACCCTAAGAAGATGAAAGGAGAAACTAGTAAGAAACATAGGAGAAGAAAGTTGGGTGTGCAGGATTTTCTGATTTCACAGGGGCAAGGACCATACTCCATCTTGGAAGATCTATCCAAAAGGCCTACAAATATTACATATGGTCAACTCTTGGCTATGTCTTCTGAGAAGAGGCGGGAGCTGCGAAGTGGACTCAATGCTCGACGAAGAAAGGAGGTTGAGGTCCCTGTTTTGGAGGCAGAGGTGGATCCCTATGCTCCACAAGCTGAGGTATTATGTAATGGTATTTCAATTCATGATGTCTTAGTTGATGGAGGTGCTGCGCGCTAATGTAATGACCGAGTCTCAGAATGAATATGTTGGGTTTAAAAATTGATCGCCCTTCAACACTTATGTTAAGGTCATTAAATAAAGGAAAAACTAAACTAGAAGGTGTAGTTTCAAATGTGGCAATATCTGTTATGGGTGTTGTATGTGTGGTAGACTTTCAGGTGATGAAAAATGGTACTGTTGCGTACCCAATGTTGTTGGGAAGACCATGGATAAGGAGAGTTCATGCAAGAAACTACTGGAATGAAGGTTTTATGACACTTGGACGTGGTAGAGAGAGGGTGAAGATAAACGTGATCCCTCGACATCATAAGGTAGAACTTGTGGATTCAAGTGATGAAACTGATGATTGGACATCCTCTGATTACTCTAGTACCAATGAAGTGGACACTAAAGATGAAGAAAGTGAGGTTGATGTTTCAGTCATGGATATCCTTCCACTCACACCAACTCATGACCCCATAAAATTATCTGAAGAAGAAGTTGATGATCGTCTCCAACAAATAAAGATTGGTGATACTGTGATGGAGAGTGAGAAGGAATCCTACCTCCAGCTCTTTCAAAGGTACATATACCTATTCACTTTTGATTACAAGGAACTCCATCAAGTAAGTTGGGTAGAACATTCTATTGATCTGGTAGATGGTGCTAAGCCCATAAAGCAAATTCCATATAGAATGAATCCTAATTTTTCCAGGACCAGTAAAAGAAGAAATAGATAAGTTGCTTGATGCAGGATTCATATTTGTTATGGAGAATTCAGAATGGGTTTCTCCCATTGTGATCTCAATAAAAAGAATGGGAAGCTACGAATTTGTGTTGATTACAGAAGCTCAATAAGGCAACAAAGAAGGATCATTACCCTCTTCCATTTTCGATCAGATCTTGGACGAAGTAGTGGCAGAGTGCTATAGTTTTGCTGATGGATATAGCAGCTAATAACTAAGTTCATATAGTAGAGAAAGATCAGCTGAAGACCACGTTCACCATTCCTTGGGGAATGTTTGCTTATAGAGTTATGCCTTTTGGGTTGTGTAATACTCCAGCAAAATTCTAGCGTTTGATGAATAGGGTGTTTGAACCCTACATTGGGACCTTCATCAGAGTATTTCTGGATGATTTTTGCATCTATGGGAGCAAGTTGGACCACCTGCACCAGATGGAGACAACATTTCAAAGGTTAGATGAAGTAAAATCCTCACTAAACCCTACAAAGTGTGTCTTTGGATGTTCTAAAGGTGTTTTGTTAGGGCATGTTGTATCCAGAGATGGTATTGGTACTGATCCTGATAAAGTTTCAAAAATCAAAGATTTACCATTTCCTATGAATAGAAGTAAGTTGAGATCATTTTTAGGCCATGTGGGTTACTATAGAAGGTTCATCAAGAATTTCTCAAAGATTGCACAACCACTAACCCAGTTCTTGAAGAAGGATGTTACTTATGAACCAGGAAATAAGGTGCATGAAGATTTTGGACAACTGAAGGAAGCCTTGGTGTCTTCACCTGTTTTGAAGAATCCAGATTGGAGCAAGCCATTCATTGTGTACACTGATGCCTCAGATGTAGCACTAGGAAGTACTTTGAGCCAAAAGGATGAAAATGGGAATGAACATCTAATTTACTTTAGAGCGCACAAATGAGCAAAGTCTTGAGGTAAATTATACCAGAATCGAAAAAGAGGCTCGCTATCATTTTTGTTTGTAAAAAGTTTAGAAATTACTTGCTAGGGAAAAATTTCTAGTTGTAACAAATCATCGTGCTCTAAAATATATTGTAAATAAGCCTAACCCATCGGGGAGGATAGCAAGATGGATAATTTTTCTACAAGAATTTGAATTTGATATTATAGATAGGCCAGGGAAAGAAGCATGTCAATGCGATGCACTCTCTCGAGCCTATGATGGTTTAGGATCATCTTGTGATGATGATGATTTCCCAATGCAAAGATTGTTATCCCTTGACACAATCCCCGATGAATACATAGATATTTGGAATTATCTCGAATGAATTCAAGTTTCTGATGGTGCCAATGCAAAGACTAAGAGAAAGATTACTCAATCCAAATGTCCATATTCTATTCTGCATGGAGTATTATTTCGAATAGGACCTGATGGACAGTACAAGAGGGTAGTTGGATGTGATCAAGGGAAGGAACTGCTAGAAGAATTCCACAATGGTACATGTGGAGGGCACTTCTCTGGACAACTTACAACAAGAAGGATCTTGGATGCAGGTTATCACTGCCCACTCTTTTTAAATATTGTTATAATTATTGTAAGACATGTGATATTTTTCAAACACATGGTAACCGTAAGACTTCATCAGCTCCATTATGTCCTATTCTTCCACTTGGTCCCTTTGAAAAGTGGGGAATAGACATTGTAGGTCCACTTCTAACTACCTCACACCAAAATAAGTATATTGTAGTTGCCATAGATTATTTAACCAAGTGTGTTGAAGCTAGGCCATTGAAAACAGCTTCCATGGATGAAGTGGCAAGGTTCATATATGAACGCATTGTCACCAGATTTGGTTGTCCATTAGAAATTGTAACAGATCAAGGAAGCCACTTCATTAATGAGGTAGTAGAAGCCCTAGTCAATAAATTTTCTATTAAGCACGGAAGGCAACAAAATACAAGCCAAGTACAAATGGACAGTGGAGCGAACAAATTTTGTGTTGTGTCAAATTCTAGCAAATGATGCAGCCTTGCAGTAAGTACATAAGTGGGATAAAAGGATTCATGCAAAGCATTGTGGGCATATAGGGCAACATCAAAGTCAAGCAACAGGATACTCCCCATTTCAGTTGGCCTATGGCATTGATCCAGTTCTTGCTATTGAGTTTGATATTCCCACTGTGAGAGTTATGAAAAATGAAAGGATGGATGAAAGTGATTCAATAAAAGAAAGGTTGGTACATCTTCATTTGCTAGAGGAAATGAGGGAAATAGCAAAGGATACAAGCCATAAGAAGAAAATGAAGCAGAAGGAATACTTTGATCAAAAGATCCGTTGGTCTCCATTTCATGTGAATGACTTGGTTCTAGTATATGATTCCGTAGACAAAAAAGAAGAAGACAAAGAAAATTTCTTCCAAAATGGATGGGGTGCTACAAAATAGCAGTGTGCATGAAAATGGTACGTGCATCTGACCGGAGGAATTGGATGGCACTCCCATTACGAAATGGGTCAACCACGAAAAGTTGAAGATTTTCCAAGCACCAGAATAGTCTACTCCGAGGATGGAGTAGAAGCTAGGAAGGGGGAAGATGTCGACACTAAAATTTTCCTCCATAATTTCTATTTCATTAATGTATGTATTAGGAATAGGATGTTGTTAAGTATAATTAGTAGTAGCGTCTGATAGAAGATAACGGCGCCGTCAGTACGGTGCCGCCAATAATGTGGAGTACGATAATAAATAAAGTACAATAGAATGTTGTAAAAGTAAATATTTGTCGTAAGTGGTCCGGTAATGTTAAAATGTCAAAGTTTGGGTAATTAGAGAAGTAGGGTCTACATGATTAGGAATTAGAAATATTATATTGGTAATAAGGACAAGGAGTGAGGTCATAAATATTTTGTGTATTTTATTTGTAAAAAGTCTAAAAATGTGGAACCCATGTAAAATGATAAGGTTTATCTTATCTTAAAAGATAAGCTTACATGTATAGATAAGAGTTAAGGTATGGAATATGATTCGTCAGAGTGGATTTCTTATCCTATCTTAGAGATAAGATGGATAAGCCTGAAGTTCTATAAATAGAGAGGCCACCCCCTCATTTAGCATAGAAGGAAGTAGTGAGAAATATTATAGGAAGTGTGCGAAGGAAGCCATTAGTTTAAAGGTGTGTTGAAGAAGCCATTAAGAGGTGTAATTGTAAAGTTTCTCCCATAGTCTTGGTGAAAGGAAAGTGAAGTCAATAACACTTGAAGTACCTCATGGGTGAGATTGTAACAATTTCATGTTAATATTATAATTTACTTTGATATTTCAGATTTGTCATCATTCCGTCTTACCATAGTCAATGGTATTCTTGTGTTATGTTGTTGTTTTGTTTCCAGATTACATCCACTAAACTAAAGGCTGTGCATTAGTAAATAATCATAGCACGAGGAGTTCCCGATGAAGAATTATCATAGTGCCAAATTGGTGATGACAGATTGTTCTGATAATGCTTCCAACTTCTCCTCACAGGAATTTATCGGTTTTTGCTATGAATACGAGATAACCTTGGCCCATGCCTCAGATTATTACCCCCAGGGAAATGGTCAGGTAGAATCCAATAATAAGAACCTAGTAATCATCATATGGAAGCTGGTCGATAAGAATTAGCAGTCATGACACATGTCATTATATGATGCCTTGTGGGAAGACCATATTACTCCAAAGAGATCTCTTGGTATGTCACCTTTTCAAGTGCTATATCGAATCAACGCTGAGCTCCCCATTTCTACGGAACTCCCTGTTCTATGCTTGGCACGAGCGATCGAGGATGAGACTTTCCAAAATTCTCTAGAAAAGAGGATCATGTATCTAACAAAACTTGAAGAAAAGAGAGTAAGGGTGGTCGACAGGATCACCAAACATCAGAATCAAGTCAAGAGAATGTTCGATAAAAAGGCCAAGAAGAGAGATTTTTAGGTGGGAGATCTCGTCCTTTTATGGGACAAGCAAAGAGAGCCAAAGGGCATGCACGGAAAATTTGATTCTATATGGAGAGGGCCTTTCAAGATCAAGCAGCTCAACAGAGAGAATAGCTTCTATCTCTTGTATCTAGATGGAACTGAGTTCCCACTTCCTTATAGTGGACAACATCTCAAAATATTCAGGAAGTAGAGCTTGCTCTCTTACGTATCTGCTTTTCTTTAGTTGTGTGTTTGTTTTTTTCATGTGTTTACTTTTTGTTGGTTGTGTGTTTTCCTTCCTTTTTGTCGCCCTTGTTTTTGACTCTCCAACCCAATAGATAGGCACATGAAAATCAGGGATTCTCTACCCTTAAGTTTCACTCAAAGATAGTCTCCAGAAAAGAGCCACTATTATCCTGTAAAATTGACAAGGGAAATTTTAAGGGTAACCATACCAAAAATTTTGTTTTGGCCCCAAGGAAGTTTGACAACATTCGAAGAAGCCCAAATTCCCTTCTGAAAATCAAGTTTTAAGGACTTAGCCATTTTTCAGTCTTTTTGAGTTGGGCACAAAAATTGTTGTGGCAACATCAAGAAAAGTGCGCCCAAGGCGCTAAGAAGTTCCTGTCGACATGCTAAAAAGTGTGCCAAGGTGCTGAGAAGTTCCTGTCAACATGTTGAAAAGTGCACCAAGGTGCTATGAGAAGTTCCTGTCGACATGCTGAAAAGTGTGCCCAAGGCACTGAGAAGTTCCTATTGACATGTTGAAAAGTGCGCCAAAGGCGTTGAGAAGTTCCTATCGACATGCTGAAAAGTGCACCAAGGTGCTGAGAAGTTCCTGTCGACATGCTGAAAAGTGTGCCAAGGTCGTTGAGAAGTTCTTGTCAACATGCTGAAAAGTGCGCCAAGGCACTGAGAAAGTCCTGTCAACATGCTGAAAAGTGCGCCCAAGGTGCTGAGAAGTTCCTGTCAACATGCTGAAAAGTGTGCCCTTTTACATTGAAGAGTAGTTTCTTCCTGGGATGCGTTGATCATTTTTGTAAAATATTTAAAAAGCATGTTGGCATACACAATGACATCATCCATGTTGCACCATGGGATGTTGCCATCCAAAAACTTGCCCAAGTCAACTGTTGACTTTTTAGATATTTTCTAGATATTTTGTAAGTGGTTAGTTTGTTTTGTCTTCTTCTCTCCTCTCCTTCTATAAATACTAGAACACTTGTTGTATTCTCAGTGTGTGAGAAAATTTGTATAAAAATAAAAGTGAGGAGAGAAAGACTTTGAGCTTTCTTGTAACAGAAGAAAACATTAATACAAATATTGAGACTTTGTGCTGAATTTATGTGTTATGTGCATTAGATCTTTCTTATGTCGATCTCGTGTGTTTATTCTATTAGATTCATATATACTTTTGTCATTTTGTTTATCAAGTATTTATTTATTTGTTTATGTGAGTAAGTTTGGCTCTGTTTACTACCAGCCTAAAACATAAACCCTCTGACCTTTCTACTTTGGAATTCATTTCTTTTCTCCCTTCAGATCCACCTTTCTTCCATTCCTTCCTTCATTCCTTTCTGCTTCTTCTTAAAAATATTTCCACCGGATGAGATCCCAAACCCCTCAAGGCGAATACTATAAGACTTGCATAGATTCCTGCTAGTAGAATAGCAATAAACAAGTTTCACTTTGCTTTGTCTCAAAGAGGGGCTATACCTTGCACACTGTTGGCCTGTCTATCCATAGATCTGCCCACCCAATAGATTTTCAAACCAACAAAATGATAGTGTGGTTATGTGTGAGGAAATAAGGCAATTAGATGGGGTTATAAGGATAGATGGAGGCTTGAGTAGGAAGAAAATGGTTCTAGGTAGAAAAATTGAGGATAAATTAGGTATGGGTTGGTTGGAATGATGACTGACACTGGTTTATGGTTAACTAACACCGGTAAAGGATAGCTAATGCCTATTCATTAGGGCATGAAACTGACATCGATCAAGTTAGATTGGGGAAAAATTAAAATCCCTATATTATGGATTCAATTGTAACTTTCTACTTTTGGAAAAATGACAGAGAGAGCTTTTGGATGGGAGAAAGTACAAGGTGTAGTGGAAGGCTGAGTTGGTGAGTGAGTAGTGGCTGATAGGATTTCAGTTTGATGAGAGCGCAAGATCAATATGAATGATTGGATTGGTCGAGAGTGGAGTAGTGGATTTAGGCATGGACATGGTCGAGAGGGAGTGGGAGGACTGCCGCTTTAGAGACCGAGATCTCACCACGATGATGAAGGCATGTAGAGGTAGGATCTAAAATCCATTTGGTGTTTTTGATTAAAATGAAAATAGAAGAATGCTGAATTTGGGTTTTTAAAATGAATTTTAATTTTTTTATTGAAAATGGGGAAAAATTAGGTATGGGGAGGGTGAAATCTAGGTTAATTAGGTGGTAAACTGAATGTGGGTGGAATTTGGGTAGTTTGGGGTAGGTTTTAGAGGGTTTTTGTTAATTTTTGGAAAAATAGGGATGTTGGGGTTTGACCCTAGGGCTGAACCATGAATTGATGTCGATCGACATCGGTTGATGTCGACTTGCTTGCCGGCATTGGTGGGGTAAAAAGGTGACTAGTTCCGTTAGGGCGACGTCCCATCCTTGTAAAAGTGACTAAGGCCTAAAAAGGAGGTTTTAGTAGCAAAAATAGAGAAAGATAGAATGGTAAGATAAATAGTTGGGTGAGGAGGTATGAAAATATAGAATTAGGTTAGATTTGAGGATGATTATATGAATGAAAGGGTAAGTAGAGAAAACTACACTAATTTGGGTAAAGAAAGAAATTAGTTAATCGGATAGGTGTGAGTGTTTAGTTAAGATAAAGTATAGGGTACATGAGTGATTTAGGTAGAAAATAGATAGGCTAGGAAAAGTGTGTGTGGGATGGGACTGGGTAGGTGTGAATAGATGATTAAAAAGAGGTAAGTGCTTGACAAGTTTAATTGGTAATGATGCAGGCACATCACCAGTTGAATATGCGGGACATGGTGCCACCTTTGTTGGTACAGATGTGAGGTATCATCACTGAGGATGAGTGGGACCATATGAGAGATGTTGGGCTTGTCGGTGTGAGGTGATATAGGCACATCATACGAGATCATAGTTTGATGGTCACTCTCATTAATAGATGGGATTTAGTGGCCAATACCTTCCATTTACCCACAAATGAGATGACTATCATGTTGGATGATGTGTATAAGATTTTGTGGCTACCGATTGTGGGGGAGCCAGTATATAAAATTTCGTCAGATGAGGCATTTGAGCCTAGGGTCATAGTATTTGGTGAGGCGGTGGGTGACCTGAGTGAGCATAATGCCATCATCAATTATGAAGACATGTGATGAGGGTCATCAATCCTTGCCATTAATAATGTCAATCTAGGGCTGGTTTCTGATGGTTGTATGCATTAAGAGAAGAATAACGTTGGAAAATAACTCCTTTAAACACAAACCAAACTTTCATAAAATAAATCACATTTACAAAAATTAAAGGAACACTTGCAAAAATAAAGGCACACTTGCAGAAATAAAGTTTGCATGAAATAAATCACACTTTCATGAAGGAAAGCAAACTTGCAGGAATAAAAACACATTTACATAAATTAAAATTGCTGAATTGAAATAAACATAATTAAAGGAAACACCTGCAGGTTCACAACAGACTGAATTTTCACAATACAAAGATAAAAATAATACAACAAAATGAATTACAGAAAAATGAATAAACATAAACATAAATACATAGATCCATCTTCCTTGAAATGAGTGGCTAGATCATTCCTTAGAAGAGGATTTAAATCATACTTCCGAGATTTTAAAACTACAAAATATTTGAGAGGAAAGAACATATCTTTATTTCTTGGGAGAAAATAATTACATATCTTAGTACGGAAGGTTGCATTTATAATTCATGCATCCAACCAACTCATTATTTTAGGAAATACAATATGACTTTATCTTTATTCCAATCCTAACAACTAAGATCTCCATCTCCACAAAATATGGAGAGATATATATTATTAGAGTCAAAGTATAATCTCACTTGTTGTTAGGAAGATTTTCTCTCAAATCTCCTCCTTGCTTTTTGGTAACAAGAATCACAATGATTTTATTCTCCTACATTATTGGAAGGAGGTTTTTCCTCAAAAGATGATTTTGACCAAATAACTTTCCTATATTTTCCATTTGACTTTGTTTTTTTATTGTGGAACTTTTGATGCTTGTTTAATATGCTTTTTCCTTGACTCAGTTCACTAAAAGTTAGATTTATCTTCGTTGGTAAAATTTGTTACAAATCGGAATGACATTTTTGTTAAACAAATTTCTATGAACTAAAACCTCTCTCAAAGTTTCCATTTGAATTTTTTTGTTTCTGTTTATGGAACTTTTAGTGCTCGTCTGATACAATTTTCCTTGGACTACAGCTCACTAAAAGTTATATTTCTCTTCATTGGTAAAACCTATAGAAAATATGAATGAGGTTTTTGTTAAAAAAATTCTATGAACAAAAACCTCTCTCATATTTTCCATTTGACTTTTCTGTTTTTGTTTATGGAACTTTTAGTGCTCATATGATACACTTTTTCCTTAGATTGCAACTCAATAAAAGTTAGATTTCTCTTCATTGGTAAAATATGTAGCAAATATAAATGAGGTTTATGTTAAACATATTTCTATGAACAAAAACCTCTCTCATATTTTCCATTGGATTCTCTAATTTTTCACAATTCCTCAAAAGTTTTCATTGCATTGATGTAAATTCCAGAGCTAATGTTGTCATTCCTTTTATGAAAGTTCGGAACTAAAGTTGTCATTCCTTTTATGCAAGTTCCAAAACTAAATCTACAAGTTCTGAAACTAAATATTATTTTTCCATGAATTGCAAGTTTCGAACTAACTTTCATTCTATACCTTGCAATTTTTTCCACTTTGCTTTTAATTTCTTAAAAATATAAATATACGAATTGCAAGTTCCGAACTAAATGTTATTCGATTGATGTAAGTTCTGGAATTTTTGAAACTAAATCTACAATTTTTGGAACTAAATATATGAGTTCTGGAACTAAATATGCAAGTTCCTAACTAAACTCTCGCAAGTTCCGGATTTAAACCTACGAGTTCTAGAACTAAATCTGTGAGTTTCAAAACTAAATTTGTGAGTTTCGGAGCTAACTTAAAACATTTATAACTTTTGCATGTGCTATTGGATTGAGATGATTGTTTTTTTGAACTTTCATAATTTTTCAAGAGGAATGTGAAAATGAAATCATATTTGAGTTTAAATGTCCTGTTCATGATCAATTCCACTTTTTCCAATACTAGCATTATATTTCCTTCATGGTCTCGCATACATAATACTTCGCATCTTTTCCCAAATAATCAATATGATTAGTCAACAAAATAGATAATAACATATTTATAAAGAATGAACAAGATATATATCCTATGTTCTATCTTAAGGAAACTATAATTTCTTAGATTACATTTAAATCCACTTTCAAAGGTAACTTAGAAGGAAAAAATAATGGTAATTTATGGCCATGTATGGCCTCATCAACATATACACTACACATCCTTAGGAGATTAGATTGGTAGTATTGATAATGGTGGTGGTGGGATGTTATACACTCCCATTCATAGGGTGGAAGATTTCCCAGTATTTATGAGGGTTTTATAGGACATGTGATTCCCATTAAAACAACCCACTTGAGACCCAAGAAACAACCTAGGAATAGTCGGAAAATTATGGAATAATTTTTTTGATAAGAAGTGTCCACAACTAGGTTGTAAGACAACAATTAACACTATCAAGTTCCAGAACAAGTCTAAAATTACTAGAACATACTTCTCATTTATTTATCAATTTTTAGAGGTCACAAGATCCACATTTTAGGGTTAGATGTTTTAGTTAGGTTCAGGGGGTAAAATATCATCATACCCACTCTCTAATAGGATTAGTGTTTCAACTTGATTTTTCTCACACTTATAGAATTCAAAATTTCTCTAAATCATTCTCATTAGATAGGAAATTTTCTCACCTTTCCAACGATATAAATAAGTCCTCCTAACTCATTGTAGAACTCCAAATATGGACAAGAGGACCTTATGGGTCAAATTTTCCCAAAGGGGACACGTGTTGAATGGGGAAGGAAACCCATTTGTCGTTGGCAGGTCGCGGGGTGGTATTTGCAAATTTTCCCAAGGGGGTGTAAAGTATAAATCTCTCTCGTGCCTCTGTGGGTCCTCTCGGTGGACACGTGTCACTCTGCTAGCTAGGCGGCATGGAAAGTGAGGGAAGGGCAGGTGAAGGGGTTTGAGTGGAAAATTTTCCCAAGGGGAGAGAAAAAGGATGAAAGGTGCACGCGGGTCCGCATGTCCGTGGAGGAGATGATGCCGAGGTGAGGGCAGGAGTGTGGGGCCATGGAGGTTTCAAACAAAATTTTCCCAAACAAAAATTTCAAGGGAAAAAAGGTCGCGAGGGTTCCGCCCCCTCCGCTAACACGCCATGCTGCCACATGGCAGCCTGTGATAGGTTGCAGGCCGGTGGGGAAAAAGGTAAAATTTTCCCAAAACTTAAAAAGGCCCAAGGGTAAAAATGAAGCCGCAACTCCGCCATTTCCCTTGTGATGACACATGGCAGCCTCTAATTGACTACGGGCCAATGGAGAAAAGTTTAAAAATTTTCCCAGAATTTTTTTCAATTTTTTTTTTCTAGGGATAATTCGATGGGAAATTTTTGGGCCGTGGGCCGCTGGTGAAAAATGTTCTCAAATTTTCCCGCCAAGGTAGGAAAAATTCGAGGGTCACAACTTTAGCTAGAAAGCTCGCTTTGGAAAAACAAGGACTTTCTGGAAATATCTCGATGCCCTCTTTGCACAGAATCATAAATTTTACATTTTGATAAAGTTTAAGGGGTAAATTTTATGAAAATGATCTGTAGGATTTTAAATAGTAAACTGGTAATTTTTAACTTATAAATCTGATTCAATTTGATCTCCTCCTTCACTCAACATGCCAAACAGACATGGAGGATTATTCTAGGAAGGAATTATAATGTTTTAGGAAGGTAAATTTGCTCAATTGATTTCAATTTAAATTTTTCCAACAATTGACAAAAACGATTGTGAAAGGGATTGGGCTTGATTTTGCAATGTTTTAAATTGTTTTCTTAAGTGTTATTTGTCAATTTGAGTTCATTGATGTCTTATCATGATAAATTATATACTTTTCAAGTTGATTATTATGTGCAGGTCCAAACTGTACATTTTGATTAAATTTATTTGCCAGTTTTAAATTTATAACAGAGATCCATTTCTAGGAAAATCTGTATATCAATTTTATCATTTAAGTGTGATATTTTATTTCTAATATAATCTAATACATTTATTTGTTTATAAACAAATCATTTCAAAGATAAATTGTAAAGTCTGATTTCCAATTTAATATATTTCAAAAGGAGACAAAGCAATATAATTCCTTCATACATATTCCTTCTTTTTCCATTTTCTAAACAAAGATTTTAATCACAATCTGATATTCCAATTTGAATCAACAATGTAAATGAGAGAAGATCTTGCAATCCTTTATTGACTTCAAAAGAAATACTTCTTTACACTCTTCCATTCCTTGAATGCAAATAACAAAATTCTATTTCTTTCCAATAAACAGAACAAAATATAATTATCCTTCACATTTAAATGTACAACTTCCACAATCAGTTACATACATATTTTCTTCACAAATATATATTATTACAATTTCATCCACTTCAAGTGGGAAAGGTTACAATGAATTTGTTTCACAAAGGACTATCAAAACTGCATTTTCCTTTGCTCCAGAACAACAACATGCAAGTTTTCTTTTTCTCCAAGTTGATCACAACAAAAGTGGGGGAAAGGAAATGCTCTCCACCCAACCAAGACATCCAATGAAAGGAGAAGCCATCCTTCATCATTGGCCCCCGAGCCCCAACCACAATACAATAAGAGGTGTGATTCAACCCATGGAAACAACTAGCTTCCACAACACACAACATTCTTTCAACATGCATAATTCAATATAAAACATAGTCCAAAAAAAGATAGCAGTTTACAACTACATTTACAAACATTCAAACAAAACTTAGGCTTGATCATGTAAGCCAAGGGAGAAAGGACTATGGGGGAAGCTACATATGCCTCCCAATGGGAATTAGGCATCCACCTATAACAAACCATCAATAAAATTCACCACACATATCCTTATGCCCCCCACAATCCCTCCTTATGCCCCCACACAGTAAGAAATGCAAGCTATTTTTTTCCATGGTGGATCCCAAATCCAAACTCCTCCACAAAATTTTGATTCCAATGGCATTCCCTTATGCCCCCACATGGATTGCCCATAGCCTTATCCTACACCATTCCTATGTCGGTCTACCTAACCAGCCAACAAATAAATCAAAACATGCACCATTCACACAATACAACAAGAAAATATCAGCATAAAAGAAGAGTTAAACTCCTACCTCTCCATAGTAACTTTTGTTTCTAATAGCAAGATTTCAATGCCAAAAACATAGTCCCAAAAACAGAAATCTCCAAGCATGCAAACTTTCTCCAAACTGCTTCCAAAAGCAAGAGCTCAAAACACCACAAAATGCACCCCAAAGAAGTTTGCAAAATGATTCAACAACCTAAAAAAACAAAGAGCATGAATTTTATAGAAAGGGGGAGAGAAGAGGATGATGTGGATCCATGTAGGAAGCCACATCACACATCCTCAACTCCAAACAAAAAGAAAAATTTCATTCTCCCAAGCACAATAAAGAGGTGGGTGAAAATATGACAATTTACTTGCACACTCCAAAAAGCCCACACCCCAAAGGACTGCAAATTAAATAAAATGTAAAAGATTGCAATCAAAACTTGCAACATGATTAATAAAATGCATTATAAAAGTCTAAAATCACCTCTTCAACCATAAGTATGGTTGGTAAATTAAATTTAAAGGTATGGGACAAGTTTTACTTGTCCCACAAGCCTCAAAAATAGCCTCTAAGGAAAAATTCATATTTCCAGGAGGTGGAGTATTTCATACTCCAAAATCTGACTTACACAACTCTTACACAATTCTTACACATCCCTTACATATTTAATAAAAAGATCTAACAACTCCCATTATTACTTTCCCATATCCCAATTTGATTTATTTAAATTTTAACCACATGATTTCTCCCATTAATCTACCAAAATTTAATTAAATGAAAGAAGGAACACATCACTAATAAAATACATACAACAAAAATAAAAAAGGAAACACATTAATAAAATACACAAAACCCATGGTCACATATAAAGGTGACCTTCCCATGGGAATCCCTAACAACAACAAACACAACACAATAAAACAAGTTGCCATGGTGACCTTGTTGAATTCACCTAGAATTCCATTGTGGTTGGTCTCCAATCCCCAATGTTTGTTGTGATATTTAACCTACAAAACAAAAATACCCCCTTCAGCCTTGTGGCCATATCAGAACATCCAACATGATATAAATATAATCAAAAATCATCTAAATATGTGAATCACAACAACATCAAAGCAATTTAACAAAATCACTTACAATTTACATCAACAACATCAAAGTAACAACTATATCATCATCATATAATGTCCATTTCTAAGTCTACTCACAATATCCAAAAATCACATGCCCGAACAACATTCAAACTATATCCATGTCAAATAGTATATCATCATCCACATATGAAGTGTCTCCAATAATCATCATGCATCATAACCAAATCAAGATCAACAATAATCCGTGATCAAATGTCTAACATCATACTAAATCAAAACATAATAATGTCCATAATGAAATCAATTGTATCAAAATAAGTATCAACTGGTGTCAAAGGGAAGTGAGCACTACTAGACATGATTGAGGAGTGGGTTTGTTTCCTGTGGGTGCCGACCTACTTGGTACAGCTGTATAGGGAGCTATGGGCATATCAGAGGATTCAACAATATGGTATCTATCATACTTATTTACTACATTGCTAGGCATATGAGCACATAGTTATTGTGTGCCCACAGGGACTTCTAAGTTAAGATTGGCATCAAGGTGTTGCCGAGTTGGTTATAGGAGATGGGTGCCCGTAGCGACTCATCCGTAGATAGAGGAGGTGTTTAACGATATGAATTATTACAGATGGATGCTAGAGGGATTATATGCTATGGATATTATATGATGACCATATGTGGATTTTTGCATCATATAAAGGAATGGAGGAGGAACTGGAAAATCTATAGTTCGTCGAGATGGATACATCGGATATGTGTCAATGAGCATGATATGATTCCAATGGATAGAGTCTCGATGTCGGTTTGGGCTACATCGAACGTTCCTCCACCATTTCCATAGTACCTTCGTGATGAAGTGGAGAGACCCTTATCTCCACCATAACCAACAAATCCTATAGGGTATGAGGAGCGGGTAGCCGATAGGCATATCGATGATACATACACCACATAAGCATATAGGTAGTGGAGGGTATCCCAACTACAAGAGAAACTTCCTAGACCATGGAAGCCGATTTGGCTATGGTGATCATGCAAAGGGATCGGTTGCAAGGTTAGGTGATAACTTTATAACTACATCTTACTTAGGCACAAGCATAAGGGACTTCCCTCCAAGGATAGGTGTAAGGGTTACGGGCACATATAGCCACATTACATGCCCAACGAGTAAAGGTTTAGGTAGGGGATGAGGGATAGGTTGCATGGTGTAGGCACATGTGACAGATTACGAGCCCGTATAGTCATGCTACATGGGAAGTTAGTAACATAAAAGGCATATGTAACTACATTACAAGTGCATGTACTTGCACATGAACCGATCATACAGAAGCAATAGTAAAATCACATGTATAGGGATGTATTTTATTAGGACAAGATCCATAGGTTGGATCGAGAGTGATCAATCCTCCCGTGTTATATCTATGGCCACTTATAGAGATGTAGAATTAGAGGTGAGGTATTATCAAGATTGGTTGTTGGAAGTTGGTATACATGTTCCATCTTATGCCAAGCACAGAGCACAATAGGTAGCCAGTGTCAAGACTAGGTCATAGACACATAGTTTGAATAGATTATAGAGTCATTGACCACATAGGAAGGGTGAGAGATAGGTTACTAGTTTAGGGAAAAAGATGCCGGTGAGGGTACTAGAGAGATGATGAGCGGGTAGAGACCGAGACTAGATGATGGTAGAAGGGATAGAAAAAGGGTATCCGAGCCTTTATGATGGATGATAGACATGGATGATATCTAACATTGCATTTTTATTCTTGACATATATACCAGATTACGTGTCAAAGATGCGAGATTTTATATGAGAGTTTTTGAGATACTTGTATTTATATCTGTATATTCAGTGTATTGATATACAAACCTTTGATGTATAGATTGATGATGATATTTATATATGATGCACTTGGTTTATTTCCATTGTATTGTTTTCATGGAAACTAGATGTGTAGGCATGGCTTTATAATGATGTATGGTTAGTTTCATTTCCATTATATTGATGTTATGGAAAGTAGACATAGGCATGGTTGAGTCAACATTTTATATGGTTGAATGAGTCAATTTCTACTGTTGTGATGTTATGGAAACTAGATGTTTAGGCATGGTTGAGTCAGATGTAGGCATGGTGGAGTCAATTAGGCATGGTGGAGTCATTGTCATTGTATTGGTGTTATGAAAAATAGATGGTTTAGGCATGGTTGAGTTGAAAATTTCCAAGTTATTGTTTTTATGGAAATTAGATGATTGGTATGGTTGAGTTTAATTTGGTTTTGATTTAATTTCCAAGTTATTGATTTTATGGAAAGTAAATGATGATGTATATTTTTGGTTTAAGTTAACTTCCAAATTATTGTTTTTATGGAAACTAAGTTTTTTTTTTTATGGGGGAAAATATGATGGGGTAAAAGAGTGGTTGAGCTAACCTCAAAGGGCCCCATGCCCTAAGAGTGCTGCCTACATAGCCCTTGTGAAAGGGGCCTTAGAAAAATAGTTCTCCCATCGGATATGGAAGAATAAGATGATGTATGTGAATAGGTTGGTGAGTTTATGTATGGTTAAATGATCAAGGTCAGTTAGGAATGGTTGTGTCTAGGTTGATTAGGAATGGTTGTATCTAAGTTTTTAGGCATGGTTGTGTCTAGTTTGTTTAGGCATGGTTGTGTCTAGGTTGTTTAGGTAAGATAGAATGTGTAAGATGAGTTGATTAAAGTAGATGATGAATGTAAATGTAGGTGAAAGGAGAATAAATCCTAGAAACAAAGTGTTGAAGTTATTTTCCTATGTAGAAGAATCAATAAGTAAGCAAAGGGGTGAACGGTAGAAGAGGCGAAAATGCTCCATAAGTGGCAAGAACCATTATGAGCATACCAAATACTAGCTTATGAACTTAAGCCCCTAAAGGTATTGCATGATTGAAATTTCTAGGGGTGAAAGAAGTGGCATGATCACTATGTGTGAAGTACACATGTCATCCCTTAAATAGGTAGCAGAGAGAATAAAAAGAGGTAAGGTGGAGGATTGTGTTTAGCATAACCTTGTTGTGAGACAACATGCCCCTTTTGCAAGATACCCAAAACTAGAATAGGAAAGTCCATGACCAAAAGTTTGTTATTTTTCTTGATTTTTCTTTTCTTTTTCTTTCATAGACTGATTAATGTGGGAAGTCTATGTTGGGATAAATAGGTTCTCCTTGAGGTCTTCATGAAGTTGATCAATGCGGGAAGCTTTAAGATAATTTTTATTTTGCTTTTTTAGAAATAGTCATCTTTTTGGATAGAATTTGTACAATAAGATAACTTTTTATAGCTGTCCTTTGAGATATCAGTCTACTTATACCACTAAGAAAGAGAGGTATGTTTCCTTTAGAGGGATTCATTGATTTGCGATAATTTTGACTCAAGGATTTGACTTTCTGGTTATCCCATGTACATTTTATTGATTTTTATTTTTGAAATTTAGGTCATGGACAAGACTATGAAGGAGTGTAAGCCTTTTGTATGAAGGAAAAACCATAACACAAAAGAGGTTAACTATGCAAGAGAGATTTCAAGTGACCAATGACCATGGGATTCCATCCTGAAAAGGACAAAAAGTATCCATGAGAAGTATTCCATGAGTAGAGATGTGATACTCATATTGAAGATAAGGTTAAAAAATTATGGATAATCACACAATTCTATTTGATTCATTGGTATTTGAAATAGGTAGGTGGAAGGAGAGGTTCTATTAAGGGATGAGCATGTAAGTGACATAAAGTGATGTGGTACTTTATTCAACAATAGAACGGTCAAAGATGCAAGGCATTAAGGGGCTTAGGTTCAGGTTTACCTTTGAGATAAGATAAATGATAAACACTTGATGCATAGGTATGGGTGACAATGTAGGGTCCAAGCGAATTAGGGTAAAACTTGCCTCATTTACGTTTCTTAGCTTTAGTTATATGTTGATTTCCTTTTAATACAAGATCACAAAATTTGAATTTTTATTCATGAACATGTTTTTCATAGAAAATTTTGATACATTTTTAGTAGATTTGAAGGTGGTCAAGAGCATTTAAATGGCATTTGTCTATTAAATAAAGTTGTGCTAAATGGTCTTGGAAAAATTTGTCATCATTGATCATATCTTTAAGTGAGATATTAAGATATGGAATTTGGACTTTAAGAGGTAGGACTTATTCAAAGATAGAGTGCCTTAATATCATGCATCACAACCACTTTACTTGATGGAGTTTTAGCTACAAACCTCCATCTTGCTTTAAATTTCTAGACACACTTGATCTATTGACTAGTTTTTAAATGGCATGTAAATATTTATTTGTCATTAACTTCATGATCATGTAGATGGTCATTCGAGCTTTTGTACCTACATTAACTATGATCATAGTCATCTTCTTGCTCGACATACCAAACTCTACTTGACTTGTTATTCTCATATCTTGACACCTTGCTAATGGCCAAATTTCTAAACACACTTCGATACGAGAAGAAGAGATACAATCCCAACTTCCACATGTGTCAATAGACCCGTAGGTCACCTAGAAAGAACATTGTATGCTACGTTTGATCCTATTCTAACATCTTGTCAATTTTAATGCTCCGACTCTTTGCGATATACCTTATTTTTGTTACTAGACCTTAATAATTTCTTCAAACAAATCACCTTGCTGATTTTTCCTTCACTGGATGTCTTTAGGTCACCAAAAATTTACAACCATTTGGACCACTATCATACCATCATTCCTAAAAGACTCACTATATCTGTACTTTATTACTTCTTGACCAAATATTGATATCCCCTAAGTATCACCTTCACGCAAACACACATTTTTCATGAAAATTTAGTACAATACCCTCACAAACAATGTGATATACACCAATTTTTTTAACATACCTTATGGAGTAAGATACTGTGTTAGAGATCTCCTTACACCACTTTGAGGCTATTTAGACATTAAGAGCACCTTCTTGCACAACCAATTTACAATACTTAGTTTGAAATACTTTACACAATTACACTACATAGGTTAGATGAAATTCTTAACATGCTTTGAAACTTTCTTGAGTGCCTTCACAAGTATGAACCTTATGAAAGAACTAACATGACACCATATAGTAACTAAGATGCATTTTCAACAAAGATTTGGTCACGATAGGATTGAAACAAAACCTTTGATAAGATACAAATTTTCAAGCATAGTCACAACTTTAGACACCTTCAAGACACAAAATATTCATTTCAACTTACTATGAGGGTCACTTTGTAGGTCAAGATCACTCTTTATAGAATTCAACAACTCGATTATGAATTTGGTGTATCCACATTCCATGTCACCGCAACATAAATTCAAATCACTTAATTTCCTTGAAAGTTCATATTAGGCCCCTATCACCTGTAGCTCAACTCTTCATACTTTTTTGAAAGTATTTCACAGTCCTTATAAGACATGGCAATCCTTGTAAACACTTCCTCTTGACCTTGATAAAGAAAACTCGGCTTGTAAAACCACTTGTAGACTCTCAAATTTGGATATATACTAAGATGATTACGCATAATTTTCCTTGTAACCTCTAAGATAAGTTTGATTGTGGCTTTCAAGACACCCTTGACATATAATAAAAATCTACAAAAACTTCACATGACTATATGACTGATGACTTGATGAGCTACATCATGACTCACCTACTATAAATTTTGCACAAGATACTTGACATTACACTCATACCTTAACATTAATACATTTCATACTAAATGATACATTTTTGATGACCTTAGTGAATTAAAATTCCAAAATCGTGACAACAATGATGACTGAAAGACATATATTTGGAGACAATTAGTTACAAGCTTCTAAGCATTTTATAGACACAATAGATAGTGTCGTAAGCCCCTTTGCAAAAATAACTCAAATTACTTAAATATGAATGCAATCCATAACATATTTACCCATGACATCTTATTTTTGATAGATTTACTGACTTTATTGATAGCACGGACCAGAAAACCATTTAAAAAAACACAACTTGACGATAAAACATGCCTATTAAGGACAATAGAACCACAACTTGCATTCCTTACACCTACATACATGATAAGATTCAACCTTAATGAGTTATAATAATAATTCTAAGAGAGAGAGAGAGCATCTTGAACATGACTCAATATTGCTTAAACCTAGATATATGAATCTTAATGAAAATATAGACTTGTACATGACACAAACTTAGACACCTACTAGGTACAAGGCCTTGAAACTCATGAATGGATCATTTCTCATAACTTATTACCCTCAAAGTGTCCCAGAGACCTATTTTCTTCAAATTGTATTTCATAGGAGCTTGAAACGAATTCAAACACATATGATCTTCTTTAACAAGTGTAACCATACTTCCTTAACTTTGACTTGAGCTCTTTCTTGATGCCATAAGAACCTTATTTGAAAAACCTTATTGGATTAAGCCAGAATTAGTGTTCTTGACCTATTTGGATTGGGAAATATCTTCTTGGCCTTTAGATTTTACATAAAAATCTTGGATTCATTTATAGGACTAAATTTCTTCTTGAAAACCCTTACATTTGATGCTTGAAACCTGCTGCTTCTTCTTGGTGTCTCACCTTGGAGAAAAAAATTAGTATCATGACCTTATCTGTGGCACTTATGACATATTAAAACATTCTTCTTCCTTCTAGGTTCAAAAAAACTTAAATTCCATCCACAAACCTTTGCTCTATGCCCATAATAATAACACGAAAAGCACCCACCTTTGAAGAGACCTATATCATCCTTTAGAGACCTTTTGCAATCTCTAGCTCTATGACCAAAATCATGACAAACATAGTAATAAATATTAAATGATGAACCATAACTCATAACATTAGGTTGTCTAATGGAGTTATACCTTGTTGGATCAGCCTTCTTATTCACCTTCTCAATTGATTTAGTACTTAGACCAACTTCATCATCATGATTTCCTTCAAACCATAGCCCTATTTTGCAACTTTTGGCCTTTTGACCTTCTAGAACTCCATCAAGATATTTAGAGCTCTTCTTAAGCCTCTCATACATCCTTAATCTACTAGGCGCTTTATCCAAATACGATTCTAGGGATTTTAGTCTCTTCATACTTGGAACAATATTATTCTTTGTTATATTTAGTAGGGGGAATATAATTAACATATTACAAACCCACCATTAAAACAAAAATATTATAGATTATGATATGTAGTCGATTAGACACATAAATAACTTAAAATAGATAGAGAATTACATAGAATAATGAGAAAGAGCTGAAAGTAGATAATCAACAAGACCATAGACAAATGACACCATATTTAAGTGGAAAACCACGAAGGAGAAATATCCACTAGTAAAGCACTTGTCTTTATTGAGAATTCACATGAGTTTTAACCCAACACTTCCAATTTCACGTTAGTCTTTTTAGTGTCTACTGCAGAGCTATATCTCTTGATAAATTAATAAAATCATCATTGATTGCATCTTATAATCATATCTCAAGGTATTTATGTGAGTCTGCATACAAATGTATACATTGTAGACAACCAATCTCGAGAGGGATCACCCAAATCAATGTGGGTGGGTGAATCGGTCAAGCCACTTCACTCTTAAATGTGAAATACCTTCACAATAAAGTTTGATGAACAAAATTTAATATAATATTAGGGAATACTATAGTGGTAGATCTCACTTGACATCATTACCCCAATACTCCCCCTTAACATTAAGTGGGAAGAAAAATCAGACATGCCAAATTCCTTGAATCGACAATAGTGATTCAGGATAACATGTAAACAAGGGAAATCCAAACATCTTCCCATACAAAAATTCTTAAGACCAATGCTTTACATATGAATAACTACATAAAATTATGGAGCCTTTTATAAAATAAGGCACACCCATAGCTAAATATTCATTAGGATTTACAAGTAACTTCACATAGAGTGACACCTTTACTTATTACAAGATGGAGTAAGTATTTGAAGTTTACAAAAAAATTCCTTATGCATTTTCTCATGAGACTTACAGTTCACATACAATGTTACAACCATGTGTAACCAATCCCTAAAGGATCACTTTATTACATACAAAGTGGGTGGTCATGATCCAATCTTAAAAGTTGACCCGAGTCTTTTATAATAATCCATCAAGAGGTGGAATTGTCATACACACTCCCTCTCAATGAAAACTCTGATGGGTCTAACAAGGAACAAAACTTGCAGTAGTTCCCAACACACAATGGCTTGGGGAAGGTATTTGTAACATAATCTTTGATGTTGAACTAGATTATTTATCAAGATTAATAAAGCCTTCACATAGAGGAGGAATACTTCTTTAGCTCCTATGTGTATCACTTCTAGAAACCTCTTTAGCCACATGGCTCTTTTGCTACTCCAAGTGATGACACCTACATAAAAATGTGAACAAAAATCTAGCTGAATATCCAACACAACATCATTAAATATCATAATAAGAATAATAGAAATCATAAAGATTTTCACTTTTAACCAATTATAATGTTAAACACTAGTTGTATAAAAACTAGCATATCACTATGCTTAACAACTAACAAATACGTTGAAATACTTCCAACATATTACACTTTATAAAATATATATTAGATGCAATCAATATTGGATGTCTCCAATATAAACACAAATGCATCCCCAAGTGTCATTTGATATGCATATAATAATATTTTACTAATCACATAAAATGATTTATCAACATATGTATATCTTTATATTCTAAGTCTTTACATAATGAGATAATACATGATAGATAACACATCCAACAAATAATCAAATTATTCAAGAATAGCCAAGCATGCACTTTGAAAACATGATGCATTAAATAGTGGAAAAACTCGTGGATTTATGTGAATTTTGCTTCAAAAAATGACCATGTAGGCACCTTTTTTAAGTCTAGACATGTCATATATGCTAAACTAGTAGAGAAGAGTGAAGAAAAATCTTAAAAAATCATTTTGTGTATGTTTTTAGTTATAGTTATGCTTTTTATATAGTTTATAGAGTTATTACTTTAACACTGTGATTGTTCTCATTAATTTCATCTTGATTTGGATATGATTTATTCCATTTCCTATTTTTGAAATTTGATTTCTTTTTTTATTTACAATCCTCTTTCTTATGGCCAAATTTTCCACAGTTGTGACATCTACCATCAAAACTTACTCTTAAGTTTCTTGATTTCTTGTCTTTACAAGGGGGTTTAAGAGATGGTTTTTGATTTATGAATCTAGAAGGATTACTTTTTGATTCTTGATTGAGATAAAATTTATGAAATTTTCATGTATATTGATTTGTATAATGAAATATAGCATCTTATCTTGAAATAGTTCACGATTACAATAGATGCAACCTAGAATTTACCACTAATAATCCAGTGCCGACACATCACCTAGCCTAAGCTGAGTACTCACCCAAAGCACACAAAGGTACCAAGACCCTCCTTAGAGTTGCTTGTGCAGGATGTGAACATGATGAAGATATAATGTATTCAGATCCATAAATAGCATAAACATTCCACAGAGCATATTCCAGATCTAGATCTTAAAGAATCATGAATCAAATGATAAACATAATGAAATCAACCATGTAAGAATCGATTCATATCATGTCTAACACTATTATTCACCCAATAAAATCCATTATATTCAAACATAGTAAATATAGAAGATTCTTATAATAAGTAGTATAGTAAATTTATGTGCGCATCAAATTTGGCAACATAACTCCATAATAGCTCATACACAATGTCTCTCTAACTACACAGATTAATATATATTTATCAGGGTGGGAATTTCCCTTCACCGCTTATGCACTTACTAAAATAGGTCGCATGCTGAAAATAGTCATGCACCTTTACAATAACATGAAAACATGCAAGTTCACTAGTAATAGATCTCTTATAGTTAATCGCGGTAGTAATCCTATTATTAACTTGAACTAAAGCATGGAGATTAGTAGACACTCTTCCCAAAATAGCATTTTCATGTCACACAAGTCTCCATCCCATTGTGTGCTCTATACACTATCTCCAAAAATATCTCGTAACCATGAAAATGGATAAGTCTCAAATCAATCTTTATTTTGTGCATGTTTCCTTCCTATCCTTCCACGCCTTCAAATATGTCTTTTTCATGTGCACGAATCTTATGTGTGCCATCTCCTTAGTGTCATATTATGTTTGCTCAACATTAGCCCACACCAAACTACATTTCCATCCTGACAATGGGGTTCCTCCTAATATTCCAAAAGAATAAAGAATGATAATGGAAAGAATTTAAAGAATTAATTTACAAAGAATGTCACCCTCTGTGTCAACCGGCAGTTCAACTCTAGATATTATTCTTCAATCTCAGGCCTCCTAGGCTTTACAATCATCTAATGTATTTTTGGTCTTTTCTCGGAATGTCTACAATGATGGATTCCATTTCATCCTAGGTCATCTCTCCCTTTTCATTTTGTAATACTATGACAATTTTAGCCATAGCAGACATCCTTCCCTCCAAAAGATCCATATTTTATGTTATGAGCTTGCCAAGCTCATTCAATCTCTCCTTATGTGGATATTGTGCTGTTGCAAGGGCTTCACACTTTTTCTTCACTAATGCCAATCATGCTCGTGTGCCCCAAAGTCTCATCCTTCATTGCTTTCAGAACTTCATCATCTTCTATTATAGTTCTGATCATGATCACTGCATATGGAGCTACACATATGTTCAAATCTTGATCTGGTTTCTTTATCTCATCTTGTAAAGTTTGGAGCAATTCCTCAAATGCGATAAAATATTTCTAACCACAGAGGCCATTGATCTCTCTACTTCCTATTTAGGGTCATTTGGCATTGGCATGCGAATTTTTCCATCCTAAAGCACCAAATCAATTAACGTACGCACATAATGCATAACTAAAGAAAACTTTTTAGGTACCTTAGAATCTAAGTGCTTTTTCCTTTTTATCTTCTCATAGTGCTCTAATAGTGGTAACCTTATCTATGTTCCTCCATGCCATACGTAGATACCTTAACGAGGAATCACTCACCTGCTCATTAGACATGAGAGTGGGCTTTATAGTCATGTGCCTGCTTTGTGGTTCCTTCTTCATTCTTTAGGACACACATGACTCCTCACATACATCAAAATCGGGCTCATCCATGTGATTTTGCATGTACCAGGCTAATTGTTTCCTCACACATGTAGTGGCCATGTCTAGGTCCATCAAATCCCATTCATACAACCCCTTAAGGCCCATTATGCTCTAGAAACAGAACGGAAAATTTTACTTGTGTCCTTAGCATAGCCCATACTTAGCCCAAAATGATCTCCAATGTTTCTCTTCATTCTTGGCCCCTTAGGAACTTGAGCGCCAAGGTTTAGAGTTAGATATTTGATGTTTTGAGCAATATCATGCTCTGTTTATTTTTCCTCCTTCACACCTTCCTCTTCATCCTTCATATCCTCATCCCTAGGTTCTTCCACATCTTCTAGATGTACAAGGGTTCTAGGTGTGCTCTCTGTAGACTCCTCCACCTCCTCATTCATCTTTAGTTTTCTCTTCTTCCTCTTAGTTGTCTCTTTTTGAGGAGAGAGTTGTGGTGATCTCCTCATAGGCTATGGGGTTCCCATGCCTTGGGTCCTTGTTCTTCTAAATACCCTTTTAAAGTGGTGCTCTCCATGGACTACTTCCAATTCCAAGTCTTCATCCCATATTTTTACTTGAGGTGGAGTACCCGTACGCTCAATCTCTACTTTATATGTGGGCTGCCTTTGGCCTTTATGATCTAATCCACCTCTATCTTCATGTTCTTCATCCTACTCATTTACAAATATATTTTCTAGACAATGTGGGGATTACACGTTGTCCAATGTATATTTTCCTTTAGGTGACCCTGGGAGCATGAACTCATTTTCTACATACTTGTTAATCTCCAGCTTAGGATTAAGCTAAATGTATACGAGCATGGATCCACTTTTCCTAATAGACAAGCTTACTAGATTCATACTTATGACATCTCTCAATGTAAGTAGCTTGACTGGATACACATATGCCTTCCTCAGAGTGTGGTATTCACAGTCTACCTTGTATGCATTAAAGTTTAGGCAACGCGCATTAGTAAATTGGTGGACTGATTCCTAGAAGTAGTGCAATATGAAGGCATATGATAGTTTGCACCATGGGATCCATGCCTCATCCCTCATTACAAATCATATGATGTAGAAGTGTTGGTACACCGAAAACTATACCGCCTTTCCCACCATTGAAGGTAGCTCCTTGGGAATGTGTCACTCCTCAAATTCTCGCGTGAAGCCGGTCATACCACATCTCCACCCTCTTCTTAAATGACCCAATAATTGATCCTTCATATAAATATTTGTCACAACTCTTCGTGAGGGACTTATTTTCCATGGGATACTCCCAAATATTATTCTTTGGCCCATCACGCACTCTAGTTTCTACAAACACAAGTGAAAGGAGGATAGTACCAAAACTTATCTTCTCTCCTGTGTGCACTTCCTCAACAATGGTGTCTATAATGTAGCCTGTTAGGTTGTAGAATAATCCCTGAGACATTTTCTTTGCAACATGTAACCACATGGTATTCAACTATGACCATCTCTCTTGATCACTAAACTTGGTTACCAAATGCGTAGCTTCCATTACCACTAGGTACTTCTTCAATTTATTAATTTCCATTCCGTGTGGACCCTTAGTATACCCCAAATCATTTCTTGTCTCTACGATTACTACTTTATCAATTAGATCACTAGCAAGGTCTACCCTGTGCCCTTCAATCCTATCAGTTTCAAAATCAAGGCTACTATGATTCGACCCATCATCTAATGAAATAGAAGAAGTCCTCATGGACCCTACTCATTATCCATTGGTATAATGCTTCATAATTTCCAAAATATGGGAGCTCATATAGCTGATAGAATCCTACCTACTTCAAACATTTCTTCCTAACATCATCGTATATTGGCATATCCTCCACTATGTGCTTGTTTGTCTTTGTATTCAACAATGCATCCAAATATTTCTTGTTGTCAGATGTACGGTGGTTGTAGTCACTTATTTTTCACCTGCAGATGTGGGAATCCCACTCTTGTTTGACTATCACACCTTCTGGGTACTACATCTCTAAAAAATTACTCTCGAGATCCATTTCAACTTCATCTTCTACCTTCTTCTTTCCTTTCGTGCCTATTGCAGGTGCTTTCTTTGGTGCCATCGTAAAAACCCACCTTTTCCCTATCTATATTAAGAAAACTCAAACCATATCTTGATTATGCATGCCCTATCTTGAAACCATGTGCCCTAGCTTCTTTTCAATGCCTCTGCTTCACTCAAACCCTTCACCAATGGGGACGTAAGCCTCTTCCGTGCAATAATCCACTCTCCATGTCTGGTTTCACACTCTTCACACCTCAATATGACTCACTCGGCTCAATCGCACTTAGCTCACTCAAATACTTGTGATCGCAAAGGTAAAAATGAACCCGCATCACGTCCTTACATAGATTTTCAAAAAGTTAGTGCATTAATTTCTCCTTCACCAACCAACAATCCTCTCATTAATTGACCATTTTCACAATATCCGCTTAGTACATCTTCACACCCCAGCTATAACCTTATAGCGTACTTTCCTACCTTCGGCTACATACTTTTCTTGACACACTTCCATGTGCTTGAGTACCTCACTACTATGCCTTCCCCTAGTAGTCTCCATGGCTGATACTTACCTCATATTATATTGTTCCCTCGTTTATCTCCATCTATGGTCATATTTTTTAAAACAATCTCCTTTCTAATAAATCATCTCCAAACTTAAATAACACCTATAGCAGGTTTGTTCCTTTATGTATACCTAGTTATAAATAGACACCCCACACCAATGGTATGTGCAATCCTCTATGCATAAAAATTATTTAAATGGTACTTAACTTCCAGGATGCAAATGCACTTATTACACAAAACACCAGCTAATTTGAAAAGCATAGTGATGGGAAAGGAAATACATTAAGTAAATATAGAAATGAAAACCTAGTCTAAATGGCAACACCGCTTTTTATTACAAACACCAAGAAAACTTATTTATGGTAGGGCTTCAACCTACTATTGTTGAAGTAAATTGGGTAACCGTATCCCATCAAGTGTCTCTAACTGAAAAATGCTTGATTTGAGTATGTGATTGATAATATATGATCCCAACCAATGCACTTTAAGCTTTCTGGATGGCGCAAAATTTGGAGTCATATAGAAGCACCATCTGTCCCTTCTCAAGATTTTTATCCCGATGTACCTGTCATGCCATGCCTTCTACCTAGCCTTTTCCTTCTTCTGACTCCAACATGCTATGACACGCCTTTCATCCAACTATATAAATTTATCAATTCTTTCTTCCAAAGCTTTCTCATTAGCTAGACCTCTAGTGTGCGCAATACACAAAGAAGGTAACATGAATTCCATAGGAATAATTGCTTCTGTGCCAAACACCAATTGAAAGGGTGTGGCCTTTTTAACCTCTTATATGTTGTTCTATACACCCAAAGAACGACAGAAACTTTATCATCCCAATATTTCCTTCCAACGTCACAAATTTTTGTCAATTTATGGCTCAAAATCTTGTTGAAGGCCTCAATAGTCCCATTTTCTTGAGGATGATAGGGTGTAGTCTTATGGTGTGCAATCATAAATTCATCCAATAGTATCCTGATTGTTTCATTCAGAAAGTGTGTACCCCTATCACTTGTCAAGCTTAGCAGGCATCCATACCTTGTAAGAACATTTTCCCATAAGAACACGACTACTTAGCTATTGTCAGGTCCACAGTAGGTGCTGCTTCTACCCACCTTATAAGATAATCTGTGCAAGTGATGATGTAGCGTGATCCAGTTCTACGTGTGGCTGGTGAAATAGGACCCAAAATTCTATAGCCCATTTTTCAAATGACTCTACACTAGGAATAGGTCTTAAAGGCATTTCATCTCTTTTCCCAGGTTTACCAACGCATTGATAGTGATCACACACCTTACAATATGCTTTACAATCTTTGTAGAGGGTCTCCCACCATAATCCAATGAGTAGAATCTTACACGCAATGGCATCACCTACATAGTGCCCACATACAATACCACCATGAGCCTCTTCTATGATGTTCATGTGCTTGTTCTCTAGTACACACTAGTGTAATAATTCATCTCAACCTAGCTTGTATAGGTCACCACTAATCAACATAAAAGGTGTTGCGCAAATTGCAAGTTATTTCTTCTCTAAGGATTTCATTCCTTTTGGCACCATACCTATACGTAAAAAGATAGCAATATCCTCTAATTCCGAAGGTGTGCGTTGTAACTTGTATAAATGTGCATCCAAAATTGTATCTTCAATTTTACTTGTGCATCCTCCCTCGAATGAATTCTTGATAAGTGGTTTGGGCAAGAGTTACTTTTCCCTAGTTTTACCACAACTGTGAAATCAAATTCTTGGAATAAGAGCACCCATCGACATATGTGACCCTATAAAATGGGATTATTTACCAAGTATTTCGATGCCATGCAATTGGTGTAAAATATGAATGGTGTTGCTAGAAGGTATTGTCTAAATTTATGCACTGTGTAGATCATTGAAAAAGATTTGCACTTAGTAGTTGTATAATTCTGCTTTGCAGGAGTCAACTTTCTACTAGAAAAATAGATAGGATGATCTATAATACCTTCTCCATGTCGAGCTAACATCATGACAATGGTCGTGCCAGAGGTGTCCACATGTACATGAAATGGTTGGTCCCATGAGGGAAAACGCAGAATAGGAGCTATAGTAAGTCTCTCCTTTAATGTCTCAAATGCGTGCTACTACGCTTCTCCCTAGTAAAATGTCCCTTTTACTTTTAGTAACTCTTCCAAGGGTACATAAGCTATAGCATATCCTTTGATAAATTTCCTATAATACCCAGTGTATTGTAAACACTAAAATTAGGTCACACTCCCTTTTGTCCCTCGACATATAAGCACATGACCCCCTTCACCCCACTAATATTAATTTGATTAATTTAATTAAATTAATGCATTATCATCACTATATTTATTATTTAAATAATATCTACATATATAATTCACTTAGACACCTCACCAAGCCAACTAAACCTAAGATCTATTCTTAAGAATTCTCATAACTAACTAAGACTTACCTAAACCCTAAAAATCAATGCCTACATTCCCTCTAACCACATTCCCGCATGCTCACAAGAGGCTCTGAGTCTAATCCATGGGATAATGACACGAGATCTAAGGAAATCAGGAGGATCTCCCTAGTTTAGTAAACCTAGGAAATCCCACCTTGACCGACGTCAGTTACCCCTAACCGTCACCGGTTAAGCCAGACCGTTGTCGGTTACCCCTTTTAACCCAAAACAACCTTATTCTCAAGGTTGGAACTTGGAAGTTGGAAGTTGGAAGCAAGAAATTTGATGAGCAAGACCACATCTTAGAGAGATAATGCATCTTCAGAGAGCCAATTCCAGCAAAAAATCACATCCAAGGAAGGAGATTGAGCATCTTCTCTTGCACAGCCATCCCAGCCATGATCTAATCTATCCAAGTAAAGAGGAGTGTACATGCAGCCCATGCAAAATATTTTCTTCAGTTGGTGATCACTTGCAACCTTCAAACTCATTATCAACACCTCCATTCCTCACACACAGACATTCAGGAATGAAATCCAAGTACAATATCATACTTTCCTGGTTATTTCATTTCTTCATCATTTTATCATCCATTGTTTATCTTGCTCCCTATTGACCTTCTCCATATTTTCACCTCCGTATACCCCCTAAAACCTCACAAAAGCCTACTACAGTTACCCAATACATCATCCCAACCAACCCATCCCTTTGTGTAATCACAAAGGATACCAAAAGCCCATTCTATGACATTTAAAGATCTCACAGTAATTGGCACCGGTTATACCTAACCGTCGTCGGTCACCCCTGACTGACACCGGTCTCTGTGTTTTCCCACACAGCTCTTAATAGAGACCTACCCACCTAATTTTATCTCCTACCCGAGATCTTTATCGGACTGTAGAGAGACCCGAATCAATCATTTGACCTTTGGATTGTATTCTATCTTAGCCTATTACATTAGATCTATTTTCTTATTGTGTTTTAAGTGAGATACCTAAATCATTTCAAAATAACAATAGGATTTACTTTGTTTACAACATTGAATTGTTTAAAACAATGGACTGACAACCATCTAGGAAGTATCATACTTCTCGGATCTAGCTCATGCTAGGCAGTTCACTACCCATATTGTTTAATCTTTTCTGGTGGTCTTGTTTTCATTACAGGTAGTTCCTCCTAGCCAAAAGGAATCTCTCACAATCAGCTATGGATTCAAAGTCATACACGCACAACAACCCATCAACCAAAATTTGAACAAGTATTCCTCCTATGCCCATTACCCTATCTATTTCATCAATGCTTCTAAGAAACAATCTAAGAAAAAGGTGAAACATTTTGGCACACCTGGTGGGACCCATCTGGGGTTCCTTGCATTTCATTCATTCCTAGGAAAAAATTGTGTGTTTGTTTCCCTTCTAAAAAAACATACACACTAATTTTCTTCCCTGGTAATCCACTTCTCCTTTCTATTTTCTCTAAAGGAAACTTTTCTTTTAGTGTAATTAAAAAGAACCATTTCTTCATGTTTTCTACATTGTAGTGAAAGAGCATCCCTCTTCCTCTTCATCTTATTGTGTCATCCAATTTCACATTTTCGATTTGGATTTAAAAACAAGTGCATTCCATTTTGATTTATTACATTAGCTCACATTAATTGAGGGAAACCTATACGTTGGAAGTCATGACCAGCTGATGGTTGACAAGTGAATCATGGAAAAGCACTTCTATCCTTTTCTCTTTCTTTGAGTCTTACCAAACCACACAAAAATTCAAAATACATACATTCTTAAACAACATCTTACATGGAAGAATCTGTAGTGATCACACGATCACGACATAGTGGGCACCCAGCTCACTGCTCTGTCAAGTCATACTTCGAGAAAAAGCTCGCCCCCACCATAACATACCAAAACCTCACCTTTTAGATCTCCTTCTTCGTAGGAAGCCATCCTCACAAAAAAAACTCTATTTCACAATTCATGTGACAGGTCCTAAATAGCATAAGCTACATAAACATAATAGAAAATGCACTCTTAGGATCACATTTTCTTAGTGTTTTTGCTTGGCTTGCATTCGAGGTGAGAGATCACGTTCATCCCTTTTTCTTATTCATCCTTGCATGCCCCTCATCATAGCTGGTGTATTCCAACTTCACTTGAGTGTGCCTAGGCCATATCATCATCATTCCCGAATTCTAGTTCTTGATTCTACATCGATTTTAATTCACAACCACTTTCTTTCATCATTGTTTCAATTTCACAGTAACTGTCGTCGGTTACCTCTGACCGCCATTGGTTATATCCAACCGACGTCAGTTGTAGGTCCTTTTGCTAATCTACTCAAAAGGACATTTTACTCCATTTTCTTCCACTTTTCATAGTCTTTGTCACTGTCATTATTCCCATTGACATTTTAAACATCCCCAAATTTGGCATACCTGTCAGATTTTACCTTCGCCTCACTTTGTTTACTCATTGTCCATTTTCTACGGATGGCCGTGATGGTTACCCCCGATCGACGCCGCTTGCCTAACCGACATCGGTTAGCCTTGTTTCACATTCCAACCACCGTTTGTTACTTCATCCATTTTTATCACCAGATTCACATGTTCCTACTTTTTCTCTGTATCATTTATAGAGAAGCAGCCCTACTTGATCAATATTGGTTCACATGGTGCTAACCCAAAGACAAGCAAGCACCCTTGTGTTCCATGCCAGTTACCAACCACTCCCACCTAGTCCTTCACCACCTTCTATTTTATCACCAGCCATGGATCCCATCCAGCCTACTACTATCACTACGGAGATGAGGAGTTCACATGACTCCTTGACCAAAACCCTACCACCTTGCAGTTTTACCTTTCCCACTCATCTACTCGAGATGCCTCGAGTCAATTGATATACGGCATGCCCATATCTATCCCCCAACTCCCACCTAATTCCGCATCAGCTCCATTTGGGTCCGTGCTTCCTACATCCACTTTACCCCTAGTTGTTTTGTACTTAGGTTCTATACCCACTATGAATACTACATCTGTTACCTTTGTGGTACCCATCACACCCACCATACCCTTGAAAACTACCCCAAACACAACCTCATCCACCTCTAATGTCTCATACATACATGTAGCTACATTCCCACCTCTAGTGTTGGTGACCCCTACACCATTTTAAAACATAGTTCTTTCCATTCTATAATCATTAGCCCCTATTACCACTAGGGTTACCATGACCCTTCCACCCCCATATACATACTACCAACAACTACCTGTTTCATCTATTATTCATTTTGGGTACGTACCCCCTATTTCCTTGCCTTATTCTCCACCACCTTACATGGCATCCCCATACACTAGAATGCCACCCCCATTATATGCCCAAAACCAACCTCCTCACGCTATAGGAGGCATCCAATCATCACAACCCACCAATGACCTAATTAAATTGATGTTGGACAAGATGTAGACATTGGAGGCATCGGTTTCTAGCTCCCGCAACACTCTCACCTATGATGAGATTTGCAACGAGCCTATTCACCCATCCATTCCTATCCATTCATACCCTATGCATTGGGAAATTCCTAAATTCAATCACTTCAATAGCAAAGAAGACCCCAACAACATTTGCGGTCGTTCAAACATGGGTGTTATCTGATCACTCATGATGATGCCTTACTTTTGAGAACTTTTCCCATGTCCCTCACTGGACCTGCATTAGATTGGTATAGTGGGTTACCCAAACACTCTATATTCTCATTCAATTAGGAATCCACAACCTTCTTGGATCATTTCTCTATCAATATCATCAAGAAGGTTACCATGACTGATCTATATTCCACACATCAGTATGAGGATGAATCCATCACAGATTTTGTCACTCACTGGCGCAGCCTGATCAATCAACTTACCTTCCAACTGCCACAAACTGAACTCATCAACCTCTTCACATGATCTTGCACTAGACATATCTCCCCGACCTTGTAGGTCCAAACCTTCCAAACATTCAATGAGGCATTCACTATGGCACAAAATTTAGAGATTTAGGCCATCGAAGAGAAGAAAATCCAATTACGAAATAAGAATTTGACATTCAAGTTGAATGAAACCTCTTCTTCTTCCAAACCACAAACCAATTATTCCAAAACTAAGGGCACCACTAATGCAGTGGTACTCAAGGCTGGCCCAGCTCATCCATCAAATCAAGCTACACCCTCATCTAATCTATCACCTATCTAGGCTTTTTGATTCAGACAAGAGTAGTGAAAATATACCCCAATTAGGGAACCTTACTCTTCTGTCTTAGAAAAGCTTATCAAAGATGGAGCCATCACCCTTACACCCATAAAACCCACACTAGTTTTTAGCTTTGCTCACTCCATGCCCGCATGGTATAAAGAGCATGATTTTTGTAACTATCACCGAGTGAAAGGTCATAGTGATGGCAACTGCATCACTTTCAAGAATATTGTCCAAGAAATGCTTGAGAAAGATGAGTTAAATTTGGATAATCCTAATGCCACCCCAACCAAAATCTACAAATCTTCAAAAACATTTCCAAACCATGCCCCTTCATCCAATCAAAACGGTGAGACATCCACTCATGATACCCATACCCGTGAGGTTCACGCTATCTTTAATGAGGTACCTGTTACCTCTCAATTACCTCACATCCCTTCCATAGAGGAAATCCTATCCAAAAATCCTCCTTCCACATTGGAACCAACCTTCACTATTCCTTGACCAACAGAGGAATACCTTTCATCTCCTTCATCACCTACGGAGGGGTCTTCCAATAACATTGAGACCATCTCACCCCTAGCTTCTCCACTTAGAGAACCTTTACTTAACATACCTCCTCTACCCATAGAGGAGCTCCCATTACCTCCTCCACCTCAAAGGACCACCCATTACCTCCTCCACCAACATAGGAGAACATATCCGTTCCTCCACTTATAGAGGAGCTCCCATCATCTCCTCCACCCATCATAGACCTGGTTGAAATACCTTTGCCTCTCTCCTGTAAGCATTCTCCATCTGCTACCAAGAATCCAATAGACCTACTTTCGGCTCTCTTACCCACGAAGTTGAAGCCGCCAATTCCTTATCTCTAAGATGCATTCTACCTGGAATTCCTATTAGGTCCTCACCAACTCCACCCACGAGATGTGCCATTCTCACGTTTGGATGATCACTTAGATTATGTGGATATGGATTTATTATGGGGTCACCTCTTACCCCTATCTCGAACACGGATGCAAAGATCCCTTCTTTGATACCTCCACTATCTACCCAACGCATTTTGACCCATCAAACCAAATACAACTACATTGTCACAACCCCTTCCAAGATACCCATTAACACTCACACCACACCCTTGCCCATAACTTGACCTACATCTAAACCAAAACCCACACCCACAACATTTACCTCAGCTAAACCTATTACCACTTTAGGAGTCACCCCGACCACTAGCCTTACTCATCCACCAATTAAACTACATTTAGCTACATCCTCCAATGTCAAAACCACACCTACTCCGACAACCAAACCAAAGAAACAAACTCATCGACATCATACCCCTACCATACCAATCATGCCCGCACTTGTCCCGTATGCCTTAAAACCTCATCTATCCAACATGGTCAAGAAATCTTCACCCATCCATAAACCAATAACACAACAACCCATTCCTTCCTCACAAACCTCTAACCTACCCAGGCACACAACACGAATTACACCCACACCTGTAGTATATTTACCACCAATACCTCCAATACCTTTAGCTATTACTTCACTACCCACTACACTTTAATCATGTCCCTCACACCCCAAGTATGACCCATGTCATCTACCTTCACAACACCCTCATTATCCCCATGGGTAACTCACCCTCTTCCTCCATCTACTTTTCCTTCTAGACCTCGTACACCCACATCACCTTTACCCAAGAATGTGCAACCAAAAACAAAACCCTACTACCCCACAATAAGGTATTCAAAACAACCACAAACCCTCCTACTCGTCCATCTACTTTGTACCCCTACCCAAACAAACACGACTGATACCTAAAACCACACCGACACCTAAAAAGTAACTCGACATGTTCATGCTCTCCCAAAATAGTTCCCGACAATCAACCACACCTACATGCAAACCCACGTTCACTTCCCATTGTGATCCACTAGTAGGGTCCTATGCCACAATTTTAACCAACCTCCTTGAGACTTCGTTATCACATTACCGCCACTCCGACCTAATGACCCCCTTAAACCAAATCCAAAAGGGTTTGATGATAATAAATTTTTGCATACCATCATGTGCCGGGCATGATATGGAGAATGTAAGGCCTTAAAACCATCCTTATCCAATTGTGTCCACTAGAAACCAACTTTGATGATGATGAACTTCTCGACAAGGATTTTGATTCACCAACACCCATTCCCACACTTCCCACTCAACAACCACAACCTCTACCCTCGCAACATCTAGAGCCACACTCAAGATTTAAAATTAACATGGTTCACATTAGAGAACTTGTCATGCCACCACCTAAATGTTGTTACACCCAACTGACCTCACAGGGTTTTTCTCCTCCAATAAGTTTTTTCCCTTCATGTCGTTATACCACTCACCCTACACCTTCTCCATTTTCCAACTTCCCTCAAATTAACATGATACACGTCACTACATGTGCGTAGAAGGGAAAAGAAAAGGAAATTGACCCACTAACCAATCCTATACCCAACATACCATCTACACCCATACCTAAAATAACTATCCGCTGCCCCACATACCCCATTTCTAATGGCATCACACATCACATAATGCTCAAATAGCTACACCAATATCCCCTCAAAATGTCCTTATATGACCTCATCTAAACCTCAAAATCCCATCGTCAAGCCCTCATGGAGGTTCTTCAATCTATTGAGGTTTTACCCAATGACCCTACACCTGTAGCCTCCATTATCACACCCCATCATGTAGCCTCTCTCACCAAATTACCACCTTCATCCTCACCTCACCTTGTTCACCAAGTGTGTTCTCTTAGCTTCTTAGAGGAGGAGATCACGCCACACCAAAATGATGACCGGACCCAGCCCTCTTCATCTTTGTCCACATTGATGACATATGGGTACACCGTGTGATGATTGATGGAGGTGCTAGCATTAACATCATTTCATCCCATGCATTTTCTCAAATGCACATACTTGACAATTGCATGCATAAACATCTGGTCATGTTGCGTTCATTCAATGATGCTATCACCTCCACACTAGGCACTGTCATTCTCCACATTCACGTGGGCCCCCACACTGTTCTAGAATTGTTTTATGTTTTGGAGGGGGAATTCCAATATAAATTGTTGCTTGGTAGACCTTGGATCCATGTCATGGGTTGCGTTCCTTCCACTTTGCATCATTGTGTAAAGTTTGAACATGAAGGACACACTTATACCATTCCAACTGACCCATCACCTTTCAAAACATGCAACATGCTATACCAACCTAACGATGTGCTCATACCTGTCAAGCCATCTACCTCTGCAACCAATACCACTTCACCTACACCTCCACCTACTAGTATAGCCATTGCTTTCACCGCACATACCTCCTCTATTCCTACCACTGCTATAACCTCCACGGCTGACCCATTAGCTTCCCAATCCATTAACTCCACCTCCGCATCAACCTCTGACACATCATCCATACTAGCTACCTACATACCAACCAATAATCCCTTAGAAATTGTTTTTAAATGCCTCACTATGGGGAGTACCACCTATATAGTGTCAAAAATTCCTTATTCCGCATGAGTATGGAATCCTTCACCAACTCCCTCGCTATGATCACCGTATAGAAGAACACCTCCTTTACAATCCTCCTCATCTTCGTACTAGTCTCACCTGTGGGGACTTGATACTACCACTTACACACATGAACTACCATCACAACCCCACCCATTTTCCGTTGACTTCCAATCACTTACCAATCACCATTTTTCCCACACCTTCCTACACCGCTATACATGGAAGGGTTTTGGTTTTAGATTTTACGAGCAAGGCCACCATACTATTATTCAATGTACCACCTAAAAAATTATGACTATACTTGGTATCGTCTTCCCGAACCTCCTACCAAATAAGCTTGCATTGAACTCATTGAAGACCCTAACCCTCCTCCACCTTCATCTTCATCATTACCTTCACCCGCTCCACCTTCATCTACACCCTCACCGACATAGTCGATGGATCCCGAATATATCCCCCTAACTTTTTTTTCATAAACACCATTTCCTTGGGGCATTTGACTTATCAACGCAAGGGTGAAGCCCCTTCTACTCTCCCATTCATGTATCTTGAGATGATTGATGACAAAACACCTAAAATTAATGTCATTCAATGTTAGGATGATGAATCCATACTCACCTAACTTGGTGCATAAGACTCATATATTCATTGGTCATTACCATCTAAGATGAAAACCATGTTAAATGAATCGACTATTGAGATCAACATTCATACTCAGGATGACCCGCACATCCTAAAGATCAGACAATCTTTAGATGCTAATAAACAGAAGCCATCACTTCTTTTCTCTGAGATCATAACCACACTTTTGCTTGGTCTTACGCAAACATGCCCGGTATTGACCCCACCATAGTGGTCCACAATATCGTAACCATTCTCGATGACAAACCTATCAAACAAAAGCTGAGGAAAATTCACCCTCGCATTGCTCTTTTTGTCAAATAAGAACTTCAAGTGCCTTCTTTCCGTCTCCTTCATCTTATCCATTGATTATCCTCGTTGGATTTCTAACATTGTCCCTATTACTAAAGCAACCGGGACTCGCATTTGCACGGACTTCCATGACCTCAACCTCACCTACCCGAAAGATGACTTTCCTTTGCTCGGTATTGATAACTACTCCATCCTCCAACCTCTCTAGCCTCTAGCCTCTGCCATCTTAGAATAACTACTCGCAACCTCGACCAATCAAATCTCTCACCCTGATCCTGTGGATCCGCTTACTCACTAATGAAACCATCATCAAATAACACTGCTTCTCACCGTCATGTTTCCTCCAGATGCTTTTCTCACTTTTCTCTCTCTTTTTTAATTTATTCACTTCAAAAATCACAAATGAATAATAAAAACATGGATTTTTTGTTTTTATACAAAACCCAACCTAACCGACGTCAGTTCCCCTTAACCGACATTGGTATTGTGCCCTACCTCATCGTCGTTGGTTTTCCTATACAAACGTCAATTATCCATGACCGCCATTGGTCACCCTTACCTACACATCGAGCCTAATTTACCATTTTACCCCACCTTCTACCTTACTCTTTACCCCATCCACCCTTTATCCAACCCATTACCTTCCCTTTCTTGACCTCATCACTTCCTATCTCCATTTTTCCTCCTTTGGGGACTTCTTATTATTTTACCCCTTCCTCACTCTTTTACCCATGTCATGACCTAGATGTTTGGACTGGACCATTGCTAGTGACCTTTGACCTCATGTGTTCACTATACCTTGTGGCACTATTACCTGTGTTGATTGACCTAATGACCTTACCTTGCCTATTTCCGTGACCATTTATCTTGACCCTACCTTTGGTGTACCGGAACATACCTAAACATTCCTGCACCTAACCTATGTTGTGTTTCCTAACCATATCCTATACCTTGGATACCGGATTCACTTCAACCTTGTTTGGATAAACCTATTGACCTTAGATGATGTAGAGTTTTCCTACTCTTCAACTCGGTAGCATGTTGCAGTTTATACGTGTGCGTGCGTTTGAATGTTCTACTTGTGACCACGACCCATTACCTAGATTACTTGAGTAGACCTTTCACCCCTTTTCGCCTGTACCCACTTTCCTTTTCCTCACATTTACCTTTTATCAAACTACTCACCACTTCAGCCTGTTGCCTTGTCATTTCTTGGTTTGAGGGGGATCACCTTCACCCACACATGGGGCAACCACATCTTATTTTTGCTAGCGTCGCTTACCTAGCCATGACCCCCTTCACCACACTAATATTAATTTAATTAATTAAATTAAATTAATGCATTATCCTCACTATATATATATTATTATTTAAATAGCTTATTTAAATAATATCTACACATCTGATTCACTTAGACACCTCACCAAGCCAACTCAACCTAAGACCTATTCTTAGTAAGTTCCCATAACTAACTAAGACTTACCCAAACCCTAAAAATCAATGCCTACATTACCTCTAACCATATTCCCACATGCTCACAAGAGGCTCCGAGTCTAATCCATGGGATAAAGACATGAGATCCAAGGAAATCAGGAGGATCTCCCTAGTTTAGTAAACCTAGGAAATCCTACCTTGACCGACGTCGGTTACCCCTAACCGTCGTTGGTTAACCCAGACCACCATCAGTTACCCCTTTTAACCCAAAACAACCTTATTCTCAAGGTTGGAACTTAGAAGTTAGAAGTTAGAAGCAAGAAAGTTGACGAGCAAGACCACATCTTAGAGAGATAACGCATCTTTAGAGAGCCAATTCCAGCAAAAACTCACATCCAAGGAAGGAGATTGAGCATCTTCTCCTGCACAACCATCCCAACCATGATCTGATCTATCCAAGCAAAGAGGAGTGTACATGCAGCCCATGCAAAATATTTTCTTTAGTTGGTGATCACTTGCAACCTTCAAACTCATTATCAACACCTCCATTCCTCACACACAGACATTCAGGAATGAAATCCAAGTAAGTACAATATCATACTTTCCTGGTTATTTCATTTCTTCATCATTTTATCATCCATTGTTTATCTTGCTCCCTATTGACCTTCTCCATATTTTCACCTCTCGTATACCCCCTAAAACCTCACAAAATCCTACTCCAGTCACCCAATACATCATCCCGACCAACCAAAGCCCTTTGTGCAATCACAAAGGAGACCAAAATCCCATTCTATGACATTTTCGAGATCTCATAGTAACTGTACAGTTATACTTAACGCCATCGATCACCCATGATCGACACCAATCTCTGTGTTTGCCCACATAGCTCTGAACAGAGACCTACCCACCTAATTTTATCTCACCCTCATTCACCTTTGACCTACCCGAGACCTTTATTAGATCTGTAGAGACCTAGAATCAATCATTTGACCTTTGGATTCTATTCTAGCTTAGCTTGTTAGATTAGATCTATTTTCTTATTGTGTTTTAAGTGAGATACCTAAATCATTTCAAAATAACAATAGGATTTACTTTTTTACAACATTGAATTGTTTAAAACAGTGGACTAATAGCCATCTAGGAAGTATCATACTTCTCGGATCTAGCTCACGCTAGGCGGGTTCACTACCCATATTGTTTAATATTTTACGGTGGTCTTGTTTTCATTACGAGTAGTTCCTCCTAGCCAAAAGGAATCTCTCACAATTAGATGTGGATTCAAATTCATATGCATGCAACAACCCATCAACCGAAAGTTGAACAGTATTCCTCCTACGCTTTACTACCTATCTGCTTTTTTTGTTAACGCTTCTAAGAAACAATCTAAGAAAAAGGTGAAACAATGACCTAAGAATCATGCACCTCACTTTAACTAGTAGGATTTTCTAGGGCTACAATAAATGGAACCTTGGCTGGATCTAATAACAAACCTTCCTTGTAGATGATATGCCCTAATAGAGTGCCAAAAGGCATACCAAACATGTAGTTATTGATATTCAAAGAAATGCTTGATTGTGCGCATCTTTCAAACATTAAACAAAAATTATCACAATGATCCTTAATAAGCCCATACACTGTCATATCATCCAAGTAAACTTGCAAGAAAATGAGAATAAAATCCTAGAATTCTTTAACTCTTCATGAAAATACGGTAGGAACATTTTTCAAACCAAAGGGCATCACAATATATGAAAAACTTCCCCATTCAAAGGTGAAATTTGATTTTCTTGATCCTCCTATATAATCCAGATCCGATGATACCTAGAGAATCATTTTTAGAAGAATATATTTCATTCCTTGCGATGCCTTCTAATATATCCTCTGTGAAAGGTGTAGGAAAGAGGTCAATCACACATGCAACATTATGTTATCTATAATCCACACAAATCCTAATCTGATCATCTTTCTTTATACTGATAACCATGGGGCTAACCCACTCGATTCTTCTAGGGGCTTGATGATGCCAGACTTCAACATCTTTTCAATTTCTTCTTTAAATTTTATGCACATGTTAGGGTTCATCCTGTAGGGTCTCTTCCTGATTAGGCATGTACCTTCCTTAAGCTTGATCTTCATCTCTCCTAATGATTCATGAATTCCTTTTAATTCATGGTATCCCCTAGGAAATAAGTCCTAAAAATCATGGAGTAACTCAAATATCTTTGCCACTTCATAGTCGAACAATAATCTCCAATTATTGCCTCTTTAGGTTCAACATCCATACCAATATTCACTTTCTTTGTCCTCATAGGTTCATGATAGGTGCGTGCATTATTATCTGCACTATCCAAGACCTCACATGTACCTATTGAATGATCTATATCCATATTTTCTACTTCCTCATCATCCACTATGTAGACCATCTTTCCTTTTTCTTTCTCAAAGCAAGCATGTTGAAGTAGTGTGGCATCTATCTTTGCTTCTTCATCAAAGCACATTCCTGATTCATTCTCATGAAATAAACATTGAATGAATTCTTCCACCTTTACACTATCTCCCATAGTTAAACACTTTATAACCATTAATACCTCTTATACTAGATGTTTAGTAGAGAAGTATTCAAAATTTTGCTCCATACCTATAATCAAATCATGCCAATTTCTAGTTTTTCTATGTAGCTCTACATATACATACCAAGCGCGTGCACAACCTTGTAAAGTGGAATAAAGTTTGGGCACCCATAGAGAAGGGTAAATATTCCTACCCCTCTATCCGTAACCTCTCACACTTTTCTGAATGTGGTGGTGAATAGGTTGATTACCATGATAAGTGCAAATTTGAGTAGGTGCATTGCTCCTAGAAAATCGAGTTGTAAGAGCAATCCCAAATTCATTCCATTCTACAAGATTATCCTTGTGAACCACCCACCAAAGGTGTCTTTGCTATCTCACGTAGGGTATATACTAACATATTTCTTCTTTCTAACTAGTCTATCCACTTTGTTCCTCCATGGCACATATGAATACCTAAGGGTCTCCTTCTCTAGTGTATCAAGGTACAAAGATTTTACCTATCCTCCTGATGCAACAAGGTTTTCTTTTCCATACAAATGCACTCCTTAATTCATGCCCAACCATCTCATAATTACTATGAGCCCAATTTTCACAACCAATACTTGTAGTATCACTAATAGAATGTGCATATTCCAATCGAAGAATTCCTTCCTAAGATGGCTCGAGTACTACTGGGTCTTGAATGACACATACATGAATCCTATTCAGATCTTCCTCACTAAAAGGCTCAACATAGGGCACATATTTCCCATTTGTTAAACAGATAATATATTTTTCCTCCTTTTTCTCAAAATTACTATATCCCTTGTTGAACCAAAGATCAACATTATTTGCGTAACACCAAGGGTGCCCAAGCATAGCTAAGAAACTGTCTGCTTTTGCAAGTGCTAAAAACTCAAAATCAAAAGTGAACTTGGACCCTTATATAGTAATGGATGCATCTTTTAAAACTCCAATAGGAGTGGCCTTAGTTTGATTAGCCATAAAAAGTACATTAGAAGATGGTTGCGATGAGGGTCTCCCCATCTATAGCCATGCATCTAAAGTAAGCACACTTACTTCCGTGCCTATGTCAATAAATATATTACTCAAGAGCCATCCATTGACAACAACATTTAGAGTGATCTCCTTATCGTAATCTAAGCTATAGGGGGCGGAGGTTTGCATGTAGGATCGACACCCATTCTCAATATTCACATGTAGAGTGTTTCCCTTTAGCTAACTCCATATCAATAGAATGATGTTCTCCTAGTGTAGCATTCTGCATACCTCCTTCAAGTCATCAATATTTGATTGACTGTCTCTATTATATTCTATTGTTCCATCTTCTGTGATTTCTCCTTTAAACATTATATCTCCCCTTGAAGGTCTCAGAGTACTTCCATGGTGTCCTGATAAACCTCCTTTTGGTGTGTAGGATCTAGATACCATGCATGGAAATCATCCTCCTTAGTGATAGTAGGCTTCTCTTATAACTCCTCTCTAGTGCACACAACTTCAAAGTGCATGTAGTGATATTCATAGGAAATACCTCAGGTTGCAGTGCCAACTTTGGCATCCACTAATTTTCCACAGCGCATTGTATCCTAACCATTCATGCACCTTTTTTCTCTTATTTATGATTATTTCTAAGATGCTCATATAGATTCGAGTATTCGTCATAAAAATGATTATTCATATAGAAAGAACATGTAATACTTTGAGGACATCCACACCCGTGTGGTGGTCAGCTGATCCACATGTATAACATGTTCTATGAGGGAATTCACTTCATCCACCAACATGAACTCGATCTCCAAATCCACCATAGTATCCTCAACCTCTTCCACATCCTCCTTCATAGTACCCCTCGTTCTTATCATAGTGCACTTGATTGTGATTCCGATCTTGGTGCTCACCTTTACCCTTAGAGTTATCTGATACTCCTGTCTTTCGCACACCAATATCTATAACATCATGGATCTAACCAATCAACCTACAGTCTTCTGTATTATGAGTCATGGACTCAAAAATATTACAATACCATAGGATACATTCTTCCTTATCGTGCTTTTTAATAATGGGAATTGGTTGACATCATGGTTCAAGTGACATAACTCATAGTCTAACAATAATGAACATAATTTTCTATGGGGATAACTATCTTTGGTGTGTCCCTCGACTTCATAATCTGTACACCAAATCCTAGTGCGTGTCTCATGTGCCGAATTCACCAATAGTTTCTCTAACTACTTTTCCATAGCTGCAATCTGTGCTTCCAAGAATGGGCTAACTCCAGTGTCTATACTCCCGACTTCCTCAGTGCACAAATCTACTTCAAGTGCTTTGTGTGGATCGAGTGTATGTATTATGTGATAGTGCCCTTCTAAAAGGTGTGATCGATCCAAAAACCATTGTGCATGTTGGCTTACATGAATATCATAAGAAAGCTTAGATAAAAGTGTTTTGAAATGGGAATCATACTCCCAGACACTCTCACTAGTGCCTTATTGAATAACCTTTAACGCGCTTATACTCTTCTACTCAAATTTAGGGATATAGAACTCTTTAAGGAATTCATATTTTAATGTTGCATAATCTATACAAGTTTGATCGGGGTCAATATTCCTGTACTAAACTGTGTGCCCGTCCCTACTACATGTAGTTGAAAATTGACTTTCCTTGCACTCAAAATCCATGATTCCTTTTACACGCCATAGTATCTCACACATGTGCACATGTTCAAGCAACATCTTCTATGCCCCTATACTATGCAAGACAAAGAGACATCTCCATGTAAATATTCTGGGGTTAGTGCGGACCCTACCCACCAAATCCAGAACCTCCTTTGTTTCCTCTACCTCAAGAACCACTAGATCCACCAGAACTAGAGCCACCTATACCCCCTGATCCTCCACCTGTAGTCGGAAGTGGACCAGAAGATGTACTTCCCTATGTCCCAATAGTAGTACTATACTAAACTCCTATAGTCTGCGTAGTGGTACTACTCCCAAAAGTGATCCCCAAATTCTACGCACTCAAATTCTATGCAGATGATGCACCTGAAAAGGTACCTCTAAAAATAACAAATATGTTTTTGATGCCATAGATGTACTTTCTATGTGACTTAATCATGCTCCCCTACTACCCAAATTAGCTTTCCATCTATTGGGTGTACTAGATATTGGAAAACCAAATGCAAGGGCTAGGTTACTAGGTAAATTCAGATGTGTACCTATAGCCCAAGTTGTCTCTGCTAGCATGCTCCTGTGTGAGGCCAAGGGGGGTTCCTTGTCATGATTACCCAAATGGGGGAGTTCCTAATGCTCTGGCTCCACACCTTCTGTGAGCTCCAAATCCTTCACAAGCCATCTCTCTCCTCAATGCCATCTACTCTACAATGTCACGCTACTTCTCTATCTCCCTCTCACGCACCTCATTGTACTTAAGTCACCTTTCTTCTCTCTACCTTTCTACTGCTAGGTCTTCCATATTTCATCAAACCTTCTCCTACTCCCACGCATGGTGGGGTTTAGCTAGCCATCAGATTTTCCTCTAAATTCAGGGGTTACCATTAAGCTCTTGATTGTCTTAAATTTGATGCAATTACACAAATAGATATAATACAAAACAATATGATATTCCCGTATATATTTTCCATATGAAAACATTAAATATTTATAGTACAATATTCATCCTATAAAATAAGATCTTTAACAAAATATTGCTTAACCACTAACTTAATAATACGTTGTTTTAACAACTCGTATAACAATATCTATATTATATTTTTATTAATGAGTTATTAAAATCATATAATAATATAATGAATTAATAATGTTTACAACAATTAATTCCTAACATTCACCCCCTTGGTGTGAACATTATTAATATCTAATCTTCACCCCCTTAATGTGAACACAACAAAGAACCATATTCGAAGAAGCTGATCCACCTCCTGAAAGCACTACATAGACTAGGTACAGACTCCATAGATTATCTCTTTACCCTCATAAAGGTGTAGTGTCGAGCTGAATTATGCAGGAATGCTCCCTTCCTCTTTGGGTTCATGTGGGACTTTCCCTTCCTCCTGGGCACCTAAATTCTAAATCTCCAAGATCCACAAGCTTCACACTAGCTAGATAACCATCCCTTGAGTCTACCTCAAAATCTTCTCCTGCTCCCAAAAGTGAGTATTCTGAAAACATGACTCCTCCAAAATATCTCGAAAAGGGTTTATTCAGCAAACCATCACACTGCAAACAGGAACACTGAAAATGAAATGAAAATAGAAACCACACTGCACACATGTCACCAAACCATCTATGCAGCCCCGTCATTGGCAACTGACGAGAGGTCGCTGATTGACCTCCTTCCTTTGTTTTCCTCCATCCTCCAATTTCATGCTGCTAGTTCAACCGGATGTGATCATGAAGCTCAAAATACCTTCAATAATTTGGATGTCACGTATAAGCGAGAATGCATCCAAAATTGAAATGTGGGAAATTTCTTTTTGTGGACTCGGATGAGGATACTTTTTACAATGACATTGGTATCGACAATATAAACTTTGACAACTCAAGACTAACAAATACTTACTAAATTAACTAACCCTATGACATAAGAAGACAGTTTATTATTGTATTTTAATTAAATTGACAATGACATTTAAACACAATGACAACAATGATATTTTTGGGTAAACTATTGGCTAGTACATGTTCAAATATGACATCATAGCATTGAGACTACTTACAAAAGACTTTTCACTTTGATTAATTAGACATGTGAGAGGCAAGATTATTTGACAAGCTAATGACCAGAATATAAAATACCACCAAAATTAACTATTGTATTGAAAAATAACATAGACAAAAGCGTAGACTATCAAAACTATTGTAAACTTAACTCACTTTATGACTCAAAATATGCTCCTTGATACACATAGAAGTAAGCATGATAGATATGCATGGAGAAGTAGATCACTATGGAAATGCATGTCAAGGTGATTCAATAGGTTTAAAACATGTCAGATGCCTCATTGGAGATGAGCTATTTTTATGAAATGAGCTACCCCTTTTGTGCATTGAGCCATGTACCAAGAATTAGTGGAAAATTGTAATTTTTTAATGAGGAGGATCAAGACAACATGTAATTGGATGTAGATAGACTGCAAACAACTTTTCCTTTGAGCATATTTTATGTTGAATATTTCAAGAGAATTTTATAGCATTTATACAAAACAAGTCCACCCCGTCCACATTCAAATCGATTTTGCTCAAAGATAACCTAATACAAATGATGGCCAATATGCATAGGTTGATAGCAAACAATGAATTCCTAGAGGTATGGTAATTTTATACACCCCGCACTATAATTTGACCCCAATGAATTAATTTTGTGGGTGATGCATAAATCATATCATTGCTTTCTAGGATTAGACGCATTTTTAGTATCCATATCGGATCGAGAAGAAGGCATGAAAATAGCGAGAAGAATGCTCATGTGATGGGCGGTTTCAATAGTGTATATATCTACCTGCTCCTCACTGGATATTAGAAAATCTTTAGCAAAAGTGTTTGACACTTAATTTACTTAGCTAGATCTTCATACAATATTGTATTCTTGATACGAAGCACCTAAGAAAGATGCGGTTGTCCACTTCTACACAGGATTACGAAAAATAAAATAGATCCTAGTTTTCAATGAATAAGATCTTAACTAACATGAAAGTTACTACAAAAACTAACATAAAATCTTTACAAATTTGATTTCTCACATCACCAAGCGGTAGTATAAGGAATGGTTTCCCCTTAAAAATTGCTACAACATCAAATGTGCATATAAGTCGATATATTTTTCAAATAGAAACTAGAAAAATCTTTTCCACATGCGTACAAGCTTGAATCAAATACAACAGACAAAGTTCTAATAATGCACAGATATAGTTCAGTGCAGAACTTTGAACAAAACACAAAAATATACCTATATTCTGAAATACTAATTCTCTTGCATAAAATTCCTCTCATTCACAGGGACGAAGCATGATACTACTATCCCTCACATGATCTCATATACTCATATTGCTCTGATACCAAATCTTAAATTTGGTACAGAATTACACAACAGATATAATACAAAACAATATGATATTCCTGTATATATATTCCATACGAAACATTACATATTTATAGGACAATATGCATCCTATAAAATAGGATCTTTAACAAAATACTGCTTAACCACTAACTTAATAATATGAGTTGTTTTAACAACTCGTATAACAATATCTATATTATATTATTATTAATGAGTTATTAAACTCATATAATAATATAATGAATTAATAATGTTTACAACAATTAATTCCTAATAGATTGTCGATGGGATGCCTTGCAAGTAAGTTCTCGGAGGATACCATAAAAATTTGAACTCATCTACCTCTCGAGAAAGAATAAGTGGAAATTGAGTACTCCATAATATAGCTTTTCAAAAAACTACAGAACCAAGTATCCAAAATGCGTTTCTAAATCACATCAAAGCATCATATAAGGCCTGAAATTCTTCTTGTGTCCATACAAGTATGTGATACCTCCAATTATGTTTAGATGTATAAGTAAATAACCACTCATATAATTCTACCAAGTAAAATAACAAAGAAGCTCTCATACAAATAGTCATACATATTCTTTTCCACCCACGTGCATGTGTCAAACTCGGATCTAGTGCATAAAATCCATTTGCACTCTTCTTCAATATCTTTTATCCATTCCTCAACACTTTCTAGGGTCAATCGATACATCTTCATTGCGAACCATCCTGAAAACAATTGAAAAAGAGGTCCCGACAATGAAACCAATGATGCAACCTAGAATTTACCATGAATAACCCAGGCGTGTTAGCACATCACCTAACCTAAGATGAGTGCTCACCCAAAGCTGTAAAGGTACAAGGCCCCTCCTTAGAGTTGCTTGTGTAGGATGTGAACATGATGAAGATGTAATGTATTCAGATCCATAAATAACATAAACATTCCATAGAGCATATTCCAGATCTAGATCTTAAAGAATCATGAATCAAACAATAAACATAATGAAATCAACCATGTAAGAACCAGTTATAGTCATATTTAACACTATTATTCACCCAATACACTCCATTATATTCAAACATAGTAAATACAAAATCTTCTTACAATAAGTAGTATCATAAGTTTATGCGCGCATCAGATCGGGAAGATAAATCCACAATAGTTCATACACAATGTCTCTCTAACTACATAGATTAATACATATTTATAAGGGTGGGGACTTTCCCTTCACCACTTACACACTTACCAAAATAGGTCACATGCTGAAAATAGTCATGCACCTTTAAAATAACATGCACACATGTAAGTGTGGTAATAATAGATCTCTTATAGTTAGCTGATAGTAGTAATCCTATTATTAACTCAAAATCACACATGAAACTTAGTAGAAACTCTTCCCAAAATATCATTTTCATGTCACGCAAGCATCCATCCCATTGTGTGCTCTGTACGCTATCTCTAAAAATAGCCCGTAACCATGAAAATGGCTAAGTCTCGAATCAATATTTCTTTCGCACATGTTTCCTTCCTATCCTTCTACTCCTTCAAATATGCCTTGATCCTGCATGTGAATATTCTCGTGTGCCCTCTCTTTAGTGTCATATTCTTCCTTCTCAACAATAAACATCTAATTGAGCTTTAATGTTCAAAATTTTAGCTAAATAATTGAAAATTTTCTCATCCCCCTTAATGGGTGTTGTAAACAAATCTAAAACTAGTTTAATTATCTTAGACAACCTACCAACTTCATGCATGATTTCTAATTACTTCCATGCATCTACGGAAATTCCATATGGCCTATATGCATCAAGAATTCATCTCTAATGCTTTGTAATAGGATGGATACAGCTTCCTGATATTTTTGAGAGAAGGAGCTAAGGTTTTTTGGGGTAGCTTATCCCCTTGTGGTATGATTTTTGAAACCATTCACAAGATCCCATAGCCTCCTAGCCATAAAACAAGCTTTCAATTGAACTTTCCATATGTTATAGCTTGTCCCATTTAAGAACTAAGACTTATCTAAAGAAAAACTCTCGAGAACTAGCCTTTTTAATGCTCGGACAATAATGGAGGAAAATACAACTAAAAAACAAATCAAGGAAACCAAACATAGACAAAAAACTAGCTACTGATATTTTAATTTGCTATACGAATACAAATATCTCTAAATTGATAAAAAAAATAGGTTGATTTGGTCAAATTTAAGATTAATTTGACAGTTCTTAGTCGAGGTCAAGTTTATAGGCAAGCTAACCAAGGTTGAACTAATTCAAGCTAGAGTAGATTGAAGAGTTATTTAGTAACTCAAAGGGGTGCACTCCAAAATGAGCTATACGAGATCAAAACGAGCTACTTAACAAATAAAAAATAGCCAAGGCGGGGACGACACATGAAACTAATAAATAATACCAAGAAAGGAACGTGTTGGCTTTAAAATAGATCCTTGGGTGGATGCGAAATCTTTAAAAAATAAATTCAAAGCCTTTTGAGGTCCACAAGAATAAACAAAATAAATACACATGCCACTTTTTAATTAGCTCACACTTCGCAGTGTAGCTAATAAGTTAGAAGACAATTAATTAAAAAGAATCGTATACACGTATCTTAAATTAATTGGATTTATTTTTCACATTTTGACATAATGTGAAATAAAATTCTTAGTCAAAAAAAGCCACTTGTTGAAATTTTAATGACTAAAGGCTCAACACTTGGCATCTTTCTGCAAAATTTTAATAGATTACTTTGAGCAGACTTAAATGCCTTGAAATAAAATGAACTTAAAATAAATTTTGGGTTCGAAAAAAGTATAAGAAAGGTGTCACAATCTAAGTGGCTACTTGAAAGAGGGATTCGCGAGAACCGATGTCGAAAAGTGATGCACCACAACGAAGTTGCACTCTGATGGTAATGTCAAGCCAACGCAATACACAAGATTCGAAATAATGGAAAGAAGATTGTAAGTAAGAAGAATGGGTCTGCTCATACTCATAGATCAAAAAATAGGAAGTAAAAATAGGGGTGATGTGTAACCCCCATGCCTAAACATGGAAAGAACTCAATGACACCACTAACGCATATGACGTTGACTGATGCATATGATGCCACTAGAAGAGGAGTTACAATTCCAAATAAGGAATGTAACTCCTATGACACATTGACGTAAATGACAATGTCAGATTCTATGACAGAATCTGTCACATGTCATTTGACTTCCTAAGACCTATGACTCGGTAAGGCGAGATGACTCACCTAGGTGATGTGGATGATGACTAGACAGTCACACACACCAACACCCCCCCTTCATCAAAGCTAAGGAAGAGGTCAAGGTAAGCCATAACAGAAAAGAAGACTCCCCTAGACAACTAAGAAAGATGTGTCAATGGGGCCCCGAAACTAAAGGCCTGATAAGGTGCCCATGTACAAAAAACATCTTTCTGGAAAGAACAAGAGGACAAGAAGGAGGACTATATAGCCCAAAGAAGATGGGCAGCTGCAGTAAACCTCACCCCAAGAAGAGACCGCAAGTGAAGAAACTTCACCTCAGTGAAGGGCTTGGTGAAAATGTCTGCAACCTGATCAACTATCTGAACATACTGTATGTCGATGATGTTTTCATGTATCAGCTCCCGTATGAAGTGCATATGAATCTCAATGTGCTTCGTCCGCTGATGCTGAACTGGATTTCTACAAATCGAGATAGTGCTCATGTTGTCACAATAGATAATGGTAGGCCGCCGAAAGTGGATGCCAAACTCTGTCATAATACCCTATAACCAAACAACTTTTGTGGCAGTGTTAACTACTCCTCTGTATTTTGCTTCTATCAATGATATGGAAATGGCGTTCTGTTTCTTGCTGGACCAACTGACAGGACCTGAACCAAGAGTGAAATTGTAGCCTGAGGTAGACTTCTGATGATCTAGATCACCGGCCCAATCTGAGTCTGTAAATCCAACCAAGTCAATCTCAGTCCCTCCTAAGTAATGAATACCATCTGTGTGAGTGCCACAAACATAGTGAAGGATCCGCTTTGCTGCTTTTAAGTGCAGCTCATGAGGCTCCTGCATAAATCTGGACACAATCCCGATGGCATACGATAGATCTGGCCGAGTGTGAGTAAGGTAGATCAAGCTTCCCACCAACTGTCGATAAAGGGTACCATCAACCAAGGGGGAAGAGCAATCAGAAACCAACTTAATCTTGGAAAGAAAAGGAGTAGGTGAGGACTTGCAGTCAGACATGTGAAACCGAGCAAGAAAATCAAGAGAGTACTTAGGCTGCAAGATCATAATTCCCGAGTCAGATTGTGAAATCTGGATCCCAAGAAAGTAATGAAGCAATCCTAAGTCAGACATGGAGAACTTGTTGGCCAAGGAGATCTTCACAGAATCAATGATAGAGGAAGAGCTACCGGTGATCAACAAGTCATCAACATAGAGAACAAGAATAAGCATGGAGTCATCCTGTCGCAGAATATACACATTTGGGTCAGAGTGACACCGAGTGAACCCTGATGCAAGTAAAAAGGAGTCCATCTTGGCATACCAAGCCCGAGGGGCTTGTTTAAGGCCGTAGAGAGACTTCTTTAATTTACAAATGAGGGATGGATCATGGACATAACCCGGAGGTTGTTCCATATAGATATCCTCCTCTAGGTCCCCATGAAGGAAGGCACTCTTAACGTCCATCTGGTGGACTTCCCATCTGTTAGTGGTAGCGATGGCAAGGGTTAGTCGAATGGAAGTCATCTTCGCAACCGAGCAAAGGTTTCTGAGTAATCAACCCAAGCTACCTGGGAGAAACCCTTAGCTACAAGTCGCGCTTTATACTTCTTGACTTCTCCATTAGCTCCATACTTTGTTCGATATACCCACCTACACTGAATGATTTTTCTTCCTTTCGGAAGAAGGGTAAGATCCCAAGTGTCATTCTTTATGAGTGAGGAATACTCCTCATCCATGGCAGAATCCCACTCAAGAATCCCAGAAGCTTCGTGGAAAGATGGTGGATCAGAAGCAGAGGCGAAGGAGTGAGGTCCAGTGAAGTCTGAGTGAGTACGTCTCTCATCCAAAGTATCTCCAACTAAATCTCCAAAGCCTCTGTAAAGTTTTCTGGCCCCAAAGAGGTCCCGACGGCTCAGGCTCGAGTCGGAAGATTACTCATTTGAGTGAGAAGGGACATAGTCCTCATCATCACTACTATCAGAATCAGAAGACTTAGAATTTTGAGGATCGGGAGGAGCAGGGAGAGGTGGAACTCGCTCAACAACATCATCATCTGAAGAGTCAGAATCTGAATCAGTGGGCAAAAGGACCTCAATGGAAGTTGAAGTCAAGGATGACTCATCAAACTTCACACTCCTCTCAATATAAAGCTCATGGGTGGTAGGGTTCAATAATCGATATCCCTTCACACCATCAGGATACCCGACAAAGATACAAGGTTTGGATTGTGGATCCAATGCCTTGCATTTCTTTTTGGGAATCCGAGCCATAGCCTTGGATCCGAAGACTTGAAAGTGCTCGACATCAGGCTTGTGTCCAAACCAGGCTTCAAAGGGTGTCATCCCTCTTACTACCTTGTGTGGGACACGGTTCTGAATATAACAAGCACAATTCACTGCTTCAGCCCAATACTGTGGAGGAAGAGATTTCGAGTGAACCATACAAGTAGCCATCTCCTTTAAAGTTTGGTTCTTTCTTTCTGCAACTCCATTTTGGGAAGGGTTGTAAGCAACTGTACGCTACAAAGCAATCCCCTCAGAAGTGTAGAAATCCTCAAACCTATTGCTCACATACTCACCTCCATTTGTCGGTTCGAAGAACCTTGATAGACCATTCCGCTTGTTTCTCAGCAAGAGCCTTAAAGTTTTGAAAATTCTCAAAAACTTCAGACTTAAGCTTAAGAAAATATACCCAAGTATAACGCGAAAAGTCATCAATGAAGGTTAGTATATATAGAGCTCTAGTAAAAGAAGGAGACGGAAAAGGGCTAGAAACGTCACTATGAACAAGATCCAAGGGACGAGTAGCTCTCCAGGATTTTCCCTTGTCAAAGCTTTTTTCAGGGTGCTTTCCAAGGGTACAACCCTCACAAAGACCCTTAGAAAACTTAACTCGGGGTAGCCCATTGACCATTTTGTTTTGGCTCAATTGTTCAAGGTAACGATAATTTAGATGCCCAAAACGCTCATGCCATAACTTACTAACCTCATTTGCATGAGTGAGCAAGGCATTGGGTGTCGAATCAGAAGAGAAGTGGGAAAAGGTATACAACCGTGAACGGTGATCTGCCTTTCCCTCAGCCACAGTGCAGTCAAAGTTAAGCTCATGAATAATCACCGAGTTAGGACCAAATTCCACTCGCATTCCTTCACCAAGGTGGGTGATTTGGTAAACTGATAGGAGATTGGTAGAGAGATTGGGAACACTCAACACTTGGTTAAATGTTCCACCTTCAATCTCTACCGATCCACTACTGGAAACCGACACATGAGTGTCATCACCCAACGTGATTTGGGACATGCCACATGGTTCAATGCTAGAGAATTCAACCTCTGAAGAAGCCATGTGGTGCGAGGCACCAGAATCGATAATCCAAGTTGATGATGGAGCTGATCTAGCTACGAGGGCCTTACCTTTCTTCTTTTCATTTTTAGTCTCCTTTGCATTAGAAGACTCACCTTTCTGAGAATTTTGTTTAATGGATTCAGGAACACTTATTTTATTCTTCTCAAGTAAATGAGTTAAGTGATCAATTTGTTTCCGAAAACAATGTTGCTCATCATGGCCAATATTCTTACAATAGGAGCATTTATACTTTTCCTTCTTTTCTTTAGGCTCAAAAGTTGAAGTATGAGTGATGGGCTTAATTGGGGGTTGGTTGGTCTTGGTTTCTTTCTTAGGTTGGTCCTTAGTTTCTTTCTTCTTTTCATTTTTCTTGCCCTTATTCGCCACAAGGGCATGTGACTTGGATTTTAGAGTCCCCATTTGAATGAGTTTGTCCTGTTCTCGAATGAGTTGGGACGAAAAACTATCAAAGGAGGGCATAGTCCAAGTACTACCCAAGGCAGCTTTCGTGGTGTGAAAAGTTGAAATGAAAACAGAGTATTCAGGACCTAACTTAGAAAGAATCGACAAGATCAATTGAGAGTCTTTCTTATCCACTTTACATTCCTTTAGAAGCATTCTAGTGTGGAATTTTTTGAGAAGAAGGCCTGTAGGTTTTCAAAGTCACTAGGGTTTAACCCTAGTAGTTCGTTCTCCAACTCATGTGCTCTCATGTCATCTTGCTTCCCAAACATATCATCGAGCGTTTTCCACACTTGATTGGGTGTTGAGGAAGTTTCGATGTGGAAGAGCAAGTCGGGAGAGATGGACATACAGATAAGACCTAAGGCTTCATCACAATGGTTGAACCATTTAGATTTTTTGGGTTCATCAGTAGGTTCGGTCTCTAACCCCATGGTAACTCGGTATAACCCTTTACTTCACAAAACCAATATAATTTTAGATTTCCATTTGAAGAAATTAAAAGGTGTGAGCACTGGTACTTTAGAGATATCCATAATGAAGAGATAGAACCAAGGAATGCAGAAGGAAGGAGAGAGAAAGGAAACAACCACCCCAGAACAAAATTACACCCCCCGAGTTTGGCACTTTATAATTCAGTGCGTTGATTACAACTAGATGCGACTGTGTTCCGAGAACCAGTTTGTCACTCACCTTGCAATTAGCGTAATAACGCGCAATGGTGGAGACAACAATCAAGGTTCATAGGGCACAACAGATCAACACTGCAAGCAAGCACAGAAAGAGAGAAGCAAGAGGGGGAAGAAAGAGCTTTGTGAGAAACAGCGTCTCACGTCACACAAAAGAATCCCTTTGTTGTAAGACTGTGGCGGATGCGCTCACAAGTCCACAAAAAAGGAATAGAACAAAGCTCAAGAAAAAATGAGTTGAATTAAGCAATGCAAAGACACCCCCCCAGAATGCGGCACTTTATAAAATTAGTGCGTTTACAAAAATAATGATCCCATCATCTAGAGTGTGAAAAAACATGCAACTTTGACTAAAGAAGTGCTCAAAACCGAGCAACGAGTCAAAAGTTATAGCAAAAACCAATTCCCGCAACTGATGAGGAAAAAGCCAATAAGCCTGCAAATGGATTAAAAAAGTGCCCTAAATGCATGCAAAAGGTGTCGTATGTATGCTCGTTGGAAATGGCATGGAATTTGAGATAGGGTTTGTTTGTATTGCGAGGGGGGATTAGCCACCTGCCAATCCCGGACCTCACCCTTCGTCTTCGGCACTCGACGGAAGGTTAATAAAACAAGCCAAAAAACTTACAATGCCAATAAAATGTAATGTTTTTACCTTATACCTTTTAAAAATAATGAAACAACACGTTTTTTTAGAAGAGTGATAAGATAAAAAGAATGCAACCACGTTTTTTTAAGAAAAGTGAATAAAAAAACGTATTTTTAGAGAGATATTACCTGGCAGCGGACTGAGAAAGCCACGTGGGGATGAAAGGCAGGTAAAAATAGATAATGCAGTGACTGTCCACTGTCAGTAAATGCCAGAACAGTCCAAAAATGCCAGCTGAAGGAAAAAATGCCTTACCAGTCCAAAAAAATGCCTCAACAGTCCAAAAACGCCAGAACAGCATGCAAAAACACAGGAAAGGAGAAAAAACGCCTTAGGATAGTTAAAAAAGCCTGGAACAGTTGAAAATGCAGCCAGGTGATAGAAAAACACCTGGAACAGGTTTAAACGCCTGGAACAAAGGAGAAAACGCAGCCAGGGGAGAAAAACACCTGAGGACAGGCAAAAAAAGCGCCTGGAAGGGAGAAAACAGTCAGAAAGGCCCAAAAAAACGTCTGGAACAGTTGAAAATGCTCAGAACAGAGGAAAAACGTGAGTAGCTTTGCAAAAAACGTGAGAGACAAGGCAAAAATGTGAGAGGTTTTGCAAAAATGTGAGAGGTTTGCAAAAATGTTTTGAGACAGCAAGGAACCACAACGATGAGGAAGAAGCTCGGAATAGTCTGAGTATACACCGGTGAAGAAAAAACAACGATCCCAACTAGTAATCACAGGTCCACACCAAAAATGAGCTCTTCTTTTACCCTGCAGCTGAATCTGAACACAACCAACAAGAAATAACCCAGAAACAACAGCCACAAAGATCTAGAAATATCCAAATATGAACTCAGCTGATAAGCAAACCAACCAAATACCTTAACTTGCAACTACTGAAACCTCAATACGAGGTGAGCAATAATTCCAAAATGATAATCGAAAAAAACTTGCACACGAGGAAATGAGAAGAAACCAAAAGTAATAAACAACTGAGAAACGAAGAGTGCACATTTACCGAAACCAGCTCTGATACCATGAAAGAGGGATTCGCGAGAACCGATGTCGAAAAGTGATGCACCACAACGAAGTTGCACTCCAATGGTAATGTCAAGCCAACGTAATACGCAAGATTCGAAACAATGGAAAGAAGATTGCAAGTAAGAAGAATGGGTCTGCTCATGCTCATAGATCGAAAAATAGGAAGTACAAATAGGGGTGCTGTGTAACCCCCATGCCTAAACATGGAAAGAACTCAATGACGCCACTGATGCATATGACATTGACTGACGCATATGACGCCACTAGAAGAGGAGTTACAATTCCAAATAAGGAATGTAACTCCTATGACGCATTGATGCAAATGAAAATGTCAGATTCTATGACAGAATCTGACACTTGTCATTTGACTTCCTAAGACCTATGACTCTCGCAAGGTGAGATGACTCACCTAGGTGATGTGGACGATGACTGGACAGTCACACACACCAATAGCTACACAAAAGAAAAAAATGACACCATGACACTTGTGAAGGCTGACATAATTAAAAGATTAATAAACATGTCAAAAATAATTGGTTCGCGCTTAACAAATCTAACAAAGACTAAGCCAAAAAAATATACGTGGAGCCTTTTAAATGGCTCGCACTTCACAAGTCTAACAAAGACTGAAAAATGTGAAAAAGAGATGTACATGTCCAAATGTTATTGGTTTGCACTTTGTAGTGTAACCAAAATGGCTAAAGCAAACTAAGGACATGTGGATCCTTTTAAATGTATCTCTTTTCACAAGACTGGGACACACCGACAAATGCAAAAAGATGGAAAATTATAATTAGATAATCACTACCAAAAATGAATATACTAGAAAAATCAAAATATGGATCAATTCTATTGGCTCATATTTCACAAATCTGACAAAAGTAAGATAAAAGAAAACGACAATGTGAAATATGGAGCTACTTGGAGAAATCCTATTGGATCACATTTTATAAATGAAAGAGGACAACTAATCCAAGTTTGACAATGTGGAGACACATGTAAATCCCTTATTGTGTCGTGTTTCACAATTGACAACCGATATAAAAATTAAACTTACACCACGAAGCAAGATGGAGCATTCTAATTGGCCTGGGATTCAAAAACACCGAAATGTATATTTAGAATACGATAATGTGAAGCTAGTTGGAGAAAAATGATTGGCTCAAGTTTTGAAGTCAAAAGAAATTTACGAAACAAAAAAATCAAGTAAGACTTGTTCATGCTCATTTTAATCTCACCCCGTTTATCCTTTAAAAAAATTAGTTTGTGGGCTCTGTCGTGTTTTCTATCTCCCCATATTGATGCATGAAAGCTTTGTCCTTCATTTGGTTGCCATGATCAGTCCCTTCCTTGGTCAAGGATCACTTAAAAGTATAAAATTTGTTTTTTCGTTCCTTTATCCATATGAAAAGATCTATAACTTGGGCATAAACTCGGGTTTTTTCCTTCCTTCCATTTTCCATAGTCACATTTTGTTTCCCTGTCATTTTTGTCCCAAGTATCTATGGAAACATGATTGGATGCAGCTTGGAAGATCATATTTGGGCCTTATATCATTTCCAAATTATCTGTCTTGAAAGAAAGATTCATTTCCGGGCTCAAATGGTGATTTTCCTGCATTTTACGGTTTGACGGGTGTGTTTTTCCCATCAAATTTACATCTTAGCATTTGTGGAAATGTGGCCCTTTTTGGTTGGATGCAGCTCAGCAGGCACTTTGAAAACTCTAAGGCTCACTTTAACTCAAAACTTGTCCACGTGGAGGGCCGATGCTCATCTGAAAATTCACCTTTTGGTTTGACCTTAGAGTTGCGTTGGGGAGACATGTGGAGGTTTCCACTACCTTGCCTAGACTTAGACAATTTTTCATATGGTTGGTATAGCTCTAGAAGACCATGGACATGTGAGGGCTGATGCTCATTTAAGGATCAGCCTCAGGGTCCCACCTTAACAGTTGTGTTGGGGAGACACTTGGAGGCTTCCGCCCTCCCAAGTCTATACTTAAAATTTTCAAAGAAATTTTCTAAGGCTTGGGACACATGGAGGGACCGTGCCTATTTAGGGACCGGACCCTAAATTTTATTTTGAAGGACCAGGAAGACACTTGGAGGATTTTTCTCACTCGACCTTTTCTTGGAATTTTCAATGGCTAAGGAAAATTGTCTCGGACCCTAGACACATGGTACCTTCCACTGATCCTTCAACTTTCTTAACAACTCTGTCGGAATGAGACACGTGGAGAGCTTGCACTTATTTGGGGTCTCCAATTTTGGGGACCATCTCAAAGTGAACCATTGAGACAAGTGGAGAATTTGTTGGCTCCTTTTTTATTGAGTCTTTTCAAAGGCCAAAAGTCCTTTTTCTTGGGCCCAGGGCATATGGAAGGCACGCGCTTGTTTGGAAACTTGCCCTGTACTTCTCCTTTGTAGTTGCACCAAGGAAACACAAACTATAATATAAAGTAGAAAAGGGGTAGAATCAATGGTTACTATGCATTGCGTCTATTTTTCTACCATTTTTTCTCCAAGACTCTTGGAGATGTGAATACACACTATTTTTCATCATGTTTTGATATAATTCCTTGTATTTTTGTCTACAAAGTGCCATTGAATGGATTCAAAACTTAATTTGTGAGTCCAAGGATTGTTAAGCATGATATTTTGAAGTTGGAATTGCTCAAGAACTTATAAAAACATGAATTACCAGAGAAGCTAGATGTAGGACAGAGTTGTAGAGGAAAAAGAGGGAAAAGGATGAAATGATGAATGTTATAGGCATAAAGGATGGAAAAGTAGTTGCCTCACGAGTGAAAATGATTTCTGTCAGATCCAGGTTATGCGAGCCTCAAGAAAATGATTAAAATGGGGATTTCTCACATGACAAAATCACAATGATTAAAAGGATTTTCACAAAGGTTGTGGCATAACATCCTAATCATTAGTTGAGGGTTTAAGAAACATGATCACTTCATAATTGGTCCACCTAGCAGCTTTTGTTGCAAATTTTTTAAACGTCACTTTACGAGGAAAATTGGTAACAAGAAAAGGTCCCAGAATATTCTTCTTCTTGGGGGAAATTTGAGAAGAGTGAGCGAGTGAAATGTATAAATGTAATGAGAATACTCTTGCAAAAGTTTGGGGGTTGAATTCTTAAGAGAAAAATTTGAGAGAGCCCATCTTCCTGAGAGACCAATACGAGAAACCTGTTAATATCCTATGTTTTAAATTTCAATCACATCAAGTTGGTTGTGAGTGTACAACCATTGAAAAGCTCTGAGAATGTTCAAAGAAACTTTCCCCTACTAATGAATTTAATCAATTTCAAGTTAATCTGTGTCAATCTTGGAGCAATTTGTGTCTGCTTTATTTTAGAATGTCTGCAAGTAGTTTTTATTATTCCTATTGTAATCTTGTGTTAAATTCCCTCTAAATCACACAAGATTTCATCCCTATGAAAATTTAGTGGCATTTGCAATTTCATTTCAAGAAGAGATTTCATCTTGTGATGAGATAAACAATTTAAAATCACTTTACTGTCATTTGTTGATAAATATTGTCTATAAACCTTCGATTGTATCTTAGGCATAAGGAACCAAGGGTATTTGATGTTTAATTGAGTCTTTTAGCTCGATCCTTCATGCTAGATTCTAAAATATTGTGTGAAATCGTGTGGATCTAGGCCTCCATTGAAGCACACCTTCTGGTTAAAGGAATAGCTTAGTTATTATGAAGCTTTCTATCATTTATCTTTCCAATTTTTGTGAAGTCTCTCAAATATCTAGTATAATCAACTTTATCCTGCTCAATCTCCCACCAAAATTATTCAAAAACCATGAATCCATCCTAAACTACCCCTATTTTCCCTGTATATCAACAAAGGAACAAAATCTATTTACTAAAATATGCAGAACAATCAGGATCCCATAATGTCTTCAATAACCTTAGCCTTGTTTTGAAATAATCTCCATCTTTAAAAAGTAACAACTCTTGAGAGTTAAATTATGGAGTATTGATCATAATTTCCCGAGGTTTTCTTCATAAAATTTGTGCAAAAGAAGGATATCTCCATCTCCTTCATCAAACAAAGGTTACACTACGGGTCCTCTCACCCCGGTTGAAGAATCACAACCTAAAGTGGTGAGGATAGATCAAATCCTCTTGAAGGTGTTATCCATCTCTCCATAAATCTGAGTGACAAAGGGCCGCTTAGATCTCATCCCAGGATATAAAATGACACGTTGAATGCGTGATGCTACCCATCTTGAAAGGGAGAAAAAATTTGGATACCAACACTAGTGGCATCATTTCTAGGGATTATTTGAGCTCCGGATCTATTTGTGTGGAAACAACACTCGTGGTTCCATTTCCAGGGATTATTTGTTCTCTAGGATTTATTTGTGTGGCAACAACATTAGTGGCATCGTTGCTGGGGATTATTTGAGCTCCAGGATCTATTTGTGTGGCAACAACACTCATGGCACCATTGCTTGGGGATTATTTGAGCTCTTATATTTATTTGTGTGACAACAAAACTAGTGGCTCCATTATCGTGGATCTAATTTGTGTTGTCAGGGATTACTTGAGCTCTAGGATCTATTTGTGTAGTAACAACACTAGTGACATCGTTCCTGGGACATGAAGTTGTGTGCAAAGTTTGAACACCATCAACAATGCATATAGACCCTGGTAATGCTTCTTACAAATTTTAAAGTGCAAATACATTGCTGAAACATCATTATTTGTTCATATCTGTAATAATTGTTCAAAGTTGTAAGTTCTGAGTGTAATATTTCCAGCTTATAGAGTCATTGAACTAAATTTTGTACCATCATTGACAAATTTGCGTAGAAGAAGCATAAATCTTGTAAGATTTTCATGACTTTGGTATTGACAGACATATGATATGTCTTTCATAGTGCATTTGCACAAACTAAGGTGAAAATACTTAGTGGCGACTCTTATCTCGTTTAAATTCTCAATAAATACTAGTGTCTTAACATATATCAAGTAATATTTGTCATTAATCTTTACAAATTTGGAAGGAATAATATATTTCTTCACCAAGGACCCTAGTAGAAGGTTGTTTCAAGAGTTGGGAAAGTCTAATTCAAAAGGAAGAAGAATTAGGAAGGTTGTTGGAGATCAGACATCAAGAAAAGAGATCTCCATAGGTGAAACTAATCAACCTATGATTGAAGAATACAATACTTCCTTAAGTGCTTCAATCGTAATCTCTTTGTAAATCCAAATTCTCCAACTAGAGAGGGTCCTTCTTTTGTATTTGAAAGATTTACATCTCATTCTTTCCCTGTATTCTCCAAAGCTGATAGATTTTTCCAAGAAACAAATCCTTTAGAGGGCAATCATTCTGAGAATTGCATCCCTATACCACATAGACCTCTCAGTCCTCATTAGTTTGCATCTCCTCCAAGGTCACCTCCTCAAAATAATATTTCTCATCCTCCACCTAGACCTCTATTTGTTGTTAATACTTTTGGTCCCATCAATTTTAGAGGTATGGTTAGCTATCCAAATGTGGTGCCACAAGATGTAAGAAATAGATTGCCTAAGTTTCAAGGAAATAATGTAATCACTGGTGATAAACACTTGAATCTCTTTGTCAATATGATGGAGGACTTTGAAACAAAATTTGAGAATGTGTACATTAAATTGTTTATCCATACTCTATAAGAAGATGCAAGGGACTCGTATAAATATTTTCCAGATAACTCCATTGATTCTTAGACAGAGATGAAGAATGCTTCTAGATTGTATTATGGAGATAAAACAACCCCTAGTTTCTTTTATTGGAATTTGAAAATATAAAAAGGAACCCTAATGAATCAAAGCATGATTTAAATACAATATTTAACAAAACATTGAGAATACTTCTTGTTAATTTGAGGCCATGTGATGAATCATGTCCGATAAAGTATTCAAATGCATTTGATAAGAAATTTTCTTATTATTTGAGGGATAAGAACCCTAGAACTTTGAGGCATGGCCTTTACCATGGCTCTGTAAATTGAGAACAACATTAAAGTAGTTGGAAAACCTCCTAAGAGGAAGGGTGTTAAAATGATCAACCCAGAAGCCTCAATCAAGTAAGGTTGTGGATCTTGAGGAAGTTTTACGACTTTGGCCGAGCTATCAACAAAATATCTTACAAGCTAGCTAGGGCAGAGAAAGGAATTGGAAAAGGTTCTCAAGGTCAGCATAGGCAATAAGAACAAGACAAATTTGCAAATCATCCTAGAAATGATCAGATATCTAATGACAGAGGTAAAGGACCCATGAGAGCTAGACAACCCCAAGCTAGGGAAAATAGAGTAGTGCCTGATCCTCTAAATGTTAGAGTTGTTGTTGAAGAGACAAATGAAATTGATTGGTGTGACAAATGTTTCTTACCCCACCCGCCATGTGAAGTAGATCAGCAAGTTGAAGAAGTTGATGATGATGATAACACTGATGATGATGCATGCATGGTGGATTTCTCTACAAGCTCACAATAAGGAGCAACTTCAACTGAAGTAATAAGTGCAAGAACTGCTACAAGTTTTTGGGATTGCATTCACTAGGTACCTCTTCTTTCTCCCTCTCATACTTTAGAAATAGATATGGTAAAATATTTTTAACTTCCTAATAATGATTTTGAGTACCTAAGATCTCTAATGATTAAGAATTATGATGGAGGAATCCCATCAGAAGAGGATAGATAATTGTTAATGAATGTTGTTTTTGCCCAAGAAAAAGAGTATAACACAAGAAGTAAAGTTATCAAAGGGGCAGGGCCTCAAGCCAAAGCAAAAACCCCAATTCTCACCAATATCCTAAAATAAACTCCAAAGAAAGATGCATCTAGCAAAGGCCTTGTTGTCTCATGTAGAATTGGTGTTCCCACCCATGCCCAAAATGTGAAAAATATTGTGCCATCCAATGAATTTTTCAATCTTTCTCCAAATGTTGTTTTTCCCAAATACATTTCTTATGACATTGCCCAAGTCTTGAGTCATATCAATATTTCTGTCCAATTGTTGAATTTCTTAGGATTCCCGAGCACAAGAAGAGGTCCTTCGAGTATTTGGGATTGAAAGAAGAAAAGATTACCCAAGGTAGAAATGTAAATAGTATTGAGACTCCTCCTACCATTTCAGAGTTAGAAAAACCACCAAAGCATTGGAGGAGATAGGTGAAACACCCGAAGTTTACTTGGGAACATCTTTGGTTGAGTCTCAATTAAATATTGATCCATTTTTTACAATGCTGATTATTAAGACAGATCGCTCCACAATTATATGTTTGATTCTGAGCATCATGCAATGTTATGGCTCTAGAAGTCATGAATTAATTAAACATTAAAGTGACAAAAACTTATGACAAGTGTACTGCAATGGATTCTAGAGAGGTGCCAATTGTAGGATGTGTAAAAGGTTTGGTGGTACAACTTGTAGTTTATCCAGTAAGAATTTGAAACTTGATGTTGTTATTGTTGATTTCCCTACCAAATGGGGCATATTGTTACCAAGAAAGTTGGCTACAGGTGTTCATATGGATATGTATTTTTCCACCATTCCAATTGAAGGCAACATTGTAAATCTGTATGGAGAGAAGAAGATGTTGCACCTCATTGAAGATCCCAATAATGCTTCTTATGAAGTGTTGTATGCTGATGTAGATGTTGATAACTTTGTTGGATTTTCTGATGGAAAAGAGCACAAGATTGATCAATGTAAATGTCTTGAACAAGTAGGTTTTCCTTAGACCTTTTTATTCTATAGAGATTGTTCCAAGTTTGGAAATGGTGTTGGTATTGTTATGATTTCTCCAGGCCAGGAAGATTTTGTTTTTTATTTCAAGCTCAACTTTGAATGCAATAAAAATATTTTTGAATATGAAGCACTCAAGTTATTGGGTTTGAGAATTGCATGGAAATATGGTGTAAATGATATCATTGTCAAAGGATATTAAAAACTAATTGTCAAGCAAATTAGAAAATTGTATTCTACTAAAAATTAGAGAATGAAACCATACAAGCATGCAAGATGGGATTTGATTAAAATGTTTGACTCATTTTATATTGTGAACCATGATAGAAAGTTTAATGCTATTACGATACAAGTTAGCAAAGTGCTAGGATCCAGATTTGGAATTTGTACAATATCTCCATTTTGTGAGTATGATGTTGAAATACTAACAAGGCCATCTATCCCTAAAAATGTTAAAAAATAGAAAGTGTTCGATGATGATGCCCAGGTGAAACAATTTCTGTAGAACCAAGGTGATTTTTTTGACCAAAATATAGATTGGGAACCAATGGTGTGTGCTGCTGAAGGAAAGGAAACTTTATTTGGCAAAGACATCATCCAACTTAAAGACAAACATGATTCCCAAAGGTTTGGTGACACTTGAATCAAAATTTGATAATGTTGATTACATTATTAACAGAATTATGTCGGTTTCAAGAGATGTGGAAGAGCACGACCTAGGCACAAAGGAAAAACCATGTAAAATATGGTTAGGAAGCAATCTGAGAAAGGAAGAGAAGCAATCCTATGTTTAATTGTTGAAGAAATATCAAGACTACCTAGCTTGGTCTTACTTTGAGTTGAAGGCATACATGAGAGATTTCTTCCAACATGAAATACCTCTTAAATATAATGCCAAAACTTTCAAGAAAAAATAGAGGCCGATCAATCCACTCATTTCTTTGAAGATGCAAGAAGAACTAAAGAAGTTGAGGGATGGAGGGATGATTCAGCCCATAAGGTACTCATCTTGGGTTGCAAATTTAGTGCCTGTCTGAAAAAATAAAGGTGATATAAGGTTGTGTGTAGACTTTAGGAACTTTAATAAAGCATCATTGAAAGATAATTACCCTCTGCCAAACATGGATAATATGCTACAATTGGTAACTGGTTCTAAATTGTTATCCACTTTGGATGGTTTCTCTAGCTATAATCAAGTTTTTGTGAAAGAGTAAAAAAAGAATTAATATTGCCTTGACCACTCCTTGGGGAACTTATGTCTATGTCAAGATGCCTTTTGGCTTAATCAATGCTAGAGTAACTTTCAAAAGAGCAATGGTTGTAGCATTTGCTGGTTATATTAATGATTTCATTGTTATTTATCAAGATGATGTAAATGTGTTTTATAGAAAAATAAATGATCACTTACTGCAACACTTGGAGAGAATGTTGTTAAGGTGTAGAGAGTATGGCATATCATTGAATCCCAAGAAGTTCCATTTTGGAGTGCAAAAGGAAAATTTACTTAGTCACATTGTATAAAAGGAAGTGGTCATGATTGATCCTGAGAGAGTGGAAGCCATCAAAGGTTCTTATTCGAGAACTAAGAAGGGAGTTCAATCAATCTTTGGACAAATAAAATTTATTAGAAGATTTGTGTCTAGCTTTGCTGACTTGACTATCCCCATTACTAGCATGCTAAAGAAAGACCAAGTTATCAAATGGGAAGAAGCTTCCATTCAAGCTTTCAATGGGATCAAAAAAACGTTAAATCATGCCCCTGTTTTAGCAGCTCCAAATTACAAGAAGCCTTTTCAAATGTTTTCTTTTGTTTCAGAAAACACCATTGCATCTGTCTTGTTGTAGAAGGATGATGAAGGGGCTGAGAGACCAATTTCCTTTTTCAGTAAGGCTAAGGAGTTGAGTTGAAGTACACCATCATGGAGAAGCAAGCATTTTCCTTGGTTAAAGCAACAAAGGTTTTCAGACCTTACATCTTGAGCTCTAAAGTTGTTTATTATCTTCCCCACACCATGGTGAAAGATATCTTATCAGAGATGGAGGTCTCAAGAAAAAGATGCAGATGGGTAAACAAGTTGCAGGAATATGACATGGATATCCAAACCAAGAAATTGGTGAGAGTTTTGGGCCTAGCTAAGATTATGGCTGAAAGCAACTTGAAAACTATTGAGGTGAATGAAGTAGAAGGAGAAAGGGTGGATGTCCTTGAAAATTTGGTAAGCTCTGAATGATACAAAGATATAATCTTTTATCTGAGACATCTATGCTACCCTGAACATTTGACTAAAAATCAGAAAAGAGCTCTTAAGTTAGCCTCCCAAAAATATGTCATTATTGATTTTGGGTTATCTTGGAAGAACCCCGAGGGAGTGCTCTTGAGATGCATCACTGAAGATGAGGCCCCCAAAATAATTGCTGATCTCCATGGAGGAGTTTGTGGGGGACATTTTGTCTGGAAGAGTTATAACACATAAAATCTTGAGGGCTGGTTATTGGTGGCCAAATATCTTCAAAGATACAACTCTATTGGTTAGGAAATGTTAAAGTTGCCAGCATTTTTTTGGAAGAATGAAAGCTTTAGGCTCCCTTCCTTTACAGCTTATGTCAATTGAAGCCCCATTTAAGCAATGGGGAATGGATTTCATTGGTGATATTTCAGATCCTTCCAATGCTGGTCATAAATGGATTCTTGTAGCCACTAATTATTTCACTAAGTGGGTGGAAGCAATCCCCTCCAAGAAAGCAACACACCAAGTTATCATGGACTTCATGCTGAATCAAATAATATGCAGATTTGGAGTGCCAGTTAAGATTGTTGTTGATAATGCCATGAGTTTCAAAGACAAACCTTTGGTGGTAATGTGTAAAGAGTATGGAATCAATTTGACATATGCTTCTAATTACAATCCCTAAGGAAATGGATAAGTTGAGTCCAACAACAAAAAATTGTTGAAGATCATTAGAAGAACCTTGGAGCTGAACAAAAAGAAGTGGGGTCATCAAATGAAGTTTGTTGTTTGGGCTGACAAAATCATTGTCAAAAGAGCTACTAGTAAAATCCCATTTGAGTTGGTATATGGAACTCAAACTTTGCTACCCCTTCATTTGCAATTGTCTTCATTTCAATTTGTTCAACAAATTGAAGATCAAGAAGTTATTCCATATGATGCTCAAATAAATCAGATTATTGAGTTAGATGAAGAAAGAAGGGAATCCCATCAACGGCATGTGAAATTCAAAGAAAAGTTGAAGAAGTTATTTAACAAGAAGGTGACTCCAAGAGCTTTTAGTATTGGGGATCTTGTGCTATTATGGGATAACAGGAATGAAGATAAGGGAAAGCATGGTAAATTTGATGCATTGTGGATGGGACCTTATTCAATTGACATTCAAATTGGTGAAAATACCTTCTTCCTAAAAGACTTAGATGGGGAAATGCTTGAATTTCCTGTTAATGGTAGGCATTTGAAAAATTTCCTTGATTGATTTATCAGAATCAAGGTATACTTCATTTGTACAATGTATAGTTTTTTGTTTTCTTTCGCTTTTGTATTTTTCTATTTTTTGTTTGTCCTGGTCCTTGGTGGCCATTTTGTTGGTTTCTTGGTTTGTCCTTGGGGAGTTGGTTATTATTGTTCTACTCTGCAAGCTTATTCTTTGACTCCGTTTCCTAATGGATTATTTTTGGCACTTGGTCTACTATTTGTTCTTGTGGCACTCACAGGAGTGCCCATCCCTAAGTCAGAGCCAATGTTGGTGCTCATTTTAATCTCACCCCTGTTTATCCTTCAAAAAATTTAGTTTGCATGGGCTCTATTGTGTTTTCTATCTCCTTGTATTGATGCATGAAAGCTATCTCATTCATTTAGTTGTCATGATTAGTCTATTATTTGGTCAAGGATCACTTAAAACTCCAAAAAAAAATTCATTCCTCTATCCATACGAAAATATTTGTAACTTGGGTGTAAACTCGGGTTTTTTCCTTCCTTCCATTTTACACAGATACGTTTTATTTTCCTTGTCATTTTTGTCCTAAGTATCACGTGGAAACGAGATTGGATGTGGCTCAAAAGATAATATTTGGGCCTTATATCATTTCTAAATTCTCTATCTTGAAAGAAAATTCATTTCTAGGCTCAAATGGTGATTTTCCCGTATTTTACGATTTGACAGTGTGTTCTTCTCCATCACATTTACATCTCAAAGATCTATGGAAATGTAGCCCTCTCTCAGGATGAAGCTCGGTGGGGCACTTTGAAAACTCTAAGGCTCGCTTCAACTCAAAACTTTTCCACGTGGAGGGCCAGTGATCATATGAAAATTCACCATTTGGTTTGACCTTGGAGTTGCACCGAGGAGACATGTGGAGGTTTCTAGTGCCTTGCCCAAACTTAGACAAAATTTTCATGTGGTCGGTATAGCTTAAGTGGACCATGGACACATGGAGGTCTGGCACTCATTTGAGGATTAGCCTTAAGGTTCCACCTTAATAGTTGCATTAGGGAGACACTGGGAGGCTTCTACTAGCCGTGATCTATACTTCAACTTTTCAAAGCAATTTTCTAAGGCCTAGGACACATGGAGGGATCTGCGCCTATTTGGGGACCAAACCCTAAATTTTATTTTGAAGAAGCGCCAGGAGGACACTTGGAGGCTTCCGCTCACTCTGCCTTTGCTTGGAATTTTCAACGGCCAAGGAAAACTGTCTCGGACCCTAGACACATGACACCTTTTGTTGATCCTTCAAATTTCTTAACAACTCTGCCGGAATGAGACATGTGGTGATCCCACACTTATTTGGGGTCTCTAATTTTTGGGACCATCTCAAAGTACACCATTGAGACACGTGGAGGCTTCCGCTGGCTCCTTTTTACTAAGAATTTTTCAAAGGCCAAAAGGCATTTTTCTTGGGCCTAGGGCACGTGGAAGGCCCGCGCTTGTTTGGAAACTTGCCCCTATACTTCTCCTTTGCAGTTGCGCTAAGGAAACATGTGGATGGATATAATATAAAGTAGAAAAGGGATAGAATGAATGGTTGTTGTGCATTGCATTTGTTTTTCTACCATTTTTTCTCTAAGACTCCTAGAGATGTAAATACATATTATTTTTCATCATGTTTTGATATAATTCCTTGTCATTTTTTTCTGCAAAGTGCCATTGAATGGATTCAAAACTTAATTTGTGAGTCCAAGGATTGTTAAGCATGATATTTTGAAGTTGTAATTGCTTAGGCACTTGCAAAAACATGAATTACCGTGAGAATCTAGATGTGGAAAAGAATTGCAAAAAGGAAAAAGAGGGAAAATGATGAAATGATGAAGGTTGCAGGTGCAAAGGATGGAAATGGTGTTGCCTCGAGAGAGAAAAGGATTTCCTATCAGATCCAACTATGCAGAGCCTTTGAAAAATGATTAAAATGGGGATTTCTTGCATGAAAAAATAAGAATGATTAAAAGGATTGTCAAAAAGGTTGTGGCATGGCATCCTAGTCATTAGTCAAGGGTCTAAGAAACGTGATCAGTTCATAATTGGTCCACCTGATAGCTTTTGTTGCAAATTTGTTAAATGTCACTTTCTGAGGAAAATTGGTAACAAGAAAAGGTCCCCCGAATATTCTTCTTTCTTGGGGGAAATTTGGGATGAGTGAGTGAGTGAAATGTATAAATGCAATGAGAATACTCTTGTAAAAGGTTGGGGTTGAATTCTTAAGAGAAAAATTTGAGAGAGCCCGTCTTCCTGAGAGACCAATCCAAGAAACCTGTTAATATCTTGTGTTTTAAATTTCAATCATGTCAAGTTGGTTATGAGTGTACAACCATTGACAAGCTCTGAGACTGTTCAAAGAAAATTTCCCCTACTGATGAATTTAATCAATTTTGAGTTAATCTGTGTCAATCTTGGAGTAATTTGAGTTTGATTTATTTCATAATGTCTATAAGTATATCATTTCCAATTTCATTTCCGAAGAGATTTCATCATGTGATGAGATAAACAATTTAAAATCACTTCACCGTCATTTGTTGATAAATATTTTCTATAAGCCTTCGAGTGTATCTTAGGCATGAGGAACCAAGGTTCTTTGATGTTTAATTGAGTCTTTTAGCTTGAGCCTCATGTTATATTCTCAAAGATTGTGTGAAACCGAGCATATATGGGCCTCTATTAAAGCACACCTTTTGGTTGAAAGAATATCTTAGCTATTTTGAAGCTTTCTGTCATTTAGCTTTCCAATTATTGTGAATTCTCTCAAAGATCTGGTATAATCAACTTTATCCTGATCAATCTCCCACCAAAATTATTCAAAACCATGAATCCATCCTAAACTACCCTTGTTTTCCCGTATATCAACAAAGAAACAAAATCTATTTACTAAAATATGTAGAACAATCAGGATCCCATAATGTCTTCAGTAACCTTAGCCTTGTTTTGAAATTATCTCCATCTTTTAGAAGTGATAACTCTTGAGAGTTAAATTATGGAGTATTGATCATACTTTCCCAAGTTTTTCTTCATAAAATTTGTGAAAAAGAAGGATATCTCCATCTCCTTCATCAATTAGAGGTTACACTACAGGTCCTCTCACCCTGGTTGAGGAGGCACAACCTAAAGTAGTGAGCATAGGTCAAATCCTCTTGAAGGTGTTATCCATCTCTCCACAAATCTAAGTGAAAAAGGGCCAGTTAGATCTAATCTTGGCTACAAAATGACACACATTATGATCTATCTGTCTCTAAGCTCCATGTCGAATCTGTGATGCTGTTCATCTTGAAAGGGAGAAAAAATTTAGATACCAACAAGATTGATAGAGTGAAGATAGATGGCACTAAACGATTGGCTCGTGCTTCATAAAGACAAAAAGTGTCGATTAAAGCCACTTAACACTCTAAGTGTGGATATAAATTTTCAAACATGAAAAAAATAACAATGAAGATATTTGGAGTAATTTTATTGGTCCATGCTTTGTAAAACTGATAGGATCAAAATAAAAATGTAAAAACAAAGCTAGATGGTGCAAAATGATTGGTCCAAGCTTTGTAAAGAAAAAACTAAAACTAAAATAAAGGTTTTAACTGGTAGAATGGACTTAGAAGCTCCAAACAAACTAGATCTAAATAGATCTTTTGGATCCAAAGTTAAAAATGACCCAAACAACTATAAACGATGTGAAAACTTAAAATAAGCTCACAAATGACAGATTTAAACTATAAACGATTGAAACAAGATGCAAAAGCAAATATCTAAGCATACAAAATCTCAAACATGATCTAAACAACCATTTAGCCCATATTTAACCAATATTTCAAACAATATTTAGGTAGGAATTGGAATTTTAAACTTGGTTTTCTTGAAGATGACTACAAAACTTTTAGGGTTTTACAGATCTATAAATAAACTTCAAGATTCTTTACCTCTTCAAGTTAGAAAATTCTAGATTGATCCTGGACATGCATAATCACTAGATTTAATACCATGTTAGATTTAGCAGGGAAATATAATCAATAGATTACATATCCACCCTTAAAATGTAGTATATTAGACAAAAAAATAACTTAAAATAGATAGTGAATTACAGAGCATAATGAGCAAGATCTGAAAGTAGATAATAAACAATAACAAAGATAGATGACACCAAATTTAAGTGGAGAAACCAGAAGGAAAAAACTCCATTGGTAAAGCACTCTCTTTATTAAGAATTCACATGAGTTTTAACCAAGCACTTCCACTTCCACGTTAGTCTTTTTAAGTGTCTGCAAAGCTATTTCTATTGATTAGGTAATATAATTATCATCAATTATATCTTATAATCAGATCTTAGTCTTTATGTTAGTTTGTACAAATGTATACATTGTAGACAACTAATCCCAAGAGGGATCACCCAAATCAATGTGGGTGGGTGAATTGGTCAAGCCACTTCACTCTTAAATGTGAAAGACCTTCGTAATACATTTTTATGTAAAAAATTTAATATAATATTGGGGCGTACTACAGTGGTAGATCCCACTTGACATTATCACCCAACACTCTTTCTCCTTTAGGGATTTTGACATGCTTTAAACTTGTAATTCAAAACCCTTTATTTCTAGGGCATACTCTAACTCCATATTATTAACATGATTTTAGCAAGATTAAATACATGATTGAGCTACTTCATCCCTTATTGTTAATGCTGCTATAGGATATGTAGACTTACCCATAGCTTTTGCTTCAAAGGATCTCCTTCAAGTTGCTAAACTTGCTTCATAAGGTCCTGCTCTGATACCAATTTCTAGAAGAAAAAGGGACTGAGAGGGGGTGAATCAATCCTAAAATTATTTTTCTTTCATTTACCAAACCATACATTCATCAATTATATTTTCCATACAAAATTCATAACCATATGTGCTTATTAATATATGCAACATCAACCACAAGAGCAAGAAACAAAGTACTCAACATAATAACACAATATGTAAGTGGGAAACCCTCATGGGGAAGAAAATCCACTGAAACAAAAAAATTATATTTCCATGTTTAAAATTTAGTAATGCAAATACCCCACAAGGATCACTAAACCCGAGTTCAAGAGAGAGCACCAACCCTAAAAGTAACACCAACTCCTAGTTTAGTGAAGCACTAACTCCACAAGGAGCACCAACCTCTAATTTATCAAGGAACAAATCCACAAGGAGGCTACAACCACCTAGGATGACCAATCACCAACTCAGCCACCTGATAATTTTTGATCTATGATAATTATACTGCCACAACTAATGGAGATCACTTATTAGCTCACAAACCCTAGCTCATACCTTAAGTCTTCAATCTCTCATAGTCTTTCTCTTTCTTCACTTGTCTTTTCTCTAAAATCTTACTCTAATGTATTCAATAAGTATTAAATATGTCATGATCTTCCTCATACCTAAAATCATCCACACATACCTTCAAATCACTTTCCTCTAGGTCGCACTTCTTCCCTCCAAGAGCACTAGTTTAAAAATGAACCCCAAAAATCACTTTTATACCTTTTATTTTATTCCAACCCAAAGGAGGTCATTAATACCCCTTTTTCATGACCAATGCATCATTAATAACATCAAATAACTTTATCACAACATTCACAAGTGATCCATAAAAACCCTTCTTCCATGCACCAAAAATCACCAAAACCCATGCATTGGAATGCCAAAAATCTCCTAACACCAAAAATATTTTTATTAATGATTTAAAAATAATCAAACATGTTAAAAATAAAATTTCAAGACTATACATGGTCACAATTTTCATCAAAAATCATATTATTTCATTAAATGGGACCACTGCTTCTTATACTTCTCAAAACACCTGTTTCCAACACCCTTCAGACCCCGAATACGACTTTGACCTCAATAAATCCTCAAATAAACTCAATTCTAGCATGTGAAAACTTTATGGAAATAGAATAACTTTTCTAAAACTTCTAAGCAATATATAAGTCATGAAACAATCATTGGTTCAAACTACATCAAATTTTGTCTTCATTAAATCATGTTGCCCAAAAATATATTTTCAAAAAGTAACTAGTTGAAATCCTTATTGATACTTTCAATACCTATAAATGGATACATTGGATTAAAAATTCATCCATCTTCACATTAAAGGTAATAGTAATCATAACCAAATACATCTAATTCTCTAACCAACTCAATTCTTTAGAAAAAATAGTTCTATCATGGTTATTAAAAATATTATTATCCACAAATTTAATTAGAAACCATAGAAACAATAATTATCATGAGAAAATAATTGTATTAATCAAAATATCTCTGAATCCTCTTTCTATCAAAACTTTAATCACCTCTAACTCCTCATGTAGCTCATGCAATGACCATTTTATCAAGATCGCTTTTAATTGTGCCAAAACTACCCTTTGACCAATCAACACAAATAGGGCACACTTTGCGCTTTTTCATCACAACCATGACTTGAAACCTTCATTAACATCTTTAGCCATAGCAAATTCCAATTTATAATTTACCTCTTTTGGATAACTTTTCCAAAATGAAACTCTTCGTAAATAAGAAAATTCATGTTGGACCCACATAATGTCACAAGCTCTATCTTACCTTTCTAGAAATATGGAATAGTCCTCTACAACATCTAATCATAAATTTTGAGGAATCAATAAATAATGGGCTATTATAAGAAATTTTCTGAAAGCTGCTCCTAGTTATGGTTTAGCTAGGGTTTTAACCTACTTTGGCTTCAGTAACAATTGTTCATAAAAAGTGACAATAAAACCACATTATTTTTTTGAAAAATTTATAAATGACTGAATAAGCTATGACAAATATATTCCCCATGCAAATAATATAATCCACAACGAGCATCAGAAGGTCCAACTTTGATCTAAACACACATTGTTATTGACCTAGTTTTACCAAAACTTGCATATATTCAAAAATATTCTTTAGAATGACCTAAAATTTGGCATGAAGCACCATGAAAACCTGATATAACTTTCCATGCTAACCATATAGATATGATATTTCATAAAATATCTATCCATAATGACTTACCCATGCTTACCTACATTTTTCTCATTGTTTACTTCCCAAAGACCTAAAATATGCATGTAACCACTGAATACAGACCTAAAACTCACCATAAACCTCGTGGTACATTTCCACCATGCTATAACCATACTCCAACAAGACTTGTCAACTCCAAACGTTACATATCTACCTCATTCTACTTTCTCTAGGGCTAAAAATAATCATGGAATGACTTGACTCAACCATAAATTGACTATGCCGACCTCATGCAGACCTATATACACCCATGAAAAATCATATGGAATATGAATGACCTCATGAAAATAACCAATCACCTCAATAAATTTCATGCAATGAAACATCTCACTAGACCATGTACCAAGTTAACATGACAACTCACCAAACCACTCAATCAACATGCTTGACACCTGAATAACATATGATGGAGACTCATATGACCACATGAAACCATTTTACATTAATGGGGGAGACTTTGTATATTCATTTTTTATTCTTTTCATTCTTTGGAGAGATAAGTCAAGTTGACCCCATTGCCAAGAACGAAAACGTAATTAGTGTGGGGTAGTGTTTGATGGATAAATGAATAAGTATGGAAACCACGTGTGGAATTTTTGGGTGCACATGAGGGAGGTGTAAGGTGGTGTGCATGAAAGGGGTAAGAATAGTGCTCAGGAGGTTTGCACCCAGGAATGTAGATCTCAAGACTTAGCTGATTTTGTAGTTTACAAAGCTAAAAATAGAAAAAATAAGATGGAGTGCCAACCAAACAAAGGATAAAATTAGGATGACTTGATGGACAAGAAATGGTAATTTTTGGATAAAGAACACATAGAATGAAGATGAAGGGCCATGCATGGATCGAGCTATTAATATGATTAAATCAAGTCTTATTTATAGGATAGTCTATTATTAGTTGTTTTGTAAAAGCATGCATGTAGTCTATTTTGAGCATTCTTATTAATAGGAAAGTACATGGGTAGTGAAGGGAAGCCCCTATCCCTATATATCTAGGCATGCCATTGTTTGGGTATCACCACTATGACTACACTCCATCATTTGTGTTTGAGTGCTTGAGAGTATTATTATGGATTAGGGTTTGATACTTGCGCATGTTCCAGCTTCCTTAGTGTATTGATGTGTTTAGCTTCATTATATAAGACTATGTTATAATGGAATGTGGAAGATGGATTATGATTATTCATGTATCTGAGTATGGTGATTACATGGTACAATTAATATTAATTGTGATCTGATATGTTATGTTTCATTATTACATGTGTTTCTAGTTGAATGTATGAAAACTGTTTAGTATAATTAAATGAGTACTTGGTCATATATCATCATGTATCTGGATGCTAAAATCTTGAGAAGCAACACAAGGAGGGACTTGGTAGCTTAATGTGCTTAGGTTGGGCATTCAGATCTGTTTGAATGAAGTTCAAGTGTGCATAACATTTGAGTGAGGAAATAAAAGACTACATGGATGCCTATGTTGAGAATGTGAACTTGGTAGAGTAAGAGATGGAGTATTTGAATCCATTTGTATTCTTTTTGACCTTGAGTTTGTGGTTATACTTGAAAAAGAAGGTTAATTTATCACTTGAAGCTAACTCGATTCCACGAACTCCTCCATTTTTCTATTCATAAGTGAAACATAACTTGGCGACATCTCTTGAGCAATCTCTTACAGTTGATTTTCCTCCACGGATACACCTTATGAAAAAGGAGCATTTTGCACCATCAAAGCTTGATTTATAATTCCATTCGGGTAGGTTATTTAGTTGTGCAAAATATTTCAATGGAAACACCACTCATAATCTTACACAATATTTTTTTATAATGGGACTAAAGCTTTAAATAAAATAGTTTTATTAGGATTGTAGGACTGAAATGGATTTTTAGGGGTGAAATGATTTTTATTTTGAGGAGTGTCTTGGAATGGTAGTCTATTTGGTGGAAATGTGAGCTATATACTCCTTTTACCTACTCCTTTTAAACCCCAAGTGCGTCGGCCTATCACCCAACATTAGCTGGGTGCTCACCTGAGGCACGTGCAAACACCAAGCCCCTCCTTTATGTGAGCTTCGTAAGAATGTTTGCCATTAATGGAGGAATGGTTGCAGAAATAGAAAATACATGTATCCATTCTAGCAAAGAAGTCAAAAAAACTAAATCTAAGTATAGATGAACTATAAAATGGATGTATACATTATATAAATATAAAGGAATCGATTTGATCTGTGAGATATATAAAGGACTCAAGGGGTTTATACCCATGGGCATAGATATTTAGAACAAAGAATCATATATTGATTTATAACCATTTACAATAGCCATATTACATCAAAGAGCATCATATTAGACTAAGTACATCAAGGAATGACACTCTAACTCTAAAAATTACTCTGCACAGAGAGCCCTAACTGTATTCTTCCATGCACCGAAATATTTCTTGACTGATCTTTAACACCATCTCTTATCTCTCTCACTTCCTTTGTTTTAAATATGAGAACATTATTAAATAGGGATGAATTTACCCTTCACCTCCTTAGCTTCACTCATGAGAAGGCCGTATTCCAGGTGGGATCATGCTCCACCATGATCGAGTGCCCATGCCAGCTCACCAAAGCCTTGATTATCCTCCACTAACTATAATTATTCTCCTATGGAATATTATTTTCATGAAATATTCTTTCCTTGAGCTCTAAGACTCCAAGTTGTAACCTTATATGGTTATGAATGCATCCTTCAAAACCCCGATGGGCATAGCCTTTGTCCTATTTTCCATGTACAACACATTTGAAGATGGTTGCAATGGAGGCCTTCCCATCTGATTCCATGCATCTAGGTAAGGACATTGACCTCTATGCCTATGTCAATCAGTATGTTTCTTAAAATCCATCCATCAACCACCACATTCAGTGTGATTTCCTTGTCATAATCAATACTATGAGGAGGTAGATTAGCATGTAAGACCTGTCTCTTACGCTCACCTACAATGCGGGGTACTTTTTCTCTTAGCCATTCTTCCAATAGAGGAATAATATTATTTTGGTGTAGAATTTGACATACTTCCCTAACCTCATCCATGTCCTTCTGGGACCTCAATGCTCTTCTTCTACTCCAACTTCCATGATTGATCCTTTAGACATTGAATCTCCCCTTACAGGATCCTAATCACCTCTATGGTCTCTTGGTAAAATTCCTTCTAGTGGCTTGGATCAAGATAATTTCCATGTAATAATTACTCTCGTCTAATGAGGGGCCTTTACTTTGGTTCTTCCTAGCGTGCGAGGATTCCACCCACGTAGTTACTAAGATAGGTTCCAACTCAGGGTTATGTGACACCTTAGGTATCCATATCGGATTAGCCCGCTTCACACTAACCATTCCCGTGCCCTTGTCATTCTTCTAGTTCTAGCTCGTGTGTTCATACAAATTTCGTGGAAATCTTCATACTTATGGTTCTTTCTGCACCATGAGCACTATAGAAAATACAGACACTCACACTTACGTTGTTTAGTAGATCCATAATTGTAATAAGTTGCATGGGGAAATTCACTTCTTCCTTCCTCAGACTACCACGACCTCCAAATCCTCTGTGAAATCCTCTTCCTTGACCTCCTCCATCTATGTGCACTTCATATTGATGACCTTCATTCTTATAATTGCTCCTAACGCTAGTCCGGCACACCCCAAGATTGATAGAATCATGAATTCAGTCTATCACTTGGCATTCCTCAAGTCATGAGTAGTGGATGTACAAATTATATAATAAGTGGTCACATTATTCTAGATCACACATTGTAACAATGGGAATATAATTCAATCATGTAACACCTCTAGCATGACTGGTACCTATGATGAATTCTACTATAGAAGGTACAAACGTTGACAGGTGATTTTTTCTTAAGATGGTGTACTCTTATGACTTAGGAAATCATGTTTATAGAAGATAAGAAGTTATCTATTGGGAATAGGTACATTCTATCATGTTTTTCTTAATTAAAAATGAAGCAATCCATCTCTTTTATGTAGGATAAATTCACTGCTTGGGATTATGAATTTGAGTTTTAGTTTTCATAATTTAAGAGGAATCAAACAACATTACCTTGGATCAATTCCATTGATCCAAGGTATGCTTCTAATTTACATGTCTTGTTATCATGATGTCCAATTTGGACAGATGGAAGAGTTTTGGATCTGGAGTGTGTGAAGGTTATGAATGACCCTCTTCATGGATCTCTACTTCGTATTTAATCCAAAGAATAATCGTTCTTCTTTTCTATTATTTTATGATGAGTTGTCATTGGGGACTTTGGACCTAATATAACTATGTTTTAAAACTAGTGACTCTATCCTAAGGGTTAAACCTAACCTAAGTTAATATGTTCTTATGTTAATTGGGATGAAAAAGAATTAAGAGGGACCTAGACTAAAACTATGGACCTACCTATGGACCTATGTTGATTTCCTAAATTAGTGTCTAACCTAACTAAGGGAATGACTAATCTAAGGGGGCCTATGAAATGACAGGGGGAAAGAGGCAAGTGGGAGGCAGTGAGTTCAAGGAAATTAAGGCAATTTATTAAGCCTTATCTCTTTCTTCAGCCAAATTTGGTGAAGGCAGTTAAAAATTTATGATGATGAGTTGGTATTTCTCGCCAAATTTTTAGGATGCATGTTTTGTTTGAAATAAGTCCACTCTAAATTTGAAGATGATGGTGGTGAGAAAGAAGGAAAGGACTGACAATCCTACTCTACATTTAATTTTTTGAACTTGGTGAAACTACCTAGGGAAAAGAAAGAGGGTTGGTTTTGTCGATTCATTTGGTTTTGGAGCTCTGCATGAGGTTGTTTTTGTTTTCAAACCTCCAGTTTGATTTTTGCATGCAATGTGTCAATGCATGAGTTTTCCTCCCTTGCATGGTGTGGAAGAAAGGGTTGGCACTGTGAGACTATAAGGAGGAGATAGAGGAAGTTTTTGTGTGGTTTTTACATTTCAAAAGAGGATTGAGGCTCTACTTGGATACTTTTGTGAATCGGTGAAGGAAAAGTGCTATCAAGAATGATAGGCTCTATCCATTAAGATTCTTGATTTTATTTAAGTGTTTCATAAGAAAACTCTACTCTTTGGAATAGACTTATTTTTTTCTTAGATTTCTCTGCTTGAGGTTTTGTGTTAATTATTGGGATATGCTTTTGATTTTGTTTGAATGAGGAAAAGTGTGATCTGGGTTTTCAATTTTCTTGGTTTGGTAGCTAGGTATTACTGTAATCCTTTGAATGGTCTTGAGACCAAGTAAAAAAATGTGTGAGATATTGTTTGAACTGTTTAAATCTGTAAGTAGCTTAGTTTTCTTTAATCTTCTGATTTTGTTGTTAAATGATCTTGTTTCCTCTCGGTTGAGAAAATACAGCTTTAAACTATTTTGAATACTTGACTATTGATTGGAATTTTTATTGGAAAATGGTTTAATGTCTCATGGAATTTTTAAGTCATTCAGTTATATTATTAGAAGCCTAAAAATATATACTTCTTATATTAATGGATTTGGTTATTTGTTTTTTAGGCCTAATTTTTAGAAGCCCGTATGGAAATTATTATTCAATTTTATTCTTTTTCTTTAAGGTCTTTGGATAACCTTTAAAGGTATGGCATCTGGTGCTATGAAGAGGAAAAATCCCTCGGGTATGGTTCATTGTATTTTGGTTATTGTTGTCGACTTGAACTTTTTGATAGTTCTATTGACATTGTTTGTTGTATTGGGTTAACCTGTTTCTTTGATCTTGAGCCATTAAACCCGGTTTCAATTCTTTCAGATCTTAGGAAATGTTTTTCATGAAAATAGAATCGATTACTCCTATTTTGGTTAAATCACACAATTCACTTCTTTTCTTGTTTGGGTCTGAGTTGGGAAGATGGTTTAGACTTACCCTTCATTAATTTCTTCTTTACATCTCTAGTATCTTTTAGGAGATGGTTTAATTATTATCTTGTGGTAATCTAGGCTATTTGTACCATCTCCTTGGATGATGGAAGGTAATGAAATGTGTTTCTCTTCATTCTTTCCATTCTCCTAGTTTTTTATTCATTCAACTCGAACCCATATTAGATATTTGTTGGGAATTTTGGTTTTATGCATTAGATAAAATACCATGTCAATATAGGTCATTGTTTTCCTATGGTTCTCTTTTAATCATACAGGAGTTGTGGGGTAGTGATCTCTTCTCTTCTGCTCCTTCATTTAATTTTTCGTTCATCTTTAACTTGGTGAAGATGTTGTCTTCCTTTCGGTCCTGCTTTTATGCAACTTCTTGACCGTGGTAAAAATAATTATAGAATGTTGTTAGGATGGTATAGCTGAAGTTGAAATTAATTGAATAAAATTTTATGTTTGGATGGTTAATGTGTTTATCTAGAGTTTAAACTTAACCACTCTAACTACTTGAGTTATTGATAGAAATGGTGTATCTTTTTGAGATTGAATGTAACTTTTTGGGGTAACCATACCTCTTTAGGAGGTTTGATTTAGCTTGTTTGGTTTTTAACTTGAATTGGTTCCTAGTTTTGAGTTTGAGTATTAGGATACTCTAATCCAGGACACTTAAATGTTACGATGATTTGGGTTATCCTAACTTATTTCTTATGATATTTAAGTTCATTTGTTGGCAACTCAGATTTTAGGATGAATTTAGGTTAAAGAAATATTGAGATGGAAGTAATGTTGTAATTGATCTACTATTGAACTATGCCTAAAAGATAGTTAGGATAGTTACTTTTTCTGTTAAAAGGTTTTAACTAAATGAGTAATCATAAAAATAAATGTAAGAAAGTAGTAGTGAAATTATGATGAAATGTTTCTTATCTGAATTTTTTTAATTCTTTTGATATAAAGTCAATAACATGGAAGGTTGAAGTTGATATATCTTATGACCTAACTTTACTTTTGATTTTTTGTAAATCTCTCTTTCTCTCTTTTATTGATTATTGTAACTCCTTTTGGTATGTCTTTCTAAATTGCTTCAGGACTATTTCATAACAATAGAGTTCTTTTTATGAAACAATTAGTTAAAAGCACATTGTTTTAATGTTTAGTGATTATCATGCTCACCAATGAATCTGAACCATACTATAAATCTTGTAGATGGAATTTGTAAGTGATGAAAGGAGAAATATTTTACAAATTTACATTTGTTTATCAAGAGACTGGATCTTTTTATGATGAAAAATGGTTCATTATTGAAATGTACTTGATGGAAAAGAAGTTGTATCTAAAATTTGTTTAATGTTGTTGTTTGATATTTAGCATTGTCTGAAGTGTTTGGAATTGTAAATGTATGAATCCTCCTTACTTGAATAAAAGATGTGTGATATTTCTTGCACTTGATGTAAATCTTATTGATATGAATTGAATGGAAATGTTAAGTAATACTTTTTTACAGATAAGAACATACCTTATGGTTTGGAATAAAATAAACATAGATATAAAATAATGTTGTATTATCTTCTCTAAGTGAAGAGGAAACTTGTAAAGTTTCCATTCTTGCACTAATTTTCAACCAATTCATTAGGCTATAAATTAAAAAAATGATTGTTGAGAATTATACTTTGGATATAAGTTAAAAAGTGCAAGGGATTATAAATTAACATTAATCCTCAATAAGGGAAAGGAAAGACAACTCCCTTGAAATGAATCATAGTCTTAATTTAAGACCTTTTTGATATGAATCATGATTACTATCTAGGGTAGTTAAGGTGTCCTTTCTTTTGTAGACTTCCTTACTAAATAGGAATGTAGGAAAAGATAATTAAAAAGGGAATTAGACTTCATTTCAATGAAGTCTAATATGGAAAAGGACTTACTCAAAACTTATATAAGCTAGGGCTGAATTAAGTGAGTAATTAAATGACACTTCCATGTGTGTTGGGCCTTTTATGTAAAACATGAATCAAGATGTTAATAGTTTAAATCATTACTTATAAATTAGATAGAAAGTAGATTTATCTGCAAAAAGTCATTTATTTTAGTATTAAATCTGAATCTTAACAATTAGGGAACCTAGTTATTCATTAGGGTTTCTGTAATTAATTGGTAACGAGGAAATTAATAAGATATAACTTTCTATCTAAGGTATGTTCTTCCAGATGAGGAAAACCCAGGTGGATGTTGACACATGCAAACTATAGAAAAGTACCATCGTGATGATTAGGGTCTTCATGAGGATACTATGTTTCAACACCCTTTCAAGTTTATTCAACTAGAATAACATAAATTTTGACTTGATCATAGTTCTGCCCTAGGTAGAGATAGGGACATGACCTAGTGTTGGGTTCAACTCACGTTGACTTAGGATAAATAGACATGCCCAATCAACATAAGTTGATTGAGTATGTCTAAGTACCATTAGTCACTGTAAGTAGTCCTCCACACTAGGACATGTTGCTAACCTTGGCTAGGGATAAACCTTGAACAAGTGGATTGACAGAAGTCAGTGAAGACCATTCTAGATAACATATCAAGTAGGGTTAAGGACATATTATGTTTGACAAGTATACCACCTAGTAATATAAACATGAATAGTACATTTAAAATCTTTGGACAAAGTACCATAAGGTGTTGGCTATGTTGTCCTATGTCACTCATTTTAAGAAGAAAGATTTTAGATGAATATTGGTAACATATATTCAGATAGGCCTCTTAAACAAAACACTTCATACCTCAAAATGGGTAACAGAACCATGTATACATAATATACACATTATAAAGTTAACATGAGAGATCGGTATGATACCGAGTCATGAAATGAGAGATCATTTTTTCATCGAGTCATTTACAGTTGCATATGGTTTTTTTGTTAAGAGACTAATTAGCCTTGGAATGTGTGTTCTAAATTATGTTAACTTAGAATAGAAAAATTATGTAAAAAAATTCCCTTGTTTCTAAAGTCTTAAAATAGGAATGTTACATATTGGTATCAGAGCTGAAGGTTGCATCTCTTGGACCTATTTTGTCCATAATCTGATAAAACTTAAAGTTTCATATTAACAAAAAATGGTTAAAACGAGAAGAAATGCTACAAACAACCCACCACCAGGTGGAGAAGTAACTACTACCCAAAACTCAATGAGATCCTTACTGTCTTTGTTAGACACAAGAGATCATATTGTTATACTAGAACAAGTAATGGGCAATGAGGAGGATGAGGAAGATGATAGTAATAACAATCAACCACTTCTTGTGGACGATGCAAATATTGGAAATTTGGGTGTTGATAACAATAACGCTGCCAATACTAATGTAAATGTACCCAATCATCCTGAGAATAAAAGGCGAGATTGGCGGATGAACTCACAAATGATATAAAAGGATAAGTCCTCCCAAGTTTGATTGCACTAAACCGAGAGATGGAGTTGAGAATTGGCTCGGTGAAATGGATAAGTACTTTGTAATAAGGAACTTTTATGAGGAAACTAAAGCAATATGGTAAGCTTATGAACTTTTTCATGAGGCATATTCTTAGTGGGAGAACCGTAAGGCTGAGTTAAAAATTGATGAAACAAACGTCACTTGGGATAAATTTAAAAATTATTTTAGGAAACGATGGCTGCCACAACTTTATTATGATCATAAAATGACTAAATTTTAGAACTTATCTCAAGGAAAGTTAATTGTAATGGAGTACTGGGAGAAGTTAACTAAGCTTCTCAAGTACATGCCTCAATATAAAATTGACTAGAATTTCAGGATACATAAATTCATTATGGGATTAAATACTATTATAGGTGGATATGTAGATGTTCACATCTCAACCAAAATGGAAGGGGTTATTGAAAAATCCATAAGGCAGGAGCAAAAATTGAAAGCAATATCTTCCCATAAGGAGGAAATCAAAAAGAAAATTCCTAATTCTTCTTCATCACTTGCACCCAAAAAGGGACCATGGAAAATTTTTGGTGTGAAAAATAAATTTGTTGTTGATAATAACAAGAAAAATATAGCAAATAAACCTGTTGTTAATGTACGAAACAATTTTTTCAAGAACAATAATAACGGACAAAAGTCCTATGGAGGATAGAATGATAACTTTAAGATGGGAAATAAATTTGAGCCTAAGAAAGGACTTGTAGGAGGCTACTACAATTATGGCAAGGATCATTATGTAAATTAGTGTCCTCTAAGGAAGGATGACCACAATTAGCAACGCATAAGATACATGTTGTAGTAGCTGACAAACAAGATGAAAAGCAAGTTATGCCTATAGAAGTGCCAGGTAAGTTATTTGGTATTCCTATTACTACTTTTTGATACTAGAGCTATTGAATGCTTTATTTCTACTAAATTAGATTAAAAATTAAAATGAAAAGATAGAAAAATGGATAAATCATGGGTTTTACATCATGGAAATAATGTTGTCCACACAGTTAGTATATGTATTTTTAGAGTAGTCATTTACTTTCCTAGTTTTTCAACTAAGTTGATATTTACTTTACTCCTTTGGGTCTTATGATGTAATCATCGTGTTAAATGGCTTGCTAAACATAAAGCAAAAGTTGATTGTTTTGAAAAACATATTAGTTATTTAGATGATCTCGCAAAAATAAGCAGACATACAGGTAAAACCATGAGATTTCAGTTGGAAAATCATAAGCCATTCAGCTTTAAAAGGCCAAAAAAAAGGTTACACCTTGTATGTAGTAAAAATGTTTGAATCAATTTAAGTAGATAGTGATTTCTTGGAAATATACTTGTTATGAAATTTTAGCGACATGTTTTCGGAAGAACTACTCGGTATTCCACCCAAATGGGAGTTTGATTTCACAATTTAGGTTAAGATGGGAACTCGAACCTATCTCTAAGGCACCATATCGAATGACTACCATTGAATTAGTAGATCTTAAGGTACAGTTACAAGAACTGTTATCTAAAGGTTTGATAAGACCAAGTGTCTCACCTTGGGAGCACCGGTAATTTTTATGAAAAATAAAGATGGAACACTTAGATTGTGCATTGATTATAGGATGTTAAACAAAGAAACAATAAAAAACAAATATCCACTTCCTAGAATTGATGATCTGTTTGATCAAATGCATGGTGCATCAATATATTCTAAGATAGATCTTTGATCTGGGTATCATCAGTTAAGAATCAAGGATGAAGATATTCATAAAACAAATTTTAGGACAAGGTATGGGCATTATGAATTCATAGTTTTACCTTTTGGTTTGACAAATGCACTTGTAGCTTTTATGAACTTAATGAATAATATATTTCAAGAATACTTGGACAAATTTTTGCTTGTATTCTTGGACGATATTATCATATATTCTAAAAGCATTGATGAACATCATGAGCATTTGAAGATAGTTCTGGAAATCTTAAGAAAAATAAGATTGTATGGTAAGTTATCCAAATGTTCATTCTACGAAACTGAAGTACACTATCTAGGGCATGTCATAAGTAAGGATGGAATAACAGTAGATCCATTAAAAATTGTTGTAATAATTGAGTGGCCTATACCTAATAATGTACATGAAATCAGAAGATTCATGGGTCTTGTTGGTTACTATAGAAATTTTGTAAAGGAATTTTTGAAGGTCGCTGTACTCAATAACTTCATTGCACAAGAAAGATAAGAAGTTTGTGTGGAGTGAAAAATGTGAATCTACGTTTAAGACTAAATAATTAACTAACATCTCATACCTATTTTGGTTGTACCGATCCAAATGGAGGCTTTATTATAGTAACAGATGCTTATGGGGAAGGGATTATAGGAATTTTTTACAAAATGAGCATGCTATAGCATATGAAAGTAGAAAAATCAAGTTACATGAGCTAGATTATGCTCCCCATGACATAGAGCTTGCTGTCATTGTTTATGCACTTAAGTTATGGAGGCATTATCTTGTAGGAGACCTTTTGAATTAAATACTGACCATCTTGGGCTGAAATATATTTTCACTCAGCCAAATCTGAATGTAAGACAATGAAGGTGGTTATAATTTCTATCTCAGTATGATTTTGATATAAGTTATATAAAAGGAAAGGAAAATAGAGTGGAAGATGCACTAAGTCATAGGAAACATATTTCTACACTTATAACATTGAGAACTTAGTTTAAGGATGAAGTAAAAAGTATTATGGAATCTAATTCTTATTTTCAACAAGTGAAAACAACACTTGCTGTAGATCCAAATGATATGAGATATAGAGGTTTTCACTTTGATGATAAAGGAATCTTGAGATATGATAATAGAGTATATATACCTTTGAGAAATGAATTAAGGAGGAAGTTGCTAACTGAATTTCATAATTCACCTTATTTAGGACATCCCGGAATTATGAAAATGCTTGCTAATATAAAACAACAATATTTTTGGAAAGGGATGAAAAATAAGTAATTGATTTTGTGACACACTACTTAGAATGTCAGCGTGTTAAGGCTGAACATATGCATCCAGCTTGGTTTATCAGTACCCTCATAGCATACCGCAATATAAATGGCAAGTAATTAACATGGATTTTGTTCAAGGGCTACCTATGTCAAGAAATAAGCATGATGTTATTCTAGTTGTTGTAGATAAACTAACAAAGGTAACAAATTTTATTACTTGTCATCTTAAGGATTATTCACCCATTGTAGAAAAAATATTTGTGCATGAAATTTTTAGATTGCAAAGTGTACCCGAATTGATCATATCAAATAGAGATCCAAGAATGGATCTCTTCTTTGTATTTAATCCAGTAACAATCTGGTTCTTCTTTTCTATTATTGTATGATGATTTGTCATTGGGGACTTTGGACCTAATATAACTATGTTTTAAAACTAGTGACTCTATCCTAAGGGTTAAACCTAACCTAAGTTAATATGTTCTTATGTTAATTGGGATGAAAATAATTAAGAGGGACCTAGACTAAAACTATGGACCTACCTATGGACCTATGTTGATTTCCTAAATTAGTGTCTAACCTAACTAAGGGAATGGCTAACCTAAGGGGGCCTATGAAATGACATGGGGAAAGAGGCAAGTGGGAGGCAACGAATTCAAGGAAATTAAGGCAATTTATTAATCCTTATCTCTTTCTTCTACCAAATTTAGAAAGTGTAGTTACATATTTATGATGATGAGTTAGCATTTCTCGCCAAAGTTTTAGGATGCATGGTTTGTTTGAATTAAGTACACTCCAAATTTAGAGATGGAGGTGGTAGGAAAGAATGAAATGACTAATAGACTTACTCTACATTTAATTTTTGGAACATGGCAAAACCGCCTAGGGAAAAAGAAAGTGTTGGTTTTGTCAATTCATTTGGTTTTGAAGCTCTGCATGATGTTGTTTTTATTTTCAAACCTTCTAGTTTGATTTTTGCATGCAATGTGTCAATACATGATTTTTTCTCCCTTTCATGGCATGGAAGAAGGGGTTGGCACTGCAAGACTATAAGGATGTGATTGTCTAAGTTTTTGTGTAGTTTTTGCATTTCAAAAAGAGGATTGCGGCTCTTCTTGGATACTTATGTGAATCGGTGAAGACAAAGTGCTATTAGGCATGATAGGATCTATCCATTAAGATTCTTAATTTTATTTAAGTGTTTCATAAGAAAAATCTGCTCTTTGGAATAGACTAGTTTTTTTTCTTAGATTTCTCTACTTGAGGTTTTTGTTAATTATTGGGAAATTCTTTCGATTCTGTTTGAATGAGGAAAAGTGTGATCTGGTTTTTGATTTTCTTGGCTTGGTAGCTGGGTACTGCTGTAATCCTTTAAATGGGCTTGAGGCCAAGTCAAAAATATGTGAGATCTTGTTTGAACTATTTAAATATGTAGGTAACTTGGTTTTCTTTAATCTTCGATCTTGTTCTAAAATGATCTTGTTTCCTCTCTGTTGGGAAACTACGCTTTTTAAACTATTTTGAATACTTGAATGTTGATTGAATCTTCATGATTATTTAGAGAATAAAAACATTATGTGACTCTTGCTCAAAAGCATTCCTTTGAGTGTTGAAGGAATGTAAAAATAGGTGAGCATGAATGTTTTTCTATCATTATCTATAATTGTGAATCGGATTTTATTCTATTATTTTTTGTTGCGAGACTTCACCCAATGATTAGTTAGGAAAGATAAACTATTGGGATTTTGATTGGAAAATGGTTTAACGTATCACGAAATTGTTTAAGTCATTTGGTTATATTATTATAATCCTATAAATGTATACTTCTTCTATTTGCTGGAATTGGTTAGTTATTTTCGAGGCCTGATTTTTGGAAGCCCGTAAGGAAATTATTATTCAGTTTTCTTTTATTTATTTTGGGTCTTTGGATAACCTTTGAAGGTATGGCATCTGGTGCTATGAAGAGAAAAAATCCTTGGGTATGGTTCACTATATTTTGGTTATTGTCAACTTGAAATTTTTGATAGTTCTATTGACATTGTTTGTTGTATTGGGTTAACTTGTTTCTTCGATCTTGAGCCATTAAACCCAGTTTTGATTCTTTCAGATCTTAGGAAATGTTTTTCATGAAAATGGAATCAATTACTCTTGTTTTTGTTTAATTGTATAGTTCACTTCTTTTCCTGTTTGGGTCTGAGTTGGGAAGATGGTTCAGACTTACCCTTCTATTAATTTCTTCTTTACATCTCTATATCTTTTGGGAGATGGTTTAATTGTTATCTTGTGGTAATCTAGGCTATCTATACCATCTCCTTGGATGATGGAAGGTAATGGAATGTGTTTCTCTTTGTTCTTTCCATTCTCTTGGTTTGTTGTTCATTCAACTTGAACCCATATTAGATCTCTATTGGGAATTTTGGTTTGATGCATTAGATAAAGGACCGTGTCAATATAGGTCATTATTTTCCTATGGTTCTCTTTTGATCATACAAGAGTTTTGGGGTAGTGATCTCTCTCTTCCCCTCCTTCATTTAATTTTTCTTTCAGCTTCAACTTGGTGAAGATGTTGTCTTCCTCTCGGTCTGCTTTTGTTATGTAGCTTCTTGACTATATGGTAAAAATAATTGCATAATATTTTTCTAACAATATAGCTGAAGTTAAAATTAATTGATGAAATGTTATGTTTGGATGGAAGTATTTGGATGGTTAATGTGTTTTTCTATAGTTTAAACTTAACCATTCTAACCACTTAAGGTATTGATAGAAATGGTGTATCTTTTTGAGATTGAACGTAAATCTTTTTGGGGTAACCTTACCTCTTTAGGAGGTCTGATTTAGTTGTTTGGTTTTTAACTTGAATTGGTTCCTAGTTCTGAGTTGAACATTAAGGACACTTTGATCCATGAAACTTAAATGTTACGATGATTTGGGTTATCCTAACTTATTTCTTATGATATTTAAGTTCAATTGTTGGCAGCTCAGATTTTAGGATGAATTTAGGTTAATGAAATATTGAGATGGAAGTATTGTTGTAAATGATCTATTGTTGAACTATGCCTAAAAGATAGTTAGGATAGTTATTTTTCTTGTTAAAAGGTTTTAATTGAATGAGTAATCATAAAAATAAATGTAAGAAAGTAGTAGTGGATTATGATGAAATGTTTCTTATCTGAATTTTGTTTTAATTCTTTTTATATAAAGTCAATAACATGGAAGGTTGAATTTGATATATATTATGACCTAACTTTACTTTCGATTTTTTAAATATCTCTTTCTCTCTTTTATTGATTATTATAACTCCTTTTGTATGTCCTTCTTAATTTCTTCAGGACTATTTCATAATAGTAGAGTTCTTTTTATGAAACAATTAGTTAAAAGAACATCATTTTAATGTTTAGTGCTTATCATGCTCAGATTCAATGAACTGACCCATGCTAGAAATTTTGCAGATGGACTTCGTAAGTGATGAAAGGAGAAATATTTTAGGAAGTTACATTTTTTTATCAAGAGACTAGATATTTTTATGATGAAAAATGGTTCATTACTGAAATGTACTTGATGAAAAATAAGTTGTATCTAAAATTGATTTAATGTTGTTTTTTAATATTTAGCACTATCTGAAGTGTTTGAACTTGTAAATGTATGAATCCTCCTTGCTGAATAAAATATGTGTGATATTTGTTGCACTTGATGTAATTCTTGTTGGTATGAATTGAATGGAAATGTTAAGTAATACTTTGTTTTATAGACAGTAACATACCTTATGGTTTGGAATAGAATAAACATAGATCTGAAATAATGTTGTACTATCTTCTCTAAGTGAAGAGGCAACTTGTAAAGTTGACATTCTTGCACTAATTTTCAACCAGTTCATTAGGCTATAAATTAAACAAATGATTGTTGAGAATTAGACTTTGGATATAAGTTAAAAAGTGCAAGGGATTATAAATTAACATTAATCCTCAATAAGGGAAAGGAAAGAAAAATCCCTTGAAATGAATCATAGTCTTAATTTAAGACCTTTTTGATATGAATCCTAATTGCTATCTATAGGTAGTGAAAGTGTCCTTTCTTTTGTAGACTTCCTTACTAAATAGGAATGTAGGATAAGATAATTAAAAAGGGAATTAGACTTCATTTCAATGAAGTATAATATGGAAAAGGACCTACTTAGATATTATATAAGCTAGGGCTAATTTAAGTGAGAAATTAAATGACACTTCCATGTGTGTTGGGCCTTTTATGTAAAACATGAATTAGGATGTTAATAGTTTAAATCATTGCATATGAATTAGATAGAAAGCATATTTATCTACATAACTTCATTTATTGTAGTCTTAAATATGAATCTTAATGATTAAGGAACCTAGTTGTTCAGTAGGGTTATTGTAATTAATCTATAATGAGGAAATTAATAAGATATAACTTTCTATCTAAGGTATGTTCATCTAGATGAGGAAAACTTAGTTGGATGTTGACACACGCCAATTACAAAAAGTACCTTCATGATGACTAGGGTCTTCATAAGGATACTATGTTGCAGTTGACATGTTTCAACACCCTTTCAAGTTTATTCAACTAGACTAACATAAATTCTAACTTGATCATAGTTCTACCCTAGGTAGAGATAGGGGCATGACCTAGTGTCGGGGTCAACTCACATTGACTTAGGATAAATAGACACACCCAATCGACATAAGTCAATTGAGTATGTCTAAGTACCCTTAGTCACCGTAAGAAGTCCTCCACACTAGGCCATGTTGCTAACCTTGGCTAGGGATAAACCTTGAACAAGTGGATGAAAAAAATTAGTGAAGACCATTCTAGATAACAAATCAAGTAGGGTAAGGACGTATTCTTTGTTTGAGTATGCCATCTAGGAATATAAACATGAAAAGTACATTTAAAATATTTGGAAAAAATATCACAAGCTGCTAGTTACGTTGTCCTATGTCACTTAGTTTAAGAAGTAGGATTTTAGATGAATATTGGTAACAGATATTTAGATAGGCCTCTTAAATAGAACACTTGATACCTCTAAAAGGGTAACAGAACCAAGTATACATAGTATACACATTATAAAGTTAACATGAGAGATCAGTATGATACCAAGTCATGAAATGAGAGATTGATGTTTCATCGAGTCATTTATAGCTACATATGGTTTTCTATTATGAGATTGATTGGCTTTGGAATGTGTGTTCTAAATTATGTTAATTTAGAACAGAGAACATTATGTAATTTTTTCCCTTGTTTCTAAAGTCTTAAAATGGGAATGTTACATCTTAGTATCAGAGTTGAAGGTTGCAGCTCTTGGACCTATTGTGTCCATAATCTGATAAAACTTAATTTTTCTTATTAACGAAAAAAGGTTAGAATGAGAGGAAATACTACGAAAACCCACCACCAGGTGCGTAAGAAGCTAATACCCAAAAACGTGATGAGATCCTTGATGCCTTGTTAAAAACAAGAGATCATATGGCTTTACTAGAACAACAAGTAATGGGCAATGAGGAGGATGAGGAAGATGCTTTGGTAATAACAATCAACCACCTCCTGTGGACAACACCAATATTAGAAATTTGGGTGTTGATAACAATAAAAATGCCAATGCTAATGTAAATGTACCCAATCATCCTGAGAATAAAAAGATGAGATTGGAGGATGAACTCACAAATGATATAAAAGGATAAGTCCACCTAACTTTGAAAACACTACGGTGGGAGATGGAGATGAGACTTGGCTCAAGAAAATGGAGAAGTACTCTGTGCAATAAATAACTTCTATGAGGAAACTAAAATAATATGGGGAGCTTATCAACTTTCCCATGAGACATCTTCTTGGTGGGACAACCGTAAGGCTAAGTTAAAAATTGATGAAACAAACGTCACTTGGGATCAATTTAAAAATTATTTTAGGAAACGATGGCTGCTACAACTTTACTATGATAAAAATGACTGAATTTCAGAACTTAGCTCAAGGAAAACTAACTATAACGGAGTACTAAGAGAATTTTACCTAACTTCTCAAGTACGTGCCTCAGTATCAAACTGATGAGAAGTTCAAGATATGGAAATTCATTATGGGATTAAATCCTATTATAGGTGGTGAAGTAGATGTTCACAGCCCAACCACCATGGAAGGGGTTGTTGAAAAATCCATAAGGCAGAGAAGAAATTGAAAGCAATCTCTTCCCATAAGGAGGAAATAAGAAAGAAAATTCATAATTCTTCTTCATCCCTTGCACCCAAAAAGGGACCATGGAAATAGTTTAGGTTGAAATTTTTTTGTTACATATAATAAATGGAAAAATGCAACAAATAAACATGTTGCTAATGTTTGAAACAATTTTTTTAAGAACAATAATAATGGACATAATTCCTATGAAGGACAAAATTATAAATTTAAGGTGGGAAATAAATTTGAGCCTAAGAAAGTACCTGTAGGATGCTACTACAATTGTGGTAATGATTATTATGCAAATCAGTGTCCTCTAAGGAAGGATGACCACAATCAACAACATAAGATATATGTTGCAGTGGTGACAAACAAGCTCGAAAAGCAAGTTACGCCTATAAAAGTGCCGGGAAGTTATTTGGTATACCTGTTCTTATGCTTTTCGATACTAGAGTTGTTGAATGATTTATTTCTACTAAATTAGCTTCAAAATTAAAAAGAAAAGATGGAAAATGGATAAATCATGGGTTGTACATTATGGAAATAATGTTGTCCACATAGTTAGTATGTGTCTTTTTGGAGAAGTCCTTGAATTGCCTAATTTTTCCACTGCAGCTGATCTTTACATTGCTTCTTTGGGGTCATGTGATGTAATCAAGATGTTAATTGGCTTGCTGAACATAAAACAAAAGTTGATTGTTTTGAAAAACATATTAGTTATCTAGATGATCTGTAGAAAACAACAGACATTCAGGGGTAAAATGTGAGATTTTAGTTAGAAAATTGTCATCCATGCAACTTAAAAAGGCCAAAAATAAAGGTTGTACCTTGTATGCAGTAAAAATTTCTAGAAAAACTTAGGGGGATAGTGATTTGTTGGAGAGATACCTACTATTACAAAATTTCAACAATGTGTTTCGGAAGAACTACTCGGTCTTCTACCCAAACTAAAGTTTTATTTCATGATTAAGATCAAGTTGAGAACCGAACCTATCTCCAAGGCACCGTATCGAATGACTACCATTGAATTAGTGGAGCTTAAGACACAATTACAAGAACCGCATTTGTCTAAAGGTTTTATAATACCAAGTTTCTTTCCTTGGGGAGAACTAATAATTTTTGTGAAAAAGAAAGATGGAACACTTAGATTGTGCATTGATTATAGGATGTTAAACAAAGTAACAATAAAAATATCCACTTCCTATAATTGATGATCTGTTTGATCAGATGCATGGTGCATCAGTATATTCTAAGATAGATCTTTGATCTGGTATCATAAGTTAAGAATAAAGGATGAAGATATTCATAGAAAAATTTTAGGACAAGGTATGGGCATTATGAATTCATAGGTTTACCTTTTGGTTTGAAAAATGCAACTGCAAATTTTATGAACTTAATGAATAATATCTTTCAAGAATACTTGGAAGTTTTTTTCTTGTATTCCTAGATGATATTCTCATATATTCAAAAATCATTGAAGAGCATCATGATCATTTGAAGATAGTTACGAAAATCTTAAGAAAAAGAAGATTGTATGGTAAGATATCCAAATGTTTGTTCTACGAGAATGAAGTACACTACGTAGGGCATGAATTAAGTAAAGATGGAATAGTTGTATATCCATAAAAATTGTTGTAATAACTACATGGCATGTACCTAAGAATGTACATGAAGTCAGAAGCTTCATGGGTCTCGCTAGTTACTATAGAAAGTTTGTAAAAGACTTTTTGAAGGTTGTTGCACCAATAACTTTGTTGCAAAATAAAGATAAGAAGTTTGTGTGGAGTGAAAAATGTGAATCTACATTTAAGACTCTAAAGAATCAACTAACATCTACACCTATTTTGGCTGTACTTGATCCAAATGGAGACTTTACTATAGTAACAGATGCTTCGGGAAGGGCTTGGAGGCATTTTGTTGCAAAATGAGCATGTTATAGCATATGAAAGAAAAAAACTCAAGTTATATGAGCTGAATTATGCTCCCCATGATGTAGAGCTTGGTGTCATTATTCATTTACTTTAAGTATAGAGGAATTATCTTTTAGGGAGACCTTTTGAATTAAAGATCACCATCTTGGACTAAAATATATTTTCACTCAGCCAAATTTGAATGCAAGAAAATGAAGGTGGTTAGAATTTATATCTCAGTATGATTTTGATATAAGTTATATAAAAGGAGAGAAAACAAATTTGAATATGCACTAAGTCGTAGGAAACATATTTATGCACTTATAATGTTGAGAACTTAGTTTAAGGATGAAGTAAAAAGTATTATGGAATCTGATTCTTATTTTCAGCAAGTGAAAACACCACTTGTTGTAGATCCAAATGATATGAGATATAGAGGTTTTTATTGTGATGACAAAGGAATCTTGAGATATGATAATAGAGTATATAAGTCCATCCCAAAATTTCTACCTCCATAAGTCCATCACTCTTACAACTTTGTGTTGTCTCACCAAGTCCATTTCTCGCACTTCATTATACTTGACCACCTCTCCTCTCTCTCTAATTATGTCGCAAGTCCCGCCATCTCTTACCACACCAACTTCCATGCCCCACGTCTAGTGGGAAGTTAGCCAACCATAGGAAATGCCTCCATACTTAGAGTGATGATCAAGATCTTAATGGCTAATGGTATAACACACAAGAATGATCCTCTTGGATCCCTCAAGAACTCAAACTCAACAATCTACAGGAAAAAAAAAGGTAGAAACTAAGTATTCATATTTATAGCTAGTTAACACTCCACTCCACCACCGATCAACAACATGAGTCTAGGTTAGATCAGCATCATACAACCTTTGATACTCTTCTTGGGTCTAAACATAAGGATTATAATATGCATATGCATACAACCATTCATACAAATATATTGGGAAAAAACAAAAGAATGTCTCATAGAGTTCATGATATAGGTACTCCTCTACCTATTTACATGCATCAAACTCAAATCCAGTACTGAATATCTACTCAAAATCATCCTCCATGATTTTAAGCCAAGTCTCAAACCTATCTAAGGTCAATCATTTTGTCATCACACACCATCCTCATAACATATTCAAAAGCGGCCCGACAACGGAACCAAAATGTAGCCTCCTTTTAACTACTCCCATTAAAATCAAAGTGTGTATGCCTATTACCCAACATTTTTTTGGCACTCACTCGAGGCACACATAAATGAAGAGCCCCTCCTTTATGTGAGGTTCATAAGAATGTATTCCATTTACGGAGGAATGGTTGTAGAAATAGAAAATACATATATCCATTTGAATAAACAAGTCTTAACACTAATCTAAGCATATATGAACCATAAATAGGATGTATACAATATATCAATATAAAAGAATTAGATCTCGAGCCATGAGAAATATAAAGGACATAGGGGGTTTGTACCCATGAGCATATATATTTAGAACAAAGAATCATATGTTGATTTATAACCATTTACAGTAGCCATATTACATCAAATAGGATCATATAAGACTGAGTACATCAAGGAATGAAACTCTAACTCTACAAAATGACTGTGCACAAAGAGCACTAACTATATTCTTCCATGCAACTAAATATTTCTTAAATGATCTCTCTAACTGTCTCCTCTCTCTCTTGCCACCTTTGTTTTAGATCTAAGAAAATTCTTAAATGTGGAGGGAATTCCCCTTAACTACCTTAGCTTCACTCATGAGCAGGCCACATGCCAAGTAGAATCATGCTCCTCCATGATTGAGTGCCTATGCTAGCTCACCAAAACCCTGATTAGCCTCCATTAACCGTAATGATTCACCTTTGGAATATTCTTTCCTTGAGCTCTAAGACTCCAAGTTGTAACCTTATCCACTTGTCATGCCTACTCATCTCTTCACGTGTTTTCCATGTGAGCCCAAAGACTCCAAGTTGTAACCTTGTCCAATCGTCACGCCTACTCATGTCTTCACGTGTTTTCCATCTAGTACCATAACTAATGATGCAACTAAGTCTTTAAATCCTATCTTGATTCCACATGCCAACCTTTGTGCACTCCATGTTTACTTCAATTTTTTTTACAAATCATTGAACTTCCCACTTGAACTCTTGTTCTCCTGCATGCTATTCCTTGAGCACTTTTTCCCTTACTTTCCTTGTGCGCACTGATTCTCTACTCCGGGACTCAGTTACTTTTCTAGGCTCAACATTACCCCACACTAGACATGTTATCCATCCTCAAAAATAATCTGATCTTCCACAAAGAATAAATAATGGAAGGAAATAATAACCTTTATCGGCTTATGCCAAGGAATAAAAGAATTTCGTTACTAGTTGAACAAGGATTGGGAGGTCTTTACTCAAGGACACTTCAATCTTATTCCAAGCATCAACCTCATTTTATGCTTGTTAAAATAAATCCCCTATCAATGTACTAACTTCATCAAATGATAACTCTTCACCTTTAGCCTTTAGTGTATCAATAATATTTTCCATTTTCTTGCTAAGGTTGCTCAGCGCATCCATCCTTCATGTAACTTGGGGATATAATTCCTTCACTTTATTTTTAATCGAGACCCTTAATCCTTCAATCACCTCAAACTTCTTCTCAACTTCTACTATGATCTTGTCCCATTCCACCCTATTACCCTTGTTCTTTTCCTAGAACTCCTTTAGGTCCACCTCATGGGTAGCAACCAATACACTTGCCACCCTGTCCCTATCTCCACAGTTGTCATAGACAACTTCAGCCATGTGCACTATGGTTTTTACAGAGGAAAGGAGCTTAGAGTACTAGAGTTATGGTCTCCTTAATTTTCAACTTCTCCTATTCTCTTTATCATACCAAAACTTCCTTTACTGACTCCAATGCAAGTGGTTGCCTCTCCATCATGATTATACGCATCAAGTCCTCTAGGTAGTGGAAAGATGATTCATACTTCTACTTAAGAGGGGTCAAATCTAGGAACTTTAAGATAATGAATTCTAAATAGTCTCTGCTTTCTTATAGGTGTCTCACACTCTCACCTTCTCTTCCCTCAACTCAATCTTTAATTGTGAAATGATCAACTTTTTGTACTTTATCTCCTTGTCTCTCTCAATTATCTCCTTATTATTTTCCTCCAATTCTTCCTCCAAGGCTCTAATTTTATTATTCCTCCCGAATAACCTTGCCTCTACTTCCATAGATACCTTGTTGAGTGTGTCACACACCTGCTCATTAGTTAGCATCACTGGGAATCTAAAATAGGATTCACCTCATTGGGGTTCTAAGTTTCAATCAATGTATCCATATTAACTTAAAATTCGGGCTCATAAACATGGTACTCAAAGGTTCATGACAACATCTTCCTTGTGCACATATACAAACTACCTATATTAAACGATGACCAACAAAATATTTTTTTCTCGTGGGCACCATGCTCTGGAAACATGTGCGTAGGACCTTGTTTTGATCACTGACATAAGTCATTATAGACCCTTGTACCACTATCACACTCTTTCCACCACTGTGCATTGCCTTTGGGAAGTTGAGTGTTAGAATCTTCTCCTTGTCTACACTCTCTTTTATCTCTTTTAATACTTCTTTAACGTTTTGCTCCACCTCGTGCTCTACCAAGTTCTATATGATATATGTCACCTCCTTTTCCATAGTGTCATCCAACTACCCTCTGGCCAGGTGCGGGGTCTTCTATGCATTCATATCCACCTCTTCACTTCCTCCCATATCCTGAGCACCCTCCTCATATTCATTCTGATCCTCATCAAATTCATGTACATCATATGTAGGGGGATTCTTACCTTCCTCGCACTCCTCATTCTCCTCCTAAAACTTGTCACCCTTCATGCTCTTGGTCTTCTCAGAGTCTGAAACATGCACGATATTTTCTTCTTCATCATTGATGACTCCTCTATTAGAGAGGGCCTTTCCTTCTCAGGTGACTTCTCATTCATGGGGATTTCTTCCTTTGAGTGTAAGTACTTGGGCCCATGCCTGACTCATGCGCCCATGTGGTCTGAACTTTACGCATGCTTGGCACCCTTCTTGTCGAAGTTTCATCTCTTTCTCTCTTTGTTCATTTCTTATTTTTGGGAGGGTCTTCTGGGATGGATACATCATCCTCAACGTATACTCCTTTCTCAAACTTGGGCCTCAGGTTTATATACACCCTTGCTGCCATTTTACCTACAATAGGTAATGACATGGGTTTTAACATACATACGTCATGGGAGACATAATTCTCCACAAATGATTGTTTCTTAAAATATACTAACATTATGCGCAACACACGGTGTTCTTGATCTACCTCACTTAGATAAAATATATGTTTCTTGGCTTCCTTAAATATGTTAACCGTACTTATGAAAATATTGCACTTTGTGAAGGAAAATGGTAACTTACACCATGGAATTTTCATGCCATATGTCAAAGTGAATCTACCTATGCAAAAGTACTAGTATATAATGAACTCAGCCTCACCATCCACCAAGGATGGTAGTTGTTCAGGATTCTCCATTCTACCCCAAATTCATCACGCATTTGCTTGTACCACTTCTCCAAGCATGCTTTATATGTAGCAGTCATTGTATCACAAGTGTATGCTTCAAACCTCTTAGCGGGGAAGGGTCCTCATCAGGGTACTCCCAGACATAGCTATTCAGCCCATCGGGCACTCCAATATCTAAAAATACAATAGTAAGAAGGATGTTACCATACATTATTTTATCCCCATCATGCACAACATCTACGATATCATTCCGTAATGAAGGCCAAGAAGTTATAGACTATTCTCTCTGAAATCTTACTAAAAATGTTCAACCATCTCTTATTCACTTGTGTCCATCGCTCTTGTCCATTTAGCTTGGTGAGAAGGTGCGTGACCATCTTCATGGTTGGGTTGGTGATCTTGGTGATATCAAAATAGCATGAGACCTTATTGTCTTCACATGTAATGTTTGTTTCCTTGACAACGTCCTTGTCACCTAAGTCATCATCTAGTGATTCTCCCGTGTAGATAAATCTAGTGTATTTAGAGATCAACTAAGTAGTTAAATGCATTCTCCTCCCTATAAAGTACAAATAATGTTTGTGCTTTCCCAATATTAGACATTGGTATAACCTTTCAAGTTTTCCAAAATATGGCAACTCATAGAGTTACAAAAGTCCAACCTTCTCTAATGTGGTCTTCACAGAGTCATCATACACAGTTTTCATCTTGTGTCCTTTCTCCTGTAGGGAGAACTAGCTCTAACACCATATATTTCTTAGTGGTGCTCATCCTATGGTTATAATCACTTATAGCCATCTTTCGTACGTGAGACACCCAATCCATCCCCAATAGAATGCCATCTGGGTACTGCATCTTCGTGTACCACTCCTCGTTAAAACTAGTTGATATGGTTGGTTTTCCCTTGCCCTTTCCCTTATTCTTTGGTGAAGTGTTCAATCCTTTCCTTGGTTCCATTTTTATCATCAATCCCTTGTAAATTATTCCTTGTGTCTTTCTTTGGCTCCACTCTTACAAAATTTCTTCAAAACCCATGCCCTAGCTCTGCAAACCCTAACTTGGAAAACTCTCCTTCCATAAGATAACGTAAATAATCATGGGAGTCCACCAAATAATCTCCTCTACGCATGCCTAGTATCCCATTCCACTTTGGTTTATAAATATGTCAAATTCTCTATTTCACACGTAACTCTTCACAAATTCTTTCGCAAGGATGCCCTAGTTTGTAAGAGGTCTTCAAAAATAAACGTAAGGTAAAAAGAATAACTTACCTTGACCTTCTATTTATAGCTTTTTTTTTTCCTACATTAACTCCCATGCCACCTACCACCGTACTATCACATTAAAGTTATTTTTTATGACACTATCCTCCCACACATTTTGTCTAGCATTTTTACTTCAAGAGAAAACTCATGTGAAACTCCCACAACCTTCCAGCAAAAAAAAATCCATTGACCACGAACCTTACATGTGCTCATAGCGCTGAAGATAATATTCCTCTACATCCTAAGCCTAGTTCTTGTCACCACCTACCTCATATTGCTTTGCAATTTTATCACTGTACGTAGTTTTTATAAAGCTTTTGACACCAATCTCCACCCATAATCACTTTTGCTATGTGTGCTCCTCTGAACCCACGCAATTTTGATTTTCTCATTTGGGATGCCAATCAACATCACTCCCAACACTTTCTTCTTACCACACTATTCATTGAAACTCTTCTTTACACTCTCCACCCCACACTAAATAGATGTGCAGTCCTCTGTGCATAAAAATGCTTTAGATAGTAATTGATATCTTTGGTGAGAAAACACGCCCACAAAAAAATTAAAAGAAAAAACATAACAACGATGAAAGGAAACACATATAAGGGAAAATTCATTAAGGGAAATCCTAAGCTAAATGACAATACTACCTTATTTACAAACACACTAAAGACTTATTTATAGTAGGGCTTCAACCTACTCCCATTGAAATAACCAAGAAACATTGTTCCATCTAGCACTTGTAACTTGCAAGTGCCTGAATCAAGTATATGGGATATAACATATGGTCCCAACCAATGTACTTTAAGTTTTCTAGGATGGCACAAAAATTTTGAATCATATAGAAGAACCATTTTCCCAACCTCAAAATTCTTGTTTTTAATATGATGATCATGTCATGCCTTTTTCATGCTTTCTCTATCTTCTAAATCCATCTAGAAATGGCTCACCTCTCATCCAAATCCATAATTTTATCAATGCACTCCTCTAATGCTTTCTCATCACCAATTCTCCTATGTGTGCAATACACAGGGATGGTAACATGAATTCCATAGGAAAAAATTCCTCTGTGTAAAATACCAATTGAAAAGGAGTGGATTTGTTCAATCTTTTATAAGTTGTATGATATGCCCATAGTACTTTGCAAAGACTTTATCATCCCAGTCCCTTCTTCCAACATCACAAATATTAGTCAATGTGTGGCTTAAAATCTTGTTAAAGGCCTCAATAGTTCCATTAGCCTGAGGGTGATAGGGCATAGTTTTGTGATGCACCACCATAAACTCCATTAATAAGATTCTAACTATCTCATTCAAAAAATGAGTACCCCTATCACTAGTTAAATTCAACAGAGTCCATAAATGTGTGGATTTATATTCTCCCATAGGAACCTACCTATTGTAGCTGCAGTGTAATCCTTCATAGGCCCCGCTTCCACCCACCTTATAAGATAATATGTACAAGTTAAAATATAACGCGAACCTGTCCTGCACGCGGCTAAGGAAATAGGTCCCACAAAGTCAATTTACCATTTTTCAAATGCTTATGGACTAGATCAATAGGTCTTAATGGCATTTCATCTCTTTGCTCCGAATTTCCAAGGCATTGGAAATGATCACAGGCTTTGCAATACCCTATACAATCCCTATAAATTGTATCCCATGAAAAACTTGCTAATAGGATCTTCTGGGCGATCACATTCCCTGCATATTGACCACCCACAATGCCACCATGAGATTCCTCCATGGTTGCAGTATGTTCATTTTCTAGTACACATCGATGCAAAACCTCATCCTGACATATCTTGTATAGGTATTTGTTAATAAACATATAGGGCATGACATATATAGCCAACTACTTTTTCTCCAAGGCCTTCATTCCTTTAGGTGCCACACCCGTTTGTAAGAAAACAACAATATCCTCCAAATCAAATGGCATGTGCTACATTATGAAATACTATTCATTTGACATCGTGTCCTCAATGCTCTCGTGTGTCCTCATTTGAATCAATTTGTGATAGATGGCTACGTCCTAAATTAATTTTTCTTGGTTTTACCACAAATGAAAAATTTGAACTCCTGAAATAGAAAGATCCACCAACATATGTGCCCTTGCAAGACATACTTGTTTACCAAATAATTGAGTTCCATATGATCCATGTAAAAGATAAACAAAGTAGCCAATAAGTATTTCCTGAACTTGTGCAATGCATAAATCATAGATAACACTTTGTGCTCCGTCGTTGTGTAATTCTGCTCAGTTGGAGTTAATTTTCTACTTACAAAACACAAAGGGTGATCAACAATCCCTTCTCTAGGATGTGCCAACACTGATCCTATTTCCATACTTGACACATCCACATGCACATGAAAGGGCTTATCCCAAGAGGGAAAGTGCAAAATGGGTGCAGTAGTAAGTTTCTCCTTCAATGTGTCAAAATCCACTTGTTGCGCCTCTCCCCAATGAAACCTTTTATGTTTTAATAACTCTTCCAATGGTGCGGAAATCCTAGCATAGCCCTTGATGAAATTTCTATAGTAACCCCTGTATGCCCTAAAAATCATTGCTCTTCGCTTTGAGTGGTAGGATCCTCCAGACCTAAAATAACAACTTTGGCAAGATCTACCAATAAGAGTTCCTTGCAAATAATGTGACCTAGTAATGTGCCAAAATGAGTATCAAAGACACATTTCTTAATGTTTAGAGAGATAATTAACTACATGCACCTCTCAAACATCAATCTCAAATTGTCAAAGTGATCCTTTACTAACCCATACACCATCCAATCATCCAAGTAAACTTCTAGAAATTTATGGATGAAGTCTTGAAAGGCATGCACCACGAGGCACAAAAATACAACAGAACATTCTTAAGACCAAAAGGCATAACCGTATAAGAAAAACTTCCCCATTCAGTGGTGAACATAGTCTTTTCTTGGTCTTCTTTCACAATCCTTACCTGGTGATAACCTGAGAATCCATCTATAAAAGAATAGATTTCCCACCCTACTACACCTTCCAAGATCTCTTCAGTAAATGGGGTTGGGAAAGGATCTATGACACATGCAACATTCAAGTATCTATAGTCTACACATATCCTTATCCTCCCATCCTTCTTGATACTAATCACCATTGGGCTCACCCATTCAGATTCCTCAATTTCCTTAATGATTCCAGATTCTATCATCTTATCAATTTCCTCCTTAACCTTTACGTGCAAATTTAGGTTCATCCTGTATGGCCTCTTCCTGACAGGCACACACACCTTCTTTTAAATTAATCCACATTTCTCTAATGAGTGATGAACTCCCTTCAATTCATGGTACCCACACAGAACAAGTCTTGGAAGTCACACAACAACTCAACTATTTTTGAAACCTCCTAGTCCGTCCAATAATCTCCAATGACAACTTCTTTCGGCTCTTCTTTTATACCAATGTTAACTTTATTTATTTTCAAGGGCTCATGGTAGGCACACACTTTCTCATATGATTTTTTCAATACTTTACGTGTACCTTATGTATGAGAAACATCCAAATTTTTGACCTCCTCATCATCTATTAGGTATACCAACTTACCCTTTTATTTTTCTAGGTGGAACACTCAATATATACTTCTTTTGCCTCTTCTTCCATAAAGCGCACCCCCAACTTAGGTTCCCCTAACAAATCCATTATTCAGTCCTCATCCATGGCACTATCCCCCAAGGTAAGGCACTTAACTAACTGCAGTTCCTCATTCACCGATGGCTTAAAAATTAGATACTCAAAAGTTTGAATAATATCTGCCATCAACTCTTCCTAATTTATTTTCCGATAGTGTAACTTTGAATGACTGTACCATGCACACGTACACCTTGCAAGGTGAAATAGAACTTATGCACCCATAATGAGGGAGGTAAGGATTATAGTCCTACCATCTAGGTTATCTCACACTCCTGGACATGGAATGAGGTGGATTCCTTCCCATAATAGTCATGTATTGTAGAGGGTGCATTGCTCTAGAGGAACCTAACAAAGAACATGATTCTCACTTCATGCAATGCTAGAAGATTATATCGATGGGTCACCCACCAACGTGCTATTATTCCACACAAGTTATAGGTAAGCATACTTCTCCTCTTAATCTAATAATTCCACTAGACTTCCATTGCACGCAAAAAATTTTTAGGGTTACCCCCTCTAGTGTAACTAGGTAATCGCCTTCCTCCCAGTGTGCTTAATTGAGTGTGCCTTGATGACACGAGTCACAATGCCACCAATTGTCTTCTTCGACCAACTAATAAGTACCATGTGCCCAATTATCACATGCAATGCTAGTCGTATTGCTCATAGATCGAGAATCTTCCCACTAAATGACTCTTTATCTCAATGGATGAATAAATTTGGGGTCATTGATGGTGTGCACATATATTCTGTCTAGATCCTCTTCTCCTAAGGGTTCCACATAAGGCACAAACCTCCCATATGTTAGTAAAATAATGATGCACTCATTTTTTTCTCAAAGCTAATGTACCCCTTGTTGAAGTGCAAATTAGTGTTATTCGTGTAACACTAGGGGTGCCCAAGTAATGCTAGGAAATTATCTTCCTCAGCAAGTTCTAGAACCTAAAAATCCCTAGTAAACTTTTCCCCTTGAATGGTTATGGATGCATCCTTCAAAACCCCAATGGGAATAGCCTTTTCCTATTTTCCATGTACAAAACATTTCAGATGGCTATAATGGAGGCCTCCCCATATAATTCCATGCATCTAGGGTAAGGACATTGACCTATGTGCCTATGTCAATCAGTATGTTGCTTAAAATCCATCCATCAACCACCGCATTTAGTGTGATTTCCTTGTCATAATCAATATTGTGAGGAGGCAAATTAGCATGTAAGACCTATCTCTTGTGCTCACCTCCAGCTGCATGGTACTTTTTCTCTTAGCCATTCTCCCAATAGAGGAATAATATTATCTTGGTGTAACATTTTAAATACTTCCCTAACCTCATCCATGTCCTTCTGGGGGACCTCAACAGTCTTCTTCTATTCCAACTTTTGTGATTTCACCTTTAGACATTGAATCTCCCATTTCAGGATCCTAATCACCTCCATGATCTCTTGGTAAACCTCCTTCTGATGGCTTAGATTAGGATACTTTCTAAATAATACTTCCTCTCATGTAATCCATGGCCTTTTCTTTAGTTCTTCCCTTGTGCACATGAATTTTTCCCCGAGAAGTTAGTAAGATAGGTTATAACTTAGGGTAATGTGTAACCTTAGGCATCAATAGCGTATCAAATCGCTTCACACTAACTATTCCCATGCCCCTGTCCTTCTTCTAGTTTTGGCTCATGTGTTCATAAAACTCAGGGAAATCTTCATACTTATGCTTCTTTCCGCACCATGAGCACTATAGAAAATCCAAACACTTGCGCTTGTAGTGTTCAATAGATCCACAATTGTAACAAGTTCCACAGGGAAATTCACTTCTTCCTCCCCCGCGACTGCTACAACCTTTGAATCCTCCACGAAATCCTCTTCCTCAACCTCCTCCATCTGCATGCCCTTTGATGACCTTCATTCTTAGAACTACTCCCAACACTAGTCTGGTGCACCACAAAGATCAATAGAATCATTAATTTTGCCTATCACCAACAAATTCCTTCGTGTCGTGAGTAGTGGACGTAAAAATTTTAGAATAAGAGGTCACATTCTTGCAGATCACATGTTGTAACAATTGGAATCTACTTAGATCATGATCTCTCGTGACATATTTCACAATCTATAGACATAGTGTGTATCTACTTCCAAGGGAAAATATCCTTCGTGTGTCCTTCTATTTCACAATCCATGCACCAAATTCCACTGCGAGTCTCATGAACATAGTTTGCAGATAATTTTTCAAGTTGTTTTTCCATGGCAACAATCTATGCTTCTAAAAATGGGCTTACTCCAATGTCAATTCTTCCAATGGCTTCAACACATAGAGTAGCCTCCAATGAACCATTAAAAGTTTTTTCAGAAATTACTCATTTGAAAGGCGTTATCAATCCTCCAATGAACCATTGAGCATGCTATGAGGGATGGATATCATAAGAAAACTTTGACAGAAGAGTCTTAAAGCATGCATCATACTCCCACACACTTTCTACCATACCTTGTTGAATTTCCTTGAGCACACTAATGCTCTTTTGCTCAAACTCAGGAATATGAAATTTTTCCAAAAAGGCATCACGCGGTGTAGTATAATCCATTTCCATTTGATAGGGTCGTATTTTCATTACCAAGTATGTGCACACCCTTACAACGTAGTTGAAAATTGACTTTCCTTTCACTGGGTAGTGATGCCCTTAGCGCGCCATAGTAATTCAAATTTGTGTACATGCTCTGTAGCATCCTCAACACCCTTGTAATCAAGAAAGTGAAGAGACATCTCATAAAACACCTATTGATGGTGTTGTTCCCCTTTCCCACCAGTTCCAAGACCTTGATTTTATCTTGTGTTGCCTCTACACCTAGATCCATTAGATCCACTAGTTACTATTCCTCCTAGTCTACCAGATCCTCCTCCCATCATAGGTAAGGGGCTTGATGTAGTTGTGATTTACGTACCCACCATCACGCTAAACTACGTGTTGATAGTCTTCAACATTTAACCATTTCTAGAGGTGATGCCCAAACTCTGTGTACCCATAATGTTTCCAAATTATGTGCCAGATAGGATGCCTCCAAACACATGAAATTTCTATTTTGCCATAGATGAACTAAATGAAAAATTATATCTACTAGGTGCTACTCGACTACCAATACCAACACCAATTGGGTTAACAACACTTATCTCAAGAATTGGAAAAATAAGTGCCATGGTTTGGTCACCAAGTGGGATAAGATGTGTGCCTATGACTCTCCTCCTTTCTCCATATGACGAGCTCTCACCAGAATCCAAGGGGGTTTCTCTCTTGCTCTTGCTAATGGGTAACATTGACTGCTCAACTTCCACATTCTCCACACCAACCTCAAATCCTTCCTGCAACATCTACTTCCATAAGTCCATAAATCCTGCAACTTCACACTATCTCAAAAACTCCCTTTCTTGCACTTCATTAAAATTGATCTCGCCTCTCCTCTCTCTCCATTTCTCGCCGGAAGGTCCAAGCATTTCTTACCACACTAGATTATGTGCCCCATGCCTAGTGGGAAGTTAACCAACCACAACAATATTGCATGCAATAATGATCCTCTTGGATCCCTCAAGAACTCAAACTATGCAATCTCTCGAGAGAGAATATGTAGAATACGTATATTACAATGTATAACTAGTTAACACTCCACTCCACCATCGATCAACAACACGAGTCCAAGTCAAAACAACATCATGTAGCCTCTGATTTTCTTCTTGGGTCTAAACATGAGGTCTATAATACCAAATATTCCTTGATGTATATTGTGACAACCATTCATACAACTCTATTAGGAAAAAAAGGAATATCTCATAGAATTCATAATACGGATGGTCCTCTACCCATTTATGTACATCAAACTCAAATCCAATATTGAATCTTTGTACAAACTCATCCTCCGTAATTTTAAGCCAAGTATTAATGTTGTCAAAGGTCAAGCATTCTCATCACACACCATCCTCACAATATATTCAAAAGAGTCCCCAATAATGGAAAAAAATGTAGCCTCCTTTTACCTACTCTCTTTAAACCCCGAGAGTGTTGGCCTATAACCCAACATTAGGCTGGGTACTTACACAAGGCACATGAAAATTTTGAGCCCCTCCTTTATGTGAGATTCATAAGAATGTCTGCCATTAATGGAGGAATGGTTGCAAAAACAGAAAATACACGTATCCATTTTAGCAAAGAAGTCAAAACACTTGAATCTAAGCATAGATGAACCATAAAAAGGATGTATACATTATATCAATATAAAGGAATCAGATATGAGCCATGAGCAATATAAAGGACACAAGGGGTTTGTACCCATGAGCATAGATATTTAGAAAAAAATGTCATATATTGATTTATAACCATTTACAGTAGCCATATTACATCAAAGAGGGTCATATCAGACCGAGTACATCAAGGAATGACACTCTAACTCTACAAAATGACTCTACATAGAGATCCCTAACTATATTCTTCCATGCACCTAAATATTTCTTGATTGGTCTCTCACACCATCTCTTCTCTCTCTTTCTACCTCTATTTTAGATCTGAGAACATTCTTAAATAGGGAGGGAGTTCCCCTTCACCACCTTAGCTTCACTCATGAGAAGGCTGCGCATGTCAGGTGGAATCATGCTCCTCCATGATTGAGTACATATGCCAACTCACCAAAACCATGATTAGCCTCCATAACTATAATGATTCCCTCTGGAATATTATTTTTGTGGAATATTATTTCCTTGAGCTCCAAGACTCCAAGTTGTAACCTTATCCACTCATCATGCCTACTCATGTCTTCATATGTTTTCCATGCAATACCATATCCAATGATGTGGCTAAGTCTTCAAACCCTATCCTTCTTCTCGTGTGCCAACCTTTGTGTGCTCCATGTTTACTCTAACATTTTTTTGCAACTCCTTGAACTGCCTACATGCACTCCTATTCTCCCGCATTCCATTCCTTGAGTTATTTTTCCCTTACTTTCCTTGCACACACCGATTATCTTCTCTAATACTTATTCACTTTTCTCGGGCTTAACATGGGCTTGCTAGATTGGTATGGAGGCTGATAACGTCTAAAATTTTGGTAGATTGGTATGGTCTGAATTATCTTCAAAATTATTGTAAAAATGTCTTCTAACTCATCCTAGTAAGAGATAGAGTTAACTCGTAAGCCTCTATACTATTTTAGGGATTTACTCTTGAAAGAAACAACCAATAATAAGACAACTACATTATCTTGTGTAACATGGTATACTGAACATATATTAACAACATCCTTAATGTGATCAATACGAGTTATATAGTGTTATATTTAGTGTAGAAAATAACACTCTTGAGGGATGCAACTAGAATGTTATCATATTGAGTTAAAAGTATAGGAATTCCACCATTGAATGTGATAAATGCTTTATTTCTTTCATGATCCATGAATGTAATGGTCCTTAAGATTCTAGAGGACAACAATAAAGGCCTACCAAGAGGAGTAGAGAGAACTCTATTTGGAGGTGATGGTGATCTCTGTGTAGATCTACCTCTCCTTCTTCTCCTTGGCAACAACTACAAGTAGTCAAAAAGCTCTCCACATGATATCCTTTGTCTTGTTTGAATCTATCTCATGAGATGGAGACACTCATTTGCTAAAACTAGTATATGAAATTCTTGGAGTCGCTAGATGTGTTTTGTAGGGCTTCTAGAGGATGGATATCACCAAGATACACACCGAATATTAGTGAAAAGGAAAGGAAATATTTAGTTAGCACCAACAGAGTGCCAAAACTATTAGGGACCAAAGGTAACACCCTTGAGATGATCATGGAAGATCAAATACCTTGGCTAACATGGGATTGTCTTCAAAGTTTGGGAATTTTCTCCTTAAGACAAACCTATAGAGAATTATGGTTCATTCTCTCCTAGATCAATGTATACAAACATGAACTACTCAAACAGTAACTAAAACTAAAACTAAAACATGCAGGGTTCGGGGTTGAGAGAGAACAAAGATTTTTTTAAACAAAACAATGGTGATACGCCAAAACTAAGACAAGGTTCAAATATGAATAGAAAGAAACAAAACAATGTAGACACAAAATCTTGCACTTGGGTACATTTATCAGTCCTAAAAACATACTTGCATTCATATGATTCCCAAGAAATAAAAATAGTAATTAACAACTATCTTTGGCCTCTCGTTATTCACTTCTTGTATTCTTTCTCACCTTTTACACCCTACAACCTAGTTGGTATTTCAATTTCTTATCTTTTATGGCTCTGATACCAATGGCCGTGTTCCTCATGCTTCTAGGTTCCCATGACTCTTTTATATCTTACTCGTTTATTTTGGGTCTCTTTTATCTTTTGGGCATCTTATTTTTGTATGGGTCATCCTTCTAGTTGCTAATTATGAAATTTAACCAAGGGAATCATATAAATACAAAGCTATATGACCAAAATAAGGGACCAAACTATAAGCATCTATTACTATCACCTAAGGTTACATCCAAAGGAATCTAACAACATCAAAGGAATCCATCTAGCATCCATTCAAGGGACAAGGGACTAAATTTTCTATATACACTTCATAGGAATGGGAAGTTCATTTTTCCATCCACATATCTACTTACATTGGTACATCTAGTTATCACCCACTATCAAGTGCACTTGCACAAGGGATTCCTAGGGAATGATTCTATCACACACGCACAAGAACTACATGGATTCTGAGATGTAATGCAATGTTTGATCATAATTTCACTCAATCAAGTGACCACTGGGGTCATTCTAACTCCCCATATTACATCTTTATTTTTGGGATTTGATGTAGTGTGAGGATTTATTAGATGACCATCTCTTTTTAGGTTATATGTATATCCATCTATCAAGTTGCAACATATATATGACAAATAACAACTATCAACGACACTTGTGAGACACTAGAAAAATTAGATTCTAACCACTTTCATAGCCACCGACACCCGTAGTAGACTTTGGTGCTCGGTTCCCCGACCGACTCCACCTGCACCCTAGTCTAGCCTCATACGACATATAAAAAATTTATAGTATGAAATAATGACAACATTTACCTCATGTTGAACATTTTTCCCAGTCTACATCATTCCTAGATCAAGCATGAGTCGACAAGTCCTTTACTCTCTCTCTTGCACTTAGGGTTTCATATCCTATTGGCTTATTGTTTGTGTCAAATCTATATTTTAGCATTTATTTATCATACATGACTCTACAATTAGGATTTAGCCTAAATTCTATTTTTGTTAAATCATTTGGTGAACCCGAATTCAAACACTCTTGGATCCTCATTTTATTTCTTCTATCCATTATTTTTTCATGGCTCCTAATAATTCTAAAATTTCTTTGCATGATTTACTTCAAATGCATCCACCTTGCAAATTTGTTCTTTAAAAAACCCTAGACACTATGTATCTCCCTAGAAATATGCCACCTTCACAAGTCAGTGCCATATTTGATCATCTCTCTGATGACTCTATTAGTCCTAATGTCAATCAATAAATTTATAAGTCTATTCAAGATTTACATTCTTTATTTCAAGATAAAATTTAGGCTATGGAATCCATGATTACATCTCTCACATCTAAAATTCAACATCTTAAGGCCACTTCTCAATCCAATGCTAGTTCTTCTTCTACATCTCCTCCTACTTCTATGTCTTCTACATGTGCTCATATCAGTGAACCTCAAGTCTTACCATTACTAGAACCTCTCAATTTTGATCATAATGTTAAGAAACATGACATTCTTCCTACACTCCTCAATCACCAATTGATCAATTTGCCACATACTCATTTTTATCCTACTTATCGGATTTCAACTATTCAGGTCACCCATTTTGAAATTATCATCAAATCAATGGACATTTTGACACTCGATTACTATACCTTAAAATGAAGAATGAAGCACCTTGAGAATCGGGTCTTATCTCATGTGATGCACAATATTATTTTACATTCCCATCTCCAAATTCTACATCCAAATATATGATCCTTCTATGAAACTTGAGCATCATGACATCACTTCTAATGATGCTTTTGTAAGTTAAGAGTTTCCTATCCAATCCAATTTTAGACCATATTAAAAATTATCTATCCCATCACCTCATCCTATTAAGTCTTCTACCAGTCACCAAATCCTAAGAAGTCTCCTCTAACAATTGGTACAATACCTCCTCCTCTCAAGTCTTCTAGAATGTCATTAATCCAAAAGAAGATAAAAAATTAAAGATCCCTCCCTATCCTACTCCACTTCTTTCAATTTTTTTAGTTAAACAAACTTTTCCTTATACTTGATGGCTAAGACACATTTCAAACTCTACCAACATGGAAAGGTCCTCACATTATTAGCTAAATCTCTATGATTTACATAGTTGGGGGCATCATGCTTACTTCTCCCCCTCCTCACAACATCAAGTGTCTATCATTTCTACTATATGATTTGTGCTTGATATTTCCCATTTCTAAGAAATCCTACACATCTTGATATAACTTGTATCATCATTAACCTATAATGAACTCTTGTGTTAAGGTTCACACTTGAATGTTTAGACATAATAAATCCATGAACCTCACACACTACACATTTCACGCTCTAGGATTCATGATACATATTTCTAGCATTCAATTCTCACATATCATTCTACCCTATGACACACTCTAGTTCCATAGTTCACACTCAATTGTTGAGGGTATAAATCTAAAATGAACCTCACCTCTTCTCTAATCTATGATCTATGCTCCATTGATATATATATCTAACGTACACTATCAAATACACATGAAAATTCACTTGGTATTTATTTGTGAATGTAGAATTTCTATAGATATTTACATGCAACAATGATGCTTGGCACTGTACCTCTTATCAGTCCCACTGAGGCTCCTGGGGGTGTCTAATTTCTCACATACTATAGGTGTTATTGTTGCATTCTATACTACTTCCTATTCTTACTAGCACGCTACTTTACATTGATATATACATGTTTTGACATACTTCTTATCTTCTTAACATGTTAACAGTGCTTCATGTGTGACATTTGATTTGTAAGAACTATTTTCTACCATGGTTGTATAATATTTTTCTTACTACTATTTTCCATTGATTGATATTATATGCTATTATTTGTGAGCTATGCCCTTTGTCTTATATACACATTGTATACTTTTGGCTACTTTGGCCATGATTTTCTTATGATATTGTGAGAGATGTCCCATGTATGAAACCAAATTTTGTGGTCTCTCTTTTGTATGCATATTTTATTGTTACATTGATTTTCTATGACATATTTTCTAGCTTTTACTACTAACACATGTATCTAGCCACTTTTTCTACATGTGCCTTGGTTTCTACCATACACATTCCCTCCCCCGTATGGTTACGGTTTGGATAACCATTAGGTCCTCTCTTTGGAACACATTCTCCTAGAACATCATATGAAACCAAAATGACGAGAGGCATACATTAGGTGAATCAATCACCCCATACAACAATACAACATAGTTCAACATAGGTACAAAATAGATTACAATTCACAGAAACGACCTAGAATCTGAATTGGGTGATCGGTTTAACATAGACACCAATGCCAAACTATATACGCTAGCACTTGGGAACTCCTGAAATATCCTAGGAACCTTTTTCATGGTGGCAGATATAACTACTTTCTTAGATCAACACAATTATCAGCAGTCACACATAATTTTTCACAATACTGGAAAAATTCTCCAACAAGCAGAATGCATTATTTATCCATTTTCTACATAGAAAAAATAAGGAACAAATAACATACAAATTAGAACTAAATATAGATCACACCATCTATAGTGGTGTATAATTAAGGAAGAATTAATGGAAGTAGAGTAACACTAGACCTCTCTCCTCAACACTCTTCTATTGAGACATGAGATCACCCAGAAAACTCACACCTGACGTGAGATCACCCAAAAACTCATTATTGGCATGAGATATCCCAAAAACTTTCTCTTGGTCTGATATCACACAAAAAAATCACTCTTCTATAACATTTTTTAGGACATTTTCTATCCTTTTACACTCCTATTAATCAGGTGCACACTCTCCTTTTACTACTTTTACACACATTTACATACTTTTACAGTTTTTCATAATACATGACTTTGATTACTCTTTTTCTCTTCTTTTGTAGGTCTATCCTTAATACACAACAAGAATATCCCTACATCAAGCAAAACAATAGGTATAACATGGTACAACACTATACACTTCACCCCTAGGGTCACTTCCTCTTTCTTAGCTTCCATGCTTCATTTTTATCACTTCACGCTTTCACTTGTCTCCTCGGCACATTATTGCCATCACATTCTACATGGTTATTAGGAACACATATTTTATCTAATTTATGTTATTGAGTATTCACTCAACATCATAAAGTGGGGAAAATGTAGACACAAAATCAAGCACTTGGGTACATTTTTAGGTTCTAAAATCATACTTACATTCATATGATTCCTAAGCGAGAAAACTAGTAATTGACAACTATCTTTGGCCTCTTGTCTTCTTTATGGAATTTTACACCCTACATCCCAGTTGATATTTCACTTTCTTATCTTTTATAGCTCTGAAACCAGAGCCAGATAGGATGCCATCACCCGATGCCCTCATCCTTCATGGGCGCTCCTAACTCTTTTCTATCTTTCTCACATATTTTTTGTCTCTTTTATCTTTTGGGCATACTATTTTCTTATGGGTCGGCCTTCCAATTGTCAATTGTTGATATTTCACTTTCTTATCTTTTATAGCTCTGGACACCAGAGCCCGGATAGGATGCCATCACCCATATGCCCTCATCCTGCCCTCATCCTTCATGGGCGCTCCTAACTCTTTTCTATCTTTCTCACATATTTTTTGTCTCTTTTATCTTTTGGGCATATTATTTTCTTATGGGTAGGCCTTCCAATTGTCAATTACAATATTCAACCTATGGAATCATGTAAATACAAATCCATGTGACCAAAATAAGGGAACAAGCTCTAAGCATCTATTATTATCACCAAACTTTACATCTAAAGGCATCTAAGAGAAACAAAGACACCCATATAGCATCCATTCAAGGGATAAGGGACTACATTTTTGTATACACTTCATAAGAAGGGCAATTTCATTTTTCCATTTACACATCTACTTACATTGGTACATATAGTTATTACCCATTATGAAGTGCAATTGTATAAGCACTTCCTAGGGCATGATTCTATCACACACGCACAAGAACTACATGGATTATGATATGTAGTGCAACAATCGGTCATAAGTTCACTCGGTCAGTGACCACCGGGGTCATTCGACTCCCCATATTATATCTTTCTTTTTGGGTTTTGATGTAGATGAAGGTTTTATAGGTGAACATCTATTTTTCAAGTTAGAGGTACATCCAACGATCAAGTTGCAACATACAAGTGACCAATAACAACACTTGTGTGACATTAGAAAAATCATATTCCGACCACTTTCATAGTCATAGGTACCAAGAAGACTCTAAGCAACCAAATGCCTCTAAACCAGTCTAGGAGCCCTAGTCCAACCTCATCTAAAAACACCAGAATTTATAGTGCGCAATAATGACATGATTTACCTCATGTTCAACAGCTTTTCCCAGTCTGCATCGAGTCTTGGATCAAGTGAAAATCATATAATTTCTTTACTCTCTCTCTCTTGCACTTAGGGTTTCATATCTTATTAGCTTATTACTTGTGTCAAATATGTATTTTAGCATTTATTTACCATACTAGACTCTACAATTAGGATTTAGCCTAAATTCTATTTTTGTAAAATCAAATAACCACACATGTAAAAATTTTAATGGAAACAAAGAGTTTTGAAAGGCATGAATGCATAAACTTCATGAAAACAATAGGGTAAACATCTACATCAAACGCAAAAATTTCAAAGGAAAACAACCACAAATGTATTACATTTTAGAGAATATTCATCATACTTACAAAATAGAGGCTAGGGATCTCATGTAAAAATTTAAGTTTCAAAGGTCTGGAGATAAGAAAATCACATCACTCTAAGGTTATACATGTAAATTTGACATAAGGGAACCCATAAAATGTGCCTCTGCACTTACATTTATAGAATATGAAATTAGGAGAGAGAGACATGGGATTCAAATTTGGATTTTTCATAAAGAAAGGAAACTTGCAAAAATGGATCCCGTCACCATTAATATGCTTGAAAGTTTGCCATTTCTTCTCTAACATGTCATCATGATTTGTAGGTGAGGGTATGGGTGCCATTTTTGTATTTACTCCTAGTAGGTGATGTAGTTGGATGTTTAGAATGAGTAAATATGCATTCTCTTTGTGTCCCCAAACTTTCATGATTATTTTATTATAACAACACCCTCTCTTGCATTCCTTCATTGTGTAATTTATCCCTTAGAGATATACAATGAACATAACCATCATCATGTAATTTGGAGCTTTCAACTAGAAGATCCATCTAAAAAAACCAGATTCAATTTTTCCTTGGTATTTTGAATGTTTCATGGATTTCACCGCATCCTTAATTAGTTCTTACCTCTACGGATATTGACCTCGTCTCATGTATTTTGCATTTGAACATCCCGCGGCTTGAAAAACTCGTAAGAGACCAATTTTTGCATATCCATCAAAGTATTTTTACTTCAATGGAATTATATTTCTACACTTGGCCACCTACACACAATTCTTGGCATTCACACTTTATTGTTTATGCTGAAACCTGTGAAGAAATTTATTCGTTTTCATTTCCCATGGATTTAGAAATTCATGTAGTTTAAAGAACCTTTGGAACACTAGAATATAATTTTTTGGTTCTTGCAATTAGTCAATTTTGGTTGATTTTTGGCCTTCACCTGATACATATCTCTCCCATGTAGTTGAGAAACTTTGGAAAATTGATTTTCTACTTGATTGTGAGGTTGTGTAATCTCCTATCCTATGAAAGTGAATTATGAGAAATAACAACATTTCCTCATCCACTGCAAACTTTCTCCTGCCTCCAACCTTGACTCGTGGATTTAACACTTATCCGATTTGATCTTCGTTCAAATGTAGGTATCCTTACGATCCTCGAATTTATTCACACCCATGGTGGCTGATTTTGATGCCCAGGAAAAAACTAAACAATGTATGATTTATTCCATGGAACATGAGAACCCACAAAACAATAAATTTCCATAATAAGCCTATGCAAGGTTTATTCTTAGCCAATTTTTAACCTTGATTCCAAGAAGAAATCTTCCTTAGTTTGAACTTGATGAGTCATCCAAAATAGTAAAGGGAGTGTGATTTTGGATAATAATAACCTCCAGAGATATTTGGTTCTCATCTATATCTACACCTAACACTATAACTAATCAACCTACTCTAACATTACAATAGAAAAGGGAGAAGGAAAACAACATAAAAGAGAAAGGCAATGTGCCAAGAGATAAAGAGGGATATTTTTCCAATGTGTGTTTGGGAATAACACAATATGTTGTGTAGACATGTAAATTTAGAAACTTATCACTTGAGAATGAAAAATTCAACTTCACTTTTAAACTATGAATTTCCCACACGCCTCCTAAGCCTTGTTGTTATTATTTCTCTTACATGACTTGCTTATCTCTACACACTACTTTATCATTCACTCACTCAATTTCATTTATCTAAAGAAGTGTATTTCTCACGTGAATTTTACTAAAAATATGTCTTGAATATAATTAATTGTTTGTCTAAAACCATGCAATATGGGACCAAGTCGTATTACACTATGGTCTAATCAGTAAATCCCATTTCCTACTCTCTAATGAATTTTTTTCTCAATTTAAATATATTTTGTGGGTTGTTTATTATCATATATATTGGACCCTTATTGTGATGTATAACCTACAAAATACTATATAGACAAGTATAATTCACTTTATCTATCACCTGAAAATTACATGGATTTCTCAAGAGCATATGGTAGAAAAAAAAGTGCACCTTATGCATAAGGTATCCTAAGATAAAAATATAAAAACATCATAAAAACACAATAATCTTTAAAAAAGTAAATATTTCCATAAAAAAACTAAAAAAATAAAAAAATTTGATTTAAGGCATATCATTAAATTGTTTATTGAGTTTATAAAATTAAATCTAAGATAAGGACATTTTCGATTAGATAAATGTAACAATATTCAAGCAAGATTACACAATGGAAATACAAGAAAGAGTGATAGATATGGTTTAGAGAATGACTCAACTTGTAGCTAAAGGTTTGAACTAATTCTAGACTAGAAACTAATTTAAAAGGGGAGATTTTGGGATGTACAAGCTCTGTGTCTAGAACTCTAATTTATAAATTGACAAGACATAACCTCTTGGAATGGGACAAGGCCACCTAGGCATTAGTGTTTGATATGAATGCTTTGGTGTATCGTAGAGTGGTTCAGGATCTTGTTCTTTCTATATCACTTAGTATCACCCCTTGTTCATTATGGGTTGCATCATACTCACTATGTCACACCTATACCTCCAAAATAAACCCTAGCTGCATGTAGAATACTCAAATGCACATCGGATGAATAAAAATATGCATATTCTTATTTCAAATTGACCTTAGTGGTCACTCCAATGTGATTTTTTCCGAGTGTTGCACTACATTTTAGACTCAATGTAATTCTAGTGTGTGTGTGTGTGTGTGATTGGAATAGTGTCCCTTGAGCTAGGATGCCCTAGTCTTTAGTCACACAAAGAATAGCGGGCTACAACTACTTTTTCCTAATGCAAATGTGTGGTATAGAATTCAAAATAAACCCTCCTATGTAGTAAAGTATGTAGTCCCAAAATGTAATCCTTGATGTAGTAGATAGAAAATATTATCTCCTTGTAATATTATGTGCCTCTTGAATGTTTTCCCCCTAATGAGGTTAAATAAGACACACACACACACACACACACACACACACACACACACACACACATATATATATATATATATGATTCCTTTTCTTAAGTTTTGTATTTAACAAGTGAATGGCTAAATAAGAGTGATAAAAGAATACACGAAAGAAGTAACATTTGAAAGATCAGAAAAAGAGGTAAAGAGGACACAGGCACTTATAAGGGACAGTGGCGCCCAGATGCCCCTGTCCCTAAGTGGAGGTTTTGTAAAGGGTGTTAAAAAGGTCGACAGGTGAAATCAAATCGAGTAGGATGTCACATGGAATGTAAACCTATAATTTTTTAGTCAAAAGTAATAAGTAATAAAGATGAAAAGGATAAAATCAATGTCAAAGAAAAGTAAAGAGGTGTTAATGAGTAATTCTCTTTCTTAGGAATCATGCATATAAATTAAGTATTTAGAGGCTATATATACATATTAAGTGTGTGATTTAGTTAATATAATTATCCTCACCCACTCATATTAAATTCTATCACAACACTTCATACACACACCACAAGCATTTAATCAAATCCACCTACCATTTACATATCCAATGCACATTAAACCCTTATCATCTCAACTCTCTATGCAATTTCCACCCATATACATCCCAATCTTATACACACCTAAAAAATATAACATAAAACTTATACCATCCTTACATCCCCCTTGGTTACTTTCATAATTATTTCCCTAGCTTGCACATGTTTTTACAATTTTTCCAAAAGAAAAGTAAAATTTCGAATGACAAGTCCAAGCTTGCAAGGTAAAATTTTGATCGCCATAGTTTCCTTGATATTTATCTTGAAGTCATATTTCTAGCTATAAAAAATAGTATGTATAATATTTATGTGGAAGGAGATCAATCTGCTATGATATATTCACATCTGAATAGGTACACAATTTCATTTTCTTCATTTATCATCTTGTCATTATAACTCATAAAGTATATTTTCCACCTTAAAAGGGTTAGGGATATGACTGAGGTAGGTCCCCAGCCACAAAAACAAACTAATATTTTTATATAGAGTTTTCATTACATATTGAGATTCATATATTAGAATATTTAACTTACTTTGTTCATTGTAGAAATCCCATAATTCCCCTCTTATACAACAATAATAATGTAAGACCATATTATTTACTATCTGATTTGATTTAATATATCGAAAACATCTTACAGTTCACTCAATATCCGTGGCATATATATACATTACAAATTATACTCCTAAAGCGATCAATATCCATACATATACATGCATTGCAAAATATACTCCTAAAGTACTCAAGGATCTTATAAATATTCCTAAAGTAGTAGAAAATATATTAAAGTAACCACTACTCAAGTTGAAATCACTCAAATTAGGTTCACTATTTTATCTTCCCTACCCACAAGCCTATAAATGTATTAAAGTAAAGTCATAACAAGTGCAAACCACACAAATCATTACCAAAGTCTTTGGGGATGACCAAAATTAATTTAGCATTTGGAGCACATCATATTATTTCATTATTGTGCAATGTATATATTTATTCTATCTATAGGTATGCATACTACTCTTTATGTCAAGAGACATAAGAGCAATATAGGTGTTGGATTATATTTACACACTCTATTATACCTACACTGGGAGAACTACATGGAGTTTTCTACTACTTCTTAGGGGATGTAGTATAACTTGGATTAGTTATGAAAGGGTTGACTGCCATCATTAATCCAACTCCACCCATACAAAAATCTCTCTATTTGTTATATAATCATGTTCATGAAGTGTTAGTACAGGTATTCTATGGTTCCATCTATTGTAGGTCACCGCGAGAAAGGTGTCACAAAGTTGTGAGTGCCAGTGATAGAAAAAAAAACAAATTTATAGGCCATTGAAGATCACCAAAATTTACGTAACCCTAGTACCTACTAGTTTAAGACCATAAAAACCATCACCAAAATACAATATACCCCCAAAAAGTTCTATGGTTCCACAAAGGATCAATTTATAGACACAATTCTAAAGACGAAGCACTTTTAGATTCTTATCCGCATGTACATCTAACCCAAATTACCTTTGTACATCTTTGTTCAACTAAGTACCTATCCCTCTTTGTGTGTTTTAAGTAGTCATTCTATTTTTTCATCATTACACATTGTATTAATAGCTATATTTTATTTTGTATGGCTAATGTTTATTAATTAACTCATAATATTCTACACATAACATTCTTAGGTAACATATAAGAAGTTATAATATTTCAAAATTTGGAAGCCACAAAACCAAGGAAAATGTTTTGCAAAAAAGAGAGGAAATAACCGTGGCACAAGGAATAAAAAAATTGTGAGACATAGAAATGAAGATAAATCCACAAGACAAAGGATCATGGAAAAATCCACATAATATGAAAATGAAAAAATATCGGTGAGACAAGGAATGTCTCGTGAAACAAAATATTTTCATGAGACAAACAACTTCACAAAGCAAAAGAAATTTTATGAAACAACAAAATACCACAAAGAAAAGATAAGTCCACAAAGAAAAATAAAATATAAATAACCATGGAACAAGGATGGAAGCCACACAAGAATGTAGAATAAAATGGAATAAGTCAATAAGCCATTAAACAAGGTAGAATGTTGCACAAACAAATCAAAATGTCATAAAAAAGAAAGTAGGAGAACATGGTAGAATACCATGCAAAAAGTAGAAAATATATGAAATAGGAAAGGTTCCGCACATCAAGTTAAAAACATCATAAGTACATGAAGCAAGGAAAAGGAATAGGAGACAAGGCAAAAGCTATGTAACCGCATAAATGTTGCATAACACAGTTGGAATCCGTGTAAGACTAAAAAATAGGAAAGGCCACATATCACATTTTAAATCACACGAAGGATGAAAAATATATGAAATAAAGTACAAACACAATTTGATCTTCCTCAACTATTTAAATCATGTAAAACTTTCAAATTTAACTTACTTCAGGGAATTTGAGTTTCAGCAGAGAGCTGAAAAAAGACACACAACACCAATTAAGGTTTCACAGATCTTCAATTTTTTTAGTGAATGATATTTATGGGAAAATTCACCTATAAAATAGATTTATCCTACATAACCACAAATATCTCGCTCTTATACCATGTTAGGAAATGTGGGGATAGATAATAAACACATATTAGATATTCACCATGAATTTTCTGAGGATTATAGTTTAAGGTTGTGCAACAAATTATAATGAATTAAATATAGATTGTGGATTTAGAATTATAATTTAATGAAAAAATCCCATAACACATTACAAATGAACATAGAAAACATGATTTAAGTAGGAAAATCTTTCAGTAAAAAACCCACTGAAAATATCACTTATCTTTATTGATAATTTAATTTCACTTAGCACTCCCACTATTTTTGATAGATCCTTGTAGTTACACCTTAACAAGAATTAAAAACTATAACTATCATTCTCTCATGTGTAAATATCAATCTTGCATCATGTTATTCTCTTTATTACTCACAATATCACACCATTGTGTATTGCCTTTGTTATGTATTACCATTATGTCCAATCTCAAATGATATCACCCCATTATATAAAATGCGGTTGACCCATTGCATGGGAAACTTATAATTTAAATTTGAATCATCATCTGCCTTTTACATCTTTGGTTGGCATGGTAGTCTACCATCTTACATTTTAAACATAAGTTATAAGCCATGGCTTTTAGTATTTGGAAAGTTTTAATAAAAATGGTTTCCTACTTAATATTACAAAACCCAATAGTCTACAGGTGTAAATGAGATGGTCTCTTATATCCTACTCTTGATATAATTAATGTTGACACTCAAATTTGGTAATTTTCACTTTGGAAACCATTGATTTAACTATGCACTCTTGCTATGATAAATAACAAACTTCTCCATTCCTACTTAGCACTTTTTGAGGTCCAACATTTATCTTGTTTATCCTTGCACACTTACTTGTCAACACATTCTGAGAATACAATGCAAAAGATCAATGGAAAAAAATTAATTGACAATTTTGAAACATCACTTTTCATATTTTTTGCTCCATGTAAGGATCATAAAATTTGCTTAGGAATTTATATCTAGTATCAAATCATATATACTATCTTGACATGACACATGGCCTCTAACTATGATTTCAAATTAATATGTTTCATTTGGTCTTATACTTCATTTGGGTAATCTTTTCCTAGATAAATATACGAAACCCTATATAAGAAAGTAAACACTACCTCATTTTCTAACCTAAAACTCTTAAGGTATTGTACTAAAGCACTCACTTCATACACTTGTAAAAGGTACTCAAAGCTTTCTAAATCTCACACTGTCTCTTCTAAAGTCATTAAGGAAACACCCACATAAGGTCTAAAGCTACAAAAATAGGTCAAGGAATCCATATATCTCAACCAAATGTACTCAAACATCGTCTCTCCATTTTTTAAGAAAGAGCCAAATAAAAAAATATGGTTAAAGAAATTGCCAAATCTGATTGATCTATTAAGATATCACATACTAGGTGGAGACCGAAGTGTGGTTCAAGGCCTATTCAGAGTAGTAACAACATTGATAGTGTAAATGGGTGCCTAGAACCATTATAATTTTTTTAACAGTACTCTTTATCCATGGATAGGGTTTAAGGTGAAGTCGAGTCCATTCAAAGGGATTCACTACATGTGCAACAACTAGGGTTTGACATCAATAGACATATCCATGATAAAAACTAACCCAAAAATTTGTAGGAGCATAAGAAAAATAGGTCCAAGACCATATAAAAGGGGATGAATTATATAGTATTGATCGAGGGTGGTTTGTAGTTATAGTCTTAATTTTGAGGTACTTATAAGTTCAAATCTCCATGTCTAAAGACTGCACTCCTAGATTTTTCCGAATCATTTATAACCAGCTAAGTGCAATCATGCCATTATGTTTTAAAATTTATATCCTTTGTAGTATGATCTAGAAAATTAGTCTAATATCACATAATTAATGTTAGAAGTTAATTAATTAGAATAACTATTAGTCCCCAAGCTTACCCTATTAAACCTAATTAAATTATACATCACTCATCCATTAATAATTTAATTAAGGGTAAAAAGTTTGGAGAACCTAATTTTTATTAAACCCTCCACCTAATCTAGGATCTATCTAGTTCCATGTTTATTAGGCCTATTCATCTCTAAACATTAGTTGATTTAGAGTTTCTATTGTTGTACATGATTTTTTTGTAGATGTGTTCTTCCGTTTACTACTCATCATGGCCTCCTCTCTTGATCATACTATTCCACTCCTTAAATGTTTAGAGTAACAAAATTCATGAAAATATTTGTTCTTTTAACTTCTTCATGTCACTTAGATTCCTCATAATACACTTGTCAAACATCCTTCATCCATTCTTCCTAAGGAACTATCTTCCCATTGTTTTACTCATCCTACTATACCTCCACCTCGAAATCCTAATGGTCATAGGTCTTCCCATTATGTTCAAGTATTTTTGAGAAACACTTTGGTAAAACATGTTCTAATCAATGAAGATTTTTATCTCAATGTTTTTACCCTCTCTTTTCTACATGATATTAGTTTTTAGTTAGGGATATTTCTCCTTCCACTATTACCATTAGAGGATCTAATAATTCCCCTATCTGGTTCTTGGTTATATCACCTTCCCATCACTATTGGCCCTAGGATTCTTTATGTGACTTATTTACAATATCCTCCTTAGATAACCTTGGTTCCATACTAATCACCTTACCATGATCCCCAATGGTATACAATTTTCTCATCATGGATTTTTTCATCTCCTCTCCCGAGGTCCTTATCCTTTTAAGTATGTCGCTAGAACTCCCCCATCTAGTTCCAATTATTTAACTAAACCCATTTATAAAATAAATACCAAAGATTACAAATATGCTTCTAAGGACACCATTAATTCCATCTCACAACTTGTTAAGCTATAATCACAACCTCGTGTGTTGCCAATTTACTCGTTCACCAAGTCCTCATATTATCATGAATCAATGATTGAGTGAAATCTCATATCTCTCCCTCCACCATTTGAGGTTTATATGAGTAGACCTAAAAGTAAAAAGTTAAATTCTAATGCCTATTGTGACTATCTTCAATGTGTTATGAACTCTACATGTAACACCTCTAACATGGACTGATATCTATGATGACTTATATTTTTGGAGTTGCAAACATTGATATGTGATTCTTTTCTTAAGACAATGTACTCTTATGAACTATGAAATCATGTTTGCTATGGATAATATGTTATCTGCTGAAATAGGTACAATTCTACCATGTTTATGCTGAATAGAAAATGAAGTAATTCATCTCTTCTTATGTTGAATAATTCACTACTTGGGAAATAAGAAATTGATTCAGTTAGATTACTTCTTGAGTCTTTGTTGCACTTGAATTTGTGCTTCAGTTTTCATAATTTTTGGATACAAAATAGCATTACCTTGGATCAATTTCATTGATCCAAGGTATGCTTCTAATTCATGACTTTGTGGTCATATTGACCAAGCTAGACAGATCATGTGACCTCTGAATTCTGATTGTCCTAAAGTCATGAATGATCTCTACGGCTTCCTACATCGTATGTGATCTTGGATGGTAATCTGGTTCTTCTTTGGTAAGTTTGGGATGTAATTCTTACTATAAACTGGGAACCTAATTAAACTATGTTCCATAAATTGGTAACCCTATTCTAAAGTTGTAACCTATCCTAAGTTACTATGTTCTTTTATTAAGGTGTGTTGTTAATAATTAAAGGACCTAAGACTAAAAATTTAGACTTAGACCTAAGGACCTATGTTAGTTCCTAAAATAATGTTTAGCTAACCTAAAATGGGCCTATGGGACGACATAAATAAGGGGAAGGTCAGTGGCACCAACCTATAGGAATTTATGAGGAATTAAAGGCATGTTTATCTCTTTGAAGTTGCCAAATTTGGCGAATGCATGAAATGTGATAGGGAGGGTGAGTTGGCACCTCCGCCAAAGTGTTAGTTGCATGAATTTTTGAATTTAGTCATTGCCAAACATAAGATGGCGGTGGCAGGAGATGTGGAAGGATTGTCAACCCTATTTTGTATTTAATATTTTGGAAATGGTGAAAAACCACCTAGGAAGGAGGAAGATGGGAAGAAGAGGGGTTTCGGTTTTTTTCATTTGATCTTTTTTGAGCTTTAACTCTGCATGTGGTTTTTCTTTTCAAACCATAGTTTTAATCCTTACACGAATGTTTAAAATTACATGGCGTTAGAGGATGAAAATAGCACTGTGGATCTTTAAGATGAAGTAAAGAAGATTTCAAGGAGATTGTTGGCATTTGAGGGAAGGAATCAAAGCTCTACTTGGAGTTTTTCTATGAAAAAGTGAAGACATGATCTCTATTAGGCATGATAGGCCCTATCCATTAAGTCTTTTTCTTTTAATTAAGTGCTTCATAAAAAAACTTTTCTCTATTTGAAACCTTCTGGTTTTTATGATTGTTTATTCTTGCTTCATTGGTGTTTGTTTGTTTATCTGAATGCAAACTAGTTCTTTGTTGATGTATGGGAAAATAAATATGGAAGTGTTGATTGTTGCAGTTATGCTAACTTGTTTGTATATCAATCTTCTAGACATTGGAAAGGATCTATGAATGATCTCTATTTGAATGAATATCAAATTGATAGTTTTTAAGCTTTAAATAGTTACAGGGTTTATAGAAATATGTGGTTTTAACTTGCATGCTTCCATTATTATGTTGTTGGAATCTAGCTTGAAGGAGTCTCCATTTTAGCATTATGCCATTGTTCAGGTTAAAGTGGGTTCTTTGCTTTGGATAGTTTTCTTGGTATTGGAAGTAGAGACCATTGTTCTGTTCACCAATTCATAACTATTTTTCCTTTTTGAGTGGAATACCCATCTCGTGTTGGATTTGGAGTACATTTATTTTTTTGGGGAATTTTTTATTGTATTTTCCATTCGATGAGCCTTGTCTAGTTAAGTTGCCTGAAGTAAGAATGACTTCAAAAATTTAAGGTAATGTTTTGTTGTATTTACTTCTTATTTTCATAAACCCATTCTGGGCTTTTGGTTACCTTGGCAGATATTTATAGATATGGGGAATCCTTTCTTTGAATCATTGGCTATTGTTGAACTTAAGTGAAAGAAATTTGTTCGAATGATCTTTTTTTATTTCCTCTTCTCATTTGTTAATTGATAGTTCCTTGAGGAACTAGCTTGAACAGAGTCTGAGTTACTCACCTTTCTTTCTTTCATTGAGATTCTAAGTATTGGATCGATTCTTTTCTATTCAGTGGAAACATGAATGGTGATTTTTACTTTTGTGGAGGAAGGATAGACTGATTTACTTGTTGTATGATTTTGTTTTTTGTTCTATTTTTGGGATCATTTATTGATTCCCAACTCTGAGATATGTTGTTACCTTAGTTAAGATATTTTTGATCTTAAGTGGGTTTCTCTCATTTGATTTAGAACTTTATGTGCGTTACTCTTAGGGAATTCAGTTCTGTGTCATTTCATCCATCTTTTCTTGAAATGGATGCTTATCCTGTGAAAGGAGTTATGGATGTGGCTTCCTCATTAATGTGTTATTATCCTTGTATTGAGAGAAGTTTGATTAATTTGGTTGTTTCTCTTCACGAGTTGTTCCAACATTGGGGTTGGGAAAATGAATTTGTCTAATGTAAAACTATTTTCCCTTCTCTATAACTAATTTATTGGATTGAATCCTTAAGATACTTTAATATATTTGATACTATTTTGTTGAAGAGTCTCTTTAGGACACATGGTTGAAGTCTCTATCTTCAATTATGGAATGTTATTCATTCCTTACCTTGTGATCTTTCTTTTTGATAATCTCTAACATAAGATAAGGGGGATGATATTGTTTTAGTTTGGTACTGAACTTTAATCATTCTTCCCTTTTTGGATTTGATAGTGGTTGGTTGAAACTTAAATGAATCTGATTGGTACCACGTTCTTCTTTGGTTTATGAATGTGTAGACACAAAAATTAGGTCATACCACCATTATAGCCTTATGAATTAAATTAACCATACCTTACTTATTCATATCCCATAGTGCACATGATTAATTGAATTAATTATTTTAATATATCTTCACTTGACCACCTCACCTAGCCACATCACCTAAAAACCTCATCATGGACCAATTCTCAGCATGTTTATTTTAACTAAAAATTAGTCTCTACTCACCATGACTAACTCGAGACTTAGTCTAACCCTAAAATTAGATGCCTATCCTTTCTCTAACAACATGCCCACTTACTTAAGTGGAAAATACCATTTTAGACCATGACCAATGGGAAGAACTAGCCAAAAAGATAGCCAAGATTTGTTATTTTATAAAACCTAGGATTTCTCACCTTAACCGATGTTGGTTAACCCTAAACCAACACCGGTTAACCTAAACTATCATCGATTACCATATATTCACTTTGGTAACCTTGTTCCAGAGGTTGGAAGAATCATTTGAGTTTTGAAGAGAGAGATATGAATGCAAGCATGAACTAGAGCCCTCTCACATATCCAGACACAACCTAGCTAACACCAAGACTAATATGAAGACATTAGCATTCACGGTAGCATTCTAGAAAGCACTTCTGCAACACTAACCACCAATTTCATAGATCAACCATCACCTTCATCCAACCACCAGGTTTACAAATACAAGTAAGTGTGTTTTGATCTGCATCATTCCATACTTACTTAAATCATCATTTCTTTATATTTCTCTTTTAAATCATATTCTCTTTTGCATCATATCATCCTCACCTTCCTGCCAATCCACCCATCTAACCACCCATAACATTTTAGCTCCCATATCCAACCCCAAGCATCTCTAAGCATTCTCAGCTTCTTTAGCAACCTAACCATCATTCTTCCACTCTTTGTGTAATCATAGAAAACCTCTAAAACCAAGTTTTATTGAGTTTCTACCATTCCACCTCTACCGACGTTGGTCACCTTGACCATTGTCAATTTCCCTCTCAACCGTCATCAATCATACTAGACCAACATCGGTCTCTATAACTGGTAATCCTGCCTATAACAACAACCTAATAACCTTCACCTAAATAACCCAAAACCACCCCAAAACTTGATCCTGACCTATTCTAATCACCTTGGCTACCTTCCCAACCTCCATATATGATCATAACCCAACATGTTAGATTAAATTTTCTTATTTTATTTGAATGAGATACCTAAATCATATTAAGTGCAGTAGCATGTTATTTTTTTACGTTATTTCTTGCATTAAATTGTATTAAACAGTGGATTGATAGCCATCTAGGAAGTATCACACTTCTCGGATCTAGCACACGCTAGGCAGTCCACTGACATATATTGTTTAATATTCTTCTTGTGGTCTCGTTTTGCATTTAAAGGTAGTTCCTCCTAGCAAAAAGGAATTTCTTGCAATCAACACTAGATCGGGAAATCAGAACACGCGCACTTTATCTTCCACCTTCATTTCACAAGTATTCCTCCTCACCTTTACCTTATCTGTTTTGCTGATATGTATGCAACTTATTGGTGAAATAGAATGTTATAAATTGTGTAATTTTTAGGACTACAAAGTGTAAGTTATGATTGTTCTATAAGTTAAACTTGAAAATAACTCACTCGTGTCTTTTAGAGTATAAATTATGAGAGCTAATTTGTTTGTTTCTAATTTATTAAGTCTTCTTTACCTAAAACATAGAGGCATTATCTTAATCAATCCAATTTAAATTCTGTGTTGAGCTTGACATATTCATGGTCTTGTGATGGAATATAATTTTGTTTTGTCTAGAAAATTCCTTCATGTATCAATTTGACGTTTTCTTGAAATAGCATAACAATATACATGATCGATGGGTAGATTTATGTATCTTGTATCACTTCTTGAAAAGTTAGAACTGGTTGAATGAAGGATCTTATTTTGGAAATTGAATGATGAGTAAAGTTAGGATGAAACATGAATTTCCTTTCCTTAATTTTGTTGTATTATTTCTAGCATGTTAAAATGAGTGTTATGATGAAAATTTAGGGCTATCATGCTGATAATTTTAATATTCTCTCTCCTTCTTGTTTGTAATATTTTAGGGAAAAGTATCTCTATTTTATTGATGTGTTTTTAGAACTGTTTCATAAACAATAGGGTTCTTTTTATGAAACAATTAGTTAAAAGAACAACATTTTAATGCTATAGTGCTTATCATGCTTAGTTCAAATGAATGACTCTGTGCTAACAATTTTGCATATGGATTTCGTAAAAGATGAAAGGAGAAAGACATATAGAAAGTTACATCTATTTTACTAAAGAAATTGTATCTTTGTTATGATGATTATGTGGCGTCATTCCTTGAGATGTACTTGTCAAAAAATAAAGTGTAATGAAAGTATTTTTATATTGATGTTATGACACCTTGTAATCTCCGAAATACTTATGAATTTAATGAATGTATCACTCCTTGATGAATAAAATAGGTGACGATTTCTAAATGATACTACAATGTAATACTTTCTTATCGTGAATTGGGATGTATTATTATTAAGTAATATCATAAATGAATGAGAGAAATATATATATTTTAGAGATATGGAAATTGGAACTTAATAGTTCTTATATTATAAAACTATGAGTTGTGAATATGAAATATTAGTTGGTTGTTCTCACATAAGAGATGCAACTAAAATGTTAGATAAGTGGATCTTAAAACAATATAAAGAATTGAGTTTTATCGATGTGTGTTTGTATCGATATGTGTGTGTGTGTGTGTGTGTGTGTGTGTGTGTGTGTGTGTGTGTGTGTGTGTGTGTGTGAATTATGGATGCATTAAGAACATATGAAATCAGTTTTCATAAATGGACATTAGCCCATAATATTGAGAAAAAGGATAATTCCCTTGAAATTAATCATTGAGACATAATTTAAGATCTTGTTTAAAAGTGTTTTAAATGTTGTAAGTAAATGGCTGCATGTGTACTTCCTTAGGTAGATTTCCTTAATCATAAATTGGAATTATTTGAAAGGATTTAAATGTAATGTATAATTCATCTCCATGAAGTCTTAAATAAAGGGTTTATATGGAACTTATTCAAGTTAGGGTTGAAATAAGTAAGGAACTAATTAACTCCCTTTCATAACTATAAGATCTATCATATTATGATATAATGCAAGTTGTTTCATTTAATGATAAACTTAAACATGTAATCAAATGGTTAGGAAGTAAATTTTACCTACATACCTACCTCAAATGTAATTTCCAACTTGTAACCTTATAGGTTAAATGATCTAGTTGAATCTTTAAACGTTGCTGTAATTAATCTTAAGACAACGATTAATGGGTTAAATAACTTCTAAAATAAGGTGTGTTATTCCAGTTGGGGAAAATCAGTTGGATGTTGGTACACATCAACTGCAGTGTAGTAGCTTTGTAATGACAGGGGTCATTACAAGATACTATGATGTAGTTGATATGTCTCAACACCCCACTCATTTTGTTTAACTTGATTAACATAAAAATAAGACTGGATGTAATTGATATGTTATCGGTCAATCTAACTATCGTTGATTTCTATGTTTTATTTTTAATTAAAACATTGGTCATATTTACTTCCCAAAATTAATCCTTCTCCATTCCTACTATTCTTTATATCATCTCAGAGAGTACGCTTTTACCAGGTCAACACTAATTCACATGGTGTTGACTCATACCAAACCAACACCCTTATATTTCACACTAGTCTTCAACCACTCCCACCTAGACCATCACTGCCTTCCATCCTATCGCTTATGGATCCAACTCAGCCCATCACCATTACTAATGGTGATGAGGAGTTCACAAGACTCCTTGACAAAAATCCTGCCACCTTACAATAGTGTCTTACCCACTTATCTACCTGAGACTCCTTATGATACCTAGTATATGACATGCATGTATCTATCCCTCCTACCCTTTCCCCCACTTCTGTGTCAGGTGCCACTAGCTTGATGTTATCCTCATCCAATTTACCCCTTGTGGTCTCTCATCCAATTCCCACATCCACTATAGATACTACACCAACAACATCTATCGCACCCATGGTGTCAACCATTCCTTCACCAACCACCTTGAGCATGGACGCATTTATCCCCCTTTCCTCATATATACTAGTTCCATCATAACCACCCATGGTGTCGGCAATCCACAACCCATTCCAAAACTTCTTCCTTTGCATTCTATATTCTCTACTGCAATTACTATGAGATTCGTTATGACTACCCCACCTATTTACATGCATCACTAGCAACCCCCAATCTCGTCTATCACTTATTCAAGATATCTTCCACCCACATCTATTCCCCCTTTATAGTTTTCATATTTAGAACCCCCATATACTGGGATTCTATCCACATCATACACCCATCATCAACCTCCCTTTAATCCAGGAGGCACACATTCCTCATAACCCACCAATGACCTCATTAGGATGTTGATGGAAAAGATGTAAAAATTAGAAGCATAATTTTCTAGCTCTTGCAACTCCTTAAATTATGATAAAATCTATAATGATCCTATTCATCCATCTATCCATTTCAATAGTAAAGAAGACCCATAACAACACTTGTGGTCATTCAAACATGGGTGCTATCTAATTTCCCATGATGATTCTTTACTCCTATGAACATTCCCCATGTCCCTAACAAGACCCACCTTAGATTGGTACAATAGTTTACCTAGACATTCCATCTATTCCTTTAACCAAGTGGCTCAAGAATTCTTAGACCACTTCTCAATCAATGTAGTCAAAAAATTCACCATGACCGACCTATATTCGACATGATAGTATGATGATGAATCTATCACAAATTTCATTGCTCATTGGCAAAGTCTTATCAACCAATTAACATTCTAATTACCTCAAGTTGAACTTATAGAGTTGTTCACTAGAGATTATGCCAAACACATCTCACCAACTCTACACATACAACCTTTCGTACCTTAGACTAAGCATTTACAATGGTGAAAAATATGGAAATTTATGTCATTAAAGAAAAGAAAATCCAATTGCAAAACAAAAATACCACATTCAAATCAAATGATTCTTCTTCGTCTTCAAAACCCCAAAACAATTATTCAAAAGCCAAAGGATCTGCCAATGTGGTAATTCTCAAATCTAATCCATCTCACCCATCTAATCAAGCCAAACCTTCCTCTAATATTTCTCATGTTCATACTTTTTAGTTCCAATGGGAACAATGAAAGTACACTCCAATTGGAGATCCTATTCTTTAGTCTTGGAAAATCTTCTTAAAGCCGGAGCCATTGCACTACCCCCCATAAAACCTCATACTAGTTTTGATCCCGCTCATCCTATGCCCACATGGTATAAGGAACATGACTATTGTAATTATCATTGCGTCAAAGGCCATAGTGATGGTAATTGCATAACTTTTAAGAACATTTTCTAGGAAATGTTAGATAATGGAGATCTTGTCTTGGAAAACCGAATGCACTGGAAAATCAAAACTTTCATATCTTTAAGAAGTCATTCCCTAACCATACACCATCATCTAATCAAAATGGTGAACCTTCAACCAATGACAACAATGTTTGTGAAGTCCACACTATTTTCGATATCATACCAATCATTCCTCAATTTCCACCTATTTTGTCTATCGAGGAAATTCTGACACAAGCTCCTCTACCCACAAAGGAGCATCCTTTTCCACTCCTTCACTCTTAGAGGAGTCCCATTCATCTCCCCCTTCACCCATGGAGCAGTCCATAATGTTTTTTGATTCTGTTTCACTGTCTACCTTGAAACCTATCAAAAAATCAATGAGATTAACTCTCCTAATTATAGGAGAATCATCATCACTTTCCCCTCCACCAAAAGATAATTCTACCTCACCACACCTACCATATATTCTACCTATGGGAGATCCTTCAGACACACCACTACCTTTTGGGGACAATTATCCATTAGCATTCCAGGATCCCATTGATTTGTTCTTAGCTCTTTTACCCACAAAGTCCGAGGCTAACCAATTCCTGTCTCACAGACATATTTTATAAGGATTGCCACTAAACTAACTACATCTCCTCTTACAGTAGTCCCATTTTCATGACTGGATGATTACTTGGATTACGTTTATAATTCCATGCTTTAGGGACGTCTTTGGCTCCCCTTTTTTACTCAAATGCAAATGTTTCCTACAGATACCTCCACAATCTATCCAAAGGTATTTATAGCAGCCAGTTGACCTTGACCATGCCTATTAAAATGGCTTATTATTTGTCACCTTTACCTACATCTGAACCTTTACCCATGACTAAAACCATTCCTATGCCTAAGAACTTATAGATACATCTTTGTCCATATCTAGACCCATCACTACCTTGGGTGTCATAATAATGTCAATCCTTACCCATCCACCTATCAAATTAGATTTATCCACGTCTTCCTAAACCCACACCAAAATTGTTCCTCCACCTAAAAGGAAGACCCAACCTTCTAGGCCACATACACCAGTCTCACCTACCACACCTTTGTCACCTTCACCCCTTCCGTCCATCCTAGGACCTCACCCATCAACCTTGGCCAAAAATCCCCTACCCAAGGCCAATAAAATACTAAGAAACCTATCTCTTCATCACAATACCTGGTTACATCCATTTTACCTGCACAAAATCACCCTCGCCTCACCCATACATTTATTACCACATATACCTCCACTAGTTACTATAACCCCAACTTTGCCTATATGACTTCAACCCATACCTTCCACTCGGCCTCTACCAACCACTTCCACCACAACTCTATTTTCCCCATGTGTAACCCATCCTCTTCCAAGATGTGATTTCCCTTCTGCATCACATACTCCCATCCCACCTTTACCCAAGAAGGTGCAATCAAAAGACAAGAACCCACTACTCTCCAACAGGGTAGTTAAACCAAAAAAAACTTCCATTGCTAGTTCTTCTACCACACCTTTACCCAAGTAGATACGATCAAATCCCAAGACAACACCACCTACTAAATAAGTGGTCAAACCCATCCCCCTCCTATAACACCTCTTCCACTACAATCATCCACACCTTTACTCAAACCTACACTCACTTCCCACTTTGATCTATTGGAAGGGTCCTACACCAACATTCTATCCAACCTCACAGAGACCTCAATCATCATATTACCACCACTTAGGCCTTACGACCTCCTCAAACCCAACCAAAAAGGGTTTGATGAAACTAAAATTTGTGCTTACCATCGTGTGTTAGGACATGACGTAGAGGTTGTAAGGCTCTCAAAACCATTCTTCTCCAATTATGTCCTCCTGAAGAAAATTTTCAAGATGACATCTTCTTGAGGAGGACCATGTTCCACCTTCACCTATCACCACATGCCCTCATCCCTTACTTATTCAGTGACCTGCATCACCACCTCCACAACCCTTTTATCCACATCAAAATTCTAGATCAACATGGTCCGTATCAGAGAGTTGGCCAAACCACCACCTAAATGCCAATGTGCCCTACTCATTTCGTAAGGTTCTTACCCTGCATTAGGTTTTTGTCCATCATGTCGTTACACTACTCATGACATACCTTCTCCATCTACCTCTTTCACTCAGATTAACATAATTCAAGTTTCCACTTGCTCCTAAAAATAAAAAGGAAAAGAAAAAGCAACTAGCCCATCAACCAATCCCGTGCCCAATATACCATCTACACCCACACCCAAAATCACCATTCAAGGACCCACATACCCTATTTATGATGGGGTCACCCATCATACAATGATAAAATAATTACACCAATCCCCTCTAAAAATGTCTTTGTACGATCTCATCCAAACCTTTGAATCTCATCGACAAGCCCTTATGGAGGTTTTGCAATCCATCAAGGTTTTACCTAACGACCCCACACCAGTAGCCTCCATTCTCACCCCTCATCACATGGCATCTCTTACCAAATCATCTCCTTCTTCTACCCCCATGTGCATTCATCAAGTAGTCACCTTCAATTTTTTTCACAAGGAGATCATACCTCTCCAATCAAATGACCACGCCACACCCTTTTTATCTCCGTCTATATCGATAATATATGCGCACGATATGTCATGATCAATAGCAATGCTAGTATCAACATCATATCCTCCCACACATATAATAAAATGTGCATCCTTTAAATTTCATGCATAATAACCTAGTTACATTACGCTCCTTTAATGATGCCATCACTTCCACCCTTGGCACCATTATTCTTCACGTTTGTGTGGGCCCTCGCATTGTCTTGGAATTGTTCTATGTCTTAGAGGGGGAGTTCCAGTATAACCTATTGCTTGGCCAACCTTGGATTCATGTCATGGGTTGTGTTCCTTAAAATTTACACTACTGTGTAAAATTTGAACATGAAGGACATAAGTATACCATCTGGCTGACCCATCACTTTTCAAAACTTATAACATGTTATATCGACCTAATGATGTCCTTGTACTAGTTAAGGCATCTACCACTACCCCCACTTCTCCTTCACCCACAACCCCATCCACCAATTCTGCTACCACCTCTCCCACACCTAAATCTTCTATTGATATTGTTGCCTTAGCCTCAACAACTCACCCATATACTTCAAAACGAACCGATACTTCTCTTGCCGAGTTGCCTAATAATTCATATATTCCCACTACCCACATATCTACTACCAATCCCTTAGAGGATGTTTTTCAATGCCTCACTCTAGGGGAGTACTGCCTCTACAATATCAACACATTCCTCACTCCACAAGAGTATGGAAACCTACGCCAACATCCTCATTATGACTATCACATATGAGAGGTTTTCCCTTATGGTCCTCCCCACCTTCACACCAAATTAACATATGGGGGACTTGATACTTCTACCTATTCACCCAAACCTCCATCCCAAACATGACCATTTTCATCTAACCTCTAATATCTCCCTAACTTTCGCTTCGCCAACACTTTCCTTCACCACTACACATCGAAAGGCTTTGGCGTTGGTTTTACAAACAAGTCCATCATCTTGTCATCCCATGTACCACCCATAAACACAAAGATCGTAGTGAAATTGGATTTTCCAAAACATCTTCCAAGAAGATCCATCAACCTCATTGAGAATGAAAAACCTTCTCCACCCCATTCACCAACGTCACCACCTTCACCCACGAAGTCCATAGATCCCAAATCTATTCCTCCTAAATTTTTTTTTCATGAACAAAATTTCCCTGGGACCTCTGAATTATCAATGTGATGGTGAGGTTCCCTCTTCTCTTCCCTTCCTATATCCTAACATGATTGATGACGATAAATCTTCTATTAACATCATTTAATGTCAAGACGAGGAGTCTATCCTCACCTACCTTAATGTGAAAGATTCTTATATTCACCGGTCATTTCCTTCTGAGATGCAAACCATGTTAAATGAATCGACCATCAAAGTCAATATTAACACTCAAGATGACCCACACATTCTAAAGATAGGCCAATATTTAGATGTTGTTGAACATGAAGCTTTTACTTCTTTCCTCCGAGATCATAACAACACTTTTTCTTGGTCCTATGCTGATATTCCTAGTATTGACCCAAACATTTTGGTCCACAATATTGTAACCATTCCTGAAGCCAAACCCATAAAACAGAAGCTACGGAAAATGCATCCTCACATTTCCCTTCTTGTCAAAGAGGAACTTCAGTGCCTTCTCTCGATTTCCTTCATCCTACCCATTGACTATCCCCAATGGATTTCTAACATTGTTCCTATCACAAAAGTGACAGGGGACTTTTCATTTACAAGGATTTCCACGACCTCAACTTAGCTTTCCCCAAAGACAAATTTCCTCTACCAGGTATTGATTAGCTAGTTGATCTCACTGCTGGTAATTAGAAATTATCACTCATGGATGGTTTCTTGAGTTATAACCAAATATTACTTGCTTTGGAGGATCAACACAAAACTTAATTCATCACTCCTTGGGGGACCTTTTGCTATCGAGTCATGAATTTTGGCCTTAAAAAATTTGGTGCTACATATCAATGGGATATGACTTATACCTTCCATGACAAAATGCATCACATATTGGAAGATTATGTAGATGACCTTGTTTCCAAATCCAAACATTGGGTTGAACACCTTACAATACTTATGGTCATGTTTGAATGCCTCATCAAGTATTGTGTTCAGCTTCAACCTAAGAAGTGTGTCTTTGTTGTGGTCTCAGTAAAGCTCGTTAGTTTCATCATTTATTTGCATGGTATAGAAGTCAATCCTATTAAAGTAAAGGGTATTCTCAAAATGCCTCTACCTACTAATCTCTACCATCTTTAAAGTTTGCAAGGTAAGTTGCAATCTATTTTTTGGTTTATTTCAGTAACTTTTCGACCACTTCCAACCATTTCACCACCTCCTCAAATAGGACATTTCCTTTAAATGGGATGAGGAATTACACAAATCCTTTGACACCTTAACATAACACCTTCTCCAACCACCAGTGCTCATTCCCCCTAAGGATGACCAACCCTTTTACCTGTACATTTCCATTACTGATCATTCCTTGGGTGCCATGCTCACTCATTGCGATGAGAAACATAGGGAGTAAGCCATTTATTACATAACTTGTACCCTTTTGGATTTTGAAACTAGGTACACCACTGCTGATTTTTTTTCTTATCCTTAGTTTTTTTTGCCACTAAACTTCATCATTACTTACTCAACCACAAAACCTTTGTCGTCACTAACACTAACCCATTACATTACATATATGCCAACCCTTACCAATGTCGGCGTGCTGCGTGTTGGCTCATGCTTCTCACCAACCTAGACCTCAAATTCATCCATCAAAAATATATCAAGGCTAAACCATCGCTGACCAACTTGCAGTCATGCACCCCTCTACGGAAATCAATCCTCTAACTTTGATTTCCTGGATGAATCCGTTGCTACCCTCTCTTTGGATAATACTGTTTACCAAATGAATTTATTCTTTGATGGTTCCAAATGTCAGTGTGGGGGTGGTGCATGCATTATCCTCATTCCTCTTGATGGTGAACCTATGCATTTATCTTTCAAACTAGATTTTGATTGTACTAACAATATCACTGAATATGAAGCACTCATACTAGGTCTCTAAATTGCCATCGCCATTGATGTCAAATCAATTAATATCTTTGGTGACTCTCAACTAGTTGTAAACCAAGTCAATGGTATATACCAATGTCGTAAAAAATAATCCAAAAATATAAACACCATGTCGACATACTTCTGACTACCTTTGACCGTTACAAACTTTAAACCACCCCACGTTCTACTAATAAATTTACAAATACCATGGCCTGTTTGGATTCTTAGATACCCACTTTTCCTTTTGAATCTAAAATATTTTCACAATACAAAGGTTACAATCACCTTCTTATTTATCTCAAGATGTCAACTCTATCGGAACCATTGCACCTGACCCATATGACCTTTGGTTTAAGTAGTTTACTGAGACTACCTTTCCCTTCAATTCTACCTCTCGATCTTACTTTTAATAGACAATGTGACTTTTTAAAAGTGTTTCTCACTATGTCATCATAGGTGGTATTTATTTATAAATGTGGCTTCGATGATATTCTCTTATGATGCCTTACAAGTTCTGAAATTCCTTACACCATCAAGAAAGTTCACGATGGAATTTTTGGAGGTCACTTTAGTGACTTAGCTGTTGCTAAAAGCATTCTTCTCCTAGGATGTTGTTGGCCAACCATAAATTGTGACTATTGTGACTATTTCAAATGTTGTGTGAAATGCTAGCAACATGCTAATCTTATTCACACACCTAGTCATGCCTTACAGTCACACGATACCTTTGGCCTTTCTCTCAACGAGGTTTGGATATTTTTGAAGAGATCAATCCTCATTATTCACAACACCATAAATGGATTATAACCACTACTGAATACTACACTAAATGGGTAGAATTCATCCCCCTCATTTCTAAAAATATGAGATTTTTTTAATTCATCAACCATCACATTATTTTTTGCTTTGGTGTCCCTCACCACCTCATCATTGATAATGAAAAGCAATTCCAAAATAAAACCCTATGAAAGATTTGCAATGATTTTAGAATTCAACTTGTATAATCTTCACCAAACTACGCATAAAAAATGGGCAAGGAGAATTAACTAATAAAACTTTGAACAAAATTCTTATGAAAGTAGTTGAAAATACTGGGAAGGATTGGCATATGCACATTCCTTTCACCTTGTGGGCTTATCGCACTAGTATTCACACTTATATTTCTTCCACACATTTCTCTCGGTCTATGGTACTTCGAGGCTATATTGCTTCGAAAATTCTATATTCCATCTCTCTGCATCTTACCGCAAGACATACTCAACGATGATGACTTTTTCCAGGACCGTTTGGCACAACTTGAGTTATTAAATGAACGTCATCTTAATGCTCTTGATCATCTCCAAATCTACTAAAAATGTATCAAACGTGCCTATGAAAAACATTTCCATAAGTGAACCTTCCAGTCGTTGAATTCATCCTAAAGGAAAATCAACATATAACCATCGAAGAGAAAAGTAAACGGGGAAAATTTTCTCCTAATCGGCTTGGACCCTATATTCTTACTCATACCTACGGATCGAGTGCTTATCGTTTGTCTTCACTAAAAGGTAAACTTGAACATGAACCCCTAAACACCTTGTATCTTTGACTGTTCTATTGTTAAATCAAATCCTATATCACCTTCTATTTATTTTAAGATTGTCCCTTGATCACCTTCACTTTTCATATTATCTATTCTTGCGGTCAACGAATAAAAAAAAATCATGTGATTACCCATCAAATTTTTACCTTATCTTCAATATAAGTATCACAACTCTACTCATGGCATGATTATCATGGAAAATTTTTGTCTTTTTCAAGATGGAATCCCATGGTTGTTCATTGCTTAAAACCATCTCTTTCATAGTTAACCTCTATGTGCTATGGTTGTTGTCCTCTAAACAAGAGCCTAATTTTGCTCTATAGTCTTGTCAATGACTTAAATGTCTAAAAAGAAAATTAATGTCAAAAATAAAATGGGATTCAATTCATTGAGTTAAAATTCCAGAAATAAGATGAATCCCTCAAAAGGGACATCTCTTCTCTCTATCTCATTATAAATAGACTGCTCCCTTGAAGGAAAACTATACAAAGTTATTGCAAAAATAAAATAAAATATTCAAAAGCTTCTTGCATCGATCAACTTCTGAAGAACTCAAGGAGATAATATACTCATCCCATGTAGACTTCCCGCATCGATCAGATATCAAACAAAAAAGAAAAAGAGAAAATGATAACTTTTTCGTCATGGACTTGCCTATTTTGATCATGGGTTTCTTGCCAAGTAGACATGCTATCTTACACCAAGTTATGCTACAACCAACCATTTTCACCTCATTTCCTTTTCATCCTAATCTCCTACCTTCTCAAGGGACTTTCCACAAAACCGACATTTTATGATCATGTGATTCTCTTCACCCTTAGCATAGTCAATCATGTAATGCCTTTAGGGTCTTACGTTCATAAGCCCACCTTTGGTATGGTAGAATTGTTATGGTTCTTACCAATTAGGTGGCTCTTTTAGTCACCTCTTACCCTTCACCTCCTTCATTACTTGTTGATTCTCTTATATAGGATTAGACCATCAAAACCTACATTTTAAGAATTCCTCTTTCACCAATGCAACCATGCCTAAATGACCTAGAACCAATTAGACCTAGACCCTACCAGCCTAGTCCTCTGCTTTCACCATATTCTTCCCTATCTTATGAGAGAACTACATTGGTCTCGAGTCCCCTTTTCTTTGGGGCTATGTAAGTAGCACTCTTAGGGCATGGGGCCGTTGGAGGTTAACTCAAACACTCTTTACCCTAACCTAACATAACCGATGTTGGTCATCCCAAACCAATGTCGCTTACTTTATAACCAGCATTAGTTACACGACATTACCATTTTCACCCCAAATTTCCCATTTTTGACCACAACTCATTATTTCCTGATACCCTTTGACCTTACCCACAAATATTGCAACCTACCTACAAGTCCAAACTACTCCTACATTTCCTTTGTTGCATCTACGGATTTGTTATTTTACCTATACCTTAGCCTTACTTGTTCCATGACCTATATACCTAGACCTGACCTACTTAGTGTGACCATTGAACTTGTGTACCTACTATACCTTGCGATGTTGTTACCCATGTTGTTTGGCCTGATGACCTTACCTTTCCTATTGTCGTGTCATTTATCCCGACTCCAACCTTTGGTGTACCAGAACACACCTAAACGTTCCTCGCATCCGACCTACGTTGTGTTTTTGGACCATATCCTATGCCTTGGATACCTAAATCACTTCAACCTTTTTGGGATAAATCTATCAACCTTGGACAATGTAGAGTTTGCAAGCTCCTCAACCTAGTACCGTGTTGCAGTCTATATGTGTACATGTGTTTGATTGCCATTACCTATTACCCGATTTGACCCTGGCCCATTACCCATTGCCCAATTTGACCCTGGCCTATTACCCATTACCCAAGTTTGCCATTAACCTTTCCCAAACAAACCATACTCTTCCCCACCGACCTTAACTCACACCAACTACACTTTTATCAAACCACTCACCGATTCCTTATAATAGCTCATCGGTTCCTAGTTTAAGGGGATCACCTTCACCCACACTTGGGGAAACCTCACTCTCACCCACACATGGGGAAATCACTTCCTATTTTTGTTAGCATTGCTTACCAATACAAGCTACGTGACAAAAGGGGCAAAATGTAGACACCAAAATTAGGTCGTACCACCCTTATAGCCCCGTTAATTAAATTAACCATACCTTACATATTCATATCCCATAGTGCACATGATTAATTGAATTAATTATTTTAATTAATTTAATAAATATCTTCACTTGACCACCTCACCTAGCCACATCACCTAGACACCTCATCATGGACCCATTCTTAGCATGTTTCTTTTAACTAAGACTTAATCTCTACTTACCATAACTAATTGAGACTTAGTATAACCCTAACATTAGATGCCTATCCTTTCTCTAACAAAATGCCTACTTAATTAAGTAGAAAAAACAAGTTTAGACTACGACCAATGGGCGTAACTAGCTAAAAAGATAGCACATATCTGCTATTTTAGTAAACCTAGGATTTCCCACTGAAATCAATGTCGGTTAACCCTAAAATAACACCAGTTAACCTAAATTGTCATCAGTTACCATATATTCACTTTAGTAACCTTGCTCTAGTGGTTGGAAGAATCATTCGAGTTTAGAGAGAGAGATATATATCTATATGCAAGAATGAACCGTAACCCTCTTGCACATCCGGACACACCCTAGATGGCACCATGACTAATTTGAATACATTTTCATTCACAGTAGCATTCTGGGAATCCTTGTTATGTACTGAGAGCACTAGTTTCATAGATAAACCATCACCTTCATCCAACCATCAGTCTACAAATACAAGTAAGTGTGTTTTGATCTGCATCATTCCATACTTGCTTAGATCATCATTTCTTTAGCTTTCTCTTTTAAATCCTATTCTCTTTTGCATCCTATCATCCTCACCTTCCTGCCAATCCACCCATCTGACCACCCATAACATTTTATCTCCCCATATCCAACCCCAGGCATCTCTAAGAATTCTCAGCTTCTTTAACAACCTAACCATCATTCTTCCGCTCTCTCGTGTAATCACGAAAACATCCAAAACAATTTTTTATTGATTTTTTTACCATTCATCCTCTACCGATGTCATTCACCTTGACCATCATTGGTTTCCCTCTTAACCATCATCACAGTCATAATAGACTCGATGTTATGCTCTATAACTAATAATCCTTCCTGTAACAACAACCTAATAACCTTCACCCAAATAACCCAAAACCACCCCAAAATCTGATCCTAGCTTGTTCTAATCACCTTGACTACTTGTCCACTCTATAGATCTTATCATAAACCAACTTTGTTAGATTAGATTTTCTTATTGTATTTGAATGAGATACCTAAATCATATCAACTACAATAGGATGTTATTTGTTTACATTATTTCTTGCATTAAATTGTATTAAATAGTGGATTGACAACCATCTAAGAAGTATCACACTTCCCGGATCTAGCACATGCTAGGCAGTCCACTGACATATATTGTTTAATATTCTTCTTTTGGTCTTTTTTTTCATTGACATGTAGTTCCTCCTCGAAAAGGAAGAAATCACCATCAAGACTGGATCGAAATCGAACTCTCATTCCTTTTTGTAATCTTTTTAGGAAAAATCTCTTTATTTTATTGATGTGTTTTTAGAATCAAGTTTCATAAACAAAATGGTTATTTAATATGAAATATTTTGTTAAAAGCACTATGTTTTAATGCTATAGTGCTTATCATACTCAATTCAAATGAACTGACCCATGCCAACAATTTTACAGATGGATTTCATAAAATATGAAAGGAGAAATACATATAGAAAGTTACATCTATTTTACTAAAGAAATTGTATCTTTGTTATGATGATTATGTGGCATCATTCCTTGAGATGTACTTGTGGAAAAAGAAAGTGTAATGAAGGTATTTTTATATTGATGTTATGACACCTTGTAATCTCTGAAATACTTATGAATTCAGTGAATGTATCACTCCTTCTTGATGAATAAAAGATGTGATAATTGCTAAATAATACTATAATGTAATACTTTCTTGTCATGAATTCGGATGTATTATTATTACGTAATATCATAAATGAACGAGAGTAGTATATGTATTTTAGAGATATGGAAATTGGAACTTAATAGTTCTTATATTTGTTGGTCTGAAAATCTATCACTTGGGCAGATCTATGGATAAACGAGCCAACAGTGTGCAGGGCATAGCCCCTCTTTGAGTCAGCAAAGCAAAACTAGTTTATTGCTATTCTACCAGCAGGAATCTGTGCAAGTCTCACAAATTCTGCCTTCGGGGGTTTGGGATCTCATCCCAGTAGGGGTGTTTCCAACTGCGAAAAGAAAGGAAAGGAAGAGGGGATGAAGAAAGAGCAGGTCCGAAGGGAGAAAAGAAATGAATTCCAAAGCAGAAAGGTCAGAAGGTTTATGTTTTGGGATTGGTAGTAAACAGAGCCAAACCTACTTGCATAAACGAGCAAAGCAATACTGATGATAAATAAATGACAATAAAACAGAAGCAGATCCAACAGAATAAACACACAGATCTAACGTAAGAAAGATCTAATGCACATAACACATGTATTCAGCACAAAGTCTAAATATTGTATTAATATTTTCCTTCTGTTACAAAAAGCTCAAAGTCTTTTCTCCTCACTTCTATTTTTCATCTGAAAGATATTCATCCATCCATAATACAACAAGTATTGGGGTATTTATAGAAGAAGGAGAGAAAAGAAGGCAAAAAGGAGCCAACAACTTATTTACAAAGATATTTACAAAATATCTAAAAGTCATGTTGACTTTTTACAACTTGATGGATGACATCATCCCATGATGCAACATGGATGATGTCATCATTTGTATCAACATACTTCAGATATTCTCGAAAAGAAAGCCGAAGAAGAGAGAGAGAAGAAGAAGAAGAAGAAGAAGAAGAAGCTACTCGTCGTCATCATCCTGCGGCCGAAAGGGGGTGGACTGCTTTTGTTGTTGCTCAGGTGACGAGATATGGAATTGAGAGCGGTATTCCATAAACTTGTTGATCATTGGCCCTAGCTGATCCTGGGAAGGATCCTTGTGCCTATCACTGATCACCTCACAAGTTTCCCGCTCATCTGTGAGTTTCTTGGGGAGCTTGGAATAGTCTTTTTCCACTTCAATGAGTAACCCAATGAAGTCTCGGCAGGCCAGCAGGTTGTTGATAGACTCTGCGTCAAAAGTGACCTCTGGCCCCATCCCTTGAGAAATGATCTCTTTAAAGATCTGAGTGGTTTCATCAGCTTTCCTTAAAGTGAAGGAAGGAGTAAGTAACCCTGGCGACATGTTAAGAACGATCCGTTCCATTTGATGCATCGCGTCTAGGGCTTCTTCCTTCACTTTGTCAATCTTTTCTAGACAAATTCCAGCTGATCCACCCGGTAGTCCAGAGTGGACATGATTTTGTTGAGGGCCCTGGGATGGCGAAGATGCTGAACTTAACCAGATCTTCGACTGAACAGTCAAACATTTGTTGGAAGGTCTCGTGCTTTGCAGTCTAGCATGTTCCAGCTCTTCTGATATGGGCCCCGCTAATGCTTGGAGCTCTTTATTCACCTTATTGATGTTTAAATACAAGTTAGAGAACTCGGCGATTACTTTTCACTTGTCTTTGAGGATTTGGCTCCTCAGCGAAAGCGGCCATACCTACTTTCGCCGATCTTTGCGTACTCATTAATTTTCTCCTGGCTGAGAAGCTCAGAAGTCTCGGCGGCAGTTGTGGGAGGCGCACTACCCATCTTCTGTAAGGCTTGGAGCAGATATTTGTTTTGCTCTTTCAATTGCCTTTTCTCTTCCTTTGTCTCTTGAAGCTTCTTGCAGAGGGCGTCAACTGCAGAAAGGGCTTCCCCCTGAAGGCTTTCAGAAGATGTCCCCATTGTGACTTGGGTCACAGTAAAATCTGTCGGAGACAGATCCTTTTTCTCCTTGAGGGGATTGGGGTACGCGATCTCCATAACCCTCTCTCCCGCAGCACTTTGAGAGAAGCGTGTGACGGGCTTCTGCTTCTTTGCCCCCTTAGATGGGATTACAGAAAAGTCCATCGGAGCGATGGGAACTTTCCTCTTTTGCTGACTTAGCTGCTGGGAGATCCAGGCTGGACCTATGGGAGAAGGGCCGGAAATGCGGAAAAGGGGGCAGCTACAGTAGTGGAGGGGAAAAACGTGGAGACACGTGGAGGCGGCATGGAGAGAATAGCCGAAGAAGTGCCCACGGGAGGAAGGGAAGCTGCAGAAAGACATAGGAAGGGAAGGGAGCTCAGAGATGAGGGAAGAAATGGAGGAGGAAAGATCCAAGGGAAGAGAAGATAGATGAAGAAGCGGGGGGAGGAGTAGAAGAAGGGGGAGAGGACATGACCAAAGGAATGGCCACTTGAGTCACTCGAGGAGGGGAAGGAAGGGAAGAAGAAGGGATAGAAGGGACCTCGGTTGTTGTAGTAATGCCGACATCCTGAGTGGATGGGCCTATTGGAACATCCTCTTCTGCTTCTTTTTCTAGTGAAGCCAGAGTTATAACCTGTTTGGGTGCGGCGGTGGAAGGAGGACTTGCTGGAGCTTCTTCCTGAGTGGTGCTGGATTCACCCTCTATGCCTTTGCCCTTGCCTTTAGGCTGCTGTTTGGATCGAGGAGGTGCGTTACCCAATGGGGAGGTTGTGAAATCAACCCGAGGTAGATTAACCCATTCATCCGGCACCAATGCTCTGTCCTGCGCAGAGTCTCCTTGATCCTCTCCTCAATCATCTGAGGTGCCTTAGTTCTATCAATGGCCGAAAAGGCCAATTGTCCCCATCCGTGTTAGTATATACTTGGTCTATTTCATCTTCCATAGTCTGGAAGCCTTTGGGGACAATTGCTACCCCATATTGGATGATTTCTGCCAAGGCTAAGCGAGAATGATCCTTTCTCCTGAGCTCAACCTCATGGATGATGTCGATGTAGATGTCCTCGATCTGAGGGACATGGATTGGATCGAGCTTTCCCCTTGGCGAGACAATTTCCTTGGGTCAAGGTAGGCTGGCCGGAAATCATGTCTCAAATTGAGCAGCTCCAGCTCTGCGAACATGTCCTTTGCCTTGTGGTGGGTAAGGCATGTATATCGGCCTACTGTGAGGGGGAAAGGAGTTCCACCCTTCTTTCTTTTGAGGCACTTCTCGTGATATGTGATCAGCTGTCTTGACAGCTCCAGCAAAATCAGCTTAGGCCCAGCATACCTCGGCAGTCTGGTCGGCTCTCCCAAGAAGTTGGCTGCCCTCAGATAGGTGAATGTGGGAAATTGGGTGAACAGGGCCCCCCATTTCTCAGTGGCTGCCACTATGCTCTTGGTCGTGTGACCATAAGTCATATTCGGCCTCAACAGGCAGATGATGTGATAGAAAAACACATCATTAATCTTTGTGAATTGAGAGATGCTATTCTCCAGCCTCAATTCTGGGTAGTACTCATATATTTTGACCTGAGGCCAAACTCCACTTCGTATCAGGCCTGGGTAGTCTCTCTCTGATGCTGCAGCATAGACAACATAGGAGTTCATATAGAATCTTCCCGTTGTAAGAAATTGTTGAAGCTTTTCGGAGATTGTGCTGCTTATTATTTCTCCCCAGTAAAAGCGCTGATCGGGCACGTTCTTGTTCATGGTCTCTAAGTATCGCAACATCCATTTATGGAAAAAGTGGGCGTCAGGAAGCCCAAAAACCCTGCTCAGGAATGTGATGGTGTCGTTGAGCTCCTCTGAGAAGTCACTGCGGTGGATGGTTTGAGGCCATCGGGTCACCACCTTTTTATTCTTCAAATAGACCTCGTTCATCATCTGCATGCACTGATCTTCGTTATCATCCCGAGCCTTAATACTGATCCTCTCGGTGGCCACGGCCACAAAGTGCCGGTGATGAGGGATGCCGAGTATTATTTCGAAGTGGCGGGCAGTGAGGTTAATGACTACCTCGCCCTTGTCATTTACGACACACCTTGTGTCTTTGTTGTAGCACCGGGTGACCACCATCATGAATTCATTGTTGACAGTGCTGACCGGGATTCCTCCGGCGAAGTGTAGGGCACTACCTATCAGTTTGTCCATCCATGGACTTCTTGTTACCTTCTGAGTTCTGACCCAGAATTCCTCCATATCAATGTGACCCAACTCTGAGTCCCTGATATCTAGGTCGCATTCGGCCTGGGAGTCGGGCATTCTGACTCTCTGATACTTGTATTTCATCTCTTCTTCTGTAAGTTTGGCCTTGCCTTTGGATTTGGTAGGTCTCCTGCTTGATGTAGACATATGTTCTTTTGAGCTTAGTTGTTGATCTGCACGAAGAAGAAGCGAGACCCAATCCAAAAAGGTTGTATTAGCCATTTGATCTTCCATTGAAATGTTAACAGAAGAAAGAGTTAGTGATTTTGAGGCTCAGGGCGCAGGGCGCATGAAAGCTGCAGCTTACAGGGCTAAATAGGTAAGGCACACAGAAAAGAGGTGTTGCAAAGGTTAAATCAGCGCCAAAGGCGCATGGCGCATGGATACTGCAGGGTACATTTTGTAAAGGGCGCATGGAGACATCGTGTTACATAGAGACAGGATGCGCCAAAGGCGCATAGATTTTTCATGTTGCATGGGGATTTGGTGCGCCCTTTGGCGCATGTATGGTTTGTGTAACAGGAACTTTTCGTGCACCAAAGGCAACTTGGCGCGGCACACGGAGGGTTTACACAACATGATGTTTTGCAATGAGGAAAGCACCTGCGCCTTCCAAGTTTTGCACTTGGCGCAGATTAAGCTGATGTTGCGCAGATGCAGGGTGCGCCAAGGAGGCGCATGTATACGTGATGTAACAAATAAGGTTGAGGTGCCTAAGGAGGGCGCAAGGCTAGCGCTTGCAGCATGTGAAGGAGGCGCGCCTTGAGGGCGAAAGTTTTTGATGCGACAGGCATGATGGGTGCGCCATAGGCGCAGATTTTATTCATGTTGCAGGGGTGACAGATGCGCCAAGGAGAAAAGAAAAACAGTCTCTTTTTAGAGCTTAGATTATCCTCAGAGGGGTCTTTTACATGGTTTAGCTTCTTTTCTCTTTTCTTTTCCAAGGTCATTTGGGTAATAAAATGGTTTAATCAAAAGGGATTAACACCATGCTTTCAGAATAACTTCCTCTACCAGCAGATCTGGAAAGAGGAGGAAGAATATGGAAAAGCAAGCAAGGGGGGGGCCAGATCAAAATTTCATTTCCAAAACCAAACCAACAAGCATCCAAAGAACCAAAAACGTAAAACACATGAAAGAGATAAGAACCTCTTACCCGGATAAATAGTGAAAAACGTGCAACGGGTCCACAACGCGTTGAAAATGACAAGGCAGGGGCTGACAGGCTCAGAGAATATAAAAACGTGATGCTCTGGTGATAATGACATTTGCAGGCGCAAACATATATATATATATATATATATATATATATAGTATGTAATAAATAAATGCGCCACCAACTCTGTAAAGGGCGCATGTAAATTATTGTCGACATAGGAAAGCATGCGCCCTTTGGCGCACCAAAGCATTTTCCAGCATGGAACTAAGTGCGCCCTTTGGCGCACCAAAAGTGGCGTCGACATGATATTATGTGCGCCTGTGGCACACCAAAAAGGAGGCACAACAAAAGGTGTGCTAACATGAAGGCGCATGCGCCTTGGCGCACGCAGGGAAGACTTAACATATCAAGGCACACCAAAAGATGTGTTGACACAAGAAAATACGCGCCAAAGGTTTTAAAGGGGCGCACCAAAAAGTGATGTTACATAGCAATTCCATGCGCCCAACCAAAAAGACCAAAAATGACTAAGTTCGGAAAACCAGATTTCCCGGAAAAGGGATTTTGCAACGTTCCGAACGCAAGGGATCCCTAATGAGGGATCGGAACAAAATTTTCGGTATGGTTATCGGTAAAATTGCCCTTGTCAATTTTACGGGATAACAGCTGGCTCTTTCTGGGGACTATCCCTGAGCAAACTTGGGGGTAGAGAATCCCAGATCTCATGTGCCTATCCATTGGGTAACAGAGTCAAAAACAAGGGCGACCGGAGGAGAGCAAAAAACACAACAAAAAAAAGCAAACACACAACGAAAACAAACACACAACCAAAGCAAACTGTACAAAGAAGAGAGCAAGCTCTACTTCTTGAAAATTTTCAGGTGTTGCCCACTATAAGGAAGCGGGAGCTCGGTTCCATCCAGATATGAGAGATAGAAACTATTCTCTCCATTGAGCTGCTTGATCTTGAAGGGCCCTCTCCACAGGGAATCAAACTTTCCGTGCATGCCCTTCGGCTCTCTTCGCTTGTCCCACAGAAGGACGAGGTCTCCCACTTGGAAATCCTTTTGCTTCGCTTTTTTATCGAATAATCTCTTGACTTGATTCTGATGTTCGGTGATCCTGTCGACCACTCTTACTCTCTTTTCTTCGAGCTCTGTCAAATACATGATTCTCTTTTCAAGAGAATTTTGGAAAGTTTCATCTTTGATAGCTCGTGCCAAGCAGAGAGCAGGAAGTTCAGCAGAAATGGGAAGCTCGGCATCAGTGCCATATAACACTTGAAAAGGTGACATGCCGAGAGACCTCTTGGGAGTAATACGATCGGCCCACAAAGCGTCGTACAAAGACTTGTGCCACATTCGCTGATTCTCATCCACTAACTTTCGTATGATGGTCACCAAGTTCTTGTTACTGGATTCCACCTGACCATTTCCCTGAGGGTAATAATCTGAGGCGTGAGCCAAAGTTATCCCATATTCATAGCAAAAACTAATAACTTCTCGCGAGGAGAAGTTAGAAGCATTATCAGCAATAATCTTGTTTGGAATGCCAAACCTGACAATGATATTTTCTTTAATGAAATTGCAAACCACCTCAGAAGTGGCATGCTTGACAGGTATGGCTTCCACCCACTTGGTGAAGTAATCCATTGCTGTAAGGACATAGTTATGTCCGGCACTCGATTGAGGATTGAGTGCACCAATAAAATCAATTCCCCATTGCCTGAATGGTTCGTTGACAATGACAGGCCTAAGGGGAAAAGTAGCCAACTTGGCTTGCCGACGAACTGCTGGCAAGGTTCACACTTTGCCACCCAGGTGGCTGTATCTTGGAAGAGCGTCGGCCAATAGTACCTGGCTCGGATGATCTTATGTGCTGTCACGGAGGAAGAGAAATGACCCCCACAGGCTGAATTATGAAAACTTTCGAGTAACTTTACCTGTTGTGGTTTGTCAACACATCGCAAAAAGACGCCATCTATCCCACGTTTATATAAACCGTCATCCCAGATGACATATTTAGCTGCTCTGAGCTTTATAGTGCACTTCTCCTTTGCAGTTAGGTGCATTGGGCATTCGCCGTAGGTGAGGAAGAAAGCGATATCGGAATACCATTCATCACTAGTCGCAACAAATAGGACCAGAGGCAGTGAATCGGGTTTTTCCAGCCGATCCTGTGCTTCATCGGTGTAGTCACCCCTTTCATCAGGGTTTTCTGAATCTTTGTTTTCAGCCATAAGCTGACATAGGCCCTTGCCCCTTACCAGCTTGGTTGGTTTAATATCCAGGTCATACTCCTGGACCTTTGCGATCCAATTTCCTCGCAAGCTTCCTAACTCCTGTTGAGTTAGAATTGATTTCACCGCCGTGTCAGGGACCAGCACCACCGTATGAGAGTTTAGAATGTAATACCTGAAATTCTTCACTGCTTTGACAATGGCGAAGGCATGCTTTTCCAGTTGAGACATTTTTAGTTCGTGAGGCTTGAGGGGAGAGCTCATGAACGCAATCGGAGATTCAACATCCTCCGAATTCTTTTGCATCAAGATTGCGGACACAGTATGCTCAGATGCGTAACTATACATGATGAAGTCCTTGGAGAAATCGGGACATACCAGGACTGGTGCATGAGCAACGGAAGCTTTTATTTCTTCAAACGACCTTTTCCCTTCTTCGCTCCATCTGAAAGTTGGTGACCCCTTCATCATGTTCAATATGTGACGAGTCTTTTCAGCAAAGTCAGGAACAAAACACCTGAGAAAGTTCACCTTTCCGAAGAAAGAATGAACACCAATCTTGCTTGTAGGCAGAGTAAGGCTTTGAATAGCCTTAACTCTTTCGGTATCTATCTTTGTTCCTTCTTTGCTAACCACATGCCTAGCAAATTTCCTTCCGTGACTCCAAAAACATACTTTTTTGGGTTTAGGGAAATCCCATGTTCTCGGCACCTGGCCAATACTTGCTCCAAATGATCACAATGATCATTTCGTTGTTTAGAGAACACGGTTAAGTCATCTAGATAAACCACAATGACTTTCCCCATCATACCTTTGAATGCAAAATCCATGGCCCGCTGAAAAGTGGCGCCAACATTAGTTAGGCCAAAAGGCATCCTGTTGTAGGCAAATGTACCCCAGGGAGTAGTGAATGCTGTTTTAAATTGATCTTCAGGTGAAACCTCAATCTGGTTGTAGCCTGAAAAACCATCAAGCATGACGCATCTCGATCCGATTCTTATTGCTTGCGAGAACTTGATCCATTATCGGAAGTGGGTAGTTGTCTTTCAAGGAAGCTTGATTCAAATTGCGAAAGTCTACGCATATGCGTATCTCGCCATTTTTCTTGCGCACTGGCACAATATTTGCTACCCAAGTACTGTGATGGATAGGAAAGATGATTCTCGCATCCAACATCTTAAATTTCGGCTGGATAGTACCCGAGATCTTAGGATTATAGTGCCTCTGCTTCTGGCGAAAGGCTTTGACATCTTCTTTCAACGGGATGTCATGCTGAACGTCCTTTGGCTTAAAAGACTTTAGATCGGCATAGGACCATGCCAACACATCCATATATTTCTTCAGCAACTTGACAAATTTCCGCTTCTCTCAGGCGTGCAACATTTTCCAATGTTCACAAATTGTGGGTGCTCTACCGAACCTATATTGACCGGTTCGGTTTCTGGGGATGAGTAAGGGTCATCTCACCTCTTCTTTTTCACAAAACGGTCATGCCTGTCGAACAACCGCTCCAGAGAAACCAGGCCCTTTGGAATTTTATTTCCTTTGAGCTGACATATGCTATCATTCCCTTCAGATTCATCGTCTTGATCGGTGACTGATTCACGGCAAGTGGAAGTAGATCCTTCAAAGTGCAATTCTTTAAAATTTTCTGCCTTCTCTAGAAAGGCAATGAGTTGATTATCATCGTTGAATACTTGCCAGTGCTGAGAATTGTCTCGGCACGCTCGGGCGGAAAACCACCTCAATGGTGTATTTGTTTGTTTTCAAACCTGGGTGAGGGAGCATGAGGGATGCTGAAACAGCCAATGAATCGGCCATGTCATTTTGGGCTCTTGGAATGGATTCAATCGAAAAAGCATCAAACTCTTCAATGTTGTCCCATACCGCATTACGGTAATGCCTGAGCCTTTCATTCTTCACTTGGTAAATCCTTTTAACTTGATTCACAACTAGCTCCATCACCTTGCACTTTCAGATTCTTAATCCCTCTTTCTTTTGCGGCTTGCATGCCAAGTAACAAAGATTCATACTCAGCAGTATTATTTGTGTTAAAAAACTGCAACTTGAAAGAGAGAGGAATGACTTCTTCCTCGGGAGATATTAGCACGGCTCCGGCGCCACATCCGCTGGTTGCACAGCTGCCATCGAACTGCAAGGTCCAGATCTTATTAAGATCTCCTTCTTGAATGAGAACAACCATTTTGTCAGACTCGGTAGACAAGAAATAGTTCCCCATCCCTGATGATTCAAAAAGGATTTGAGCTTTGGGGTCCTCAGAGCTAGTAACCAAGTACTTCTTTTGTGATTCCGGCTCCAAAGTCTACATTACACCTTTGACGGGAATTCTAGCTTTAGACCAGTCCATATGAATCTCTCCACCAACTTCGCTGCAAAAGCTTCTTCCCAGCAAAATTCCGTAAAATTTCTTTGGAATGTCATAACAATGAGAACTGTCATCTTTACTCTCTTCTCTGGGAATGCACAAATGCAAATTGCGCGTCTTTGATTTGGCCAATCAATGGAACCTGCTTGGTTTCCAAGGAATAACATCTGCCAAAAGGCTTGGTAAGAGTGAGGCCCAAAGCATGGGTGACTTTTGCCGACATGACGTTATCAGAAGCCCCGGAATCAATTATGTAGTTACTCAACTTGTGACCATTGATTAGGAGGGAGAGATAGAAAGGCTCTATCTTGCCTGATGCAGATGTTGAGGCAACATTTATGTGGGATTCAGAAGGAGTGGAAAGGATTCCTTTTGGGGAAACCTGCTTAGATACAACAGCTTGACTTTGAATATACTTGGTCAATCTTACAAGCTATTCGGGATTTGACTGAAGATACTCAGCTTCAGACATTTGGATCTTGGTCTTTTTTGCATGATCTATGATATCAAATGTGGCCAAGGGTTGCGTTGGTGAAGGAATGAGTCCCTCACTTCGCGATGGTGTAATAGGATTACTGGTCTTGGTAGGAACATGAGAGGACTGATTTGGAGGAGAGATGGGGGGAAAGGATTTCCTTGTAAAAGATTTTCCAGGGAGTTGAGTAGGAAGAGGATTACCTCTTTTAGCAATGATCGGAGGCGTGTTTGACACGGCCTTCTCCTGCTGGACATGGGCAGCAACTTCCGCTTCTTTTCCTTGCGAGCGGGTAAAAACAGCGTATGACTGTCCGCTTGCATATCCTTGGGTACCCTCTTCTTCATCAGATTCTTCCTCATCAAATTCCATATACCCGATAGTAGAGTCGCCAGTCGGTTCACCGACATCTTGATCATCTTCACCTTGAGACGAAGGTTCTTCATAATACTGCTCTTCTTCTTCGATTTCGGCCAGAGCGTTGACCGGAGGAGCCTCAAGCGCCAACCGCGGAGCAGTTGCGGGTAAGCGCGGCCTTTGTGAAACATTGTTAGGAACAAAATTCCTCCGCGGAATATCCGGTATGAGGAACTGGGGGAGGCCTGGGCCAACTGCTTCTTTAATGCAAGCAAGTCATTCACCATCTTTTGAAAGGCTGGATCAGACGAAGTAGTGGGCGAAGGGCCCAAAGATTTAGGCTTGGATGATTCCTTTTTCAATTCGCCAGATATTATCAAATTATCTTCTATTCGAATGGCAGCGGCTTGGAATCAAGGTGGCCACTCGTTCTTGAAGGAGCAAGAAACTAACTTTCGAGCTCATAGCGTTTACGAAGAAACACTTTTGATTTTCCGGTGTTGGAAGCATGGCAACAGGGACACGATTGATTAATGCATTGAACCTAGCGATAAAATCGCGCATGGTTTCATTTGCCTCCTTCTTTAGGTGAGTGATCCGTGATAATAATGCAAATGCATCTTCTGAAGGTTTGTACCTATCTTCAAAAGCATCCCGCAAGGTGGCCCAACTCGTAATAGATCCGGCCGGCAAATGCTGAAACCATTCAGCTGCGGGCCCTTGTAGAGTTTCTAGAAAAAGGTGAACCGACACATCCTCGTGAGTTACATCTAGGATACTGCATGACATAATGAATGCAGATATGTGGGAATCCGTGCTTTGATTTCCGCTCCCATCGAATTTGGGAAAATTCTTTCGGTTTCCGTGAGGGAGCGCGTGAACTGGATGTGGTAAAGCCAAGGGACCCATAGCATTTCCCCATGGTACCACCATTTGAAATGCTGGAAAAAGAACACGGGCTGGAAGCACGGTTCCAGCTGAGTAGCGAGAAAGCACTCTGAAAGGGATGTGGATGCCCTTTGCGAAAGATTTTTTCCTCGTGGAGGTGAGACACTCCTGGATGACCGGTTGGCTGAGCTTAGCGTTGAAAAATGTGCCGGTGTCACGCTGAAATTGTGCCTTTGAAGCAAATCGAAAATAGGATCAGTTTCTCCACGAGCTCTCCTGCTACGCGTAAAGGGTTCACCTGCCAGTGTGTCTTTCCGATCTGATTTTTGTAGCGTGATTCAAACTTTCTTTTTGGTTGTACTTGCTGATTTTCTGGCTTTTCTGGCAAAAACCAGCAGCATGTACTTTTCTAAATATTAAAAACTATCCTCTTCAGAAAACCGATTGCGGTTAATGACAAATAACAGCGAGGATAAAATGGCAGAGAAGATTAGTAAGCTGATTTTCGGATCTAATTTTGACTTTTTTCAAAGGGTTTCAAACTTTTGGCAAACAGTCAAAAACTCAGATCTATGGCAAAATACTGATTTTTATAAAAACTCAGTGAACTAAAGGTCTCCAACTAGGCCAGATCTATGGATCTCAGAAGAAAATTTTTCAATTGAGTCACTTTTGCAAAATTTTGGATTTTTGACAAAATATGCAGATTTGCAAACAGGCAGCAATTTTCTTATTTTTCTGATTTTCTATCCTACCACCATCATAGATCTGATAGATCTATTCGATCCCCAGTGAGTCGCCAAAAACTGTTGGTCTGAAAATCTGTCGCTTGGGCAGATCTATGGATAAATGAGCCAACAGTGTGCAGGGCATAGCCCCTCTTTGAGTCGTGAAGCAAAATTGGTTTATTGCTATTCTACCAGCAGGAATCATGCAAGTCTCACAAATTATGCCTTCGGGGGTTTGGGATCTCATCCCAGTAGGGGTGTTTCATTTGCGAAAAGAAAGGAAAGGAAGAGGGGATGAAGAAAGAGCAGGTCTGAAGGGAGAAAAGAAATGAATTCCAAAGCAGAAAGGTCAGAAGGTTTATGTTTTGGGATTGGTAGTAAACAGAGCCAAACCTACTTGCATAAACGAGCAAAGCAATACTGATGATAAATAAATGACAATAAAACAGAAGCAGATCCAACAGAATAAACACACAGATCTAACGTAAGAAAGATCTAATGCACATAACACATGTATTCAGCACAAAGTCTAAATATTGTATTAATATTTTTCTTCTGTTACAAAAAGCTCAAAGTCTTTTCTCCTCACTTCTATTTTTCATCTGAAAGATATTCATCCATCCATAATACAAGTATTGGGGTATTTATAGAAGAAGGAGAGAAAAGAAGGCAAAAAGGAGCCAACAACTTATTTACAAAGATATTTACAAAATATCTAAAAGTCATGTTGACTTTTTACAACTTGATGGATGACATCATCCCATGATGCAACATGGATGATGTCATCATTTGTATCAACATACTTCAGATATTCTTGAAAAGAAAGCCGAAGAAGAGAGAGAGAAGAAGAAGAAGAAGAAGAAGAAGAAGAAGAAGAAGAAGCTACTCGTCGTCGTCATCCTGCGGCCGAAAGGGGGTGGACTGCTTTTGTTGTTGCTCAGGTGACGAGATATGGAATTGAGAGCGGTATTCCATAAACTTGTTGATCATTGGCCCTAGCTGATCCTGGGAAGGATCCTTGTGCCTATCACTGATCGCCTCACAAGTTTCCCGCTCATCTGTGAGTTTCTCGGGGAGCTTGGAATAGTCTTTTTCTACTTCAATGAGTAACCCAATGAAGTCTCGGCAGGCCAGCAGGTTGTTGATAGACTCTGCGTCAAAAGTGACCTCTGGCCCCATCCCTTGAGAAATGATCTCTTTAAAGATCTGGGTGGTTTCATCAGCTTTCCTTAAAGTGAAGGAAGGAGTAAGTAACCCTGGCGACATGTTAAGAACGATCCGTTCCATTTGATGCATCGCGTCCAGGGCTTCTTCCTTCACTTTGTCAATCTTTTCTAAGACAAATTCCAGCTGATCCACCCGGTAGTCCAGAGTGGACATGATTTTGTTGAGGGCCCTGGGATGGCCGAAGACGCCGAACTTAACCAGATCTTCGACTGAACAGTCGAACATTTGTTGGAAGGTCTCGTGCTGCAGTCTAGCATGTTCCAGCTCTTCTGATATGGGCCCCGCTAACGCTTGGAGCTCTTTATTCACCTTATTGATGTTCAAATACAAGTTAGAGAACTCGGCGATTACTTTTTCACTGTCTTTGAGGATTTGGCTCCTCCAAGCGGAAACGGCCATACCCTGCTCACCGATCTTTGCATACTCATTAATTTTCTCTGGTGAGAAGCTCAGAAGTCTCGGTGGTAGTTGTGGGAGGCGCACTACCCATCTTCTATAAGGCTTGGAGCAGATATTTGTTTTTCTCTTTCAATTGCCTTTTCTCTTCCTTTGTCTCTTGAAGCTTCTTGCAGAGGGCGTCAACTACAGAAAGGGCTTCCCCCTGAAGGCTTTTAGAAGATGTCCCCATTGTGACTTGGGTCACAGTAAAATCTGTCGGAGACAGATCCTTTTTCTCCTTGAGGGGATTGGGGTACGCGATCTCCATAACCCTCTCTCCCGCAGCACTTTGAGAGAAGCGTGTGGGCTTCTGCTTCTTTGCTCCCTTAGATGGGATTACAGAAAAGTCCATCGGTGATGGGAACTTTCCTCTTTTGCTGACTTAGGCTTTGGGAGATCCAGGCTGGACCTATGGGAGAAGGGCCGGAAATGGAAAAGGGGGCAGCTACAGTAGTGGAGGGGAAAAACGTGGAGACACGTGGAGGCGGCATGGAGAGAATAGCCGAAGAAGTGCCCACGGGAGGAAGGGATACTGCAGCTGCGGAAGACATAGGAAGGGAAGGGAGCTCAGAGATGAGGGAAGAAATGGAGGAGGAAAGATCCAAGGGAAGAGAAGATAGACGAAGAAGCGGGGGGAGGAGTAGAAGAAGGGGGAGAGGACACGACCAAAGGAATGGCCGCTTGAGTCACTCGAGGAGGGGAAGGAAGGGAAGAAGAAGGGATAGAAGGGACCTCGGTTGCTGTAGTAATGCCGACATCCTGAGTGGATGGGCCTATTGGAACATCCTCTTACTTCTTTTTCTCTGTGAAGCCAGAGTTATAACCTGTTCGGGTGCGGCGGAAGGAGGACTTGCTGGAGCTTCTTCCTGAGTGGTGCTGGATTCACCCTCTATGCCTTTTCCCTTGCCTTTAGGCTGCTGTTTGGATCGAGGAGGTGCGTTACCCAATGGGGAGGTTGTGAAATCAACCCCGAGGTAGATTAACCCGTTCATCCGGCACCAATGCTCTGTCCTGCGCAGAGTCTCCTTGATCCTCTCCTCAATCGTCTGAGGTGCCTTAGTTCTATCAATGGCCGGAAAAGGCCAATTGTCCCCATCCGTGTTAGTATATACTTGGTCTATTTCATCTTCCGTAGTCTGGAAGCCTTTGGGGACAATTGCTACCCCATATTGGATGATTTCTGCCAAGGCTAAGCGAGAATGATCCTTTCTCCTGAGCTCAACCTCATGGATGATGTCGATGTAGATGTCCTCGATCTGAGGGACATGGATTGGATCGAGCTTTGCCCTTGGCAGACAATTCCTTGGGTCGAAGGTAGGCCTGGCCGGGAAATCATGTCTCAAATTGAGCAGCTCCAGCTCTGCGAACATGTCCTTTGCCTTGTGGTGGGTAAGGCATGTATATCGGCCCACTGTGAGGGGGAAAGGAGTTCCACCCTTCTTTCTTTTGAGGCACTTCTCGTGATATGTGATCAGCTGTCTTGACAGCTCCAGCAAAATCGCTTAGGCCCAAAATACCTCGGCAGTCAGTCGGCTCTCCCAAGAAGTTGGCTGCCCTCAGATAGGTGAATGTGGGAAATTGGGTGAACAGGGCCCCCCATTTCTCAGTAGCTGCCACTATGCTCTTGGTCGTGCGACCGTAAGTCATATTCGGCCTCAACAGGCAGATGATGTGATAGAAAAACACATCATTAATCTTTGTGAATTGAGAGATGCTATTCTCCAGCCTCAATTCTGGGTAGTACTCATATATTTTGACCTGAGGCCAAACTCCACTTCGTATCAGGCCTGGGTAGTCTCTCTCTGACGCTGCAGCATAGACAACATAGGAGTTCATATAGAATCTTCCCGTTGTAAGGAATTGTTGAAGCTGCTCAGAGATTGTGCTGCTTATTATTTCTCCCCAGCAAAAGCGTTGATCGGGCATGTTCTTGTTCATGGTCTCTAAGTATCGCAGCATCCATTTATGGAAAAAGTGGGCGTCAGGAAGCCCAAAGACCCTACTCAGGAATGTGATGGTGTCGCTGAGCTCCTCTGAGAAGTCGCTGCGGTGGATGGTTTGAGGCCATCGGGTCACCACCTTTTTATTTTTCAAATAGACCTCGTTCATCAGCTGCATACACTGATCTTCGTTATCATCCCAGGCCTTAATACAATCCTCTCGGCTGATGGCCACAAAGTGCCGTGATGAGGGATGCCGAGTATTATTTCGAAGTGGCGGGCAGTGAGGTTAATGATTACCTCGCCCTTGTCATTTACGACACACCTTGTGTCTTTGTTGTAGCACCGGTGACCACCATCATGAATTCATTGTCGATGGTGCTGACCGGGATTCCTCTGGCGAAGTGTAGGGCACTGCCTATCAGTTTGTCCATCCATGGACTTCTCGTTACCTTCTGAGTTCTGACCCAGAATTCCTCCATATCAATGTGACCCAACTCTGAGTCCCTGATATCTAGGTCGCATTCGGCCTGGGAGTCAGGCATTCTGACTCTCTGATACTTGTATTTCATCTCTTCTTCTGTAAGTTTGGCCTTGCCTTTGGATTTGGTAGGTCTCCTGCTTGATGTAGACATATGTTCTTTTGAGCTTAGTTGCTGATCTGCATGAAGAAGAAGCGAGACCCAATCCAAAAAGGTTGTATTAGCCATTTGATCTTCCATTGAAATGTTAACAGAAGAAAGAGTTAGTGATTTTGAGGCTCAGGGCGCAGGGCGCATGAAAGCTGCAGCTTACAGGGCTAAATAGGTAAGGCGCACAGAAAAGAGGTGTTGCAAAGGTTAAATCAGCGCCAAAGGCGCATGGCACATGGATACTGCAGGGTACATTTTGTAAAGGGCGCATGGAGACATCGTGTTACATAGAGACAGGATGCGCCAAAGGCGCATAGATTTTTCATGTTGCATGGGATTTGGTGCACCCTTTGGCGCATGTATGGTTTGTGTAACAGGAACTTTTCGTGTGCCAAAGGTAGCTTGGCGCAGCGCACGGAGGGTTTACACAACATGATGATTTTGCAATGAGGAAAGCACCTGCGCCTTCCAAGTTTTACACTTGGCGCAGATTAAGCTGATGTTGCACAGATGCAGGGTGCGCCAAGGAGGCACATGTATACGTGATGTAACAAATAAGGTTGAGGCACCTAAGGAGGGTGCAAGGCTAGTGCTTGCAGCATGTGAAGGAGGCACGCCTTGAGGGTGCGAAAGTCTTTGATGTGACAGGCATGCTGGGTGCGCCATAGGCACTGATTTTATTCATGTTGCAGGGGTGACAGATGCGCCAAGGAGAAAAGAAAAACAGTCTCTTTTTAGAGCTTAGATTATCCTCAGAGGGGTCTTTTACATGGTTTAGCTTCTTTTCTCATTTCTTTTCCAAGGTCATTTGGGTAATAAAATGGTTTAATCAAAAGGATTAACACCATACTTTCGAATAACTTCCTCTACCAAGCGAGATCTGGAAAGAGGAGGAAGAAAATGGAAAAGACAAGAGGTGGGGGGCTAGATCAAAACTTCATTTCCAAAACCAAACCAACAAGCATTCAAAGAACCAAAACGTAAAACACATGAAAGAGATAAGAACCTCTTACCCGGATAAATAGTGAAAAATGTGCAACGGGTCCACAATGCGTTGAAAATGACAAGGCAAAATGAGGCTCGAGAATATAAAAACGTGATGAATATAAAAACATTTGTAGCGTGGCAAGCACGTAAACATATATATATATATGTGAGTTAGTAATAAATGCACCACCAACTCTGTAAAGGGCGCATGTAAATTACTGTCGACATAGGAAAGCATGCGCCCTTTGGCGCACCAAAGCATTTGCCAGCATGGAACTAAGTGCACCCTTTGGTGCACCAAAAGTGGCGTCGACATGATATTGTGTGCGCTGTGGCGCACCAAAAGGAGGCGCAACAAAAGGTGTGCTAACACGAAGGCGCATGCGCCTTGGCACACGCAGGGAAGACTTAACATATCAAGGCGCACCAAAAGATGTGTTGACACAGGAAAATACGTGCCAAAGGTTTTAAAGGGGGCGCACCAAAAGTGATGTTACATAGCAATTCCATGCACCCAACCAAAAGACCAAAAATGACTAAGTTCGGAAAACCAGATTTCCCGGAAAAGGGATTTTGCAACGTTCCGAACGCAAGGGATCCCTAATGAGGGATCGGAACAAAATTTTCGGTATGGTTATCGGTAAAATTGCCCTTGTCAATTTTACGGATAACAATATTATAAAAAAATGAGTTGGGAATATGAAATATTAGTTGATTGTTCACAAATAAAAGAGATGGACCTAATATGTTGGATAAGTGGATCTTAAAACAATATAAAGAACTATTATTGAGTTCTTGTGTGTGTGTGTGTGTGTGTGTGTGTGTGTGTGTGTGTGTGTGTGTGTGTGTGTGTGTGTGTGTGTGTGTGTGTGTGTGTGTGTGTGTGTGTGTGTGTGTGTGTGTGTGTGTGTGTGTGTGTGTGTGTGTTTTTTGAATTATGGATGTATTTAAAACATATGAAATCAGTTTTCATAAATGGACAAGAGCCCATAATATTGAAAAAAAAAGGATAATACCCTTGAGATGAATCATTGAGACATAATTTAAGATCTTGTTTAAAAGTGTTTTCAATGTTGTAAGTAAATGTATGCATGTGAACTTCCTTAGGAAAATTTCCTTAATCATAAATTGGAATTCTTTGAAAGGATTTAAATGTAATGTGGACTTCATCTCCATAAAGTCTTAAATAAAGGGTTTATATGGAACTTATTCAATCTATGGTTGAAATAAGTAAGGAACTAATTAAATCCCTTTCATGACTATAAGATCTATCATATTATGATATAATGCAAGATGGTTCATTTAATGATAAATTTAAACATGTAATCAAATGGTTAGGAAGTAGATTTTACCGGCATACCTACCTCAAATGTAATTTCAAACTTGTAACCTTATGGGTTAAATGATCTAGTTGAATCTTTAAACTTGCTGTAATTAGTCTTAAGACAATGATTAATGGGTTAAATAACTTCTAAAATAAGGTGTTTTATTCTAGTTGAGGAAACTCAATTAGATGTTGGTACACATCAACTATAGTGTATTACCTTTGTAATGGTAGGGGTCATTACAAGACACTATGATGCAGTTGCTATGTCTCAACACCCCACTTAGTTTATTTAACTTGATTAACATAAAAATAATACTGGATCATGGTTCTATCCTATAGAGGGATAGGAACATGATCTAGTGTCGAGATCAACTCATGTTTACTTAGGATAAAAAGACATAGCCAATCATGTTATTTTGATTGAGTATGTCTATGTATCCTTAGTCACCTTGAGTATCCTTCCACACTAGTGCATGTTGTTGCCCTTATCTAGTATGAAACCTTGAAACAGAGTGGGACTGAAAGAAGTCAAGAAAGAACACTCTAGATAATAGAACAAGTGTGGTGAGGGACTTATTCCATTTGACGAGTATGCTATCTAGGAATGTAAACATGATAAAAATATTTAAAATATTTGGCCAAAGTATCGCAAGCTACTTTGGTTGTGTTGTCCTATGTCACCTAGTTTAAGAAGCAAGATTTTAGATGAATATAAATAATAGATATTCAGATAGGCCTCTTAAATAGAACACTTGGGTACCCCTAATATGGTAAAGGAACCAAGTATACATTGTATACACATTACTGAGTTAACATGAGAGATCGGTTTAATACCAAGTCATGAAATGAGAGATCGGTGTTTTACCGAGTCACTACAAATGCATATGGTTTTATATTATGAGATGGAATGGAATTTGGAGATGTGTTCTAAATTATGTTAATTTAGAATAAATAACATTATGTATAAATTTTTTCCCCTTTTTTCTAAAGTCTTAAAATAGGAATGTTACACTACAGTAACTCCTTAAAGCTTCATCACACTATCCAAGATCTTATTGATTATAAAGTTTTAAAATATGATGGGCCCACTAAATCTTTAAAATTAATCAATGATGATGCCACATTGAACATATTTAATGATCCCAATCCCCTAAAGTTAAAAATTTGGATGCATCTTTCCATAACACACCCTCCACACTATCGTACCATCTGACACTCCCCTTTATGCTTCACCTTCATGCCTTACTCTCACCATGAATTTTCCTCATAAATGTGTCACACCTCTTCCCATACCTTATAATACCATTTATCATATGAATTCTTGATACAATGATAATATGCTCAACTCCTAGGCCATCCACTTCTTCCGGTATCATGCACTACCTCGACATTTATACTATGTGATATGATACTACATGTCCGGCATTCAGTTCTCACCTAATGATATCTTGGATGAAACTTGGTATCATTTTTATACCTATCTATTGTATATAACTATGCATTTTGATAATATGAAAACATTCAAATATTGGCAAAAATACAAAATCAATACCTATGAATTTTATTTGAGTTGTTAAGACTTAAATTATATGTTTTGTTTTCACTTTGGTTTGATAGATAATATGCTTTATTTTTTTACACACATGTATTCATTGTGTATATTGAGTTGGATGCAAGACACTCATATAGATAAACCCTTATATGAGAACTCTTTCTTCCTTAAATTCTTATCATTTGGGGAAATCCTCCACATCCTATAGGTGCTATTATTATATTATAGTCCCTTTGGAATTCCTCATTTATAGTTAACTATATACATTATGTACTTGTTATTTTTCACTAATGAGACTAACAAACATGTCTTATGTAGGGTTGGAATATCTTGTTTACTATTACTATGGTTATTTATCACATTTTGATATGCTTCGTTATTATACATGCTCTCTAATGGTGTGTTTTACTAATTGTTTGCTTCAATAATTATGGCCTGTGTTACTTGATTGTCATGTTACACCATGGGTGTCCCATGTTTATGGATTTTTATCTCCTTTTTACTCTTTTTTAATAGATTATGAGCCTTGATTGTATTCTGATTCTTTGGTTGTCCCATGTTTGTAGGATTTGAGCCTTTTGTATGCCTTTGTATTCCATTGTTTATAATTATATGCATTATTATTTTTTGTGTTTTCTCCTACATGCATTGATTACATTATCATTTTTATTACTAAAATTAGTTTTTGTGTACCATAGTTGAATCCATGTGTAAAACACCTTTCCTTTTACAGGTATAGGTTCTCTAAGGTTACCACCTATTCAACAATCTACATTTCGTAGACATCTCCTTCAACAATACACATAAATTTATTTTGAGTCGGATGCTCAACATGGATTTCCCACATGCCTCAAAAAGGGGGCATCCATCCGGGGTTATTCTACATTCTTAGCGAGATAAAAATAAATTTCTAGGGAAGATGTAAGTACAAATCAAGTACAAGCACCTAGAAATTTAGTCATACACATAAATTTTACAAAATCAGCACATGGTCAAAACCATACACCTTGGTTAGAACCGTACGTACGGTCCCGACCCCCTAGATGTTTTTGAATAGGGTAATTTTCAATAGGTTTTTCAACATTTTCATATTTTCACCTATACATATAGGTTTTTGTAAAATTTTCACATCCATAATACTCAGTTCATATTAGTTCGGGGGCATGGAAGTTTTCATTCCTTCTTCACATGAAAACTTAGCTTAAGACTCAACTTGAGGAATCTTAGGGGTATGGATTTCCTTCCTAGTTTAGTGTTGTTAGCACATTTTCAACATATTTTAGCATTTATTCAGCTCATACTCAGTTATGCAGCATATGGGGAGAGTTTGGGGGCACCTATTCTCTTTTGTATTGCATATCCTTGTTTGCAAAATAAGGTCTAGATCCATCTGCAATGGTCCAATCCTTGGGGTTATGGAAGGTTGTGAAGTAGTTAAGGGATTCATGGGCAATATTTTCTCTCTTGTTATATTCAAAGGGAAAAATATAAGAGTTGATGAATAAATTTTTATATGGTCTTATTCTTTTGCATGGGTGCATTTGTACCTCTTTATTCTTCTTTTTCTTGCACATCTTTGTATTGGGTTGCATGCACCTAACAATTCCATTTATCCTTGGCATAAATTGGGGATTTATCACCCCTAATCCTTCGGTGAAGTTTAACTTATACAAATTTCTAAGAAAAATAAAAACATGAGCAAACAAGTGTATTTTTCCTTGTTTACATATTTCCATTATATATATATGCAAATGAAAATTTTTTTATTAAATGTTATATGTGAATTTAGGTCAATTATCTATCATGGAAATTGAATACATGATATGTTATAGGTTTCATCATGGAGCATGCCAACACCAAACACAACACCACAACTACGAAAACAAGCATTTAAGAAAAGGAAAAATGTGTTTACATACTTAGGTACAATTTACTTTAAGCATGCAATTTTCAATTCATACTTAAATGGGGGGAATGTAGAAACTCAAGTTTAGTAATTTTCAATTTGGAAACCATTGATTTGATTATGCACCCTTACTATGATAAATAGAACTTCTCCATTCCCACTTAGCACTTTATAAGGTTGATTTTTAGCTTGTTTATCCTTGCACACTAACATGTTGATACATTATAAGAATAAAATTCATAAAATCAATAGAAAACCATCAATTTTCAAGTCCCAAACCTCAATCTGCATATTTTCTACCACAAGTTAGGTTCGTACAGTTTGGTCGGAATTTATATCTAGTCTTGACCCATCTATAAGATCTTGGACCAACATGTTCTCTAAATCTACTTTTAAATCAACATCTTTCATTGGGTCTTATACTTCATTTGGATCAATTTTTCTTAGATAAATCATCTACATAACCCTATATAAGCAAGTAAACACTATGTCAGTTGCTAAATTAGAACTTCTAAGGAAAAAAACTAAAAAAAAATCATTTCATACACTTGTAAAAGGAACCCAAAGATCCCTAAATATTGCATTATCACATTTGAAGTCATTAGGGAAACACCCACATTAGGTCTAAAGCTACAAAATAGTTCAATACAACTTGTATTTATCATTCACAATCACTCAAACATCCTCTCTCTAAGTGTTTTAGCAAGATCCAAGTCAAATAAAACATGGTTAAAGAAATTTCCAAATCTAATTGATCTATCTAGATATCACATGCTAGGTGGAGAATGGTATTTAGTTTGATGCATTTTTAAGTAGTGCTAATGTTAGATGTGCAAGGGTGCCCAGAACCTTGATAATATTTTTTTGCAAGAATATTCATCTATAGTTAGGGTTTAAGGTGAAGTAAAGTCCATTTAGAGGTCCTTGTACATGTACAACAACAAGGGTTTGATACCAATAGAGAAATCGAGGTAGATAACTAACCCAAAAATTTGTAGGAGAAAACATAGAGTAGGTCTAAAAAATAAAAATGGGATAAATGTACATGTTAAATTTCCAATTTCCCTTTCCGGAGTGCTTGTGAAAATTTTCTTGAAAATTTTCACCTCATATAAAGTGTTATTTTCTCGTGAAATTGTTTGAGGAAATTACCTAAGTATTGAAGTTTTCTTATGTATTTCAGATTTCAGATTTTGGAACTCAAATTTTAGTTTGTACAAAAACTACAAGTCAAATTCTGAAACTAGAAACCCAAAATACATAGGAAGTTATTACAAATCGGAAGTCGAACTGAAGTGCGGTTTGCATGCAAACTACAAATTGAGTCTCGAAATCCAACCCCTAGGTACATTTTGGGTTTTAGAACCTAAATTGTAGTTTGCATGCAAACTTCAAGTCAACTTCCAAAATCTGACCCCGACCATTTAAGTTACATTTTGGGTTTCATAACCCGAATTTTAGTTTTCATACAAAATGTAAGTCGACTTATGACTTCCGAAATACAAAGGAACAAGAACATTTCAAGTTTCAAATTTAATGTTTCGATTGCATTTAAAATGCATGATGACTTCCAAATTCCAAAACTTGATGCCATGTTAGTGCACTTAATGCCACCTACCCACACATGCAACCTACATGGTAATTAAATTTCCCTTTTCTATTTAAGGGTGAATTTTTACTTGTCATTTTCACCTAATAATTTGTACATTGACCTACTAATGCCTCACCTACCTTCAACCGTACTCCTTACGTAGATTTTGGGAAATTTTCACTTTTTTCTCTTCAACACACTTGGTATTTAGGTAAGCTTTTATGGTTTAATATTTTTACAAGGCTTTCTGAGAATTTCCTTCTAGGATTTTCTTACCCTTATTTTTCCTAGAATTATGGGTGCCCTTGGTGTCTTATTTTGTGTGTCATTTTTTGGTTTTACTTCTTGTGTTTTGGGATTAAATTTTCCATGTATCTCCCTCCTTTAATGGTTTTTTTGTTGTTGAAGCTTAGGATTCAAGGCACATTTTCTTGAAAAACAAACAAGGAATTATTAGTGAAAGACTGTTTTGGAGGTTTTGAGTCAGTGAACAGTCTCCATTCCCACTATAAATCAAGTCAAAACTCCAATATTGCAAAACAAGATTCAACTTACACCATTGAAAGTTGGAGGTTGATAGGAACCTCACACTTCGAAGGTAAAAGCATGTGAAGCTAGGGTTGACTCTGAAGGAAGTGTAAATTGAAGTGAAAGTCATGAGTGAAAATAGGAAGTGCAAGTCGAAAGTGAAAATCAAAGTGCATGTCAAATGTGTAAGTTAGAAGTGCAAGTAGGAAGTGCAAGTTGGAAGTGCAATTCATAAGTGAAAGTAAAAGTGCAAATTAGAAGTGCAAGTTGGAAGTGCAAGTCGAGAGTGCAAGTCGAAGTGAAAATTGAAAGTGCAAGTTAGAAGTCCAAGGTGGAAGTGTAGATTAGAACTGCAGGCTATAGCATAGGGATAAACTTATTCTTTCAATTTCGTAGAGAGGTTTTTATAGGTTCTTACAAGGGAAAATGTATGAATTTTCATCCAAGGGGAAAGAGAAAATGAAGTATAGTTTCCAAGGGGTGGCTCCTCCTTATATTACTACATCGATGTTGATAATATTGGGAATATTGACCTAGGACACATTGATTTACCAGATTTTTGGAGTAGAATTAGAGATCCATATAAGAATGCTTAGATGAAGAGTATCTATGATAGTGGACTTTCTCTATTTGCCACATTTCAACCATCAATATAATTTTTGTAATTTGTATTCGTAGTTGAAGCACATTATGATAAGAACTCCCAAATGGTTAGAGATGAAGAAGAAACAATTGTGATCAAATTAGATGTTGATTATTTTGAGGATTTATTAAATATTCCTGATGTTGAGCAATATGCCTCAATTTGTCCTAGCTCCACTCTTGAGTACTGGAAAACAAGTTCGAGACTTGTTCCAAAGACTATTCCCCATTGAGATTTCATTTAAAAGGTAAACAATATTATCATGCTACTGAGAATATTTGCAAGGCTCTCATCCTCTAAATATTTTAAAGAATGAATGTACCGATTTATTGCCACTGTTCGTAAAAATTATAATCTTATTCGATGGGCAGAACATATTAGCAATGACAGACATATTCAAATGTCGATGTCCTAACGTCGAATTTTTTTATATGAATTCTTATAAATGCAGCCATAGGGAGGAGGAAATATCCAAATTTATTTCCAGAAGGAACAAAAAACCCATCATAGATTTATGAATTTTATCCTCAACTCACAATGAAGGAAGGATAAAAATATTTCAAGAGAGTTAGTGATGCTTTCTTCACCACTATCAAATGTTTCTTTAATAAGGAAATATACAACCAAAGGATATTAGATAGTTCTTGCAATATGGTTAGAACTTGGGGAGGAATTTTTTTACAATTTCCAATGTTCATGTATCTCATGGTGGGAGGATTCTTAGGTTATCCTTATAAAATGCAAAGGTGTCCCATCAAAAAGTTGGTTTTAATGGAATTAGTTGATAATTGCTTCATCTCCATAAAATCCACCATGACAGGCATAAGGTAGGGGTTCAATTCCCAGTAGTTTTGGGGTGATATACTTGTGCATCCATGTATAAAGAAAAGAATATTGAAGGAGAGATGCAACAAATGACATTAAAAACCTATCACCCATGGGTTAGTTTTGATTATTAGGGCAAGGTTAGTAGACTCGGGCCAATTGGTTTTCACATACCATAGTTGGAGGATATCTAGATTAATTATAGAGATGAAATCATAGTGCGAGAGAGGGAATTTGAAAGGTTAACTCTATAAGAAGTGCCTAAGTATGGAATTTCAGATGTTTCTGAGGTTCTTCAAGATGATGGACATGTCTTGGACCCCATTTATGATCAAACTAATCTGAAATACAAGACATTTTCATGGATCAATTTTTCACTCTAAGATTGCAATAAATCAAATGAACATATAAATCATATCCTTAACCATACCCACTGATAAATGATATCATTGGGAATTCATCCAAAAGCATTAAGGAAGCTTCCCATGGTAGAAACATAGGTACAACCTCCGGTGGGATACCCCACCTATTAAAAAGGAAGGAATCCCATTACCAAACTAACTCCTATGCCTCGCAAGATCACCATTATCTATAAAGGTTTAGGTTCTTCCTCTAAGGTTCCGTCCAAATAATTTTCTCGCTCCAAGGTTCCCTCTCGTAAAAATTATTGATATTAGTACTTCACCACCACACACAACTCAAGTGTTGTAGTCACCTTCTTCACCACCTCTCCCCTCCCCATTTTTAGCTCCTCCATCTCCTCCACCTCTCACTCTCTCTTTACCCACATATTCCATTTATTCTCCTCCCATTTCTCCCACTCCCCTCACCTCATCCCCTACCATGGCCTAGATATTTTCTTCCCTTCCCTCTCTCTCATGTGATGACATTTTGGCCCCCCGAGTTCCCCTCTAGAACTCCCCTTCCTCAATAATTTCTCCCCACTTCCTCTTCCATCAGTCTTCCCACTTCATCCATTCCCATTCCAATCCTTTCCACTCTCTCATTTTCACCACTTCATTACCACTCATGGTTACTTGCAACTAGTTTCTTTAAATCACCTATTCAGTTTTACTAATGCAATGACATTACCTATGTTATTATTTGAACCAATGTCTTCTTATACTTCCACATGGTTGAACATGATGAATCCCAAGAAAAAGAATAAAGTCCCTATTGGAGATTTCATTGATATCAAAATATTATATCCAATTCCTTAGAGATAGGAGAAGATGAAAAGGGTTATTTCTCACCTTTCAGTCGATCATACAGGGAGATATTCATCAAAATAACAACTCCAGCTATGTACAAATCAAAATAGAATATCATTGTAGATGACCACTAGATTTTGAAGTTTTCTCTGGGTAAGGCTATACTTGAAGGAAAATGTAGGATGTATAGGTTTTCCTTTGAAATCTTCTAGAAAAATTTGATAAAGATAAGGTTACTAAGGATGAGCTAAAAGGAAAATTGAAATAGTTAACAACCATCTTGCACAAGATCACACAACCTACCCCTTCAACTACTCTCATGATTCCTACAAGTTTTGACACAGATTCCTTCTCTCGTAGTTGAGAATATTGAACAAAAAGGTCAAGTAGTCGATCTTGGATTGAAAGATAGATTCAGGAAGGAGTGTAAGTGAAAAAATATGTTCTTGTTTTTTACAACAAACTCAAATCGAGAAAGATATAATTAATAAAATGTATGGTATTCTCGAAGAAGAATGTGATAATTTTGAGCTCACATTGGAAGCTTGGAAGGAGGTCCGAGTGTCGAAAATGATCTACTCTTAGGAGAAGGGATCATTGATGACTCCTCAAATTTGTTTGAATATAATGAATCCATGGAGTTTCGTACTAGGATGCTTCAGGAGGAAACAAAAAGTTAAAAATGAAGGATTAAGGAAATTGATGGCCTCAATGATATCATAGATGAGTTTGACATCATTCATTGCAGGTTCCTTAATGAAAATATTGATGCACTCCTAATAAATCAAATTATTTTTAGGTTCAAGAGTTTGGTAAATGAAGATACTGAGGTAACAAATTCATTTGGTCTTGAGTCTATTTATAAGTCAGTGTCATGCTAGAATTCCTTGAGTTAACTCAATAAAGTCAAAAATTGGACAAAGAAGTTATCTAGAAAATTGAATAGAACAATTGAATCTACCAAGATCCTAAACCATTATGCATATGGAAATGACGATAAACATGTCCAAGAAATGATCAAATTATTTCTTGATTACAGGCACAAGTTAGCTGGAAGGAGAATAAATTGACGTAGATAGGGAAAATGGTGGCACCAACCCTAGCTGAGCTTGGCTGCCATTTTTTCATAATCTCCAAGTCACAATAACCATTCGAGTTGCAAAGTTTTACCCACCAAAATTTCACCACTTGGATATTTTTGTGGGAGATTGTTTCTCAAATATAAATGCATCTTATTTTTAGTATGTAATAATTAAGAAGAGTAGCTATAATTTCTCAACCTTCTTAATCTATAAATAAGAGGATGAATTATGTAATAGGGGAATTTTGGATCATTTGTTTAGGAGGATCTACCTTTTGAGTTCTCATATATATGATTTAGCCTCAATAATATTTACAGAACTAATATTTTGCCTTCATCTATTTAATGTGTTGTGTATTCTAGTAACTCATTTTATACTTGTGAATGTTCTTATTTCCTAGTATATAATGATCTATCTTACCTTCACACTAATTATCTTTCTTTAGAAAGATTGCAAATTGTGATTAATGAGACTTATTATTTCAGTTGTGGAATAGGAAAAAAATCTTCTGTTATTAACAAATCTTACCTTCATAAGAATTCTTTATTAGAGAAAATAAATAGAAAATTGTGCATGTCATATACTCTTTTGTAAAAGTATTCTATGCTTGCAATATTATTGTTCATTAAACTATTGGCGCATCAAATTTTCAAAGTATTTTTGGTTACTCCTCTCCATTTTTCTACAAATAATTGAATAATATAGTTTACTTTCTAGCACTGTATATTTTGCATTCTAATCTTATATTAGATGCACATAGTTTATAAGGAAGCTGACCTTCTCTGAAGGTTCATCCTAAGGATCAAAGTCCCACACCTTGGAGATGTTCCCATGTTGTATGGGATCAAATGATGATTTAGTGGGTGCATGGTCCAAGTGACAACAATATGATATGGTTCGAGTGAATGGTACGCTTTTGACCCAGGGGTGGTTTGTAGTTATAGTTTCAGTTTTGAGGTACTTCCAGGTTCAAATATCCATTTTATTATAATGTGCACTCCCAAATATTTCCATAATCATATGAATTTTACTTTATTTTTTAGCACTTTACATTATACATGTTGTTTGTCACTTTTATTTTATTTATAACATGCTTTATTTCTGTACACACATGTATTCACTAGGTACATTGACTTGGATCCAAGATACACACTTCTAGGATCACTCTTGTGTCCATTCTTATCATTTGGGAAATCCTCCACATCCTATAGGTACAATTGTTATATTATAGTTCTTTTTCACTTCCTCATTTACACTCAATTATATACATTGTGTACTTGTTATTTTTCACTAACGATACTAACACACATGTCTTATGCAGTGTTGACATATATTTTTACTATTTCCAATATTTTTTATCACATTTTGATCTTATTGGTTGTTATACATGCTTGTTAGTTGTGTGTTATTGATTGTTTTCTTCACTGATTACATCCTAAGTTCCTTGATTGTCTTGTTACACTATGGGCATCCCATGTTTGTGGTTGTATGTCTCTTTTATTACTCTTTTTTACTTGACATATGAGCCTTGATTTTCTTCTCATACCATGGGTGTCCCATGTTTGTAGGATCCAAGCCTTTTTGTATGCCTTTTTATTACATTGTTTGTAATTGGATGCATTTTTTTGTTTGTGTTTACTCCTACATATATTGATCACTATTGGTTTCTCTAGCTTATATTATCATTGCTTATTTCTAGAATTCTTTTCGTTTCATACCATGGTTGAATCCATGTACAAAACACCTTTCATTTTGTAGGTATAGGTTATCTAAGGTTGCCACATTTTCAAAAGTATACATTTCTAAGAAATCTCCTTCAAAAATACATATCAATTTGTTTTGAGCCACATGTTCAACATGATTTTCACACATACCTTTAAATAGGGGGAATTCATTTAGGTTTATTCTACATTTTAAACATATACAAACATATTTATGTGGGAAGATGTAGGTACGGTAGGGTACAAGCACCTGTAAGTGCAAAGTAATACACATAAATTTTACAAAATTAAATCAAGGTCATAACTATACACTTTGGTCAAAACCATATGTACGATCCTGACCCCCAACACATTTTTGACAAGGGGAGATTTTAGAATTTTATTAAAATTTTCATATTTCCACCTATACATACATGTTTTTTTACAAATTTTCACATCCGTAATACTCAGATTCATGTTAGTAAAGGGGACATGCAAGTTTTCATTCCTTCTTCACATCACAATTATCTTAAGACTTAGTTTTAGGAATCTTTAGGGTACGGAGATCCTTCCTAGTTCAATTATGTGAGCACTTTTTCAGAATATTTTAACACTTATTCAACTCATACTCAGTTGTGTGACATATGGGGAGATTTTGGGTGACCTATTATATTCTGTATTGTATGTCCTTATTTGTAAAATCAGGGCTAGATCCATTTGGAGTTGTGTAATCCCTAGGGCTATGGAAGGTAGTGAATCATTTAAGGGCTTCGTGGGCAAGGTTTTATCTCATATTACATTCAAAGGGGAAAATATAAGAGTTGTTGAATAAATTTGGAACATGGTCTTATTCCTTTGTAGGGGTGTATTTGTACCTATTTATTCTTCTTTTTCTTGTACATATTTGTGTTGGGTTGTATGCACCTAGAAATTATATTTCTCTTTGGTAAAAATTGGGGACTAATCACCCCCAATCCTTCAATGAAGTTCAAAAATACAAATCTCCAAGTAAAAGAAAAGCATGAAAAAACAAGTGTATTATTTTGTTGTTTACATATCTTCACTTTACATATATGCAAATGCAAAATATTTTTTTATTACATGTTATATTTTATTTTAGGTCAATTCTCTATCATGGAAATTAATACACTATATGTCATAGGTTTTATCATGGAGCATGCCAACACAAAACATGACAACAAAAATACAAAATAAACATTCCAACAAAGGAAAAGTGTGTTAACACACTTAGGTACAATTTTCTTTAAGCATGTAATTTTCAATTCATAGTTAAAGGGGGCAAATGTAGACTCAAAAATTTGGTAATTTTCACTTTCAAAACCCTTTATTGGACTATGAACCCTTGATATGATAAATAAAACCTTTCCATTCTTGCTTAACACTTTTCAAGATCCATTATTTAGATTTTTTATTGTTGCACATTGACAAGCAACACATTTTGAGAATATAATACACAAAATCAGTAGGAAAACATCAATTTTCAGGTCCCAAACATCACTCTACATATTTTCTACTCCAATTCAGGTCCAGATATTTTGGTCATGAATTTATATTTGTTCCTAATCCATCTATACGTTCTTGAAAAACATGTCCTCCAAATCTGATTTCAAATCAATATCTTTTGTTGTGTCTTATACTTCATTTAATTTAGTCTTTCTTAGATAAATCATATATGTAACCCTATATAAGAAAGTAAAAACTAAAAAAATCACTCCATACACTTGCAAAAACACCTAAATCTCCCTAAATATCACATTGCCACATCTAATGTCATTAAGGAAACACCCACATCAAGTTTGAAGCTAAAAAACTAGGTCAAGTCAACCATATATCTCATCCAAGATCACTCAAACATCCTCTATCTGATTTTTTTAGCAAGAGCCAAGTCAAAAAAAAATGGTCAAAGTAATTTGCAAAAATTATTGATCTATATATCACATACAAGGTGGAGAATTCCATACAATTTGAGGCCTATTCGAAGTAGTACAAATGTTAGATGTGAGCGGGGGCACCCAAAACCCTTATAATGTTTGCTTTAAAGGAATCTTCATCTATAGTTGGGTTTTGAGGTGAAATCATAGGCCCTCACTATATGTGAGACAACTAGGGTTTGGTACCAATAGAAAAATCTAGGCAAGTGACTAACCCAAAAGTTGTAGGAGTAAAATAAAGAGAAGGTTCAAAACCATACAAAAGGGGATAAACTATATAGTATGACCCTGATCGAATGATATGGTTTTGACCCATGGTATTTTACAATTTTAATCTCATTTCTAAGGTACTTATAAGTTCAAATCTCCCTATTCTAGCAGTGTGCACTCCCAAATCTTTCCATAATCATTTCGCAACTAGATAAGGTACCAATTTCATTGTGTTTTCAAAGTTATAGCTTGTGTTGTATGATCTATAATACTATTCTAATATTACATAATTAATGTCAGAAGTTAATTAATTATAATAGCCATTAGTCCTTGAAGTTTAATTTATTAAACCTAATTAAATTATACATCACTCATCCACCAATAATTTAATTAAGGGTAAACATATTCCTTTAATTAATGAAATGATTGATGGTGTTGTTTATTTCTTTGACAATAATATGAAAAATGATATTGTTGATAGATGTGTAAATGAATGTTATCTTCAATATTATACTTTAGATAATAATGGAAATACAATATTTATCATTTAATGTAACAGTAGTCACTAAATCACACACTTACTATGTACATCTAGCCTCTAAATACTTCATTTATATGCATGATTCCTAAGCAAGAGAACTAGTCATTAACAACCCTCTTTACTTTGCTTTGACATTACTTTTATCCTTTTCATATTTATTGGTTGTTTCTTTTTATGGTTTTGCATTCCATCTCGACATCCTAATCAAATCTGATTTCATTTTCTAACCATTTGAGAAACTCATACATGACCGTCCATTAGGGACGGGAGTTCCCAATTGGTACTATCCCCTTTGGGTGCATGTGTCCTCTTTACCTCTTTTTCTGATATTTTAAATGTCATTTATTTATTGTCTTCTAATATCACTCTTGGTTTTCCTTTCACTTGTTAATGATGAAACTTAAGTAAGGGAATCATATATATACATGTCTTATTTAACTTCATTAATGGGAAAACATTTAAGAGACATACATTTTCAAAGAGATAATATTTTTCTATCTACTACATCAAGGACTTCATCTTGGATTGCATAATTCACTCGCATAGGAGGGTTTATTCTAAATTCCATACCACATGTTTTAATTTTGGAAAAATTATTTGTAGTCTATTATCTCTTTGTGTGAATGACACTAGGGAATCCTAGCTCAAGGGACATTATTTCAATCACACACATAAGAACTACATAGAATCTAAAATATAGTGCAACACTTAATGAAAATCATGTTTCAGTGACCATTGAGGTCAATATGAATCAAGAATATGCATATTTTTTATTCATCTAATGTGTTCTTGAGTAATGTGCAGGTATATAGGGTTCATTTTGTAGGTTACAGATGAAACACAATAAATACAATGTGAAACACAACAAATAAGGAGTGACACAGAAAGAACTTAATCTTAACAACTTCCAATTACACTAGCTCCCAAAATGTATGATAGTACCTAGGTGGCCCTATCCCCTTCTAGGTTCTCATGTCCCCAAGATCGTCACTTTTTAGAATCATATGCAGAGCTTGCATAACCCATAATACCCCCTTCTAGATCAGTCTCTAGTATATAATTGGTTAAAACCTATAGATACAAATTGAGTCACTCTACAAATCCTATCTATCATGCTTGTTTTCATTTCCTTTACTTGATCTTGCTTGAATATTATTATATCTATTTAATTAGTAGCGTCGGTATGATATATTAAATTTTATTAAATCATTTGGTGAAGCTATCCCTTACATGATCTTTCTTGGATCTATTCTTCTCAATAGAAAAACCCTAGTTTTATTAGCTTTCATATTTGAATCGTATCTTCAGGTTCACACCTAATTTTTGTCTATTACCTGTTATAAAATCAGATTTACAAAAAAATTCCTAGGGTTTCATGCTTCATCCTACCCTTTGGGTCACTTTCTAGGGCTCCCAATTTTTAAATCACCTTTTGTTTCATATCTCAAGCATAAAAACTCTATTTTCAAATTCCTTTGAGGTTATTTTTCCTTTTTCTCTAACGAAAAACCTCTTTTTGTTTTCCACAATTTTGAGCCCAATTTTTAGAAATTTAAAATTACACTTTTTACTAATTAAGGCATAATTCAAAAATATACACTTTTGGCCAAATCCTTTGGAGGTTTTTCTTTCAATTTATAACATTAAAAAATACTCTTTTTGTTTTACAAAATTCAAATTCTATTTTTATATATGGTCATTTTATTAATTTGATGAAAATTGCTTTTTGATCAACATCACTTTCCATACAAATTTATTTTTCTGATTGGATTTCTTGTGTAAAATTCTCTTATGGCTAACCATATACTTGATAAAATTCTTCTTGATTATTTTTTCATGTTCAAATTCATAATGTACTTGTTAAACATGCCCTAATTGATCATGGATCTAGTCTTAATATATGCAATATTTCCTTTCTCTGTCGAATAGGCCTTCCTGTTGCTGATATGACTCCATATACTCTATATATTTGTGGCTTTGATAACACCCTTAAGCAAGTGTTGGGAGAAATCACTCTACCCATTACTATAGGCCCTTGCACTCTTGATGTTCTATTTCATGTTATGCCTCATAATCTTAATTATAATATCCTCTATGTTGTCTTTGGTTACATACTATGCATGCAACTCTTTCTACCCATGCCATAGCAAAAATGCCCTTACCACATATTATTCCATGGATAATGATAAAATAGATACCAAACCTCATGTTGCTACTCCTTGTGATATCCCTCTCATACACGATATTGAAGTTACTACTTCTATTACACATCATTATTCTCCTATAATGAAATACAATGATACTTGATGTATATGACACACACTCTATTTGCATCCATGATACTCCTCCCATTATATCTCACTCTTGATGCAATTCTATTGATCATATGCTTAATGCATCCAATATTGCATCTCTCTCCACACCTTCCTCATCAAAATCTAAAGAACTCGTACACTGATTTTATAATGATTCCTAATTCTATGACTTTCCAATATCCTATGCATGATTTATTTATTATGGCTACACATTATCTTGTTATAGTCATGGGTTATACATTTTTGTATATGATCATAGGGGATATTACATATTACTTAATTGCTTCTAATCCTCCCAAATTGCACCTATTACTTACCATTGTTACCGATGATACTCCTAGAATTACATATTTTGACTCACATTTTTATTCTTATGTTTGCACTTCCTCCTTCCACTATTTATAATTATCCCAAAGTTACATCTATTTTATTTTCTCCTAATGGGTACACTCTTATTGGTTATACAATTCATACTCTTTCCATTGGGATTTTGGACTCTATGGGGTTTTCCCTCACTATGTTTCCATGATTCTCTGCTAGCTATTATGCTTCTCAATGTTACACCTATTATAGTTTCTCCACATGTATGAATCCACATACTATGGTACGTCTTCATTAGGAATCGAAGTATTTACATTGTGTAGATAATAATTACATTTGGTAATTATTATTATATTAGTAATTTTTTATTTAGTTGTTATATAAAACAACTAATAACAAATGTGTGTTGAGTTGTTTGGTTGTTACAAACAACTCACGTGATTAGTATTTGTTAGTAGAATAGTTTCCTAATTTATAGGAAACTATGTGCCTATATATTTGTAATTGCATCTTATGTAAATAATCCGGAATGAATTGAAAGATATATCATTATTCCATGCATTTTATTTTGCAAATATATTCCAGCTCTTACATTTGGTACCAGAGCAGGTTATTCCTATGAGAGCCAAGAAGATTTAAGAGGCCAAAGAGAATATTCAAAAATCCGTCCAAAAAAATACAGCAAGTAGTGTTCAGTAAAATGAACATATCTTCCTCATAAAACATCGGATTGAGGCGATTATTTTTGGGTTGAAAAGATGAGAAAAAGACGCACAACTTTGTAGTTTACATTAGGGTCAGATTCAGCATGCAGATATGACGAAATTGCTATCAAACAGACGTTTTTGTGGCTGGAAATGCACATCCGGTAAAAGAAATGCAACACACAGTTTTTTTCTTATTGGTCAATTTTTTTTAATTATTTAGCAAAACTATAGTTTAATATATATATATATATATATATATATATATATATATATATATATATATATTTCTATAGTTTTTGCTTAATAATTGAATTTTGAGGGAAATTCAATTTTATTTTAATTGGACCAATTTACGGGAAATTGTAACCTCAATAACTTTTGCACGGTAACTCAAAATTGAGCACTATTTTTGCAAAAGTGTTTATTTTTTAATTCTCATTATAGTGGTTCTAATTTTGGGATAAAATACCCACTTTGAAAAATATCATATTTTTTGGCTATTTTGTGGGACGCATTATCGGTTGTACCCGACGTCCTAAAACTAAAATGTTTCACATTATGGGGGAGAATAACTTCAATGTGGAAACAAATGAGCTTAAAATTTTCATTTGGCTGAGTTAGAAGCCACAAAAATGGAGGAAGGAGGCATCAGAGGAAGGAGGTCGAACAACGACCTCTTGTCAGTCACCAACGATGGGGCCACGCAGAAGCTGTGGTGGCATATGTATGGTGTGAGTATATGATTTTCAGTGTGGTTTCCATTTTCTCAGTGTGCTTCAGTTTGCAGTGTTCCTGTTGCTTTGAGTGGTGTGATTTATTGTTAATACTGGAAAAGAATTGTATAAGAGAGCAGAAAACTACGGAGATCCTCTGACTGCAGAGATCCTCTGACTGCCGTACTTCGTTGGAAGATGATCGGTTAGTGAATATGTTCATTGGAAATGGTGATCATGTGCAGCAAGATCAAGACAACAAGATCCAGTTAGTATGATACAACACAATACATTTTTCCCTTTCTGATTTCTTATTTGTAATTTCATATTGTGGGGGGCAATTCATACCAATGTTCCATTCCCATTCTCGCACCCAAAATGACTTAGTCAAGGAAAGCTTCCAAAGGGCAAGCGTGCGCTTTTCTATGTCTTTGTTTGAGATCGAGTGGCGTGCAATCAATGACAGATACTACGATTAAGAACATTACGATTCTTATAGGAAGTAATGTGAATTTTTTTCAGTATATCTTCTATTGTGCGCTTTGTGATATGCAAGTTGTGTTTTCTACATAATTCCCTGATGTATAAGCATAGTGGATAACGCATAGTAGCACCAGAGTAAGTCAATTCATGGATCTTGAAAGGGTTTGTGGGAGGATCCAGAAAACCACCTAAGGTCAACAGTTGATGAGGTTCCTGTCACGTCAAGGTTTGTGGTAAGCCTATTTAAAACCATGGAAGGAGAGAGCCTTTCTTTTGGATCAAGGTCATGAGTCACAGAGTTGGACATGCCACAGGGGTGAGCATACTGTAGTTGAGAGTGTGGATGTTTTTCTACCATGTAAACACTAAGGGGGGGAATGTTAGGAATTAGTATTTACATTGTGTAGATAATAATTACATTTGGTAATTATTATTATATTAGTAATTTGTTATTTAGTTTTTATATAAAACAACTAATAACAAATGTGTGTTGAGTTGTTTGGTTGTTACAAACAACTCATGTGATTAGTATTTGTTAGTAGAATAGTTTCCTAATTTATAGGAAACTATGTGCCTATATATTTGTAATTGCATCTTATGTAAATAATCCGGAATGAATTGAAAGATATATCATTATTCCATGCATTTTATTCTGTAAATATATTCCAGCTCTTACACGTACACTTTTACGTGACACTAGGTCCTTACCTTTTGTTCACATGTGTTTATCTTATTTATTTATAGATCATAGAAAATATTTTCCTTAGCTCCTCCAACCATCCCATTTCCAATTGTTCCTACTCATATTCCATCTTTTCCTATTCATGATGACTCATTAGCCTTGAAAGATCCTCTAGTATCTAAATCCCTTGCTCCTCCCGTAGCACCTTTTACACATCCATATCAATTTTCTTCACACATGGCTACTACTCACATGCCTTATCACATCTATACATCCTGTAGCCCACATCATGGGGAAATTCTTCACATTGGTCACATGTTTCACATGCTATATATAGACATATTTCATGCTCTATTTATCCAAATGATCGATCTAGACATATCTCATATATTTGGCCTCATGCACTCTCTCGTGACCATTAGACCCTAGATCATGTACACATGTGTAGTTATTTCACATTAGATAATCATAGGCCCTTTTCCAACACTCTCATTGCATATATCATTTTGGAATCTAGACCTAGGGGAATATTAATTACCACACACTACCCAATGATGCAAACTTTTTCTTGGTTCATACTTAACTGTTGAGGGAATCTTTATATAGACCACACTTTTAACATATATGTAAATCCAAAATCCAAAAACATTATCTTAGATCTTGATTGTATATTCTTCATTTCTTATAATGCCATATGTTGTACCTTTTATCATCGTGTTACTATGACTCATAGTATGAATTATCATTTTTATACACACATTAGCATTCACATGGTATCTTAAGAAGAATACAGGTCACTTACAATTGTTAACCGATGTATGATGTTTGTCCCTATCCATTACTAGTCCGAATGAGGCTCATGGGGGTAATTACCTTTCCTCACTTACTATTAGGTTCTACCATTTTGATATTTCACACTTTCAATCATATATTAAGATATCAAATATTCACATACTATTTATCTTTCCTAACATGTTAATGGGTGCTTCATATGTAGCATTTTCCTTACAGGACTCCTAATCATTGTTATATGATTTTCTTGTACCTTGTTTGTCATTGTTTGTGGGATATTCCTATGTTTTCTTGATCCTAAGTGGTTTCCCATGTATGTAACCAGCTACTTGTTGAGTCCTTGTTTTTATTCCTATATGTTTTTACTAGTTGTCATTTCAGTGTGCATTGTATTTTATCACTAACACTTGTATGCTAGCATGTTATTATTTTTCTTGCACCCTGGTAACTACCACACATAATCCATATTACCCCTATAAGATTCCTATATATGATGTGAAATCATTTTTATCCTTCATTGTTTGGGATATGCTCACATTTTTCATCTCACACACCCCAGCATTTAGTAGGGGAAAACATCGGGTGAACCTTTTTACCCTCCTAGCTTTCACATAACACAAATACATAAAAACGGACACCAGAACATAACATAAATAAGTTAGAAAATAGGGCTAGAAATAGACTTATCCACAAAAATCAACATGTACACAAATTCCCATAACAAGCAAGAATGTCTAAGTGCTAGTGACCCACATGGGCACTTTTGTCGTGGGGAAAAAATAGTTACAAATTAGTTTCAAAAGTTACATAGTCACATTTTTCTTTAGTTTCATAAATTACCTAGCCAATTTTATATTACAATCAGCCACTAACATGAACTAACTACCAATATAGAAACCAAAGTAGGAACTAAAGAAATAACTAAATAAGGAAATGGAACCTAGGGCATATGCATGAAAATGATATGTGTAGTGCCTTTATGTCACCCAAGGTAAGTTAAAAATTAGTTTTTGATCATCTACATTGAAACTTATTTGTAGGGAAGTGGTAATGGTTGGAGGGAAGAATAGACTGCTCTCCCAATATATTTTCCCTTAGTAGTGATATGATGCCTAAATATAAAGTTTAGTGTCATGGTGCTCAAATCTCTAGTTCAATGATAGGACACCCAAATCCTTAGTATGATTGAATTAAGTCAAAATTGACCTCTTTCGATTCTCCTAACCATCTCCTAAGCATAGAGTCTACAAGAAGGAATAAATTTCTATCCCTTTCTATTTCAACACTCTAGGTGTACTCTAACCCCTTGGTTTAGATTTTCCAAAACATATTTTCATTTTTACATATTTTCCAAGTTAAATTTTAATTGCATTTACTTGGAACATTTACTACACTAATTTTCTTTTGTAGTTTCTATCCTATCCCAACGAAGGAAAAACACATAAACAACCATGAAGAAGATCTCAAGCATGATTCGACAAAGATGACATTATAAGGAACTACACACATGAATCATTATCACTCCACACACTCAAATTTCATCCCTAAGATCCTTATCCTTCCCTTTCCTTAGGGTTTTATGGTACACATATTGCAATATTCGAAGGTATAATTTTTTGTTCTACTTTATGCTATTGAATCCTTATTCATTAGCATAAAGTGGGGAAAATGTGATCACTAAATCATGCACTTACTATGTACATATAGCCTCTAAATAATTCATTTATATGCATGATTCCTAAGTAAGAGTCATTAACAACCCTCTTTACTTTTCTTTGACATTGATTTTATCCTTTTCATCTTTATTGCTTGTTGGTTTTAATAGTTTTGCATTCCAAGTGACATCCTACTCGAGATCTTATTTAACTCTCTCCTTTTGAGTACCTCAGTATAGGAGCATTCATTCGATACATGAGCATTTGAGTGTTACTATCCCCTCTGGGTACATGTGTCCTCTTTACCTCTTTTTCTGATATTTTGAATGTTATTTCTTTCTTATCTTCTTTTATCCCTCTTGGTCAACCTTTTACTTGTTAATGAAAAAAATTAAACAAGGGAATCATATATATACATGTCTTATTTAACCTCATTAGGGTGAAGAAATTCAAGAGACACATACATATACTAGGAGATAATATTTTATATCTACTACATTAAGGACTGCGTACTTATCTACATAGGAGGGTTTATTCTAAATTCCATACCACACATTTACATTTTGGAAAAATTAGTTGTAGCCCGCTATCTATTTTTATGACTGGAACTAGGGAATCATCGCTTAAGGGACACTATTTCAATTACAAATACATATAGTCTGAAGTGTATTGCAATGCTCGTGTGACAATCACATTAGGTTGACTAGTGAGGTTAGTATGAATCAAGCATATACATATTTTTATTCATATAATGTGTTCTTGAGAACTGTGTAGGTATATAGGGTTTATTTTTTAGGTTATATGTATGACACAAAAATATGATGTGACAAAAATGAACAAGGATTGAAACTAATAAACATGGAAATAACCATATCCTAAGCATTCTCACATACAACAACACCCAAAAATGGATGCTAGCACTTGAGAGGCCTTGTAATATTTTAGGAACTCTTGTACCTAAGATCATCACTTTCTAGAATCGGACACAGATTACACAACCCATAATCTCCCCTTCAAGATTATTCTCTAGTCTAGAATTAATTCAAACCTACAAATACAAGTTGTGTCATTCTACAAACCCTATATATCACTCTTAATTAAATTTAATTTACTTGATCTCACTTAAATACTATTATATCTATCTAATTAGTAGTTTCCTTATCTTAGATTAAATTATATTAAACCAATAACAATTATATGCCTACTTGTATCTTTACTCTTCTTGATGAATGTAAAAATGACATATCTAATTTTGTCTTTTCCCATCCTCTTATAAATGATAATGTGAGAATTGCTAGTGGATTTCATGTCTCTTAAGGAAATTGAACCATTAGCATAAATCCTCCTACTCTTACTTGCATTAAAACTAATTTCATTCCTTTTAGTATTCTTTTTGTAAATGAGTTGAATGTGTCTAATGATGATATCTCTTTAAATCCACAACATGATAAGTCTAATACTATAGTTCTTAATAACCCAACCTTTCCTAATCATCACACTCCTAGCCATGATGTGCTACCTCATAATTCCCCTAAACATAATTGTGCTCCTATGGATACTCTCAACATGGAAAATTGTAACCTCTTAATAATCCTCTTATTACTTATGTTATCCCTCCTCAAGAGGTTGTCTCCTTGATGCATGTTGTAGGTGTTTTACAACACAAATTACATGCCTTTTCCTTCAAGTAAAGCATATAATGCTTGGATTGTATATAATTCTATATATGGAAACTAAATAAGGCATATAATATTCTAGCCTACTTTCCCTAGATAATTTTCATACCTTAGTTTTAATTTTGACTGGAATATAAACCCATATGTCCACCTTAAGAACTATAAACTTAATATGCATTCCCCACATATCAATGAATGTACACTACTAAAATAATTTTATAAAATCATCATGAGTATTGAGACACATTGGTTTTATCACCTACATAGTGGATCCTTGAATTCTATTTTATAGACCGAAGATACATTCCTTATACACTTTATTGATAATAAATTTCCTAGTCACTTAAAATCCCTAAAGTCATTTATGAGTGTTTACCTTCCTTACATAAAGGTAAATCTAAGCCATATTATGATTATATATTATGTTTTAATGTAAGTATACAACACTTAATCTATAATATTGTTGTTCTAAAACTATAATATATCATTTGTCAGGGTCTCACTTTCCATCTTAAAGAGAAGTTTCTTTATGACACGTGATCCTTTCACTGATCTTTGCCTTCAAATTATTAGTTTAGAGTGAAAAAATTTCCCTCCATATGTATCCACACCCTCACATGTTGATATTAATAATCCCACCCTAGAACATTATACTAATGTTGTGAGTGTCTCATCTCCTACTTCAAGAAAAGTCAAGGTTCTATATATTGATAATACTTCATATCCTCATACCACTTTACCAAAAGTTCCCATGAGGCCTCTTATAGATCCTAAATAAAAACCATTATGATTTGAAAATCCCTTCATCATCCACATGATATTTTTATCAACCTACATAATAAGGGCTTAATTTGATTACCATATAATGATCATCACCCTCCTAGTCACCTTAAGCATGAAAAATATTGCTCTTTTTGTAATTATCATGGCATCAATGGAAACCATGACAATGATTGTTATGTATTAGATTAGAAACTTAACCTACTTGAGGAAAAGGGAATTATCTATTTTGATACACAATATTTTTATAGGTATCCTTCTCCTCCTCTAAGGCATTGATCCGCAAAGGGTGCAACCACCTATGATGGTCCTCCCCAAGATGTACTAGTTTCTCAATATCTTATAAGAGGTGTCTATCAGAGACAAGTTCATCATAATAAACCATCACAAAGGCCTAAATACAAATGGGTCACCATAGATAAAAAAATATTTTACAAGATAATCATGTTAGAATTAATAATATATATGGATATGATATGCTAACAAATCCAAATGTACAATCAATTAATAATCAACAAACATTTAACAAGATCTTTGCATCCTTAAAGTCTTGAGTGACCAGTGTCCTTTATCTAATTAGCTTATGTAATCACATCATAGATTAATCACATTATGACATCAATAATCATCAATACCAATTTAATTTCATCGCATAAAGTGTAATACATAAATTAAAATTACTATCAACTAAATTCAATCACGTGAGAAATAAAGCTATAATCAAAAATTGAATCTATATATAAATCCAAATCAAAATTCATGTACAATAAAGGTCATTACCTTTACAAATATCTATAAATTATTGCTATAAAACTTCCTTTTTTATGAATATGCCCATCCCCATGAGGTTAATCCTAATGTCACTACATAAATGGATTATTTGGTAGGAACATCTTTTCTTTAGATGGTTCTTCCCCTCCTCCTCCTCCTCACACACAGTCATGGAGTAGATCTTACATTACCCTTTCTCTTGAGAAAATATATAAAAATACAAAAAAATCAAATAATTGCATAAATACAAAAACATTAAAATATTTACAAAAACATAAAACTATGAAATGCATGTGAATTGTTTTACTATCTTGTTAATTTACATATGTTGTTTGTCATATAGTTTGATAGATGGCATATTTTTCTATATACTTTTTACACACATGCATTCATGAGGTATGTTGAGATTGATGCAGAAATACATAAATTGATACATGATGATAGATGAAACTTATACCCTTCCCAATTGGCCATAACTTTCTGGGGCATCTCCCAAACTATTCGTGTGTTTTTGTTTTAGTACCCACTTCCTTGTTATAAAAAATTACTTATATTTTTATATCTTATTTTTCAGAATAACATGGATAACATGTGTGTTTTGTGTTATGCTAACTTATATTTCTCTATGTGCCTCTAGGCTATTGTTTTATATTGTATCCACTCATTTGATTGTTCAATTGCTTAATTTCCACTATGTATGTGGCATATGACCTTATATATTTTTTTCTTGTGAAACTTTTATGTCCCATTTTTGTGGCTCCATGCCCTTGTATGACTATTTTACATGACATTGTTTGTGTACTTGTATGTGTGATTAATTGCTTTATTACTTATTTTTATGTGGCCTATAGAATTCAGTATGCTTGTCTTATGAAAATTTTATGTCACATGTTTGCATCTCCATGAATCTGATATGAATCTTTTACATGAAATTATTTATGTAATTGTATGTCATATTACTTGTATATGTTTTTCCTTTGTGCTTGTTCACTACTATACATGATTTCCTCAATTATGATTTATTCTTATTGATTGTTGATATATTTTTGTGACTTGGTTCCTATAGTGCACACCAATTGTAGGAACAATATCCCAATAGTGGCCACCCAATACAACCCTCTCAGTGTGATCCAATGTAGAATATCAAATATATCTAACATGGGTACACATAATTTTTAAAATAATACACATTATTGACTCATCTCATGTGCCTCAAAAGAGGGGGTATTAAGTGGGAAATATTATACAAACATTTATGATAGAAACATAATTAAGGATTGGCATACAAAATAACATAGGTCACAACTCAAAAAAGATACAAATATAGAAGAAGAACAAAATTCACTTAGGTACATAGCCATCTACTAGAGATGAAACTGTATTACGTTATGGTCTAGGAAAAATATTTTTATTTTGGGGTAGATTTATAGAAATTTTAGAATTATAATATTTTTGCAGACAATTTCAAGTTTATGGTTTAGACTTATAAATAACAAACATAATTAATAGTAGATTTAATATAATACAAGGGTTATGAGTACTTCATTTCTTCTTCACTACATCATTCACATAAAATTGTAGATATAAGGTATGGAGGCACGTGAATTATTCTTTATCACTGTTCAACATTGAATATATCAAATACATGAGTTATAACACATAATGAGGGAGAGAGACGAACTTCATTCCATTTTCACTTTGTGCTATTACAGACTTGGCCTATATTCATCTCTAGTGGTATGGTTGATGGGGTTAGTAGATATAAGAGTAGATAGACACTCTTTATGTTGTTCTTCCTTTATTTTTGGGCTATTTGGGATAAATATCCTATAACACCTCTCCTTTTGGTGTTGGGTCAAGTGCACTCAACTCCTCTTCTACTTTATTATTTCAAAAATTGGGGACCATCACCCCAAACTTTTTAACTACTCAATACAAATAAAAAAATTAAAGTATAACAATATCGGGAGAGCCTTCCTTAATAAAGTGAACTGTATTCCTTCCATGATTTTTTTTCTTTACTTTAATTTGTAAAATCCATTTGTAAAAGATACAATACTCTATTCAGATTTGAGTTACACTTCAATTTCTTTTATGGTCATTGACTACAATTTGTGTTGTAGGTTTCATCATTGAGCTTTCCAACAACAATGCAAGACTAATAACTTGTGGGAAAAGATAAATTGTGTTTGTACACTTAAGTATATTTTTATTTAATTATAGAATTCTCAATTTCACACTTAGAGGGGGAGAAATGTAGAAAAATAAATTTGGTAACTTATCTTTCGGTAATGAAAAGTTTATCTTTATATTATGAATTGCACACAGTTCCTAAGCCTAATTGACATATTATTATATATATTTCATGATTTTCTTAACTATACACACTAGTATGTAGTTTAATCATTTATTTGCATTCATCCAAAGAAAAATATTACTCACATGTGTCTCACCTAGAATCTAACTTAAACATCATTAATTTATTTTTTGAAACTGCATAATCAGGGACTAGGATGTACTATGGTCTGAGATGATTTGTATGATCTCATTTCATACTCTCTAATGAATCTTGTCTCAATTTGAATATATTTTGTGGGTTCTTTCTTATCTTATTAGTTAGCCTTAATGTGACATCTAACGTATGAAATATTATTTAAGAAAGTGTAATGCTCTTCGTAACTCACCTAACAATTACCTCACATTCTCAAAATCATATATTGTAAATTATACTCCTAAAGCATTTAAGGCTCTCCCAAATATTCATAAAGATTTTATTTTTTATTAGAGTAGGCATTACTTAGTTTTGAAGAACCCAAACTAGTTTGAATAGTTCATTTTCCCTATCCATGAGCCTCTAAAGGTCTTAGAGTCAAGTCATAGCAAGAGTAAGTCACATGAAGCATTAATAAAGTATTTAAGGGAAAAAATTAATAAGTTTATCATATAAACAAAATCAAGTTGTATCATTACCATGAAAGGTAGATATCTATTTATCCATACTTTGGCATGATATTATTTGTGTCAAGAAACATAGGGGGTTGGTTTAGATTTCCATACCCAAATGCATCTACACTATGATAACTATGTAGAGTTTTCTCCCATTTGAAATGAGATGTGGTGCAACACCTATATTAGTTTGGTAGGGGATGACCACCAAGGTCAATATAGTTCCACCCATACATGAATCTCTCCTTTTATTATATAATAGTTTTCATGAAGTACTAGTGTAGGTATTCCAAGATTTCATTTATTATAGGTTAGTCATAGAAGGTTTGAGTACTTGTTGTGATCCGTATTAATAGACTTTAAAGCATATTTCTAAGCCATCGATGATCACAATACATTATAAAACCCTAGAACATGTCGATCCAAGACTATTAGGAAAGAAACTCCATATATATTTCACTTTTTTAATATATTCCATTTCTTTTTAAGTTTTAAGAGTGTTTAATTAATATACATAAAAAATATGAAATAATGTAATAGGTGGATATTATAATTTAATTAACTTCCAACATAATTGTACAAATCAAAATAATGCATTTCAAAGTGACTATAGACCTAATAAATGTCGAAACACAAGGGAGAATTACAATGAGTTGATTATGTGTGGATCTGAAATAATCTAGGTGATCTGAATGAAGGAATAGATTGTTATGAGACTAAAAATGATTCATTATAGAAACTAACACATGAAACCAACCTAGGAAAAACCATATTACTAGGTCGAAATCATTTGTATAGTCTTGAACCTTTTGTATAGTCTTAGACCTACTTGGAATCTCGGTCTACAACTTCACGAGTGCTTCACTAGCTTGGAAATGAGTGTCTCGTGTGTTAGTATTATTCGATCACCTTTAAAATGGCTCTATAAACTCTTCTCAAACCATAGAACCCTTGTAGTGTAAGAAGAAGTTCTGAAAAATAAATTTAGGTGAGTTATGTGTACCTATAGGTACCACTAAAATTTCCACTACTTTGAAGAGGAATAAAATAACACATCATTATCCTAGCATATGATATCTAGCACAATGCAATGAGAACTTGATAAAAAAATCTTTGACAATAATTTGCTTGAGTCGACACTTACTCAAAAACTTAGGAAGGGTCACTTTACTTGCTTGTAGAATGAAGATGAAGACTCCTATACCAGACAGGAGAATTCAAACATATAGATGGTGGTTCCGTAATTGATGTGCATGAGTTTTTTCATAGTTTAGGGAGCTTGAGATGCCTTTTATCTTGCTTTTACATGAGGAGTTCTTAAAGTGTTAGGTTCCTAAATGAGGTATGATTTACTTGCTTATATATAATTTTGAAGGTTATTATGTAATGAAAGGCTAACCAAGGGGATTTATTTTCTCATAAGAATGTGATAGGATATAGAGAATTATCCCAAATCATTTCAATTAAAAATATTATAGTAGGGGTGGCTAGTAGATTGCTATAAATTGATAAAAGTGATGTTTTTGATCGAGATGGAATTTTTTTTTTTACTTTATGGGTCAGAGGATGAATGTTTCTAGATATGATTTAAGTACTTAAATATTAGAAATTGATGATTAAGAGTGTGCAAAGATAAGTAAGTAATTGAAGAGCTATCAGGGTGTGCTAAGAAAGAGTGAGGATACTACAATTTTTATATGCAAGGATGAAATGTCAATATCAATATTGTTAAAGGACACATTTCCAAATTTGAGTGTCTACATTTACCCCCTTTAAGTATGAAATGAAATTACACGCTTAAAGGAAAATATACCTAAGTGTTTAGAAACACTTTTTATTTTCTTTCAATAACTTTGTTTTATAATATTATGTTATGTTGGTATTGGCACACTCTAAAATGAAACTTACAACATAGAGTGTAGTCAATGACCAAGATAGGAAACTAAAATTTAACTTAATATGTAATGAAATTATTATAAATAAATGTAAAAAGAGATGAAAAATATGGAAGGAATTCATTTGTTTATTTTTATAGAGGGAATGTGATCCCATTCTTGTTCCTTAGAGATTTTGGACTGAATCCCGATAAAGAATGGGGGTGACCATTCCCAACTATTCTAAGGATAGGTTGATGTATTTGGTCTACTAACCCAAAACATGAATGCCTAAGATAAAATTAAAAAGAGGATCTGAAGAACCCCATCAAGGAAGAAGACAATGCATTAAATCCATTTAGAAACACGATACTTCACCGTAAGTGCAAAGAGGATAGAAAATTTCTGCCTATGAAAAACTTAGTTGATTTGTTATATTCCATAAACCCAAAACCATACCATTGCAAATAGATATAAGCCCAATTTTGTAAATTATTACATAAAATAGAAAATATAAATAAGGTCCCTATACTCTTCCCATGTGTTGTAAAATTGAGTAGAAACTTATTGCATGTTGAAATCTAAGTGGTGAAAGGAGAACCATGTCCCTAATGTGTCCAAAATTGAAAATAAAATTGAAACATGTGGAGAAATAGATAATGAAACACTTCATATCATTTGAATCTATGAGAAAGTGAGTCAAACTTAGTATAAAACAATATGAAAATGTTGTAACAATGATGAAAAACTTGAGTCCGATATGAATAAAATGCCCTTAGGCAAAACTATATGATAGGGTTAGTGAAAATTCAATGGTCTTGACCAGGTTTTATGCTTTTGACCCCATGTATGTAATGGAAATGTAGAATAAAACCCTAATTGTTTTCCCCTCTTTTTGGGGCATATGTGATAAATAATTTGAGTGCATGGCTCCAAATAAAAGATTAAAAATCATATATGAGTATATGAAAAATTATATATAACCTCGAAAATGAAATATTTGGTGTGTACCAAGAATAAATGTACTTGCGAAGGGTGATGCACATGGTAGAAGACATGACACAAAATAAGAAAAACCAAAAAAAGAAACACGATAACAAGAACAATCTTTATGTAAAAAATAACAATAACAACTAGTAGTGCAAAATCACAAAGCACCCACGGATGCTTTGATCGGGCTCTAGGTTGATCACTCTAGCATCCAAAGCAGTGATTGCACAACATTGAATCATTTCTTGAGTGTGGGACTCGTGAAAATGAGAAAGGACTCTCCAGAGAAGTCCGGTTCCTGCTCCTAAACTACCTACCACAAGCTATTCCGGTGCGGGCAAGCTAATCTAATCCTAATCTTACCATGCCAAGGAGACACGAGAGAGAGAAGGGAAAACAGAGCCTACACTAAAACGGTGATACACCAGAGAAGGAGAAAGTTGAACATCTATCAAAACTGCCATGGAACAAGGAGAGGTGAGCGATGGGAAGGATGGACAGATGCATCACAGGCCTGAGGATAGATTTCACATAGAAAATGTCCCAAAACTCCATGAACATAGCTCCAGACCTGGAATGAACATTAGAACATGCACAAATACCTACAATGAAGAGAGGCAAGAAGAAAACAAGTGAAAAACAAGCAAGGATGGACATATGCATCACAAAACACGTTTTTGTTGCTTCAGAAGTTTACACAGAACATCATTTTAATGGTAAAAGGAAAAAATGCCATTACAGAGCAAGGGAGGAGGTTCAAACTCCATTTTCAACCCTGGAGGAGAAAAGATGAACAACTTTGTAATAATTTCAACCCTTAGAAAGAAGCTCCTCTTTACAATATATAGGAAGAATGAGAGAGGGAAGAGAGAGGAAAGTCAGATCTACCCCAACCATTTCTAGGTCACATTTAGTTTATCTCATTATGGCGTATGGCGAATCCTCGCAAAATGGCGGGTTGTCTAGCGAAATGGCAAACTATCATTGTATTAAAGTTGGTTGTTGAAACGTCATTTCTAGCCATTATCACGTGTTAGAGCCGTTTCTTAACTTCCTCTCTCTGACTGAACCAAAATGCAAGCTTGACCTTAGAATCATGTAGATAATTTCACCATCTTTCCATTTATATAAAGAACGTGAAAATCTGAGCTCTGGATCGAAAGTTATGGCAATCTAAAGATTTAGGGAAAAACAGGCCAAAAATCGGATCGGCGGGAAAAGTTTGAATTTTTCCGCTCGCTCTCTTGGGTCGGACGCCACGTGGCAAGCACTGATTGGACGAGAAATTCTCTCTCCTCTGCCTCCCGTAGGTTTCCCTTTGAAAATTTTGACTTTTCTTACACTTTGGAAAAATTTCATTTTCCCCATGCCCGCCACTTGGGACACGTGGCATCATTTGGTTCGTCGACAGGGGGGGAAAACCTTTACCTTTTAGTTTTTCGGCCAAAACTTTTGCTAAATTTTCTAAGTCCTCCCAAGCTCCGCACTTCCCCCACCTTAGGACACGTGTCCTGTGTCTATTGGCTCGGGCCGACCCTTCAAACCTCGCCCTTTGAACTTTTGGGCCCAAAAACACTTAGTCAAAATTTTTATCGCGCCTCCCCTTGTGACACGTGTCACATTCTGATTCATTGGCGGATTTTCCGGGTCTTCGTGTCCCTCGCGTATTTTTGGCCCAAATGTCCCAAACCGTCTGGGACAAATTTCTCTCGATCCGCCCGATTCGGGCTTCCCTGTCCCTCTTTGAGGTGAAGACACGTGGCACATTTCCATTCGCTCTCGGCTCTTTCGGCTCTCTGCGTCCCGCGTGTACTTTTGCCCGGATGTCCCAAACAAAAGTTCTCTGTTTCGGCTGAACTGGCCAGTTCACGTCCTCCGTGTACTCTTGTCCTAACTGTCCCAGACTACCTAGGACAAATTTCTCTCAATTGCCCGAAATGGACCGACTATTTGCTCTCAGCTGCTTCACCTTTTCACGTCCTTCACGTCCTTCGCGTTTTCATGTACTCACGGCCCGGATGTCCTGCATCGCCCGCACTGACAACGCTTAGTTAATTTTTTCACCTTCAGCTGGTTCGCCCTTTCATGTCCCGCACGTCCCCACGACCTGAATGTCCCTTTGCTGCACGGACCATCTGGCAATTTTTCAGCCGATTCGGGCCCCGACGTCCCAACTGTCCCAAGGACCGCCTAGACTAGGACTTAGCCGATTTTCATGATTTTTCTACCCCAAGCTTGGTTTTCTACATTTTTATCATTTTCTCGACCTGTTGGGATTCCTTCTTGGATGGGAGAGTTAGAAAAGGGGCAGGGACCCCAAAAAACATGATTTTGGGCCTTGAATCAATCTATTTTCTTGGGACTTGAATATTTTGATGCATGTTATCAAAATTACCCTGGGGGTGAATTTTGGATAACAGTTTTGGTAACTCAAATAGGGTCATCTGCCTGCTAGATGAAGTTACCAGGTTCCTGAAGCATCCATTGGGCATGGAGTCATGAGTTGTAGCTTGCAAACTGATCTGAACTTTGAAAATATCCTCTCGAGCCATTTGAAAACCCACTTTGAAATGGAGTCGTTCTCACCAAATTGCCACTTGAAATGGACATGCAAGAGCAAAACCAGCACCATAAAAACTATGTACATAACTAAAATCATACATGCTCCAAATAAAACATGTAGAGTGTGCACAAGCACTTCTTCCTGTGAAGCAAACATATCTACTCTACTCTAATTGGAAGCAAAGGTGGGCTAAACAAACCTTGCAGTCAAGTTGTGAGAAATAGCTTCCCTTTCTCAAAATGGGAAACCATGCAACTGATTTGGAGCTGGTCATGGCTGTTAGGATGAGTGGAAAATCAACAAGAAGCTGGTATTCCACCTAGATCATCAAGGTATTAGCTTAAGGCAATTTCAACACCTCTTTTAGTTGCTCTACATTTGGATTGAAGAGGTATGACAGCTGATCCTTTGTACTTTGTAGCTCACCCTCATGCTCAGAAGCAAGCATGACTGGTTGTGACTTCTCCTTTGGCTCCAATGAAGCCAAATACCTGATTGGGCAAGGTCTGATCCGTTGAGTATGCCCATAGCTTTGATTTTCAACTCCAAAAATGGAGTCTTCTTGTAGACCTTGGATGGATGGTGTGGAAGCAACGGTGAAATTCCTCTGTCCTTTCTCTTCCTCCAATGAAGGACATGAAAGATTAAAATCTTCCAATCTTGATTCCAAAGAGCTGCTATAAGATGCAGGCTGCTGCAAATGAATGTTCTCCTTCATGACAGCAAACTCAAGTGTTTGGAATGTGGATGATGAAAGAGAGAATGGTGAAAACTCAACCGGCTCTTCTCCATCAAAACAGTCCTCCAAATCTGACAGATAAACTGCCTCATGGCTGTCCTGCTGCAAATGCTCCACTTCCTCCATGGTGTCTTCTTGATCTGTAACTTGACCACCATGGTTTCTTTCACCCTCCAACATTGAGTTTGAGAGATCAAACTCCTCTTCAGTATTAGAACTTGAGAGAGGTGAAGTAGAAAGAAGAACTGAAGGTTCTCCTGTAGCCTGCTTTGTGCTCAAAGCCCTTGGATCTGCACTTTTCTCCTCCACAGCTGGAATGTGCTCCTCTTCTTTTGGATCTGGAGCAGCTTCTCCTTCCTCCAATGTTTGAAGACAATCTTGCTCTTGATTGAACTCTTCCTCCAGCATGAAGTTTGTCAAGTCAAACTCTTCATTTGCTGCTCTAAGGGACAAGTTGGGACTGCAAGATCTTCTTGAGCTTTCTTCCTTTATGGCTGATTGTGCAACTTGAATTGAATCAGCATTCCCTTCAAATAGAGTGCCAACATGGACACTACTTTCTGAGAAAACTGACTGCTGATTTGCTTCTTCTTTTTGCTCTTCTTCTGCTGCCACAAAATTAGTCTTAACCACCATTTGTTCAACCTTAGCCTCTTCTGTAGGTTTAACCATCAAGGGGATCTTCTCAATTCCAAATTTAAGAGCCAAACTTACTAAGCTCTTAATCATTTCTTCTTTTCTTGGCTCTTCCTCTTGCTGTCCTTGATGACTGATTTTTGCAATTTCTTCTTCCCCACATGGAATTGGGAATGCAAGAGGAGGGATGGGTTGTAACTCAATTGATTTGGAAATTTTTGTGGTGGTAGAGGAGGTGAAACCTCTTGTTTCTTTGGGGAGAGTGTATTTCTTTTAGCTCTTGTGGAGGGGATGACTGTTTGGAAGGAAAAAGGAAAGAAGAATTGAGGTGTGGTGGAAGACTGAGAGGTGGAGACATGGGATCAACATTTGGGACAACAGATGGGGAGTTTAGAATTTGCAATTCCAAATGAGATGGTGCTGCTTGAGTAATGGGAAGAGAAAGACCAGATGATGGTGTAGAACTTACCCATTGACAAGGTTGTTCAACAACAAGTGTATAGGCCTCTATTTCTACTATCCATTGTGCAAGTTGGGGCAGCATCTTCATCATGAAGTCCAGCTTCTCCTGAGGGCTGAAGTGTCTTGGAAAAGGGCCTCCCCATGGACAAGGAGTCCTGCAACCAATTCTGAAAGCTCTCATTTGAGTTGTTGCTCTGGACTGCACCATCTTTACCTCCATCTTTTGGATTTTCTCCAACAGACCAGCATCTTGCATCTGATTTTCTTCATTATATGCATACTCTTGCTCTTGGAAAGCTCCATAGCCAAAATGATTTTGGCATTGCTACTCATATGGGTATGCATGCTGATTTTGAATTTGTTCAAAATGCTGATTTGGAGGATTTAAAAAACATGTTGGAGGTGGGAAACATTGTTTCTTGTTGTAAATGTGAGTTCCATGATGGAAATGAAGTCATGATTGCACAACTTCATGGAATGGAAAAGAATGAAAGGGATGGAAAGAAGGATGGATGAGAATGGATGAAAAATAGGTCTGTAACTTTAGAAATGGGTTGCTGATCAGATGGAGTCGCGATGTGTTTGCAAATGCCTCCAAAGGCTGAAATCTTCACGAACACACCAACCTACAAAAGATGAAATGGAAGACCTCTAAGGTCCCACCGGTGTGCCAAAACGTTAGTGCAAAATCACGGCACACCCCGGATGCTGATCGGGCTTCTAGGTTGATCACTCTTACATCCAATGTGATTGCACAACATTGAATCCTTTCTTGAGTGTGGGACTCATGAAAATGAGAAAGGACTCTCCAGAGAAGGCAGGTTCCTCTCCTAAACTACACCGCCACAAGCTATTCCAGGTGTAGGAAGCTAATCTAATCCTAATCTAACCATGCCAAGGAGACAGAGAGAGAAGGGAAAAACAGAGCCTACACTAAAATGGTGATACACCGAGAGAGGAGAACATTGAACATCTATCAAAACTGCCATGGAACAAGGAGAGGTGAGCGATGGGAAGGCCGGATAGATGCATCACGAGCCCGAGGATAGATTTCACACAGAAAATGTCCCAAAACTCCATGAACATAGCTCTAGACCTGCAATGAACATTAGAACATGCACAAATACCTACAATGAAGAGAGGCAAGAAGAAAACAAGCGAAAAACGAGCAAGGATGGACAGATGCATCACGAAACACATTTTTGTTGCTTCAGAAGTTTACACAGAACATCATTTTAATGGTAAAAGGAAAAAATGCCATTACAGAGAAGAGGAGGAGGTTCAAACTCCATTTTCAACCCTAGAGAAGAAAAGAAGGGTGGCAGAGTAGAAAAGATGAACAACCTGTAATAATTTCAACCCTTAGAAAGAAGCCCCTCTTTACAATATATAGGAAGAATGAGAGAGGGAAGAGAGAGGAAAGTCAGATCTACCCCAACCACTTCTAGGTCACATTTAGTTTATCTCATTATGGCAGAAGTGGTGAATCCTGGAAAAATGGCAGACTGTCTAGTAGAAACGGTGAACTGTCTGTTGTATTAAAGCTGGTTGTTGAAACATCATTTCTGGCCCTTATCACACATCGAGCTGTTTCTTAACTTCCTCTCTCCAAACTGAACTAAAATGCAAGCTAGACCCTATAATCATGTAGATAATTTCACCAGCTTTCTATTGATATAAAGAACGTGAAAATCCAAGCTCTGGATCGAAAGTTATGGCGATCTGAATATTTAGGGCAAAAACAGCCAAAAAACGGATCGGCGGGCAAAAATTTGAATTTTTCCGCGCTCTGGTCGACGCCACGTGGCAAGTGCTGATTGGATGAGCAATTCTCTCTCCTCTACCTCCCATGGGTTTCCCTTTGAAAATTTTGACTTTTCTTACACTTTGGAAAAATTTCATTTTCCCCCCGCGCCCCGCCACTTGGGACACGTGGCATCATTTGGTTCGTCGACAGGGTGCGGGGAAAACCTTTACCTTTTAGTTTTTCAGCCAAAACTTTTGCTAAATTTTCTAAGTCCTCCCCAAGCTCCACACTTCCCCCACCTTAGGACACGTGTCCTGTGTCTATTGGCTCGGGCCGACCCTTCAAACCTCGCCCTTTGAACTTTTGGGCCCAAAAACACTTAGTCAAAATTTTTATTGCGCCTCCCCTTGTGACACGTGTCACATTCTGATTTGTTGGCAGCTTTTCTGGGTCTTCGCGTCCCTCACGTATTTTTAGCTCGGATGTCCCAAACCATCTGGGACAAATTTCTCCGATCCACCCGATTCGGGCTTCCCTGTCCCTCTTTGAGGCGAAGACACATGGCACATTTCCATTCGCTCTCGGCTCTTTCGGCTCTCCATGTCCCGCGTACTTTTGGCCCAGATGTCCCAAACGAAAGTTATCTGTTTCATCCAAAAGCGGCGATTCGCGTCCTCCGCATATCTTGTTGTCCCAACTCCCCGGGCTCACTGGGAAAAATTTCTCCGAACCGCTGAAATGGGCTGACTGTTTGCTCTCGGCCGCTTCACCTTTTCACGTCCTTCGCGTCCTTCGCGTACTCACGGCCCAGATGTCCCAGACTACCTACACAACAGTTAGTCAATTTTTTCACCTTCAGCCGGTTCACCCTTTCGCGTCCCATGTGTCCCCATGGCCTGGATGTCCCTTTGCTACACGGACCGTCTGGCGGTTTTTCGGCCGATTCGGGCCCCGACGTCCCAACTGTCCCAAGGACTGCCTAGACTAGGACTTAGCTGATTTTCATGATTTTTCTGCCCCAAGCTTGGTTTTTGCATTTCTTCCATTTTCTCGACTTGCTGGGGTTCCTTCTTGGATGGGAGAGTTAGAAAAGGGCCGAGGGACCCCAGAAAACATGATTTTGGGCCTTGAATCAATCTATTTGCCTGGGACTTGAATATTCTTATGCATGTTATCAAAATTACCCTAGGGGAAAGGAGTAAAGCCACAGATGATGAAACCATTAGGGAAAGGAGCACATGAATTGAATTGGATACAAAAAAAGAGGGTTGAAAATTTTTATTATTGTGGAAACTTGAAATATTGAGTCTATATTTGAAAATTTGAAACATTGAATGTTGTGGTCATGGTATTTGAATTTTATTATCTGGATTTGATAGCCTTTTTAAATTTTATTGAGTTTATGCTTATTGGTTTACTCTTAATGGTGATTGCATTAGATAGGGATGAATCATGATGACGTATGTTTCTTGTTTACTTGGATTATCATGAATTGTATGTGGACGTAGATTTAGCTTCAAGCACGATAATTCTTCTTCTCTAGACATTTAAACTTGTTTTAAGATAATTCTTCTTCTCTATACTTGTAATGATATGATCATGATAACATTAGAATGGATATAGATGATGATGAATGATGATAATGGATAATTGTTTTTAAAAAATGGAATGTGTTAGGACAGAGACATTTCTTTAAATTTAAAATAGATAAATAATTGTTTTAATAATAATTGTAGTGTCAAGATTGTGATAATGATATGATATATATGGATGATGATGAATTTTATGTGGACGTAGATTTAGCTTCAAGCACGATAATTCTTCTTCTCTAGACATTTAAACTTGTTTTAAGATAATTCTTCTTCTCTATACTTGTAATGATATGATCATGATGACATTAGAATGGATATAGATGATAAATAAATGGAATGTGTTAAAATGGATATAGATGACATTAGAATGGATATACTTGTAATGATATGATCATGAATTGTTTTTAAAAAATGGAATGTGTTAGGACAGAGACATTTCTTTAAATTTAAAATAGATTAATAATTGTAGTGTCAGGATTATGATAATGATATGATGATGATATGATATATATGGATGATGATGAATTTTATGTGGACGTAGATTTAACTTCTAGCACGATCGTGGATGATGAATTGTATAATGGATCATGGATTATGAATTTTATAGTATGGAAATATCTTCCTCTGTAAAATTCAATTGTGTCATTTTATCCCACAAAGTTTAAAAAATATATCAAAGAATTTTGCAAATATAAAAAATAAATTAAACATAATTGTAAGAAATCAAGAAAGATGATATGATAGGGTTTAACTTACCTCTAGTGTTTTAGATTGCTATGAAATCATCACTGGTAATGTGCTAGATCTTTGTTTTAAGAAAACTCAACACGAGAAATGGATTAGTAGATAGATGGGTGAGTTTCTGACATTGTCACAATCCTCGAAGTACTAGCTTCCTCGGATGGATGTCAACCCATGTTTTCAAAAAAGAAAAATATTGTATTTAAATAAATGTAAATATATAGACCTGTAACATCTTTAATGATAACAAGAGCTGAAAAAAATTTAAAGTGACAAACAATAAGATTAAGGTGAAGAAGATACCTATTTAAAGTTGAAACAATCCATTATCAATAGCTTCTTCAAACTCGATGTTCTCTTCTGTAGAGTGTGACGATGTGCTAATTCCACTGTCAATGTTGGGAACATTTGTACTTGTAGTTGTATTATTCACACATCTTCTTTCGTAAAGGGAATTCCAATGTGTAATTGCTCATCGAAAGGAAAGATTTTCGTGAGTCTTGAGAAACATAACACCTCATGCAACTTTCCATATTTTTATCCAAATTGTTTCTCGCTTTGATTTTATAAATAATAGTGCACTAAAAACCCTTTCGTCCTCCACAGACCCCAAAATAATTGTTTGGCATAACTCATACAATCTAAAATATTCACTGATATCTTCTTGTAAGATAGAACTTTGATAGATTCCTCACCACAACCTTATAATAGCACCAATTTCAGAAGGTTCGTCTAAATTTTTATATTGGTTCCTCATTGTTGTTGCAAAATTTGTTGATTGAAATTTTAATAAATCAGCATTCAGTATACCTTTGATTTCAATACCCTTGAACTCTAAAGTATTTGCAAAATGTTCCATTATTGTACCCATGGATTTATGGAAATGCTTTCTTACAAAGTCAGCACGACCACCTTCAGTATTCCAAAAATTAGGATTCATCACACCCATGGCTTCAAGAATTTTATCTTTAGAGAAACATTCTCTAATTTCTGATGATAAGGATTCTAAAATTTTCTTAAGCTTTATTCTTGTTTCAACTATAACAAACTCAAAGAGATTACGTGTCATAGGAACATCTTCTCATTCCAATCCTGTAATATCTTGACATTTTTGCAAAATGTGTAGTGGTATGTCCCTCCCATTAATAGTGATGTAGAGGTGATCATGGATATTAAATCTCAAATAGTTACTAGGATTTTAGAGATCTTATAAAGTTTACAATTCTCAAAAATAGGTGAATCAAAACTATCTTGGGATCGATAAGATATCAAGACTTTGACATACCATTTTTCTCATCCATATAAAATCCACAATATAGATTAATCTTCCTTGTGCATGCTTCATCAGTGTATTGATCTCCTAAAACATTGGAAGAATACCAACCAATGTAAGCAATGTCTCCAAATTAGTTAAACGGAATAACAATTCCCTCACCCTATCAAATTCATAACAGTATTTGTGCATGAAACTAACCAACGAAGGATACTCCTCACAAACTCTACATGCAGGTTCATACAAAGAGATCCATCTACTCTCAACATCTTTCAAAAAAATTCCATATGTAATTCCAATTGCAAATTTCTAGAACTCAAGAAATCACTTTGGGCTGCTTGCCATATAGGCATGAAGTTCTCTTATAAGGTCTTCTAATTTAGCAACATTTTCGTGGTTGCTTACCATTTTATACGCTAAATTCATTTTGTGAGCCATACAATGAATTGGTAGCATATATGGGGCCACTATTGTTTGTAATCTAACACACAACCCTGTTCAGTGACCCTACATGACAGATGCACCATCTGCTCCAACGCATACCAAATTTGTAGCAATTTCATAATCAATCATTCCAGCAATATATTTCAAATGAGAAACAATTATTTTATGTAGGTTTTCGGCATTACAGTTTTCAACCATTTTCATAACACCCAATAGATGAGGTGTCCTTATATGATTTTCTAAAGTATAGACATGGATACATACCCATGCAGTGTTGTCAACTATTGTCACTTCATCAATTGAAAGAGAGATAAACTTTGATTTTTTTACATTCTCTTTCAAATCTTCCTTCTCTATCATCAAAAGGCATTTTTCCATTTCCCATCCACTGCTTGTAGACCAATAAGACCGAGGTACATTTAGCATTCCATTATATTGATACAAAACTTTGAAATTGGTCTTCCTTTTTTAAGTATGTGAAATAGAGTAGAGAATTTGATGAGTTTTGCATGTGGATTTGTTTGATTCATCTTACCAATATGCGATGTGATCATTCCTCCCTTTTCCAAGAGATGTCCGTGTTTTTCTGCTCTGCCTCATATTCCACTCACGTGATCTAACATGCATGCATTATTTTTAGTTTTTCACCTGTGTGTTTTGATTTTCTCGGCCATCTCGCCCTTAATACGATCAAATATTGTTTTCCATAATGTTTTTCTATAGTGTCCAACTTCATTTGCATTTTTATTGCTTTCCCAATTTCCATATACATATTGTACATGTACATTCAGATGGGATATCTTCAGAATTAGATGATTGTACATGTTCAATAAATGGAAATTTAGTTACCCAATCAAACTTATATGACCTGCCAATGGTCCACATATTCTTGTTCGTTTTCAATGTTTTACTTTTTTGAGTAGAATTTTGAGTAATATCACAATCACCTGGTTTCCTCTTTCGTGAACCGAATTTTGAATTTGATATTTGTGTTCCATTTTGCTGATTATTTATATGTGTGATATCTTGATGCACTTCTGAGTTGCACCCCAATAGGAAGAATATCTTTAAGATCTGGCATATTATCATAGGTGTCATTTGTTTGATACTGTGCAGAATGCATGTCCACCTTAATAATACCTTCCACACAGTCAATATTCTAATTCTTTGTGGTGGAATCTTTATGGTTGTTGGTATTTTCAATATCTGTATCTGTAGAGTTTCCAAAATACTTGAACACCGATTTATAAGATTTATTAGTTACTTTTAGGGTCTTCGCATTCTTAGGACTAGCACCTTCCATTATTCTGAACAGAGTCCTGCGTTAGCAAAAGAACCAAGTAGTGACTTCCTGTTGCACATCAATAACTAAACCTTTTCACGCGTTAAAAGCACATCAATAATCCTTGTCGCATGTCAACTAGGTGTCAACCGAAATTTTCATGCATCACCAAATCGTCAATTGCTTATGCCCTATCACACGTCAACTTTGTCCCTGTCGTGCGTCAATTACTTATGCCCTATCACGCATCAACTCTCTTTGTCATGCATCTATAATATCTCCTTTTTGTGCATCTGCGCAATACCTCTTTATCACACGTCAACTATATCCTTGTCGCACGTCCAACAACTAATTCTAACAGCTAATAGCAATCTCTCTGGTGCTTAAGAGTATGTGAGTTCAAACTTCACGGTATTGGTAATTTGGTAAGCTACTTGTGGTATACTACCTGAAAAATCACCTATGTTTTTATAGGAGATGTTTTCAAATGAATGTGAAGCTAACCCCAAAAAATATATATACTGTATATTTTAGGCGAACAGGACACCGACCTGCTCTGAAAAAATAACCTTTTTAAATTTTCCTAAAATAAAATTTTTGCCATATTATGAATATTCACCACTAAAATTATCCCCGATGGTGAAGGTTTAACAATGGTATGATTTTTTGGGTATAGGCTAGGGACCACGATTGTGGATGAGAGATACCTACCACTTCTATTACTAGTGGTATGAGGGATCGTGATGGCGGAAGAGTGATGTCACATTATAGATGTCTACCTTATTGGGGTCGAGATGATATAGGCACATAGTTTAGGAGCCAATATTGATGGTCATTGTACATACCCAATTTTTCCCCTCTTTTCTTGGCCTTTTGCTCTTGATGATGAAACCACCGCCTGCGTAGGCGGCGGTCTCGTGATGCCCGCCACTGATCGGGCGGCGGTCTGTAACCACCGCCTTGCTCGAGTGGCGGTCCTTTACGCATTTTTCGAAAAGTGTTTTGACGTGACTCACGTAAAGATCAACGTTTCACCAGCTTTTCCTTGCAACTTGGGCTTGCATTTATGTTTTTGGTCCCCTGGAATAGTGTTTGGCCATTGTTTATAGTTTTAGAGTTCAGTTTGGTTTTGATTTTTGGGTGAATGAAAGCTATAAATAAATGGCTTGTGCTCAAGAAAATGGCCCTGAAGTTTGTCTCTGAATTTCTCTTTGCAATAGACTTAGCTTTCATTTTGCTTAGAGTGCTTGGTTTAGTTCATTATACGTCTAGTTAGCATTGTTCAACTGTTGGTAAGCCACATATCCAGCTTGTGCAAACGGTGTTGTTGTTTTATCCAATCCATTGGAGTAGAATAGCTTAGGAAGCCATTAAAGTTGCAGGTTTTGCTCTTCAAACAGGATAGTTTCGAGTTACGGACGCTTTATGTTGCATGACTCACAGTAAATCCCGCTAGGAATTGCATAAGCCAAGCTCTGTACTCTTGCGCTATCCCTCTCCTACTCACATTATATTCAGTCTGCATTCTGAGCTGTCCTTGTCCCAATATCTACTTCTGTCGATGCTAGCATTACACGCTTTTCTGGATCCACGTGAACACGAAAGAACGAGGAGATCACACTGAGGGGACAAGATCACACACACCATCAGATTCGCCACTGTTCTGCGGAATCCAGGTTTTAACTTTCAAAGTTCTAGTTAGAATCATATCAAATAAAGTAGTTAATTGCTTCATTTCAGTAAATTCTATTCTCGATATTGCCAGGGAAGCTGTGGGGATTGATAGTTTCTGAGAAACTATGATTCACTCCTCACTTCTGAGGTAGGATCGAGAATCTTGCAAATAGATCAAGCAAGTTATTTAGAATAAATCTACAAATTACAGGAAAATAACTACACTCGGTTATTTTGTTTGTTTTAAATTGTTATTTAGTTGTTATTTCTAGATACGTTTAAATAGCTACTTTTCTTCTTAGAAAGTTAAATACAAAAATAGAAGTTATATATGTTTTAGATAGTTAAAATTTGTTTTGTTGCAGTTAGATTTACATTTTGTTTTGTATGACAATCACGGGACCTAGGGAGCCCAGGGAATACGTATTTGAGCCAATCGTGCCTCAACCCAACCTCATCACAGCAATAGTTGACATAGACCAGAACCTTAGAATACAAGTCTTCCAAACAACAACAGATTTACAACTGATCAGTTCTCAGTTGAGAGGGTTAAATATAGAAGACGACCAAGCACACACGTTTTGGTCAAATCAACCGAACTACAGATTGCCCTAGGCAAAACATTCACATGACTGTAGAAGGGTTCGAAAGAGAACAAACCTTTGGTTGTGATCCTTTGGTCCCACAGCCAGGTGCAGGAGACACTCTCACAGACATAGATAGTAGCTTAAGAATCCAAGTTGCACGAACACCTGTGAGGTATTCCAGAAAATCACGCAGTTATTGAGCTTAAACATAGAAGCTGAGAAAGCGTACGATTACTGGATACTAGGGATTAGGACTTGATTTCGTACATGACCATAACGAGACGCGCAACCAAGAGTCTACGGTTGTGATCCACAGATCCCACAGCCTAACGAATCCACAAGTCAATCAGATATAAACACTGGCCTACACACACTAGTATTCCAATCCACTCCACTTCCACCCATCATCATCGAACAATTGTCCTTACTAGATATAGCGGCTAACGAAGCTAGAGAATTTTGGACTAGGCCAGAGAATCGTCCGTAGAGTCAATTGTATTCCACCATCCACCATATGACCTTATCTGGAGACATACATGAAACTATCCCAGGTCATTTCCCACGTATTCCACAACCCATAGATCGAATCACGCCAAGCTCGATATTGATTGGAGCCTTCGAGTAGTCATCCTTTCCGATCGATCTATCACACCAGTCCAAGTTAGAAGGGCCTTCTTTGCCTTAGATTCACAAATTCCATTAGTGCGTATCGAAGACATTAGATTGCCTAACTAGTTTGTCTGCATCCCACGCATATTCCATCCCCACCAGCTGTCTCGGCACGACCTCGGGAGGTCGGGTACGTGGAAGAGTTACCTGTAGATTCCCACGCTCGCTTGTCACTTTTCCGGCGTACAAAATTGGTGAACCCGATGTGAAACAAACAAAATTAGTGAAGCTGACGTAAACTTCCTACTTTCTCATTCGAGAGTCATAGTATCACGTGTTCTTCCAAGTTTAGTTTACTTTTCATCTTCTCCGCCTCATTAGCCTTTCACAAATCACCTTCGCTCCTTCCCATTATTCTGCGGGTATTCATATACCCCCCGAATATGTCGGGATTCGATGCATATGGCAGACCCCTCTTGGGTCTTGAGGCATACTACGCCCAACAAATAGGCAATCATCACCCTCGCTCTCAGTATGGGGCGATAACTATTCAACTAATCAGTTGTCAACACAAACCCCAAGAATCAGATATAATTCATCTTTTCAAACTGAGGAGTTAGATCAACCCCTCGAACGCAACAAACAGAGCCTTCAGGCTCAAACAATATGACGTTCTTGGAGAATCTAGTTCGTCTCCTCGAGATCTACTTAGACCACAAATTAGTAGACAATCGGCCCATACAGTCTTAGATGATGAGCAGTCAATACGTTATCCTAGAAGTGAACAATGCTCTCGGGGTATGTACCCATCTATAGGAGGTTTACAAATACAACCCGAGGTCTCTTTTCAAGAAAATACCTCTATGCCACTACATATAGGAAATACTCTCAGAGAAACTTGGCAAGATAGCAATCGGTTTATAGCGGGATATCACATGCCTATCTGACACCGGGTATACAACAAATGCCACTAAGGCAAAAAGCACCGTGACTTCACCAAATGAAGTCATTTCAACGTTAGTAGAAAAAGTGAGAGGGTTAGAACTTGCTCAAGCAAGTCAAAATCCTCATTTCATGCAAGCAGGAAGTTCCAATCCTCCATACCACCCTGGCCAAGTAGATCTCCTCACAGGAGTAGGCACGTTAGGCATGCCTCCTCAGTATCCGCAACAAATGCCAACAAGGCCCATCATCTCTAACACTATTCCTCCCGGTCTAGTATCAAACAATCCATTACTAGACAATACCCCGTCATACTTAAACATGTACTCCAAATCACCACAAGGAGATATGTTCTCCTCTCTCGGCATTTTGGCTCAAACACAGGGACTTCCCTATGCCCCTGCCAATGCATACGCTGCGCCATATCAACAACCCATCCCACCACCACTCCCTCAGCAACCACCATCAATGGTCGAAACCTATGCGATAGGGACTTATTCAGAATATCTGAAAGAGCCCTTAGACTTCGCCATACGAGGCATCATGCTTCCAAGACCCCTTCCCGATTTACCCAAATACAAAGGTGAGGGAGATCCAAATGCACATATCAAAGCTTACGCTACAGCCATACGTGAATTACTCCCTTGGGATGGGGTTGTTGCTAAAATATTCCCCAAAACCTTGGAAGGCATTGCTCTCGACTGGTATTATAGAATACCTGAAGCCTCCATCCATTCATTTAAACAACTCGTATCAGAGTTCATTAAGGCATTCGACATGAACAAACTGTTAAGAACAGGAATCAGGGAATTCTTGCACATCAAGCAAGAACACAACAAATCTGTCGCCCATTTCATCCAGAGGTGGCGTACAGTTCTTTATTCTTTAGCAAGTGCTCCAAACATGGATCAGATGGAACTATGTGATTTATTCCTTCATTCTCTCAGCAGAGAGGTGAAGGAAGAAGTCCAGAAGTTCCCACTAAGAACTTACGATGAAGTACTTGAGAGCGCTCTTCGAATAGATCAAGCAGCGATAGATAGTGGTCGTAAGACATATGGAACAAACGGGAGGTTAATCACCCCCAATCAGAACACTACAAATTATCCCACTACCTAAACGTCAATCAAGGACCTAAAATCCTTAACAAAAATCGGGGTGTAACAACGGATGGAGTAACCGACCAGCCCAAGAAGGTAAATGTTGTCAATACTCCATCACAAACAAACAACCAACAAAACAACAACTTTACCCCGACAATCAATACAGTGGATTTTAACCATCCACAACAACAACAACAACGGAAAAATCCTATACAAGGGCCAAGCCAAAACTCATTTGGTTATCAAAACCAAAGCCAGAAACAAACACAAAATTTTAATCCTAATAGGCAACAGTTTGATCAGAATTTTAGGCCACAATATACACCAAACCAACAAAATAGGAATTACAATCCCAATTCTTATTGTGGTTTCCACAAAATTTGGGGTCATGATACTAGAACGTGTCGTGACTACAATAAATTCATGCAACGTTTGCCAGAAGAACAAAGATAGTTCTTCACAGATTTGTTTTTGGCAGATCCCATGTCACCACCACCACCAAATACGCTCGCAGGGGTAGTTTCCCCTCAGAATGCTCCCCTCAAGATCTTTAACGATCCACTCCCAAATCATGATAGCAACAGGCTGAATCCAACTGGAACAAACAAAAGTGCAATGACGGGAAACAATGATCATGAAGCCTCGACTTCACTAAATCCATCAGTTGCGCCACAGTTAGGAAGTCAACCGAGACCCAAGATAGTCAGTTTGGTAGAATTAGATGCTGAACTACCTATCGAAGCTATAACAAGAACACGAGAATATTTCTCTCAACCGAGCCCAAGTCATCTGCCAGAAACGGATAAGAGTCAACAAATAGTAGAAAAACCCGTGGGTGCCTATGATTTAATTAGTGACCTAACAAAGACCTTCTCACACATTTCATTTTTGGATTTACTAAAGAACTCTCCTACTCACAGAGCTGCTCTTTTAGAAGCATTAGGTTTAGGTCATCTAATTAACATCACTCCACCTCCTGAAACACAAGTAAATCACGTAGATTTTGATATCCACCCTCCGAGGCAGCCGGACAAGGATATCAAATTCATATTTGAAATAAGTAAAATGCCTACATATGCTGAGATCGCACGCCGAGGTGATCCATCCTTACACTTACAAGTATGGGTTTATAATAACTATGTAAAATGGGCAATGGTTGACGATGGGGCCGCAGTTAACATAGTCCCTTTCTCTTTCCTCCAAAAACTAGGATATGGGGAAACAAACTGTTCCACCACTCGAAATACATTGAGAGGCTATGATAGCCTTAAAGCCACTTCGATAGGAACTATAATACTACCGGTCACCTTAGGACCCAAAACAATCCTAACTGAGTTTTATATTATAGATCGGGAAACTAATTATAATATGATACTCGGCCGACCATGGATACACCGAATGAAGGCAATCCCTTCTACGTTATTTCAAGAAGTAAGATTCTTGCATCTAGGAAAGGTATTTGTAGCCAAAGGTGATCCAAAACCTTTCGATTTGCACCTAGCTGATTTAAAGAAAAGACCAGGTGTGCACTCAGAATTTGAACTTCCGACAAACCAACTCAATAAACCCACTGACCCAAAACCAGAGGAAAAGTTGGTACCTACGACGGATCTTGAAACTATCAGCATAGCCAAAACAACCCCAACCCCCAAAGATAAGGCTAAAACTATAGAAACGGTATCATTAGGGACTACTGCAAAAATCGTTGAGTTAATAGAACAAGATTCACCAATGTTCTTACCATTTGATTCAGTAGGCATAGGATATTCCCTAGGTGTTGGTTCCCTTCCAGTAGAGGACCTCTGCATGGTAGAAGTTGAGTGCGCAAACACAACAGATACCCCAACATCTATACTCCCGGCTAAATATTGGACTCTCCATTTCGATGGAGCTAAATGCCGTTATGGAGCGGGGGCAGGTATAATTCTTACTTCGCCCGAAGAGAAAGTCCTACCATTTTCCTTTAAGCTAAACTTTGAATGCACAAATAATGGCGCTGAGTACGAAGCCCTCCTCCTTGGCCTCACCTTAGCCAAAAGAATTGGTATTGATAACCTCAGAGTCTTAGGAGACTCGCAATTAGTGACAAACCAGGTTTCCGAAGTATACGAAACCAAAGCCGAACACTTGCAGCTTTACAAAGAAGCCGTATTAGATTTAAGCAAGGCGTTTAACTTCATATCCATTGAAGCAATCCCACGAGAGAAAAATCTTCTCGCTGATTCAATAGCAACTTCAGCATCACGTTTTACTCCAAGCAATGAGTTAGAAGATACCCAGTTCACGGTGTCCATTCGTGATGAACCATTGATAAAAACAATGACAAATCCCCTTTCAAGCGGAAGTGAATCTACCATCCTAGACCGTATTGATAGTGATGCGGCTACTTTGGATTACTTAAACACCTATGCAGCACTACATCTCTCCTATCATATGCTAGATTTATCCTTAATTCCACATTCGTCTTCCTACTTTAGAAATCCCATGATGGATCTTCCCTCACAAATGGAACCTAGCATATACGCAGTAGAAAATGGGGATGATTTGGATTTACCTCCAGCACCACCTGAGTTCGAAGAGGTAATGCCTCTTTGATCGAAGAAACAATCGATGTCAACATCGGGACAGAAGATGAACCGAGAATATTGAAACTAGGATCCTCGTTAACCCCAGAAGAAGTAGAAATACATACTCAGATCCTCAAAGAACATCAGAAGGCGTTTGCATTTAATTATAAGGAGATGACAGGAGTCGCACCCCACATTGCGGTGCACAACCTCGTCACTAAATCAGATGCAAAGCCAATTAAACAAAAATCAAGACCCATGAAGCCCAAGGTAGCTCTCATGGTAAAGGAAGAGGTAATAAAACTCCTCCAGGTAGGATTCATCAAACCAGTCGACTACTCCCAATGGGTATCTAACATCGTTCCCATTCTCAAGAAGAATGGAAAGATACGCATCTGCATAGATTTTCGAGACATCAACAAAGCATGTCCTAAGGACGACTTCCCATTACCATCCATAGATGTCATTGTTGATGCAACAACTGGATTTGAACTTTTGTCTCTCATGGATGGATTCTCGGGATACAATCAAATCAAAATATCTGAGCAAGATCAAGCTAAAACTACGTTTATAACTCCTTGGGGAACCTATTGCTACTGTTGTTATGCCATTCGGTCTCAAAACACTGGTGCTACCTACCAGGCAGTGACTATGATATATATTCCACGATTTAATTCATAAAATCATGGAGTCCTACGTAGATGACTTATTGGCTAAGGCCAAGAAGCGTTGTGACCATCCGAAGTACTCCGCGTCATTCTTTCACACCTAATAGAATACGGAGTCACACTAAATCCAGAGAAATGCGTCTTTGGTGTAACAGGAGGAAAGCTCCTAGGTTACATCATATCATCACGAGGGATAGATGTTGATCCAACCAAAATTCGGGCTGTCCTCGAAATGGTCCCACCTTCGAATGAATCTGGAATCAGATCATTTCTCGGAAAACTGGGTGCAATCCAGAGATTTATCCCGGACTTAAGCTTCGCCATTCATCCAATCAACAATTTACTCAAGAAAGACTATAGCATTGATTGGACCAAAGACTGTAATGAAGCCTTTGATGCAGTTAAGCATTTCCTATTATCACCACCTACGCTAATGCCACCAAAGCTAGATCACCCATTAATTTTATATTCACGAGCTACCAATGTCTCGTTAGCTTGTATGTTGGCCCAAGAGGACGATGACAAGAGAGAACGTGTGATTTATTTCATCAGCCGAACACTGCTTGACTATGAAACACACTATACATAGGCAGAATGAGAATGCCTTGCCATAGTCTTTGCTACTAAACGCCTAAGACATTATATGCTAAACCAAGAAACAAGGGTCATGGTAAAAATGGACCATTTACGAACTTTCCTCACACAAGGGTCCTTGTCTAAAAAAGGTTGGACGTTTTATAACCTTAATGGGAGAATTCAAATTAACATTTGTAAATCAGAAGTCGGTTAAAGGAAAAATCATCACAGATTGGTTAGCTGACAACCCATTAGACGGAGGCCATTTAGTAGATTTAGACTTTCCAGATGAGTGCGTATACTACATCGAAACCCGACCCTCTATCTCTGAGTGCCTTTGGTACACGGATATCATTAATTATATCATGGACCATACGTACCCAGAAGGAGTTACACTGCAACAAAGAAGGCGGTTACGCATTATCGTAGCTAAATACGTCATTATAGAGCAAGTGCTCTACCAAAAATCATTCGATGGAATGCTCCTAAGATGTGTCGACACGGAAGAATCCAAGAAGATTCTCCATGAATCTCATAGTGGAATATGTGGAGGCCACTTTGGTGGCCATGCCACCACTCGAAAAATACATCGAATGGGCTATTTCTGGCCCACTCTAGAACATGTGCAATAATAGAGTTTGTACGCAGGTGTCATAAGTGCCAAGAATTCTCCCATGAGATTCATATGCCGGCCAAGCTCTGCAACCAATCGCTACTCCATGGCCCTTTTCTACATGGGGTCTAGACTTAATAGGGAAATTCTCTCCCTCATCCACCAGATGGCCATAATTTTATAATCACGGCCCTTTGAATATTTTACCAAATGGGTAGAGGCTATGCCTCTTACTACTATACCTGGTTTTGTAATCGCCAAGTTCATTTTGAACCAAATCATTTGCAGGTACGGTATCCCGCAAATCATTATCTCTGATAATGGAACTTCTTTTAAGAATGAAGAGGTTCACAAACTATGTAATAAATTTAAGATAAGCCATCATACGGCTTCCTTGTATTACCCTCAAGCCAATGGATAGGCTGAAGCGACAAACAAGACACTGAAAGCCATTCTCCTTAAAACGGTAAAAGAAAACAAATGAGATTGGCATTTGAAGTTATATCCGGCCTTGTGGGCCCACCGAACCTCAATAAGAACACCAACGGGAGCAACTCCTTTCTCACTAGTATTTGGGGCAGAAGCAGTTCTCCCACTTGAGGTCGAAATACCCAGTCTCCGCATTTCACTACAAGGGATTCTGGATGAAGACGCTTATAGAGAAGCACGTCTTTCCCAACTAGAAAGCCTAGATGAAACTAGGTTAGATGCTGAACAGTGGCATAGAGCTTATCTTTGACCGAATGTGCCGGCAGTATAACAAGAAGGTCTATGAATGCGACATATACGAAGGTGATCTAGTTCTAAGGCTAGACAGCCGGATCGACAAGAAGACCGGCGAAGGAAGGAAATTCCGGCCCAAATGGTTGGGCCCATACCGAGTCATGAAAGACTACGGAAATGGTGCTTACCTCTTATGTACGCTAGAAGGTGAGGAATTTGGTGAAACAGTCAATTCCCTGCACCTCAAGTGATTCTACGCATAAGCAACTAGCACTACTTATATAATTATCTACATTGCATCTTCATATAGATTAAGATCATTTTGTCCACTTGTTTCTTACATAAATGGTGATCAAGGAATCTATCCTCAAAGTAATTCATTACAAACTCATGATGTTGTTGGCATAAACTTTCTAATCATACCTCTCCATTTTCATGATATCATCAAATCATCTCAGAATCATTTTATCAAATAAAACTCGGACATGACGAAGTCTTAACGGTAACCATACCAAGATCTGCAAGTTTATTCTCGCTTTGATTTCTTCTTAGGATAGGTGCCTTACCTATGGTCTATTCTAGAAGCTTCAGGGTGTCACATCTATCCCATATGTATATCTCTTTGGAAATAAGCACATACTGACATTTTACTCAAGAAAACAAGTCAACAAGTGATTAAACATAAAATTTTAATTTTACACATTTCCTTGCCCCACCAACCTTCGGTGATGAGCTTGCGTCTCTTACTAGTGACGTAGGGTTGGGAAAGGATGGAAATGCCCTTACTCACCTATGCCTTGCCCACGGTGATAAACCCACGCTTCTTACTAGTAGCGTGGGGCAAAGTACAGGGGGTCCTCTTGACAAAGCAAACGTTAAAAGTCATAAACAAACAATTCAAACTTTGAGTCAAAAATGAATGAATCAGATGTTCAAAATTCCAAGAGAGTTAAAATCCTAAAAACCCAGATTTTGTCTACTATGTGGCCATCTACGGATCTAAGTCTAGATAAACCACAAAGTAAGTTGCATTCTAAACTATGAAGTCACTCGGGTAGAGTAAGCTTGTAGTTTCCTATTTGGTTCCACCAAAGCTTTGTCTGTCTTTCATCACTATCATTTCAGCTACACCTCATAACTTGTGCCCTTTCTAGCTCTCGGTGATGAGCCCTCGCATCTTACTAGTTGCGTGGAGTTAGGAGTGGGGCAAGTTTATCTGTTCATCATACTGGTTTGTATTCATCACTCTGCAAAACAAACATGAGGTATCCAAAATTGCTTACGGAAGCTAAGATTCAAAATCACATTACATCTACATATATCAGCATCATGAAATACACAAAAAGAAACAAACATTTGCATCATCTGTTCTCCATTGCATACATTCTAAAAAGCATATAAACATACATCGTAGTATACATAGAAAAGTTGGAAATAGAAAGGAAACCATGAGTGCCAAGATTCTGATCCAAAACAAATGCATATATATAAATAATCAATGTTTATGTACAATGCCATCATGCTCTAAGCATGGTCAAAACACTCAAAGAGCCCAGGATATACAAAGAATATATAATACAAAATACACGAGAGCCAAGTGGCCTCTCAATCCCTACGTGACCCCTCCGAAGGTGCACGCCCATGCCTAGGACTCCGGCTACGCCGGCGCTCTGAATGCACAGAGGGATCAGGATCCCGAGGGGCAGCCGCAGCCTCACCACGAGAATGACTCCTCATAAGGCACTCAGTCGTCCTATAGCCCGCTAACTCAGTGCGGAGGGTCGACACCATCATGGCCACGTGCCAGACAGGAGCAAAAATGTCGGTATGCCTACCGGCTGCTGAAGGCTCCCCAGCGTCCACGGACAGCTCTGCGCGGGTCCTATCCATGGGGATCATCAGGGAATCGGTACATACCCTACGGATCAAATCCCACCACTCATCAACAGTCTCTGCAAACAAAGGAGAAAACGAATTAGAAACTAAGCAAGAGGCTAAAAGATACAAAATAACAACTAAGGAGAGCCTACAAATAAACATTAAAAGGGAGAAAGGGTAACTTACTTGGATCCCGGGGCCTCAAGATGGGTCACTTTGGGCCGGCACTGCCGCGGATGCCGCTGCCGAGAGGGGCTGCTCTGTGGCGGGGGGCAACATGTCATCCTGCGCGGACTCATCCTCTCCACCATGGCCACAGGGAGAGGGCTCCTCACGAAACTAGAGTATCCCTCTCTGCGCTCTGCTCAGCCCTCTCTGCCTGCATAATGTCCTGAGTGTCATGCCACTCAGGATCGTTGTCCTCGATCTCCTCCTTTGTCCCTCCCTCTGTGAACTCCTCAGACTCAGAGTCGATATCAATAGGGTCATCACTGCTATGAGCAGGACCGCAGCAATCTGAAGCAAAGGTGCCCGAGGCGCACCGGCTCTCCCTCTAGCACGAACTATCCTCCTGGCTGCAATGGGAATGCCAGGAGTAATCATTGTCCAACCTCGGCCTCTAGGCCCCCTGGCCTCGCGAACTGATCTATAAACTGGTGCCACTGGGGGAAGCATACCCATGTATGGAAGGCCAAACTGCTGAGGAACTCGGCCAAAGGGGTGCACCTCCACTCGTCCCACTCTATCAATAAGCTGCCCTGTGGTGGAGCAGGAAATCAAGGTAAGGGCCTCCTCACCCCATATACCGGCCATGGTCTGGTATGGTGTCGCCTCCATATCGGCAGTAGTCAGGGAGGCAACTGGCTGATGAGGTGCTCTAAGCACCGACATGTCTATCCATCTGGCTGCCCTAACAGCTCCAGGATCTGCTACCTCCACACCCCTGCCATAAGGGATGAAGTGCTCATAAACCCAACTCATGACTAGGGTCGGGTGGCTCAGTGACTGCCCCTGTAAATGCACCACCCTATATAGATCATGGTAGGTGGTCCCAAGAATATCTGTACCCCAAGCGTATATCCGGCCATGCCCCTCTATCTGTGCAATGATAGGGGCCCAACAGTATAGCAATGTGTCCCCTCCCTTGTCCCCGATCAACCTCGAGGCAAGGATCCCCATGATGGCCTATCGAAATATGGGGATAGGCAAAGAAGGAATGGATCGAACTCTCACCCCCTTCTTCGACCCCGTGGAGATGGTTGCATCTCCCATATAAGTCACCCACTGTGCAATCTGTGCCCGTGAGCCTGTTGTCTCCAAAGTGAGTCACCTCCCGATGATCGGGACCCCCAGAATGCGGTAGACGTCCTCCAATGTAATGGTCCACTCGCCACGGACCCCTAGCAATCGGAAGGTGTTCCGATCTGCATCCCAGTAAGAGAATAAGTCACAAAGGATGTGACTAGATGGTGCAACATGGGGCATGCGTGATATGCGCAATATGCCAGCCCTCTGAAGTGTGTCCTCCTCATCCTGTGAAAGGGCATCTAATACCCCTGGGAGCCAATCACACTCCCTCTCTCTGCTCCATCGGATGTACTCCTCTCTCGCCTGCATACACCCAAAAACACACAAAACAGAGTAAGTTAGCATCCGAACAATACTGAGAAAGTCATAAAAACACGTAGAAATGCTAAAAATATAAATGCAACCTCAAATATCAGTTCCTTTTGCATTACATGCAAAACCACGCCCCACGAGCGGGAGGTTTGGTTTTAACCTTTCTTAAAGGTCATGCGCGCTACCTTAAAGGCGGCGGTCATGTAACCGCCACCACCACCAGCCGGGCGGCGGTCGTGGTCCGAAAACCCACGCGGGCTTTTAACCTAAAAAGGCCTAAAAAGTGCTAGAAAAGACCATTTTAACTAAAAACAAAGCCTACCCAGTAGGCGCCCCCCCTAGGTGGACCTTTTGAACCTAGCATTTTCAAAAATTACCCCCCCATTACAGAGTATTTAGCATTTCAAAATTAAGGGAGGAAAAACAATAAACTGAAGAAAACTAACCTGTGATCGCTGAGGTCGGTGTTCTGCATACGTGGAGGCATGATCACGATCTCGCTGCGGACGTTTCGACTCTACTCACGCAAGAAACCGTCACCGTGGGTCCCAGAGCTCAAAATCAACCAAATCGACTCGCACAAATGAATAGGAAAATGGGCCCACTTTCATATATATGGCACTCTGTTTCATTTTAAAATAACTTTTTCACAGGTTTGGAGCGCTGATGGAGGTAAGTTCCTATCCCCACACAAATGGTACGTTCTCATTCCCTGTTATTCTTAGCATTTATTTTTCAAACTATTGTATCTATCTGCACTTGAGTTCTCTTTTCATTTTGCAGGTAGCGGGAATTTTGGATGGCGTCATTTCAACACACGGACGTGTCAGGTATAACTTCTAACTTCCCATTTCGGGACTGCCATACTCGGACCCACCGTTTTACGCCTCTTCATGGCTAAAATGCTTCTCAGGGGGCAATATGTACGTACCCAAAATTGTAAGGTCTTGTATCTTTGCGGAGCAATGTAACAAGTGCCCCAATGATGATACAGGTCTCCTCGCAAGGTGTTCGGGATCGGAAAAGCTCTCGGAGTATGCGTTAACATCCCGCATGCCCCGCTTAGCCCCCGCGTCCTTTGTTTTTCCTTTTTCCCCTCTTTTCTTGGCCTTTTTCTCTTCAGTGACGAAACCACCACCCTACATGGGTGGCGGTCTCGTGACCGCCGCCCTGATCAAGGTGGCGATCTCGTAATCGCTGCCTCGCCTCGGGCGGCGGTCCTTTACGCGTTTTCCAGAAAGCGTTTTGATGCGACTCACGTAAAGATCAACGTTTCACCAGCTTTTCCTTGCCGACTTGGGCTTGCATTTATGTTTTTGGTCCCCTGGAATAGTGTTTGGCCATTGTTTATAGTTTTAGAGTTCAGTTTGGTTTTGATTTTTTGGGTGAATGAAAGCTATAAATAAATGGCTTGTGCTCAAGCAAATGGCCCTGAAGTTTGTCTCTGAATTTCTCTTTGCAATAGACTTAGCTTTCATTTTTCTTAGAGTGCTTGGTTTAGTTCATTATACGTCTAGTTAGCATTGTTCAACTGTTGGTAAGCCACATATCCAGCTTGTGCAAACGGTGTTGTTGTTTTATCCAATCCATTGGAGTAGAATAGCTTAGGAAGCCATTAAAGTTGCAGGTTTTGCTCTTCAAATAGGATAGTTTCAGGTTCTGGATGCTTTATGTTGCATGACTCGCAGTAAATCCCGCTAGGAATTGCATAAGCCAAGCTCTGTACTCTTGCGCTATCCCTCTCCTACTCGCATTATATTCGATCTGCATTACGAGCTTGCCTTGTCCCAATATCTACTTACGTCATCTTAGCATTACACGCTTTTACGGATCCACGTGAACACGAAAGAACGAGGAGATCACACTGCTTGAGGGGACAAGATCACACACACCATCAGATTCGCCACTGTTTTGCGGAATCCAGGTTTTAACTTTCAAAGTTCTAGTTAGAATCATATCAAATAAAGTAGATAATTGCTTCATTTTAGTAAATTCTATTCTCGATATTGCCGGGAAGGTGTGAGGATTGATAGTTTACGAAAACTATGATTCACTCCTCACTTCGAGGTAGGATCGAGAATCTTGCAAATAGATCAAGCGAAGTAAGCTATTTTATTTGAAGAAAAATCTACAAATTACACAGGCAAATAACTACACTCGGTTATTTTGTTTGTTTTAAATTGTTATTTAGTTGTTATTTCTAGATACGTTTAAATAGCTACTTTTCTTAAATTATTTAAATACAAAAAAATAGAAGTTATATATGTTTTAGATAGTTAAAATTTGCTTTGTTGCAGTTAGATTTACATTTTGTTTTGTATGACAATCACGGGACCTAGGGAGCCCAGGGAATACGTATTTGAGCCAATCATGCCTCAACCCAACCTCGTCACAGCAATAGTTGACATAGACCAAAACCTTAGAATACAAGTCTTCCAAACAACAACAGATTTACAACTGATCAGTTCTCAGTTGAGAGGGTTAAATATAGAAGACGACCAAGCACACACGTTTTGGTCAAATCAACCGAACTACAGATTACCCTAGGCAAACATTCACATGACTGTAGAAGGGTTCGAAAGAGAACAAACCTTTGGTTGTGATCCTTTGGTCCCATAGCCAGGTGCAGGAGACACTCTCACAGACATAGATAGTAGCTTAAGAATCCAAGTTACACAAACACCTGTGAGGTATTACGAGAAAATCACGCAGTTATTGAGCTTAAACATAGAAGCTGAGAAAGCGTACGATTACTGGATACTAGGGATTAGGACTTGATTTCGTACATGACCATAACAGGGCCGCAACAACCAAGAGTCTACGGTTGTGATCCACAGATCCCACAGCCTAACGAATCCACAAGTCAATCAGATATAAACACTGGCCTATGCACACTAGTATTCCAATCCACTCCACTTCCACCCATCATCATCGAACAATTGTCCTTACTAGATATAGCGGCTAATGAAGCTAGAGAATTTTGGACTAGGCCAGAGAATCGTCCGTAGAGTCAATTGTATTCCACCATCCACCATATGACCTTATCTGGAGACATACATGAAACTATCCCAGGTCATTTCCCACATATTCCACAACCCATAGATCGAATCACACCAGAGCTCGATATTGATTGGAGCCTTCGAGCAGTCATCCTTGCCGATCGATCTATCACACCAGTCCAAGTTAGAAGGGCCTTCTTTGCCTTAGATTCACAAATTCCATTAGTGCGTATCGAAGACATTAGATTACCTAACTAGTTTTTCTGCATCCCACGCATATTCCATCCCCACCGGCTATCTCGGCATGACCTCGGGAGGTCGGGTACGTGGAAGAGTTACCTGTAGATTCCTCCATGACATGATGGAGGATAGGACCCATTTTTCTTGGGCACTAGCATACTTGGTGCAGTTATACAGGGAGTTATGGGCCTACAGTGGTTACGGATGTTTAACTTGTGCTGCACCTTTCTTCTCCACTATTGGGCATATGATCACATCATATGTGTGTGTCTATTTTGTATGCCCCGGTGGATGCATTCAATGCGGGCTTGGTTCAAGTTGGGTACAAGAATTGGGTGCCTTTTTTTTTGAGAGCATGTCGGGCTACTCATGATGTGGCATATTATAGGTAGGTGTTGGAGGGATTATCTGGGGTTAACATCATTTAGAGGCCGTATATTAGATTCCCTTCATATAGGAAGATGGTAGTGGAGCTAGATGAGTTACATCTACTGAGGTGGATAGAGGGACATCATGCCGGTGAGCACGAGATGATACTTATTAACAGTCGGTCGTGGTAGTTTGGGCTACCCTAGGACATGCTACCATCATTATCTCAATACAGAATAGATGATGTGGAGAAGCATATGCCTCTACCACAACCGACAAGCAGTGCAACCAAGGAGGAGGAGTAGGCGGTTGACTCGCATATTAATGATGTCGGGTTACGAGATAGGTATAGGTAGTTATGCGCGAATCCAATACAAGAAGCACCACTTAGGCTAGGGTAGCCAGACTTGGCTACCCTTATAGTTTAGAAGGATACTTTGTAGGGGTAGGTTGTCACCTTACATGCCCATATTATAGGTTTACAGGGGTATTTGATAGGTTTCGAGGCACGAGATGGGCACATTACATGCATAGGTAGTTGCTTAATAGGTCCAGATTACCCAGGGGACAAACACCCACATAAGGTGGAGATGGAGACGGGGGACATGTGGCTACCTTGGAGGCATAGGTAGCAGGGTTACAGGGCTAGTTTTCCACTGCACAAGCATAGATTATGGTCCTATAGGCCTAGGTCACAACACATACACCAACAAAGGCACCAACACAGGCTCAAGGAAAGGGTCCCATGGTACAGGAAAAAAGCGAGACAAGGTCCCATAGTGCAGTGCAGTGTGGTCTCGAGACTGATGGCACTATCGTAGATAATACTAATGGCCAGTGTTCAGGATGCCTGAATGAGGTATGGTATTATAAAGACCATCCGAATATTGTGGGGATAGATGTCCCCTTGTATGTAGAGTACAGAGCACAATAGGCCTCGAGTGAGAGGACCAGATCTTACACACATAGTGTAGAGAGTACAGGAGATGACGAGCCTAAAGACATGGCCAAAGAAAGGTGACGAGCTCAAAGAGGCCAGGCCCACTGTGGATTAGGAAGAGGCTTTACCAAGAGCCATACGAGGAAAAGAGAGATGTTAGCAGGTGTCACACTAGGGTGACAGAGGAGGAGACATATGAGACTAGCATGGAAAACAGGTGGGGTGACGATTAATCGACCTATATGTTCAGGATATAGATTTTTTTATATTTTTTATTTATACCGGCTTGTGTGCCGAAGATAGTGAGGATGTACATGAGATTTTTTGAGATTTTGATTATTATACTGGCATGTGTTCTAAAGATGTTAAGACTATATATGAGAGGCACATGTATTGATTTTGCTTCTATGCACATATGTATGGACACATAGATTCTAATGATTTTTATAGAGATGGTGATATTTATGGTATGATGTTATGCTTATGTGTGTAATTTCGTGTTTAATGAAAAGTTATAAAAGCCATGGATTTGGGGTAAGAATATCTAAAGAAACCCCAAAAGATTTTAACAATTTGATCAATGGACCATGTGATAAGAAATGAGCAAGGTTTTCTTATTTGCATACATTAATTTGAAATAAACAAGCAACCTAAGCAAATGAAGTTAACCTCTATTCTTTGAAAGCTTGAAATAATGAACCTAAGAGGATCTAAGCATTCAATTATGTGTTTAAGAGAAAGATATCTCTCCATTAATGGATTCAAGGCCAATGGATCTTCCCTTTTACTCCATGTTAGTGCTATGAAATATGAAAGAAAATGCTATTTAGCTCAATGGAAGAAAGTGAAATGCAATCTAAAGCCTAAAAAAATACTATAATCTATGCTAGGAAGAAAAGAGAATTATTAAGAAATGAGGGAGGGGTATAGCCCTATTTATAGTTTTTATTTGGGGAAATGGGAGATTTGGGTGCATGTGGGACAAAGAATAAAGTCCAAAAGCACTTTTATCAAGTCAAAGTGTGATTTGACTATGTTTAGGTATTTAACCTAGGTTAGACTAATTAATCTCTCTTAGAGAGTAATTAGGGTTCTAGAAGGGTTTTTTGAAGGGCTTAATCAATCCAAATGAAGTGGATTGATATTCTAGGGAGCTAATAAAATAAATCTACAAGGGAATAAGAGCTAATGTAGTTAGAATGAGGCTATAACAACTTGTTTAAATGGTTTATAAGAGGAAAAACAACCAAAAAGGTGTCGTGAGAGGGGAGTTAGATAGGTCTAACTAGTCAGTGCCATCAATTTGCAAAGGGAAGAAGCGTTAGTGCACCATTAGAAATAATAGTGTATTGATCAAACTATAGGTGTCTACATTTTCCCCTCTTTGAGGTGATGTAAGCTATGTCACTTCAAAGAAAGTAGACAAATGCAAACAAGTAGAATTTTTTTGAAGGGGTAGAAGAAAAATTAGTAGGATGAAGGATGAAAAATGCCCCTTCGAGTGTTGATGGGGTGACAAAGAAACTCGATCAAAAATAAAAAAGAAAACAACAGAGAGGGAAGTGGATAGAGAAGATGAGAAACTTAGAAAAAGGGATATTGAGCTATGCGCAAATCAATTGCTAACAATACTTAATCATCATAATGTTTATAATCCTCCTCGTGGGTCTTTATTAAAATGTGAGCATGTGATGGAAGTGTAAAATGACATAGAAATCCAACATACAAACAACCTTTCTATGCTAAAAACAACCAACTCCATGCAACATACACGAATGCAATGTAATACGAGAAATAAACAAAATCACCTAGCAGGAAATAAGTACAATCACACACACTTAAACCAACAACGTTTAAGATAGTTGCACAAATATTTTGTTATCAAGATGAAGTCCCAAATGTTTTGATAAATGAAAAGGGTGAAGAATGATGCCCCAAGCAAGGTGTATTATGCAAGGGAAAGATGGAGGACACTTGGGTCCCGTGAAAAGCAATGTGCATGATGAAAATAGTACCAGTGACTGATAGTGCCCTAGAGTACAGACAAAGTAAGAAACATAGCTTGTGTAGGTGATTGAAGATTTTGGTGATGCATGAGTCATTGTTTCAAAATGTTTGAAAATGTCAGCAAGATCTGGGATGAGTGTCATGCAATAGACACATATTTCAGCCGTAGATGATTGGTTTTACCAATTTTAAAGCCATTCCCAAGGAATTGCAATGTTTTTGTTTTTTTAAATATTTTTTTGAATTTTTTCTTTTTTTTTTTTAGGTTTTTGATTGGTCAGAAGAATTTCAAAAGATCAAAGATCTTCTAAAAGTATGTGCGAAGGCAGTAACGGGAAGGTGAAGCTACCAGAGAGCTAAGATATATGCTCGTAAGAAGAAAGATGAGTCGGGAAGAATTCATTGAAAATAAATGAACAAATAATCATCATGGTAGGGGAGAAATACATGAAAATTAGAGGAAAAGGTGGGAAAAGGTGCTTGGAAAGATGTGTACATTATTTCAGTGCGACAAAGAAGTGACCGTTGGGTGGCACTAAGTGCCCCAACATGTGAAAATTAGTAAAAATAATTATTTGAATGCAAAAATAATTATCACAGCAAATAGAAGAAGGTTAGAATGATCATGGCAGAGAAAACATGCCCCAGGGGCATCGTGATGGGTTAATATACCCACCCGGGGTCGGTAAAACAATCACGACCAATTCATTTCTACTAGAGCTCTTGCAAATTTTTACCATGAGAGAGCGATAGCCCTGGAGTGAGATGGTGAGAATACCAAGGAGGATGAGATGCATGGATCACATTTGAGAGTTCATGCGGGACCCAGCGGATGGACCATACGTGAGTGGCCTATCCCTCCTATTAATTACACATTTATTACATTTTCTAGGGATTTTCTAGGGTAGGTAGGACCTTGTTGATGCATGTGCGCAGCGTATGTGTCGACTTGATGGGTACGCGCAAGCATGTGTATGCTTGAAACTAGACATGAACATGCATGCATGTCTATTCACAAGGAGTAGGGATGCATACGTGTACCTATCGAAAGAAGTGGGTACATGTAAGCGTAACCATTGGAAGAAGCGGGTACATGCACATGTACCCGTAAGAAAAAATTTGATGACAGAGGGGCGTGTATGCGTCGGTTAGGCTAGAACAGCCATGCGCATGTGTGCACATTGAGGTAAGAACGTAGGCATCATACTGGGTGCATATGCGTTCTTTATGGCTCGAACCAAAAGGAGAAAAATATTTAGCATGCGTATGTGTCTGTAAGGGTGCGTATACATCGTTTAGGGCATGCATGTGCCAAAAGAGGCGTGTAGGCGCTAAAATGAAGGGGAAAAGACAACTAGCTAAAAATAGCCAAGTTTAGAAGAATATAGACTAGATTAGTTTAGAAGAAAAGAATAATTAGTGAGTTAGATTTTTTCAAGAAGCATTTTTCCTTAGAAAAATAGAAATAACTAAGTACCTAACACTTGTGTGGATTTTGCAGATATATACTACCCGCTTAAGCAGACTCATGAGCACTATGGTCAACTATATGTTATAGAGGTTTAATTTGATGATGATAATAGAGTGAATCGGAGAGATCATTACATGTGACAGATTGTCTCATGTGGCGTAGATGCCACAGATTACATTGGACCATGGCCTCTTGACAGCCATAGCAGAGAGATGGCATAGTGAGAGTCAGTGTTTCTAGCTCCCAACTAGGGAGATTACCATTACACTGGAGGAAGTGTGGCACATCATACTAGTTTCCATTTAGGGCCAGCTCATCCAGAATATGAGCCACTAGACTGATATTCAAAGTGACATATTATACATCTATTCAATGTCCCTACTATACTACGATGTAGGATGTCCATCATATTATCTTGATGTATAGATGATCCATGAGTTAGACCAAGTAGTGGTCTACATGATGGATTTGGTCAATGGAGTTTTACTCCCTGACAAGACTAGTGCTTCTTTTCCGCTTGGACTCCTGGGAGTGATTCTTGGTTTGGTGGAGGGAGAGACCTATTGCTGGGGTCAGTGTATATTAGCACATCTATACTGGGACCTCCATTTGATTACTTACTACTGCTAGAAGATGGTAGGACTTGCTCACCTCTTGCAGATTTGGGAATGGGACCATATTGCCATTGGTCACCTGTTAGGTGTTCTGAGAGTTTAGGCTCTTAACAAGCCATCGACGATGGGTTGGGTCCCAATAGGGGATGATGTGCAACCCAACATGGGGGTCATATATCATTATCGGTGTGAGTTGGATGAGTTGAGGTAGGCTTCCATGGTTTGGAGGCCTTATAGACATTTCCAGTGGCCCAAGGATGGCTTAGAGCTTAGTACCGCCACCATAGAGCATTTCATTCTAGGTAGCCACAACTATATGTGAGAGATATACAGGGTTGATCGGTGCCAGAGGTAGTTTGACATTACCTAGGATGTTCCTAGGCCAGATATATGGTATGCTCATAGAGCTCAAGAGCATTTTGACATTGGGCCATAGATTACTCATGACAAAGCACTGGTCAGTCTTTCTAACAGTGATACCTATTATTTGGGTTCCATTGAGACAGATTAGGGATCTCAGGACTACCCCGAGTATGGGCCCCGTATCACTGTTTGCTTCCACATCGTTTGACTGTATCTAGAGTGGCGTATAATGTTGGTGTGAGACCTCCTCTAGTAGGGCCTCCTAGTGGTGATGAGGGTGGAGCCATTGGTGGTGCTGATAGTGATGATGATGATGATGATGACGAGGGTGGGCCCGATGCACACCAATATGTCAGAGGTAGGGGATAAGGTCCCGTACCACATCAGCCATAGGGATAGGGTCCTAGGCCCAGGCCAAGATAGGTATATAAGGTAGTGGACATAGAGTTGCCCCTAGTGGGCATTCCAATGGGGATATATACCCCTCTTTAGTAGGTACTTCAAAAATAGGGCCCACCACTTGATATTCTAGAGAGTAGTAGTGCTAGTGGGCAGCGGGTTGCTCATCTACAATAGTTACATGTAACTATTGCCATACAGTTATAGGTGGCTAGAGAGAGATGCAGCTAGGGCATAGGTACATGCCCTCATAGTAGAGTGAGATCAAGCACTCACCCAGTGTGAATATTTTGATAGTGGAGAGGATCAAGCTAGGATACAGCCATCCATGGCATTGACAGTATTCCATGGTAGAGTCAGATCCGAGAGATGGTCATGTAGGGGCTCAGATATTGAGCCTTCTACACCAGTCACAAACTCAGGTGCAGATGGTTATGGCCTAGAGTGATTAGATCCAGATACATGCTCAGGGCTACTTAGCACAAAGGGATCAGGTACGGACCCAAGTGTGGGTTATTACCGCAGACAGACCGAGAGGTCGTGGCCTCCAGACAAGCCTAGGATGATATTGGTCAAGTGATAGGTCAGTGAGATGCCACCCTATAGGAAGCTCTCACTTCTGGAGATGCATATTTGATATGAGATGTGATGAGATTCAGTGGAGAGGGCTTGTATTATAGGATTTCCTACTTCTAGGTAGTTTTGATATATCAGTGAGTGCTATCATTCCAGCAGTCATATGCAAGTGTGACAGGTTCCAGGTCACAAAGATTAGGAAACTCAATGAGATTAGTTAGGCAGCCCATACCATGGCAGCCAACTAGACAACGGCCAGATAGACAATAGGGTGGTACCTCGGGTGTAGGTCTATCACACAATGCCACTCTTTTAACGACTAGGTCATGAACACAGGGAGCCCGGAGAGGGTGAGAGTTGTGGTTGAGCTCTGTATTCTTTCTTTTATATAGATATCTTGTATACATGCCTCTTATGAAGGCTGATTTTGATGTATAGCTGTGCATTCCATTATTTTGATGATGCCTCTTGATGAAGGCTCGATTCTTTTGATGCATGCCCCTTTTTGACGACATATTTTATCGATGATGTATTATTTTGAGTACCGACCTGGATAGTTTATACATGTATATATGGAAATTTTGATGTATCATACTAGGATGAATTTATGATGTATGAGTGCTCTTTCCTTTATGTATGTGACATACCTTATATTTAGAAATGTGTATATTTCATGCTTTCATATTGATGATGTATCTATAGATAACACCACATGTTTTGGATTCATGATTTGTTCTTTGAGTTTTATTCTATCACTTGGGATGATACTAGATGATATTGGTGTGGGGGGATAGATTTGTGATTATGTGCAACCCCTCTTGCCCCCATTGATGATACGATATGTGATGATTATCTTAGAATACATGCATGATGTAATACTTAGCATTTTGTATATATGTGATGTAGTGAATGATGTTAGAAATGTGATGAATTGATAGATGATAGATTTGATAACAAACAACTATGCAAAACACACAAGCAAAAGTATAACACAACTAAACAAATATAAACATACAAACAACACAACAAACTAAAACTAGACAAACACATGTAAAAGCTAACAAGAGATTAAAATGGGATCTAATCTAAGCAAGTAAAACTGAACTTTAATAGACGTACGGAAAAATAAAGAATCCCACAACAACTTTTCACAAGCACAAGAGTTCCTAAATGTATGCAATGCAATACATAATTTAAATCAAACAAGATTCAAAATTAGATAAGAAAATGATCATTTTAAAGAACCAACAATTCAACAGAGTAAGTACATCAAAAATTGTACAAACCAACAACTAAAAGCAATTAAAGCAAAGATTTTTTTACGAGACAACATTGACATATTTTCTAATGTTTTTGGGTTTATCTAAAAGATAAGTTTTCACAGCTACATTTTTTTGTTGTCTAGGTGTCCCTAGGATAACGTTGTGAAATGAATGTAGCTTTATCCCTGAAAAGGGAAATTTTCCAAATGTTTAGGTTTTTGTGTATCTTTTTCCAAATGTTTTTGTATTTTCCAAGGTCATGTTTTGAAAGAAATGTACAAGAACAAAGAAGCGTGGATGCCCCCAGTATGATGTGGGAATATACAAAAGGCAGAATGCCATGCATGTATGTGTGAGAAGGTGGAAATGGTACTTTCATGCTCAGTGTTAGATGGGAGTATACAAAGGTAATGTCCTCCATGTAGATATAAGAGTAAATAAACTAGATCATGGCAAGGCAAAGGTGTCCCTAGTAGGGTTCCTAGACCTAGCAGAAGAAGTCATATCTTAAAAGTGGCAATGATTACCCATCCTTTTGTAAGAGTAACTTGTGTCCTGGAGAATCTTCCTTAAGCACCAAAAACTAGTTTTCAATCAAAGACCTACCCACTATGCCATAATTGCGTGGTTTTCACATGTGGGAAACCCATGTTTTTTCTTTACTATTTTCTCATTTTTCCATTTTTTTGTTTGTTTTTCTAATTTTTAGTTCTTATTTGATATTCTCATCATGCCTAAGTGTAGAAACGCTTCAGTGCATGTTTTTCATAAGTTCTAGAAGCTCTTCACCGTCTGAATATGTAATTTGGTAGGCTCCTAATCCATATTTTGAAATTACAACATAAGGACCTAGCCAATTAGCCTTGAACTTTCCTTTCCTTTCTCTATCTCTCGATGGTGTTCTTCTGATTTTATTTGAGAAATAGATCTCCAATATCAAATTCCTGATGAATGATGCATTGTTATATCCTCTAGAAACTTTGTTCTGATAGACTTTTAGGTGATTGAGCGCTACGATATGCCTTTCATCTAATAGTTCTAACTTTGCTAGGTGAGCAACCCCGTAGTCCTCATCTTTACCAAGATAGTCTCTAAGAGATATTTTCGAAAGCAAGCTCCACTTCTAAAGGTATGATGGCTTCAGTGCCATAGACAAGTGAATATGGGTTCACACCAAGTAGGGAGTGTGGATGGAGGTATGATAGGCCCAGAGGGCGGGATGTATCTGTAGATACCAATTACGCTTAATTTTACTCGACCATTTTCTCCATAATCTATATAAGGGTATTATTGGTGGCTTCGCCTATCCATTACCTTGAGGGTAATAAGGGGTAGGCCACTTAAGTTGGATATGGAATTGTTGACACAATGTTTTAACCATTTTATTTTTGAGGGATTTACCATTACCAAAGGACAATGGTCGAGGGATCTCGTAATGATATATGAGATGGTTCATGATGAATTTTGAAATTTGTGCACCAGTGACATAGGTAAGAGGGACAACCTCTACCCATTTGGTAAAGTATTCAATGGTAGTGATGATGTGAGTATGACCGTTTGATGAAGAAGGATGGAGCTTCCTTATGAGATCCAGGCCCCATTTAGAGAATGGCCAAGGAATTGAAATATGATGTAAGGCTTGTGTTGGCGCATGTATTAAATTTCCATAATTTTAGCGTAGTTCACACTTCTTTACAAAGTTGAAACAATCAAATTCTATGTTAGGCCAATAATAGCCTACTCTCAATTGATTTTTAGCTAATACCATGCCACCGTATGTGCTCCACAAATACCACCATGTACTTCTTTAATTGCGTGGATAGGATCAACAACATACAAACAAAGTGAAGCAGATTCTCCGTCGTAGCCATGATGATAAACGAGCTATGCGATGAATAAGGGATTTCTTTTCAGAATGGGTGATGTGAGGTGGAAGAGTGCCATCTTGTAGGTATTGGAAGATACGGTCGTACTCAAGGGTATAAAGGACCAACAACTTCACATGCCAAACATGACTTTGGCATATCATATACAGTACCTACAAATATTCCATGAAGAAAGGCATCTTGCTTTCTTTAGGTGCTATGCATAAGAGAGATCTGAATAGTAGACATAGCATCCACAGATCTATTATGCAACCTTGGTTCTTATTCAAATATGACTTGTGTGAAATATTCCTTCAAATTTTCAACCATTTTTTATATGGAATAAGCTTCTCATATTTAACCTTGTACTCATCATTAACTTGTTTTATGATAAGTTGATAGTCTCCAATGACTCCCAGTTGTTTGATATTCCATGTAATAGCTAGCTTAAGGCCAGTAATGAGTGCTTCGTACAATGTAATGTTATTTGTACATGGGAATCCCAACCGAATGCTCGTGGTATGACATCACATGTTGGAGTGATGAGCACCACTCCTACTCCGGATCCATGGAAGGTAAAAGATCCATCAAAATGAACCTACCATTCTATGGATTCCTCAATATACATCATAGATGCATCTGGTAAATCTAAGCATAAAGGTTCCATTCTTGGGAGAGGAGCTTTTGCCAACTAATCAGCCAATACTTGTCCTTTTAAAGACTTCTGATTCACAAACTCAATATCAAATTCACTCAGGAGAATGATCCAATTAACCATTCATCAGTGATGGTTGGTTTGGATAAAAGGTACTTGATAGGGTCATCTTTTGATATGGTCTTGGTTTTATTATTTAGGAGATAATGGCGAAGCCTTTAGAATGTGAAGACAACCGCTAAGCAAGCCTTTTTCTATTTGGGGATAATTCAACTCGTATGCGATCAAGGTGCGACTAAGATAGTAAAATACTCTCTCTTTATGGGCTAAGTCATATTGGGAAAGTAATGCACCAATGAAAAAATGGGTAGTAGAAATGTATAAGAGGAGAGGTTCACCGGGGTAGGTGGCATCGGTAAAGGTGGGCTGGTGGTAAGTCTTGTTTTTGAGTAGTGTAAAGGATTTTTGATAGTCATGTCCCCAATTAAATGTGACATCTTTCTTGAGAAAATGAGTAAAGGGATGGTACTTATCTGCAAGTTATGAAATAAAGCAATGGATTTCCTGAATCTTTCCTTATAGACTCCTTAGCTACTTGAGAGTGGTAGGTGGTGGCATTTCTATGATAGTTGTAACCTTTGTAGGGTCTACTTCAATCCCTCTTTGTGAGACAATGAACCCTAGGAGTTTTCCTGATAAAACACCGAAGACACATTTCTTAGGGTTCAAACGAAACTTATAGTCTCGAGACATTGAAAAATATGCCTCAATATGCCAAGATGTTCTTTTCTACTTTTGGATTTTGCTAGGATATCATCAACATAGTCCTCCATGATGTCACTTATCATATCATGGAAAATAACTGTCATGGCCCACTGATAAGTAGCCCTAGTGTTATTGAGCTCGAAGGGAATGACTTTGTAGAAGAATGTTCCCCAAGGGGTGATGAATGTTGTTTTATGTTGATCTTCTTCCACAATTCGTATCTGGTTATAACTTGAAAATCCATCCATTAAGGACAACATTTCATAACCGGCTGTGGAATCAACTATCATGTCAATGTTAGGTAGGGGAAAATCATCCTTTGGACATGCTTTGTTAATGTCATGGAAATCAGTGTAGATCCTTATGCCCATAGGTTTTTAGGTTTTTTCTCAGTACTAGGACTATGTTAGAGATCCATTATGCATAGTCAATAGGTTTAATGAAGTTAGCAGCCAATAATATTTCTAATTCTTCTTTGACTAAAAGCGCCACCTTAGGATACATATTTCTCAACTTTGGTTTGATTAGTTTGGTATCTGGGTGCATAACGAGGTTGTGTACAACTAGATCCAAGTCCAAACCAAGAATATATGCATATGTCCATGTGAATATGTCTACGTATTATTTTAAAATCTCTACAAAAATTTTTGTTCCTGAGCTGAGAGTGAAGCTCCCAACTTTATTATTCTAGGTTGCTCTTCTGAGCCAATGTTGACATTGATTGTTTCCTCAATAAGCATTTTAGAAGTATCTTCCATCCATGTAGGATCAAGGGGAAGAGTAAGATCGACCTCTTGTGGTATCTCATGATCATATTTAAATGGATAAATCACTTCATCTTTAGACTCTTCATTCTGTTTGTCTATGAGTTTATCAAAGAGTTTGTCACTATGGGATCTCCTTTGAGCCTTCTTTATTGGTTTCTCGAAGTGGGTGTACCTTTATTTATAACCTTCTTATTCACCTATCCACACATGTGTGCTTCTTCCCAAAGTAGGCACAGTGTGTCTAGTTGAATCTTAAATCCTTTCTTGTGGTCTCCAGCCGGAATAAAGTCTCTGAGTCCCATGAACTCTGTAAATGCCTCATCATTTTCAAAGAAATCCAAGGGCACGTGAAGTTGTTGATCCCAATATATAAGTTCAGGATATACGAGGGCTACTAGATATTTATCTACAGGGGTGGATTCGGATAAGGTAAGAACCGAAAAATATGGGAATAGCTTCATGGAGGCAAGATCCTTGTGAAGGCTACATTGGGAATCTGCATCACTATCAGAATGAGATGAAACATCCTCACGTTAAGAAGAAGTGGAATCATTCTCAGAAGGTAGAGCCTCATGGCATCTTATTCTAAGGCCATGTTTATCAGCTTTAAAGTGAGGGATAGGGATAGGCTCCAACCTTCCTTGTGCATTAACACCACATCCAAACCCATTATAGCCCATGAAAAACATCATGCAGGGACCTTTGATGTACTGAGGTGTTTGATTACATGAAGCCTTGGTGCCTTCTGGAACTCTGCTAGTAGGGTCTTCCAAAATTTTCTCCTTAGATAGGAGACCACTATGGAAAAATTTTTCCAACGGTTTAGGACATTGCTCGCGAGTGCTCTTGAACTAAAAATAAGGTTTACCCCTTGTCTTGGGGGATACTGATAAGTCTAATATCGGTAGAGCTTGCTGAAGGGTGAATGGCTTATCTAGGCCATATTTTGCTGATGTTTCCTCCTATGAAGCAAAAGGGTTGAACAATGAGGGAAAATATTGATTAAAATGCATGAGGGACTCTGAATCTATCCATTTTTTCATAGCCTCTATTTGTAGAGGGACAACAACATCCACAAAAGGACATTCATAAGCTATACAAGAAAAACTATGCAATACCCTACAATGTGTGAATGGTTCCGGGTCACCCAAAATTGTAACCACCTACCCTTCATGACATAACTTGATGCATTGATGAAAATTTGATGGAATAGCTTACATGGCATGAATCCATGGGTGTCCTAAGAGCATGTTGTATGGAAGGTCCAAGTCAAGGACATGAAACGTTGTGTCGTGACACGTTGGTCCTACCTCCATGGGAACCACTATAGTCCCTGTTGAATCTCTTTCTTCATTGTCATAATCCATGATCATGATAGTCTTAGCTCCTAGCTTTGTTTTCGAATGGCCTAGCTGCTTAACCAACTTTAAAGTGTAAATATTTAGACCAGATCCCCCATCTACAAGTACTCTTTTGATTTTAGAACGGGTAACCACCACTTTAAGATACAATGGTAAGTTATGCTTTGGGTTGTTATGTAGGATTGTAGTATGATAAAAAGTAATATGATCATTCGTGTCTAAGCATGCAATCATGGCTTCAAGGTTCGTGGGGTCTACCTCCATGGAAACCCCTAAATTCTACAAAATTTTGTACAATATGTTCTTATAGGCATTAGAGATCTTGAGGAGATTAAGAATAGATATCCTAACAGTGTTTTATCTAACTCGCTCTATTAAATTATACTGACCTTCCTAAGAGATAGGCACGGGATCTAGTATGACTAAGTGGGCACGTCTTGTCCCGAATGTGCATCTCTTTTCTAAAATCCAGATGTTATTGATATGTTCATTAGATGAGATAATACATCTAATGAGGGAATCATAAGGACTATCATTTGTAGGGTACACATAGGCAACAATCCTATAGTTGTTGGAGGTTTTCCCTTGATCTGGTTTTCTTTTCTTTTTATCTACATGGTTAGGAAAAGGTTCCTTATAAATACCCATTTTTTCATTTAAAATTTTACCAAACTCAAGGAGAATCCACAACGATCTTCCCTTCCTCTATGAGGTCTTCGATATAATGGCGCAATCATAAACATCTATCCATTTTGTGTCCTTTAACACGATGGAAGTCACAATATTCATGATCTTTGAACCAAACCAGTTTTGGAGCATCTTTCGGATATGGTACTATTATAGTTGGATATTCTACCATTTTTGTGTCATTTAATTGTTTGAGGATGGTAGATAAGGATTTTGTTAAGGACATAAACATACATTTGGTAGGTGCTTTGGGACGAGATCCTTGCAAAAGCTTTAAAAGTGGGCCTATCTGTACAGCTTGAACTCTCTTGGAGTCTGTAATGCCATCACCAATAACATGTTTATTCTTATTGAAGAATTCAGGTTTGTTTGTGGATTTGGCTTCATGTTTTTTTCTAGTGACAGATTTAAGCATTCCCTTGGAAATGAGGGATTTCTCAATTTGACTACCTTTCTCTATGACTTCTTTGAATTTTGAGCCAAAATGCATTTGCAAGTGAAATCTTATTTCTGGGTTTAAGTTAGGAACAAATATGCTCACTAACTATTTTTTTGGTAAGGCACAAGGAAAGAAACTAGCTAACACATGCCATCGTTGTAAAAATCCTGCAAATTTTTGATTGGGTTTTTTTTATATAGATCGTTCATTATGATGTTGCTCTCCATATTATAGGAGTAATGCCTTAAAAATTTCTCTACCAATGTGGACCATGTTGTAATGGAGCCCTTGGGTATGTTATAGAACCATTCCAATCCCACGGCTCTTAGGTTGCGAGGAAAAAGTCGTATTAAGAAATTATCACTATACGCGACCTCTTGGCAAGCCATGTAAAATTCTTTTATATGATCACGAGGATCACCTTTGCACTTATATTTATCAAACTTGGGAACAATAAAGTGTTTTGGGAAAGGTTGTTGTAACATGTCCTTATCAAAGGGGTAAGGACATAGTTCTTCATACAAATATTTTCTATTTTGGCCTACATTTCCTTGTTGTAGTGTAGTAAGCATATCTTTCATAGATTTCAATTCCTCCTAAATGAGTTGCTCTTTAGTAGGTGACATTAGCCTTTGAGCCTAATTTTCCTTAAAGGTGTAGTCTGTATGTGGATCAAATTGAAACTCGTTAAGATTGTTTTTGTCTTTGTCTATGTTTCTTCTTGAAGAGCCTAGGTTTGCTAGTTTCTTCGAATTTACTTCAAGATCTTTTTTTGGAGGATCTCCTCCTAAAACAGGGGTCTTCTTCTTCATCAAAATTCAGAGGAGGAGAATCTTTTCACTCGCTTTCACTTTACATGAAGCTTTATAGCGACGTTTCCATGATGGCTCTCCTTCGACAGTGGCCTTATGATTCCTAGAAGTGGAAGCGTATACCACATCAAAAGGGTTATCTAGTGTCTAAGATGAATCTTTGTTCTCCTAAATTAGGGTTGATGACCTTTGTTTCTTCTTCACACTCGTGCATAATTTTATCTCCTAATTCTAAGACTCTTGTGAGTACTTGATCTTTATTATAATATAGGAGTTCATCAAATCTATTTAGGTCTAACCTTTGTTGTTCTCTGGAAGAGTCTAACTCTTCTCCACTATGATCGATTAACTTCTCTCGTATCTTTGACTTGAGAAAAGAGCAGTCCTAAATTGTGGCCACTAAATGGGAAGGTGTCGAAAGGGTTTTCTCCTATATCATGCTCATTTGATTTGGCTGCCATTTTTATGATTTTAGGCATTACTAGCAGATGTTTGTATGTAGCTAGCATAACCCCTAAGTGTATGGTTTTCTATAAGTCATTCAAGGTGATGTTGGAACTATACTATAATGTATCCTAGATGTAGTGTTATGCAATTGTCTTTATCAAGGAACATTCATATGCACACCTAAATGTAATGATCACTCAATTTGTTGTTATCAAGTCTATGCCCTAGAAACAGATAGTGACAATGATGTATCAATATGTAGGTAAAGTTAGAACCCCAACAAGGCCTAAGAACTGACGTGATGCTATCGTAGTCCCTCGACAAGGTATACCTAAAACTAGTTTTAATGCCAATGAAAGCTGAACCTTCTGAAAAATGGAAGTCACGAATAGATATAACGTAATAACATCACCGTGATACATTAACCGAGCAAGCAAGGTGTTAGTACCATAACAAATTTATTATGATATATATAGGCGTTATCGACACTTCTCAAGAAGACTCAGATGACGTCAAAACTGAAACTAAGTGATAAGTATAACAAGGAGTTTTTAATCGTGTGAGCAAAGTGTAACCGCAATAAGGGGATGTATACCATCTTCTCACAAAATGAGAATACGATGTAAATACTTAGATTGTGTGTCTAGGATGCAAACAAAACTACTAACTCAAGAAGAGACAAAAGATGAAATAGACACATAATGGTGAAGATGTTATTGAAATCAAGATGGAAGGACCTTTATCAAAGATATGAAAAGTGTACCTGCACACTTTAGACATTTAACAACCCATCCACAAACATGGATGGGTGTAAATGGAAAAAAAAGTGACGAGCACTATCTTTGATAAAAATGAGCAATATATGCACCTTTCTCATCCCAAACAATGGGCAATGAGAATGCAAGGGTATTTGATCAAAAGATGGAAATAAACCAAGAGCCACCTAGGAAGAGCTTCACCTTGTCTGAAGACAAGAATAAAACTAAGCAAAGGTGGGATTTAGTTTATTTTTATGATAAAAGACACTCAGATAAAACTCACAAGGGTTCTTTGCCTTGTTTGACAAACAAGGTTTAGATTCGAGATGAGTTGTCACTTTGTGCTAGCTTGACACAACAAAGGAATAGTAAAGTGGGCTCTAAGATAGAATGGCATCCTTAATAAGTTCTCTCACCTAGGTGCTACGAAGTTGTCTTAAGCAAGTGTGATTTACCTAAAAGTTGCAATGACTAGTTTGGGTGTATCTCGGATTTACTTTACCCCTTCGAGCACAAAGGGAAACTAGTGCATCCACGTGTGCTCTCCCGGGTCGCCATATGAAAAACTTGTAACTCTATCTCACAAGGTGTACTAGTCAAGTGGGTAAGCTGAGTGCTTCCGCCATCCACGAGGTTACTCAAATGGTGGATTACTTTAGGGTTCTGAACCACCCCCATTGTTATAGCTTAAGGCGTTATGCCAAAGGGGTTATGTTCCAGTTGAGCGGATAGGGACGTACCCTTTTCTGAAACCTATGATACAATGTTTTGAGTATGGTGTGATTTTTATCTTGCTTAACTTTAATGTGGTTTTAAGTAGCACACCATTTGGCAACCTGTAAAAACATGTGTATTAGCAGTTTTGTGTTTTGTTTTTCGACACCTTTCTTTGACAATCATTTGGTCCTGTAGACAACAAGTTTTTAGTAATTTTCCAATTCATAGGTTGATTTCAAGAAAGAGAATTTTACACTTTGCTTTTGATTCCTAAGATTGCCAAAAGGCATGAAGGAAGAGCATACACAACATGAAAAATTCTACTGAAATCACATGAAAGTTTTACTTCATCCTTTATAAAATAAGTGTTTTTGAACAATCAATATGAGTTTTGTATAAGTTTTTTGATCTCCAAGATCACCTTTGAAGATGTGAGGAGAGAGCATACACACTTCTATAAAGTTAATTTTAAGCCAAGAACAAAACACTTTAACTATACAAACTAAAATGTTTAAGAAAAAAATTGTTTTTTGAATTATTAGTCCTAGAAACCTGCATAGTAATGGATCAGAAGAAAAGATTTTGTAGACTGTAAAAATTTCCAATTTTAATACAAACACCTAAGCACCTATATCGACACCAAAGTGCTTCCCAACTAATAGATACGCATCCTACTTAACTAGTACGCTGCAGCTTTAAAAATTAATAAAACCTAATACAAGAAAAACACGACGCTTACAACATGATAGAGACATACCCATATTGACATGGATGCTTAGGTTCTGATGTGTACGTGCCCAATCCTGAAACAGGAAATTGTAAAATTTTTAACACAATGTAGACCATTTATGCATGCACGGCCAAAGAGGTAGATACACGTCCCAAATTATGGAGACATGTGCACGTCTTTATAGAGAGAAAATTTACAAATGATGAAGTCCTCCAGACAGGTACATGCTTGATCCGATGGGTATGGTGGGGTTTCAACATGTACACGCCTCTTGTTTTACACCTACGTGCACTCTATGAAAACTCGTTAAAACATGGATTTTCAAATTTTCAAGAGCAAACAAGTTAGTTAGTTATTAGTCAAAGCATCATATTTCCATATCAAACCCACAAAATACATGTAAATGAAGGTCATTTATCTAGGGTTAGAAATAAAAATGAGGAAATAACAAGTGATTTGACCCAAAAACTTGAAAATGAACCTTGAAAAACCTAAAAGACCTCCATTAATGGAGGATGGACATAAGTGTCCCACCGGGCATGCCAAATGTGTTCAATGAAAAGTTATAAAAGCCATGGATTTGGGGTAAGAATCTCTAAAGAAACCCCAAAGGATTTTAACAATATGATCAATGGACCATGTGATAAGAAATGAGCAAGGTTTTCTTCTTTGCATACATTAATTTGAAATAAACATGCAAACTAAGAAAATGAAGTTAACCTCTATTCTTTGAAAGCTTGAAATAATGAACCTAAGAGGATCTAAGCATTCAATTATGTGTTTAAGAGAAATAGATCTCTCCATTAATGGATTCAAGGCCAATGGATCTTCCCTTTTACTCCATGTTAGTGCTATGAAATACAAAAGCAAATGCTATTTAGCTCAATGGAAGAAAGTGAAATGCAATCTAAAGCCTAAACAAAATACTATAATCTATGCTAGGAAGAAGAGAGAATTCTTAGGAAATGAGGGAGGGGGTATAGCCCTATTTATAGTTTTTGGTTTTGGAAATGGGAGATTTGGGTGCATGTGGGACAAAGGCTAAACTCCAAAAATCACTTTTAGTAAGTCAAAGTGTGATTTGACTATGTTTAGAGTATTTAACATAGGTTAGACTAATTAATCTCTCTTAGAGAGTAATTAGGGTTCTAGAAGGGTTTTTGAAGGGCTTAATCAATCCATCAAAGTGGATTGATATTCTAGGGAGATAATAGAAGCAAGATAGAAGGAATAAGAAGCTAATGTAGTTAGAATGAGGCTATAACAGTCTATTTAAATGGTTTATAAGAGGAAAAATGACCAAAAAGTGTCATAAGAGGGGAGTTAGATAGGTCTAATTGGCGGTGTGCCATCAATTTGCAAAGGGAAGAAGTGTTAGTGCACCATTAGAAATAATAGTGTATTGATCAAACTACGGTGTCCTGTAATTTCCAAAGTGTTATTGTTTATGTGATGGAAACTATGCGGATTAGGCATGATTGAGTCAAGGTCATAGGCATGATTGAGTGAGATCACTTAGGCATGGTGGATTAAGGTCGATATATACATGATAGAGTCGGGTCACTTAGGATTGGTGGAGCCAGGTTGGTTTAGGAAATGGTGGAGTCGGACCAATTAGGCATGGAGTTAGGTCATAGGCATGGTTGAGTCATGGTTTACGGTAACTTGGGAGACAAATGGTGATGTTTATGCATGTTATGGTTTAAATTTCCAAATATTTTCTATGGTGGAAATATAAAAATGATAAATGAATTATTTGATGAAGTGGTAAAAATGTTTGTTAATTGGTGCTTGTTTGGTTTAATTTCCAATTGTTGATATAAAATGGAAACTAACTAAGGTAGAATGTGAATAGGAAAATGAAGGGAAATTGGTTAGGGTAAAGGGTGGCTGAGCTAACCTCCAAGGGCCCCATGCCCTTGGAGTGCTGCCTACATAACCTTAATGAAAAGGGGCCTCAGGATGATGTAGTTCTCCCATAAGCTAGGGAATAATATGATGAGGTAGAGGAATGGGTTGGTAGGTTTTAGGTATGATGGAGTCTAGGTCATAGGCATGATTGAGTCTTAGGTGATAGTGAAAATATTTTAAAATGTAGGTGTCGATGGTCTAGTCCTATATAGGATAATCAATAAGTAATGAGGAAGGTAAATGGTAAGAGGTGGTAAAAGAGCCACCTAATTGATAAGAACCTTAATGAGTCTATCATACCAAAGATTGGATTATGAACATGAGACCCTAAAAGGCGTTGCATAATGGACTATTCTATGGGTGAAGAAAGTCACATGATCATGAAATGTTACGGTTGTGGTGAGTCCCTTGAGTAGAGATAAAATTAGGGTGAAAAGGCAATGAGGTGAAAGTGGGTGGTTTAGTGTAACTTAGTGTATGATGGTATGTTTACCGGAAAGAAACCCATGCTCAAAAATAGGCAAGTCCATGACAAAAAAATTATCATTTTATTCATTTGTTTTTTTTTAATAGGTTGATCGATGTGGGAAGTCTATATGGGATGATTATATTATCTCCTTGAGGTCTTCGTGAAGCTGATCGATGCGGGAAGCTTCAAACATTTTATTGTATTTTTGCAATGAATTTATATAGTTGTCCTTCGAGGGAGTAGTCTATTTATAGCGGCAAGATAAGAGATTTCCTTTTGAGGGAGTCATCTATTTCTAAGAAGTTAGACTCAAGGATTTGAATCCCATTTTGGTTTTGAATGTTTAAGTCATGGACATGACTATAGAGGAAGATTAAGTTCTTGTTTAGAAGACAAAACTATAGTACACAAAGATTAACTATGAAAGAGATAGTTCCAAGTAACGAGTGACAATGGGATTCCATATTTGAAAAAGAAAAAAAGTATCCATGAGAATCATGCTATGAGTAGAGCCGTGATACTCATATTGAAGATAAGGTTGAAAGGTGACGGGTAATCACATGATTCTTGTTTAGTCGTTGATCCTCAAAATGGGTAACATGGAAGGTGAAAAACGCTCAAGGGATGAGTGGTCAATAGATAGAAGGTGATATAGGACTTGATTTCAACAATAAAATGGTCTAAGATGCAAGGCATTAAGGGGATTAGGTTTGGGTTTACCTTCGAGTGAAGAAAAATGATAAGCACCTAATCTATAGGCATGAGTAATGATATAGGAGCATATTTTCCCCATTTACTTTTCTCTTCTTTGGTTACATGTTAATTTTCCTTCAGACGAGGTCACCAACCTAAAAGGTCCATTCGTGGACACGTTTGTCATAGGCGTGCTTGATACACTTTTGGTAGATTTGGAGATGGTCAAGATAATTGAGATGACATTCATCTAACAACTCAAGTTGTGCTAAATGGTTCTAGAAAAATTCATTGTCATTGAGCATGTCTTATAGTGAGATGTGGAGAGATGGAATCTGGAATTTGAGAGGCAAGACATCCTTGGTACCATAGACCAGAGAGAAAGGTGTGGCAACATTTGAAGTGCAAATACTAGTGTGGTAAGCCCACAAGGCAAAAGGAATGTGTGTATGCCAATCCTTCCCAGTATCACTAAATACTTTCATAGAATTTTGTTCAAGGTTTTATTGGTTGATTCTTCTTGGCCATTTTTTTATGGGTAATAAGGTGACAAAAAACTAAGTTGAATGCAAAAAGTGTCACATAAATTTAATAGGGTTTTTTTTGAATGGTTTTCTGTTATCATTGATGAGATGGTGAGGGACAACAAAGCAAAAAATGATGTGATGGTTGATGAATTAACATATCTTCTCAATTTTGTAAAAATGAGGGGAATGGCTTCTACCCATTTAGTGTAATATTAAATAGCAGTTATAATCCATTGACTACATTGTGAAGAATGAGGATTGATCTCTTTGACAAGATCCAAACCCCATTGAGAGAAAGGCCAAAGGTCTAATGTGACCTGTAAGGCATGACTAAGTGTGTGATGAATATTAGCATGTTGCTAGAATTTCACACAACATTTGACATAGTCACAATAGTCACGATTTAGGGTTGGCCAGTAATATCTAAGGTGAAGAATGCATTTAGTGATAGCTAAACCACTAAATTGGCCTCCAAAAATTCTGTCATGAACTTCCTTGATGGTGTAAGGAATTTTAGAACTTGTAATTCATCATAAGAGAATACCATCAAGATGTATTTATAAAGGATACCACCCATGATGACATACCGAGAGACAACTTTAAGAAAGGTGAATTGTCCATTATGAGTGATATTGGGAGGTAGAATGGAAAGGGAAAGGTAGTCTACAAACTACTTATACCAAAGGTCACATGGGTCAGGTGCAACAGTTCCGACGGAGTTGACCTCTCAAGATAGATAAGAGGGTGATTGCAACCTTTGTATTGTGATAAATATTTTGGAGTCAATAGGTGAAGTGGGTATCTGAGAAGCCTGACAATCTATGGTATCTATAAATTTATTGGCAGAACAGGGGTGGTTTGAATGTCGTAACAATCAAAGGTAGTTAAAAGTGTGTTGACATGACATTTGTACTTTTGCAGTATTTCATTACGACACGTATATACCATTGACTTGATTTACAACCAGTTGGGAATCACCAAAGATGTTAATTGATTTAACATCTAGGGAGATGGTTGTTTGAAGGCCCAATACTAGTGCTTCGTATTCAGCAATATTGTTTGTGAAATCAAAATCTAGTTTTAAAGATAAAGGCATGGCTTCACCACCAAGAGGACCGAGGATAACACCCGCACCACCTATTGGTACCCAAATTTGTTCTCCTTTTCACTGATCAACATCAAAGATAAGGAATTAATCTTGAAGACATATGGATAATGTTGTGTGTTATTTTGTAGCTAGGGATATGATCTAACTAGCACTCAAATTTGTGGAGAGATGGATAGCACACAAATAGGACTTGATCTTGTCCTAACTGTTTTAGGTTGTGCCTTTCAACCAAGGTAAGAGAAACTATTTTTAACCCTCAAATGGTGAAGTAGATGAAGATATCCCTCAATTTATGCAAATAGTATGAAAAGGGCCTTGGGAAAATATGATCAACACTCCAAATCTGACTTTCACAAGTTGTCACTTCCAGATTATGGAGATACTTTCAATGTAAGACAAGGGTTACTAAAGAAATTTTGAAATCCTGATCTATTCTGCATACTTTAGCAAATGGATTTTGATCTTCTATGGGTATATAAGTCAAAAGGGGTAAATAGGGTAGGATTACTTGTTTTGAATGATTTTTTGGGTGGGAGTTTAGATAAGACAAACCAAGGTTGGCCAGACTCTTTGAGGATTTAAGAAAAATATGGAGAAACTTAACAACAAAAAGTATCAAAATGGTTGATCATCCCTTCAACCAGGATATGTGCATCAAATGGAGGCCTAGATCTGCACCTTTCCACACAATATTTTATCATCTATCACAAAATTTTGAGTTAGAATGAACCAATGAAGAATTTAGAAATCACTATTTAATCATGACCTAAGGTGCACCCAAATGTTTACAAACAATCTCTCGAGGTCAAGGAAGGTAAAGTTATTTTAAATTTTTTTATCTCTTTATCAGATGAAAGCTCTTTTTAATGTGAGATTACAAATGCCACTAAAATATCACAAGAAATGAGACCATGTATGATCAAGAGATATTTTAAACACAAGACTGCAATAGGAAACAAGAAACACAAATTGAAAAGCAATCTGGAATGTAAGCATTTCACAGATTTTTCCAAAAGAAACCACAAAATAACTCAAACTTGTTTAGATTTATTAGCAGATGAACGTTTTGAAAACAATCTCAGAGCTTGTTAACGGCTATACATGTGCAACCAACTTAACAAGATTTGAAATATGATATAGAGAGTTACATGAGTTTCTTAAGTGGTCACTCGAGAGAATGGGCTTCTTCCCAGCATTTTCCCACGCAATTTTTAGTTTTCTAGGATTTTTTAAACTCTTCTAACCCTTTGTATGACAAATTCATGCAACATATAGCTTTTAATCTCCTTGAAGCCTCCTTTCCCAAGAAAATAATATGCCAAAGGATAAAATTTGTTACAAAAATTCCTCATGATTCGCAGACAAGGACGTTTAATAGAACACGTCCAAAAAGTTGCTAGTTGTCTCAAAAAGAGATGAATCATTGCAAAATTCACATCATTATCCATTGTGGAGGCACATTTTTCATCTTTAAAGCATGTAGACACCATTCCTTCCATTATTTAATTATTATCCCTCCAAAATTTGACTTTGTAACTTTTGGATATGATATTTCACGTTTTTGGATGGGTTAGGGCAAAAATTCATTTCAAAAACATCTCTAATCTTCAAATTGATCCTCAAAACCAATTGCATTGGTCCTTGCAGGCACAAACGACATGAATTTTTCAAAATTTGATGAAAATTGATGCAAAAAATGCATCTCCAAACTTCTTGGAGCGTTCTAGGGAAAAAATGGTGACAGAGCAAAAATGATGCACAACTACCATTGATTTCAAACTCAACTTTTAATCTACGCCTCCACGTGGAGAAAAAAATTGAGATGAGCTTTGGTGGTGCCTTTTTCCATTTTTCATTTTTAAAAAAGAAATGACCACGTGGCGAGATTTGATTCAGCACAGGCATGGATTTCACATTTTTAACTTTTGACCCTTTTTATTCGAAGCGGCCATGTGGCATCATTCCATTGGATGCACTCTAGAGCTTCATTTTACCTTTTAAACTTTTTGGAAAAATTGAAATTTTTTGATATTTTTCCTTGCACCTCTACCTCATTAAAATGGGCTTGACACATGTCCCAAAGTGGGCCCCACTAGAAACATGGACTGATTCTACACATTTCCACCTTTTGGGAAAAAGGAATTTTTTCCAAATTATCCCCATGGACCCACACCTCCAATTCTGTCCCTGACACATGGTGATTGCTGAATCACTGCGGGCTTGTGTTCCTCCTTTTAATTTCATACCTTTATGCCAAAAAATGGGAAAAATCTCAATTTTCCCTCAAGGGCCAAAATTTTGCCTCTGACCCTACCATGTGTTCCATTCGATTCATCAGGGCCCTAGGCATTTTATTTGCTCTTTAAATCTTTTCCAAAATTCCTTAAGGCACGAAAGACCCACTGCTTCCCATCCAATCAAAAGAGGACATGTCATCATTTTCGGGCAAAATTTAGAAATTTTCTCCGCCGCTTGAATTCAGGAAGATTAGCACTTGGCAGGGCCATGGGGAAATTTGAAACTTTTAGCCAAAGTAGCTAAAAAGAAAAAGTTCTCAAAATGACCCACCGCTCCTCCTCCAATCAAAACACGCCACATAAGCAACATTAGAACCAATCAGAGTAAAGCGAGCCATGGGACCAAATTTGCCCTTTTGCCAAAAAAGTAAAAAGTGATAAGTTAAAACAATTTTCCGCCATCCCTCGGCCAATTAGAACAAGCCACGTTGCCGATGAATGTTTGAAGAATAAATTTACGGCAAATGATGCCCGTCGACCATAAAACATAGAAAATGTCGTGATGCCTTAGAATTTGATTTTTTCACTAAGGATGACAAATTTCTTGAAATTGAAAACATTTATCATGGAATTGGATTTTCAATGGCATACAAGTGAAAATTGATCAATTTTAAACTTCCATGATCGGGTAAAAAGGAAAAACAACAGAGTCCACAGATTTTTGAAAAATTAGGGCACAAAACGGGCACACATGCAATTTTTTCAAATTGGGGCAAAATAGGAATTTTTTGAGCATTTCAAGGCATTCGACTAGAGGGAAAATTTTAAAACCACCAATTTGAGAGAAAATCATTTCAGAGCACGTAGAATGAAGGAAAAATTTAGGGCAAAAAAAAGGTCAAGCTCAAAATCGAACTAACATCAACTCTTGCTCGGGTATGGGCACTCCCAAAGCAAGTGCCACAAGAACAAAATAAGTAGACCAAGTGCCAAAAACAACCATTAAACAACAGATTCAAAAATGTAGGGTAGAAAAACTAGATCCAATCGATAAAAAATGAATGCCAAGAACAGGGCAAACCACAAACCGACAAAAATAGCAAAAACAGAGCCAAAAAACAAAGACTATACACTATATGAGTGGTTCATACCTCAAATTTAGGGATTAATCCAAGAAATACTTCAAATGCCTTCCATTAATAGGAAGTTCAAGAAATTCCCCATCTAAGTCCTTGAGAAAAAAGGTATTTTCACCAATTCTAATATCAATGGAGTAAGGGCCCATCCACAATGCATCAAATTTACCATGTTTGCCCTTATCTTCATGCCTGCTATCCCACAAAAAACCAGATCTCTAACATTGAAAGCCCTAGCCTTTACCTTCTTGTCAAACAACCTCTTCAACTTCTCTCTAACTATGACATGCCTTTGGTGGGATGCTCTTTTTCTTCATCCACTCAACAATCTGATTAATCCTTGCTTCATATGGACTAAACTCTTGATCTTCAAGTTGTTGAAAAAACTAAAATGAAGATAATTGCAGATGTAAGAGTAGAAAAGCTTGAGTTCCATACACCAATTAAAATGGGCTCTTACCAGAGCTCCTTTGGTAGTGATTTTATCGGCCCAAACTGCAAATTTCAGTTATTCACCCCATTTTCTCTTGTTCAATTCCAAGTTTCTCCTAATGATCTTCAACAAGTTCTTATTTCTAGACTTAGCTTGTCCATTCCCTTGAGGGTTATAGTTTGAAGCATAAGTGAAATTGGTTCTATACACCTTGCACATTGCCATCAAGGGCTTAGCTCAAACACATGGCATTATCAAAGAATAATCTCTACTGGCACACCAAATCTGCATATGATGTGATTCAACAAGAAGTATAGAACAACTTGGTGTGTTGCTTTCTTGGTGGGGATTGCTTCTACCCACTTGGTGAAGTAATCTATGGCTACAAGAATCCACTTATGTCCAGAACTGGAAGGGTCTAAAATATCACCAATGAAGTCCATCCCCCATTGTTTGAAAGGAGCCTCAATTGATACAGGCTGCAAAGGAAGGGAGCCTAAAGCTTTCATTCTTCTAGAGAAATGTTGACAACTTTCACATTTTCTAACCAGTAGGGTTGCATCTTTGAAGAGAGTAGGCCACCAATAACCATCTCTCAAAATTTTGTGTGTTGTAACCCTTCTAGCAAAGTGTCCTCCACAAAATCCCCCATGGAAATCAACAACTATTTTGGGAGCTTCATCTTCAGTTATACATTTCAAGAGGACACCTTCAAGGTTCTTCCAAGCCAACCCAAAGTCAGTGATGATGTATTTTGAGAAGCCATCTTGAGGGCTCTTTTTGATTTTTATTAAAACTATCAGGGCAACATAGGTGTCTAAGGTAAAATATTACATCCTTGTACCACTTTAACTTACCAACTTCTTATGAACATCTACCCTTTCTTCCTCTACTTCATTCACTTCCATAGTCTACATGTTGCTCTTAGCCATAAGCTTAACAAGACCCAAACCTCTTACCAACTTTGTGGTTTGGATATCCATGTCATATTCCTGCAATTTGTTCACCATCTACATTTTTTTCTTGATATCTCCATCTCTGATAAGATTTATTTTACCATGGTGTGGGGAACATAAGCAACAACTTTTGAACTTAAGATATAAGGCTTGGAAACCTTTTTTGCTTTCACCAAGGCAAATTCTTGTTTTTCCATGATTGTGTATTTTAACTCAACAACTTATAAATCCTTGCTAAAGAAGGCAATAGGCCTCTTAGCCCCATCTTCATACTTCTATAGAAAAATAGATGCAATGGTATTTTCAGAAGCAAAGGATAATATTTGGAAAGGCTTCTTGTAATTTAGAGCTTCCAAGACAGGTGCATGTTTCAATGCTTCTTTGATTCCTTCAAAATATTGAATAGTAGCCTTCTCCCATTTGATAACTTGGTCTTTCTTCAACATGCATGTAATAGGAAGAGTCAATTCAGAAAAATTAGACACAAACCTTCTAATGAAATTGATATGCCCAAAGAAGGATTAGATGCCCTTCTTTGTTCTTGGAATTGGAACCTTGTTGATTGCTTCTACCCTCTCAGGTTCAATCATGACACTAGCCTTTGAAACAATATGACCAAGCAACTTGGCCTTTTATACCCCAAAATGACACTTCTTTGGATTGCGAGAAATTCCATATTCTCTACATCTGATCAACATTCTTTCCAAGTGTTGCAAGTGATCTTTTCTACTCCTTGAAAACACAATCATATCATCCTGATAAACTACAATGAAGTCATTTATGTAACTAGAAAAAGCAACATCCATTTCTCTTTGGAAAGTAGCTCCAACATTCATAAGACCAAAAGGCATTCTTAAATAGACATATGTTCCCCAAGGAGTGGTAAAGGTAGTTTTAAATCTTTCTGACTACTTGACAACAACTTGGTTGTGGCCAGAGAAACCATCCAGGTGGTGGAAAACAATTCAGATCTAGTCACTAATCTGCTGCATGTTTTCCATGTTTGGAAAAGGATAATTGTCTTTCAATGAAGCTCTATTTAGATTTCTGAAGTCTACACAAAGTCTGATGTCTCCATTTTTATTTTTGACTGGAACAAGGTTCAGAACCCAAGATGAATACTTTATGGGATGAATGATCCCTCCCTCTTTCAGCTTTCTTCAATTCATCTTGCATTTTCATGGAGATGAGTGGATTAATTGGCCTCTAATTTTTCTCTAAGGGCTTGGCATTTTTTTCAAGAGGAATCTCATGTTGAAACAAGTCATCTTTGTATGCTTTCAGCTCTGAATATGACCAAGCTAGACAGTCCTGATATTTCTTCAATAGTTGAGCATAGAACTATTTTTCCTCTTTGTTTAGATTGCTTCCCAACCAAACTTTTCTTAGTTTATCATTAGTACCCAAGTTATGATCTTCCACATCCCTTGAGGAATACATATTTCTATTGATGATGAAATCAACATTGTCAAAATTTGACTCAAATGTAACAAGACCTAGGAATGGTGTTAGTTTTCAATTGGATGATATCCTTACCAAACAAAGTCTCTCTTCCTTCAGTCACACACATACCATTGGTTCCCTATCAATATTATGATTTGTAAACTCACCTTGATTTTTAAGAACCTTTTCACTTGAGAATCATCATTAAAAACTTGTCAATGCTTGATGTTGTCAGGGACAGCTGACCTAGTTAACACTTTAATATTGTACTCACAATAAGGTGAAATGGTGCAATTTCCAAATCTTAACCCCAACACTACCAACTTGTTAATAGCAACATTGAAACTCCTGTCATGATGTACAATGTTGAAGGAATAAAACATCTCAATTAGATCCCAAATTGCATGTTTGTATTGTTTGATCCGCTAATTTTTTGTAGCATATAATTTTCTTATTTTTTTAACAACTATCTCTGAATCTCCTTTTGTAATGATGTCCTTGACACCATACTTCCATGCAATTATTATACCCAACAACAAGGCTTCATACTTAGCAATGTTGTTAGTACATTCAAAATTAAGCTTGAAGGAAAAAACAAACTCTTCCAAGCTAGGAGAAATTAGAATTATACCAACACCATTTCCAAATTTGGAGCAAGCTCCATCAAATAGAAAGGTCTAAGAAGAACCTACCTGTTCAAGGCACTTTTAATGATCCATCTTGTTCTCCAACCAACCACCTCCCCAAGTATTATTTGAGATGTATTTACACTTACTAGACTATAGGGGTATTGAAGATGTTACAAAGCATGTGCACAAGTGTCAGTTACTATGGTATGTGAAGGGTATAACTACCCCAGAGTAGAAGGAAAGTCAATTTGTAACAACATTGCAAGGACATGCTCATAGTTGGTATAGGAAGTATGACCCCCATCAGACGGTAGTAGACTACACCGCATTGAAGAATGCCTTCCTACTAGAGTTCCATATCCTTGATTTTGAGTAAAAGAGCATTAGCACTCTGAAGGAGGTCCACTAGAGAATGGTAGAGAGTGTGTGGGAGTATGACACACATTTTAAGACTCTCTTGTCAAAACTATCCTATAACATTCATCCTTCTCAACATGCTCAATGGTTTATCGGAGGATTGATAACACCATTTAGAAGAGATTTATCGTATAAGACTTTCACAAACCCGCGCGAGGCATTAGAAGCTACCCTACGTGTTGAAGCTATTGGGAGCATTGATATTGGTGTTAGTCCTTTTTGTAGGCTCAAATTATTGCAATGGCCAAGTAGTTGGAGAAGTTATCTACAAACTTAATGCATAGGAAGCATTGTTGGGAACTTCAATAAGGTGTAACATCTTCTTTTCTCCATAGAGCTTGACAAGGCTTCCTTTAATGACAATAGTAGAAAACTACATTTCCATTTGAATAGTCCCACCAACACTTTCAGCCCACTTTCTTGACAAGAGCATACCCCATTTGGAAGGGAAATCAAAAATCACAACATCAAGTTTTAAATTCTTACCTAGATAGGCTATAAGTTGTACCAGAAAACCCTTCACACAACAAAATACCAACACTTCTCTTGAGTCCATGGTAGTACACTTTCCATAGGCTGTTGTTACTTTAATATTTAACTCATTCATGACTTCTAGAGGCATGACATTGCATGATGCACCAAAATCAAACATACAATTGTGAAGTAGTCTATCCTTTATGATCAAATTTGTAAAGAATGGATCAACATTCAATTTGGAATCAACCAAGAATGTCCCCAAGTATACCTCAGGTGTTTCTCCAAGACCCTCTACTTATGGTGGTGTTTCAAGGTATGTAATGATCTAGGGAGTTTCAAAAACGTTTACATTTCTAATTAGGGTACTCTTTTCCTCTTTCAATCCCAATTACTCAAATGATCTCTTCTTGTGCTTAGGAATCCTAAGCAACTCAATGATTGGAACACTCACTTTGATTTGGCTCAATACCTGGGCTATGTCATATGGAACACTCTTTGGCAAGGCAACATTGGAATGGAGACAAGCAGATTCATTAGATGGCATGGGATTCTTGGCAGTTTGGGCATGAGGAGGACTGTAATTTTTACTTGGGACAACAGAGCTTTTGGAATGTTTTTCTCTTCTAGGAACTTCTTTGTGAATACTTGTAAGCAAGGGTGTTTTAGGTTTGGCTTGAGGCCCAACTCCCTTAAAAACCTTGCTCCTAGTGTTATACTCTTTCTCTTAAGCCACAACAACATTCATTAACAATTATCTATCTTCCTTCAAAGGGATACCACCATCATATTTCTTAATCATAAAGTCTCTCAAGTATTCAAAGTCATTGTTAGGAATCTCAAAAGATTGCACTACATCTACCTCAAGAGTATGAGAGGGAAGAAGGACTTGTACCCGTTTGATGTAATCCCAAAAGGTTGCACTTGTCTTTAAACTTATTACCTCAGTTGATGTTTCTCCTTCTTGTGAGCCTGAAGAACAACTCACCATGAAAATATCATCATCAATATCATATTCATTATTAGCTTCACCATCTTACTAGTCCACTTCACATGGAGGATGGGGTAGAAAACACCTATCAAACCAATAAATATCAACAACTTCCTCAATAGTAGCAATCCTAGTAGTTAGGGGATCAGGTAACACTCTTCCTTCACATGCTTGAGGATGTCTATTTGATGACCCCATGGGTCCTTTCCCTCTATCATATACCATTTGATCACCTCTAGGATGATTGGAAAATATATCATGGTTTTGCTGACCTTGTGAAGTCTACCTAATTCCCTTCTCTTCCCAGGCTAACTTGTATGAGATTTCTTTGAGAGCCCCTACCAAAATTTTCAAAACCTCTTCCAAATCAACACCCTTGCTAGCTTGAGGTTTTTTAGGGTTTATCAACTTTACACCATCCCTCTTGAGAGGTTTCCTAATGGCCTTAATGTTATTTTCAATCTGCAGTGCCATGGTAAAGGCCTGCCTTAAATTGGTAGGGTTCTTGTCTCTTAGGTAATAGGCTACTTTCTTGTCAAATGCATCTGCATATTTGATTAAACAAGATTCATCACAAGGCCTCAGATTAACAAATCAGTCTTCTCAATGTCTTGTTAAATCTTGTATTAAATTCATGCACTGATTCATTGGGGTTCTTCTTGATATTTTCAAATTCAGACAAGAGAAACCTAGGATCATTCTTGTCACCATATTGCAACCTAAATGCATTCTTCATTTCAGTCCAAGAATCAATAGAATTATCAGGCAGAGCCTTGTACCAATCCCTTACATCCTCTTCCAGTGTATGAATGAAAATTTGACATACACATCTTCAAACTCTATTTCAAAATCCTCCATCATGTTAACAAAAAGTTTGAGATGTTGATCACCAGTTATAACATTGTTACCTTGGAACTTTGGCAACCTATTCCTTACATCTTGTGGGACAACATTTGGGTAACCATCCATTCCTCTAAAGTTTATAGGACCAAAGGTGTTAACAAAAATGGAGGTCTAGGCTGAGCCATATTGTTTTGAGGTGGTGATCTTGGAGGAGAAACAAAATGATGAGGAGTGAGAGGTCTCTAGGGAATAGAAATGTAATCTTCAAAATGGATATCCCCTATAGGATCAGCTTCTTGATAAACTCTAGCAGATTTGGAAAAAATAGGGGCAGAATGAGGAGTAATATTTTCAAAGACAAATGAAGGTCCCTCTCTAGATGGAGAATGCAAATTTTCAAGAGGACTATCTGATTTAGATCTATCTGAAGAAGAACTGTAGTCCTCAATGACAGGATAATTAATCTCAAGTTCAATGAAGGGAACTTCCTTCCTTGAGCTCTGCTCTCCAACCACCTTCCAAACTCTTCTCCCTTCTAACTATGAGTTCCTTAAATCTGAAAAAAACTTCTTAGCAGAGTCTCTAATATAGAGATATCTTCTTCCTTCCATTTTTACAAATATTAACAACACAAAAATAAATGATAGAAAGCTAAGACACTGGTATTTATCAAGATCAAATCAACATGGAGTCGCCACTAAGGAATTTCACCCTAGTTGTGCAAATGCACTAAAATACTCTGTCCAATACCTATCAAAGCACTCAAAATCTTGTCAAACTTTGTAGATCGATCTTCCTTTTCTTGAATCTATTAACCAAAAATGCAAATGAAGTGCAAATACTGCTGGAAACTAATAAAATTATAGAGAAAATTTGAAACCTTTGCATACACCTTACAAATTTGAGTATAGAATGATGCTTTAATAATATATTTGCAAACATAACTTGTAAGAGACACTACCAGGGTTTGATATGTATTCAAATATCTCAAATATGTTTGCATATGGATCGAGATTGAACTAAGAATGTCCCCTAAATGGTGCCACTGGGTGTTTGTACCCAAATTTGTTCTCCTTTTTAGTCTGAGTAGCATCAAAGATATGGCATGAAGCTTGAATAAAAATGGAACATGGTGTGTGTCATTTTCTAGCTGGGGATATGATCTAACTAGCACTCATATTTGTGGAGAGATGGATAGAACTCAAATAGGACTTGATCTTGCCCTAACTGTTTTAGGTTGTGCCTTTCAACCAAGGTAAGAGAACCTATTTTGTAACCCTCAAATGGTGAAGGAGATGAATATATCCCTCAATTTTTGTAAATAGTATGAAAAGGGCCTAGGAAAATATGATCAACACTCCAAATCTGACTTTCACAAGTTGTCACTTCCAGATTATGGAGATACTTTTAATGTAAGAAAAGGGTTATTGAAGACATTTTGAAATCCTGATCTATTCTACATACTTTAGCAAATGAATTATGATCTTCTATGGGTATACAGGTCAAAAAAGGGGTAAAACAGGTAGGATTAGTTGTTTTAAATGATTTTTTCGATGGGATTTTAGATAAGACAAACCAAGGTCCGCCAAACTCTTTGAGCATTTCAACAAAATATGGATAAACTTAATAACAAAGCAAGTATCAAAATGGTTAATCATCCCTTTAACCAGGATATGTGCATCAAATGGAGGCCCATATCTACACTTTTCCACACAATATTTGATCATCTATCGAAAATATTGAGTTAGAATGAACCAATGAAGAATTTAGCAATCACTATTTAATCATGACCTAAGGTGCACCCAAAGGTTTACAAACAATCTCTAAAGTCAAGGAAGGTAAAGTGATTTTAAATTTGTTTATCTCTTTATCAGATGAAAGATCTTCTAAATGTGAGATTGCAAATGCCACTAAACTATCACAAGAAATGAGACCATGTATGATCAAGAGAGATTTTAAACACAAGATTGCAATAGGAAACAAGAAACACAAATTGAAAAGCATTGTGGAATGTAATCATTTCAAAATTGAAAAGCATTGTGGAATGATCACCACATAATAACTCAAACTTGATAAAATTTATCAAAAGGGAATGTTTTGAAAACAATCTTAGAGCTTGTTAATGGCTATACATGTGCAACCAACTTAACATGATTTGAAATCTGATACAGAGAGAGTTATATGAGTTTCTCAAGTGGTCACTCAAAGAATGGGCTTCTTCCCAGATTTTCCCATGAAATTTTTAGTTTTCCAAGATTTTTAAAACTCTTCCAATCCTTTGTATGAAAAATTCATGAAATATATAGCTTTCAATCTCCTTCGAGCCTTCTTTCCCAAGGAAAGAATATGCTAAAGGATCAAATTTGTTATAAAAATTTCTCATGATTTGCAGACAGGGATGTTTAATAGAACACGTCCAAAAATTTGCCAATTGTATCAAAAGAGATGAATCATTGAAAAATTCACATCATTATCCATTGTGGAGGCACATTTTCATCTTCAAAGCATGCATACCCCCTTCCTTTCATTATTTCATCCTTATCCCTCCAAAAATTTTCTCTGTAACTTTTGGATCTGATATTTCACATTTTTGGATGGGTTAGGGAAAAAATTTATTTTAAAAACATCTCTTGATCTTCAAATTGATCCTCAAAACTGATTACATTGGTACTTGTAGGAACACACGACATGAATTTGTCAAAGATTTTATGAAAATTGATGCAAAAAACACATCTCCAAAATTCCTGGAGTGTTTTAGGGAAAAAATGGTGGCAGAGCAAAAACTATGCACAACTACTATTGATTTGACATTCAACTTTTAATCTATGCCCTCCACGTGGAGAAAAACCATTGGAGATGGGATTTGGAGGCACCTTTTTCCATTTTGCATTTTTAAAAAGAAACGGCCACATGGAAAGATTTGATTTGGCATGGGCATGGGTTTCACATTTTTAACTTTTTGACCCTTTTTATTCTAAGTGGCCATGTGGCACCATTCCATTGGATGCGAGACCTAGGAGCTTCATTTTACCTTTTAAAATTTTCAGAAAAATTGGAAAATTTTGATAATTTTCCCCACACCTTTGCCTCATGAAAACATGCTTTGACATATGTCCCAAAGTGGCCCCCACTGGAGTCGCGTGCTGATTCTACACATTTCCACCTTTTTGGAAAAAGGAATTTTTTCCAAATTATCCCCGTGGAACCACACCTCCGATTCTATCCCTGACACCTGATGATTGCTGAATCACTATGGGCTTGCATTAATCCTTTTAATTTCAAACCTTTATGCCAAAAAATGGGAAAAATTCTCAATTTTCCCTCAAGGGCCAAATTTCGCCTCTGACCCTACCACATGTTCCATTCTGATTCATTGCATGGGCCCTAGGCATTTTATTTTCTCTTTAACTCTTTTTCCAAAATGCCTTAAGGCACAAAAAGACCCACTGCTTCCCATCTAATCAAAAGAGGACATGTCATCATTTTCTAGAAAAATTTAGAAATTTTCTCTGCCGCTTGAATTCAGGAAGATTAGCACTTGGCGGGGCCATGGGGAAATTTGAAAATTTTAGCCAAAGTAGATAAAAAGAACAAGTTCTCAAAATGACCCGCCACTCCTCCAATCAAAACACGCCATGTAAGCAACATTAGAACTAATCAGAGTAAAGTGAAGCCATGGGACCAAATTCATCCTTTTTCCAAAGAAGCAAAAAATGATAAGTTAAAACAATATTCCACCATCCCTCAGCCAATTAGAACAAGCCACGTTGTTGATGAATGCTGAAGAAGAAATTTACGGGCAAATGACGCCCGTCTGACCGTCAAAACACAGAGAATGTTAGGGATTCCTTAGAATTTGATTTTTCCGCTAAGGACAACAAATTTATTGAAATTGAACCAACTGAAACATGTTTTCAAAGCATTTTTTATCATGGAAATGAATTTTCAATGCCATATAAGTGCAAATAGATCAATTTTAAACTTTCACGATCAGCAAAAAGGAAAAACAACAGAGCTGCAGATTTTGGAAAAATTAGGGCACAAAACAGCACACATGCATGATTTATTTCAAATTGGGGAAAACAACAAGTTTGTGAGAATTTCGAGGCATTCAACTGGAGGGAAAAGTTGTAGACCACCAATTTTAGAGAAAACATTTCAGAGCACACAAAATGAAGGAAAAATTAGGGCAAACCGGTGCAAGCTCAAAAATGGCACCAACACCATCCACACTCTAACATTTGGAATCATTTGGTAAGTGGTATCATCCAATGAGAGGGTAGTAATGGATTTGTTGGGGAAATCTAAGTCAAAGGGTTGATTTCCGGAAAGAGGTGCATCTGCTAGTTGGTTAGCGATGGCTTGGCCTTTGATAGAATTTTGATGGATGAATTCAAGGTCAAGGTTGACAAGAAGCATGAGCCAACATGTAGCATGCTAATGTTGGTAAGGTTTGGTGTACTTATAATGTAGAGGGCTAGTGTTATTGATGACAAAGGTTTTGTGGTTAAGTAGGTAATGACATAGTTTAGTGGTGAAAAAAACTAAGGCTAAGCAAAGTTTTTTAGCATGGGTGTACCTAATTTCATAGTCCAAAAGGGTACGACTTATGTAATAAACCACTTTCTCTCTGTTTTATTTGTCATGGTGAGTGAGCATGGCACCTAAGGAATGGTCGGTAGCAAGAATGTATAGGTAAAAGGGTTGGTCATCCTTTGGAGAAATGAGCACTATTGGTTGAATAAGGTATTGTTTTAATGTGTCAAAGGCTTTGTGGCATTCATCATCCCATTTGAATGAGACATTCTTTTTGAGGAGATGATGAAATGGTTGATAGTGGTTGGAAAGTTGTGAGATAAAATGATGGATAGATTGCAACTTACCTTGCAATATTCAAAGTTGATGGAGATTAGTAGGTGGAGGCATTTCGAGAATAACCTTCACTTTAGCAGGATCGACTTCTATGCCACACAAAGAAATGATGAAACCAAGGATTTTTCCTGAAAGTACCGTAAAGACACACTTCTTAGGTTGAAGGTAAACACAATACTTGATGAGGTGGTCAAATATGACCTTAAGGACTATCAGGGTTCAACTTGATGTTTGGATTTGGAAAGTAATATTCCAATATGTGATGCATGATGTCATGGAAGATATAAGTCATGACTTGTTGATATGTAGCACCAACATTTTTAAGGCCAAAAGGAATGACTCGATAGTAGAAGGTCCCCTAAGGAGTGATGAAGGTATTTTTTTAGTGATATTATAGAGCAAGTTGTATTTGATTATAACCTAAGAAACCATCCATTAGTGATAACATCTAATGGCCAGCGGTGAGATCAACTAGTTTGTCAATACCTGTTAGAGGAAAACTATCCTTAGGGAAAGCGAGGTTGAGGTCATGGAAATACATACAAATGCAAATTCCTCCTATCACTTTCATGATAGGGATTCAATTTAGTACATTAGAACAAGAATTTTTTTTTTTGATAGGTGCATCCTAGTTCTAAATACATAATTTAGAACTCTCAGATCATAACAATCATTCTTATAACAGATAACCATATGCAGCTGTGATGACTCGGAGTACCTCCGATCTATTCATTCCATGACTCGGTAATCTACCGATCTATTCATGAGTATCAAAGAGTTGGCGTTTTTATTTTAACACATCACTCTTGCGGTTCTCTTCCCTAATCTAGGATTCAGAATGCTCTATCCAAGGAACCTATCTGAATAATTGTTACCATTATTCATCGGCATCTCATCCCTCAGACTAGGTGACATAGGACAACGCAATCAGCAGCTTGCGATACTTTGGCCAAAGATTTGAAACATACTGCTTATGTCTCGTATTCCTTGACGACATACTCGTCAATCTGGAATACATCCTTCACCCCATTCCTATGTTATGTAGAATGTCTTACACTGACTTCTGTCAGCCTCCCCCCCAAGTTATTCACTCAGGAATGGATTAATAATATGACCACGTTATAAGGATGCTCTCGAGGACTAGGGATACGCTGACATACTGGGTCAACCCTAGTTAACCCTATGTGTCAAGATACCCCGAGTCTCCAGGGGCAGTCTTATAACATGACCACATTCCTAACCAGTCCCAGAGTAAAACTTGTTCAAGTTTAAGGTGTAAATCTTAACAATCAATGCAAAGGGTGTCGTCATAAGTCACCTGCATTGTTGTATCTTCGAGAAGATCCTATTCTTCTCAAAGGTACAACCTAAGTTGACTTGTGCCATCAACCTTCAAATCCACCTCGAAAATATCTACTTAACTTTAAGGTGTTACTTACGTTGAGTTAAAGTTATACTTTAAGACACTCCTTTTAGGGTAGTCTTTTCCCAACCCCTGGGTTCCTCACCTTAGAATTTCCTTTCTTATTAAAACCCATTTCACAAAGAGAAGTTATTAAGATTTGAGGTCTCATCAAGGAGTTCATTGATAAACAATAATCTAAATCAACGAAATTGGGCAATAGCCCTAAATCTTCTCATAAGGTTGCTAACCATACCCTTTTAGGTTTATATCAGTTCTCATAACTGAAATATATCTTACTTATTAGTATTAAGATATAGTGATTTAAAATCAAATTAAACGTTGTCTTGACTTAGATCAAGACTAGGGAGTAATAATTTATTCTTCCCGTTCAGCTTCCTGTTGAGGTTTATTTTAACCTTAGCTTCTCAAAAGACAGTGATCTAAATTCCAATTTAGCTTTAGATAGAACATAACAGAACTACTCACTTTTACAAGTATTCAGTCACCTAATCTTTGCAAAGTTTACTTAGAGAATCCCAAATGTCTCCAAGGTATACAATAATAAAAATTCTCTTAAAATCATTCAAACCGAAGAAGTTCAATCCATCAAGATACGAATGCAAACACATAAGTAACAATTCCCTCATTTCATTCATTTCTAAGCTAATCAAATACAATTTATGCTTTCAGCATATTTGATACAATATTCAACAACAAAAGAACATCTTTCTTCAAGTAGTACATTTAGAGAATCAAGTTGGAATTCATCATAAAACCAAATTAAACAATCTGAACATCATATCAGATCTGCGTGCCTTTACCACTTACGGCAACCATCTGTAAAAATTGTCAACACGGGTCAGTTCGGTGAACTGAGCATGATAAGCACTAATTCTTAAAACAATTGCAATCCACCAATTGTTCTCATTAAACAACCTGTTTAAATGAAATCATTTCTTCAAATTCCAAACATAAATCAGGCTATTCATCTTCTTATATTTCTAACATGACCTTTAACGCATAACTCGTATTATAGATGTCAATTAATCCTTAATGCCTTTCAGATAATTCATCTTATATGTTAGAGACTAAGAACAATGAATACAACCATTCAAAGACAGTAATACTCCTACAAGAATGTTTCTAACAATTACTCAAAGGTAGTTTAAACATTCAACAAGCTCAACTGACTTAATTCTTTTATAATTATAACACATTTCAATGGTATTGACAAGTATACCTATTTATACAACAACACACATTTTATACCGGTCTCTCCATACAATACCACGGTCTATCCTTGTTTTTCCCTTACCGTAGATATCACATGAGGGTTCAAGAAGAAAGCACACAAAGTTTCCTGACTAGGAGAGAGAGTATTTTCCTATTCCACTTATTATACATCAACATATAATTTACAGTCCCTAGAAGAAAGAAACAGAGTCAATCAGATTCCCATATCAATCATGAATTACACAACGCCATCATCGACATGGCACAGCTAAGAGCTCTTTATCACAGTCAAACACGAGACTAGATAACACTATAAACAAATGATGTTCCATATGCAAATACAGTGACATTCACACTGAGTCAAAACACAAACATGCACAGCTTCATTCAACTGAATCTAATCCCTACGATTATACAACAAGGATTTATATTAGAAGCCGATTTCAAGAAGAATAATCACAACAAGGACTTCACAGAAGCTGATTCCATATCAATAATTTCCTCAAAGTTCATCCGAAGTCGAGCTATTACGAAATACAACAGGGTCTCAAACAGAGTCAAGTTGGTAAAGAAAACCCATCCCTTAATTCCTCAGAATCAAACTGAACATAACACAACAATATTAAGAAAGAGTCTATATGATATGCATGCACAACGAGGACTTAAATCGGGAATCGAGCCAACACGCAGCATATCAAGGACTCCAACAGTGTCAAATCCAACCAGTACTCATAACCAAGGTTTCGATTGAAGTTGAATTCATATGACAACAATTCAAGAATCCCAATAGTACTCACAGCAAAACTTCTACAGAAGTTAAAAACATAAATTACATTTCAAGGACTCCAACGGAGTCAATACCATATAGTATTCTCAACTAAACAACAACATTCATAACTAAGCTTAAGCAGAAGTTGAAATACAAGATACATTTCAAGGACTCCCACTGAGTCAATACCATTAGTATTCACAACTAAGCAATAGTATTCATAACTAAGCTTAAGCAGAAGTTGAAATACAAGATACATTTCAAGGACTCCCACTGAGTCAATACCATCTAGTATTCACAACTAAGCAACAATATTCATAACTAAGCTTAAACAGAAGTTGAAATACAAGATACATTTCAAGGACTCTCACTGAGTCAATACCATATAGTATTCTCAACTAAACTTCTACAGAAGTTAAAACATAAATTACGTTACAAGGACTCCCACAGTAATCACAACCAAGCTTAGACAGAAGTTGAAAACATACAAAACATTACAAGGACTCCCACTGAGTCATTTTCGTAGATAATCCTTGCAAACTTCCAACGGAGTTTATCCCAAAATTGCAAACATAGTGAGGACTTCTACTAAAGTCACATTCAAGTAGTATAATCACAGCAAGCATTCCAAACAGAAGAAACTTCAAGTATTCATAGCAAGAATCAATAGGATTCAACAACAATAAGAGCACAGCCGGGTCTTCAATCGAAATGAATCCAAAAGGAAGAATAAATACAGAAACATTCCAACAAAGTCTTCGAATAACCCGAGATTCCTAATTCCATAGGAAAAGAAGAACCAAAACATTGCTTCAAACCAACTGTACTAAAATCACCTGAACAGAGTTGTTTTAATGAAAGCATTTGGAGTAAAGCAAGATTTTTAAAAGTCAGGGCCTATCATGCCTGGTAATGTCACTTAAAAATCCGAAGAAGACCTCTGAATGTGCTCGAGCCTTCTCCTCTTCTTCCATGATAGATTCAGCAACAATAATTTGTTACCCTCATGTCTTATAAACTTTCCCCGACAGAGAAAAGAGCTAGATAATCTCATAGTTGCCATGCAACACAAAGTAGACTGGTTCGAAGAACCAGTGATCAAACAGAGAGAAAAACGGAGCGTATGGAAAACCAAACAACCAACTAGTTTTCCATTTGCATGCCTTCCCGAGCAATCCGCTCGGGAACCGAAGTTCATCAATGACATTAACTCCAAGATTCCCACCTAATCTCCATTTCCACCAACCGCCAAAGTTGGCGATTGACAAATGAAAACAAACAACCATTCCCAAATTTGGCGACTCTACCACGTCAGGTCTCAATAGCCGTTTGCAATCTCCACCATATCCCTTGTCCTTCATGCTTATCCACCTCATTTAATGCCATGGAAACCACCACCCACGGCTCACACCCCTTCATAGGTCCCCCTTCATCCATTATCATAAGTTAGGTTAGAAACATAGGTTAGATCTTACGGTAAGACATTAGTCTTACTTCCATAGTGCTTAGGTAGCTAACCTTAGGAGCATTAAACCTATAGTTTAGGGCTAGGTTAGATTAGCAATAATTCAACCCATAGGTTATAGTTTAGGTTAAGGTTATTAACCTTAACGAATCCATTCTAGGTCCCACAAGTAGGTTCGATCAGTATTAGAACCAACAGGTATAACATTCCCGAAATGGATTCTATCCAACATTGATAATAAGCTTGCAATATACACCAGAATTTATTACCTGGCTTAAGGTCTAGGCCTTCCTGATATTACGATATCGGGAACCAATTCATTTAACACGATCAACCTGAGTTAGACTCCGAATTGCTTATTCAACACATTCAGACCTTGCAACTTTCGTAAGGTCTATAATTTTTGTTCATCCAGAATAAACTTAAAACATCTCTTGGATCAATGCAACTGATCCAAGGCTGAGTCATAAAGACGGATAAATCCACAATTCCTCTCGAAATCAAATTGAACTCAGGTGCTAAAAATGAAAGAAATAAAAGAGTCCAAGCATATCCTGACTCAGTCAAAGATCTTCAAGAGCAAAGAAGATACAATCCATATCAAGCATGACTTCACAATCAAAGGAACACATCCTTATATAGAAGAAATCATATATCAACACTTGAATGCTCAGGAGGAAGTAACAATAGTTCAGGGTGTTACATGCTTCCCTCCTAAAAGATTCATCGTCCCGATGATTACATATTTGATTTACCTTCAGGTCAACCAATTTATTAGTTCACAATACAATAAGACTATTTCCAACTTGAATAGTTCCAGAAATCAATGTCACGATACATTTTATTCAGCCTGAATAATGTTTGCCTCAATCTGGCTTTCATATAGACATGAAAAAGATAAGTTCATAAAAAAATGTTTTGTCAACAGATTTCATTCTGTTGAAAAAGAAAAGGAAAAGCAATTTTCATCTCTTCCAGATTTTCCCAAGTTGCACTTTCTTCGTTAAACTGGTCCCACTGGACCTTACATTGTTGTATTTCACGATTTCTCAAATGCAATTGGCGAGTTTCCAGCACTCGTGTGGGTTTAACCACGATTATTCCTGGGTCTTGGACCTGCAAGGAATTCCAATTTAAGACATGTGACAAATCTGAAACATATTTCTTAAGCAAAGAAATATGGAAAACATCATGCATGCGAGACAAAGCAGGTGGTAATGCTAATCGATAAGCTACATGATTGATTATTTCGACAATTTCGAAAGGTCCCACGTAACGAGGTGACAACTTGGCAGCCTTGCCAAAAGTTATAGAACTCTTTCTGGGTTTAACATGAAGAAAAACCTTCTCACCAAGCTCAAACCTTCGATCAACCCGCTTAAGGTCAGCATAGCTCTTCTGCCTATCTGCTGCTTCCTTTAATCGTTCACGAATCAACTTAACTTGTTGTTCCATTTCAGTGAGGATCTCTGGTCCAATTACCACTCTATCCTCAATACTATCCCAACTAACAGGGGTTCTGCACTTTCTTCCATAAAGTGCTTCAAAAGGTGCCATTTTAAGAGATGAGTGATAAGTGTTGTTGTATGCAATTCAACTAGTGGAAGATACTCTTCCCATTTATACTATTGATCCATGCAATACATTCGCAACATATCTTCCAACACTTGATTTACTCTCTCGGTTTGTCCATCCGTTTCCGGATGATATGCAGAACTGAAGTTTAGTTTCATTCCAAGAGCTGTATTAAGCGTTTGCCAAAATCTTGACGTCATTCTAGGATCCCTGTCAGATATAATCAATTCTGGTACACCATGTAACCTAAAAATTTCGTGCACGAATCTTTTGGCCAACACTGGTGAATCATCCTTTAGATTTCCAGTGATGAAATGAGCTACCTTAGTTAGTTTATCTACAACTACCAGGATAACATCATGTTTATTCCTGGACATAGGTAACCCTTGTACAAAGTCCATGCTTATTACTTGCCATTTGTACTATGGTATGCTATGGGGATATAATAGTCTAGCAGGGTGCATGTGTTCTACCTTAACCCGCTGACATTCCAGACAATGAGTCACAAAATCAATAACATCCTTTTTCATACCTTTCCAAAAGTATTGTTGTTTTAGATCAGCGAGCATTTTTGTGATACCCGGGTGTCCAGAGAAGGGCGAATTATGAAATTCAACTAACAACTTCTTTCTCAAATCATTCAGCATAGGTACGTATACCCTATTTTCATAACGTAAGATTCCTTCATTATCAAAATGAAAACCTTTATACCTTTCATCATTAGGTTCTGCAGCAAGCGCTGCTTTTACTTGCTGAAAGTATATATCAGATTCTGAGGCACTTTTTACCTCATCCTTAAACTGAGTTCTTAATGTTATAAGAGCAGAAATGTGCTTCCTACGACTTAGAGCATCTGCTACCCTATTCTCTTTCCCTTTGATGTAGCTAATATCAAAATCATATTGAGATAAAAACTCTAACCACCTTCTCTGTCTGGCATTTAGATTAGGCTGAGTGAAAATATATTTCAGTCCTAAGTGATCAGTTTTCAACTCAAAAGGTTTCCCAAGTAAATAGTGTCTCCAGACTTGAAGCGCATGAACAATGGCAGCAAGCTCCAAATCATGAGGAGCATAATTCAGCTCATGTAACTTAAGTTTTCTACTTTCATATGCTATGACTTGATCATTTTGTAACAAAACACCTCCAAGGCCTTCCCCAGAAGCATCCGTTACAACAATAAAGCTCCCATTAGGGTCAGGTACAGCTAATATAGGTGCGGAAGTCAACTAGCTTTTCAGACTTTTGAAAGTAGTTTCACACTTATCATTCCAAATAAATTTCTTATCCTTCTTCTGCAATGAAGTTATCGGTGCAGCCACTTTAGAAAAATCCTTAACAAATTTTCTATAATAACCAGCAAGACCCATGAAGCTTCTTACTTCGTGCACATTCTTTGGTGCAGGCCACTCAGTTATTGCCACTATTTTTGAAGGATCCACAACAATTCCTTCTTTACTAATGACATGGCCCAAATAGTGAACTTCTGTATCAAAGAAAGAACATTTGGATAACTTACCATATAACTTTCTTTTTCTCAAAATTTCCAAAACTATCTTCAAATGCTCATTGTGTTCCTCGACATTTTTAGAATATATGAGAATATCGTCCAAGAATACAAGTACAAACTTGTCCAAATATTCTTGAAAGATATTATTCATTAAGTTCATAAAAGTTGCGGGTGCATTAGTTAATCCAAAGGGTAGAACCGTGAATTCATAATGTCCGTACCTAGTTCGGAAAGCTTGTTTTATGAATATCTTCTTCTCTAATCCTTAATTGATGATAACCAGATCAAGATCTATCTTGGAATAAACCGCTGCCCCACGCATCTGGTCAAATAGATCGTCGATCCTTGGAAGTGGGTATCTGTTCTTGATTGTTGCTTTGTTCAACATCCGATAATCGATACACAGCCTAAGTGTTCCATCCTTCTTCTTTACAAATATTACTGGCACTCCCCAAGGTGAAACACTTGGTCTAATCAAACCCTTAGACAAAAGTTCTTGCAATTGTGCCTTAAGCTCGACTAACTCTGTAGTAGTCATCCGATAAGGTGCTTTGGAAATAGGTTCCATTCCTGGTTTGATTTTGATGGTGAAGTCAAATTCCCTCTTGGGTGGTAAACCTGGTAATTCCTCCGGAAAAACATCCTTGAAACTTTGCAACAGTGGAAATCGTTTCATGGAATCACCATCTTCTTCTGAAAATTCAGATATCTTTACTGCATAAAGGGTACATCCTTTGTTTTTAGCCTTTTTAAGCTGCATAGCTGACAGTTTTCTAACTGAAATTTCCCGTTTCACACCTTGAATCTCTGCTGCCTTCAGCCGATCATCTAAACATTTTATATTCTTTTCATAGCAGTCTACTTTTGCTTTATGGTCAGCTAACCAATTGACACCGATGACAATGTCATACGATCCCAAAGGTGTAACATAGAGGTCAACTTCAGTGGAAAAGTTAGGTAAGTCAAGGACTGCCCCAAAAAGACACATACTCACTGTATGAATAGAATTATTACCATACTATACAATCCAAGATTTATCCATTTTTCCAGCCTTTCTTTTAAGTTTAGAAGCAAGTTTACTAGAAATAAAACATTCAGTAGCTCCTGTATCAAAAATAATAGTGACAGGTATGCCAAATAACTTACCCAAAACTTCTATAGGTGTCACTTGCTTTTCAGCTTGCTTGTCTGCTACTGCAGCATGTATCTTATGCTGCTGATTACGATCATCCTTCTTCAAAGGGCACTGATTTGCATAGTGGTCTTTGCCACAATTGTAGCAGCCTCCTACAGGTCCCTTTTTAGGCTCAAAATTACCTCCAACCTTGTAATTATCACGTTGTCCTCCATAGGGCTTCTGCCCATTGTTATAATTTTTGGCAAAATTATCCCTTACATTTCCAGCAGGCTTATTCGCTATCATTTTCTTACTATTATCCCCTGGAAACTTACTTCTGTTTCCAAACTTTTTCCATGGCCCCTTTTTGGGTGCAAGTGAAGTTGAAGAAGGGTTTGCAATCTTCTTCCACACTTCCTCTTTATGAGCAGAAATAGCCTTTAATTTCTGTTCTTGTCTTATGGCCTTTTCAACAACCCCTTCCATAGTGGTAGGGCTATGAACATCAACCTCTCCTCCTATCACGGGATTTAGTCCCATGATGAATTTCTATATTCTAAACTTCTCGTCAGTTTGATACTGTGGTACATACTTGAGGAGTTTTGTAAACCACTCCCAGTATTCAGTTACCATTAGCTTCCCTTGAGCTAAGTTCTGGAATTCTGTCATTTTTTGATCATAGAAAAGTTGTGGCAGCCAACGTTGCCTAAAATAGCCCTTAAATTGATCCCAAGTAATATTGGTCTCATCAATATTTAGCTCAGCTTTACGGCTATCCCACCACAAAGATGCTTCATGGGAAAGCTGATAGGCTCCCCAAATAGCTTTGGTTTCCTCCGAGAAGTTTCTTATTGCAAAGTACTTCTCCATTTCATTGAGCCAGTTCTCAGCTCCATCTCCTAATGTGGTGCCATCATATTTAGGTGGACTTATCCTTTTTATATCATTAGTGAGTTCCGCTGCCAACCTGGCCTTTTTGTTTTCTGGTTGGACAGGTGCATTTCCAGCGTTATTATCAACACCCATATCGGGGTTGTCCTCAGGAGGTTGCTGATTGTTGTTACCAGCTTCATCTTCCTCCTCATTTCCCATTACTTGTTGTTCAAGTACAGCCAAACGATCTCTTGTGTCCAATAGGGCAGCAAGGATCTCATCAAGCTTTTGGGTTGTTGCCGCCCCTCCTTCTGGTGGAGCATTATTCGCAACGTTTCCTCTTGTTCTAACCATTTTCTGTTACAAGAAAATTTAGGTTTTTATCAGATTATGGACACAATAGGTCCAAGAGCTGCAACCTTCAGCTCTGATACCAAGATGTAACGTCCTCAATTTAGTACATTAGAACAAGAATTTTTTTTTTTTTGATAGGTGCATCCTAGTTCTAAATACATAATTTAGAACTCTCAGATCATAACAATCATTCTTATAATAGATAACCATATGCAGCTGTGATGACTCGGAGTACCTCCGATCTATTCATTCCATGACTCGGTAATCTACCGATCTATTCATGAGTATCAAAGAGTTGGCATTTTTATTTTAACACATCACTCTTGCGGTTCTCTTCCCTAATCTGGGATTCAGAATGCTCTGTCCAAGGAACCTATCTGAATAATTGTTACCATTATTCATCGGCATCTCGTCCCTCAGACTAGGTGACATAGGACAATGCAATCAGCAGCTTGCGATACTTTGGCCAAAGATTTGAAACATACTACTTATGTCTCGTATTCCTTGATGGCATACTCGTCAATCTGAATACGTCCTTCACCCCATTCCTATGTTATGTAGAATGTCTTACACTAACTTCTGTCAGCCTCCCAGCCCCAAGTTATTCACTCAGGAACGGATTAATAATATGACCACGTTATAAGGATGCTCTCGAGGACTAGGGATACACTGACATACTGGGTCAACCCTAGTTAACCCTGTGTGTCAAGATACCCCGAGTCTCCAGGGGTAGTCTTATAACATGACCACGTTCCTAACCAGTCCCAGAGTAAAACTTGTTCGAGTTTAAGGTGTAAATCTTAACGATCAATGCAAAGGGTGTCGTCATAAGTCACCTGCATTGTTGTATCTTCGAGAAGATCCTATTCTTCTCGAAGGTACAACCCTGCAGTTGACTTGTGCCATCAACCTTCAAATCCACCTCGAAAAGATCTACTTAACTTTAAGGTGTTACTTACGTTGAGTTAAAGTTATACTTTAAGACGCTCCTTTTAGGGTAGTCTTTTCCCAACCCCTGGGTTCCTCACCTTAGAATTTCCTTTCTTATTAAAACCCATTTCACAAAGAGAAGTTATTAAGATTTGAGGTCTCATCAAGGAGTTCATTGATAAACAGTAATCTAAATCAACGAAATTGGGCAATAGCCCTAAATCTTCTCATAAGGTTGCTAACCATACCCTTTTAGGTTTATATCAGTTCTCATAACTGAAATATATCTTACTTATTAGTATTAAGATATAGTGATTTAAAATCAAATTAAACGTTGTCTTGACTTAGATCAAGACTAGGAAGTAATAATTTATTCTTCCATTCAACTTCCTGTTGAGGTTTATTTTAACCTTAGCTTCTCAAAAGACAGTGATCTAAATTCCAATTTAGCTTTAGATAGAACATAACAGAACTACTCACTTTTACAAGTATTCAGTCACCTAATCTTTGCAAAGTTTACTTAGAGAATCCCAAATGTCTCCAAGGTATACAATAATAAAAATGCTCTTAAAATCATTCAAACCGAAGAAGTTCAATCCATCAAGATACGAATGCAAACACATAAGTAACAATTCCCTCATTTCATTCATTTCTAAGCTAATCAAATACAATTTATGCTTTCAGCATATTTGATACAATATTCAACAGCAAAAGAACATCTTTCTTCAAGTAGTACATTTAGAGAATCAAGTTGGAATTCATCATAAAACCAAATTAAACAATCTGAACATCATATCAGATCTATGTGCCTTTACCACTTATGGCAACCATCTACAAAAATTGTCAACACGGGTCAGTTCGGTGAACTGAGCATGATAAGCACTAATTCTTAAAACAATTGCAATCCACCAATTGTTCTCATTAAACAACCTGTTTAAATGAAATCATTTCTTCAAATTCCAAACATAAATCAGGCTATTCATCTTCTTATATTTCTAACATGACCTTTAACGCATAACTCGTATTATAGATGTCAATTAATCCTTAATGCCTTTCAGATAATTCATCTTATATGTTAGAGACTAAGAACAATGAATACAACCATTCAAAGACAACAATACTCCTACAAGAATGTTTCTAACAATTACTCAAAGGCAGTTTAAACATTCAACAAGCTCAACTGACTTAATTCTTTTATAATTATAACACATTTCAATGGTATTGACAAGTATACCTATTTATACAGCAACACACATTTTATACCAGTCTCTCCATACAATACCACGGTCTATCCTTGTTTTTCCCTTACCGTAGATATCTCATGAGGGTTCAAGAAGAAAGCACACAAAGTTTCCTGACTAGGAGAGAGAGTATTTTCCTATTCCACTTATTATACATCAACATATAATTTACAGTCTAGAAGAAAGAAACAGAGTCAATCAGATTCCCATATCAATCATGAATTACACAACGCCATCGTCGACATGGCACAGCTAAGAGCTCTTTATCACAGTCAAACACGAGACTAGATAACACTATAAACAAATGACGTTCCATATGTAAATACGGTGACATTCACACTGAGTCGAAACACAAACATGCACAGCTTCATTCAACTAAATCTAATCCCTACGATTATACAACGCAAGGATTTATATTAGAAGCTGATTTCAAGAAGAATAATCACAACAAGGACTTCACAGAAGCCGATTCCATATCAATAATTTCCTCAAAGTTCATCCGAAGTCGAGCTATTACGAAATACAACAGGGTCTCAAACAGAGTCGAGTTGGTAAAGAAAACCCATCCCTTAATTCCTCGAATCGAACTGAACATAACACAACAATATTAAGAAAGAGTCTATACGATATGCATGCATTGAGGACTTAAATCGGGAATCGAGCCAACACGCAGCATATCAAGGACTCCAACAGTGTCAAATCCAACCAGTACTCATAACCAAGGTTTCGATTGAAGTTGAATTCATACGACAACAATTCAAGAATCCCAATAGTACTCACAACAAAACTTCTACAGAAGTTAAAAACATAAATTACGTTTCAAGGACTCCAACAGAGTCAATACCATATAGTATTCTCAACTAAACAACAACATTCATAACTAAGCTTAAGCAGAAGTTGAAATACAAGATACATTTCAAGGACTCCCACTGAGTCAATACCATCAGTATTCACAACTAAGCAACAATATTCATAACTAAGCTTAAGTAGAAGTTGAAATACAAGATACATTTCAAGGACTCCCACTGAGTCAATACCATCTAGTATTCTCAACTAAGCAACAGTATTCATAACTAAGCTTAAACAGAAGTTGAAATACAAGATACATTTCAAGGACTCCCACTAAGTCAATACCATATAGTATTCTTAACTAAACTTCTACAGAAGTTAAAACATAAATTACGTTACAAGGACTCCCACAGTAATCACAACCAAGCTTAGACAGAATTTGAAAACATACGAAACATTACAAGGACTCCCACTGAGTCATTTTCGTAGATAATCCTTGCAAACTTCCAACGGAGTTTATCCCAAAATTACAAACACAGTGAGGACTTCTACTAAAGTCACATTCAAGTAGTATAATCATAGCAAGCATTCCAAACAGAAGAAACTTCAAGTATTCACAACAAGAATCAACAGGATTCAACAACAATAAGAGCACAACCGGGTCTTCAATCGAAATGAATCCAAAAGGAAGAATAAATACAGTAACATTCCAACAAAGTCTTCGAATAACCCGAGATTCCTAATTCCATAGGAAAAGAAGAACCAAAACATTGCTTCAAACCAACTGTACTAAAATCACCTGAACAGAGTTGTTTTAATGAAAGCATTTGGAGTAAAGCAAGATTTTTAAAAGTCAGGGCCTATCATGCCTGGTAATGTCGCTTAAAAATCCAAAGAAGACCTCTGAATGTGCTCGTGCCTTCTCCTCTTCTTCCACGATAGATTCAGCAACAATAATTTGTTACCCTCATGTCTTATAAACTTTCCCCGATAGAGAAAAGAGCTAGATAATCTCATAGTTTCCATGCAACACAAAGTAGACTGGTTCAAAGAACCAGTGATCAAACAGAGAGAAAAACGGAGCGTATGGAAAACCAAACAACCAACTAGTTTTCCATTTGCATGCCTTCCCAAGAAATCTGCGCTCGGGAACCGAAGTTCATCAATGACATTAACTCGATATTCCCGCCTAATCTCCATTGCCACCAACCACCAAAGTTGGCGATTGAAAAATGAAAACAAACAACCATTCCCAAATTTGGCGACTCTGCCACGTCAGGTCTCAATAGCCATTTGCAATCTCTACCATATCCCTTGTCCTTCATGCTTATCCACCTCATTTAATGCCATGGAAACCACCGCCCATGGCTCATACCCCTTCATAGGTCCCCCTTCATCCATTATCATAAGTTAGGTTAGAAACATAGGTTAGATCTTACGGTAAGACATTAGTCTTACTTCCATAGTGCTTAGGTAGCTAACCTTAGGAGCATTAAACCTATAGTTTAGGGCTAGGTTAGATTAGCAATAATTCAACCCATAGGTTATAGTTTAGGTTAAGGTTATTAACCTTAATGAATCCATTCTAGGTCCCACAAGTAGGTTCGATCAGTATTAGAACCAACAGGTATAACATTCCCGAAATGGATTCTATCCGGCATTGATAATAAGCTTGCAGTATACACCAAAATTTATTACCTGGCTTAAGGTCTAGGCCTTCCTGATATTACGATATCGGGAACCAATTCATTTAACACGATCAACCTGAGTTAGACTCCGGAATTGCTTATTCAACACATTCAGACCTTGCAACTTTCGTAAGGTCTATAATTTTTGTTCATCCAGAATAAACTTAAAACATCTCTTGGATCAATGCAACTGATCCAAGGCTGAGTCATAAAGATGGATAAATCCACAATTCCTCTCGAAATCAAATTGAACTCAGGTGCTAAAAATGAAAGAAATAAAAGAGTCCAAGCATATCCTGACTCAGTCAAAGATCTTCAAGAGCAAAGAAGATACAATCCATATCAAGCATGACTTCACAATCAAAGGAACACATCCTTATATAGAATAAATCATATATCATCACTTGAATGCTCGGGATAAGACTAAGCAAAAGCATTTCTATGGTCCCAGGAGGAAAGAGGTAAAAGCTTCTTGTTCAACAAAATCTAAAGATTGGCCTATCTTTAGAATGTGTGGGTCGTCTTGAGTGTTAATTATAATTTTGATAGTCTATTCATTCAACATGGTTTGTGTCTTAGAGGGTAATGACCAGTGAATATAAGAATCTTCTACACCTAGATAGGTGAGGATAGACTCATCATCCTGACATTGAACGACGTTAATAGAAGGTGTATCATCATCGATCATGTCAAGATATAGGAAGGGAAGAGAAGAAGGGACCTCGCCATCACGTTGCTAAGTTAAAGGTCCTAGGGAAATCATGTTTATGAATTTTTTTTAGGAGGAATAGATTTGGGATCTATGGACTCCATGGGTGAAGATGGTGATGTTGGTGAATGGGGTAGAGAAGGTTTTTCTTCCTCAATGAGTTTGACACAAGCCTTCTTGGAAGGTGGTGAAACAAAGCCAATACCACTTCTATCGTTATGTTTATGGGTGGCACATGAAATGATAGTATGGCATCCTTGTTATAAAAAATGAAGCCAAATCCTTTCCATGTGCAACATTTAAGGAAAGTGTGGGTGAAGTGGCAGCTAGTAAGGGATTATAGGTCGACGAAAATGATCCTGTTTGGGATGGAGGTTTGGGTGAATAAGTAGCGTGATCAAGTCCCCATATGTTATATTAGTGCATATATGGGGAGAACCATAAGGAAATACCTCACCTATATGGTAGTAATAACTAGAGTGCTCGCACAGGTTCCCATACTCTTGTGGAGTGAGAAATGTGCTAATATTGTATAGGCAGTACTCCCCCAGAGTGAGGCATTGAAAAACACCTTCTAAGGGATCAATAATTGATATGTGGGTGACAGGGGATAGATGAATCACTAGATGATTGGGTAGGAGGGTAGTGGTTGGTTAGGAAGCAAAGGGAATTATTTTACGTGAGTCAACACCATGTGAATAAGTGTTGACCTGGTAAGACTGTATTCTGTAAATGACACAAAACAAAAAAAGATGGAAAATAATTAATTATGAGAGATGAACTAGAAAGTGCTTTGATTAAAAATCAAAATAGAAGGACTAATGCTAGTTAGGACAACTGATGCCAATTACTAGGTGACCGATGACGATCATAATAATCGATTCCGATTCTTTGTGGGAAAGAAAAGTTTGAGCAAGTGAGATAGAAACTAGGGAAATTCAACTATGGAAGCTATATTTAGTCAATAATATCAGAATGCAGAGGCTATGGTGATGTCTAGATATTTTAAATAGAGAAGAAGATGAGATGAGTGCTCTTTGGGTAAACTGACCAAAATCACAAGGAATCGAAATTGGACGATGATAAACTGATGATAATTAGATGTAAACCAATTTCAGTTATTGTGAAATCTATAGAATGAAGAAAATTTTATTTTTGTGAATTAAAGTTGAATGAGACACCAACCCAAAAGTTTGAATATGGTAAAAAATGAGTCCTGACACACTTAGAAATAGTCGAATACACCAACTATGATTATGGAGTGTGAAAGGAAAGAAAATGGAGAATACGACCTCACACCTCAAAACACAAGTCAAGAACAAAGCTAAGAAAAACACGTAATCCTACAAGTGAATTTAGTGTGTTTAGCTTATGCTATTTAAGGACTGACTCATGAATTTAGAACAAATTTTTTGGTTGGGAAGGCTTCCTATGAAGAAGGGAATTCTAAAGGTGAGGTTTCAAGTTATGTTTTGGTGGGGGCGGGCCTTTCTCTAATGGGTGATTGGACAGAGATAACCAGCTGGGTGCCCACTATCAATCCTCTGATCATGTGATCATTGACAACTTCTTCTAGGTGGGATGTTGTTTAAGAAGATGTGTATATTCCAATTTGTGTAGTTTGGAAAAGAGAGAGAAAAGAGAATGTGCTTTCTACGATTTAGTTATGTCAACCATCAGTTGGGCATGACTTCTAGCATATAGGTTTCCCTCAGTTTTAATGTGAGATATAATGCAACAAATTAGAATGCCATGCAAGTGTTTTAAACCCAAATCGAAATGTGATATTTGATGTAGCAAGTGATGAACAGGAAGAGGGATGCTCTTTCACTAATGTAATGCTAATGAAAGAAAGACATATTCTTTTTAAAGCACCAAAAACATGATTGCTTTTAGACAATAGAAAGAGGGGGAAGATTCCAGAGAAGAAAATTAATGTGGAAGCTTTTCAAAAGGGAAACAAACACACAAATTTCACCTAAGAATGAATAAAATGCAAAATAACTTGGGATGGGTCCCACCGGCGTGCCAAAATGTTTCACCACTTTCTTTATGGATTTGACGAAATAGATAAGGTGATGGGCCAAGGAGGAATACCTATTGTGATGGTTAGTTTAAAGGTTGTGTGCACGTTCTGACTTCTTGATCCAATGCTGACTACAAGAGCTTCCTTTTGGCTAGGAGGAACTACCTAAAATACACAACAAGACCACAAAAGAGAGTTAAACAATATATGTCAGTGGGCTGCCTAGCATGTGCTAGATCCAGGAAGTGTGGTACTTCCTTAGTGGTAGTCAACCCACTATTTAATACAACTTAATGTAAGAAATTTCATAAATAAATAATTTCCTACTGTAGTTGATATGATTTAGGTATCTCATCTAAATATAATAAGAAAATCTAATATAACAGGCTAGGTTATGATCAGATTTGGAAGTAGGGTAGGTAATCAAGGTGCTAGAATAGGTCAGGGTCAGATTCTGGGTAGCTTGGGTTTCTTGGATGTAGGTTTTTAAGTTTCTATTATTGGTAGGATTACCAAATACGAGACTGATGTTGGTGAGGTATGAATGATGAAGATTAAGGCGGGATGGTATAAATTCAATAAACTAGGTTTTGGGAACTTTTTGAGGTAAGACAATGAGTCTAAGGAATGTGGATATGTTTGCAATGGTACTGGGGGTACTCATAGGTATTCAGGGATCAAGTGTAGGTGATTAAATTATTTTGGGTGATGGAATGGTTGGATTCATAGGAAGGTAACAAGAGTGGGATGAAAAATACAAATAGATGCTTTGATAAATAGAGATGAAGAAAATTTGTAATCTGAATAAGTATGAAATGATGTAGGTTAGAGATACACTTACTGGTGCTTGTAGATTTTATGGATGGATGATGGTGATGGTTGATCTATGGAATGGTGCTTAGTTTTATGGCAGTGCTTCTTGGAATGCTACCGTGGATGGAAATACCTTCAGATTCATCTTGGTGTTGGCTATGGTTGTTTGGATGTCCAAAAGTTCTCTCGGTTTTTGTTTGCATATGGATATCCTTCATTCCAAAACTTGAGAATGTGGCCAACCTCTAAAAAAGGTTACCAAAATGAATATATGGTAACTGACAATGGTTTAGGGTGACCGGTGTTGATTTAGGGTTGACCGGTATCGGTTAAGGCGGGAAATCCTAGGTTGAAAAAAATAGTAGATCTTGGCTATCTTTTTGGCCATCTCTGTCTATTTGCCTAGATCAAAATGTAATGTTGCACTTAGATAAGTAGGAATGTGGTTAGAGGAAGAATAGGCATGTTATTTTTACTTTGTTGAACTAAGTCTTAGTCAATTAAGGCAGGTATAAATAAGTCTTAGTTAGCTATGGTGAGTGGATATTGAGTCCTAGTAAAAGGGAAACATTCTAAGAATAGATTTTTGATGAGTTATTTAGGTGAGGTGGTGGGGTGAGGTGTCAAGGTGAGGTGGAAATTAGTTTTAATTAAGGTAATTTAATAATGAATATTGTGAGCATGGGTATTAATTTAATAATAAATAATTAAACTAATATTAATGTGGGGTAAAAGGCCATGGTTAGGTGAACATGTTTAAGTTGGCTATTCAAAATGGATCGAGGGGATGTGACCCGATTTTGGTGTCTATAGGTCAAATCCTAGTATCCCATCTTCTTGTATTATTAGGAAACATCCTAAGTAGCCCTTCGTCTTCTTTCTATGGCTCACCTCCTAGTAGCCCATCTTCTTCAATCCTTGGACCATATCCTTTTCATCCATCACATTATTCTTATACTAAATATTGTGGCAATCCCACCGCCATTCCTCTCATCAATTATAAACGTCCACATTCTTCTCTCACTTATCGATCGGACAAGTCAAGTGTTAGCTTATAAGAAATCCAGACATGTTCTTTATAAAGCTAAGATCAAAACTTCAAGATCTCTAAAGCTCCCAACAACTCAAAAAATTATAAAATTCAAAATCAAACGTGATTCCAGAATGCACACCAACGTACCCATCAAGTATGGTGCAAAGTGTAGAAACCTATGGATAGGGAACTCAAACTCCCACATACAAAACCCATGTTTTAAAACAAATCATAGTCATTTGTTGAGTGTGAACTCACCATGATCATCAAGATTGGGGATAATATCACTCTTGATAAACAAACATGCTTAGTCTCCCTTATCAAGGAAGTCGCACACATCATTATTGGATCCTATCATGTAAATTGACATTTTTGGTCCCAACTTCCAAAAAATCAACAAAAATCATAAAATAGTTCAAAAATAAAAAAATCATAAAATAGTTCAAAAATACAAAAATGAGAAAACATTGAAACAATACAAAAAAATGAAAGGTACAAAGATCAAACATTACAATGAGGTATTCCATACGCATAAATGGTATTTCCTCCCTTTCTTTCATATTCCTCTGTAATTCATCCACCATTTACATCCTTTTGATGTTATCATGATTATCTTATTCACACACATTTTACGACATTTATCTCGACGATATCCATTTGACCTTGGTATTTCATAACCTTGGTAAATTAAAGAATGACTAAACTCTTAGATATTATTATCACTTGTTCTCATTTAATAAACTTATTGGGAATAAATTTTGGACATATTTGTTGACACTAGCCAATGTCGCATCGTCATTGCAATCACCTCCACGTCCTTCCATCAAGCCATCAATGGTTCTTAACCCTGTTAAACAAGAGAGTTGACATAAGTTTTCGGGAAGAAAATAATCAAAATCGATAAATCAAAAAGAAAAATCTAAAATCAAAAGAAAATTGATATATAACTCTTTCTTGGGGCATTTCCAATAATCTATACCGAGGCTATGGACATCTTTGACTGGTAGTAGAGAAATGTTGTGATTATAATCAAATGCATCTCCGTCGAGGCTATGAATGCCTAGCTGGTAGCAAATCAATGCATGACTCTCCTTCCACAATCCATTCACAAATCACCTTTCAAACTAAATCATTCCTACACATTGGCTAATTTCTTCACTTTCTATCTATCAAATATTTCCTTCAAGAGGTAATTCATTTCCACATGCACACATGGGATCTTGATGAGTAAAAATATTAGTATGTTATCAAGTGTTACTTTTTGGACCTTTTTCAAACTCTTTCTTTAACACATGTCTTGTCTCATGATTTATGCCTTGGGATAATCACTTTTTCATCAACTACCATCTAAATATTTTCATAGCATCCACTGTTCTTCGAAAATTTTTAGAACATCCATGTGTATAAGATGTCCTCTTTTCCATGTTTTTGGACACCTTTTTCCCCCTTTAATAAATCAATCACCCACTTCCTTTCTCTCATGTGTTTCTTGGCTAGCTTACGTTGGGGGCATCCTTGCTCCCTCATGATTGAACCTATTTTATATTGGCCTTGATCCCCTTTATATGTGTGAAGAGTTTATCTTTGAATACTCCCACCTAATTTTTGGGGCATGTCGCATCTTCACTTTCTTGTATGCATGGAATTTTTCCCTTGTACATCCCATCTATCACTAGGGGCATCCACACTTCTTTGTCTTCCTATACATAGTTTCTAGTTTTTTTTTATAGAAAATCATTAAAAACATTCAAATATGTTTCTAAAAAATAAAAAACAATAAAAATCATCCTAGAAAACATCTCTCTTTGGTTCTCTCCTGTTCTTTTCCATGACTCACTAATCATCTTGATCTACCTCTATCAAAAAATTCAATTTTCTTACTATGTCTATACTCTGGGGAAAAATGAGTTGATTGGTATTGTTTCATAGTGCATGATTTATTTTCATAGGACCTAAATGTCCTTCTTTACTCCCCTTACTTGGGGCACCATATTTTAACCCTTTTCATTAATTCACACAAATTCGAATCAAATCTTGATAAAAATACAACGCATTATGTTTCTCTGTTAGGTTAGCTTGTTTACTTTCTCTTATTGCATTGCATTATGTATGTCAAAAAGTAGTTAGGCATCTTTTACTTTCTCGTATTACATTACAGTTTGTATGTTGCATGGAGTTGGTGTTCTTAGCAATGAAAAATTGTTCGTAGTATGGATTTTCATGTCATTCTACTTTTGTCATATGCTTACATTTTTAATAAGGATCAATGACGTAAATCTTTGGAAATATGATGACGCTAAAGTTGTTTTAATAGACCGGATGAAAGATTTATCTTTTCTTTCCATCTTCATTCCTCTTCTACATCATTCTCCTATCAACATTATTCTTCTGATTCACCTAGGAAATCCTACTCCTACACATTCTTCTATTTCCTTTCTCTCACCTTTTTTGATTTTTGATCGCCTTCTCTCATCACCCCATCAACACTCAAGGGGAATCTCTCACTTCTACTAATTTTTCTTCTACACCTTCAAAATTTATCTATCTACTATCTTTGAAGTGGCATCACTTATGCCACCCCAAAGAGGGGAAAATGTAGACACCTATAATTTAACCTAAGTAATTTAAATACTTAAATTGTGCTAAGTATCCTCTTTCTCAAAAATTGACAACATATCATCAATATTGCACATTTTCTCTTCTATCACCGTTAATTAGTTACATTACGTTAATTAATTAACTCTTCTATCTAGAAAATACACCAATTAATGACCTTCCATTAATTAATCCCCCTTTCTATCTAGACTAATTAATTATTATTAATTAATTATCTTCCTCTTCCATTAAACCAATAAATCATCATTTATTTGATTAAATCCCTCCCATAGTCTAAATCATGTTAATTATTCCTCTAAAAATCTTCTATAAGCTTGCACACCTATTAATTAATCACTTTGGTTAATTATTAAAGCCCCTCAAAACCCCATGGGTCACTAAAGGACAAACTAAACTCTCCTAAGGTTGACTCAACCCTTTTAAACCTTCTTTATCCATACTAACCCAACCTCTCCATTTATCCCACATGAAGTAGGATGTAGAGATTCTTCTACCCATTGGGCTATATAAGGATCCCTCCTACCTTTTTATTTACATCTATACTCCTAAATGAGCATAAATCATAAACTATAGCCATTTTATCATCTTTGAACATTCTTCCACTAGAAGATCTAACATTCTCCATTTCTTTTATTTATCCACCCAAGTTTTGAAGTCATATGTAGATATGTCAAATGGTCTTGTAGCCATGATTTGACAAGACTCCATTCTTAGAAACCTTTGGATTTCAAGCACATAATCAACTCTTTGATTTCTATAGATCTACATACGTTCAATCTCATCTCATTTAACATTCAATAAGAGATAGAAGTTAATTTATTTAGTATATTATCTTGAAATGTTCATTTCATGTTTAATATAGAAATCGGATAGGTTAGTTTTGCTTAAGCTCTTAGCATGATGATGCATAGGTTTAGTTTAGCATTTTATTAAAGCTAATAGGTGTTATTTTAAAATTTACTTACATACCTAACTATTTCATGCATACACCTTGGTTTAAAAATTCCATGGTTTAAATTTATCAAAAACCATGTATTCTCTTCTCTTGCGCTTTCAAGAGACCTTGAGAAAAATTTTTGTTGAGATCTCGTGATATTTTTCTAACATTGTGATCATATGGAAAAATACTAACCCTTTGGGTGTATAAGCATTTACGCTTTTCAAAGACCAAAATTAGATAAAAAATAAAAAATCACACTTTATTTGTAGGTTCGGATAAGGGCTAAAACCCACCCACTTTAAACTGTGGTAAGTTCTTTGGCTTAAGCCATAAAACTCATTATAATGAGTACCACAGGAACCCCAAAGTAGTCGGCACATTAAGGGAGCTACTTGATGAAACGAACGCTCCAAAACTACCCACTTATCTAGTAAAACTTGTGAGGAATATCAAATGTTGTTCATACGAGGCCTCTTTCATTTATTTGATTGTGGGGTAATGGTATTTTTTTAGAATTTATTCTAAAAAATGTACCTTTCTTAGAAAAATATTGGTAACTTTTGAGAAAAAAATTCCTAGGAAGCTATTTAGAATTGGAGCCAACTTGACCATATCCATTATCATTGGTATCAAAATCCTTATTAAACAAATTGTCTTAGTTTCCACCTTGTTTTAGAACAAGGTGAAACTTTTCCATAATTACACTGTGTATTTTTGGCTATGAAACATTTTAACATATCCCCCTTCGTAATTTTATCTCCCCTTTCTCAATACTACACTATCTACAAGTGCTTCCAAAATTGTACTAACCATTTTTGGATACTTAAACCTTATTTTATTAAACATAATTTGAGTCTTCAAAGTACGGTGTTACACTTTCCGCATTGTACCAATCACTTTTTGATACTTAAATATTGTTTTCTTAAACTTGATTTAAGTGTTGAAATTACATTGTTACATTGCTCGCATTGTATCGACCATTTTTTATACTTAAATCTTGTTTTCTTAAACTTGATTTGAGTATTAAAAGTGTGTTGTTATGCTTCCCGCATTGTACCAATCCATTTTTGATACTTAAATATTGTTTTTTAAAACTTTATTTAAGTGTTAAAATTACATTTTTATACTTTGCTCACATTGTATTATGAACAAACTCTTTTTTTTTGAATAAAGGAAGAAGAAGGGACTAATAACTCAATAGTAACCTCATGTTGTATATAACTATGTAAGTGCACTGCACATAAGGTTGATCCTTAATCCTGATATAAATTAATCTTAAATATTTAAAGTTCCATTTTTGATAATGTGTAAGTTATAATTAATTAACATATATTCCAAATTAGTGTTTCTATTCTCTTTTATTATCTCTTTCTTCCTTGAATCATTTTCCTTATGTATTTTACATGAAAAATCATTTGAATTATATTATTACTTATGTGCACTATGTGATTAGAAGAATATGAGTGTAGTCTAAACTACAACATATTGTATGTCTTGATTTCATGATCTAGGGATCTATGATAACAATGGTTTTGTTGTTGGGACCTAAAATAAATTTAGTTGGATACCTAGAAAAATGGACATGGAATGATGGTTATGAGAGACAATACACAATTTTGTGAAAGTTGAAGAAACTATAACAAGATTTTTTAAAAAGAATCTAGTTATAAAATATCTATGGATATATTCATGATATTTTTGGTGCAATCTTCTTGAATAGTTATCCTCCTGGTTACATTGACTAGGATTTTTATATTTTATGTATGAAGACAAAATAATATGAATGGATGGAGGAAAATATTGAAAATTTGAGAAAATTGGACATTTCATGGACCCAAGATGTAATATTTAAGGGTTTGAGAAGGATCGGAGAGAAGAAAATAGAAGGATGGAGAAATTGTAGAGAGAAGCCAATAATTATACTAGATTTGGTATATCAATTGTTATTAGAGGATAGGTGAAACCATTTGTGAGTAGGAGTAGAGTAGGGAGAGTTGCAAAGGATGGAGGAAAGGAACCCCCTAAATAAAGTTAAGTGAAACCTAAAGTGACTGAGAGGGTGAAACACAAGTTGTGGACCCTGATTGAAAAACTTCAAAGCAGACAAAAGGAATCAAGGAGTGGGAAGAAGAAAATAAAGGTAGGGGATTATAAGTAGTTAGAAGTAGTTTGATGAAATAGTTGGTGTTAAACTAAAATAATTGATCATGGAATTCATGGTATTACACAAATGGATAAGATGTAGTAGAGCGATGAATAAATAGGAAAAGATCCAAAAAGGCCAGTAGAAAAGGATAGTTCCCTCTTCTAGGATATATTTTCCATGAGCTAGATAGAGAATTGATTACTTGGGATTGTTTAAATGACTGGTAGAAAATTGGAATTATACAAGAATTATGAATAACGTTAATCCATTCATCTAAAATATAGACCATGTTACCTACCTTTATTGAGGAGATGGGTGTGGAAGAAATCTCAAAAAGTAGATTTTTCATTATAATAACATCTATTGTGCATAATCACATTTGGTGGAAATAGATAAAAGAGTGGAGAATGTAGTTATAATAGTTCTATGAGTCTAAAATATAGATTAAGTTTTCTAGATTTTTAAGAGTTATAGAAACAAAATCTTGAATTTAGTAAGGTTAATGTAAGAATCAACATGATTACTAACCACTCAGTACACAATGGAATTTTAGTATCACTAATAGTTTAAATAACACTACTTAACAAAGTCATACAAGAAGATAATTAGGAGCAAGAAGAAATATGGTACATTATCCTAACCCTTACACAAGCTTGCAACCATATGAAAGGTTTGCTAACCCATAATATTGATTACTAACTTGTGACATGTCATGGGGAGAAAAAGGAATAAAATATGATACTACTAAGAAATAAGAATTTATATGATCATTACATGGGATGAAAATGAAATTTATATTCAAGGAATCTTAACAACTAGACTCTTAAAAATTCAACGATTCCCTTATGCAGGAGTTCAAAAGAAAGAAGTCTATGGGAGAAACTATTCAGGACCTTAATGAAATAAAATAGAAACTAGGAGAATATTTTATGGAATATGACATTTTTTTCTTTGATGTAATGAAAAAAATAACTTCAACCTTGATGAGTCCAAGAAATAAGTCATTTTTATAAAGGGGTTGTGCAATAAGATACATGTTGTAATTGTTCAAATGAAATTTAATAATAAAGAAGAGGTAATTAAATATGTTATTAGAGTGGAAAATATTAAATACTATGGAGATAGTGATTCAAAAAGTTATAAAATAGAAGTAAAATTGGATACGAATACATGGACTCGGAGTAATTGTAAGAAGGAAAGAAACCCAAGATGAGTATATTTTGTGCAAAGTGCAAGGATGAAGGACATCACAAGAACAACTACACCAAAACACATTTAAGGGGGAGAGGATAATAATGCAAAGTATAAAAGGTATGGGGAAATTTTCTTAGTAAATTCCTTTGCTAAAAAATTATGTTCAATATAAGAAAAATGTAGTATGTTAATTTTGCAAAGAATCTACATATGAAACCAAATATTGCAGATCATTGATGGATTTAAAATAGAGGTTACCAAAACTTTATTCTCATTACAAAATAAATTAGTTTCAAAATCACCGTCACTTGTTCTATAAATCGAAATAGCTTTATCTCCTCAACTAAGCACACAATGGGATCCTTCACACCACAACAAAATACAAAGTAGAATCCACAATCTCCACAATCTAGTTTAATTTGAGATCCACCTCTCCATAAAAAATATGCATTAAGAACCTCCTTTTTAATAGTAATTTCCTATGTAGAATACACCTCTATTGTAAGTCCCCTGTGGAGGATATCAAGGATGGAATACCCAAAAAAGACCATATGGTACCCAAAAGGAGGATAATCAGGTTCTTATCACCAAAGGAGAATATGAACCTGACCTTAGAGATAAGGGGTATTATGTTATCTTTGTAAAGAACCAAATCACATTATGTGGAAATCTCATTTAAACCCTAAGTGGGAATTATTTTTCACATATTATGCAGTGCACATGCGATATAATACAGAGGATTGTCCCATTGGAGAAGAAGAGAAAGAAAACAAGTATGTAATGTTAAAATGATAAATGTGGTTTCTAAAGATACTAGTAGTATCCAACTTGTCACCAAAACAAAATTCCTAGTGATCCCTAGTTTTTTTGAGAATACAATGAAATATACCTAGAGAAATAATTGTTGGAGGAAGTTGAATGATATTTTCATTCAATTCAAAATAGGAATTTTAATGGAAAAAATAATAAGGAAGTGAAAACACATATATGTGGCCTAATGATGTGAATTTGAAATAGGGTGGATTGGTTAATTCATTGCAAGATATTTTAAGAATAGTAAATCTAATTCCAAATGAAGATATCTTAAAACATCTATAATTTTCTAAACTCTTTATTAAAAAGTGCAACTAGTAGAGCAAGTGTTGTCTAAGAAGCATATCCATAGCTTCCACCATTCGCATATAGCCTTACTAATTTAAGTCTCACAAATTATGGAAGAGTAGACCTAATTAGATGGTTAGAAGATGTAAATATTCATGTGGGGGACCTAATATTTAAAGGATAATTTGAATTCATTGATATGAAAGACAATGAAATGTGTTGCCATATGTTAGTTGGAAAGAAATGGTTATATGGTGGAAATATGAGAATAGAAATAGTGAATAATCGATGAATCACACCTAGAAGACTCTATCATTATCATCTCAATAAATATGATTGAGAAAAATACATATATCATCCCTAAATATCATATGTCCCCTATGTGCATACTAATGAAATATGATTCAGAGTAGAGCATAGAAAAAAACCTAAATCTTACAATCAAAGAAGGAAAATTAGATAGAAAATTATATTAACGAGGAGATTCTTGTCAATATGCATCTAAATAATCCATTTGCGAGAAGAATACATATAATACATAATTAGATATCCTATCACATCTAAAATGGGGAAATTATATGAATTTTTATTGAATGATTAGGACTATATAAATACCAACTAAGAGATTCACATTCCATAGGAAGTAGCATCTAAAATTGGAGCGAACTCAAATGTATACTTGAATAATTGAATGTGTAGAGAAAATGAGATCAGACCCATGAAAATGGTTCAAGTGTAACATCCTCATTTAAAGACTTCAATAAAAGGGATTTTTTTTTCATATCATAATGTTTCATTGTTCTAAATTAACATAATTTAGAACCAACATTATCTTAGTCAATCCATCCTATAACAATAAACCTTATGCAGCTGCATGAGTCAGACTAAAACCAATCCCTCATGTCCAAATTATTCAAATATGTATACTAATTATACATATGGTTCCCTTATTTATTCAAGGGAATTCAAGTGTTATTATTTAAAGTGTATATTTGGGCATCTGTTACCAATTACCCATCTGATATCCTACATCTTTAAGTCTAGGTGAAATCATGATAAGCGCAATCAACAACTTGCATTACTTTGGCCAAAGTTTTGAGTCATGTATGTCATGCTCAATTCCATGATGACATAATCATCATTTGGAATTCATCTTTCACCCTACACTTGAAAATATGTTATCTAGATTAGGACTAATTTGAATTGTATCAATCACTTTCAAGTGCGTACTAGGTACCAATATGGATCAGCCTGCATGGGAAAGTGCTGATATGTTGGCTTAGGATGACTAAGGGGAAGTAAGTGTCTCCAAAATTACTTGCATCATCTACAAGTCTGCTCCCTTTCCCATAGTCATCAGAAGATGAAAACAATACTTAACCATACAAAAATTTGTATTCGTACATATAATGTACTTGAATCCATGGCTTTACGATAGTTTGATTAGAGGAGCTTGACGAGTTATCACATCATAGTAGCTGCTCCGTAGTAGCCAAGTAATGACCTAAGTCATTAATTGGGTACTATGCAGCAACAGATATGATGAGATAGCCCACCGAGTTCCGCTAATTAGAACATTATATCTTAACAAGTTTAATTATTTTAATTAATTCTGACTTATCAATCCTAGTTTACTGCGTACTCTCAATGATAGTTTTCAACCCTAAGGGTATAACAAGAGTCTTGAAATTATCATTTACTTAATCATTGATAGTACATCATGAACTATCTAATTACAGGTTACCGATATAAATATGCACAATGTATTAATCCCATAAATCATACTTTGATCATTAATCAAGTAAATATAATTAAGTATAAAATTCCACTTGTAGGCTTGAATAGTAAGGGCGGTAATTCAATTATTAACATATATCCATCTCATGTCAGCTATATGTTACTAAAATAAAAATCCATATGAAACATAATAATATTCATTTTCTTACTACCTATATTCCCGATAACAATAATCATACATATCTCTTTAATTAATATTAATACAATAAGCTTACATTATGTCAAGTATACCATACATTAATACATGTATCAATAAACTATAATCTTGCATCTTAAGTGCAAATCATATATGCACTAAGTTTATTAATCTTTCTTTTCACATCAAATGCCATTTATTTCACAATGAATATGTATAAGCCTCTTGTTTATTTCCTTGAAATCAGATACAACAGTATTGCTTTAAGAATAAACAATTTTTCCCTTTTGGAAATGATACAATTATCTAGGCTAATCTTGGCCTTTCATTAATCACAACAATACAATAGTACTTCATTTAATGATAAATACAACCAAGTAATATAATTCAGATTTCTTCAATCAAATTGAACAAATGAAATCCTTTTAACTTCATCCATCTTTCACCTTTCATGTAGTCCATCTGCAAAATTTGTTAAAGCAACTATCAATTCATAAGAATTGGCATGATAAGATCTATATCTCCCATAATAACTTATGCCATCTAGTATTTTCATAAAGGAAATACTGCATTAATTTAAATTTGTAAATGAACCAAAAGGATCACACAACAATATGAACATTTATAGAAAGAACTTACACGTGCAATGATGTTTACTTCATTTCATACGCTTAAACATTCAAGTATGAACTATAAACACATTAAGCTCATTCAACCCAATACCATCTACAGTATTAATTATACTTGTAGTAATATTAACCTTATAACTTCCTAACATAAAGATACAAATACACTATATACTCTCTTATGTCATGTACCATATGCAATGTGAAGTCATTAATACATTCAACAAAATACTAATATTGAATAGTACTAAGTAAATTATACAAGTAATTGCCCAGTTAATAGTTCTGGTATCACACAGGTGGATGATAGTATTAAATAATACTAAATCCTAATAAATTATACAAGTATATAAACAATTCAATAGTTCTTGTTCACTTAGATAGCCAATAGTATTGGATTAGGCTAAACATAATTATTTATAATAGTATCATTGATATTTGTTTACCTTTCGAATGTATCAAGTAAAATACATACTTCTTAATGAATCAATACATTTTTGTATTAACAAAGAGCCACACCCAAAAACATCATTATATCACAATATAAGAGAGATAAGAATCTTAAACATTTCCATATAATCCTACAAATTCATCTATTATCTCCTTGATCAATCAAGGATCATGCTAAACATGGTTTCTCACATATATATACCCTTAAAATGAGATGTATAAGTTCATAAATAAAATCAATTACAGGTCATTGTTCGAAAACCCATGTAATCCATTACCTTAACATTCACGAAAGGGAAAAGTGACCTAGTCACTATTTGCATTTATTCAAATCATTAAGAGCACAAAACATCCATACAGTCATGTAGCTATTTTCCTATATCATCCAAGCCTGGTATTATGTAAACTTAATACCCTAAGTAATATTTAAATGACTCAAAAAGATGGTTATAATATTCCTAAGGATATACTCTCATAACCATTAAGGCATATACAAAAACTAAATAAATTCACAAAAAGATAAGTTTAAGCCTCAAAATAATAATACTTCATTTCATCAATGTCATGAAACTGACATGATAACCACTAAGGATAATAGTCTACGAGCAGCAAAGTATTAACAAAAGAAATATAAATTGATATTGTATTCAGCATTTCTGAATTACATACACAGGCTATTAAATAGCCATATACATAGGAAAACTGACTTCCTATAAAATAGGAAAGTCAACAAACCACTTACCCGTTTATAACTTTACGGGTACAACAAAACTCTATGAATAATATATTGTTAAAACAATATATTATAACAATTGTAATATCAACTCAACATAATTATAATCTAACTTTTATAATAATGTGAGCACTAATAATAATTCCTAACAAATAGTTTACAAAAACCTCACATAATAGCCATTAAACTTAGTTGTTACAATGACCTATGTAAACAAACAGTCTTCATGGCACGATAATACCTGTGTCGAAGGAAAAGGGTTCTATACTTGGTAATACCAAGTAAATATTCCATCCCAATAACACATATGGAAACCCAAACGAAATATACTTATATATAAACTAAATGTAACCCACAATATAAGAGAGAAGGTATAATCCACATCAAGGCTATCTATCATTTATACCTCTTCAAAGGTTTACGTAACACTCTTAAGGTATTATATCCATTTACATGATATACCCAAAACTCCATATATTCATAAGGATACAATATGAATGAAAACCATTTATATAAGTAAACCTAGGTCACATAGTCCATCATAAAACCAGCCATACACATTATATAGCATACACATATATACGTAAAGCTAGTTTTCATAATAGTTCATTCCAATAATCACTTTCAGGCATTATTTTGTATACCCAAATCCACACATTTACAGAAGAGACATAATAACACAAATTTAAGTCATTCCACAATAACCACATCTTTAAAACCCAATAAAACTTAAGGCGTAACTTTATTTATGGAAAAAATATATAAAGTAATATATCAAATAAGAGATAGAGCATATCATGTCGAGTAGTGCCTCTTTTTATTCTTTGTAATTTAAAATGAAATTCAACTCCATAGAAAACCAACACTCGATTTCATAGAAACACCCAAGTCCTCTATCTTCCATCTCTTTTTATTTATTGATAACAAATAATAATAACTCTTGATATGTTCTCATTCATAGTTACAAAAATAGAACGGTTGGGCCCCTGATATAGCTTCCAAATCTTAAAGGCGTGTAGGCACGCATGACCGGAGGAAGCGCGCAGAGTTAAGGCCTATAAGGTAAATTCAAAAAGGGAACCAAGGATGCACACCCGTGAGCGGAAGCTGAATCGGGACTTAGCCATTTTTGGCCTTTTGGACAGAACACATGAAGAACGTGTTTCGTTTGGATAAGGTTCTAGCCTGGCAACAGGGTGTCCTGGAAGGAATATACCTTGCGATAGGAAGATCCAAAAAGCTAATCATGACATGGAGAGGCATGTGCCCGAGGTGACCCACACCTTGACACTTGGGGCCATATCTGAGGTTGCAGAGGAGTTTGTTAAAGCTTAGATGCCTATTTATACGTGTGCCCTTGGAAAAGAACAGAGACACAAGTGAGGTAGTAGAGCTTTGCAGAATTATTATGAGAACTATGGGATAAAATGGGTAGATGATTGTGAAAAGAATGTAATGAGGGAATGCGGAATGAAAATTTTATCCAAAGGAGTATACATTTATGGATCCAGATATGGCACACGACTATGGTCCTGCCCTCTCTATGATGCTTTTTAGTAAGACTATGAATGAATATGATAAGGTTACCACTATGTTTATATTAAGATCTCCTTCTGTATTATCTACATGTTTCTACTCTACTTTTGATCTTGTATAATCATGGACCTTACTTGAATGATTGAGTATATTTGTGGATTTATAACTTCTTAAGTTATTAAACCCATTATGCACTTCACTTTGTTATGACTGAAGGGGTATAGAAGCCATTCTGAGCTCTATAGCTTCTTCATGTCTGTTAAATCACTAAGTGAAGATTATGAATTATGCCTTCCACTAAACTCACATAAAAGAGAGACTCAGCTCCCTCTCATGCGCATCGGTGAGCGCCAAAGGCCCACCGAGTGATAGGATGACATGCATGGCGTTCCCTTATTCTTGGTGGGTGTAAAAATGACTACATCTTGGTTCCATTGCTGGGACCTCTTTTCAAAATTGTAGTGGAACATGGCATACATCATGATCTGTGCAAAGAGTGATGGTGGAGTGCTTAACACTTAAATGTGTTGAAGATTGGTTTAAAAGCACGAAGGATGAGTTTTCTCAGAGATTCATCTTCGACCCGAGTTTGATACATGAAGATGGGTGGAAGACACTCTTTATCATGAGTTGTATGAAACCTTCTTCTGTTGTTTCCCAATAGAGTTATTTGAATGGCTCTCGGCTTATACATCTAGATCGGGGTGGTGTTATAATTCACACCCTTGGACCCAAGAAACATATTAGAATTTACAAGATGCTGATATAACGTGGACCCGCTATAGATCATTGGTGGAAGGGAGTATTGACTAGCTACACTCTGGAATATGCCATTTCCATGTATTCATGTCCAGAAGTTGCTGAATATGAGTTCTTATGAGAGCCCAGAGGATCATTTCTACATGCTATCCCCCTGGAAATAAAAATCTTAATGGTAACCATCGGTTTAGAGGAATTTCCTATGGCCGCTAAACCACCCCGAGCACTTGGCGAGGAAGCCATGTTGGGGAAGGATGGCTGATCCGATGTATGAAAAGGAAAGGGAGGAGAGACATCTCAAGTATAACAAAGTGCGTGAAAGGGAGATTGATAGATAGTGTGGGATTACAAGTGGGTTATAGAGCAGACATGGTCAAAGGAGTTGAGGTTCACACGCAGAGGATGTGGAACCCGAATACTGTGATACCCCATCTTGGTAAGAGTAGGAGAGAAATCCTTGCGGCTTCCGGATGAGAGTCTATCGTGTGGAGAAAGAAGAGTTATTGGCATGAATCTGACCCCACCTAACAACCAAACCTTGGTGCTTGGTTTTTTTGAACAAGGGAAAAGTAAAGTTGATCCATTTGATATCACTAGAGGCAACTAATAAACACCCGTAAGATACAACTTCTCGTTTGGGACTTCTATGGCTTCACGATTATTTTAGTGTTTGGTGGAGTGTTTGGACGAGGCACATATACAGCTGGTTTTGGAAGCGCGTTAGGAAGTGGTGGAGGAAATATGACTAGGAGTGGCACTAGTTCACAAACTGTCAACGTGTAATTTAGTGGGATGACGGGAGCATTCGACATGACAAACACAGGCCCTGTACCTAACACAGGAGGATCTAGAGTTGGAAGTGGTGGAGCTGGTGGCTCAGGATCTAGTGGATTTGGTGGAGGAGGAAACAACAGAGGAAACCAAGGGATTGGATCGGGAGGACAAGGGCCTCAGCCACCTCCTCAAGTCTTTTTTAATATGTCTCTACACTTACCAGATTATAGTGGGATAGAAGATGCCACATAGCATGTGCATAAGTGTGAGTTGCTATGGCGCGCGAAGGGGATCACGACCCAGGATTGAAAGGCTAGTCAATTTGTGACAATGTTACAAGGACGTGTGCATAGTTAGTATAGAAAGTATGACCCTTATCAGACTATTGTGGATTATACCATGCTGATAAATGCATTCTTGGTAGAATTTCACATACCTAAGTTTGAACAAAAGAGCATCAGCTCTCTCAAATAAATCCAACAGGGCATGGCAGAGAGCATGAGGGAATATGATGCACACTTTAAAACTCTATTGTCTAAACTATCTTATGATATCCACCCTTCATAACATGTGTAGTGGTTTTTCGGAGGGTTGATCACACCCTTTAGGAGGGCTTTGTCTCATAAAATATTCACAGACCCACATGAAGCATTGGAAGCTACTTTTCACACTAAGGCAGTTGGTAGTGTTGAAATTGGTGTCAGCCCAGTTTTGGAGGCTCAGATTGCTGCCATGGCTAAGAAATTGGAGAAATTATCTACCAACACACTTCCAAAGATTCACAGTGGGATGTGGTGCACATATTGTAACATAGAAGGACACACAAAGGATAATGGTGGGGTATTTACTTAGAAGGCGGTATGCACCATAGTAGTAAACTACAAAATATGTCATGGGGACCATGATGCAAGTAGGTGCCCCCTATCACAGCGGTGCGCGATCTACAAAAATGTGTCATGTTATTCCAAGATATGTACCTCAACCACACATGACACTAAGGATTGTAGATTGATTGACCAGATTCATGAGGTAATTGATCTTGGTGTGTGCCAGACTAGCATTGCCAATAGTTCTAAAGGAGATGAACATCGGTATGAAGAGCACAGAGATGGAGGTGTGCATGGAAGAGGGTTTCATGGAGGTTTTTGTGGTCATGGTAACCATGGGGGAAGAAGTGAGTTCCCGCGTGGAACATGCTTTAATTATGGAGCCACAAACCTTTATAAGCACGAATTTCAAGATCTTCTACAATGCTCATGGTATGGAAAAAAACATAAGTACGAAGAGTGCCCAGAGTTATACAAACATATGAGTTAGCAGTACTAGAAGGATAAGGGCGCTGCCATGGTGAGTATTAAGAATGCTTGACATGCAATGGCTTCCGTGAGTAATACGTGAATCAAAACTAGAACTTGTTATGGTAACAACAAGGGCAAAGTCCACGCGTGCAAGGGAAGCACCTAGGAAGAGACCTCTAGTTTTAAGGGAAGAAGTAGTACATGGGAAGTATCCAAACCTAGTTCACCAGAAAGAAGTCTACCAGAAACCATAGACATAATTCAAAGTTTACAAGGGGAGATCCAATGCTTAAAAGAGTGAACTAGAAAAGATGAGTAGAGAAGACCAAGAGGGAACCAAAGGATGACTTGGACAAGGTTAAGGAGGTGTGTAAAATGATGAGGCAGAGAATATTATTCCCCTTCTAGGAGAATGGTTGAGAGAAAAGGTACCACATGCCAGGGAAGAGAACAAAAGTATATCCTCCATGCAAACCTCCCACCTCATAGCCTTGATTATGACAAAGAGATTACCTTGAACATAGTAGTGGATGGATGGTTTCTTAGCAACATCCTCATTGAAACATGTGTGGAGGTTAATGTTCTCACTTTGGATACTTGGCATCAAATGGGAAGACCTGCATTACAGCCATCTTCAAATGTTATGTATATGGAAAATAAGACAAAGGAAATGCCCATAGGTGTCTTGAAGAATGCAACCATTACCATTTAGGGGACTAAGTTCATTGGGGATTTTGAAGTCTTGGAACTTTCCGAGGCCGATAATTTCCCATCCTTACTTGGGCGCCCGTGGTGCTATAAGAATAATGTAGATCTTCGGTTTAACAAGGGGTACATAAGTTTTGAAAATAAGGAAGAGAGAGTAATTATACCGCTTGCTGATGGAAATTCCACACCTTATACTGAACCCCTTAGAGAGTAAGTCCTGGAAAAAATATATGTGTACTCCATAAGAGATCCAGAGACCATCCACCCTATAGAAGGAGTCATCCAGTTTGATGATGCTCAATCACGCTGATACTACCGGTATAACATGTGATAATTGGGTGCATAGGACTTATGAATTGATTGGGAAACATCCGAAGGGATCAATAACCGGGGTAACCATGGCATGTATAGTTTGTCACCCGGGAGGAAAGGAAATAACCAAGTATTCGGGGATGCATACCCCGAGATATTTTGAGAGAAATGGAAGCTCAATGGAGGGAAGATGAGCAGAGGGGTATGTTTGGGTTATGTTCTGATAGGAGTACAATAGCGAGGTGGTGGGCCGTTGATAGTGAAAACTTGTTGGAATGGTGTGAATTTAGAATTGTGCTCACTGTCTGATTCTCGAGGAACAACATACCCACCGCTATTAAGGACTACAATGGCGATGAGCCCACCTCTTCCCACATTCAGGCTTGTGAGAGGGTCTAGGGAGAAGGAATGGAATATTTACCACCCTCTCTTTGGGTGCACAAGCTATATTCAACACTATAAGGATGTGCACATGCCTGGTACATCCATTCTAGAAACTCACCGCCAGACGGGAAATTGGCAGGAGTTAGCGGCTGACCTGGTTCACACATTCAAGTACCGAAGTACCAAGCAACTAGTTGATGAGGCGTTACAAACTATCAATATCCTCACTCTATAGGATTACACCATGGTAGAGGATAGATTAGTAAACTTACTTGGTGGACCTAGCTTGGAAGTGTAGTTTGAAGAGGAGAATCATAAGACATACAATTTGAGTGCGTGTGTCTTTGAAAAGGAGAAAGGAAAGATGGTATATGTTGTTGATGGAGAGGAGATGGAGAGCCTGAATGTCAACCATTCGGTTGGGATGTGTGAATTGGTTGGCAGCAAGGATGCATGTGCATGTGCGTATCATGAACCACTCAAGACAAAGAAAGTTAACAACAGCTTGGAGAAGGATCCCAAGGAAGCTATCATTGGGGACTACTGGTTGGACAAGGAAGTATCAAAGATCATCGATCTCTTACATGAATTCAAGGATTTATTCCCATGCAGATACCATGAGTTGAAAGGCATCCACCATTCATTGGGGGAAATGAGGATAAAGTTGAAGGATGGTGCGTGCCCGGTCAGGAAGAGACCCTACATGATGAATCCCAACATGCACGTAAGGGTTAAAGAAAAACTAGACAAAATGATAGCATCAAGTATCATTGAGGCTATGGAGGAATCATAATGGATAAGTCAAATGGTTATCGGCATAAAGAAATATGGGTAGATTAGGATATGTGTAGATTACGGGGGAATTGAACATTGTTTGTATCATAGATCCCTTTCCCACACCCTTCACCGAAGAGATTTTGGAAGGAGTTGCTTTGGCACGAGGTCTATTCCTATACGGGTGGATCCTCGGGATATCACTAAGTAAGGATTGCCAAGGAAGACCATAAAAAGACAACTTTCACCACCAAGTGGGGAAGATTTGCATACATGGTCATGCCCTTTTAGTTGAGGAATGCACCCACTATATTTTTGCACATAGTGGTACAAGCATTTAAATACTTCATCCACAAGTTCCTTCAAGTATATTTGGATGATTGGACAGTGTATGGATTGGTAAGGGACCATTGTGATAACTTGAGATTGATGTTTGAAAGATGTCGGCAGTTGAGGATTTCCCTCAACATCAAGAAATGTATCTTTATAACTCCTTTTGGAACATTTTTGGGGCATATCATATGTAAAGAGGGCTTACTGGTGGATCCCATGAAATTTGTAGTTATTGTGGGGTTAGGGGAGCCTACTAGCCAAAGCACCATGCGTGGATTTCTTGGACACACTGGGTACTATAGAAAGTTCATTAAGGGATACGCCAAGATCACCACACCTTTGGAGATATTTCTCAGACATAAGAGTGCCTTTCGATGGGGAGAGGCGCAACAAAGGGCATTTGACACTCTAAAAGAAAGGCTTATCACTACACCTATTCTACGATTCCCATCATGGGATAAACCTTTCCATGTCCACGTGGATGCCTCTGGTACAATAATGGGAGCCATTCTTGCTCAACCAGGAGAGGGGATTGTTGATCATCCCTTGTGTTTTACAAGTAGAAATTTGACACCAGCAGAACAAAATTATACAACAACCAAGCACGAGGCATTGTCAATGATCTACGTGCTCCAAAAATTTAGACAATATCTACCTTGGTGACTCCCTTAATATTCTACACTGACCATATGGCCTTGAAGTATCTAGTAAACAAAGCAAGATTATAAGGGTGCATATGCCGTAGGGTACTTTTATTTCTCGGAATTTGAATTCAAAGTGGTGGTAAAACCAGGAAAGAGCAATTGTGGGCTGGATCATTTATCCAGGATTGATTCAGGAGAGGACATGCAAATTATCAAAGAAACCATACCGGACGCGCAACTATTCGAAAGTTACGGTGCACGCCCTCGGAATTAGAAGACATTGTTGTTTTTCTCAAAGAAGGTGTGGCACCCGAAGAGATGAATGCTCTGGAGAGGAAAAGGTTAGCCATACACTGTCGCGCCTTCATGTTGATCAATGGGGATTTGTATAAAATGGGCCGCGATGAGGTTTTGTGCCGGTGTGTATTAGAACATGAACGCATAGCCATAATAGAATAAGCCCATGGTGGGATTGCTGGAGGACACTATGCAGGGAATGAAACCACGTGCAAGATCTTAGTCGTCAGACTATGGTGGGAGATAATTCACTAGGATTGCATTGAGTTTTGCAAGGCCTGTGACCACTTCCAGCGCCTTGGAAAACCTGGAAGAAGGGATGAGATGCCCTTACACCCCATTGCGCCAATGCGGAACCTTTTGAAAAATGGGCAATAGATTTTTTCGGACCAATCTCACTAGCTACGCAAAGGACTAAATCACGGTATATCATTACCTGTATTGATTATCTGACAAGGTGGGCAGAGGTTGCACCCACTAAGGATTACACCGCAGCCACAACTACTAGATTTTTGTGGGAGAACATTATCAATAGGTATGGGTGCCCATTAAGTTTAACCAGTGATAGGGGAACTCACTTTCTAAATGAAACCATTAGTATTCTATTGACATAATTCATGGTAGCCCACCACAAGACTACCCCTTATCACCCCCAGGAAAATGGGACTGTAGAGGCATTCAACAAAATCCTTAGTCACACATTGACTAAGATATGTGATGTGGGTAGGCAGGATTGGGATGACAAGGTGTCAGCATTTCTTTGGGCATATAGAACAATGTATAAAAGATTGAACAAGACCACACCATTTCAACTAGTTTTTGGCATGTAGGTTGTTCTACGGTCAATTTATGCTACCATCACTATGTATAGCACGCACGGGAGGGTTAGACGATGAAAAAGTGCTAGAAGAGATAATAGATGAATTGATAAAGTTGGATGAAAGGAGCTCACTAGTAAGATGGAGCCAAACAACCGAGAAGGCAAAGCAAAAGGCATGGGATGACCACCATATTAAGAAAAAAGCAGGTTCGAGGTTGGCTAGATGGTATTGCTATATGATTATAAATTTCTACGCAATCCTAGAAAGTTGAAGGTGTATTGTTAGGTCCTTATGTAATTTCATACATCCTTGATTCGAGATGCATGCGATTCTGTTAAGCTGGATGGAAAAAAATTACCTAGACACTTCAATGGGAGTAGGTGAAGCCCTACTATAAATAATGATTCTTGGTGTTTGTAAATAAGGCAATTTTGCCGCTAGTTTAGAATTTCCTTTTATTATTTTTGTTTCTTATATTTTCCCTTTCACGTTGTTGTTTTGTTTTGCACCTTGGGCACCGGTAACCTTATTAATTTTTGACTTATGAATGTATAGAGGACCATGCATTGTTTTAGTGTGGGGTAAGGTGATAAAGAGAGGCATGGAGTTATTCTGTAGGAGGATTGGGTTGGTAGACCGTTTGAATTGACCCGATTAAAAAGATGCATTAGGAGAAAAGAAGGCAGGTTGGTGGCAAGATAAGGTTACTTTGGAAATCCATGTACAAAGGAGAAAACGTGTAAAAACATGAGGTAGGTGAAAGCAAGAATCATGAGGATAGAAGAGGTGCCTTTGGTGGTGGTAACATGCACATAAGATTCTTTTATCAAGATGGATTATTTGCACGCCAGAAGGTTAGAAACAATTTTCATGCAAGGATTGGGTGTGGGTGGAAAAGTTTTCACGCAAGGATTTGGCGTGTAAGGAAAAGCACTTTGAAGTTGGGTTTATTTGAAAAATGCCACATTAAATATAGTTGTATAGTGGTAGGTAGCCTAGCCTTTAATACGTAAAAGTAGGAAAAGCTATAACTACAAGAGTGGGCATTTCATTATTTTACTTTGCAAAACATGAAGAGTGATTTTCTTTCAAGATCTAGGGTTTCAAAGACTGACTCATGTAAAGGAAAATCCCAAAAAATTAAGCGCAACCAGTCCGTTAGATCTACAAACTAGTGCAGAAGTGATTCACGGGTGTGAGGAACATTGTGAAGAAGCACCGTGATCAAAGGAGAAAAGTCTGAGATTAGGGTTTGTGTTTTAGGGCACGGGCGCGTGGGAAAATGTTCAAACAAAATCACAAGTTAACTTGGGAATGAAAGTAAGGGGTAAAATGATGGCCACAAAACCAGTTGATAAACCTAGCAGTACAATCCAAGAGGGGAAAGGGTAAGGGAAAAGGAAAGAAGAAAGAAGAAGAAATCCCCTTGGATACCAATGAAGAATGGTACTTGGAAATGTAATACCCAGGATGGGGTTTTTCTGGGAAAGAGTGGGAGTCCCACATCAGATAGATGCCCGTGATTGACTACAATCACCAATCAAGCACAATCACAAAGGAAATGGCACTGGAGCTGGTGTGCCCTACAAATAAATGAACACCTGATGGGATGCCAATCTATAGCGATGTAGTCAAGGTGAAAATGGAGAAGGTAGGGCTTCTCCAGCTTTACGAGTTACCATATTTTGGGAAGCCTGAGTGCTTGTACCAGTGGCTGATGATGCACATGCACGAAGACTTCTTCTACTTTGCAGGGGCACAAAATGCACATAACTCCCCAATTAATTTCACACTTTACAGGCCTAAGTTGTAAAGGGGACACACTCATAGATGACCTCCAGGATGAGGAGGCAATTAAAGAAACCATTACATCCCAGGAATATAAGAAGGGATCAAGGTACTATGATGTCATGGATATCAGTGATCCGGTGATGAAGATGGTTGTGCACCTTGTTTCCAAGTTGAATGGACAAGAGAGGTGGACCCAAGTGAGCAAGCCTTGGTGAATGTCTACAAGAAGGTCGTGGAAGGCATCATGGTACAACATCTCCCAAGACATACATGCAGATGAGATGATAAGCAAGCACAAAGAAGGGAGGAAAGATATTATTTGGGAACATCTTATTAATAATTGTGTTCTCGAGAAGTCGAGGTGTCGATGCATCCGACAACTTTGTATGGGAATCTGTCGACACTAAAATTTTCCTCCGTAATTTCTATTTCATTAATGTATGTATTAGGAATAGGATATTGTTAAGTATAATTAGTAGTAGCATCGATAGAAGATAACGGTGCACTGAATAATGTGGAGTACGGTAGAATACCAAAAGTATAATAGGAATGTTGTAAAAGTAAATATTTGTCGTAAGTGGTCCGGTAATGTTAAAATGTCAAAGTTTGGGTAATTAGAGAAGTAGGGTCTACATGATTAGGAATTAGAAATATTATATTGGTAATAAGGACAAGGAGTGAGGTCATAAATATTTTATGTATTTTATTTGTAAAAAGTCTAAAAATGTGGAACCCATGTAAAATGATAAGGTTTATCTTATCTTAAAAGATAAGCTTACATGTACAGATAAGAGTTAAGGTATGGAATATGATTCGTCAGAGTGGATTTCTTATCCTATCTTAGAGATAAAATGGATAAGCCTGGAAGTTCTATAAATAGAGAGGACACCCCCTCATTTAGCATAGAAGGAAGTAGTGAGAAATATTGTAGGAAGTGTGTGAAGGAAGCCATTAGTTTAAAGGTGTGTTGAAGAAGCCATTAAGAGGTGTAATTGTAAAGTTTCTCCCATAGTCTTGGTGAAAGGCAAGTGAAGTCAATAACACTTGAAGTGCCTCATGGGTGAGATTGTAACAATTTCATGTTAATATTATAATTTACTTTGATATTTCAGATTTGTCATCATTCCATCTTACCATAGTCGATGGTATTCTTGTGTTATGTTGTTGTTTTGTTTCAGTTTACATCCACTAAACTAAAGGCTATGCATTAGTAAATAATCATAGCACGAGGAGTTCCCAGGTGAAGAATTATCATAGTGCTTGGATTGGTGATGACATGTTGGTTCCGTTCTGCCGGACCATTCCTCGTTGGTGGATTTTCTAGAGATATTCCCACTTAGTCAAAAATCAATTGGAGGGTAACCTTATTTTTACTGCGTGCATAGTAGTTACCATGGTAAAGCCATTTTTACTGTGAATAGTGTTTACCACAAGAAAGTCTGTTTTTACCGCATAGAAGTCAAGTTTTACCATAGTTTACCGTGGTCATTTCTATTTTACTGTAGAAAGGTGTAAAGTCACTTTCTAGTATAGTGATTCCAATTATTTGTGCACATAAGTCTTGTTGATTGTACTTGTGGGTTGGTATTTCACGGTAGTTACTTTTGAAAATGGGAAAGATTCCTATTTTTTCATCTCAATCTAATGAAGATGCTTCTTCTTTCATTCAAGAGTTTAAGCGATCTTGTATTTGTAATGGCCTTATAAGAAGGGAACAATGGACTGAATTTTTTCCTACCTTTTTGGATGGTTCAACACTTAGGTGGTTTGAAACACTAGGTGATAATGTGAAAAATTCATGGGATTTATTAACTGAAAGTTTTCTTGAAGAATTTGGTGAACAACAGAAATATGCAGATCTCATGATCGAGATCACAAAGCTATCCCAAGGAGAGAAGGAGAAGATAAGGGATTATCATGCTCGTGTTCTAGAGCTAAGGAGGAAGCTCGATGCCCAGATCCGAAGGAAGGATTAGCGGATGGGTTGATGAATGGCATGGATAATCTCCTCTGTAAGCACTTCATTCTTGGGATGAAGCTAGAGATTAGACAATGAGTGAAGTATGACCGCCCAACTACCATTGAATAAGCAAAGGAGATTGCAAGAAGGCAAGAAGAAAGCATGGAAGAGGAGCCCAAAGAAATTGTTGCTAAAGTAGAGCCTATACTAGCACCTTTGGTCCAAAATCCACAACCACTCCGGTGAGCACAAATATTTCTCCTAGTACATCTACCGAGTATGAAGATCTCGCTCAAAAAGATGGGTCGATTAACTATTAATCTTCTTCAAGGAAAAGAATTTAGTTCTCGGGAGGAGATAGAGGTCCAAAAGAAATATTTCTGAAGTTGTATGTTATGGTTGTTATAAAAGGGTCATTATAAATATATTTGTCCAGATAGAGCTTCTACATCGGTAAAGGAGATAATGATAAAGGAAAAGCACTGTGAATTCTTTTGATGTAGTAGATAAGAGTAGAAATAATGAAGTAGATGTGTTTGTAACAAAAAGAAAGAAAGAAAAAGATAATCAAAATGGAAATGACCCTAAGAAGATGAAAGGAGAAACTAGTAAGAAACATAGGAGAAGAAAGTTGGGTGTGTAGGATTTTTGATTTCATAGGGGCAAGGACCATACTCCATCTTGGAAGATCTATCCAAAAGGCCTGCAAATATTACATATGGTCAACTCTTGGCTATGTCTTCTGAGAAGAGGCGGGAGCTGCGAAGTGGACTCAATGCTCGACGAAGAAAGGAGGTTGAGGTCCCTATTTTGGAGGCAGAGGCGGATCCCTATGCTCCACAAGTTGAGGTATTATGTAATGGTATTTCAATTCATGATGTCTTAGTTGATGGAGGTGCTATAGTTAATGTAATGACCGAGTCTGTAATGAATATGTTGGGTTTAAAAATTGATCGCCCTTCAACACTTATGTTAAGGTCATTAAATAAAGGAAAAACTAAACCAGAAGGTGTAGTTTCAAATGTGGCAATATCTGTTATGGGTGTTGTATGTGTGGTAGACTTTCAGGTGATGAAAAATGGTATTGTTGCATACCCAATGCTGCTGGGAAGACCATGGCTAAGGAGAGTTCATGCAAGAAACTACTAGAATGAAGGTTTCATGACACTTGGACATGGTAGAGAGAGGGTGAAGATAAATGTGATCCCTCGACATCATAAGGCAGAACCTGTGGATTCAAGTGATGAAACTGATGATTAGACATCCTCTGATTACTCTAGTACCAGTGAAGTGGACACTGAAGATGAAGAAAGTGAGGTGGATGTTTCAGTCATGGATATCCTTCCAGTCACACTAACTCATGACCCCATAAAATTATCTAAAGAAGAAGTTGATGATCGTCTCCAACAAATAAATATTGGTGATGCTTGGTGATGGAGAGTGAGAAGGAATCCTACCTCCAGCTCTTTCAAGGTACATACACCTATTCACTTTTGATTACAAGGAACTCCGTCAAGTAAGTTGGGTAGAACATTCTATTGAGCTGGTAGATGGTGCTAAGCCCATAAAGAAAATGCCATATAGAATGAATCCTAATTTTTCCAAGACTGTAAAAGAAGAAATAGATAAGTTGCTTGATGCAGGATTTATATTTGTTGTGGAGAATTCAGAATGGGTTTCTCCCATTGTGATCTCAATAAAAAAAATGGGAAGCTACGCATTTGTGTTGATTACAAGAAGCTCAATAAGGCAACAAAGAAGGATCATTACCCTCTTCCATTTTCGAGATCGGATCTTGGGCCAAGTAGCTAGCCAGAGTGCTATAGTTTCTTTGATGGATATAGTGACTACAACCAAGTTCGTATAACAGAAAGATCAGGTGAAGACCACGTTCACCACTCCTTGGGAACGTTTTCTTATAGAGTTATGCCTTTTGGGTTATGTAATGCTCCAAAGAACATTCCGGTGTTTGATGAATAGGGTGTTTGAACCCTACATTGGGACCTTCATCGAGTATTTCGGATGATTTTTGCATCTATGGGAGCAAGTTGGACCACTGCACTGAGATGGAGATAGCATTTCAAAGGTTAGATGAAGCACAAGCTGCACTAAACCCTACAAAGTGTGTCTTTGGATGTTCTAAAGGCGTTTTGTTAGGGCATGTTGTATCCGAGAGATGGTATTGGTAATGATCCTGATAAAGTTTCAAAAATCAAAGATTTACCATTTCCTATGAATAGAAGTAAGTTGAGATCATTTTTAGGCCATGTGGGTTACTATAGAAGGTTCATCAAGAATTTCTCAAAGATTACACAGCCACTAACCTAGCTCTTGAAGAAGGACGTTACTTATGAACCAGGAAATAAGGCGCATGAAGCTTTTGGACAACTGAAGGAAGCCTTGGTGTCTTCACCTATTTTGAAGAATCCAGTTAGAGCAAGCCATTCATTGTGTACACTGATGCCTCAGATGCAGCACTAGGAAGTACTTTGAGCCAAAAGGATGAAAATGGGAATGAACATCCAATTTACTTTGGGAGCAGACAAATGAGTAGTGCTGAGGTAAATTATCAGAATGCTGAAAAAGAGGCTCTGGCTATCATTTTTTGAAAAAGTTTAGAAATTACTTGCTAGGGGAAAATTTCTAGTTGTAACAAATCATCAGGCTCTAAAATATATTGTAAATAAGCCTAACCCATCAGGGAGGATAGCAAGATGGATAAATTTGCTACAAGAATTTTAATTTGATATTATAGATAGGCCAGGAAAGAAGCATGTCAATGCAGATGCACTCTCTTGAGCCTATGATGGTTTAGGATCATCTTGTGATGATGATGATTTCCCCGATGCAACATTGTTATCCCTTGACACAATCCCTAATGAATACATAGATATTTGGAATTATCTGAATGAATTCAAGTTTCTTGATGGTGCCAATGCAAAGACTAAGAGAAAGATTACTCAAGCCAGTCGTCCATATTCTATTCTGCATGGAGTATTATTTCGAATAGGACCTGATGGACAGTACAAGAGGGAAGTTGGACGTGATCAAGGGAAGGAAATGCTAGAAGAATTCCACAATGGTACATGTGGAGGGCACTTCTCTAGACAACTTACAACAAGAAGGATCTTGGATGCAGGTTATCACTGGCCCACTCTTTTTAAAGATTGTTATAGTTATTGTCAGACATGTGATATTTGTCAAACACATTGTAACCGTAAGACTTCATCAGCTCCATTATGTCCTATTCTTCCACTTGGTCCCTTTGAAAAGTGGGGAATAGACATTGTAGGTCCACTTCCAACTACCTCACGCCAAAATAAGTATATTGTAGTTGCCACAGATTATTTAACCAAGTGGGTTGAAGCTAGGCCATTGAAAACAGCTTCCATGGATGAAGTGGCAAGGTTCATATATGAACGCATTGTCACCAGATTTGGTTGTCCATTATAAATTGTAATAGATCAAGGAATCCACTTCATTAATGAGGTAGTAGAAGCCCTAGTCAATAAATTTTCTATTAAGCACGGAAGGCAACAACATACAAGCCAAGTACAAATGGACAGGGTGGAGCAACAAATTTTGTGTTGTGTCAAATTATAGCAAAAGATGCAAATTGCGGTACATAAGTGGGATAAAAGGATTCATGCAGCATTGTGGGCATATAGGGCAACATCAAAGTCAGCAACATGATACTCCCCATTTCAGTTGGCCTATGGCATTGATCCAGTTCTTCCTATTGAGTTTGATATTCCCACTGTGAGAGTTATGAAAAATGAAAGGATGGATGAAAGTGATTCAGTAAAAGAAAGGTTGGTACATCTTCATTTGCTAGAGGAAATGAGGGAAATAGCAAAGGATACAAGCCATAAGAAGAAAATGAAGCAGAAGGAATACTTTGATCAAAAGATCCATTGGTCTCCATTTCATGTGAATGACTTGGTTCTAGTATATGATTCTAGATACAAAAAAAGAAGACAGAGAAAAATTTCTTCCAAAATGGATGGGGCCCTACAAAATAGCAGTGTGCATGAAAATGGTACGTGCACTGATTTGGGAGGAGTTGGATGGCACTCCCATTACGAAATGGGTCAACCACGACAAGTTGAATATTTTCCAAGCACCATAATAGTCTACTCCGAGGACGGAGTAGAAGCTAGGAAGGGGGAAGATGTCGACACTAAAATTTTCCTCCGTAATTTCTATTTCATTAATGTATGTATTAGGAATAGGATGTTGTTAAGTATAATTAGTAGTAGCGTCTGATAGAAGATAACGGTGCCATCAGTATGGTGCCACCAATAATGTGGAGTACGGTAATAGTCAAAGTACAATAGGAATGTTGTAAAAAGTAAATATTTGTCGTAAGTGGTCCAAAGAATGTTAAAATGTCAAAGTTTGGGTAATTAGAGAAGTAGGGTCTACATGATTAGGAATTAGAAATATTATATTGGTAATAAGGACAAGGAGTGAGGTCATAAATATTTTGTGTATTTTATTTGTAAAAAGTCTAAAAATGTGGAACCCATGTAAAATGATAAGGTTTATCTTATCTTAAAAGATAAGCTTATATGTACAGATAAGAGTTAAGGTATGGAATATGATTCGTCGAGTGGATTTCTTATCCTATATTAGAGATAAGATGGATAAGCTGGAAGTTCTATAAATAGAGAGGCCACCCCCTCATTTAGGATAGAAGGAAGTAGTGAGAAATATTGTAGGAAGTGTGTGAAGGAAGCCATTAGTTTAAAGGTGTGTTGAAGAAGCCATTAAGAGGTGTAATTGTAAATTTTCTCCCATAGTCTTGGTGAAAGGCAAGTGAAGTCAATAACACTTGAAGTGCCTCATGGGTGAGATTGTAACAATTTCATGTTAATATTATAATTTAGTTTGATATTTCAGATTTTTCATCATTTCGTCTTACCATAGTCGATGGTATTCTTGTGTTATGTTGTTGTTTTGTTTCCAAATTACATCCACCAAAATAAAGGTTGTGCATTAGTAAATAATCATAGCACAAGGAGTTCTGATGAAGAATTATCATAGTGCCGATTGATGATGACAAGTACCACTGATGAAGACCCTTCACCTACGGAGAGGTTCCAGTATATATGTGAATCAATGATAGGGGTGCACAAGGAACACTTGGATAAATGGTATATGTGCCTCAGGAATGCATTTGGGGCTAAATGGTGGATCCCAGAACAAATCCCCATGGCGAGGTGAAGGAGAAGCAGAGTTTGTGGTATACTAGAACTTTTGCATTGGTAGATTCATCTTGGTGGATGGCAGTTGGAGTCCATGGTGCAAACTCCCCTTCTCATTTACTACCCAATTTTTCCAGGTAGGAGTGAACAGGTACAAGGAGTCAAAGAAATTAAACCTTGACCTATCCACCCTTGACAGTGAACATAGGGAAATGAGAAAGAAGCTGGTCTACCCGGGGAAGCATGCATACATTGAAAGATACATATCGCAAGATGTGCACATTGTAAGGCCCGTGACCTTACCTATTATTGTGAGAGTGATGTTTCCAGGATCTACCTACGCATAAGGCCAAAGTTTGAAAAGGGTGCATACATGGAGAATGAGATATCCATCCTAGATGACCCTATTGGTAGAAAGAAGCCTACACCAAAGCATAAGGAGAGAGAAGAGAAAGAGGAACAGAGGGTGGTGGAGGAGTAGGATGTAGGTACCGCAGGGCCAAGTACCTACATCCGGAAGAAGAAGAGGATGGTAGTTAGGGAGAATACCCTAGAACCAGTAAAGCCACCATCTCCTAAGGAGCCCTCGGATGAAGAGAAGACTCGCATCTCCCAAGCCGAGTCTTCAGTGGAAGAAGAAGAAGAGAAGGTAGAGAAGACCGAAGGCACAAGCACCTTTTTAGGCAAGAAGAATGTTGGTGAAGGAGAAGAGTTGGAGGTGACCCAAGGGAGGATAAGTATAGATAACTCGGGGAGGGAGGAGAGGAAGACATTGATGCATTCATCTTTGCATGGAGGAAGAGCACCCAGGGGGAGGAGGAGGACTCGTAGAGAAAAAAAAGGAGTGAAGGGGAAAGCACCAAGGAGCAAGAAATTCCCAAGCTCACCTAGGAGGAGATAGATGAAAAAGTGACAAGGGAGGTGGAAAATATGATTGATGCCTTGGTTAATGAGGATTTGGGTTGCAACGTGGAGCTCGTGCTCGGTGAGTTCAAGAAAGAACAAAGGGAGAAGAGTGGAAGTAGCACAAAAGGCCCAACTCTTTCAGTGATTGTTCCAAAGGGCGTGCACACAGAAGTAAACACGTAGAGGAAGGAAGATCGGTGATGGGGTATGCTAATGACCCTAACAAATTTTTATGCGCATGCTTCCAGAGTACCGTGCCCACCAAGGAGCTCACTGCCATGGAGTCCTTTGATCTTGAGGGTGGATACCCATGCACAAGGAAAATGTTGTTGTGGGCGTTTGACTCCCACATTGATGAGCCTAAATTTGAAGTTAATCAAGAGGCAATACTGGAGCTCTCTGAGAAAAATGGGTTCAACCCCCTCATAAATGCATAACACTTGTCAGATGAGCAAGTGTGTAATGTACTCAACAAGGTCTCTGTGGAGGTAGAGGAAAGGCTCTTCTACAGAAATGACAAGATTAAAGCCTTGGAGGACCTATTGGAAAAGAGGAAGGAAGAAGTAGTTAAGCTGACAAAGGAACTCAGCCTTGAAAATTTGATCAATTCTCAACTACAATGGGAGTTACAGGAGGAGAAAGCTAGAGTGCGTGGAATTCTCCAAGAAGGTGGAGCTCATCTTCCAGGTTATTATCACAAAGCACCCAGACCTTAACCTTCCCGCGTAAAAGTATGGTTCCTCCCTGGAATGTCTTGAGGACTTGACTCGATCCTCACCATGGAAAGGCAGCCTTTGGCCTTGGAGTCAGCAGAGGATATAGCTACGCATTTGGAGAAGGAGGATAAGTTGAAGGTAATCACGCTCATAGCTGAATACAATAAGGTCTTGGCTGATGTAAGAGTAGCTACACAAACCACAGGGGTCACCTATGACCACTATGCGGATCAGGACAAGGTGACAGGCATGCTACTTGTAGATAATGAGGCTGAGCTAAAAGACTTCAGGGAGAAGAACAAAGGCAATAGAGTAGAATGAGAAAAGATTTTAGCTGAGGTAGAAAGAAAATATGAAGCTATTGAGGCCCTTTGGGTCTCAATCAAAACACGGCTTAAAGAACTCTACAAGACCATTACAAGGAAGATGGATGCCTTGGAGGATCTTGTGAAGGAACTGGAAACCGTGGTGGAGACCATCACCACAAAGGGGGAAGGGTTAACCTTCGATGAGGTGAGCGCATTGGTTGGAAACCTTTGCAAAAGGGCACAAGATGAGGTCAACCATGGATATGCTAGAGGCTGACCTATGGCAGAATTTTCCCCTTCTACTTCTTTAGGAAATTTTTCCTTCTATTCTTTCTCTTCCTCTCCCCCATTCTTTATTCTTTCCCTCCATTCTTTTCCAAGGCAAGGCCTTGCATTTTTGTACTACATTCTTTGAAAAGGTTCCCGAGGGTAGAGAACAGGTGAAGTGTGGGGTAATGTTGGGCCCTGATATAGCTTCCAAATCTTAAAGATGCATAGCACGCATGGCCGGAGGAACCACGCAGGTTAAGGCGCGTAAGGTAGAATTCAAAAAGGGAACCAAGGAGACGCGCGCCCATGAAGAATAATTCAAGACTTAGCCATTTTCAGCCTTTTGGATAGAACACATGAAGAACATGTTCCATTTGGATAAGGTTCCATCCTGCAATAGGGTGTCCTGGAAGGAATATACCTTGTGATAAGAAGATCCAAAAATCTAATCATGACATGGAGAGGCATGTGCTCGGGGCGAGGCACACCTTGACACTTGGGGCCATATCTGAGGTTGCAAAGGAGTTTGTTAGAGCTTAGATGCCTATTTATATGTACGCCCTTGGCAAAGAAACAGAGACACAAGTGAGGTAGTGGAGCTCTACAGAATTATTGCAAGAACTATGGGATAAAATGGGTAGATGATTATAGGAAGAATGTAATGAGGGAATGGGGAATGAAAATTTTATCTTGTGAGTATACATGTATGGATCCAGATATGGCACATGACTATGGTCTACCCCTCTGTGATGCTTTGTAGTAAGACTATGAATGAATATGATAAGGTTACCACTATTTTTATATTAAGATCTCCTTCTTTATTATCTGCATGTTTCTACTCTACTTTTGATCTTGTATAATCATGGACCTTACTTGAATGATTGAGTATATTTGTGGATTTACAACTTCTTAAGTTATTAAATCTATTACGTGCTTCACTTTGTTATGACTGAAGGGGTATAGAAGCTATTCTGAGCTCTATAGCTTCTTCATGTCTATTAAATCACTAAGTCAAGATTATGAATTATGCCTTCCACTAAACTCACATAAAAGAGAGACTCGGCTCCCTCTCGTGCACCTTGGGTGAGTGCCCAGTGCCTGCTGGGTGATAGGTCAGTGCGCATGAGGTTCCCTTGTTCTTGGTGGGTGAAAAAATGATTATAAGAACATACACCAGTTCACATTTAGGTTAAGTAAAAAAAACAGGAGAATCAAACATGCAGAGATCCAAGATCCATAAACACAAAACAACCAAATGAAACCAACCAACTCTTCCCCCCAAAATAACTCACTCATTCTCCAAAATGGTGGAGTGGGTTCATGGTAAACATTAAATGTGTGCACGAGATGGTTAGTCCTTCAATTTTTTTCCCACCATCCAGTTTTACAGGTTTTAAATTTAGATAAGTGTAACTTAGCTTAAAAACCACTACCAAACCATTTATCTAAGACAATAGCCTTTATCTACCAAATTTAGCTGAGCCTTTCACTGAATCATGGTGATGAGCAATAAATACCATTTCATTAATATAAAAAAGTACACATTGATAAGGATCCCCATCCAGATTCAAATCCTTAATTAATATAACTTTAGCCCCCAACATTATAATCCCTTAGGTTAGGTTTAGTCTAGGGCTTTACAAATTTAATCTCATCAACTTAAACCATCATATATACCTTCGAATAAGAACATAGTCACACATAATTAGGTCTCATTAATTATATGTATGTGAAGGCTTAAAATCCTTCTTGTTTTTGAATGAAAATATAAACCTTAGTCTAGATCAAGGTTAGGTTCAATATAAACTTAGGCCATTTCATATAGTCACCTTAGAGCCTTAGGAAAATTAAATAATGCATTAACATCACAAATCAACTTTAACATGATAACTCAAGATAATAGTCTAGGTCATCATAGACTGAACCAGGCCCATATTTACTAAGGTCGTGCATTGTTTATGCAATAATAATAATAACACATTAGATCTTACCTTATCAATGTCAATACTTTTCCGTTCCTGATTCTAGATCACATTATCCAAGTACTAGGAGTCCCAACTTATCAAATTGATTAGCAAACCAAGATAAGCAATCATAGTTTTCATATATATCTAACAACATATCATAAAGTACATAATATTAATAACCAAGATATGCAAGTATGTTATTTAAGTAGAGTTAAATCACAATGTGTCGGTATGTTATAACAATGCACACTTATACACGGTCCACCAAGAACACCAAGTAGGATATAATTCTACTAAAAGTATGTCAAACCAACACATAAATCCAAGAATGATTGATAAGACAATAGGAGTATTTTATCATGTGGAAGAAAAAAATACTATGTAATTATTAGTAACGTAACTTGTACTTTGGATACATTTTAGGTCAAATTTTGGGAACATTCTTTACAAGAAGATATGAATATATTCACTCTAGTCTACTCACTTTGAAAATAATAGTACCTACATGGTGGGTTTTGCACATAACATACAAACTCATATGGACTAAATAAATAGGTATGATGTGTGTAATATTTGATTAATCCTCCGATTAACTAAAGCTTAGCCTATGTAGACACCTATAATTTGGTCTACATGTTCTTATTTCTAAGATCATACTAACTATCCTAGTCTCATGTTAATTTACTACAATGTTCTAGTAAATTACCCTTTCTAACCTTGTAGTCGTTATTTTACCCTCAATACTTCTTTCTAACCCCAAGCATGTCGGCCTATCATCCATCATATGATAGGATCTCACCTAAAGTGCGTGATGGCACCGAGCCCCTCCTTTATGTGATCTTTGCAAGAGTTCTACCATTAATGGAGGATTTATTTTTAGAAAGAAGTACATTCACTTACTTTAAAAGGAAGAAGATGCAACTAGCAGATCTACACATCGATGCATCACAAAATCTAAATAAACATTACACGAAGCATAAGAAACCAGATCTAAGTCATGATAATCCAAATAACATGAGGGTTTACACCCATAAACAAGATGTATAGAATAGATCCATGTATATTGATTTAACAGAGTCTCTAGTAGCCATACTACATTCAAAAGGGTCATCTCAGACCATATACATTAAATGAAAAAGATCCAACCCTTGCAAACTAATCTTATCAGAGATCCTAACTATACTTTTCCCCATTATATCCCTTGATACAAATCCCAATACCCATACATATGCTTAATGGTATCCCTTACAACCCTCTAACACTAAGTACTCTAAACCCTAACACCATGAACTCCAAACCCTTAGCATTTCTGCAAAGCACTTCATTACTCTCCTTCTCTTCCTCTACATTCTCTATGCATTCTCTTTGAATTCCCTCTTCATTCCCTCTATGTCTCAAGTACCTATTTAAATAGGATCATTGACCACCACCATGAATTCTCTTTTGAGAAGATCACGTGTCAAGTATCGATGTGGTCCTCCATTGGTGAATGTTTATCCTTTTTACAAACCTTCCACTAACTATAATGATGCCTCTGAGAATATTCCCTATTTGGAATATCCTTTTCTTGACCTCCAAGGTTCTAGACTGGTACCTTATCCACTCATCATGCCTAGTCGGGTCCTCATATTTTTCCTCAAGTGACTCCATGATGCCAAATATGACTAAGTCCTTTAAACCCTTGTTCTTCCTACCCCCTTACCCAGTGGCTTCACTTAAACCCTTCTTAAACCCCTTTCTCTTGTGAATTTTTCTATAGTTCTCTTCTATCCACTTTGTTCTTACACACACGCACCTCTTAGTACTTAGCCAATATTTTATGATCCAACAAAACTCTCCTACACCCCTAAACCCCGTTAATCCCTCTCTAACCAACTTCTATAAGCTTGTTTTCCTTAATTATCATTTTTAGGTTAATTAACCCTCTTATTAACTTCTAAGAAGGATTTTAATTTCTAAACAAATATCTTACCTTTCTAAATAGCCACTTAGCTTCCTAAAATCCTGTTCACATCTCCAACTATGTTTTTCTAAAAATCAAATTTTTGAACCCCTTTTAGTCCCACATGCATCCAAAACATCATTTTCTCAAATCCAAAAACTATAAATAGAGGGATACCCCTCCCACATTTTTCTAAGACCAGACACACACTCTCTCTCTCTTATTTCCAATTTAAGCCATTTTAGGTCTCTTAGATTTATTTTCATAGTTTATTTGAGCTATTTGCTTGTTATTTACTAATCCATTTCAAAGCTTTAGGTAAATGGGAGAATCCATTAATGGTGAGCTTCAATTATTAAGATTTTGAAACAATAATAATCACAAAACTGATTTCTATAGCTTTAATAGGTTCATTTATTGATAGATTTCATGGAGTAGAGAACTAATATAGTCATGTTTAGAGGTTGATTGTTTGTTTCAAGCTTTATATATGCATGTAAATAGGTATCTCTTACTTATCTCTAATCTAATGGTCATTGAGTTGTTTGTTTAAATATTTTGGGGACTCTTTTGTGTTCTTACCCCATTTTATAAGATTTTGCAAACTTTTCATTACACACATTTGGCATTCTAAGGGCATTTTGTTTGGAATTCCCTTGCACCAATAACATTGCATAATATGAAGCACTCATTGTTGGCCTTAAGTTGGATATCACTTGGAATATCAAATAGTTATGAGTCATTGGTGACTCCCAACTTATTATTAAAGAAGTTCATGATGAGTATAAGGTTAAAGATGAAAAGCTTATTCCGTACAAGAAATATGTTGAAACCTTGAAGGAACATTTTGTACAGGATATCTTTGAACAAAAACCAAGGTCACACAATAAATCGAAGATGCCATGGCTACCATCAAATCAATGTTACACATTTCAGCTCGGGAAAGTAAAATTCCATTCTTTGTATAGAATCTACGAGTTCCCACATATGAAATTCCAGAGTCATGTCTGGCATGTGAAGTTTTTGGTCCCTTCTCCCCTTGGTATGACCCTATATTTAGATACCTACGAGATGGAATGGTTCCCCCAAATATTACCCATTCTGAGAAGAAATCTCTTATCCACTGTATAGCTCATTACACCCTCCTAGGAGTCACCCTTTATCGTCATGGTTATGACAAGAATCTACTTCACTCTTTAGATGTTTGTTTAATCGTTCCATGTTATTAAAGAAGTTAACAAAGGTATTTGTGAAGCACACACTAGTGACATGGTATTGGCTAAGAAAATATTAAGAGTGGGATATTATTGGCCCACCATGGAAGCAGACTATTGTAATTTTGTAAATAAATGTGAGCTATGTCAAAAATATGACAACTTGATACATGCACCAACATAGGATTTGTAACCTATCACAACACCTTGGCCATTTTCTAGGTGGGGACTAGATCTCATAGGGAAGCTCCATCCTACCTCATCAGATGGTCATACCCACATTATTACTGCCAATGAGTATTTCACTAAATGGGTAGAGGTTGTACCTCTCACTTATGTCACTGGTGCACAAATTTCTAAGTTCATTATGAATCACCTCATTTTTCACAACAACATACCTTCTACCATTGAATGGCCCGATAATGGTAAGTCCTTCAAGAATAAAACAGTCAAAATGTTATGTCAACGCTTTCAGATTCAACTCAAGTGGTCCACCCCCTATTACCCTCAAGGTAATGGACAAGACGAGGCCACCAATAAAAATATTGTATGGATCATGGAGAAAATGGTAAGTAAGAATGACCGTATTTGGCACTTACAAATACATCTTACCCTCTGGGCCTATTGAACTTCCATCTACACTCCTACTTGTGTGATCCCATATTCACTAGTCTATGACACTAAAGCCATGATACCCTTGGAATTGGATCTTCCCTCCTTGATAATATCACTCTAGGACTATCTTTATAAGGATGAAGACTATAAATTTTCTCAGCTAGCAGAGCTAGAGTTGTTGGATGAGAAGCATATGAGAGCACTTAATCACCTCAAGGTTTACCAAAATAGATTGTTAAGAAGATATAACAAGAATATATTTCATCATGAATTTAGTACAAGTGATCTTTTTATAAAATAAAATTAGAAAAACATGGTCAAGTACAAAGAAAAGAAAGGAAAATTTGAGGCTAACTTGTTAGGGCCTTATGTGGTGGTTACTAAATATGGATTAGGAGATTGTAAAATTGCATATTCGGATAGTGAAGAGCTTCAAGAACCTATGAATGCCATGCATCTCAAGTGGTTCTATGCTTAAGCATAGTAAAAATATCATAAAATACCGAAAAATTAGAAAATGAAAGAAAAAACAAGAAAAAAAGTCAAAAAAATCAAGAAAACAGTAAAGAAAAAACAGGTCGTCTAAGTGTAAAAACCATGAAATTTTGGCATATTGGATTGGTCCCTTGGTTTAAAATGGTTTCCAGCACTGAAGTAGGGTTTGCTATTCACAATTTATTCTTGCATTTAGACAAATAACTATTAATTCTGCAATGATTGTTTTCCCTTATTGTCTTCCTTGATTACTTTGCCTTGTCTGCAGTCTAGGAATCTTCCTTGTATCTACTTTGCCAAGCCATGATCTGGCTTGTTTTTTCTTATATCTATGTGAAGGAATTGCCTTTGTATATTCCCATCTAACATTGGGGGAACCTTCACATTTCACCTTCTTGAATATACACATGTGGCATTCTTCCTTTTGTATATTCCCACATCACGCTGGGGGCATCCATGCTTCTTTTTCATTGTACATTGCTTTCAAAAAACCTTAGAAAATACAAAAACATTCAGAAAAGAAATAAAAAACTATAAAACATTCAAAAAACCCCCTTCTAAGGATGACTCTACATCAATTAGAATAGCATTTTCTCTAGGAAACCCCAAAAATAATGTGAATAGTAGCCTTGAAAAGCTGTCTTTTACGATGACACTAAAACAATAAAAAATTATATGTAAAATGTCCCACAAAAACAAAGTCTTAGATTTCTTGCTTTAGTTTTCATTTTATAGAATTTTGATTACATTTTATTTCCATGTTGTATATTTTACATTGGATTCATTTGTTTAGGTCAAATCTTTCTTAGCTATTGCATTTAGTTCATTCTATCATGTATACTTGTTTATAATTGTATTGTTTTTATTTGTTTTATTTCCATTCCATTGTGTGATATGTTTACAGGATTGAGTTCAATTAGTTACTTTAGTTAAGTATTTACTTAGTTCGTTGCATTAGATTCACTTTCCGGCTTCTAATTGTTTATACTATGTTAGTTTTTAATTAGGTCATACTTGTAAATTGATTGTACAATTTATTGTAATAATTACATATATCACATCTTTCATATATCATTTATCATCACATCTAACACCATCAAAATACATCATATATACAAAAAAATGCTAAGTTTTACATCATGCATGTATGCTAAGCTAATAATCACATATCATATCATGAATGGGGGCAAGAGGGATTACGCATAATCACAAATCTATCCCCCATGTAAATATCACCTATATCATCCTGTATGCTAACATCTACCAAAGTATCTCATGTACAAATCGATGATATTATCTAAGGATATATCATCAATCTACAACATATGATGTAACATCATCACAATCTATCAGAATACATACATGAGAAATGAAATCATACAACATCAGGATATACTCATCACGTTAGAAATTTGCAAGAGCTCTGCTATAAATGAATTGCCCGTGATTTATTTAACCCCATGGTGGGTATATTAGGTTGCCACAATGCCCTTGGGGAATTTTTTTCTCCATCGTGATCACTCTAACACTTCTTATCTTCACTAAAATTATTATTTTTATTAAATAATTATTTTTTATTAATTTTCCACTACGCTAGGGCACTACTTTTCACCTAGCACTTATCTCTTCACCTTGGGGAATTTTCAAATATTTCCAGGCACTATTTTCATTCTATTTTTATCTATCGCTATGATTATTTTTAAATAATTATTTTTGGTCAATTTTTCTTCCCTCCGGGGCATGATATCTGCTACTGCGACACCCATTCTCCTCACTCTGGAGCATTTTTTCATTCTTCTTGGAGATCTTCCATTTCTTAAATTATTCTCACTTATAAAAGAAATTAAAATTTATTAAAGCATTCAAAAACCAAAAAAAAAAAAATTATAATTTCAAAAATTGACAAAAATTGGTAATTTGTGTCTCTCACATGACGTTCATCTCATATCTACCTGGAATTTCCAAGCGTATTGAGACAATGACCCACATATCCTCCGGATATCCAAATCATTTACTGAAGCTCGTTGCTTACTTCATTGATACTATGGGGAACGAGTTTCTGGTATTGTTTTATTGTGCACATTACTTTTCATTGGACTAAGTGTCATCCTTCTTTTCCCTTGCATAGATGAATTTCTTGGGAATCATTTTAAACCATTTTCATTTATCAAATTTTTTTGGATTGCATCTTGATAAAAAAACATTACATTATGTTTCTCTATTCATTAGCTTGTTTACATTATCGCGAGTGCATTGCATTATGTATGTTGCATAGAGTTAAGCATATTTTACTTTCTCGTATTACATTACATTTTGTATGTTGCATGGATTTGGTATTTCTATCAATGGACATTTGTTCGTATATGGAATTTCATGTCATATTAAATTCTTGTTCATTCTTTATTTTAATAAGGGTCGGTGATGAAGATTACTAGCAATATCATGAATAAAATTGTTTCTATAGCACTAGTTTACGAGATAGCTCAAAATCCCTTTTCTTTTTATTTCTCTTATATCTCCCATATCTTCTCTTCTTGATATTATTGCTTCTATTATCCTTTTGATTGTTGATCAATTTCCTCCATCACCCCATTGACACTCAATGGGGCATCCTTCATCCTACTAAGTTTTCTTCTACCCTTCACATATTTTAGTTGTTTGTATTTGTCTACTTTCTTTGAAGTAACGTCACACACCTCACCTCAAACAAGGGAAAATGTAGACACCTATAATTTGGTCTTCATGATCTTATTTCTAAGATTACACTAACTATCTAAGTCTCATATTAATTTACTACACTTTGTCTAATAAATTACCCTTTCTAACCTCTCCTACATCCCTAAACCCTGCTAATCCCTCTCTAACTAGCTTCTATAAGCTTGTTTCCCTTTAATTAACCTTGTTTAGTTAATTAACCCTCTTATTGACTTTATAAGAAGGATTTGAATTCCTACAAAATATATTACCTTTCAAAATAACCACTTAGCTTCCTAAAATCATGTTCACACCTCCAAATATGTTTCTCTAAAAATCAAACTTTTGAACCCATTTTAGTCCCACATGCATCCAAAACATCATTTTATAAAATCCAAAAACGTAAACAGAGGGATACCCCTCCCACCTTTTCCTAAGAACACACACTCTCTCTTATTTATGATTTAAGCCATTTTAGGTCTCTTAGAGTTATTTCATAGTTTATTTGAGCTATTTACTTGTTATTTTCTAATTCATTTCAAAGATTTAGGTTAATGGGAGAAGTAATTAATGGTGAGATTCTATTCTTAAGCTTTTGAAACATCAATAATAAAAAAATGATTGCTAGAGATTTAATAGGTTCTTTTATTGATAGATTTCATTAAGTATAGAAATAATATAGTCATGTTTAGAGGCTGATTGTTTGTTTCAAGATTTTTATATGCATGTTAATAGGTAGATATTTCTTATCTCTAATATTATGTTGATTAAGTTGTTTGTTTAAACCTTTTGGGTCATCTTTTGTGTTCTTACCCAATTTTTAAAGCTTTTGCAAACTTTTCATTGCACACAACCTAGGTATTGATCAAATAAATCTCCATAAATCCACATTCAAGGGTGTATTGAGGTTTGGAAAGTATAGGAGATTAATTCAAAATGGTGGGTTTGCATATTTTGATAAAACTTACTCTATTGTTGAAGGTATGGTACTTCTATTAGGAGTAGAGAAGATAAAAACAAACTTATATATAGGTGTAAGAATATTTCATTCAAACCTTCACATTTAAAGACAATAATCATGTGGTATATGCCATACTTCAAAATATTAAAAAATTCCTAAACTATGGGAATATAGTTTTAGAAGGAGGGGCTAAATTTTCAAATATAGAAGAAAAAAACTAGGGAATTGCATAACAAACAAGAGTATGAGTGAAATATTCAATGAAGATATCTATTATAAATTAGATTTATGTCATTGATTAGGGGATAAAAAAGAAGGATATTAATTATATACTAAGGATGATATGGAACTTACACAAATTTTTAAACCAAACTACATTGAATTCTCTCAATAAAAGAAGAATTGTGAAATGAGGAAGAAGAACATTTTACATTTAAATATAGAAGAAAAATAAGGCTTGAGAATAATCTAAGATGGCAGGAATAAAAGTAAGGCTTGAGTATATGATGAGCTAGTGTGAAACAAGGTAGAGGACATTGGCCTATAAGACACAATCCAATTATCCACCATAGGATATTACCACAAAACAAATTATATGTCTAAGATTTTGCAATTAGTGTGAGACTATGAATATGTGCTCCCTACTAAATTCAACAAAATTAAAGGAGTAGACCCATCACTAGGAGAAATGTGCATAGAGATAAAGGAAGGTATAAATAATATTAGGAAGAGGCCTTAAAGATTGGATCATAATATGAAGGAAATGATGAAATCTTAACTACATTGTATGGTAGAAGAAGAATTAATCTATCCAATAAAAAAGTAAAATTGGGTGATCTAGTATTCACCGAACCAAAGAAAATGAGGGAAATCAAAAATTTAATGATTATTGTTCTTGTAATGATGATTGTTTAAATGAATCATTTCCAATGTCATTCACAAATTAAATATTGGAAGCATTAGTATGGCACAAGGTTTACACATTCACATATGGATTCATTAGCTATCAATAGATTCCAATTATGCAAGAAGATAATATTAAGAATACTTTAACAATAGAGTGGGGAAACATTAATTATTAGGTAATGTCTTTCAGAATAAATAATTCACCCATAATATTTTCTCTCACTATGGTCATTGTGTTCAAATAATTTATATATGATTGTTTAGAAGTTTACCTAGTGTTGTCGCTCTCTAAATTCTCGTCTTTTGAAGTCAAGTTTCGAAAATTTTGAGTCAGTACCTTGGATTATTGGATCGCGTTGAGCCTAGTATTGTTTGCATAATTATGGAATTTTTCGCTTCTTTTATTTCTTCCCACAGTCGGGAATGATGGGTGTATCTTCTGGTTAATTTTTTTCCCAGTATCCACGGGTAGTACATGGACATCCCTGATTGGATGCGACATGGTCATGTTTCAAGCAACAATGGAAGCCTCCACATTTCCAAATGATGTAACTCCAAGGGTAGGGCCCAAGGGATAGTCCTCAAATAAGCGTAGGCTTTCCATGTGTCCTAGGTCCAAAATTAAGATAGAACAAGCCCAAATCGGCTAAGTATGGAAGGTTCAGTAGATGGTGCCACGTGCCTCATCGATGCAACTTCAAGAGTCAAAGCTAGGGCAGTTCTCAAACTTGCACCAGTCCTCCATGTGTCCCAGGTCCAAAAAGGGACAAATCCAGGTTATTTAAATTGACTAAGTATGAGTGGGTTAGCGGAAGCCTCCACGTGCCTCAACAACATGATTTCAGAAGTGAAACCAAAAGGTTGGTTTCCAAATGAGCGCTAGCTCGCCACGTGGTCAGATTCAATGGAGAGACAGAGTTGGCCGTTGAAAATTCTAAGACCGGTGGAAGAAGCCACATGTCATCTTGGCGCAATTTCAAGAGGTGTTTCTAAATTGGAAACTCAAATGAGCGCCATCTCTCCATGTGTCTAGGGGTCAACATAAGTCAAGCAAGAAATAGGCCCAAATCAGCTAAGTATAAAAGAACCGGCCAGCTCTCCACATGTCATCCTGGCAACTTCAAAGGCAAAAAATGTAAAAGGTGTCCATAGGCTGCTTTAGTTTAAATCTCTCCCATGTGGATGGCCCAAATTTAAAGTTATAAAAGCATATCGAATGGCCCATATTTAACTAGCAAAATAATGTAATGACCGTATATTGGAAAGCTTGGTTTTTCCACCATTAACGTTTCTTTGCAAATCAAGAATTTGAAAGGGCATGAATGATTGGAATGATTTGTAACCATTTCTTGCTTGCTCAAGGAATTTGTAACCATCTCTTGTGAGCTATTTCATAGGATTTCAAAGCCATTGTAAAGGGTGGGAATTTTGATATTATGGAACTGTAATTTTGAATCTGAAGAAATCAATACAAGGGTTTTCCCCTTTTTCCTTTGTTTTCTCTTTCCTTCTTACTTTGATATGTGAATCATTTAATCCTTGCATGCTTAGAAACTTTGTGTTCTAGTTTATACAATCTCAAGAACTTTGAGTCTGCGGATTGTGCCCGTTATAAACGTGAATGGTTCTACTCTATATCTCATTTTTCTCAATACATATAAGGGTTTTCTCTGCCATCTCTTTTCCCTAAAAGTATTGTCTTCTTCTTCCTCCCTCCTCTCTTCAAGTCTTCTATCCTCATGTATTGATAAATTTTTAGGCATTAAACACATTTCAAGATATCGAAACCACCATTGAATGAAATATTGTGTATTTATACATAGGTTTTGCCCCTTCTTTCAATAAGGGAACCTCATCCATTAAAGAGGAGGGACTTGCTTGTCCCTTGACTATGGTTTCATTCTAAGTGCAAATCTAAAACCCAACACCTACCTGATTGGGTAGTCTTCCTATGTTTAGAGAACACATTTCTAAGCTAGTTTGGATGTTAGAATATTGTAAATAATTGTACATTGCATTGAATTTGAAGAAATTTTTTTCCTTACACCTTTTGGAGTATTACTTGGACACATTGTTTGCAAATAAGGCTTCTTATTAGATCAATGAAAATCATAGTTATAATCGGTCTTAAACCTCGTATGAAACCCTTTGTATTTTACACATTTCTTTTACATATAGGATATTATAGAAAATTAATCAAGGGATATGCTAGCAATTGGTAACCTATGGAATAGTTATTATTAAAAGAAATTTTTTTGAATGGACCATAGAGTGATAGAATGCATTCATTTAACTTAAACAGAAATTAGTCAATGCACCAATATTGGTATTTCTCAAATGGAAAAAGGTGTTGCATGTACATGTTGATGCTTCAGGTAGCACAATCAGAGAAATCCATGTGTATCCAAGAGGAGTAATTGACCATCAAATACAATTTGTAACTCAAAATTTATCACTAACAAATATAAATTATACAACTATAGAATAAAAAGATCTAGCTATGGTATTTTCACTCTATAAAATTACACAATACTTGTTGGAAATACCTTTTGAATTCTTCACCAACCATCAAACATTGTGGTATCTAGTAAATAATTCATTAGTAGGAGGGAGGATATCAAGATTTCTCATGTTATTTTAGGAATATATGTTAAAAATAAATGTTAAAATAAGAAAAAACATATAGGGCCAAACCATCTAAAAAATAAACACATGAGAAGAACTTGAGGAGTTATACAAAGAAGCACCAGATTTGCACCTATTAAAAGTAATTGTAATTCTAAAACAACTTGAGGAAACTACCTAGTTCCTTTAGTATGGTATTTACCAAATCATTATTTAGAAGAGGAGAATAAGTAGCTTGTCACTAAAGCCTTTCCATACACAATTATAAATGGATTCATGTATAAATTATGGAAGGTCCAAGGATGAAATACTACAAAGTTTCTTTGGACCATGAAAAACGAAGCATGAAAAATTTACAGTGGAATTTAGTGCTTGGCCTTTTTTAAGATGTACATCATATTACGAAGCACTATGATGTTTGTTAGAGGATAACGAAACCCAACCAATCAAATGAAAACCCACTTAACCCAGTTTTAGTAATGTAGTAATTTGAACTATGGGGAATATACTTCATTAGACCAATAAGCCCACCATATAGAAGATTTAAGGATACATATATAATCACCGTAACCGATCACTTTACTAAATCGATTGAAACCACAATATCACTAAATTGTGTAATGCATGACATAACCAAATTTTTATATGAAAATATCGTAACTAAGCACGGTTGCATGCAAAAACTAATTAGTGATAAAGGAAGGCAATTTATAAACAACACAATAAAAATCCTTATAAAAATTCATGATTGCACTTTATCAAAGGATGAAATACCATTTGTAGGAAAATGGACAAGCATAAGATACTAATAAATTCTTAGGAGTTCTTACAAATATATACAATGGAAAGATAGGATACCCTAATACTCTAGGATTACATAAAAAATACAAGTAAATTATAAGGAAAAACCCATTTAACTTCCATATATAACATAAAAATAATTGCCATGGAATATATTGTATCAAGTCTATGCATTGATTTGATCAAATGATTAGAATCTAAAAATCTATAGAAAATAGAATTTTGGATTAGATAAAAATGGAAGAAAATAAGGCAATTACACAATGGAACCAAGAGGTCCATAGAAAGAGTAAAAATCATGAAATGATAGAAACCTTCATAGAAAAGAGTTTCAAATATAGAAAATGGTGTTGGTCTACAAAATAAGATTCAAAGCATAACCTAGTAGATTGTGGATTAAGTGGAAAAGTCCATATATCATTCATTACATTACAAATAAAGATACAATTGTATTTTGCTACTTATAGGGAATTTTTATCTAGAAAAATCAATGGATGTAGGCTAAAAATCCTACAATAGATATTTTTGAGATGGAAAAAAGTAACAATAAGTGCCTTCAGACAAGAATTAGGGTAGGATTTTTAAATCTCAAGAAAGTGTTATAGATAGAAATTTTCTACATTTAATCAATTTTTGGTTTAGTGTGTGTTGGAGTAGATAAATTAAGGAGATAAAATTGTAAACAAATAAAAGTAGGAAGGTGGGAACCAAATAAAGATGAAATGGGAGGAAATGAGTAAGTTTAGGGAACTGCGCATATGAAATAAAAAAGTAGATGAGGAAAAAGGAAATAATTTATTTTGAAATGATGGAAAGTTACTAGCTTACAAATCTATACTGATTGTGAGATGAATGCACAAGATTTAATTGAAAAATAACTAAAGAGATAAGTTGGCACACCTTATAACCAAATATCCAAGTCATTAAAGTGGTATCTCAAAGAATAAATAACTTAAAAATGGATACATCATGCACATAAAATATATAATAAGAAAATAACTATGAGTAAAATAAAAAAACATAGAGATAAGTTTGAAAACATGAGCAACCAAGAAACAAAGTTAAACAATCTAAAATTTTAAGAGTTTGAAAGTTTTAGATCTAAATTATGAAAGAAATTTGTGAATAATTAATGGCATGTCCATTCACCCAAATTACTTATCGGACCTAAGGTATAAGGAATGATGGAATAATAAGGCATAACTTTCCTTCAACTGAGTGATTCATAAAATGAAATGTTAGGTTAATTTATGCATCATATTACCTTAAAATATTTAATTATTTAATAAGGTAATTAGTTGATATATTGTTATATAGTTTTATAACAATATTTGTCATATTATTGCATAGGTTATATTGTTACGTAGTTGTAACAATTATTATTTGTTTTATTTAATTATTGTTCCTTCCGGATGTATTTTGGAAGCTATTGTGACTTTGGTTGTACCTGTGCAACCCATTTATTTGTTTGCACATGGTTGTTTAATTCCTATAAGAATTACAAAAATCTATTGTAATTTTGGCTGATTCGGTTGATTAATATAATTTATAGGCTTCCATCCCTATTCTACATTTGGTACCAGAGTTGGTTGAAGCTCTTGAAAAGGTTGGAGAGGTTTCAGAGGAAGAACAATCGTGGAGAAGAAATCTACTTCATCGAGAGCCAGTGCTACCTCTAGTAGCTTCCCACATCTCCTTGTAGTCCCACAACTTCTTGTGTGAAATCTAGGTAAACATAAAGAAATTTTTTTTCCTTTGTTCCCTCTGCACTGGGCAATTTTTTTCCTTGGACTTAAAAAAATTAATTTTTTTCCCCATCAGGGGTTTTGCCTCTACATTTAGAGCTATATTTGGTTACTATTGAAATTGGAGGTAAAACTGGTCTCCGCTTATAGTTAACATACTATTACATCTAGAGGTCTATGTGATGAAGAGCTCATACCGAGCTAGTTTCTTTCTTTGATTGAAAAGTTATATTGTAAGTGTCTACACACTTGCCACCGAGTTAGCTTTCTCATTCGAAGGAGAGCTACATTCGGTTTGAGAGATCACACCACTCTACACACTGGCGAGTTGTGATCTAACAAGCCCATGTTTCACACCGTCCAAGCCATTAAAATATAAATATTGAGCCTTTGTATCAATTCATCGTAGGACCTACACACTCTTCACACTGAGCTTTTCCTTGATCTGTACTTGCACCAAGTTGTGTTTTGAAAGGGCTAAGAAACATTGGGTTGGAGTCATTTTTTGCATTGAAAGCCAACCGATCCATGGTATAGTTTGCAATACAAACCGATCATAGACCCCGCATCAAAGAAAACCGGTGTCCTCCATTTCGACTTCCACAAAGCTATCAACAAACAAAATCCGTGCAAACTCCATCAAGCTGACTCCTATACCCTGCTCCACAAGCTCCAAATCCTGCAACATGCAATAAGAAAAAATCAAATAGAGTGATCAAGCACCAATCAACACGTTGAAAGCAAAAAATGTGAGTAATATCAATCTAATTGGTGGATAAACAATCACATGTAAAGGCTTTGCAAAAATGATGAAGTAGCAATACAATTGAGGTGGCTAACAAGAATATAAAGGAGTTTTAGATCCTCTTTCTAAGGAGAAAACCCTAAATCCCCATTCAAAAACAATGCCACATGGATCCTCCATGTATACCACCACCGCATCTTCCTACCACGTCGTTATTTTAATAGAGGTGAGTCATGCTTAATCTTTTTAAATATATATGCTTGATTTTACCTTAAGCACTCATAGAGCCAAGTTGGTAAATGAAAGTGATTTTAGGATAGAAGGTGAGGGGTTCGACCCCCACCCCCAACAAAAAAACTTGAATTTTGACATTTAGCGGCACATTTTGAGAAACCACAAATTTTTAGGCCATGTAGTGGAAAACCACCTTTAAACAACTTAGTTCTGACAACTAAACCGGGCCTCCAAACTATTAATGTGGAAAACCCTAGTTTAGGGTAAAAACGTTTCTCCTATTAGGCCTATTTTTTGATTCCGAAAAACATTTTCCAAAGGATGACTATCTACAAAAATCATTTTGAGATACTTTTTAACATTTTTTGAAGTGAAGGTCGAGATTGGGCTCCTGGAGGCCACAGGGCCCGCAAAACAATTTTTTTTTGCCATTCAATTTTTTCCAAATTTTTGAATGTAATTACATGCTTTAGTATATTGTACTAATTTTCAGGTTTCCATCGTCAACCACAAATATTATAACTACTAAAAAAATTGTAAAGATTTGTAATAAAAAATAGTAAAAATTGGTTCTAAAACACTCACAAGATCCTAGATCTCATTAGTAGCGTTCGGTATATACAGTTCCTCTGGGAAGTGCTTACAGGAAAATTTGTTAGCTACTACTACACTTAACACCTAATATAGATGCAACAACGATGTCTAGGAATCAACCCTTTAAATTAACAAGGAGTAATAAGGTCACAAGTACATACACTATGAGCCATCCCATCCATCTATGAATGATTGCACGACATAAATATGGATCGATAAATTATACAAGTATATAGGAAAGTTATGGGTGGGTATGAGGATATTTATTTGAGCCGGTGTTAATAATTGCACAAACCCCTTTCAGTACTATCTTGGTACCACGTATTGAATTCTTTCACATACGTTAGCACATCTTTCATGTACCACCAGGTATATGGAAAGGGTGAGCTTCTTCCATGTACCACCGGGTATATCAGAAGGGCACGTATATAGAAAGGTTTGGTATATCAGACTGACAATATATAGATTGGGAGACCTTATACCTAGAGTGATAAGAGCCAAACCATTAGTGATTTCTACAAAATGGGCACCAATGCCCCCAAAATTTTTCTTTCAGATTCACAACTACTCAAAGGAAACAACTATGCTTCTGGAAGACAAAATCAAGAAACAACTTGAGTTTGAAGAGATCTAGCCTGTTGTGACTAGTACTATGACCAGATCAACAACTAATACAACACAACAATGGTAATTTGATAAAGCAAATCAGAAATCCAAACTCATCATCTTGTTTGGAGTGTCTAATTTTATGTAACCCCACATTCAAGATGCTAAAACAACCAAATAAGTGTCAAAAAAGTTGAGCACAATATATGAGGCCAAAAAAGGAATGGCATATTAAATTTACAGAGTCGAGTTACACACACGTAAGTTCAAGCTCAATGAGAAAATTGAATATTTCTTAAGAAGAGTTATAGAGTTGAGGGCTTAACTTATAGCTCGGGAGAAGCTATCACAGATTATGTTGTCATTCCCATTGTTCTCGAGAGCACTCCCTCTTCTTACCACATTTTTTTAACAACACTTAACGTGTCGATACGATAGTTAGTTTTGACAAGTTGGTAAAACTACTGCAGCAATAGGAAGCCACGCACAATACGGATGATGAAGAGGAGAAAGAACCTTCTTCACATCAAAAATGGAAAGGAAATGGTAAAGGAAAACCTAACTCCTATTAAAATTACCAACATAAGAATCAATATCACGGGGACAAAAAAGAAGAAACAATGTCCAATTTGTAAAAGATTACATGACTTAAAATATTGTTAGTATAATACTTACAAGAAAGGTTCATCAAGAAACTCTAGACCTCCACAACAAAAATCTCAAAAGGAACATTCAAACTACAATCAAAGGAAGAAAAAGGGGAACTAGAAAAGAAGACCCCATCAGCAAGGAAATATTGTTGAACAAGAAGAACATTCAGATAATGAAGACTTCTTATACATTACTCAATTAAGTGAACCATACATGTCATCTAGTGATGTCTGGTATGTTGATTCAGGAGCCACTTGACACATGACTGGCCATAGAGACCGGTTTACTTCAATGAGGGAAATGCCATCGAAAAATCATGTTTCGTTGGGAGATGATTCATCATATACGATTCGGGGATTGCAAACATTTCTCTACCCCTTGGTTCACACAATTATAGACTATCGATGTCTTATATGTCCCTTGGTTGACAAAGATTTTTTTTTCAATTAGTCAACTCCTTGATCACAACATAAAAATTGACTTTGGTATTCATTCCAGAAAGAAAACATGTTTAATTTGAGATAAATCACGAGGCTCAAAAATAGTTGCAAAAGCCTCAAATTTCGGATGCATTTTCCAGCTTGATTTTGTCCACATAGATGACTAGGAACTTGTGGCTAAGAACTCTAGCTTAGCATACTTGTGGCATCAAAGACTTGGTCATGTTAGTTTCAAGTATCTTGAGACACTATGCTGACACTATATGGTACACGGGCTACCATCTCTTTAGAAGGATACAAACAAGTGTCCTTACTACCTAGTAGGTAAACAACATAGAGATTCATTCTAGAAGAGTACATATCGAGCTCATGGTAAGATTGATCTGGTGCATACCAATCTTTACAATCTGATGCACACCAAGTCATTCTAGATTTTAGTACTACATGTTTTGTGTTGACGATCATTCAAGAAAAATGTGGATTTTTTATCTTCACATTGAAAGTGAAGCTTTTAAACCTTTCAAGAAGTTAAAAGTAGCTATTGAGAATGAACCTAGTCATCACATTAGAACTCTCTACTCGGATAAAGGGGGAATTCACCAAAGTAATGAGTTCAAATAGTACCTACAAAATCATGGTATTTGTCGAAAAATTCCTCCTCCACACACACCACAACATAATGGTTAAGAGAAGAAATCATGATATCATGGAAATGGTGCGAATGTATGATTGATGACTCGGACTTGTAAAGACATTTTGGGAAGAAGAAGAAAAGACAACGGTGTATTTTTTGAATAGAGTTCACATAGTTTCTCTTGAAGGAGTAACACCACAAGAAATATGGTCAAATCGAAACCATGTATTACTCACCTTGGAGTATTTGGGTGTAAAGAAAGTATGCACATACCTAATCGTAACAAAAGAAATTGGACATCAAGTCATAGAAACTCATCTTCATTGGGTACAAAGAAGAGACTCTTGGGTATAGATTGATGGATCTAAATAAAAGTAAAGTCTACACCAACGAGAGGTATTGAGTTTTTTGAGAAGAAGGAAGCAGAGTCTCCTCCTCCAGACTCACTTGATGTAGATTCTTCACCAGTTGTAAAAACTGAAGTTGATGTTCCCATAGATGATGAAAGTGATGATGGGGATGATGGTGTTGATCTAATAGAACCACAACCCATAGGAACAATTCAGCATATGCCCAAGTGGTGTACTAGCACGTTACGAGATGTAAGAATGGATGCTCCACCGGATACATCCACCCCTGGACCATGGAATCATAGTAAAGAAAGAGAAGAAGTTAACTTTTCTTTGATGAGTAGAGTTATTGAGTTTGATGAGCTCTCTACAGTATAGGATGTCCTACATTCAAAATCTTAGAAAGATGCCTTGAACTCTAAATATCAGTCATTAATGAAAAATAACACTTGATAGCCTATCGATCTTCTAAAAGGAAGAAACCCATTTGATGCGAGATGGACATTCAAAAAAAGTACAAAGCAAATGGAACAATGGACAAGTATAAAGCAAGACTTGTAGAAAAGGGGTATGCACAAAAAGAAGGCATTGACTATGAGGATAATTTTTCTCCACGATTAAGATCAAAACAATCAAGATTATCTTTTCTCTAGCTACATATTTTGGATAGAAATTCCATCAGATGGACGTAAAAAGTGCCTTCTGAATGGAGATTTACAAGAAGAAGTCTATATGACTCAACTTGAGGGATATGTTGTACCTGGTCAAGAAACAAAGGTATGAAGACTAAGGAAATCTCTGTATGGCCTCAAACAGGCACCCGAGGCATGGCACATAAAAATTAATGAGCATCTTGTACAATATGGATTTCTTAGAAATCCATACGATCCCAATCTTTACCTCAAAAAGCAAGGATGGGATTGTGATTGTGATTGTCTCACGCAAAGATCTATTCATCACTTTGGAAGTTCGGTGAGGATGATCGATCCAACGAAGTAATATCTTTATCGGTTGTTTGAGATGAATGATCTCAAGATAATTCACTATTGTCTTGGATGGGTAGCATGGTAGAAATAGAATCACATCTTTGTTTCTAAGATGAAATATACCAAGAAAACGCTTGAGAAATTTATGATGATGGATTACACACGATTACAACACCTATGGAGAATAGATTGCAATTATCTCATTCAAATCCATCTCCTGAGGTAAATGCCACTCTATATCAGAAGTTGATTGGGAGTCTCATTTACCTAACATACACTAGAAAAGATATCAACTTTGAAGTAAGCTAGCTATTGAGGTTCATGTAAGAACCCAAAGTGTGTCATTGGAAAGAAGCAAGACACATCTTGAGATATCTCAAAGGATCAATTTATATTGGTCTAGAATACAAGAAAACCAACAACTTCTTCTTCTTAGGATATCCAGATTAAGATCATGTAGGCAACAATGATGACAGAAAAGCCACTTCAGGATTTGTATTATTTATGGGATCTAGACCAATATCATGGGGAAGAAAGAAACAACACTTTGTTTCTCATTCTTCCACAAAAGTCGAGTATCATTCTATAGGAGAAGTTGTCTATGAATTGATTTAGCTATGTCACATACTTGAAGGACTTGGAATACCATAGGAAAAACTGACCACCATGTATGTTGACAATGAAGGTGTTCTCAAACTTGTTCACAATCTAGTTTTTCATGAAAGAACAAAATGCTTTGAGATACAGGCACATTTCATACGTGAGCATGTCTTGAAGTAAAATAAACAACTTCATTTTTGTCTAAAAACTGAATAAATAGTAAATATTTTCACGAATTCACTTACATGTGACAAGTTCGAGTTGTTTAGAGAGTTCCTCTCCTCATCCCTTGAGGCAATGAAAAATTAATTCGGGGATTGTTAGGTTAATTTATACATCATATTACCTTAAAATTTTTAATTATTTAATAAGTTAATTAGTTGATATATTGTTATATAGTTTTATAACAATATTTGTCATATTATTGCATATGTTATATTGTTACATAGTTGTAACAATTATTATTTGTTTGTATTTAATTATTGTTGCTTCCCAGATGTATTTTGGAAGTCATTGTGATTTTGTTGCACTGTGTAACCCATTTATTTTTCTACACATGGATTTTAATTCCTATAAAAATTGCAGCACTCCATTGTAATTCTAGTTGGTTTGATTTATAAATTTAATTTATAGGCTTTCGTCCCTATTCTACATGAAGACATATGGATATCCGTAATGTTTCACTAAACATAATGGAGTTACCCATCACACCCCAAGATATTGGGAAGAGTAGATCATTCTTGGGGTACTAAAATGCTCACATTCCATAATGAAGCCTCAAGTGAAAAAATGGTAGAAAAAAACCAATTATGAGGAATTAATGTTGATAGAATTAAAATATTACCATATGTCGGTGATCATTTCAAACTCATGTAAAATATCATGAAATGTTACAAGAATGGTTCTATATGGTTTAGTGCACATGAGATAGTCCCAACCAATGCATTTTCAAACTTCTGAGCCACTAGATTTCCCAACATGGGTATATCCATGCTCTCTTTCAAAAACACTCAACCCCAATGAAAAAATCAACGGAAAGAATATATGGATCTTTGTGAAAGGGAAGAGAAATCTTGTTAAGTGTAACTATAAATCATGTAGTTTCAATCCTCAAGGAAATCATAGTGTAAAGATATTAGAAAGACATTCATGAAAGAAAATAAGCATTGCTTAGAACAATGGATATCATCACCAAGATGTAGGAGGATGTAAATTAATTTAATAAGCCCAAATTATTGATTCATGATCTAAACACCAATGTAAAAATGTGGGTGAGATTTAAATAGAATTTCTTATCAATGACATATAGAATGTAATTAATCTCCATGATAAATTTTTGAACAATGTAAAAAAATATTTCATGCATGAAGTAATGAAAGCATTGTTGAAACTGCACATATATTTTAGTAGAGTGAATGAAGCCCTTTCGAGAATGGAATATGTATAAGACATACCTTGAATAATTTCTTTCCATTGTAAATATAATGAAAAATAATCCCAAGTATGTCATCCCTAACATCATTCTTTGCAAAATAAAGGAAACACAATAAATACCAACTCTATTTATCACTCCACTTATTCATTTAGATACAACCAAGCATCCCAAGAAATAACATTAGCGAGAAGAGAACATAAATTTTTTACAAAAAGTAAGAAATTTTGAAGAATCGTTGAATTTTTTTCTTAGAAATATACATAGATGACCACATAGATTAAAAAAACCCACAAGGTAATTCTATGAGGGATTTTCTACACACTTAAAACCCTAAAGGGTGTTTTGTTGGAAAGTTTACTTAATTGAAACCCTCAAAGGTCTATTAAGTAATGCATAGAGAATGAAAATTTGTAGATGAGACCCTTTGTGCTAATTGTGAATAGAGTATCATAATGTGTAACACAAATAATCATTTGAAAAGACCCATAAAAAATAAATCAAAACATCTCCTAGGAACATCAAAACGTCTTGTCTCGAGAATGAGACAACTATTTAGGCCCGAGAAAGTGTTTTTATTGTATAGGGGTTTAAAATCCAATATGCATATGTTTTGTATAATTGTGAAATCTGAATTTATATGCATAATACATATAGGAAAAGGTAAATAATATCCAATGCTCTTTGAGAATAGATAAAGAATGTGAAAAACCTCTTCTTTCAAAAAGATTAAAAAATGCACACACATACGATTTTACCTAAGATTTTTCCAACCTATCTCCACTGTCAATTCATCTACACCTCATCCCTAAACAAGCCCTTCCCACCTAATGCTTTAAATCATTTGGCCAACTCCAAAAAGACAAGCAATAACACCAAACACAAGAAAATCATCCCATTGAGGAAACATTCCCGCGATTGGCGGTGACTTATCCTAGTTGTCATTGACCCTATAAATCCAAAAGCTTTCTTTCCATCCATCATCAAATGCATGTGAATAAGAAAATCTCTTACAATATCTAAACAATCCTTCATGCCTGAATAATTTAGAATCCATTACATGCCTCTCAAACCTCCTTGTAGCATGCATGCGTTAACCATGATCAAATTTTTATAAGATTATCGTCATTTTACATTTCTTTAATTAGATTATTTTCATATTATCTTGGAATTTCATGTATCTAACATTTTGCAAGTTTAGAACTTCAGTAGTGGAGATCACACCTTCATCATCAAACTCTTTATCTAAATCTATACTTGTAGGTTATCCATTTGGATTACCTTTCCTCAAATTTATCCATCTTTGTCATAGTCACCATCGATTCTGATAGGTTGTTGTCGATTCAACCTTTGTATCCCTTGCTTTATTATTCCGATACATCCTTAGCCCCTCTATGTGCTTAACATATGTTCCATTTTACTAAACTCTCATCCAAGTCTCTCTCACACAAAAATCAACTTTGTTTACACCCCAGTCACCATCAACCAGGTGGTCTTGGTATCAATCCATTTCCTTAATAATTGTTTCCAATTATTTCCTTTGTTTCTATTCCTTCATATTTTCTCTATAAGTTGAATCCAACATTTCTATACTTCTACATCTTTCGATTGCATTTCGATCTTACATAGTTTGTATACTTCTATTAGTTTCATGATCTAGTCTCCTAGGCCACTATTTACTTGTCACTACACAGTCTAGGTCACCATCAACCCATAACAAGTACATTTACATTTCAGTCATTTTAATCGATTTATATCTAAATCAATCAATAGTGTTTTCAGATTATTTATTCTCTTAGTCTCTACATATTATCAATATATATTTCCCTTTCACATTGCTTTCATTTAACAATGGGGTTGACATCCAAAGAGGAAGTTAACTCTTCTTGGGACTATTTTGTTAGGAAACCCCTTCCTAAATAATCCAATCAAAATTGTTTTCAGTCTTATTTGTAGATTTCATCTAATTTTTAACACTAAAGATCCATCATCAATCGTATGCTTGTATCATTTTACATCCAAGGTAACATAAACCCTCCATTGTTTCGAGTTGCTAATTTATTTAGTAGATAGTTCATTAATTTCATTATGAACGAGAAATTTGGATAACATTCTGGAATGCCAGGGGACCACCCTTTAGGTGATCTCTTGCATTTATTTCTTCTTGTTTTTGTTTTTTAAGCTTCCACTAACACTGCAACATGAGGCTATGCTTTATTTCTTATTTTATTGAGTTCACGGCTTGGATCACTCATCACTCAAGAAGTGCAGATAAATAGGAAAAGTGCTATCTAGGTATTCCCCAATTTTTCCCTATTTTACTCATTTTTGCATCATACTTTCCTATTCCTATTTTTGTCGTCATCCAACATCACATTTCATTTTGGGCATAAAAACAAAAATTCCTTTTGCAATCTTCTTTCCCAAATAGTTTTAATAGGGGTTTAATTTTCTACATCCCGCACTTTATTACACACAACCTTAAACCTCAAAAATAAAATTAGAACATCAAGACATCTCCTTTACCTAGTTTTTTTATTAGGATTTCATCACCCAATAGCATGACGCCTCAAACATTCCCCATCCATAACAAACTTGAAACCAGAACGTTTTCCTTTTCATAGGTACCTAGTTATCCATCCCATTTTGTTTTCATACTTTCTTAAATAAATTAAGAACATAAAAATAACTTTCTACTTTACTTTCTTAGGTAAAAATATTTTCATGCCCATAGTCACTCATTTAGCAACTAAGAGAATGTACCTGAAAATTTCTTCAAATGATTCCTTATTTCAACAAATGTTTTCTACAACCACCTCATCTATACCCTTAAGCACTTAACCCCTCATCAAAGTCTCTCACTAAAAACCTTTGGCTCACACTATAACTTTAGGTGAGACCAACCCATTCTTTTACCATCAATCTATCCCGTCTACACCAACTACTCCACCATCCACTCGATTAGTATCCTTCAGACCACCTAAGGTCCCTCTTGGTGATACCATGTTTCAAGAACTTATGGATGCCAATCTAATGGTACTTCAAGATTACCTCCTTAGGAGATCAAGATAGATTCCCTAAATGGACCACCAATCCAACAAATTTATCCTTATCAAACCAATTTCTAAATTACCTAGCTTGTGGCTAATGATATTTTTGGTGCCCACTTCACTTCCTCTTCCACTAATCCCTCGACTCATCAAAATATGTAGATAGTCACACCTATTCCTCACAACCTCCCTCTAATCAACACAATGATTAACAATACTCTTTCCATCCCCTCTTCATTCCCTATTCCCACTAGTATCCCCAGTCAATATGCCAAAAATCATACCCTCTATCTAGATAGTATGATCTTCTCACATCTAGCATGCTTGTCAATACTTCCCAACCCCCTTTCATAGGTGCTTTACATTATGCATTATCTAACCCCTTTCAACAATAGTATCAACATGTTCATACCCACATCCCACAATAACCTACCCAGTCCCAAAAATCCCAAAAATCCCAAAAATCCTATCACATTCCCATCACCTGAAATAAATTTCATTTAACAACCACACTTTCAATCACAGCCCATGGTTTACCCCCAAAAATTCCTCAAACACCAACACATCTACAAGTTCATCAACAAATCCATCCAACCACTTCTTACATGCAACCACCACCCCTCATCCCCCAATAGACTCTTTCAAATGATCCTATGCATGCCCTTATAAATAGGTTATCCAACCTTGAAGTTGCTACTTTAGGAACCAAGGTCTCATTATCCTATGAGAAAATATGTAATGAGCCTATCCACCCATCCATACCAATTAAACCATATCCTCTACACTGGGAATTATTAAAATTTGCTAAGTTTAACAACAAAGAAGATCCAAAATAGCACCATTGTGAATTTAAACATGTATGTTATCTTATTTCATATAATTGGGACTTGATGCTCCCACGAACCCTTGTTTCACACTCGGCTGAACCATTAAAATAAAAATCCGAGACTTTGTATCGATTCATCATAGGACCTACACACTCTTCACACTGATTTTTTTGTTGATCTACACTTGCACCGAGTTGTGTTTTGAAAGGATCAAGCAACATTGTGTTGGAGTCATTTTTACGTTGAAATCCAACTAATCCACGGTACACTTTGTAATACAAACCAAGCACATACCTTGTATCAAAGAAAACTTGTAGCCACTATTACCGCACTCCGCACAAAGTCTTAAAAAAATCCATGCAAATTCCATCGAACCGACTCCTCGCACCTACTCCACGAGCTCCAAAGCTTGTAACTGCAGCAAGAAAAAATAAAATACAATGACTAAGCATCAATCAACACATTTAAAGAAAACAAGTGTGAGTAATATCAATCCAATTGGTGGATAAACATTCATAGGCAAAGGTGTTGCAAAAAAAGATGAAGGAGCAATATAATTGAGGTGGATAATAAGAAGATAAAGGAGTTTCGGATCCTCTTTATAAGGAGAAAACCATAAATCCGCATTCAATAACTCTGCCACGTGGATCCTCCATGAAAACCTCCACCTCATCTAACTACCGCGTCATTGTTTTAATAGAGGTGAGTCATTTTTCATCTTCTTTAAATATATATGCTTTGGATTTTACCTTAAGCACTCATAGAGCCAAGTTAGTAAGTGAAAGTGATTTGGAGATAAAAGTTGAGGGGTTCGACCCCCACCCCCAACATGAAAAATTTGAATTTTGACATTTAGTAGAACATTTGGAGAAACCACCAAGTTTGGAGGTCCATTTAGTTGAAACACCACATTTAAACAACTTAGTTATAACTAAACTGGCCTCCAAAATTTTAGTGAGAAAAATCCTAATTTAGGGTAAATTGTTTTTTTCTCCTATTAGGCCTATTTTTTTATTTGGACAACATTTACCAAAGGAATGCTGTCTTAAAAATTAAATTTGAGCTACTTTTTAATGGTTTTTTGAAGTGAATGTTGTATTATGCTCCGAGGCCACGAAGGCCTATAAAACAAAAAAATTACCTGTCATTCAATTTTTTTCCCAATTTTTTGAATGTAATTGCATGCTTCAGTATATTGTACTAATTTTCAGGTTTTCATAGTCAACCAAAAGTATTGTAACTACTCAAAAAATGACATAGAGTTGTAATAAAAATAGTAAAAATTGGTTTTAAAACACTCATGAGATCTTAGATCTCATTTGTAGCTTTCATTATATACAGTGCCTTTGGGAAGTTCTTATGCATAAAGCCATTATGACTAATACTACACTTAATGCCAAATATAAATGCAACAACGTCATCTAGGCATCGACCCTTTAAATTGATAGGCATTAACAAGGTCACAATGCACACACTATGATCCATACCATATGTCTATGAATGATTGCACAACATAAATTCAGACTAAGAAATTATACGAGTATATAGTGAAGTTACCCACGCGTATGAGGATATTTCTTTGATCCGGTGTCAATAATCACACAAACCCCTTTCAGTACTATCTTGGTACCACGTATCAAATTCTTTCATGTACGTTAATGCCTCTTTCATGTACCGCTGGGTATATAGAAAGGGTGAGCTTCTTCCACGTACCGTCGGGTATATCAAAAGGGAATGTATATAGAAAGGTTATATATATATCGAATCGACGATATATAGATTGGGAGACCTTATACCTAGGGTCATAAGAGCCAAACCCTATCAGTGATTCATGGAAAATGAGAAACAAATCCCCAAAAGTTTTCTTCCAGATTCACAACTACTCATAGGAAACAACTATGTTTCCTGAAAGAAAAAAATCAAGACACAACTTGAGTTTGAAGAGATCGCTTGTTGTGGATCGGTACTTTGACCGGATCAACAACCGATACAAGACAACAAGGAAATTTGATAAAGTAGATCATAAATCCAAACTCATCATCTTGTTTAGAATATTCAATGATGTGAAACCCCACATTCAAGATGATAAAAAGAAAAAGAATTGTGGGATAAGTTGAGCACAATATATGAGGCCAAAAACAAGAATGTCATATTGAATTTGTAGAGTCAGCTACACAAACTCAAGTGCAAGCTAAATGAGAAAATTTAAGCTTTCTTAAGAGGAGTTGTAGAGTTTAGGGCTTTACCTCTAGCCCTAGGATAAGTAGTCACAAATTATGCTCTCATTCCCATTATTCTGAGAGCACTCCCCTCTTCTTAACACATTTTTGAAACAACACTAAATATGTCAGTTATGAAAGTTAGTTTTGACAAGATGGTAACCTACTGCAACAAGAGGAATCCATGCATAATAAGGATGATGAAGAGGATTAAGAAATTTCTTCACATCAAAAATGGAAAGGAAAAGCTAAAGGAAAACCTAACTCCTATCAAAATTCCCAACAACAGAATTAATATCATAGGGTAAAACAAAAAAAGAAGCAATGTCCAATTTGTAAAAGAGGACATGACTTAAAAGATTGTTGGTATAATACTTACAAGAAAGGTTCATCAAGTAAATTTGGAAATCCACAACAACAATCTCAATATAGAAATTCAAACTACAAATAAGGGTAGAAAAGGGAAACTGGAAAATAAGACCCCATTAGCAAGGAAATATTGCCAAACAAGAAGAACATTCAGATAATGAATACTTCTTGTACACTCGCTTGATCAAGTGAACCATCAACGTCATCTAGTGATGTCTAGTATGTTGATTCAAGAGCAACTCAACACATGACTGGCCACAGAGATTGGTTTACTTCAATTAGGGACACGCCATCAAAAAATCATGTTTCGTTGGGAAATGATTCTTCATATACAATTCAGGGATCGGGAAAATTTCTCAACCCCTTCATTCATGCAACTATATGTCCCTAGGTTAACAAAGAATTTTCTATAAGTCAGTAAAATCCTTGATCACAACCTAAAAATTTACTTTGATAGTCATTATGGAAAGAAAACATGTTTCATTTGAGATAAATCACGAGGCTCGAAAATAGTTGCAAAAGCCTCCAATGTAGGATGCATATTCCCGCTTGATTTTTTCCATAGAGATGATCGGAACTTATGGCTAAGAACTCTACCTCAACATAGTTGTGGCATTAGAGACTTGGTCTTGCAAGTTTGAAGTATCTCGAGATAATACGCCGACATAATATGGTACATGGGCTACCATCTCTTCGAAGGATATAGACAAGTGTCCTCACCGTCTAGTAGGAAAACAATATAGAGATTCATTCCAAAAGAGTACATATCAAGCTCATGGTAAGCATGATCTGGTTCATACTGATATTTATAGTATGATACGACCAAGTCATTCATGATTTCAATACTTCATGCTTTGTGTTGACGACTATTCAAGAAAAATGTGGATTTTTTATCTTCGTAAGAAAAGTGAAACTTTTGAAACTTTCAAGAAGTTCAAAGTAGCTATTGAGAATGAAAATGGTTGTCACATCATAACTCCCTACTCATATTGAGGGGGGGAATTCACTAGTAATGAGTTCAAATACTACCTACAAAATCATGAGATTTGTCAAAAAATGCCTCCTCCACACACACCGTAGCGAGAATGGTGTTGTTGAGAGAAGAGATCGTATTATCATGGAAATGTGTGATGAATCTGGACTTTCAAAGACATTCAGGGAAAAAGTAAAAAAGACAACAATGTATTTTTTTAACAGAGTGCCCATAGTTGCTCTTGAAGGAGTAACACCACAAAAATCATGGGCAAAGTGGAAACCATTTATTGCACACCTTATAGTATTCATGTGTAAATGAAGTATGTACATACCCAAGGAGAAAATAAAGAAATTGGACATAAAATCACATAAAATCATATTCATTGGGTACAGTGAAGAGAATATTGGGTACATATTGATGGATCCAAAGACCAAAAAATTCTACACCATAAAAGATATTGAGTTTTTTTTAGAAGGAAGTAGAGTCTTCTCCTCCGGACTCACCCGATGTAGATTCTTCACCAGCTTGTAAAAACTAAAGTTGATGTTCCCACGGATGATGAAAGTGATGATGGGGATGATGGTTTTGATCTGATAGAACCACAACCCATAAGAATATTTTAGTGTATGCCCAAGTGGTGTAATAACATGTTACGAGATGCAAGAATGCATGCTCTATTTAATACATCCACCCTTGCACCACGGACTCATAGTAAAGCAAGAGAAGACGTTCACTTTTCTTTGATGAGTATATTTATCTAGTCCGATGTGCCCTCTATACTATAGGAATTCCTACATTCAAAATCTTGGAAAGATGCCCCGAACTTTGAATATCGATCGGTAATAAAAAATAACACTTGGCAGCTACCAATCTTCCACAAGGAAGAAACTCATTGATGCGATGGATATTCAAAACAAAGTACAAAGTAGATGGGACAATGGAAAAGTACAAATAAATACTTGTAGCAAAGGGTTATGCACAAAAAGAAGGAATTGACTATGAGGATACTTTTTCTCCCAAAACTAAGATCAAAATTATCAATATGATATTTTCTCTAGCTACATAGTTTGGATGGAAATTCCATCGATGGATGTAAAAAGTGCCTTTCGAATGGATATTTATAGGAATAAGTCTATATGACTCAACTTGAGGGATATGTTGTATTTGGTCAAGAAACAAAGGTATGTTGACTCATAAAATCTATGATGCCCATTAAAAAACGCACTTGAGACCCAAGAAACAACCTAGGGTTAGTTAGGAAAATTATGGAATATTTTTTTTTATTAGAAGTGTCTACAACCAGGTTACAAGACAATAATTGACACTATCAGGTTCCAGAAAAAGTCTAAAATTACTAAAACATACTTTTCATTTATTAACAATTATTAGAGGTCACATGGTCCAAATTTTAGGGTTAGAAGTTTCAGTTAGGTTCAGGGGGTAAAATATCACCATACCCACTCTCTAACAGGCTCAGAGTTTCAACTTGATTTTTATCACACTTAATGCATTCAAAATTTCCCTAAATCATTTCCATTGGATAGGAAATTTCTCACCTATGATATAAAGAAGTCCTCCTAACTCCTTGTAAAACTTCATTATGGAACGAGTGCCTTAGGGGTCAAATTTTCCACCCAGGGGACACGTGTCGAGTGGGGGAGAAAAGAAATTTTTGGGTTGGCAGGTCGCGGGGTGGTGTTTATCAATTTTCCCATGTGGGTACAAAGTCAAAATTTCTCCCACGCCTCTGCGGGTCCTCCAAGGACACGTTTCGGGCTCTAAGACAAGGCAAGGATAGGATGAGGGAAGAGCAGGGTAACGAAGGCTTATAGGACATTTCGCCAAAGGGAGGAAAATTTCTAATTAGCGCCTACACATCCGCGGGTCTTCCAGGGACACATGGAACTCCATAAACCAACACGTGGCACTCCAAAAACTAGGGTAGGATCGAGAGATCTATGTCTCACCCTTGTTGTTAGGGTTCTATGGGCAATCTCTCTAAAAGTGTCCAGTAACTCCACAACCAAAACATCTTCCTGATCCTCCCCAATGAGTAGTACCTCTAGTAGGTGCCTTGGAAGTCTGTGGCATGGATTATGATGATCCATTTGTGGTCTACTAAGGTATCTGTTGGAGAGCTCCCATTGACTAAGCTCTAGGTCCAACATGTGTCCCGATGGGACCTCTAGAGGAGGCCCCATACTCTGACCTCTCTGTTAATCAGCTCTCTATGGAGGTCTATGAGGTGGGCAGGACTATTTTTGTTGCTGCTATGGTCTAAATGATGACCGTGTTAAACCCTATCCACCACAAGGAAGGGGTATTGACCCCTCAATCTACCATCTTGCATCTGTTTCTATACACTTCATACTTGGTCTCTATCCTCGCTAGGTCTTTCCATGAGTATCCTTTCGCTATATAGGCCTCGCTCAATGGCCTTTGCTAAAGTATGTGGGTAGTGGATCCACACTGCATGTCCAATATCTAAATTCAGGCCCCAGATGAACCTATGAATCTGCACCTACTCATCCTACATGTACTTAACATACTGGAGTAGATCCGAAACCTACTCTCATACTCTACTACTTACATAGATGCCTATTTGAGGTCGTAGAACTTGTCGATCCTCTACCGAATGAACCTCCGTGAAAATACCTACTCCTGAATCTCTCCTAAAATATCTCCCAGGTCACTGTCTCAAAATGTACATGGAGCTTATGCTCTTCTATCCTCCACCATACTCCTACTCCATCCCTTAGTAGATGGATCACAACACGAGATTTCGTCTTAGAACAAGGACAAAGCTTGAAGTAACCACTCAAGCTCACTAGTCAGGCCTCTTCCTAGAATCCACCTATGTCACCTGAGTAATGTGATGGCCAAAGCTTCAGGATCTCCCTGATGTGATCTACAGTTGTGGTCTGATGGCCTCTAGGTCTCTCTGCATGCTCATCCCTAAGCCTAGGGCTCCGAGACCTCTCTCTACACTCTAAACTCTGTCACCCTATCCCCTCGGTGGTGACTCTACTCTAGCTAACTCCACATGGGATTTCTCTCCTCTATGCTCCTCATTGGGTTGAGGAGATACCTGACCCTCAATGGAAGGGGCTCTGTCATGGCTAGTTATATGTCCTCCTCCTAATCCTCCGCGTAGAGTGGCATTGACATCCTGAAAGGTCTCAGAAATCTAGAGTAGGATGGCTGCTACACCGATTTGGTGGTGGTGGTGTTGGTGGTAAGTCTCGTACCTATGTGAAAATTTCCCTCACCCCGTATGCGCCTCCTGTACAGACCAAAGAGAGAGTTAGTTCATTATTCTAGGTCTTACTCAGTTTCTATGTTTACTAAAAGATGTAATTTCTAGACTAAGTTATTTTTCTAGATTTAAAAAAATTGTGCTAGGTTTAAGTTTAATGTCCCAAGTATTTTAGTGTGCCCAATGGTCCAAGATTTTGAACCACTACTCTGATACCAAGTGTGATTCCCATTAAAACAACCCACTTAAGACCCAAGAAACAACCTAGGGTTAGTTAGGAAAATTATGGAATAAATTTTTTTGATTAGAAGTGTCCACAACTAGGTTGCAAGACAATAGTTGACACTATCAAGTTCTAACAAGTCTAAAATTACTAGAACATACTTTTCATTTATTAATAATTTTTAGAGGTCACATGGTCCAAATTTTAGGGTTAGAAGTTTCAGTTAGGTTTAGGGGTAAAATATCACCATATCCACTCTCTAATAGGCTCATAGTTTCAACTTTATTTTTCTCACAATTAACACATTCAAAATTTCCCTAAATCATTTCCATTAGATAGGAAATTTTCTCACCTTTCTAATGATATAAAGAAGTCCTCCTAACTCCTTGTAAAACTCCAATTATGGACCGACGGACCTTAGGGATCAAATTTTCCCCCAAGGGGACATGTTTCAAGTGTGGGCGAAAAGCAATTTTTAGGTTGGAAAGTTGTGGGGCGGTGTTTATCAATTTTCCCGCATGGGTGAAAATTCTACATTTCTCCCATGCCTCCATGGGTCCTCCAAGGACACATGTCAGGCTCTAAGCTAAGGTGGGGAGAGGATGAGGGAAGAGCAAGGCGGCGTAGGATTATAGGACATTATGCCAAAGGGAGGAAAAATTCCAATTAGCGCTTGTGTGCCTGCGAGTCTATTAGGGACACGTGGTGCTCCACAAACCAATGTGGGGAGAAGGGAGAGGGATGGAAGGAGAAGTGGGGAAATTTGGTGAATTTTGTCACAATGAGGAGAGGGGTAAATGGCACGTGTGGGTCTGCATGCCCACGGAAGGATCACACTAAGGTGAGGCAAGGAATGTGGGGCCGAGGGGGAAAAAGTGAAATTTTTCCAAACAAAATTTTCAAAGGATAAAGTGCATGGGTTTTCCCCCCCTTCGCTGTGTCCCCATACCGCCACGTGGCAGCCTCTGGTTTTTTTTTTGAGGGGAAATTTTAAAAAATTTCCCCAAAAAAATTTTCAATTTTTTTTTCTAAGGATTTTTAACGGGAAGTTTTTTCGGGCCACGGGTCCGCCAGGGAAAATTTTCCCAAATTTTCCAGCCAAGGGAGGAAAAATTCAAAGGGCCATAACTTTTTCTAGAAAGCTTGGTTTTGGGAAAATGAGGACTTTCTGGAAAGCTCTCGATTCCCTCTTGGCACAAAAATAATAAATTTTACATTTCGATAAAGTTTAAGTGGTCAATTTTACGAAAATGATCTGCAGGATTTTAAAAATTCAACTCATAAATTTTGACTTATAATTTTTTTTTCAATTTGATCTCCTCCTTCACTCAACATGAGAAACAGTACATGGAGGATTATTCTAGGAAGGATTTAGAATGTTTTAGGAAGGTAAATTTTCTCAATTGATTCTAATTTGAATTCTCCCAACAATTGATAGAAAATGATTGTGAAAACATTTAGGCTTGGATTTTGCAATGTTTTAAATTAATTCTTTAGTGTTCTTTGTCAATTTGAGTTCCTTCATGATATAGCATGCTAAATTTTAACATTTCCAAGTTGATTATAATGTGTAGGCCCGAACTGTACATTTTAATTAAATTTATTTGTCAGTTTTAAATTTACAACAAAGATCCATTTCTAGAGGATCTGTATATCAATTTCATCATTCAAGTGTGGCATTTCATTTCTAATCTATTCTAATACATTTAAATGATTTAAATCAAACTATTCTAAACCCATAATGCAACTCTGATTTCAATTTTATATATTTCCAAAAGAGGCAATTTACTGTATTTTCCTCACATACGTTTCTTTCTTTCAAAAAAGATTTAATTATCTCTTTTTCCATACAATGAAACATTGAATTCAATCCATGGTAGACTTAAGTGTTTTCCTTCTTCAAGCAATCATTAAAACAAGAATCTAGTTTCTATCTTTCCCAAAATCATATATTTTTAAACAAGGCAAAATAATACAATTACATCTCATGTGTTTCTTCCTTTTTCCATTTTCCAAAACAAGGATTCCAATCACAATTTGATATTCCAATTCAACACAACAAGGAAAATGAGAGAAGATCTTTCAATTATTTATTAACTTCGATTATACAACTTTACATTCTTCCATCCCTTGAATGCAATAAGCATATTTCACATTTTTTTCTTTCAAACGTACAGAATAGAATATAAATATCTTTCACAATTCAATTATACAACTTTCATAACCAATTACATACATATTTTCTTCACAAATGTATTATAATTCCATCCACATCAAAATGGGAAAGGTTACAAATGAAATCGTTTCATAAGGGGCTGGAAAAAATGTCTTCTTCTGCTCCAGAATAGCAACATGCAAGTTTTCTTTTTCTTCCAAATTGATCACAACAAAAGTGGGGAAAGGCAATGCTCTCCACCCAACCAAGACATCCAATGAAAGGAGAATCCATCCTTCATCATTGGCCCCCGAGCCCCAACCACAATACAATAATAATGTGTGATTCAACCCATGGAAACAACTAGCTTCCACTAAACACACAACATTCTTTCAACATGCATAATTCATTATAAAACACAATCCACACAAAAACAACAGTTTACAACTACATTTGAAAATAATCAAAACAAAACTCAGGCTTGATCATGCAAGCCAAAGGAGTAAGGACTATGGGGGAAGCTACTTATGCCTCCTAATGGGAATTGGGCATCCACCAAAAAAAACCACCAATATAAAATTCACCACACATATCCTTATGCCCCCACAATCCCTCCTTATGCCCCCATAGATTTTCTTATGCCCCCCACAAAGTAAGAAATGTAAGCTATTTCTTTTCCATGGTGGATCCCAAACCTAAAATCCCTCCACAAAATATGATGCCACTGGCATTCCATTATGCCCCCACATGGATTCCCCATAGCCTTCTCCTACACCATCCCTATGGTAGTCTACCCAACTGGCCAACAATTACACAAAGCATATATACCATTCATACAAACACAAAAGAAATAACAAAAATAAAGAGATAGATAGGCTTCTACCCTCCATGGTAGATTTTGTTTCCAATAGAAAGCTTTCAATGCCACAAACACAGTCCCAAAATAGAAATTCCAAGTACGAAATTATCTCCAATCTCCTCCACAATCCACAAGAGCTCTCAACAGTAAAAATGCGCCCTCAAAGAGTTTGCAAAATGATTCAACAACCCAAAACAAGAAAAGAGTTTGAATTTTAAAGAAGAGGGAAGAGAAGAGGATGATGTGGATCCATGTAGGATGCCACATCAAACATCCTCAACTCCAAACACAAAAGAAAAAATTTCATACTCCCAAGCACAATAAAGAGGTGGGTGAAAATATGACAATTTACTTGTACACTCAAAAATCCCCACACCCCAAAGGACTGCAAAATAAATAAAATGTAAGAGATTGCAATCAAAACTTGCAACATGATTAATAAAATACCTTATAAAATTCTAAAATCACCCTCCAACCATAAGTATGGTTGGTAAATTAAATTGAGAGGTATGGGACAAGTTTTACTTGTCCCACAAGCCTCCAAAACATCTCCCAAGGACAAATTCGAATTTCCAAGTAGGTGGAGTGTTTCATACTCCAAAATCTGACTTACACAACTCTTACATAGCTTACACATCCCTTACATATTTAATACAAAGAGCCAACAACTTCCATTATTACTTTCCCATATCCCAATTTGATTTATTTAAATTTTAACCATATGATTTCTCACATTAATCTACCACAATTTTACTTAGATAAAGGAAAGGGACACATTACTAATAAAATATATACAATAATAATAAAAATTAACAACATTAATAATTACAAAAAACCCATGGTCACATATAAAGGTGATCCCCCCATGGAATCCCTAACAACAACAAACACAACACAATAAAACAAGTTGCCATGGTGACCTTATCGAATTCACCTAGAATTCCATTGTGGTTGGTTTCCAATCCCCCGATGTTTGTTGTGATTTTTAAACTACAAAACAAAAATATCTCCTTCGGCCTTGTGGCCATATCAGAACATCCAAAATGAATATAAATATAATTCCAAAATCATCTATATAAATGAATCAAACAACATAGAAGTAAATAACTACATCATTTGCATTTTAATCAACAACTATATGATCACCATATAATGTCTATTTTCTAGGTCTACTCACAATATCCTAAATCACATGTCCAAATAACATCCATAAAACATCCATGTCAAATAGTATATCATCATCCACATATGAGTGTCTCTAATAATCATCGTGCATCATAACCAAATCAAGATCAATAATAATCCATGATCTAATGTCTAACATCATACTAAAGGAAAACATAATAATGTCCATGATGAAATAAATCGTATCAAAATAAGTATCAACAGGTGTCAAAGGGAAGTGGGCACTACATCCCCCTCCCCTTAGACTCAAATTCCTCCTTGAAGTCATTGGAATAAATGTGGAAACTAAACTCGTAATGAAGTAGCATCCTCCCATGTAGCTAGTCTCATCATATATGTCCCACTACACCCGAACCTGATCAACCTCTCTACCTCAAAGGCCTAGGGTCTTGTGATATAGGATTTTAATGGGATCCACTATCACCTACCCTTGAGCTTGCACCTGCAATGATGTCCAATCCAGCACATGAGAAGGGTCTGCAATATATCTCCTAAGAACTGAAACATGAAAAACATCATGTATGCGAGATAAGATGGGTGACAATGCTAGACGGTAGGCCAAAGGGCAAACGCTCCAAGATCTCAAAAGGATCAATGAATCTAGGAGCTAACTTAGAACCTTTTCCATAACAGATAGGGATCTTGTGTGGCCTGACACGAAGGAACACCTTCATTCCCACATCAAAACTACAGTCAATCCTATGCTGATCCGCATACTTCTTCTACCTGTCCTATGCCTCCTGCAATCTCTACCTGATCAACACCACCTACTGCTCCATGTCTTGTAGAAGAGCTGGTCCAAGAGATACTTTGTCCTCTAACCTATCCCAGCTAAGAGTTTTCCTACAATCTCTACCATATAAAGCCTAAAAGGAGCCATGCCTATAGAAATCTAAAAACTATTATTGTAGGCAAACTCCACTAAGTACAGGTACTCCTCCCATTTAGACTATTGATCCATCACATACATCTTGAGCATGTCTTCTAAAATCTGATTCACCCACTCACCTCTTCATCCGTCTCTGGGTGATATGTTGTGCTGAAGTTGATTCTCATCCTAAGGAAATACTACATGGTAGTCCAGAAATGTGAAGTGTACAAAGGATCGCGGTCATAAATGGTCTTCCATGGAATCCCATGCAACCTGAAAATCTCATCCAAATATACCTATGCCACTACTCTAGCTATATAAGTGGTCTTCACCAGATAAAATTGAGCCACTTTTGTCAATTTATCAAATGTGGCCATAATGGTGCCATGGTGATATCTCGACATCGGTAGCCCAACAATGAAATCCATGGAAATGGTGTCTCACTTCCATTCCAGTATGGCATGAGGATAAAGAAGGCTCTGCTAGATGCTAATGCTTGGCCTTAACTCTTTGGCACTCTAAACATCGTGACACAAACAGGGCCATGTCTCTACAAAGTCCTCTTCAATGATATAGCTATCTCAAGGTGGCTTGTATCTTCTTCACCCTGGGATGGGCTGAATAGGGTGCAATATGTGCCTCTACCAAGATGTCCTACCTCAAGCCTCCATCTCTAGGAACATAAGTCTAGCCTCTGTTCCTGACAATACCATCTACCTCTAAGGAAAAACCATCAAAATTCCCCTCAAGGGGTCTCTAAGACTTAATCTCTACTGCATTGCAATGTAGAAGCTGTCAAGAGGAAGTTGCTGAAGGATCCTACTCTGAAAATTTTTCTCACTGATGTGGCCATAACCACATGTCTCCATCTACTAAGAGTGTATGCTACCACATTCTCCTTCCCCTTCACCTTCTCGATCTCCATATCATACTCACAAAGAAACTCCATCCAACATCACTGACGAGCATTGAGATTGGGCTACGTGAAGATGTGGTGAAGACTCAAATGATTTGTCTTGAGTGTTAATCTCCTGCCAAGAATAAAGTGCCTCCATCTAACCAAAGCATGCACAACTACCACAAGCTCAAGATCATGAGTTGGATAATTAATCTCGTGATCTTTGAGTTTTTAAGAATTAAAAGCCACTACTCTATCCTCCTACATTAACACACCTCCAAGCCTACGTTAAATAAGCATTTGTGTAAACAAAGAACTCACCCTATGGATCCAAAGACTTTGCAAGGATAGGTGTTATAGTGAGGTACTCCTTCAGTGTCCTAAAGGTCTGCTCACATCTATCTAACCAAACAAACTTCTTCCCTTTCCGTTGAAGGGAAGTGATAGGGTGTGCAATCTGAGAGAAGTCCTAAACAAATCTCCTATAGTAACCTAGCTAATCCCATGAAGCCGTGGACCTCGGTCACTTTGTAGTGGGTGCTGGTCAATCCATAATGGATATAATCTTGGAAGGATCAATGACAATACCTTCCCCAGAAATGATATGACCCAAGTATTGTACCTTTGTCTAAAAGAAAGCACATTTCTCCAAGTTCCCATAAAGTTGTTGCTCCCAAAGACACTGAAGAACCTGGTGAAGGTGCCCCTTGTGATCCTCACACGTACATGAGTATATCAAGATGTCATCTAGGAAGATGAGCATGAAGTGATCTAAGAAGGTCCTGAATACCCCATTCATCAAACTCATGAACACTGCGGGGGCTATTATTCAAACCAAAAGACACCATTGTGAACTCATAGTGCCCATATCTCGTGCGGAAGGTGGTCTTATGAATGTTTGCCTCCAAAATCCTTAGCTGATGGTACCCTAACTTAAGATCAATCTTAGAGAAAACTATGGCTCCCTTCATCTGATCAAACAAGTCATAAATATGTGGAAGGGGATAATAATTCTTGATCATTACCTTATTCAACTAGAGATAATCAATACACAACCACAAGGATCCATCCTTCTTCTTCACAAAGATCATTGGTGCACCCCAAGGGGATACACTAGGATGGATAAGGCCTTTCTCCAAAAGGCCCTAAAGCTACAACTTGAGTTCACAGAGCTCTGGGGTGGTCATCCAATAAGGTTCCTATGAGATAGGCTCTGCTCCCAGGGAATTAGATATATATGAAAATCAATCTCACGTGGGGTGGTAGTCCCAAAGTAGCTCCCCTGGAAATACATCAACATACTCTCTCAAGATGGGATGATCATCTAGCGATGGTCTACTAGACCCATCCTCTAATCTGTCACTAATTGTAACAGCATACATCTGACAACCCCATCGTACACACCGCTTAAGCTGCATAGTGGAGATGGTGCGAATAGAAACGGGTCTCCTGACCCCCGAAATCACCGACTCAACTCCCAAATCATCTACACAAGATATAGTCTTGTGGTAACAATCCATCCTGCCCCGTGTGTAGATAACCAATCCATACCAAAAATGACTCCATATGAGCCCAAAGGAAGGATACGGAGATATGAGGTAGTGGTGAAAGGTCCCAAATCCACTACACACTTCTTAACTAAGGAGTCTACAGAGATCTTAGCTCCATAAGCTATCTCAACATCCCAACTAAGACCCTTCCTAACTCGCCACCACTGCATTTCTCTATTAAAGATGGTGCAATAAAAGAATCAAAAGAACCAAATAAATAATATAGAGGTAGGAATACCACCAATGCTACTGTGGTCTCAATTACATGTGCTCGATGCTCTTCCAGTGGTTCTCAACCACTTGCATAAATCCTATGGTTGTGTCCCATGTCACCAACCGTAGGTTCGAGAGATCTCGTGTCTTACCCTTATTCTTAGGGTTACGTAGGGCAATATCTCTAAAAGTGTCTAGTAACTCCATAACCAAAACATCCTCCCGATCCTCACCAATGAGTAGCACCTTCAGGTGGTGTGCTAGAAGTCTCAATGGTGTTGATCCTAATGATCCAATTGTAGTCTTATAAGGTCTCTTTTGGCGAGCTCTTGATGACTAAGCTCTAGGTTCACCCCGTGTCTTGATGGGACCCTAGAGGAGGCCCCATACTCGACCTCTCGTGCATCATCTCTATGTAGGTCTATGAGGTGGGCGGGACTATTGTTGCTACTCTTGCTTGGTCTAAATGATGACTATGCTGAACCCTGTCCACCACAAGGAAGGGGTACTAACCCCCTCAATCTACAATCATGCATCTTTTGTATGCAGCTCTAGACTCGGTATCTCATCCCGCTTGGGTATTTCCCCAAGTATCATCTACTATATAGGCCTTCTCAATGGACTCTGCTAAAGTCTATGGGTAGTGGATCCTCACTACACCTCCAATATCTAAATTTATGCCATGAATGAACCTATGAATCTGCACCTTCTCATCCTACATGTACTCAATGTACTGGAGTAGATCCAAAATCCTACTCTCATACTCTGCTACTGAAAGAGATTCTTGTCGAAGGTCATGGAACTCACGTCAATCCTCTCGTTGAATAAACCTCGCCGACAAATACATGCTCCTTAATCTCTCCTCAAATAGATCCTAGGTCACTATCTTAGAGTCTACATGGAGCTTCTACTCCTCTATCCTCCACCATACTCCTGCTCCATCCCTTAGTAGATGGATCACAACATGAGCTTTTGTGTTGCTAGAACAAGGACAAAGCTTGAAGCAACCACTCAAGCCACTAGTTAGGCCTCTGCCTAGAATCCACCTGTGTCACCTGAGTAATGTATTGGCCAAATCTTTAGGATCTCCCTAATGTGATCTACAACTATGGTCTGATAGCCTATAGGTCTCTCTGCATGCTCATCCCTATGCCTAGGGCTCCGAGACCTCTCTCTACACTCTGAAACTATGTCACCTTGTCCCCTCAGTGGTGACTCTTGCTCTGGCTAACTTTTCATGGGAGTTCTCTCCTCTATGATCCTAACTGAGTTGAGGAGATACCTAACCCTCAATGGAAGGGGCTCTATCATGGTTGGCTTCATGTCCTCCTCCTAATCCTCCACGTAGAGTGACATTGACATCCTGAAGGGTCTAGTAAAATATGGGGTAGGATGGCTGCTACACCCTAATCTGGTGGTGGTGGTGGTGGTGGTGGTGGCAAGTCTACATCTATGTGAAAATTCCCCTCACCCCATTTTTGCCTCCTATACAGACCAAATAGAGAGTTAGTTCATTATTCTAGGTCTTACTCAGTTTATGTTTACTAAAATATGTAATTTCTAAACTAAGTTATTTTTCTAGATTTAAAAAAATGTGCTAGGTTTAAGTTTCATGTCCCAAGTTTTCTAGTGTGCCCAATGGTCCAAGCTTTTGAACCACTACTCTGATACCAAGTGTGATTCCCATTAAAACAACCCACTTGAGACCCAAGAAACAACCTAGGGTTAGTTAGGAAAATTATGGAATAATTTTTTTATTAGAAGTGTCTACAACCAGGTTGTAAGACAACAATTGACACTATCAGGTTCCGAACAAGTCTAAAATTACTAGAACATACTTTTCATTTATTAACAATTTTCAGAGGTCACATGGTCCAAATTTTAGGGTTAGAAGTTTCAGTTAGGTTTAGGGGTAAAATATCACCATACCCACTCTCTAACAGGCTCATAGTTTCAACTTGATTTTTTCTCACACTTAGCACATTCAAAATTTCCCTAAATCATTCTCATTAGATAGGAAATTTTCTCACCTTTCCAACAATATAAATAAGTCCTCCTAACTCCTTGTAAAACTCCAGTTATGGACCGGCGGGCCTTAGGGGTCAAATTTTCCCCTAAGGGGACACATGTTGAGTGCGGGCGAAAAGTAATTTTCAGGTTGGTTGGTCGTGGGGCAGCATTTATCATTTTTCCCACATGGGTGCAAAGTCTACATTTCTCTTGTGCTTCCATAGGTACTCCAAGGACTTGTGTCGCTCTAAGCCAAGGTAGAGAGAGGATGAGGGAAGAGTCGGGTGGTGTACACTTATAGGACATTTCGCCAAAGGGAGGAAAAATTTCTAGTTAGTTCCTACCCACTCGCGGGTGTACTAGGAACACATGGTGATCCAAAACCAATGCAAGGAGAAGAGAGAGGGATGGGTGGAGTGGTGTGGAAAGTTATTGAATTTCACCACAAGGAGGAGAGGGGTAAATGGTGCACGCGGGTCCGCGCGCTCGTGGAAGGGTCACACCGAGGTGAGGGCGGGAGTGCGGGGAAAAAATGAAATTTTTCCAAACAAAATTTTGAAGGATAAAGTGCATGGGTTTTCCCCCTCCGCTGTCACCCCATACTTGCCACGTGGTAGACTCTAGTTGATTGTGGGGAAATTTTAAAAAATTCAAAATTTTCCCCAAAAATTTTCAAAATTTTTTTCTAAGGATTTTTAACAGAAGTTTTTTCGGGCATGGTGGCGGAGAAAATTTTCCCAAATTTTCCCCCAAAGGGTAAACTTCAGAGGCCCATAAATTTTTCTAGAAATATTGGTTTTGGGAAAACGAGGACTTTCTGGAAAGCTCTTGATGCCCCATTTGCACAAAAATCATAAATTTTACATTTTGATAAAGTTTAAGGGGTCAATTTTGTGAAAATTATTTGTAGGATTTTAAAAGCCAACTCATAAATTTTGACTTAAAATTTTTGTTCAATTTGATCTCCTCCTTCACTCAACATGCCAAAAAGACATGGAGGATTATTCTAGGAAGGATTTAGAATGTTTTAGGAAGGTAAATTTTCTCAATTGATTCCAATTTGAATTTTTCCAACAATTGACAAAAAATGACTGTGAAAAGGTTTAGGCTTGGATTTTGCAATGTTTTAAATTAATTCTTAAGTGTTCTTTGTCAATTTGAGTTCCTTGATAATACAACATGCTAAATTTTAACATTTCCAAGTTGATTATAATGTGTAGGCCCGAATGTATATTTTGATTAAATAATTACCAGCTTTTAAATTTATAACAGAGATCTATTTCTAGAGGATCTATACATCAATTTTATCACTCAAGTGTGGCATTTCATTTCTAATCTATTCTAATACATTTAAATTATTTAAATCAAACTATTCTAAACCCATAATGCAACTCTGATTTCAATTTTATATATTTCCAAAAGAGGCAAATTACTGTATTTTCCTCACATACATTTCTTTCTTTCAACAGAGATTTAATTTTATCTTTTACCATACAATGAAACATTTTAATTCAATCCATGGTAGAATTATTTGTTTTCCTTCTTCAAGAAATCATTAAAACAAGAATCCAGTTTCTATCTTTCCCAAAATCATATATTTGAAAACAAGGAAAAATAATATAATTACATCTCACGTATTTCTTCCTTTTTCCATTTTCCAAAATAGGGATTCCAATCACAATTTGATATTCCAATTCAACACAACAATGCAAATGAGAGAATATCTTTCAATTCATTATTGAATTCAATCATACAACTTTACATTCTTTCATCCTTGCATGCAATAAGTAGATTTCACATTTTTTTCTTTCAAATGTACAGAATAGAATATAAATATCTTTCACAATTCAATTATACAACTTTCATAACCAATTACATACATCTTTTCTTAAAAAATGTATTACAATTTCATCCACATCAAAGTGGGAAAGGTTACAAATGAATTTGTTTCACAAGGGGCTAGCAAAACTGTCTTCTTCTACTCCAAAACAACAACATGCAAGTTTTATTTTTCTTCCAAATTGATCACAACAAAAGTGGGGGAAAGGCAACGCTCTCCACCCAACCAAGACATCCAATGAAAGGAGAAGCCATCCTTCATGATTGGTCCCCGAGCCCCAACACGGTATAGTAACATGTTTGATTCAACCCATGGCAATAATCGGCTTCCAAAAAACACACAACTTTATTTCAACATGCATAATTCATTATAAAACATAGTTCACACAAAAACAACAATTTACAACTGCATTTTAAAATAATAAAAAAATCTTGATCATGCAAGCCAAAGGAGTAAGGTCTATGGGGGAAGCTACTTATGCCTCCCAATGGGAATTGGGCATCCACATGTAACAAAATGCCAATAAAATTTCACCACACATATCCTTATGCCCCCACAATCCCTCCTTATACCCGCCACAGATTTCCTTATGCCCCCACAAAGTAAGAAATGAAAGTTGTTTATTTTCCATGGTGGATCCCAAACCAAAACTCCCTCCACAAATTATGATTCCCCTTTCATTCATTTATGCCCCCACATTAATTCCCCATAGCCTTCTCCTACACCATCCCTATGGTAGTCTACCCAACTAGCCAACAAGTACACAAAGCACATACACCATTCATAAAAAAAAAAATTAATAGAAAAAGGAAGAGCTAAGCTCCTACCTTTCCATGGTAGCTTTTGTTTCCAACAACAAGCTTTCAATGCCAAAAACACAGTCCCAAAACAACAATGCCAAGTATGAAATTATCTCCAATCTCCTCCACAATCCACAAGATCTCCCAACAGCAAAAATGCGCCCCCAAAGAGTTTGTAAAATGATTCAACAACCCAAAACAAGAAAAGATTTTGAATTTTATAGAAGAGGGAAGAGAAGAGGATGATGTGGATCCATGTAGGATGCCACATCACACATCCTCAACTCTAAACACAAAAGACAAAATTTCATTCTCCCAAGCACAATAAAGAGGTGGGTGAAAATATGACAATTTACTTGCACACTCCAAAATCCCACACCCCAAAGGACTGCAAAATAAATAAAATATAAGAGAGTACAATCAAAACTTGTAACATGATTAATAAAATGAATTATAAAAGTCTAAAATCACCCCTCCAACCATAAGTATGGTTGGTAAATTAAATTGAGAGGTATGGGACAAGTTTTACTTGTCCCACAAGTCTACAAAAACATCCCCAAAGACAAATTCGAATTTCCAAGGAGGTGGAGTGTTTCATACTCCAAAATATGACTTACACAACTTACACATCCCTTACATTTTTAATACAAAGAGCCAACAACTTCCATTATCACTTTCCCATATCCCAATTTGATTTATTTAAATTTTAACCATATAATTTCTCGCATTATTCTACCACAATTTTAATTAAATAAAAGAAAGGGACACATTACTAATAAAATACATACAAAAATAATAAAAATTAACAACATTAATAATTACAAAAACCCATGGTCACATATAAAGGTGATCCCCCCATGGGAATCCCTAACAACAACAAACACAACACAATAAAACAAGTTTCCATGGTGACCTTATCGAATTCACCTAGAATTCCATTGTGGTTGATCTCCAATCCCTCGATGTTTGTTGTGATTTTTAAATTGTAAAACAAAAATACCTCCTTCGGCCTCGTGGCCATATCAGAACATCCAAAATTAATATAAATGTAATTCCAAAATCATCTATATAAATGAATCACAACAACATCGAAGTAACAACTACATCATTTGCATTTTAATCAACAACTATATCATCATCATATAATGTCTATTTTCTAGGTCTACTCATAATATCCAAAATCACATGTCTGAACAACATCCATAAAACATCCATGTTAAATAGTATATCATCATCAACATATGAGTGTATCTAATAATCATCGTGCATCATAACCAAATCAAGATCAACAATAATCCATGATCAAATGTCTAACATCATACTAAATCAAAACATAATAATGTCCATAATGAAATCAATCGTATCAAAATAAGTATCAACAAGTGTCAAAGGGAAGTGGGAACTATAAAATATCTTTATGGCCTCAAACAGTCACCCCATGCATGGTACATAAAAATTGATGAGCATCTCGTACAACATGGATTTGTTAGAAATCAAGATGATCCCAATATTTACCTCAAAAATCAAGGGGGAGATTTTTATTGTCGTTGTCTATTTCGATGATCTAGTCATCACTAGCAGATTCGATGAGGATGATCAATTCAATGAAGAAACATCTTTATCAATCGTTAGACATGACCGATCTCGAGCTAATGTACTATTGTCTTGGATTTGAAGTATGGAAGAAATAGAATCACATATTTGTTTCTCAGATGAAATATACCAAGAAAAAACTCAATAAATTTAGCATGATTGATTACACACCGATTGCTACACCTATGGAGAATATATTGTAATTATCTCGTTCAAATCCATCTCCTGAGGTAAATGCCACTCTTTATTGATAGTTGATTGAGAGTCTCATTTACTTGACCTACACTAGACTAGATATCAGATTTGTAGTAATCTATCTATCTAGGTTCATGCAAGAACTTAAAGTATGTCATTGAAAAGGAGCATGGCACATATTGAGATATCTCAAAGGATTAGTGGATCTTGGTATAGAATACAAGAAGAATGAAAACTTCTTCTTATCAAGATATTTAAATTCAGATCATGCAGGAAACATTGATGACATAAAATCCACTTCAGGATTTGTGTTCTTTATGGGATCTAGACCAATATCATGGGGACACAAGAAACAATTTTTGTTTCTCATTATTCCATAAAGCCCAAAGATCATTCTACAGGAGAAGCTATTTGTGAAGTCATTTGGCTACATCACATACTTGAAGGACTTGGAATACCAAAGGAAGAACTGACTACCATGTATGTTGACAATGAAAGTGTTCTCAAACTTGTTCACATTCCATTTTTCATGAAAGAACAAAAAAATTGAGTTACAGGTACATTTCATACGCGAGCATGTCTTGAAGAACAATATAAACTTTAGTTTTGTCCAACAGCTGAACAAAAAGTAGATATTTTCATGAAGTCACTTGCACATGACAAGTTCAAGTTGTTCAGAGAGTTCCTCTCCTCATCCCTTAAGGAAATGAAAAATTAAGGGGGGGAATGTTAGGTTAATTTATGCATCATATTACCTTAAAATATTTAATTATTTAATAAGGTAATTAGTTGATATATTGTTATATAGTTTTATAACAATATTTGTCATATTATTGCATAGGTTATATTGTTACGTAGTTGTAACAATTATTATTTGTTTGTATTTAATTATTGTTGCTTCCCGATGTATTTTGGAAGCTGTTGTGATTTTGGTTGTACCTGTGCAACCCATTTATTTTTCTGCACATGGTTGTTCAATTCCTATAAGAATTACAACATTCCATTATAAATCTGGTTGATTCGCTTGATTAATATAATTTCTAGGCTTCTGTCCTTGTCCTCCATGAAGACATAGGGATATCCACAATGTTTCACCAAACATAATGGAGTTACCCATCACCCCCTAAGATATTGGGAAGAGTAGAACATTTTTGGGGTATAAAGTGGACCATATTGCATAATGAAGCCTCAAGTGAAAAAATTGTAGAAAATAACCCATTACGAGTAATGAATGTTGATAGAATTAAAATATTACCATATGTCGAGATCATTTCAAACTCATGTATAAGATGATTAAATGTTACAAAAATAGTTCTATATGGTTTAATTTACATGAGATATTCCCAACAAATGCATTTACAATCTCCTGAGCCACTAGATTTCCCAATGGGGGTATATCCATGCTCTCTTTCAAAAACACTCAACCCCAATGAAAAAATCAACGGAAAGAATATATGGATCTTTGTGAAAGGGAAGAGAAATCTTGTTAAGTGTAACTATAAATCATGTAGTTTCAATCCTCAAGGAAATTATGGTGTAAGGATATTAGAAAGACATTCATGGAAGAAAATAAGCATTGCTTAGAACAATGGATATCATCACCAAGATGTAGGAGGATGTAAATTAATTTAATAAGCCCAAATTATTGATTCATGATCTAAACACCAATGTAAAAAATGTGGGTGACATTCAAATATAATTACTTATCAAGGACATACGAATGTCATTAATCTCCATGACAACTTTTTGAACAATGTAAACAAATATTTCGTGCATGAAGTAATGAAAGTATTGTTGAAACTGCACATATATTTTAGTAGAGTGAATGAAGCCCTTGCACGATGGAATATGTATAAGTCATACCTTGAATAATTTTTTTCCATTTTAAATATATAATGAAAAATAATCTAAAGTACATCATCCCACACATCATTCTTTGCAAAATCAAGGAAATACAATAACGCCAACTCTATCTATCACTCCACTTATTCATCTATATACAATCAAGCATCCAAAGAAATAAAAATAGAAAAAGAGAACAAATTTTTTTACAAAAAGTGAGAAATTTTCAAGAATCATTGAATTTTTTTCTTATAAATATACATAGAGGACCACATAGATTAAAACCCCGGAATGGAAGTCTATGAGGGATTTTCTACATACTTAAAACCCAAAAGGGTGTTCTATTTGAAATTTTACTTAATTGAAACACTGAAAGGTCCTTTAAGTAATGTATAGAGAATTAAAATTTGTAAATGAAACCCTTTGTGCTAATCTGTGAATAGAGTATCATAATGTGCAACAAAAAAAAACATTTGAGAATACCCATAAACAATAAATAAAAACATCTCCTAGGAACATCAAAACATCTTGTCTCAGGATGAGATAACTATTTAAGCCCGAGAAAGTGTTTTGATTGTATAGGGGTTTAAAAGTCAATATGCATATGTTTTGTATAATTGTGAAATCTGAATTTATATGCATAATACATATAGGAAAAGGTAAATAATATGCAATGCTCTTTGAGAATAGATAAAGAATGTGAAAAACCTCTTCTTTCAAAAAAAGATTAAGAATAATGGATTGGTAACTTAACATTCACCTCGTGGTGTATATAATTATATAATCACATTGCGCCCAAGGTTAATCCTTGATCCTAACTTGAATTAATCATAAATCGTTAAAATTACATTCTAAATTATGTCCAAGTTTTGATTTTTAGTGTATATTCCAATTTTGTGTTTGTATTCTTGTATATTATCTCTTGATTCCTTGAATTATTTTCTTTGCAAAAATATTTGATTTATTTTATAACTTATGTACACTATTTGATTGGAAGAATATGATCATAGTCTAAATTATAACCTATTACATGTCTTAATGTCATTGTCGGCACCTAAATTCGATATCTATATCCTCATCGCTTGCGTGCATATTTTTAATCTATTCATCCCCCTTATTTAATCAAATGCCCTCTTAATTAATTTATAAATCTTAATTAATTAAATGTCCATCATGTTTAATTCCTAGTTAATCAACATAATTTAATTAATTAATCATATCCTAACCAACATTTTGGAATGCTTTTATTCTAAATCTACACCAACAATTTTACCTACACTTTTTCTAGCCTATCTCCACTTTCATTTCATCCACACCTCATTCCTAAACAACCCCTTCCCAAATAATGCTTTAAAGAATTTGGCTAACTCAAAATAGACAAGAAATAACACCAAACACAAGAAAATCCTCCCATTGAGGAAACTTTCCCCATGATCGGTGTGCAACCAAGCCTAGTGTTTGTTGACCCTATAAAGTTAAGTGCTTTACTTCCATTTTTCATCAAATGCATGTGAATCAGAAAATCACTTGTAACCTCTACATAATCCTTCATGCCCGAGAAATCCGAAGCCATTACATGCCTCTCGAAACTCCTTGCGGTATGCATGCATCAATCGTGATCAGATTTTTATGAGATTATCATCATGTTACACTACTTTAATCATATTTTTTTCATATTATCTTGGTATTTTGTGTATCTAACATTTTATGTAACATCCTCATTTTAGACAATAGAACAAGTCAAATTTTTTTTTTTAATTGCATCTTCGGTTCTAAATACATAATTTAGAACTCACAATTCAAATAACCATTTATATAACAGATAACCATATGCAGTCAGTAATGACTCTAATACCTCCGATCTATTCATTCCATGACTCGGTAATCTACCGATCTATTCATGAGTAAAAAGAGTTAGTGTTTTTATTTAACACAACACTCTTGCGTTCTCTTCCCTAATCTGGGATTCGAATGCTCATCTCAGGAATCTAAGCTCAATAATCATTACCATTATTCATCGGCATCTCATCCCTTAGACTAGGTGAATTAGGACAACGCAATCAGCAGCTTGCGATACTTTGGCCAAAGATTTGAAACATACTGTTCATGTCTCGTATTCCTTAACGGCATACTCGTCAATCTGGAATACGTCCTTCACCCCATTCATATGTTATATAGAATGTCTTATACTGACTACCGTCAGTCCTTCCTTTCAAAATTTAATCACTCGGAGATAGATTAACAAGGTGATAACGTTATATGGATATCCAGAGGATTAGGGATACGGTGACATACTGGTTTAACCTTACAGTTAGACCAATGTGTCAAGATACCCCGAACCTCCTAGGCAGCCTTACAACCTGACCACATTCCTAATCAATCCCTGAGTAACTAATCCAGTCACGAATGTAAATCTTAGCGATCAATGCAAAGGGTGTCGTCATAAGTCACCTGCATTGTTGTAACTTCGAGAAGATCCTAATCTTCTCGGAGGTACAACCTCGATTGTCTTTGTGCCGTCATCCTTTAAATCCGCCTCGAAAGATCTACTCACAATATGCGTTAAGCACTTGAGTACAAATTACTTTAAAGATGTTTACCCTAAGGTTAGCCTTTCCGATCCTGGATTCTTCGTCTTAAGACGACCCTCCTCTAAAAGACTCATTACTTGGTAGAGGTATTACGGTCAAGCTCTCATCAAGGAGTCATTAGAATACACTGATTCTAAAGCAACAGAATGGGACAATATCTCATAACCTTTACTTGAGATTGCCATCTCAACTCCATTTGATTGCCTATCCGTTCTCTTAATGAATTTATATCATACTTTCAAGTATAAAGATATAGTTGATTAAGAATCCAATTTACTATTGTCCTGTCATACTTAGGACTAGGGATTAGTAATTTAATCCAATTTGTTTAGCGTTCTCTTTTAGGCTCAATTTTTAACCTATCTTCTAGAGAGACAATAATTTAATTCCAATATTGCTTTTGCTAGAACAAATTAGAACTACTAAACACTCATAAGAATTTAATCTCATTTACTTACAAGCTTTCATTGTCAATCACAAAAGCATCCATATTATACAATGATAACAATGCCCCTTCGTTACATAAACCGAAGAAGGTCATCTTTCAGAAATAGAATACAACACATAAGTATCAAACACTTATTTCCATTCCTTTCAAAACTATACAATTACATTTTATGCAACAGCATACTTGATACAATGCTAACGGAAAAGAAACATCTTTTCCCATTTAGTACATCTATAAAATCAAGCTGTAATTCTTTACAAATCAAATAAACAATCTGATCAGCTTGTCAGATCTGCATTACTTTTACCTCATACGGTAACCATCTGCAAAAATAGTCAACATGAGTCAGTTCAATGAACTGAGCATGATAAGCACTAACTTTTAAAACAATTGCAATCCATCAATTGTTTTCATTAAACACCCTGTTTAAATGAGATCAGATATTCACATAAGTAAACATAATCAGACTATGCCCTTGTAATACAAAATGATTACAAATATGTAACTCTATCATTATTACAAATAGTCTTATTCACTTTCTAATACTTCATCAAATATTAAAAGAATCAAGGAACGAATGTACACAACAATCATTGAATCCAAAATCACGACATTGGTCAGATCGTTTCATTCTTCCAAAAGGGAACAACATAACAATTCGGAATTCCACCAATATGTTACAAAACAATTTCCCACTGATAGATAAATATCAACAAGTATTAAATAAAGGAAGAGAAAGAACCAAACCATTCATACTTCCTTTCACATAAGTTCATCACTGTACCGTCTTCACATATGAAAACATTCAACCAGTATATAAATGAACAAGTTAGACAAGCCGCAAGCAAGATCAACATTTCTAAATCACGAAATAGAAACACAAAGAAAAACTCCCCGTGATACAAGAATTAACACATCAACAATTCATGTAACAACCTTAAGCCCAATGCTAGTTCCTTTTACACAGTAAGGCTTGACATAAGTTGAAAACAAGAACTACAAGCGTATCGCTGAAAACAACAACCTTATTGCATCAAACAATCTAAGGTTTCCTGTGAGACTATGCTATGTTGACCACACAGTATTTCCAAATCATGCACAGTCAAATCGGACAGATTAATTGGAAAAGAACATAGCATACATATTCTTGCTCAGTCAAAATCGGACTGAAGTAAAAGAAAGGAATTCAACCAAACGATCCTTACCTTGCCGCATGCAAGTCTTAGTGTGATATTCGCGACTTACCCAAACAAGGTCAGAACACGAAACGGTCATCCATACTCAAGGATCTCAACAAAGACAAAAAACGGTGTCAAAGTCAAGTTCGAAAGAAAAGCAGTACCAAATTACCTTTCCAGAATTCCTAATGATTCAAACGAAGGTAACAACTCAAGCAAATGCATATGAATTCATACAGTAAACTGTTAATGGTTTTGTACATATAATCACTGAACCCTACAGCAACGTACCATGAAGTCGGATGATAAATCCATCTATGCCATTCATGGCAAACATTCAGAATGAAACAAGTGAAGCAAATCAAATACCCATTTCAAGCAAGGAAATCAACTGAGCCGCTTCAAACTTTCGAACAGCTTTCTCATAGAAATGAAAATGCATACCAAGGAAATCTATACTGATTATTTATTACAAATAACCGTGGTCAGAAGGACTGTTCCTTTCTCTATAAGGCTTCCACGAAAGCAAATAACAAAACACAAGGATGAATCTACATCCACAACATAGAGATAGCTTATATATGATTCAATCAAGGACTCCACTGAGTCGTTATAATAAAGTATAGATGTATTTATATTATACACAGTCCACAAGTAATCCCGCTAACACAATAACAAGGAAAACAACTTCCGCAAGGTCGTAAAGACTACGGTAACACAACAGTTACTGTTCTTCCAAGCCAAAATTGAAAACAAATGAAACCCGAAAGTATCATTAGTCACATCAAAAATCCACGATAGAGTACCCAAAGAAGCATTAATACTTTTGATCAATCTTACGGTATTCATCGAATCATTCCATACGGTTTCCATAACAAGAAAGCAGCTGACCACAATAAAAAAAAAACATACAAAGGTGGTCTTATACTACACACAGGTATATTCTAAGGGCTCATGCCAAATAGGCCGAACACTCAAACCTTTATAAATAAATACCTCACATGCATAAGCCAGAATGAATACTCAATGCAAATAGAGTCGAAGTTCGATTTCAACAAACACCCATCAAGAGGAAATTGAAAAATCGAACCAGAAGAGATACAGTGCCAAAAATCAAACTAGATCTCATAGAAAATTCATCTAATCTTCACAAAACATTTGAACAGAGTTGTTTTAATGAAAGCACTTGAAAGACAACAAGATATTTAAAGGTTAGGGCCTAGCATGCCTGTATTTTGATCAAATTTCCGAAGCAGACCACAGGAAGAGCTCAAACTTCCTTTTCTTTTTCCACGATAAAGCGACCAACAAAATTTCGCTGTCTCCATCACATATATATCCTCCATGATAGAGAAAAGAGCTATGGCAGTTCATATTAGCCATGCAACTCAAAGAGAACTGGTGCGAAGAACCAGTAAACAAGCAGAGAGAGAGAGAAGACCGAAAATCGCGACAAGCCAAACAAACCCCCAAATTTCCGCTTGCATGCCTTCTCGCGAGTTCCGAGCTCGACTTCCGAGAGTATTGAATGCCATTAAACCAATTTTCCCGCTTAAACTCTACTCCCACCGACCGCCAGAATTGGCGACAGTCCAACTAAAACTCAAGTTCATTTCCAAACTTAGCAATTGCCAAGTCTGCACAGATTAGCCGCCGCTTAAGCCTCCGCCATGACCTGTCCCTCATCCTTATCCCTTACATTTATTGCCATAGAAAACACCGCCCATGGTTCGCCACCCTTCATAGGCCCCTTCATAATCTCCTCATAAGTTAGGTTAGTATCTTAGGTTAGAGTTTAGGGTAATACCCACACTAACAAATTTACACAAAGATACTAACTTAGGATATTAACAAATAGCCTAGGTCTAGGTTAGACTAACAATAATCTAACCCCTAGGTTAGGTTTTAGTTTTAGGTTACTAACCCTTAATAATTCAGTTTGGTCCTTGTCCTGAAAACTCGGAAAGACCTGTATCATACCTTCTAGAACAGAGTTAGCTCCTGTTCTTATTGCAGAATTGTATGTCAACGAATTATTACCTGGTCTAAAATCGAGACCTTCCAGATATACTTTGATATCGGGAACCATTTCATTTCCTAAGATCAACCCGAGTCATACTCGACTTTTGCTTAATCAATGCTTCCATACCTTGCCACTGTTCAAGTCCGTGATCTAATTCATCACAAACAGATTTAAAGCATTACTTGGATCAATTCCACTGATCCAAGTCTAGATATTATAGATGAATACCTCTATAATTCATTCCGTGATCGATTAATATTCGGACACAAAATGAAATAAATAAAAGAGTCTATTCATATTTTGACTCACCAAGATCTGCAATCTGCAAGAAATTCAATACATATCAAGCATGATTTAATCGATGGATCACATCCTTTTACAAGAAATCACATATCAACACTTGTATGCTTAGGAGAAAGTAACAACATTTCAGAGTGTTACATGCTTCCCTCCTAAAAAGATTCATCGTCCCGATGAATTACATATTAAATTTAACCTTCAGGTCAATCAATTTATTAGTACACAAACAATGTGACTACCTCCATATTAAATAGTTTCAGTAATCAATGTCACAACACATTTATTCAACCTGAATAAAGTCCGCCTTAATCTGGCTTTCATAAATACTTAAAACAATCAGTTCATAAAAGTATATCTTTGTCATCAGCGGTTTCATTCATTGCAAAAAGAGAAGGAAAAGCAATTTTCATCTCTTCCAGGTTTTCCCAAGTTGCACTTTCTTCGTTAAACTGGTCCCACTGGACCTTACATTGCTGTATATCACGATTTCTCAAATGCAATTGGCGAGTTTCCAGCACTCTTGTGGGTTTAACCACGATTATTCCTGGGTCTTGGACCTGCAAGGAATTCCAATTTAAAACATGTGACAGATCTGAAACGTATTTCTTAAGCAAAGAAATATGGAAAACATCATGCATACGAGATAAAGCAGGTGGCAATGCTAAACGATAAGCTACAGGATTGATTATTTCGACAATTTTGAAAGGTCCCACAAATCGTGGTGACAACTTGGCAGCCTTGCCAAAAGTTATAGAACTCTTTCTGGGTTTGACACGCAGAAAAACCTTATCACCAAGCTCAAACTTTCTATCAACCCGCTTAAGGTCAGCATAGCTCTTCTGTCTATCCACTGCTTCCTTTAATCGTTCACGAATCAGCTTAACTTGCTGTTCCATCTCTGTGAGAATCTCTGGTCCAATTACCACTCTATCCTCTACACTGTCCCAACTTACAGGGGTTCTGCACTTTCTTCCATAAAGTGCTTCAAAAGGTGCCATCTTAAGAGATGAGTGATAAGTGTTGTTGTATGCGAACTCAACTAATGGGAGATACTCTTCCCATTTATACTGTTGATCCATGCAATACATTCGCAACATGTCCTCCAACACTTGATTTACCCTCTCAGTTTGCCCATCCGTTTCTGGATGATATGCAGAACTGAAGTTTAGTTTTGTTCCTAGGGCTGCGTTAAGCGTTTGCCAAAACCTTGACGTCATTCTAGGATCCCTGTCAGATATAATCAGTTCTGGTACACCATGCAATCTGAAAATTTCATGTACGAACCTCTTGGCCAGCACTGGTGAATCATCCTTTAGATTTCCAGCGATGAAATGAGCTACCTTAGTCAGTTTATCTACAACTACCAGGATAACATCATGTTTATTCCTGGACATAGGTAGTCCTTGTACAAAATCCATGGTTATTACTTGCCATTTGTACTGCGGTATGCTATGAGGATATAACAGTCCAGCAGGGTGCATATGCTCTGCCTTCACCCGCTGACATTCCAGGCAATGAGTCACAAAATTTATCACATCCTTTTTCATACCTTTCCAGAAGTATTGTTGTTTCAAATCAGCTAGCATTTTTGTGATACCTGGGTGTCCAGAGAAAGGTGAATTATGAAATTCAACTAACAACTTCTTTCTCAAATCATTCAGCACAGGTACATATACCCTATTTTCATAACGCAAGATTCCTTCATTATCAAGATGAAAACCTTCATACCTTTTATCTTTAGGTTCTGCAGCAAGCGCTGCTTTTACTTGCTGAAAATATGCATCTGATTCTGAGGCACTTTTTACCTCATCTTTAAACTGAGTTCTCAACGTTATAAGAGCAGAAATGTGCCTCCTACGACTTAGAGCATCAGCTACTCTATTCTCCTTCCCTTTGATATAGCTAATATCAAAGTCATAGGAGGCACATTTCTGCTCTTATAACGTTGAGAACTCGGTTTAAAGATGAGGTAAAAAGTGCCTCGAATCATACCTTCTGAATGCGAGTTAGCTCCTGTTCTTATTGCAGAATCGTATGTCAACGAATTATTACCTGGTCTAAAATCGAGACCTTCCAGATATACTTTGATATCGGGAACCATTTCATTTCCTAAGATCAGCCTGAGTCATACTCCTGACCTGCTTAATCAATGCTTCCATACCTTGCCACCTGTTCAAGGTCTCAGTGATCTAACTCTTTCTAGAGCAGAGCTAACTCTGTTCTAGAACAGAGCTAAGATATGATTCGATTGTGAAAAGGAAGGACTGACGGAGTGAGTCGTATAAGACATTCTATATAACATATGAATGGGGTGAAGGGCGTATTCAGTTGACGAGTATGCCGTTAAGGAATACGAGACATGAACAGTATGTTTCAAATCTTTGGCCAAAGTATCGCAAGCTGCTGATTGCGTTGTCCTAATTCACCTAGTCTAAGGGATGAGATGCCGATGAATAATGGTAACAGTTATTCAGTTAGATTCCTTAGACAGAGCATTCTGAATCCCAGATTAGGGAAGAGAACCGCAAGAGTGTTGTGTTAAATAAAAACACTAACTCTTTTTACTCATGAATAGATCGGTAGATTACCGAGTCATGGAATGAATAGATCGGAGGTATTCCGAGTCATTACAGCTGCATATGGTTGTCTGTTATATAAATGGTTATTTGAATTGTGAGTTCTAAATTATGTATTTAGAACCAGTATGCAATTATCAAAAAAAAAAATTGACTTGTTCTATTGTCTAAAATGAGGATGTTACATTTTACGGGTTTAGAACATCGAGCAGAGCTCATGCCTTCATCATCAAACTCTTTCTCCAAATCTATACTTGTAGGTTATCCATTTGGCTTGCCTTTCCTTAGCCTTATCCATCTCTGTCACAGTCACCATTGAATCGACGGGTTATTGTCGATTCAACCTCTGTATCCCCTACTTTATTGTTCTAGAGCCATCCTTAGCCCCTCCATGTGCTTAGCATCTGTTCCATTTTACTCAACTCTCATCCAATTCTCTCTGTCACCAAAAAATCAACCTGCTTACACCCCAATCACCATCGACCGTGGTCTTGGTATCAATACATTTCCTTAATCCTTGTTTCTAATTATTTCCTTTATTTCTATTCCTTCATACTTTCTCAGTATAAGTTGAATCCAACATTTCTAGACTTTTACAACTTCCATATTGAATTCCGATCTTACAAAGTCTGCATACTTCTATTAGTTTCCTGATCTAGTCTCCTAGGCCACGATTGACTTGTCATTTGCCGACAATCTAGGTCACCATCAACCCAGACCAAGTACATTTACATTTTAGTCATTTTAATCATATTTATATTTAAATCAATCAATAATGTTTTCAAATTCTTTATTCTCTCGGTCTCTACATATTATCAATATAGATTTCCCTTTCACATTGATTTAATTTAAGAACAGGGTTGACATCAACCGAGTAAGTTAACGCTTCTTGGGCCTATTTTGTTAGGAAACCCCACCTAAATCATCCAATCAAAATCATTTTCAGAATTATTTTCATATTTCATTTGATTTACTGCACCAAAGATCCATCATCCATTGTATGCACGTATCATCTTACATCTAAGGTAACATAAATGCTCCATCATTTCTGAGTTTCTAGTTTCTTTAGTAGATAGTGCTTTAACTTCATTACAAACAAGGAATTTGGACAATATTCTTGGAACACCTAGCTGGACCACCATGTAGGTGATCTATTGCATTTATTACTTTTTGCCTTTGTTTTTTCTTGCTTCCACTAACACCACATCATGATGCTTTGCTTTATTGTTTGTTCTTGTTTGGTTCATGGCTTGATCACTCGTCACCCGAGAATTTCAGATAAATAGGAAAAGTGCTATCTAAGTATTCCCTGATTTTTCCCTATTTTAATCCTTTTTCCATCGTACTTTCCTATTCCTTTTTGTGTCCTCATCCAACATCACATTTCATTTTGGGCTTAAAAACAAACATTCCTTTTGCATTATTCTTTCCCACATAGCTTAAATAGGGGTTTAATATTCTACATCCCACACTTTATCACACACAACCTTAAACCTCACAAATCAAATTAACACATCAAAACATCTCCTTTACCTAGTTTTCTGATTGGGATTTCATCACCCAACAAAGAGTCATCTTAGACATTCCCTAGCCATAAAAACCTAAAACTAGATAGTTTTCCTTTTCATAGGTACCTAGTTATCCATCCCCTTTTATTTTCATACTTTCTTAAATAAAGTAAGAACATAAAAATAACTTTCTACTTTACTTGCTTGGGTAAAAACTATTTTCATGCCCATAGTCACTCATTTAGCAACTAAGAGAATGGAACAAAAAAATTCTTCAAATGATTCCTTATCTCAACAAATGTTCTCTACAACATCCACCTCATCTATACCCTTGAGCACTCAACCACTCATTGATGTCTCTCACCCATAACCTCTTGTTCACACTACAAATTTAGGTGAGACCAACCCATTTTTTTACCATCAATCTATCCCATCTAGACTAGCTACTCCACCATCCACTCGATTAGGATCCTTTGGACCACCTAAGGTCCATCTTGGTGATACCATGTTTCAAGAACTTCTATGCCAATCAAATGGTACTTTAAGATTACCTCTTTAGGTGATCAACCTAAATTCCCCCAGATGGATCACCAATCCAAAAAAAGTATCCTTATAAAACCAATTCCTAAACTACCTAGCTTGCGGCTAATTATATTTTTGTAGCCTATATCGCTTCCTCTTCCACTAATACCTTGACTCATCAAACTATCCAGATAGTCAAACCTATTCCTCACAACCTCTAATCAGCACAATGATTAACAATACTCTTCCCATCATCTCTTCACTCCATATTCCCATTAGTATCCCTAGTCAAGTATTCCCAAACATCATACCCTCTATCTAGATAGTATGATCTTCTCACATCTAGCATGCATATCAATACTTCTCAACCCCCTTTCATATGTTCTTTACATTATTTAGTCTCTAACCCCTTTCAACAATAGTATCAACCTATTCATACCCACATCCTTACTCAAAACTTACTACAAAAAGCTACCCAATCCCAACAATCCTATCACGTTCCCATCACCCAAAAAAAAATCTTTTAACAACCACACTTTCAATTACAACCCATGGTTTACCCCTAATAAATTCCTCAAACACCAACACATCTGAAATTTCATCAAAAAATCCATCCAACCACTTCTTACATAAACCCACCACACCTCATCCCCCAATAGACTCTTTCAAATGATCCCATGTATGCCATTGCAAATAGGTTATCCAACCTTGAAGTTGCTACTTTAGGAACCAAGGTCTCATTGTCCTATAAGAAAATCTATAATGAGCCTATCCACCCATCCATACCAATTAAACCATATCCTCTACACTAGGAACTGTTAAAATTCACTAAGTTTAACAACAAAGAGGATCCTCAATAGCACCTTTGTCCCTTTAAACATTTATGTTATCTTATTGCACACAATCAAGACTTGATGCTCCACACTTTCTCATCTCCTTAGCTAGTCATGAATTAGACTAGTCTAATAACATCCTCAATATTCAATATTCTCATTCTCCCAACACGGACATTTATTTCTAGAAAAATTTTGGATTAACATTGTAAAAAATATCCATCAATGATCTATACACCATCCAAAAATTTTAAGAGGAATCCATTACAGATTTCATCACATGATGACACCTCACTATAAACCAATTATCTTTTCATCTTCCATAAGTTTATCTCATCGATCTCTTCTCACATTAATGTGCAAAGCATATATCTTTAACATTACAATTTCAATCATTCTGAACATTTGATGATGCCTTCACCATGACCCGCAAACTTGAGGCACATGCCCTTTAGTAGTGCCATTTAAAACTAAAATCAAATAAACCCAAACAAAAATTTACTAAACCATCCACACCAAATGAAAAACCAAAGGAAACAACTAGTGTTGTAGTTGTTAAATCATCTCCTTCATCTACATCTAGTAAATGGACTCAACAACAAATCACTCAACTAATGCCTAACTACACTCCACTTAGGGAGTCGTATAATATAATATTTGAAAAACTAATAGTAGTAAACCTTATCACACTTCCTCATATCCGACCGATTGATGAGTCAAGACCGAAACATGTATGGTATCGTGAAGACCATTACTATAAGTATCACCAAGTATGAGGTCACGACATAAAAATATGTCATACTTTCAAGGATTTGGTCCAAAGACTCATTGATCAAGGTGATCTTCAAGTTGAAAATCCAAACACTTCATCCAATCAACCACTCAACATTTTCAAGAAAAATTTCCCAAATCATACATCCACAAGTCAAGCTACCAATTCTATTACAACCCAGAACCTAACACTCATATTATAAACACCCTGAATGTTGTCGATCAGAACCTATCCCATCCAAAATTTCATCATTGATCACATCCATTCCCTTTGATATCCTCCCTACATCTGTTATACCTACATCCATATGTTTATCCCCATATCTATAGCTACCACAACCCCACTAAAAATATATCATTTATGCCCTTAGAGACATTCATGAAGAAACCATTTTAGCCTATTTATACATCTAGCATTAGCCCTTCATTAAATTCCTTATCCACCTCATCATTTACTTCATCCATTCCAATAGGCTTGACCACCTCACCTATATCTATTCCAACCTTACCCGTCATAACATATGTGGAACCTATATTGGTTCTTCCTCCCAATCCCTTACCCACATCAACTATTGTGGTTACATCTGCACCACCTTCTTATTTCACCCCAACTTCATCATTTAAGGAATGTTTAAAAGAACTTTACCTTGTAATGACCTCAAATATTCCCTACATGTCATCAAAACAATCCCCTCAATCCTATCCTTCTCTATATCACCTCACACAAATGTTGTTCTTGTAGACACCAAAATTGGGTCATAATTCCATTAAAACCCCTTTAATTAAATTAAACATATCCTACCCATTCATATCCCTTAGTGCATATGTTAATTAAATTAATTATCTTAATTAAATTAATTAATATCCTCACTTAGCCACATCACCTAGCAAAATCACCTAGCCACCTCACTCAAATGACCCACTCAAGCCTCATTAATGACCTAAGACCAAGTCTAAAATTATCCTAACCAAATAGGAATTATTCTAAACCTAGAATTAACTCCTAATGACAAACATCAAAGGAATATTACTCATCCTTTCGTCATCTATCACTCAATACTCGGATGAAGATTAGAGACCATGCCAAAAATAGTAATAATCAGGCTATTTTTGGCCAACCTAGATATTCCCACCTTGACCGACATTGATTATATCTCAACCGACGCCGTAACCTAACCATCATTGGTTATGTTAAATACATTTCAAAAGCCTTTTCCTAGGTTGGTCATTTGATTCAAGATATCATGTGAATAGAGGCTTTGAACACTACAAATTTTGAAGCACTCGGAAAAGGAAAATATACAAAAGCTATACCAAAACCATTGGAATTCATCATCTTATTCAATATCCAGATCACTGCCATCACTATCCTCATCACATGTATTCTTAAAACCTACTCTTCAGTAAGTACCTAATATATCTTCATTTATTTCTGTTTTATTCCAGTAAGATTTATTATTCAGCTCAATAATTTATCTTTCTCCACATCCGTACACTCCCTTCCTCCTACCAACCTATCACCCTACCATACCCGACCCTTTCACCTAGTTTTATCCTCTTTTAATCATCTTTGAGCCTCCAAGGCCATTTTACAACCTTACCCTCACCATTTCCAACCTCTGTGCAATCATAGAGAGTTTGAAAATAAGTTTTAAGTCCTTTTTACTAATTTACCCTACCAACGTTGGTTAGCCACCCAACATCGGTCATTTTTCCTAACCGACATTTTTCATATAGTTGAAGTCAGGTCATTGTGTCTAACAATATAACACGACTAGTGAGCCTAATACATATATCCTAACAACCCATAATAACTTGTAACCTTTATCAGACCCTATCCATAGCCTTTACTAGACACTCATGACTTAATATCATCCCATCACCTAACCTATTTTGACCTCAAAAATATTTTGAACAAATTTTCACATTGTTTTGGAAGAGATACCCAAATCATTTCAATTACAATAGGATCTTTATTTCATGTATCTTTTGAATAACATTAATACTATTATATAAACTAGATTGATAGCATGTGCAGGAAGCATCACACTTCCTAGATCTAGCTTCCGCTAGGTAGTCCACTCATTTTTTTGTTTAACTCTATTTGGTGGTATTGATTTTGCATTTACAGGTAGTTCCTCCTAGACAAAAGGGAGCTCTCGTAGTAAACTAATATTAGGAAATCGAGAATGCATGAACAACCTTCAACTAACATCACAAACAGGTATTCCTCCTTGGCCTTCAACCCTTATCTATTTCATTAATTTGTTAAGAATCCAATGAAACATTTTGGCATGCCCGGTGGGACCCATCTAGGGTTCCTTACATTTATTCATTCTTAGGGAACTGTTGTATGTTTGTTTCTTTTCAAAAGGAAGTTAACATTAAATTCTCTCCCTGGAAATATTCTCTTTCTTCTATTTGTCTCAGTGACATTTGTATTTCAGGACTAAAAAGAATCATTCTTTTTCTTCTTACATTTTCATTAGTGAAAGTCATTCTCTTTCCTATTCACTCTTTGTTTACATTGAATATCACATTTCAATTTGGGTTCTAAAATACTTACATTTCATACTTCTATGCTTGCATTTTTAGCTCAAATTAAAACGAGGAAACTTATATCTGGAAGTCATGCCCAACCGATGGTTGACATAATTGAATCATAGAGAAATTTCTCTTCTCTCTCTTTTCCAAACTGCACAAATATAAATTTACACATCTTCTTAAACAACAACTTACCTGGAAGAAGTTGTCAACAATCACATGATGAGGGGATTGATAGTGGGCTCTCAACTAGTTTCTATGTCCAGTATTTAACTTAGAGAAAGGACTTACCTAGCCAAAACATAACCTGAAACCACCCTTATATCTTTCCTCTTCATAGGACACCTTTCCAACAAAAAACATTGTTCTGTTCACAAGTTAGTCTTAAATAACATAAGCTAAAACATAAAAATTCACTTATAGGATTTCATGTTTTTCTTAGCTTTTTCTTGCATTGTGTTTTGATTTGTGAGGTCACATTCTTCATTTTATTCTTCCTTTCACACTCTTTCATCATAGTTGGTGTATTCCGATTGTTTCTAAGTGTGTCAGGGTCCATTACTATCATACTCAGGTTTCTAGGTTGATATTCCATCTGACTTAATTCACAAAATCAATTTTTCTTCATTTTTTTTCAAATTTCACAATGACCGGTGTCAATCTAGAAACTTTCATTGGTTTACATATGACTGACCTTGGTTTACCTAACCATTGTCGGTTTCTATATTTTTGGTCAATTTTACCAAAAACAACACTCATCACATCTTTTATTCTTTTTGAAGTTCTCAGGACATCATCATACCCCCAAAATTTTAAAATCACAGTCAAATACAACTTTTTACTTCATTTTCATTAGTTTTTGCCTCATTTCAAAACTGTTGATTTCCCACATTAATCAGCTAGCGGTCACCCTAACCGAAATTTATTAACCTAACTATCGTTGGTGCCTTTGTTTTAATTTTTAATTTAAAAAATGACTAATTTCACCTCCTGGAATTTATTTTTCTCCTTATTTTTAATTTTTAATTAAAATAGCGACCAGTTTCACCTCCTAGAATTTATTTTTTCTCCATTTCTATTATTTTTCTATGTCATTTACAAAGAAAACATTACTAGGTTTACATTAAATCACATGGTTTTGACCCATAACCAAGCTAACGTTCTTTGTGTTTTATGCTAGCCTTCAGCCACTTCCGCCTAGCCCATCGCCGCCTTCCATCCTATTACCTATGGATCCAACTCAGCCCATTACTATTAGTACTGTGACAAGGAGTTCACAAGACTCCTTGACCAGAATCCTATTGCCCTACAACACTATCTTGCCCACTCATCTACCTAGGACTCATCAAGACAGTTGGTATAAGGCATGCCTATGAGTGTCCCTCCCCCCTCACCCCCACTTCCATGTCAGCTACCACTAGCTTGGAACTACCTTCATCCACCTTACCACCTGTGGTGTCTCAACTGGACCCCACATCCTCTATAACTGCTGCACCTATGACATATGTCACACCCGTGGTGTCAACTATTCCTTCGTCACCCACCTTGAGCATAGCCCCATATGTACCCTTTACCTCATATGTACCAGTTGCATCACAACCACCCATGGTGTCGATAACCCATACCCCATTCCACAACCTCGTCCATTCCATCATGTAGTCCCTACCCTCAATTAACGAAGAGTCACTATGACTACCCCACCTAGTTATACATATAACTAACAAACCCTAATCTCATCTATTGCCTATTTAGAATACATTCCTCTTGGATCTACTCCCCTTCACTATTATCATACTCTGCACCACCATATATTGGGATTTCTTCCACATCATACATTCATCATCAACCTCCTTATACTATAGGGGGTGCCCAATCATCACAACCCACCAACAACCTTATTAAAATGATGATGGAAAAGATGCAAACATTAGAAGCATCGTTTTGGCTCTCGCAACTCCTTAACCTATAATGAAATCTATAATGAGCCCATCCATCCATCTATTCCCATTCACCCATACCCGAGCACTAAGAAATGCCCAAATTTAATTGGTTTAATAGTAAAGAAAACCTGCAACAACACTTTCGGTCTTTCAAACATGGGTGTTACCTAATCGCCCACGATGATGCATTACTCCTATGAACATTCCCCATGTCCTTAACAAGACTGGTGTTAGACTAGTATAGTGGTTTGCCTCGACATTCCATTTAATCATTAAATCAAGTGTCTCAAGCCTTCCTAGACCATTTTTCAATCAATATCATCAAGAAGATCACTATGATGACTTGTACTCAACTCGACAATACGACAACGAGTCTATCACTGATTTTGTCACTCGTTGGTGGAGCCTCATCAACCAGCTAACATTCCAGTTACCTCAAACCAAGCTTATAGATTTGTTCACTAGAGCTTGTGCTAGGTGTATCTCACTAAATATGTTAGTAAAAACCTTCTCTGTACCTACGAGGAAGCATTTACCATGGCACAAAAACTAGAAATTCATGACATTGAAGAGAATAAAATTAAATTATGTAACAAAAATTTTGTATTTAAATCAAATGATGCTTCTTCATCTTTAAAATCCAAAAAAATTCTTCAAAAGCCAAAGGATCTGCCAACATGGTAGTTTTAAAGGCTGGCCCATCTCATCCCTCTAATCAATTGAAACCTACCTCCAACCTTTCTCCCATTCAAACTTTTCAGTTCAAATGAGAGCAATGAAAATACACTCCAATTGGGGAGCCTTATTCTTCAGTATTAGAAAAATTCTTAAGGTTGGAGCCATTGCTCTTCCACCCATAAAACCACATACTAGTTTTGAACCCGCTTGTCCTATGCCGACATGGTACAAGGAACATGACTATTGTAACTATCATCACGTAAAAGGCCACAACAATGGTAATTGTATAACCTTCAAGAACATTATCTAGGAAATGTTAGATAATGGATATCTCATCCTGGACAACCCAAACGAACCTGAAAATCGGAATTTTTATATCTTCTAGAATTCTTTCCCTAACCATACTCCATCATCAAACCAAATTGGAGAACCTTCAACTAATGAAATTAATGTCCATGAGGTCCATGTTGTGTTTGACACTATACCAGCCCTTCTGTAATTTCCTCCTATCCCCTCTATTGAGGAGATTCTAACACGAGCTCCTCTACCCATAGAGGAGCCTACTTCCTCTACTCCTTCACCCACAGAGGAGTCCCTTCACCCACGGAGGAGTCCACAACTTCCACCAATTCCATTTCACCACTTACCTCGCAACCTAATGAAAAACCTATGGTATTAACTCTCCTACCCACAAGAGAGTCATATTTTCTTTATTTTCCGTCAAAAAGGAAAATACCTCATCCTAGTTGTTATCTACCCTAACCGTAAGGGATCCTTTAGATGTACCATTTCCTGTTGGGGAAACTTCCCCATTAGCATTCCAGAATCCCATTGATATGCTCTCATCTCTCTTACCCACAAAGTCCAAAGCTAACCAGTTCCCTGTCTCATAGACATATTTTACAGGGATTTCTACTAAGCCAATGTCATCTTCTCTTACAATAGTTCCATTTTCATGCTTGGCTGACCACTTGGATTACGTTGATAATTCCATGCTTTGGGGATGCCTTCAGCTACCCTTTTCAACCCAAATGAAAATGTCTCCTACGAGATACTACCATGATCTATCCAAAGGTATTTCAAGGAACCCAATCAACCATGACCATTCCTATTGAAATGACCTCTTCTTCATCACCCTCACCTACATCCAAACCTTTACCAATAACTAAACATGTTCCTATGCCTAAGAACCTACTTGTATCCACACCTTCCCCTACATCCAGACCCATCACTACCTTGGGTGTCATGCCGACATCAAGCCTAGTCCACCCACCCATCAAGTTGGATTTAGCCACATCTTCCCAAGCTCGCGCAAAAACCAATCCTCCACCTAAAAGGAAGACCCAACCTTTTAGGTTGTACACACTAGTTTCACCCACCACAACTTTTTCACCTTCACCCCTTTAGTCGTCTACAGGCCTCACCCATCAACCTTGGCCAAGAAACCACCTATCCAAGGAAAAAAAAATTCTGCATCCCGCCTCTTCATCACAATCCTTTATTACACCCAACCTATCAACACAACGTACACCTTCGTCGTTACCCGCATCTTTCTTACCACCTATACCCCCACCACTTATAGTAACAACATCAGTACCTATGATATTTCCTTCTCTTCAACCCATACCTTCTACCTTGCCTCTGCCAACAACCTTCACCATACCTCCTTTATCACCTTGGCTAACTCATCCTTTGCCACCATTCATTTTCCCTCTACATCATGTATACCTCCTTCACCTTTACCTAGGAAGGTGCAACCTAAATTGAAAAACCCACTACCCTCCAAGGAGGTAGTTAAGCCTACAACACCTTCTATCGCTAGTTCATCTACTACACCTCTACTAAAGAAGGTACATCCCAAGCCTAAAACAATACCACCTACCAAACTAGTGGTCAAACCTATCCCATCTCCAATTCCACCTCCTGTAGTACCTCACACATCACAATCACCTACACTTCAATCCAGACCCACACTCACCTCACATTGTGATCCATTGGCAGGGTCTTACGCCAACATTCTAGCTAACCTTTTAGAGACTTTTGTCATCACATTGCTGCCCCTTAGACCTTACGACCCACTCAAGCCCAAACCAAAAGGGTTTGACGATACTAAAATTTACACCTACCATCGTGTGCCAGGACATGATGTAGAAAATTATAAGGCTCTAAAACCATTCTTCTCCAACTTTTTCCTCCTGAACAAAACTTTGATGATGATGATCTTCTAGATGAGGACCCATTTCCACCTCCACCTATCACTACACATCCTCACCCACTACCTATTCAACAACCTGCACCACCACCTCCACAACCATTTTATCTACCTCCAAAATTTGAGATCAATATGGTCCATATAGGAGAACTAGCAAAAACGCCACCAAAATGCTAGTGCACCCTACTCATTTTGCAAGGTTCTTACCCCACACTAGGTTTTTTTCCATCATGTCATTATACTTTTCTTGACACACCTTCTCCATCCACCTCTCTTCCTCGATTAACATGATCTAAGTTTCCACTCATGCCCAAAAAGAAAAAGGAAAGGAGAAAGCAACTATCCCGTCCCACCAATATTGTACCCAAAATACTATCTACACTTGCCTTAAAAATAACCATTCAGGGACCCACATATATTATTTCTAATGGGGTCTCCCATCGTAAAATGATAAAAAAATTACACCAATCCCCTATAAAAATGTCTTTGTACAACCTCGTTAAAACTTCGAATCCCATCGATAAGCCGTCATGGAAGTTCTACAATCAATTGAGGTTTTACCTAATGACTCGGCACTGTGGGTCTCCATTCTCACCCATCACCATGTAGCTTCTCTCACCAATTAATCACCTTCCTCTACACTCGCCACTACTCACCAAATAGCTGCTCTCGGTTTCTCGATGAAGAGATTATACCTCTCTAATAAGATGATCCTGATCCTATCATTTGCATCTTAGTTTATATCTATAATATATGTGTTCGACGTGTTATGATCAATGGTGGTGTCAACATCAACATCATCTCCTCCTACACGTATAATAAAATGAACATCCCTTCAAATTTCATGTATAATAACCTAGTTATGTTGCATTCATTCATTGACACCATCACTTCCACTCTCGGCACCATCATCCTCCACGTTTGTGTGGGCCCCTATACAATTACAAGATACTATTATATTTCTTAGAGGAAGAGTTTGAGTATAACATGTTGCTTGACCAACCTTGGATCTATGTCATGGGTTATGTTCCTTTAACCTTACATCGTTATGTAAAATTTGAACATAAAGGACATAACTATACCATCCCCGCATACCCTTTACCATTCAAAACCTATAACATGTTGTATCGGCCTAATGATGTCCTTATACCAATTAAGGCATCTACCACTTTTTCCACTTCTCCTTCACCCATAGACCCATCCATCGATGTTGCTACTACCTTTTCTACACCTACCTCCTCTATTCCCACTACCGTCATAGCCTCTATAGCTGACCCATCTACTAACCCTTCTACTTCTCAACTGACCAATGCTTCTTCTTCCCAATCACCTAGTGATTCATCTATTCCCACTACCCATATACCAACTACCGATCCCTTAGAAGGTGTTTTTCAACGTCTCACTCTGGGGGAGTACCACCTGTACAACATCAACACATTCCTTACTCCTCAAGAGTATGGTAACCTTTGCCAACATCCTCGCTATGATCACCACGTAGGAGAGGTTTTCCCTTATGGTCCTCCCCACCTTTGTACAAACTTAACCTATGGGGACTTGATACTTCTACCTACTCACCCGAGCCACCTTCCCAAACACAACCATTTTCTTCTGACCTTCAATCCCTCACCAACCACCACTTCACCCACACTTTCCTCCACCATTGTGCATGGAAAGGATTTGGCTTTGGGTTCTATGAACAAGGCCACCATACTTTCATCCCATGTACCACATGTAAACATAGCAACCGTAGTGGTATTGGATTTTCCAAACCATCTTCCAAGAAATCCCCGTAAAACTTATTGAGGACAATAGACCTTACTCATCCCATCTACTAGCTTCACCACCATCACCACAGATTCTATGGATCTATAATCCATTCCTCCTAACTTTATTTTTCGTAAACACCATTTCCCTAGGACCTCTGACTTATCAATGTGATGACAAGGCTTTCTCTTCCCTTCCCTTCTTGTATCCTAACATGATCGATGACGATATAACTTCTATTAACGTCATTCAATTTCACAACAATGAGTCTATTATCACCTATATTGGTGTGGAGGATTCTTATATTCATTGGTCATTTCCTTCTTAAATGTAAAACATGTTAAATGAATCAACCATCGAAATCAATATTAACATTCAGGATGGCCCCACATTCTAAAGATAGGAAAATCTTTAGACACTACTAAACAAGAAGCTTTTACCTTACTTCTCTCGAGATTGTAGCATTGATTTTTCTCTATCCTACACTGATATGACCGGTATTGACCCAAACAATGTGGTCCATAATATCATAACCATTCTTGAAGCCAATCCCGTAAAACAGAAGCTGAAAAAAATGCATCCTTGCATTTCCCTTCTTGTCAAAGAATAACTTTAGCACCTTCTCTCAGTTTCCTTCATCCTACCCATTGATTATCCCTAATGGATCTCTAACATTATTCCTATCACAAAAGTTACAGGAGGACTCCACATATGCATGAATTTCCATGACCTTAATTTAGCCTTCCCTAAAGACAACTTTCCTCTACCTAGTATAGACCAACTAGTTAATATCACTACCAACCATGAGATGCTATCACTCATGGAAGGATTCTTGGGTTATAACAAAATATTACTTTCCATGGAATATAATTAAAAAAACACCATCATCACTCCTTGGGGGACCTTCTGGTATTGAGTCATGCCCTTTGGTCTTAAAAATGTTGGTGCTACATATCAGTGGGCTATGACTTATGTCTTTCATGACATTATGCATCGCATATTGGAATATTATGTAGAAAACCTTCTTTCCATATCCAAACATCGAGTTGAACACGTTACAGTCCTTAAGGTCATTTTCACTGTCTCATCATATTGTGTTCACATTCAACCTAAGAAGTGTGTCTTCACTGTCCTCTCAAGAAAAATCCTTGGTTTTATTGTTTCTTTGTGTGGCATAGAAGTCAATCTCACTAAAATAAAGGATATTCTCAAAATTCATCCACATACTAACCTTCACCAACTGCATTGTTTGCAAAGGCAAGTTGCGGTCTATTTGTTGTTTTATTTCATATTTTTCTAACTATTGTCACCCCTTTCATCATCTCCTAAAAAGGATGTCTCCTTCAAATGGGATGATGAATGCCACCAAACCTTTGAGGCCTTAAAAAACACCTCCTCCAACCACCTTTACTCTTTCCTCCTAGGGATTACTAACCATTTTACCGTTACATTTCTGCTACGGATCATTCCTTGGGAGCCATGCTCACTCATCGCGATGAGTAACATAAGGAGAAAATAGTTTATTATATAAGTTACACACTTTTCAATTATGAAAAAGATACACCCATGCTAAAAACATTTTCTTATCCATAGTTTTTGTCACTACTAAACTTCGCCGTTACCTAATTAACCATTAAACTTTTGTTATCACCAAAACAAATTGCTTACATTACATGTACACTAATCGCTACCAATATCAACGTGTTACACATTTTTTCATGCTTCTTGCAAAAATAGAGCTTGAATTCACTCATCAAAAATCTATCAAATTCTAAACTATCATTGATCGACATGCAAAACACCTCTCTCGGAGATCAGTCCTCTAACTTTGATTTCCCAAAAATCCATCGATACCCTCTCTTTGATGATATCATTTACCACATGACCTTATTCTTTAATAGTTCCAAATGTCAATGTGGAGGTGGTGTTGGAGTTATCCTCATTCCTTTCGATGGCGAGCCCATGTCGCTATCTTTCAAATTAGATTTTAAATGTACTAACCATATTGCCAAATATGCAACACTTGTATTAGGCCTTCAAACTGCCATTTCCTTATAAGTTAAATCAATTAATATCTTTGGTGACTCATAAATGGTTGTAAATAAAGTTAATGGTATATACCAATGTCATAATGAAATACTTCAAAAGTATAAGCATCATGTAGACATACGTTTGACTACATTTGACCGCTATGAACTTCAAAATACTCTCTATTCCACTAAAAATTTGCGGATACCATGGTCTTTCTTACTTCTCGGATACTTGCTTCACCCTCGACTCAAAAATCTTTATCACAATATGAAGGCTGCAATCACCTTCCTATCTATTTCAAGATGTAAACCTTGTTGGAACAATTCAACTCCGACCCATGTGACCTTTGGTATGAGTCATTTATTGATTACCTTTCCCTTTCAATTCTACCTCAGAGACCTTACTTGCAACGGAAAATGCAACTTTCTCAAAGGTGTCTCTCAGTATGTCATAATGGGATGCCTTCTTTATAAACATGGCTTTGACAATATCATCTTACAATGCCTTACCAATTCTGAAGTTTGTTACACCATCAATGAAGTTCATGACATAATTTTTGGAGGTCACTTCATTGGTTTAGCTATCTCTAAATGAATTCTCCACCTAGGCTATTATAGATAAACCTTAAACCAAGATTTTTGTGATTATGTCAAACATTGTGTGAAGTGCCAGCAACATGCTAGTCTTCATCACATGCCTATTCATGCCTTACAGTTGCACGAGACCTTTGGCCTTTCTCTCAATGGGGTTTGGATCTTGTTGGAGAAATCAATCCCCATTCTTCATAGTGCCATCAATGGATTATTACCACTACTGAATACTACACTAAATGGGTAGAATCCATACCTCTTATTTCAAAAAATGATGAGAAAAGATGTGGATGCATCAATAATCACATCATTTGTCACTTTGGTGTTCCCCATCGTCTCATCACCGATAATGGAAAATATATCAAAAACAAAAATCTATGGAAGCTTTGTAATGCCTTTGGAATTCAACTCGTTTTTTCTTTATCCTACTACCATCAAACAAATGGCCAAGTAGAATCAACCAATAAAATATTGAAAAAAATTCTTATGAAATTTTTGGATGATACTGGAAAGGATTGGCATACGTACATTCCTTTTTCCTTATGGGCTTATCACACTAGTATTTGTACATTAACTTCTGCCACACCTTTCTCTCTATTCTATGATACGAGAGGTTGTTCTACCTATTGAAGTCTAGATTTTGTCTCTTTTATCTCACTTAAGGATATGCTCAACAATGATGAATTTCGCTAAGACCATTTGGCACAACTCGAGTTATTGGAAAATTCCAACTTAATGCTCTCGATCATCTCTAAATCTAACAAAAATGTATCAAATGTGCCTATGAAAAATGTGTCCATGAATGAACCTTCCAAGTAGGCGACCATGTCCTGAAAGAGAATTAACATGTAACAAAAGAGGAAAAAAAGTAAACAGGAATTTTTCTTCTAATTGGCTTGGACCTTATATCATTAGTCACACCTATGGATTGGATGCTTATCATTTGTCTTCACTCAAAGGTAAACCTGAACCTGAACCCTCAATGCCTTGCATATTTGACCATTCTACTATTGAATTAAGTCCTATATCACCTCTTGTCTATTCAACGCTCATCCCTTGAGCACCATTCACCTTCCATTCTACCTATTTTAAGGATCAACGACTAAACCAAGATCATGTGATTACCCATTACCTTTCAAACTTGTCTTCAATATGAGTACCATGACTCTACTCATGGCATGATTCTCATGGATACTTTTCATATTTTTCAAGATGGAATCCCATGGTCATTCATCACCTAAAACATCTCTATAATAGTTAAACTCTGTACTTTATTTTTGTCTTAAAAATAAGAGCCTATTTTTCTCCATATTATTTTCCATGACTTAAAATTCCAAAAGTAAAACAATTTCAAAAGTAAAATGGGATTCAACTCCTTCACTAAAACTTCTATAAAAAATATGACTCCCTTAAAAAGGACATCTACACATTCTATTGCACTGCTATAAATCGACTGCTCCCTCGAAGGACAACTATACGAATCCAACTATATTGTACTTAGTCTATCATCAAAAGAAGACTATTCTTGCAAAAACTAAAATAAAAATATTCTAAAGCTTCCCGCATTGATCAACTTCATGAATACCTCAAGGAAAAAATCTACTCATCCCACATAGACTTCCCACATCATTCATTCTATCAAAAATGAAAATAAGAGAAAAAGTAAAAAGAAAAATATTAACGTTTTCATCACGGACTTGAGTATTGTGATCTTGGGTCTCTTTCTAATTCATCATGTTGTCTCACACTAGGTTACACTAAAACCAACATACTTTCACCTTATCACCTTTTCACCCTAATTTCCTACCCGCTCAAGGGATGTGCCACAAATGCAACATTTCATGATCATGTGACTTTCTTCACCTTTAGAATATTCAATCATGCAAAGTGCCTTTAGGGTCTTACATTCATAAGCCCATCTTAGGTATGACAAACTCATTTTGGTTCTTACAAATTAGGTGGCTCTTTTGGTCACCTCTTACCCTTCACCTTTTTCATTACTCGTTGATTATCCTATACATGACCAAGCCTTCGACACCTCAATTTAACCACACCTCAATGACCTCAATTCACCCCTGCCTTCATGACCTAGACTCAATCATGCCTAAGTGACCTAAACTCAACCATACCTAACTGACCTAGAATCAACCATGCCTAAAACCTACCAACCCATTCCTCTACCTCATCATATTCTTCCCTAGCTTATGGGAGAACTACATCATCCCGAGGCCCCTTTTCACCGGGGATATGTAGGCAACACTCTAAGGGCATGGGGCCCTTGGAGGTTAGCTCAGACATTCTTTACCCTAACCAATTTTCCCCCACTTTTTTATTTACATTCTACCATTAGTTAGTTTCCATCTTCTACATTACTTGGAAATTAAACAAACATACAAGTATATAACATGTATACTTACCTATTTCTTACATCATCATATCATACATTAATCATTTCACATTTCCATAATATCAAATATTTTGGAAATTTACACCATAACATACATATTCATCATCATTTATTTTTCCATGTTACCAATAAATTGGAAATTAAATCAAAACCAAAACCTAACTCCACCATGCCTAACTAACCTAACTCAAACATGCCTATACCTAACTCCATCATGCCTACATGACCTTGACTCAATCATGCCTAATTCACCTAGTTTCCATCACATACACAATAACAATGAAAATTCAAATGTAAGTACATCATCCATACCATAAATATCATCATCTATAACAATAAGAACATTTGTGTATCAATAAAAATATACACAATTACAAATAAATATTCAGCATCTCAAAACTCTCATATACATCCTCACTATCTTCATGGCATGCATGTCGGTATAAAATAAAAATCTCAAAACCCTCATATACATCCTCACTATCATTGGTACATAGGCTGATATATACAAAAATCACTACACCGACCATATTAGGTGACTGATAATCACTCCACTTGGTATCCATGCATGTCTCTTCTATCTCTTCCTCCTCTCCTCTAGCCCAACGACCTGTAAGCATCTCTCCACCTAGCATGGGTCTCGGTATAATCTCTACCTACCCCTCACCTAGGACTAGCCTCCATGAACTCATAGCCTTTCCTTGACCCTACCTCTAGGCTCATTGTCCCTCGTGCTCTCTAAACTATAAGTGTGGGATCTAGTCCTCTCACTCACTTCATGTTGTGCCTTGTACTCAACATAGGAGGGACATCTATCCCGGTGGTCGTCAGATGATCCTGGTAATAATGTGCCTTGTTCAAGGAATCCCTAAACCTCACCATCAACACTATCTGAGGTGGTGCCATAGGTCTCACAACAACCTGTGAGCTTTGACCTACTAATACTAGCCTTAGACCCTATACATGTGATCCCTATCCTCCTCCCTGTACCATGGGACCCTATCCTCGCCACAATTTCATGTAGTGTGGGACCCTATCCCTGAGTCTATGGATGTTCTTATGCTACAACCTAGGCTTGTAATGCCACAACCTTATCCTTTTCGGTGGCCTATTGGCCTTGCAAAATTGCTACTTGTTCCTGTAAGGTGGCTACCTGTCCCAAATCTCCATCTCCACCTATGCGAGTGCCGGTCCCTATGCTACCTATGCCTGTAAGGCCACCACCTAAGCCTGTAAAATGGAACAATGTGCCTATGAACTAGTAAGTTTCCCCTGTAAAGTTGTAATATGGGCCTAAAGGGAAACCACTTGACCCTTTTCCCTCTGCACTATGATGGTGGCTAAGTCTGGCTTCCCTGGCCTCATTGGTGTTGCCCATAGTTGTGCTACCCACCACTACCTATATCTATCGGTGACCCCAACATCATCAATCCACCTATCCACCGTCTACTCCTCCTACCCTATTGGCACATTCGGTCATGGTGGAGACATAGGTCTCTCTATGTCATCTCTCCTATATTGTGGGAAAGGTGGAGGCATGTCCTTTGATAGCCCAAATTGCCATTTGGCCCTGTCAACAGTATTATCTTGTTCTCACTAAAGCACGACACCCCTAAATCCACCTTAGCAATTGTAACTCCTCTAACTCCTCCTTTATGTCCCTATATGAGGGATAACCAACATATGGCCTCTAAAAATATCAAAACCTGAGATTCCCTCTAACAACCGCCTATAATATAAAACATCATGTGTGGCCCTAGCCACCCAAGTGCTTCCCACCAACTAGTACCCACCATCTATATCCAACTTTGACCAAGCCACCCCCGAACTAATCATGTCGGGGAAAACCAACTAGATGTACACATACAATGTGCTCATATTCCCAACAATGTAGAATAAAGGTGCAACACAAACTACCACCACAATCTCCCATAGGCCCATATCTCCCTATATAACTACACCAAGAATGTGGGTTCCCATGAAAAAATATCCTCTCCTCCATCATATCTTGGATCACTCCCATCAATTCTCATGGGAATCTCCCACCCTCAACATTTGGTAAGGCAAAACAACATACCACCTCCATCATCAAAACAACCAACCTCGTATCCTGAGGATAAGCCACATACATGTCTCCATAACTAAGGCTCATGATATGGTACCTCAACTCACCCATTACCTCCCCAAACATAGCCACTATAGGCTCTACTGATGCCTCTAAAGAAATAGAATACACTCGCTCACCAATAATCAGTATCTGCAAGATCCTATATACATCCTCTAGGGTTATAGTCATCTCACCCATCGGTAAATGAAAAGTGTTGGTCGCTGAATCCCATCTATTGATGAGTGTAACTATAAAAATAGGATCTCATGGTATATGCCTATAATGGTGGATCCCAATCAGTCCAACATCCATCATATACTCCCACTCCTCTACAATTACACTAGACCGCATCATTACCAACATAGGTGGTACTCTATCTCGTATCTGCAAATGGTCCCTAGCCTACATCCAACAAGCCATAACATTCTTAAGACCTAACTACCTCCAATTACCTATTAACCCCAAAACCATACCCAACCAAACCAATCATGATTACCCCATTTACCTAATTCACCTACAAGCCTACTACCCTTTACAATCATGACCCATCATCTTAACATTATTGAACCTACTTACCTATTTTATCCCATCAAACTAGCATTTTACCCTCATCCCCCTAACAACACTCTTCATTTACCCCTTCCCACCTATTTTCCTTTCATACCTATCCCTTCTTACCCCTATTCCTCCTTCACCCTAACCAGCACTTTGATCCACCCTGACCATCACCAGCTTTTCTTGACCGACATCCTGCTCCATTTAATTGGTGTCGGTCACCTCAATCTGACCGATGTCGGCCAAAGTTGGTTGTTGTCACTAAACCTAGATTGACGTTGGTCTCTTTCATTAAAACAAAAATCAGAAACCCCCTCCCCCATTTCTTAAAAATTGGAAAAAACAACTTACAAACCTACTTAATCCCACCCACATCCACCCCACATTTATTTCTCACCCTACTTAGCATATATTTTAACATTCCCATTTTTAAGAATTTAGAAACAAGGGATTTGTTTTTAAATACATAATGTTCTCTATTCTAAATAATCATAATTTATAACACACATTCCATGCCAATCAATCTCATAACAGATAACCATATGTAGCTATAAATGACTCGATGAACTACCGATCTCTCATTTCATGACTCGGTTTCTAACCGATCTCTCATGTTAACTTAAAGTGTTGAATACAAAGTGTATACTAAGTATTCCTGGTTCTCTTACCCTATTCTAGGTATTGAGTGTTCTGTTTAAGAAACCTATCTGAATATTTGTTACCAATATTCATCTGAAATCCCATTTCTTAAACTAGGTGACATAGGACAATGCAACTAGTAGCTTGCGATAATTTGACCAAATATTTCCAACATACTATTCATGTTACTATTCCTAGATGACATACTCGTCAAATGGAGTACATCCTTCATCCAACTCTTCCGTTATCTAGAATGGTCGTCATCGACTTCACGTGGGTTCACTTGTTCAAGGTTTGACCCTAACCCAGGTTAGCAACATAAATCGGGATAGGGAACCATTCACAATGACTAAGGGTACATAGGCATACTCAATCGACCTAAGTTGATTGGATGTGTCTAGTTACCCTGAGCCATCGAGAGTCACTCCCTGTGCTAACTCATAATACTAATATGACCTAGAGTGAAACTAAGATCAAGTCCAAGTTTATGTAGACCTAGATGATCCAATACTGAAGGGTGTTGCAACATGTCAACTACAACATTGTATCCTCGTGAAGACCCTAGTCTTCATGAAGGTACAATTCTATAGTTGGTGTGTGCCAACATCTGATAGAATTACCCATCTCGGTGTACATATCCCATATGAGGGATTATTACTCTCTTATGTTTCATAATTAATGTTTGGTTACAGCTACACTGCTTTGAACCCTGAATTATTTTAGGTCCTAAGATTATCTTCCTAATTGAGTTGTTAATGTACTATATAAACCTATGATTGCTTTAGGTTCATTAACTTTTGATTAAAGTTCAGTTAATCAAACAGAAACAACAACCTCCATAATATTTACTTAGTATAACTCAACCATTCATAGTCTTTTTAAGATCCAAAATAGGTTCTATTATAATAGACTTCATAGAGATGAAGTCTAATTGATAAATGATCACATATACCATACATTTTTGTTTACCTATCATGGTATTACTCAAGATGAAGTGAACCTTCCTCATTCTTGTTAGGTGTTAGAAATTCATTATATCCTTATTCCATTACACAAGTCATCTTAGTTAAGTTATAATTTTCATTAACATCTTTTTACTAATCCAAAGAGGCTTAGATGAAATATTAACTAAGCATGCCAACTTAATAAGTTGCATTTCAGTAAGGAATATTGTAATTAAATCCCTTCCATCCAATTCATTCAATGCCAACTAAAATAAGGATCCAAACAATTAAGAAAGAGAACAAATGAAGAGAAGATTACACCTTTCCTTCTAATAATGCTCAAGAAGAATGACACACATATTTAAGTAACTCTTATCCTTTTCAATTCATCATGGTGAAATACACATTTTACAAGACCATACATTTTAGACATATTCATGTCAAACAACATCAAGATCAATAAAGAATACAAATTTTCTTCTTTTAATACATTTCAATAATGAATCATATTTCTTCATAAGAGATCTAGACTTTAAGTAACCAATACATCATAAAAGTTATTTCCTTCCTTTATCACTTACGAAGTCCATCTACAAAAATTGCTAGCATGGGTCAATTCATTGAACTGAGCATGATAAGCACTAAGCATTAAAATGATGTGCCTTCAACTAACTATTTCATAAAACAAACTCTACTTTTATGAAACAACAAGGCCAACAGATAGATAAATCATAAGAAATAACAATCATAAAAGGAAGAACAATATAACAACCAAATTAACATTTAGAAAGATCATGATATAATCATCTCTCCTCAGCAATTGTTTTCTTATAAAGAATTATATTAGATAAGTAACATTTCATCCTAATTACTTATCTCCTTCTATTAAAGGTACTTACTATTTATTTCTTATGTAATTCAATCTGAATTAGAAATAAAGACAACTGTGTTCAATGAAAATTTGTAAAATCCATGGAATTGGGGTAAGAATCTCTAAAGAAACCCCAAAGGCTTTTAACAATCTGATCAATGGACCATGTGATAAGAAATGAGCAAGGGTTTCTTCTTTGCATACATTAATTTGAAGTAAACAAGCAAACTAAGAAAATGAAACTAACCTCTATTCTTTGAAATCTTGAAATAATGAACCTAAGAGGATCTAAGCATTCAATTTGTGTTTTAAGAGAAAGAGATCTCCCCATTAATGGCTTCAAGGCCAATGGTTCTTCCCTTTTACTCCATATTTGTGCTATAAAATACAAAAGCAAATACTACTAGCTCAATGGAAGAAAATGAAATACAATCTAAAGCCTAAACAAAATACTATAATCTGTGCTAGGAAGAAGAGAGAATTCTTAGAAAATGAGGGAGGGGGTCTAGCCCTATTTATAGTTTTCCATTTGGGAAAATGGGAGATTTGGGTGCATGTGGGACAAATGCTAAAGTCCAAAAAGCACTTTTAGCAAGTCAAAGTATGATTTGACTATGTTTTAGAAGAGATTGACCATGGTTAGAGGGTAATTAATCTTACTTAGAGAGAAATTAGGTTTCTGAAGGGCTTAAAAGGCTTAATCAATCCAACAAAGTGGATTGATACTCCAGAGAGCTAATAAAGGTGGTAAAGAAGAGAATATTAGCCAAGAAGAGGTTATTATAACCTATTTAGTTAGTTTATAAGAGGAAATACGACCAACAAAGTGTCGTAAGGGGGAGTTAGATAGATCTAACTGATGAAGTGTCATAAATTTGCAAGGGAAGAATAGTTAGTGCAATATTAAGAATAATAGTGCATTGATCAAACTACAAGTGTCTACATTTTCCCCTCTTTGGGGTGATGTAAGCCATGTCACTTCAAAGAAAGTAGACAAATGCAAATGAGTAGAAAATTTTTAAAGGGGTAGAAGAAAAATTAATAGGATGAAGGATGAAGGATGCCCCCTCAAGTGTCGATGGGGTGATGAAGAAACTTGATCGGTGATTGAAAAAGAGAAAAATAAAAAGAAACGTGCACATAGAAGATGAGAAACAAGAAGAAAGAGGGATATTGAGCTATCCACAAATCAATTGCCATCAATATATAATCATCATAATGCTTAGAATCCTCCTCATTGGTCCTTATTAAAATGTGAGCATGTGACGGAAGCATAAAATGACATGAAAAGCCAAGATACAAACAATTGTCTTGTGCTAAAAATGACCAACTCCATGCAACATACACGAATGTAATGCAATACAAGAAATAAACAATATCTCCTAATAGGGAAATAAGTACAATCACACACGCTTAAACCAACAACATTCAAGATAGTTGCACAAATATTTTGTTATCAAGATGTATTCCCAAATGTTTTGATAAACAAGGGTGAAGAATGATGCCCTAGAAAGGTGTATTATGCAAGGAGAAATATGGAGGACACTTGGGTCCTATGAAAAAGTAATGTGCATGACGAAAATAGTACCAGGAAACTGATAGTGCTCTAGAGTACATACAAAGTAAGAACATAGCTTGTGCAAGTGATTGAAGATTTAGACGATGTGTGAGTTATTGTTTCAAAAATATTTGAAAATGTCAGTAGGATATGGGATGAGTGCCATGTGATAAACGACTTCAGCCATAGATGAATAGTTTACCAAGTTTTAACCTATCTCTGAGGCATTTCAATGTTTTTGGTTTTTAAAATGGTTTTACAATTTTTTCTTTTTAGATTTTTTTATCAATCAGAAGAATTTTAAAAGATCAAAGATCTTCTAAAAGTACATGTGAGGGTAATAGTGGGAAGGCAAGGCTATCAGAGAGCTAGAATATATTCCCACAAGAAGAAAGATGGGTCAGGAATAATTTCTTTTTAAATAAATTAATAAATAATTATCACGACCGGGAAAATAGATGAAAAATAGAGGAAAATATGGGAAAAGGCGCCTGAAAGGTTCATAAATTATTTTAGTGCGACGGAGAAGTAACCATAGGGTGGCATGAAGTGCCTTGTGAAAATGATTAAAAATAATTATTTTAATACAAAAAAATTATCGCGGTAGGTAGAAGAAAATTAGAATGATCATGGTAGAGAAAACATGCCCCAAGGGCATCACAACAGGTTAATGTACCCACCTGGGGTTGGTCAGTCAATCACGACCAATTCACTTTCTAATAGAGTTCTTGCAAAAAATTTACCACAAGCGAGAGCAATAGCCCTGGACTGAGATGGCGAGAATACTGAGCAAGAGGAGATGCGCAGATCACATCCAAGAGTTCATGCAGGACCCAACGGATGGACCCTATGTGAGTGGCCTATTCTTCCTAGTTAATTACAAATTTAATACATTTTTAGGGTTTTGATAAGGTAGGTAGGGCTGATTTTGACACATGCGCGTGGGCATATATGTCGGTTTGACAAGTAAGTACGTGCATGCATATTCATCAAAATAGATAGGGACGTATACGTGCATTTGTCCAAAATTGGATACACACATGTGTACCGTGTTGGGAAGGAAATTAGTGTTAGAGGGTGCTTCGCATCAAGGAAAAAATAGGCACGGGCACACATAGGCATCAAGGTAGGAATGTAGGTGTCACACTAGGCGTGTATGCATTCTGTGTGGCCTACGGCGAAGGGAGAAAACACCGGAGGGCACGTATACATCAGCAAGGGTGTGCAAGTGCCAAAAGGGGTGCGTAGGTGCTAGAAGGAAGGGGGAAAAACAACTTGTTTAGTAAAATAGCCAAGTATAGAAGAATATAGACTAGATTAGTGTAGAAGAAAAGAATAATTAGTAAGTTAGATGATTTAAAGAAGCATTTTTCCTTAGAAAAATAGATAGAAATAAGTAAGTGCCTAACACTTGTGTTGATTTTGTAGCGTATATTACCCATTCTTCAGACTCATGAGCACTATGGTTGGTTAGCAGTGATAGAGGCGTAGTTTGATGATGATGATAGAGTGACCCTAGAGAGCCTCCTATATGTTATGGGATTGACTCATGTGGTCGAGATGCCATAGATTACATTAGATCATGGCCTCTTGACAACCATAGCAAAGCGATGGCATAGTGAGAGTCAGTGTTTTCGGCTCCCGATCGGGAGATTACTATTACTCTAGAGGATGTATGGTGCATTATGCGGGTCTCGATTCAGGGTTAGATTATCCAGACTATGATCCACTAGCCCAACATTCAGCGATATATTGTAGAGTTGTTCGAGTCCTAATGATACCACGGTGTGGGATGTTTATCGAGTTATCATGACGCATCAATGATCCAGAGTGAGACCAAGCAGTGGTCTACATGATGGCCTTTTTCAGTGGAGTCTTACTCCCTAACAAAACCGGTGCTTCATTTCCACTCGAGACTCCTTGGAGTGATTCATGGTTTGGTAGAGGGAGAGACCTACTACTGGGCTCAGTGTATTTTAGCACATCTATACTAAGACCTTCACTTGATTACTTACTACCATCAGAAGATGGTAGGACTTGATCACTTGTTGTAGATTAGGCGTGGGACCAAATTTCCATTAGTCACCCCTTAGGTGTTTTGAGAGCTCGGGATCCCGATGAGCCTTCTACAATGGGTCAGTCCTGGCAAGGGATGATGTGTGACCATACATGGGGATGCATATCATTATCGGCATGATTTGGATGAGATGTGGTAGGCTTCCATGGTTTGGAGGCCCTATAGACATTTCCAGTGGCCCGAGGATGGTTTAGAGCTCGACACTGCCATAGTAGAGCACTTTATCTTAGGTAGTTGCAACTATATGTGGGAGTTATACAGGGTGGACCAATGCTTTAGAGGTAGTTTGGCATTACCCAGGATGTTCCTGGGCCAGACAGATGGTATGCTTGTAGGGCCCAAGAGCATTTTGATATGGGTCCATAGATCGCTCATGATAGAGCACTGGCCAGTTTTCGACAGGTGGTACCTACTATGTGGGTGCCACTGAGACATATTAGAGATCTAGGTACTACACCTGAGTATGGGCCATGGTATCATGGTGTGCTTCCATGCCGTTTGACTATTTCCAGAGTAGCGTATAATGCCGATGTGAGAGCCCCTCCAGTGGGGCCTCCTAGTGGTGGCGAGGGTGGAGTTATTGGTGGTGATGATAGCGATGACGATGATGATGATGATGGTGGTACTGATGCATATAGGTATGTCAGGGGTAGGGGACAGGGTCCAAGATCGCGAGTAGCCATGGGACAGGCCCTAGGCCTAGGCCAAGACAAATTTTCAAGGAAGTTGATATAGAGTTTGCCCAGGGGGAATTCTAGCAGAATATACACCCATCTCTAGCAGGTACTTCAAGAGTAGGGCCCACCACCTGATGTTCTAGAGGGTAGCAGAAATGGTAGGTAGTTATTTTCCCTTGAGAAGTGCTTACAAGTAGCTATGGCTATCTAGTTACAGGTGGCTAGAGAGAGAGAGATGTTGCTAGGGCACATGTATAAGTCCTTATAGCAGAGTGAGATCAGGCACAAGCTCAGGTACAAATTTTAACTATGGAGAGAGATTATGTTCGTGAGATGGCCACATAAGGGGCTCATATTTTGAGCCTTTTACATCAGTCTTAGAATCGTGTACAATGTGGCCGAGCTTTTGCTCGAGGGACCACGCCCAAGCATAGTCACAGGGCTACCTTAGATAGAGAGATCAAGCACAAGCTCAGGTGTAGGATATTATTGCAAATAGAGATCAAAAGGCTGCTACCTCTAGGAAGGCTTAGGTTGATATTGACAGGGTGACAGGTGAGTGTGATGCCACCCTACAAGCATCATCACTTATGGGATGCTGATTTGATACAGATGCTATGAGATCTAGTGGCGAGGCCCTATATTATAGGACTACCTACTTTAGGAAAGTCCCAACAGAGTAGCTAGTTGTTCCCTTTGATCATTCTATGCAAGCGTGACAGCTTTGGAGGTCACGGTGATCGTGCCATTCGATTAGATCAGTTTGGAAGCCCATTACGGCGTAGGCTGGGCCGGATAGCAAGACAAGCTAGATAGTAGGGTGGTACCCCTGGTGCAGGTCCATCATAACCACCTCTCTTCCGTGCACCAGGTCATGGACCTAGGAGCCCCAGTGAGGGTGAGAGCTGTGGTTGAGCTCTTTACTTTTTCTTTTGTATAGATGTATTTGTATGTATGCCTCTTATGAAGGCTGATTATTTTGTATAGTTGTATGTACCATTGTTTTGATGATGCCTCTTGATGAAGGCTCGATTCTTTTTTATGCATGCCCTTTTTAGATGGCATATTGTATCGATGATGTATATTTGAGCACTAACCTAGATAGTTATACATGTATTATATGGACATTTTGATATACCATACTGTGATTGATTTATGATGTATGATTTCCCTTTCTTCTATGTATGTGACATACCTTAGATTTAGAAATGTGTATGTTCCATGTTTTCATATTGATGATGTAGATGTAGATAGCACCACATGGTTTTTATATTTATGAGATGTTTCTGAGTTTTTATTCTAGCACTTGGGATGATACTAGATGATATTGGTGTGGGGGATAGATTTGTGATTATGCACACCCCTCTTGCCCCCATTGATGATACGATATGTGATGATTAGCTTAACATACATGCATGATGTAGTACTTAGCATTTTTGTATATATGATGTAGTGAATGATGTTAGAAATGTGATGAAATGATAGATGATAGATGTGATAACAAACAATTGTGCAAAACATACAAGCAAAAGTTAACAAAACTAAACAAATATACACATACAAACAACACAACAAAATACAACTAAACGAACACATGCAAATGCTAGCAAGAGATTAAAGTGGTACCCAATCTAAGCAAGTAAAATGAATTCTAAAAGATGCACATAACAAACAAAGAAACCTACACTAATATTTTACAAGTATGAGAGTTCCTAAATGAATGCAATGCCATACACAATCAAATCAAACAAGATTCAATATAAGGTAAGAAAATGAACTTATTCAAAGAACAAACAATTCAACAGACTAAGTACATCAAGACTATACAAACCAACAACTAAAAGAAATCTAAATATTACTTTGTTTTTGCGGGACAACATTGATATATTTTCTAATGTTTTTGGGTTATCTCGAAAGATAAAATTTTCAAGGCTACGTTTTTATTGTTGTCTAGGTTTCCCTAAGATAACGTTGTGAAACAAATGTAGCTTTATCCCTGAAAAGGGAAATTTTCCAGATGTTTAGGTTTTTGTGTATCCTTTTCCAAATGTTTTTGTATTTTCCAAGGTCATGTTCTAAAAGAAATGTACAAGAAAAAAGAAACATGGATACCCCCAGCGTGATCTGGGAATATACAAAGGGTAGAATGCCACATGTTGTATATATGAGAAGGTGATAATGTCCATGTGTGCTCAATGTCAGATGGGAGTATACATAGGTAATGTCCTTCATGTAGATATAAAAGCAAATAAACCAGATCACGAGACAACAAAGGTGGCTCTAGTAGGATCCCTAGACCTAGCAAAGGAAGTCATATCTAGAAAGTGGGGAGGGTTACCCATCCTGATATGAAAGTAATTTACTTCGGAGAATCTTCCTTGAGTGCCAAAAACTGGTTTTCACTCAAAGACCTGCCCACTGTGCCATAATTGCATGGTTTTCACATGAGGATGACTTGCTTTTTCTTTATTGTTTTCTCAATTTTTCCATTTTTTGTTTGTTTTTTGTTTGTTTTTCTATTTTTTAGTTCTTATCTGATATTTTTATAATGCTTAAGAGTATAAGTTCTTAATTTACATAGCATTCATAGGTTCTGAAGCTCTTCACCGTCTGAATATGCAAGTTTGTAGGCTCTGATCAATATTTTGCAATCACTACATAAGGACCTAGACAGTTAGCCTCAAACTTTCCTTTCTTTTCTCTGTCTTTGACAGTGTTTTTCTTATTTTCTTTGAGAACTAGCTCTCCTACATAAAATTCTGATCAATGATGTGTTCCCTAGACACTCTATTCGATATACTTTTAGGTGATTGAGCACTCTAATATGCTTTTCATCTAATAGTTCTAACTCTGCTAGGCGAGCAACTCTATAGTCCTCATCTTTATCAAGATAGTCTCTAAGAGATATTCTTAGGGAGGGAAGCTCCACTTCTAAAGGTATGATGGCTTCAGTGCCATAAACAAGTGAATATGGGGTCACACCCATAGGAGTGCAGATGGAAGTATGATAGGCCCAGAGGGTGGGATGTATTTGTAGATGCCAATTATGACCGGTTTTACTGACCATTTTCTCCATAATCCATATAAGGGTTTTATTAGTAGCTTCCACCTATCCATTACCTTGGGGATAATAGGGGTTGACCACTTGAGCTAGATATGGAAGCATTGACACAAGGCTTTAACCATCTTGTTTTTTAAGGATTTACCATTATCAGTGACAATGGTTGAAGGGATCCCGTAACGGCATATGAGATGGTTCATGATGAATTTTGAGATTTGTGCACTGGTAACATAGGTAAGAGGGACAACCTCTACCCATTTGGTAAAATATTCGGTAGCAGTGATGATGTGTGTATGACCATCCGAGGAAGAAGGGTGGAGCTTCCCTATGAGATCCAGGCCTCATTTAGAGAAAGGCTAGGGTGTTGCAATAGGCTATAGGGCCTATTCGCACGTGTATAAAGTTTCAATACTTGGCATAGTTCACGCTTCCTTAAAAAGTTACAAGAATCTGATTCCATGGTAGGCCAATAATAGCCTACTCTTAATAGCTTCTTAGCTAAGACTATGTCGCTGGTGTGCGCTCCACAAATACCACCATGTACTTCCTTAATGGTGTGGATAGAATCAACAACATCCAAATAGCGAAGCAGATTCCCGTCGTAGCCATGATGATAAAGGGTGCCTCCTAGGAGGGTATAACGAGCTATGCGGCAGATAAGGGATTTCTTTTCAGAATAAGTGATGTCTAGTGGAAAAGTTCCATCTTGTAGGTATTGAAAGATTGGATCATACCAAGGGGATAAGGGACCAACAACTTCACATGATAAAAACGACTCTGGCATATCATACGCTGGCATCTGTAGATGCTCTATGAAGAAAGGCATCTTACTTTCTTGAGGGGAATGCGTAACAGAGACCTAATAGTAGCCATAACATCCATAAATATATTGTGTGACCTTGGATCTTACTCAAATATGACCTGTGTGAAGTATTCCTTCAAAGTTTCAACCATATTTTTATATGGAATAAGCTTCTCATCTTTAACTTTGTACTCATCATTAACTTGTTTAATGATAAGTTGAGAATCTCCAATGACTCTTAGTTATTGGATATTCCATGTAATTCCAAATCTGAGACCAATAATGAGTGCTTCATAGTCTACGATATTATTTATGCATGGGAATCCCAGTTGGAATGCTCTTGGTATGACATCGCTTGTTGGAGTGATGAGGACCACACCTGGTCTAGATCCATGGAAGGTAAAAGATCCATCAAAATAGACCTTTCATTCTATAGATTCTTCAATATACATCATAGATGCATCTAGAAAATCTAGGTACAAAGGTTCCATCCCTGGGAGAGGTGCTTCTGCTAACTAATCAGCTAGTACCTATCCTTTTAAAGACTTTTGATTCACAAAATTGATATCAAATTCACTTAGGAGAATGATCCAATTAGCCATTCAGCCTATGAGGGTAGGTTTAGATAAAAGGTACTTGAGAGGGTAAACTTTGGATATGAGTTTGGTTTTATTGTTCAGGAGATAATGGTGAAGCTTTTAGAATGTGAAGACAACCACTAAGCAGGCCTTTTCTATTTGGGGATAATTCAACTCGTATGCGATCAAGGTGTGGCTGAGATAGTAAACCACTCTCTCTTTATGGTCTAAGTTGTATTGGGAAAGTAATGCACCAATAGAAAACTGGGTAGTGGAAATGTATAAGAGGAGAGGTTCACTTAGGGTAGGTGGCATGAGTACAGGTGGGCTGGCCAAGTACTATTTGAGTAGTGCAAAGGCCTTCTGATAGTCAAGTCCCCAATTGAATCTGACATCCCTTTTGAGCAGATGGGTAAAGGGGACACTTATCTGTAAGTTATGAACTAAAGTGGCAGATTTCCTGAATCTTTCCTTGTAGACTCCTCAGTTTCTTGAGAGTGGTAGGTGGTGGCATTTCTGTGATGGTTGTGACCTTTTCGGGTCCACTTCAATCCCTCTTTGTGAAACAATGAACCCTAGGAGCTTTCCTAATAAAACACCGAAGACACATTTCTTAGGGTTCAAGTGAACCTTATAGTCTCGTAGACGTTGAAAAATACACCTCAGTACTTCAGGGTGTTCTTTTCTACTCTTGGATTTTTCTAGGATATCATCAACATAGTCTTCCATGATGTCACTTATCATATCATGGAAGATAACATTCATGGCATGCTTTGATAAGTAGCCCTTGCATTCTTGAGCCCGAAAGGCATGACTTTGTAACAAAATGTCCCCCAAGGGGTGATGAATGCTATTTTTGGTAATATTCTTCTCGCAATCTATCTGGTTATAGCCTGAGAAGTCATCCATTAAGGACAACATTTCTTAACCAATAGTAGAATCAACTATCACGTCAATGTTAGGTAGGGGAAAGTCATATTTAGGACATGCTTTTGTAATGTCCCGAAAATCAGTGCGGATTCGATGTCAACGGAATTTTTATACCGAGACTATGTTAGAGATCCATTCTAAATAGTCAAAAGGTTTAATAAAATCAATAGCTAACAACTTTTCTAATTCTTCTTTGACCAAGAGTGCCACCTTAGGATGCATCTTTCTCAATTTTTACTTGATTGGTTTGGCATCTGGGTGCACAACGAGGTTTTTATGACTAGCTCTGGGTCCAAACCAAGCATATCTACATATGTCCATGTGAATATGTCCACATATTCTTTTAAGAGCCCTACAAATATATTTTGTTCTTGAGTTGAGAGTGAAGCTCCTAACTTTATTACTCTAGGCTGCTCTTCTGAGCCAATGTTGACGTTGATTGTTTCCTCAACAAGAATTTTAGAAGCATCTTCCATCCGTGTAGGATCAGGGGGAAGAGTAAGATCGACCTCATGTGGTATCTCATTATCATCTTTAAATGGATAAATCACTTCATCTTTAGACTCTTCATTCTGTTTATCTATGATTTTTTCAAAGAGTTTGTCACTGTGAGATTTTTCATTTATCCTTTTTGCTAGGTTTCTCAGCAGTGGTTATACTTTTACTTACGACCTTCTTATTCAAATGTCCACACATCTCTACTTCTTCCCTGAAGTATGCATAGGTGTCTAGTTGAATCTTAAATCCTTTCTTGTGGTCTCCAGCCGAATAAAATCCCTGAGTCCCATGAACTCTGTAAATGCCTCATCATTTTCAAAGAAATATAGGGGCACGTGAAGTTGTTGATCCCAATCTATAAGTTCAAGATATACAAGGGCTACTTGACATTTGTCTAAGGGGATGGATTCGGATAAGGTAAGGACCATGGCGAATGCTGGGAATAGGTTTGTGGAAGCAAGATCCTCGTAAAGGCTACATTGGGAATCTACATCGCTATCAGAATGAGATGAAACGTCCTCACGTTCAGAAGAGGTGGCGTCACTCTTAGAGGGTAGAGCATTATGAGGCCTTATCCCAAGGCCATGTTTATCAAATTTAAAATGAGGGATGGGAATAGGCTATAACCGGCCTTGTGCATTAATGCCACATCCAAACCCACTATAGCCCATGAAAAACATCATGCGGTGACCTTTGATGTACTGAGGTACTTGATGGCATGAAGCCATGGTGCCTTAGCACTCTGCTAATAGGATCCTCTAACATTTTCTTCTCAGATAGGAGGCCACTATGGACAAAATTTTCCAATGGTTTAGGACATTTCTCGGATTGCTTTTGAACTAAAAATAAGGCTTACCCCTTGTCTTAGGGGATACTGATAAGTCTGATATGAGAAAATCTTGTTCAAGAGTGAATGGCTTACTTGGGCCATATTTTGCCAACGTTTCCTCCCATGAAGAGAATGGGTTGACCAATGAAGGGAATTATTGATTGTAAGGCATGAGGGATTCTGAATCTATCTATTTTTTCATAGCTTTTATTTGTAAGGGGACAACTACATCCACGAAGGACACTCATAAGTTGCACGAGAAAAATTGTGCAATGCCCTATAATGTGTGAATGGTTTTAGGTCACCTAGAATGGTAACCACCTAACCTTCATGACATAATTTGATGCACTGATGGAAATTCAATGGAATAACTTGCATGGCATGGATCCATGGGCACCCCAGGAGCATGTTGTATGGAAGGTCCAAATCAAGAACATGGAATGTTGTGTCATGACACGTTGGGCCTACTTCCATGGGAACCACTATAGTACCCACTAATTCTCTTTCTTCATTATCATAAGTTGTGATTGTGATAGTCTTAGCTCCCAGATCTATTTCTGACCGGCCTAGCTGCTTAACCAACTTTAAAGTGCAAATATTTAGACCAGATCCCCCATCTACAAGTACTCTCTTGATTTTGCGATGAGTAACCACCACTTCAAGATACAAGGGTAAGTTATGTTCAGGTTGTTATGTGGGATTATAGTATGATCAAAGGTGATATGATCATTGGAGTCTAGGTGCACAATCATGGCTTGAAGGTTTGTGGGATCTACATCTGTTGAAACCCCTAAATTTTGCAATGTTTTGTACAAGTATATTCTTATGGGCGTTAGAGATTTTGAGGAGATCGAGAATAGATATCCTAGTAGGTGTTTTCTCTAACTGCTCTATTAAATTGTACTAACCTTCCTGAGGGATAGGTATAGGATCTGGTATGACTAAGTGGGCACATCTTGTCCCTATTACGTAACTCTTTTCTAAAATCCAAATGGTGTTGATATGTTCATTAGATGAGTTAATACATCCAATGAGGGAATCATAAGGAATATCATTTGTAGGGTAAACATAGGAAGTAGTCTTATAGTCGTTAGAGGTTTTCCGTGATCTGGTTTCCTTTTCTTTTTATCTGTATGGTTAGGAAAAGGTTCCTTGTAAATACCCATTTTTTCATTTGAAATTTTACCAGACTTAAGGGGAGAATCTACAGTGATCTTTCCTTCCTCGATGAGATCTTGTATATAATGGCACAATCTCAAACACATATCCATCTTGTGTCCTTTAACATGGTGGAAGTCGCAATATTCATGATCTTTGAACCAACCTGGTTTTGGAGCATCCTCTGGGTATGGTACCATTGTAGTTGGATATTCCACCATTTTGGCATCATCTAATTGTTTTAGGATGGTAGACAAGGACTCTGTTAAGGGTGTAAATGTACGTTTTATAGGTGCTTTGGGATGAGGTCCTTGTGAAAGATTTAGAAGCGGGCATGTCTATACGGCTTGGACTCTTTTAGAGTCTGTAATGCCATCACCAACAACATGCTTATTCTTATTGAAGAATTTAGGTTTGTCTATGGATTTGGTTTCATGTTTGTTTTTAACTACAGACTTAAGCGTTCCTTTTACAATGAGGGATTTCTCAATTTGACCGCCTTTCTCTATGACTTCTTCAAAGTTAGAGCCATAATGCATTTGTAAGTGAAAGGATATTTCAAGGTTTAAGTTAGGAACAAATATGCTCGCTAGCTATTTTTCCGGTAATGCACAAGGAAAATGACTAGCTAACCCATGCCATTGTTGTAAAAAGCTTGCAAACGTCTCATTCGGTTTCTATTTCTTATTGCATAAATCATTCATTATGATGTTGCTTTCCATATTATAGGATTAATTCTGTACAAATATTTTTGCTAATGTGGGCTACATTGTAAGGGAGCCCTTGGGTGTCCTATAGAACCATTCCAATCCCATTGCTCTTAGGTTGTGAGGAAAAATTCATATTAAGAAATTATCGCTATATGCGACCTCTTGGCAAGCCATGTAAAATTATTTTATATGATCATGAGGATCACTTTTACATTTATACTTATCAAACTTGGGAATGGTAAAGTGTTTTGGGAAAGGTTGTTGTAACATGTCCTTATCAAAGGGGTAAGGGCATAGTTCTTCATACGAATATTTTCTATTCTGCCTACATTTCCCTCTTGTAATGTAGTGAGCATATTTTTCATTGATTGTAACTCTTTCTGAATGAGTTTCTCCTTAGTAGGAAACATCGGTCTTTGTACCTCGAGTCACTTTAAAGGTATAGTCTGTGTGTGGATCTGATTGAAACTCACCAAGTTTATTTTTGTCTTTGTCTTTGTATATGTTTCTTCTTGAAGAGCCTAGGTTTGCTAGTTTCTAGCTCAACTTCAAGATCTATTTTTGGAGGATCTCCTCCTCAACCAGGGGGTCCTCTTCTTCATCAAATTTTGGAGGAGGGGAAGATTTACATTCAATTTTCACTTTACGTGAAGCTTTGTAGCGAGGTTTTCGTGATGGATCCCCTTTGGTAGCAACCTTATGTTTCCCAGAAGTGGAAGCGTATCCAACATCAAAAGGGTTATCTATGTCTAAGATGAATCTTCATTATCCTAAGTTAGGGTTAATGACCTTTGTTTCTTCTTCACACTCTTGTAGAAGTTTAGCTCCTAATGTTAAGACTCTTGTGAGTACTTGATCTTTATTATAATATAGGAGTTCATCAAATCTGTTTAGGTCTAACCTCTGTTTTTCTATGAAAGAGTCTGAATCTTCTCCACTATGATCAATTAATAGCTCCATATCTTTGACTTGTGAAAAGAGAGGGGCCAAATTTTTTCCACTAAATGGGAAGGTTTCGAAAGGGTTTTCTCCTATGTCATGCTCATTTGATTTGGTTTCCATTTTTATGATTTTAGACATTACAAGCAAACATTTGTATACAGCTAGTGTGACCCCTAAGTGTATGGTTTTTGCAAGCCACTCAAGGTGATGTTTGAACTAAACTACAGTGTATCCTAGATGTAGTGTTATGTAGTCATTTTTATCAAGGAACACTCATATGCACACCTAAATGTAATGATCACCCAATATGTTGTTACCAAGCCTAAGCCCTAAAAATAGATAGCGATAATATTGTACCAATATGTAGGTCAAGTTAGAATTCTAACAAGGCCTAAGCACTAACATGATGTTGACGCAGTCCCTTGACAAGGTATATTTAAGACTAGTTTGAATGTCGATGAAAGCCAAACCTTCTGAAAAATGGAATTCGTGACTAGATATAGCGTAATAATGTCACCATGATACATTAACCAAGCAAGCAAGGTGTTAGTACCATGACAACCTTATCACAATATATATAAGGTGTTATCGACACTTTTCAAGAAGACTTAGATGACGTTGAAACCGAAACCAAGTGATAAGTATAACAAGGAGTTTTTAAATATGTGAGTAGCGTAACCTGCGTAATAAAGGGAATTATACCGTTTTCTCATAAAAAATGAAAACACAATGTAAGTACCAAGATTGTGTGCCTAGGATGCAAAAAAAAAAATCAACTCAAGAAGAGATGAAAGATGAACCAACCAACAATGGTGAAGATGATCCTGAAATCAAGATGGAAGGACCTTTATCAAAGATACAAAAATCATACTTGTGCACTTGATGTTTAACAACCCAGCCGTAAACATGGATGGGCGTAAACAGACAAAAAAGTGGCGAGCACTATCTCTGATAAAAACATGCGAGGTATGCACCTTTCTCACCCCTGAAAAAGTGGGTGGTGAGAATGCAAGGGTATAGATAAAAAAAATGAAAACAAACCAAGCCCCACTTGGGAAAGTTTTGCCTCATTCGAAGACAAAAACAAAACTAAGTGAAAGTGGGACATAGTTTATTCTCATGATGAAAGAAACTTGATCAAACTCACAAGGGTTCTTTGTCTTGTTCGACAAAAAAAGGTTCGAGACTCCGATGAGTTTTCACTTCATGATTGCTGATGTAGTAATGGACTAGTAAAGTGGGCTCCAAGATAGAATGGCCTCCTTAATGAGTTGTCTCAACTAGGTGTTACAAAGTTGTCTTAAGGAGTGAGATTTACCAAAATAGTCCCTTGCATATCTTAGGAGTATCTCGATTTACTTTACCCCCTTTGAGCACAAAGGAAAACTAGTGTGTCCACATGTTATCTCCCTAGGGTCATCATATGGACAACCAAGTAACTCTATCTCACAAGGCGCACTAGTCAAGTGGGTAAGCGAGCGCTTCTATTTCATCCACAAGGTTACTCAATGGTGGACTACTTTATGGTTCATAGAACCCCCACATTGTTGTAGCTTAAGGTGTTATGCTAAAGGGGTTATGTTCTAGTTGAGTGGATAGGGATGTACCCTTTTCTGAAACCTGCAATACGAGTGTTTTGAATATGGTGTGTTTTTGATCTTGCTTTGAACTTAATGTGGTTTTAAGTGGCACACCATTTGACAAACTGTAAGAACATGTGTATTAGAAATTCAGTATTTTGAATGTCTTTCCTCTCTGATTGTTGGGTCTTGTAGACAATAATTTTTAGTAATTTTCATGTTCACAGATTGATGTCAAGAAAGAGAACTTTACACTTTCCTTTTGATTCCTAAGAAAGCCAATAGGCATGAAGGAAGAGCATATGTAATGTGAAAAAGCCTTCTAAATCATAGAAGATTTTATATTATCTTTTATAAAAAGTGTTTTAAACATTTGATACAAGTTTTATACAAGTGTTTTTGATCTCCAAGATGACTTTTGAAGGCACGAGGAGAGAGTATACACACTTTTACAAAATTGGTTTTAAGCTAAGGACCCAAAACATTTTAACTATACAAAATGAAAGACCAAAGAAAAACTTTGTTTTTAACTTGTTAGTCCGAGCAATCTGCAGCAAAGATTAGAAAAAAATATTTTGCATATTATAGAATTTTTTTCAATATTTACACAAACACATGACTCCCAAACCGACAACAACGCTCCCCAACCAACGGGTACACGCCCAACTCAACGAGATACACCTGCAGAAAAAAATTAGTGAAATCCAGTATATTAAAACATAGATGCTTATAACTAGATAGGGATGCTTGCAGATTAATGTGGACACTTAGATTTCAACGTGTACGTGCCCAAGCATAAAATAGACAATTTTCAAATTTTACACAGTCAAGTTATTTACGCATACGTGGCCCAGGTTGATAGAGAAGCGTGCACATCCATGTAGAGAATTTTTTACAAATGATGAAGACTACTAGGTAGGTATGCTCTTGTTCACGATGGAGAGCGTTGGGGTTTCGATGTGTATGTGCCCCTCCCGAACACTTATGCACACCCTATGAAAAACTCCTGTAAAACTCATGGATTTTCAAATTTTCAAATGCGAAACAGGTTAGTTGTTAGTCAAAGTGTAACATTCCCATTTTAAGACTTTAGAAACAAGGGAATTTTTTTAGTAATGTTCCCTGTTCTAAATACGTAATTTAGAACACACATTCCAAAAACAACCATTCTTATAATAGATAACCATATGTAGCTATAATGACTCGGTAAACTACCGATCTATTCATGTTTAACACTAAGTATTGAATACTTTTCTGTATACTACGTATACTTGGTTCTCTTACCCTATTTTGGGTATTGAGTGATTTTTCTAAGGAACCTAATTGAATAGTTGTTACCAATATTCATCTGCATCACGATCCTTAGACTAGGTGACATATGATAACACAACCAACAGAGCTTGTAATACTTTGGCCAAAGATTTTAACATACTTTTCGTATTACTTATTCCTTGACAGCATACATGTCAATATGGAATACATCCTTCACCCCACTCTATTGTTATCTAGAATTTCCTCTACTAACTTTCGTCAGTCCTCTTGCCCAAGGTTTATCCCTAGTTCTAGTTAACATCGTAGGTTATGATAGGAAGGAGCTCACAAAGACTTAGGATAGATTGGCATACTAGGTCAACCTAGGTCAACCCCATGTGCCAAGATACCTTGAGTCCTAGAGGGCTACTTTGTATCACAACTACGCTACTACCCAGTCCTGGAGAGAAACTAAGTTCAAGTCCAAAAGTGTGTAGATCTAGATAATCAATGTAGAAGGGTGTTGCCACATGTCAACTATAATGTTGTATCCTTGAGAAGATCCTAATATTCTTGAAGGTACAACCCTATAGTCAGCATGTGCCAACATCCTATAGGACAGCCTCATCGAGATATACATACCCTTAGGAGATTATTAAAGTTAAATTAATTTGGATTCCTAAAGGCAGATTTCAGCAACCCTGCCCTGACTCTAATCCAACTCTCCCTAAGTTCCTTTCCAAATCAGGTTCCATTAACCCTTGTAGAACTTCCTTAAATTAAGGTTGCTTTCAATGTTCGTTAATGTTGGCTGAACAAACAACCACCAAGAAACAAGGACAACAACCTCTTAAGTTTCATTCAATGTGATTTAACTATTCAAGGAAGTGTAATAACCACCGAGGTTGTAACTTGGTAGACTTTATTAAATGAAGTCTAATGATTGTATTCATATCTCCCTTTTTGCTTACTTTTTAATAAGAGAGGAAGAGTCTTCCTCTTAAGTTCTAGGGTTTAACACACCCTTTATGTTCCCTAAAAAGTTCATAGTTTTCATTGTAAGTTCGTCACATGTTACCTTAATAATATGAATTGTTTAGATAAGAACATTGATTATCTACAACTTATTTAGTTGCTTCACATTTAGGGAAAATACTCTAATTCCCTTTTTCCTACTTATCCAAGAACACTCATCAAAACATATAATTAACATGAAGAACATCAACGAATAGGATTCCATTTCTTTTGCAAAAGTACAAGATATTTTACATAATCCATACAAGTAAATTCTCATTCTATATTTCCCTTTCAAAGCTCTTACATTTACAACTTATGCATTATAGACATACTACATGACAATAGCCTTCATTCAAAATAAAATAACTTTTCTTTTCAATACAACTTAAGAATGAGATCATAATTCTTATCAAGAATCAACTTAGATCAAAAAATGTAACATATTAGTTTTTTCCTTCTTTTATCACTTACGAAGTCCATCTATAAAAATGGCTAGCACGAGTTAGTTCAATGAAATGAGCATGATAAGCACTAATCCTTAAAACAAAGTGCATTCCACTAATTTTTCCAATAAAAACAACCCTGATTTAATGAACAACAAGTAATTCATACTCCATATGCATAAGTAACATCAATAAAAAGAAGAGCAATACTAAACAGGTTTAACAAAAAGAAGAACAAAATATAATCTATAATACCTGTCCTATAAATTAAAGTATAATTGATTCCATCAATTATCTTTACCAAACAACAAAACATAACATATCATTGTTTCCAATCTACCAAATATAATACAACTCATATCTTTACTATAAGATACAAAAGTGTTTACAGCATATTCCCTCTTGGATGTTTCATCTCACTTTCATGTAAGGAAGAAAAGAAAGCATTCCATTTACCAAGGTACATAACCATCAACAAAGCTGAAACAGTGTATATCATGATTTAAACTATTCCTTTAAAGTAACTCTACTTTAAAATTTAACAATTTAAGGTATTCATCAAAACAGATCCATATGAAAGAAATTCAAGAAGAAGTGATGGATTAACAGTCAACAACAAGCTACAATTTATTTTTCCAACCTAACTTCAATCTCATTCTACTTCATTTCAGTCAAATGAAAAGTATACAAGACTAATAAACACTGATTTCCTTTTCCAATAAGAATAAAAATCAGGAGGTTCCAACCAATGAACTTAACCCAACTGTACTAGAAAAGGAGACCTAACAGGATCTGATCCCAATTTAATCTTTTCTTTACAACTTAATTAAATAGTTTTACCTCCTCTCATGCATACCATTTAAGCTCTTGCAATAGTTCCAAAGATAGAGAACAAGATCAACTTAAAGGAAAAGAAAACTAATTGCTACTTTCCCTTCCAAATCTTCACATTATAATGCCTGGATTATGCCATCCATTGAAACATTGTAATAATGAAGTTCATACACAACCCGCAATCAATTTTGAATCGCAATCAATCTTCCAAGACATAACATACATTTATTGGACCCAATAAGAGGTAAGAATCTGAGAAGTTGCTAACACTCAAGCCTTCCCAATAGTTCACAAAGGTAGAACCGTCTCAACGGTATGCCAACTCATCAATACAAGAACTACATATTGGGTTTCCAACAAAAGACAAGATCAAACATCAAAAATAATACGTACAGTCCAGGACTCAATTACAATTCTGAGCACAATGCAAAGCATAAACACCATCGAAGAATCAAGACCATTCAAATACATGTAACCAAGTTAGGGTAACAACATGTTCCTTCAATAGTTTATAAAATAATCAAAAGACTATAATATCTGAATCAACACAACGTTCAGGTTACCATTTCAATTTATAAACACCAAGTAACAAACTAATTGTACAGATGATGCATCTCAATATCACAATCACAAATCCCTAAATACACCAGTAGCATAAAGCTAGATCCAGTAAGAATAAACTTCTTATAAAACAGTTCATTCTACAAACAACTAGCTTCCATTTTTAGTTAAAATCCTTTCGAACCCAGTTTCCCATACTGAATGTAAGATACATAACCGAGTTCAGACCATCAACTACAAAGCATGAAAGTTGGGTTCATAACGAACCTACAGTAATAGTTAAATAGTCTTAAGGAAATAGTTCACAAGCACCTGCTCAAGTGGCTTCGAACAACAATACAATCTATCCAAGATAACAAACACAAGTTTCAAGTTTGATACTATTCCAAAAACAATCAAGTTTGCACAGGATGAAACACAAAACTAAACCATATATGGTTTCTCAAGTGCATGCTATTTCAATAATAGTCAATGTTTTTCTTCGAAGAAATAAAAACTAAACCATATATGGTTTTACTCCTGAGCATGCAAACCTTACAATGATCAAAAAGTTTCCACAAGGTGATACAAACAAGCCATTTATGGATTTATTCACAGTCCAAATAACCATGAAATAAAATGCTAACATCATAGAGCAAATAAACTTTACAACGATTCCATCCACCGAAACAAGTTTCTAAACAATTAGCTTGAACCAGTTTATGAGTTTCCATAAGTACTAGAGTTGTTTACCAACTCGGGTATATAAAACACAACAGGTTTGCAACACTAAACTCAACAAATACAAATAGATCTCAACAAATAAAGACCACAAAATAAGTTGAAACCAACAACAATTTCAAAACACAAAAGAAGCCAAACATAGTGACCAGGTTTGTTTCCATATGCACAGTTCCTTGGTGAAAAAGGCAATGTAAAACAAGCTTCCAACAGAATCAAGTAAAACACAAATTCAAAACCCAAAATACAAGTTTTACAAAACCCATCTATCAATTTACCAATTAAGCATGAATGCATAGAACTCATCAGAGCAAAGTTGTTTTAATGAAAACACTTAGAGGAAAGAAAGAGATTTTAACAGTTAGGGCCTATCATGCCTGATAGTGTCGCTGTAAAATCGAAGAAGACTTCTAGCTGAGCTCGCTTCTTCCCTTCTTCTCCACGAAAGATCAAACAACAAAATACTTCTTCCACAATGCCTCATATACTCTCCATGAAATAAAAATAGATTTGAAACCTCCAAAATAGCCATGCAGTGTAGTTTAAACTCTGGTTCGAAAAACCAGAGCGTATGAAGAGAAAAATGGAGAGCATGCAAAATGAAACAACCAAACAAAAATCCACTGGCATGCCTTCCAAAGTGGTTTGGGCTTGTGAAACAAGGTTCATTAATTGCATTAATTCCATATCTCCCACCCAATATTCCTTGCCACTTTGCTGCCAAGTCTGGTGAGTTCCAAATCAAAACTAACATGTGTTTCCATTTCTAGTGATACTGCCACCTAGGCCTCTACCAACCAAACTATCCCTGCCAAAGTTGGTAGTCCCGCATGTCCCTTCATCCTTATCAACAACATTAATGCCTTAGGAACCGTTACCCAATACTTACGACCCCCCTTAGGTTCCCCTTCATGCCATTAGTTTAGGGTAGATTACTGGCTTAGGTTAGATCTTAGGTAATTTAAATTTTATACCTTAGGATATAACACTAACCACTAACCTCTAACATAGGTCCTTAGAAATTAGGTTAGATAACTCCACATAGGTAATTAATAAAAAATACAATAGCTTTTAGAAAATAGGTTAGATCACCAAATAACCTTGTAGTGTTAGGTTCTAGTTTTAATACCTAGCAACCCTTCTAACTCTTTAGTACCAAGTTTAGGTTAGAAACAAAATTATATCAAGTAACATAGCTTAGGTAGGAAATAATTTCACCTAGCTTAGGATTTTGGATATCTTTCTCTTGTGTTGTGAATAGTTGTATTCCCATATTTATCAGTAATGACCTGTCTTGGTCGATCTTCAAAGACCCAAGCCAAACAACCTACTGAATGGAAGTGCGTTCACACAGAAGTCAAAGAACTTGCAACAACAAAGTTTAGTCCAACATGTAGCTTAACTCATGGAATGTTGATTTTACCATTCATTCAACAAAGTAGTTTTAAAACATTCCTTGGATCACTGAAATTGATCCAAGGATGAGTTGATAAAAAAAAGACAAGTTTACAACTCTTAAACCAGATTGCAAATCACCTACCAGAAGTGAAAAATGGATTCAGAGAATTCATACCAGTTCGATCAAAGGATCTTAAGAGCAGAAAAGACTTATCCATATCAAGCATGATTTCCAAATACCAGAAGAACATATCCATATAAGGAAAATCACATATCAACACTTGAATGTAAAGGAGGAAAATAACAACAGTCAAGGGTGTTACACAAAGTGTCCTATTTCTATATCAAACCCACAAATTCCTACAAATGAAGGTCATTTATCTAGTGTTAGAAATAAAAATGATGAAATAACAATTGATTTGACAAAAAAACTTGAAAATTAACTTTGAAGAACTCAAAATACCTCCATTAATGGAGGATGGACATAAGTGTCTCACCGGGTGTGCCAAATGTGCTCAATGAAAAGTTGTAAGAGCCATGGAATTGGGGTAAGAATATTTAAAGAAATCCCAAAGGATTTTAACAATCTGATCAATGGACCATGTGATAAGAAATGAGCAAAGGTTTCCTCTTTACATAAATTAATTTGAAGTAAAAAGAAAAATAAGCAAATGAAACTAACCTCTATTCTTTGAAAGCTTGAAATAATGAACCTAAGAGGATCTAAGCATTTAGTTTGTGTTTTAAGAGAAAGAGATCTCCCCATTAATGGCTTCAAGGCCAATGGTTCTTCCCTTTTACTCCATATTTGTGCTATAAAATACAAAAGCAAATACTACTAGCTCAATGGAAGAAAATGAAATACAATCTAAAGCCTAAACAAAATACTATAATTTGTGCTAGGAAGAAGAGAGAATTCTTAGAAAATGAGGGAGGGGGTCTAGCCCTATTTATAGTTTTCTATTTGGGAAAATGGGAGATTTGGGTGCATGTGGGACAAATGCTAAAGTCCAAAAAGCACTTTTAGCAAGTCAAAGTATGATTTGACTATGTTTTAGAAGAGATTGACCATGGTTAGAGGGTAATTAATCTTACTTAGAGAGAAATTAGGTTTCTGAAGGGCTTCTGAAAGGCTTAATCAATCCAATGAAGTGGATTGATACTCCAGGAGCTAATAAAGGTGGTAAAGAAGAGAATATTAGCCAAGAAGAGGTTATTATAACCTATTTAGTTAGTTTATAAGAGGAAATACGACCAACAAAGTGTCGTAAGGGGGAGTTAGATAGATCTAACTGACGAAGTGTCATAAATTTGTAAGGGGAAGAATAGTTAGTGCAATATTAAGAATAATAGTGCATTGATCAAACTACAGTGTCTGCTGAGACACTAACTCCAATATTTTCAAAATTAGTGTTACTTTTAAGAAGAAAGAACCATCAAACTTAGCATTACACAATTTCATAAAAAGACATCTACACCAAGCTAATTCCAGCTTCATGAAAGGTTCTAGGATGAATCATCTACAACATAAAAAAATAAGAGATTCCCATTTTAGATGTTATATCCTAATTTTAAAGTCCAAGATATAGCCTAAGTTCTCAAGTTAGGCCACACATTAGAATTAGGAAGTATTCACTCAATATATAACATATAACATTAATCACCCATAACAAATATTGATTCCTTCAATACAAGTCAAGTGAATGAGTAAGATGTATCAACAACTACTCAATGCATTCTTGAAAGTAATGCAACTGAACCGATCCAATCTATAAGAAAGATTAACACAGGAGAGGGAAGGATAAACTGAGAGAAAGAAAATTAGAACTTCCCTTCTAATTTGGTAAAATTTGAAATATCATTTCACAACTCAGAAGAGAGAGTGCAACATATAATCTCCTACAGTCTCCAAAGAAAACAATGATGAAAACTTTACCTCAGAGGGTAAAAGAGAAAGAGGAGTCAGTCAACATGTTTAGAAGAGGATTCCAACTTTCTTTCACAAGTAAAGAAGGTCATAAAAGGACTGGTACAGACCCAAACACAAATCCTTGAACTCTTTTAAACATAGAGACATGCATTAGAAGATACTAGTTTGAATTATGTGACTGCATTATGTAAGTCAGATTTCAAAATAAGGTTCTCCCAACATGATACAATAACAGTGATAGTAGTACATTATCCACATCAAGAAGGAGATGTATTAACCAGAATTTTGCTAAACAACTTACATGAAATAACAACCTTCAAAAGTCATTCCCAATCATCAAAATTTTCAGTTAGAGGAACCAAGTCCTAATCATTCTTTCAAAACGAAAGAGAAACAATTAGTAAGATTGACTCACATTCACAACCTCACAGAGGTGAGAGAACCCATCTTTTGGATAGACCAAAAAGATCCATCTAGGTTTGATTTCAAAGAATGTGCAAAATAAGGACGACATGACTTAGCTATAGGTGCACAAGTCAACTAAAGAAATGATTAGATAATCAGAATTCCTTTCATTCCATTTCTATGGACAGACTCAACTACACAAATCTACTAAGTCATCAAGACATTCTATTCCTTCAACATACTCAGAGATCATAGAAAATGAAGAATCTAGAAACCCTTCATACTGAACCTATTGGTTATTCCCAGATCACAAAACATCAACCCAAAATCCGTATATACATTCATTAAATCTTCCTGAAACCACAACAGTAAGGTTTCAACAAACTTACACTAGCAAGTTAGCTTAAGAGGTTTACTCAGATAAAAAACAAATAAGTCTAAACGATCATTATCTAACTTGAAGGTGAAGAAAGACAACGAGATCGACATCTTGCAAGCTCGAGTAGAGCTAACATGCATAGAACCAAATATCAACTCAGACAAAACCAACTCTCTTGAAAAATCCTTAAATATAACAGAGCTTCATTTATCCAACTATTAGTCTAGTCTTCCAGAGTTTTAAAGAAAAACCCAAATACATATAAAGTTCAGAAAAGGGAGAATTCGTTCATTGTTATCTTCAAACAAGATATTTCCAAAACCTTAGTATCCGAGTAACCATTACCTCATAGTTTCCATAGAAAGAACTAGATCCAAACAACTAAGTTTTAACTGAAGGAGTAAGAGAATAAATAACTCCATTATTGTTTCCACATGAATTTGAATCTACAAAATAGTAAATCCAAACACTTTTTTTCAACTCACTTCCATTGAAATACAAGGTTTGAAGCAATGAAAGTTTCACAGTAAATTTCAAGAAGAAGTTACTCATTTAATGTTGCTTTCAAATAGTTTTGAGTCTGCATAACATTTAATCCAAGCTTCCATATCAACACAGTTCCAACAGAAGTAACAAGACTCCAAACAACCAAAGATGCGACAGAGAAGAATACATTTCTTACCTCCTATCAACCATAATAGACAAACCCAGTTCAAAAACCTTTAGCAACAATATATTTCCATAAACCCTTTTGAGCAGATAGGAAGGATTCACACATATTCGACATTATTCAAGGCTCAACCAAAATTTAAGGTACGATTCACCATTAAGCTTAACAGGAAATGACCCACATTCCACATTATCTAATAGAGATTCCTCCTTAGAAAAGTATAGAGAAATTTCAAGCAAGAATGAAAGATAAAATAAAAACCCATTGATCACAAGAGCAGAGTTGTTTTTATGAAGACGTTTAGTAAAAGTAGAGAAACTTAATGGGTAGAGCCTATCATGCATGATAGTGCTTCTATTGATTCAAAGAATATTTCCAGCCGAGCTTCCATAGTTCCTTCTTCTCCAATCAAATTCAACAACCCAAAAATTCTTTCTCTTATGCCTCTTATACCTCCATTGGATCGAAAATAGTCCAGAGGAGCCAAAAATAGCAATAGATTGAAAACTAAATTGCTGGTTCGAAGAACTAGATATCCCCATGCAGAGAAAAAATTAACATGAATGAATGACCAAACAACCTCCCAAAAATCCGCTTGCATGGTTTCCAAGGTATTTTTCTTGCCAAAACCTATGCTCATTAATGCACTTGCATTCAAATCTCCTACCTAAATCTCCATGCCACTACCATCTAAAATTGGTGAACTCAAATTCAACTAAAACATGCATCTCTTAACTTTAGTGATAATGCCAGCTAGGCATTCCCTCTATCTTCCATGCCTCTACCAAAACTGGTAGTACCAAATTTTATAAATTCAAATCAAATCACTTAAATGCCATTGAAACCATCACCACCACCTCCCAATAGCCATGTGAACCCCTTAGGTCCCCTTTCATCTTAACATTAGTTTAGGTTAGATAAACATTAGTTTAGGATCCAACCTTAGGTTAGATAAAAATTATTTACCTTAGGTATTTCAAAGTTTCCATAGAAAGCATGCCATCATAGATTAAGTCATGTCCCATAGTAGTTTAGTATTAGGTAATAGGTCCTAGATAGGTCCCTTATTACCTTAGGTTATTTGAAACCCCACACCCATAGAGTATACAAACTTAGGTTAGGGTGTAACAAGAATAATTTAGAATATATCTAAGGTAGGTCTAGTTTATTGGACCTTTTTCCCCGATTTCATTACTTTTTCACCCACAAATTCAAAATTAAAAACCCACCCAAATTTTTAACCGAAATAATTTCACCGATACCATCTTTAATCAAATAATGGGTTTGGATCACCTCCTACCTCATCTCAATGACATCTACATGGTGGAACATCTGGCTTCTACATCAATGGTTCCCTCGACCCCTCTCCTTCCTCTACCATGCCGAAATCTACCTCAAATCTCTCCACCAATCACACATCTCCAACTACTCTTGTGGACCCATCTACCTTGGCTCCTCTCACTACTTAGTAACCTCCACCACGACTGGTATAATGCATTGTCTTTTCTCCAAGAAAATGCACAAGTCACTCAGCTCTGTCATTTTCTCAAAGTCAAAAGACAACAATGATTCCGTAAAATATAGAATTTCAACCTTATAACCCTAACCCAACATGATAGTGTCGATCACCCAAAACCAATGCTAGTTACCTTATAACTTAGAATCGGTCACTGTTAGTACCATTTCCTATACATTTTGACCTAAACTCATTACTATCACATACCTTTTGGCCTTACCAATACTTATTAGACCTCTACTCACAAGTTTAAATTACCGATACATTTACTTAATTATGTTTAGGGACCTATTAGTTTACCTATAACTCAGCCTTACACGTGTCATGACCTATATATCTTGACCTAAACCAATTTTTGTGACCTTTGAACTTGTGTCCTCACTATAGATTACAATAATGTTACCTGTGTTATTTTAGCCTAATGACCTTACCCTACCTATTACCGTGTTGTTTATCCCGAGAAAACCTTTGGTGTATTGGATCATACCTAAACATTCCTGCACCTCACTTAAGTTTTGTTTCCAGACCATATCCTATACCCTAGATACCTAAATCACTTCAACCTTATTTGGATAAACCTATAAATCTTGGATGATGTAGATTTTTCACGCTCTTATCCCGAGTACGGTGTCGAATCTATATGTGTGTGTGCATTCAATTTTCATTACCCATTACCTAATATGACCCTTTCCCATTACCCATTACCCAATTTGACCCTTACCCATTACCCAAAATTATCATACCCTTACCTACAACTCACCTACCTTCACTTTCATCACTTACCCATTTATCAAACCACTCACTAATTTTGTCTCACACCTCATCACCTCCACCCATATTTGGGGAAACCTCACTCCAAATTAAGTTTATGGAAACCAATTTATGTTTTTGTTAGCGTCTCTTACAAATACAAGCCACACAACAAAAAGGGGAAAATGTAAACACCAAAATTGGGTCATAATTCCATTAAAACCTCATCAATTAAATTAACCATATCCTACCCATTCATATCCCCTAGTGAACATGTTAATTAAATTAATTATCTTAATTAAATTAATCAATATCCTCACTTAGCCACCTCACCCAACCAAATCACCTAGCCACCTCACTCAAATGACCCACTCAAACCTCATTAATGACCTAAGACCAAGTCTAAGCTTATCCTAACCAACTAGGACTTAGTCTAAACATAGACTTAACTCCTATTAACAAACCTAAAAGGACTCTTACTCATCCTTCCGTGATCTATCACTAAAGAATTAGATGAAGATTGGAAACCATGCCAAAAATAACAACAATCAAGCTATTTTTGGCCAACCTAGATATTCCCGCCTTGACCGACGCCGGTTATATCTCAACCAATGTCGATCACCTAACCATCACCAGTTAGGTTAAATACATTTCCAAAATCCTTTGCCTAGGTTGGTTATTCGATTTAGGATCTCAAATGAATAGATACTTAGAGCACTTGAAATTTCTGAAGCACTTAGGAAAAAGAAAATATACGAAGCAATACCAACAACCATTGGCATTCATCATCTTCTTCATAATCATAGATTCACAAAAGAAGCATGGAGGTTTGAACTACCATGGCACAAAAAAACTTCTCTTCTCTTAGGATCTCCACCAACACCCGCCTCATCACCTATATTCTTAAAACCTACTCTTTAGTAAGTACCTAACATCTCTTCATTTATTTCTATTTTATTCCAGTAAGATTTATTATTCATCTCAGTAATTTATCTTTCTCCACATCTGTACACTCCCTTCCTCCTACCAACCTATCACCCTACCATACCCAACCCTTTCACCTATTTTTATCCTCTTTTAATCATATTTGAGCCTCCAAGGCCATTTTACAACCTTACCCTCACCATTTCCAACCTCTCTAATCACAGAGAGTTTGAAAACAAGTTTTAAGTCCTTTTTACTATTTTCCCTACCAATGCTAGTTAGTGAACCAATGTTGGTCATTCTACCTAATCGGAATCGGTCACACAGACCATCGTTGGTCACTATGTTTGCAATATATCTTAGACCAGCAAGCCCAATACCTATTTCCTAATAACCCAGAATCACTTGTAACCTTTATTAGACCCTATCTAGAGCCTTTACCAAACACGGAACTCAATACTAGCCCATCACCTCGACCGTTCTCACCTTGAACAATATTTTGAACAACTTTTCTTCTTGCTTTGAACAAGATACCCAAATCATTTCAATTACAATAAGATCTTTATTTCATGTATATTTTGAATAGCATTAATACTATTATATAAAGTGGATTGATATCCCATTAAGGAAGAATCATGCTTAACATATCTAGCTTCCACTAGGAATTCCACTCATTATTTTGTTTAACTCTATCTGGTGGTATTGTTATTGCATTTACAGGTAGTTCCTCCTAGAAAAAAAAATCTCTTATAGTAAACTTGGATTAGGAAATGAGAACGCACGCACAACCTTTAACTGAAATCATAAACAAGTATTTCTCCTTGGAATTCAACCTTTATCTGTTTCATTAATTTTCTAAGAATCCGGTGAAACAGCTTCCATGTACTTGAACCAACCGTGGAATTACCATCATACCACCAGTAGTTAAGGTTGTTGACACTCCTCCCCAGGGCGTGTTCCCGTAGTCATATTTTATAACCATAGACCAATATTCTAATCCCATGTGCTTTGGCCTATCACCGAGAAGGTGTTGGGTGCTCACCCGAGGCACGCACGGACACCGAGTCTCTCCTTTATTTGAGTTTTATGAGAATGCATCATCTTATAAAAATATTCAAATGGAATTGAGAAGAAAAAACCATGCAACATTCTAAGAAAGAGTTGTTATCTTATTGCATCCAGAAATAGGAAATAACAAGTAGCATAAGGAAATGGTTGATACAGAAAGGAAATACCTAAGTAGTATACTTCCAAACACAAATGATTTATAATAGAGCATTGTATTCATGTTAACATATTCAATAACCACATTATAGTCCTTTGAGGTCATGACAGATCTGTATCTAATTGTGCAGAGAAAAGTCATGCATTAGGGCCATAGTATGCTCATCATATTACAAAGAAGAATAAAAACACATCCCCTAAATGATACAGAGTTATTCTAATCCCTAATCCATAACATCCCCATTAGGTTTCGTAGGACATCACCTTTCTTTTCTCTCCTCTGCACTCTCTACACACTATCTCCACCATATATCCCCTTCTACTTACCTCCTTTTCTACTTCCAACGGGTCTTGTATTTATAACCTTAGCTCCTATTGCCATGCCTTTAAGAAGTTACGGATCAATTACCAAGTGTTGAGGTTGTCCTATATAGAAGCATGACTTATTAGATTCGAGATCTCCACTCCTTGTTATGATGTCTTCTCGGAACCTTCCATCACATACCTAGAATATTCCATTTTTGATCCCCAGGTCGTCAGTTGACACCTTGTCCACAAGGGTCATGCTTTTCTCATGTGCTTCCTAGGGTACCAAATACATTAAGTACAAAACCCATTTTCCCCTATGCATGCACATTGTGTGTTCGAAAAATACCTACCGTAACCCTTCCTGTGTGCCTTCAACTCACATTCCTTCTTTAACTAGGCCCCATGTGCCCTCGTGCCCTCTCTACTTAGTTGATATTTTGGGGCCCAACATCACCCCACACTACACATGTTCTCCATCCTCAGAAACACTCTTCAATAAATAAATAAATAATGGAGGATCCTTAGAAATGGTTGGAATGGAAGAATAAAGGAATGAATAAATGGGGAAAAGAATGAAAGAATGAGGGAACTTGTTTACTCATAGATGAGGAGAGAGAAATCCTTCCCTAAATATTCTTCTAACCTTCCCTAAGTGTCAACCTTGTTACGATCTTGCGACAAAGGTCACCCACTAGGTGCTCACTTCTTAAAAAATCAGTTCCTCTCCTTTAGCACTCATTGTCTCCACAATCTCCTCCATTTTTTTTTCCCAAATCCTTGAGTGTGTCCATCCTCCGAGTGATTTGGGGTTACAATTCCTTCATCTAGTTCTTGATTGAGCCCCAAAAGGTCTTAATGGCCTCTAATTTCTTTTCTACTTCGGATGGGATTTTGTCTCACTCACCTGTTCCCATTGTTTGTTTCCTGAAACTCCTTGAGTTCCACTTCATGGGTGGAAACTAAGATACTTTCCACTCTATCCTTGTCTACACAATTATCATAGGAATCCTCAATAACTGAGTGGTGACCTTTCCATCGTTGAGGATCTTGTTATCTTTGAGAAACAATTTCCACAACCTTCCTCTTATTCTCTTTTTCTTTGAGCACCAATGTCTCTTTTGTGGATTCTAAGGAAAGTAGATGCCTCTCCATAGTCAAGATATAGGTTAAGTCCTCTAGGCATTGCAAGGATGATCCATACTTTTGCACGGGTAGTGTTAAGTCTAGATGCTTTAAGATAATGACATCCCTGATCATCTTTATCTTCTTGTATGCCTCACACACTATTTCCTTCTCATCCTTTAACTCATGCATTAACCGAGCGTTGATTAGTTCCTCCTACTTTTGGTCCTTGCTTTTCTCAAGGAGATCTTCCTCCTTTTTCTCCATCTCTTCCTCTAGGAACTTCACCCTATAATTTCTCTCGAATAACATGGCTTCAACCTCAATTGAGACTTTGTTGAGCACGTTGTAGATTTTCTCATTTGATAATTATTGGGCATTTACCAAGGGGTTTATTCCTTTTTTGGAACCTTCAATAATGCTCCTTGGCTTATATAAAATTTGGGTTCATCAATGTGGGAGTCAAATTCCCATGATAGTGTTTTCCTTCTCTGAGGGTATGCACCTTCCTCATCAAATTATGTTACAGGCTAAGATTTGTTCCGTTGGCATGGTGCTCTTGAAGTGAGCATGTAACACCTTGTTTGGATCATTGATGTATCCCATTATTTGACCTTATGTTACTTTCGTGCTCTTCCTCCCCGTGCATGTGGCCCTTAGAAAGCTTACAGCCAAGCCGGCATCTCCTCCCATGCTACCATGTTCTTTTCCTACGCTTTCCTCCTCAAATTCCTTCAACACCACATCTGCGCTACATTTAACCTCTTGTTCCACCAGGTTCTTGATGATTTTCACCACTTCTCTCTTTGCAGCCTCATCTATCTATTCCTTCATGAGGCTTGGGGTCCTTTGATCTCTTGTGTTTTCTTCCCCACTCACCCCCTTGCCTTGGGCCTTAGCTTCTTCTTTGTCCTCCTCCTCATCTCCTTTGTTATACTCCTCACCTCCTTTATACTCCTCATCTCCCTCTTCCTTAGAGTCATGTATCTCATAGATAGGATGGTCTTCACCTCCTTCTAGCTCATCATCATCATCCCTATCACCGATGTAGGAATCTAGAAATTCTCAGTATCTTCGAATATTTTTCATTAGTCCTTCTCGCTTCTTCCTTATTGAGGATTCCAAAGACATGAGATTATTCGTTTCCTTTTCTTTGATAGGTGATGTCTTCCTTGGAGATTCCTCTTGGATGAGGGGCTCTTTGTGCTCTAGCACCTCTTCTTCTAGGGCCTTTTCCTTTACTAGATACTTCTTTCTCCGCGTGTAATTACTAGGCTTAGCACTTGATTCTGGCGCATTCACCGTTTGTGTGGTTTAAACACTTAGTGCCTTCTGTACCTATTCTCTTTCTCTCTTCCTAGGTGTGGCCTTCCTCCTTCCGGTAGGGTCTTCAAGGATGGAGACATAACTCTCAAAATAAGCAAATTTTTCAAATTTTGGCCTTATGTGTAGATACACCCTTGTTACGGTCCTTCTTGCAATCGATAGCATTAAAGGCTTCATCATCTATATCTCATGGGATACATATCTCTCCACGTATGTGCACTTCTTCGGGTAGGTGAGCTTATTGTGCAGCTCAAGGTGGTCTATATCTACCTCAATAAGGTTGAACCTTAGTATCTTGGCCTCCTTGAATTGATTAACTCTAGCTTGGAAGTATTATGCGGTGAAGGAGAATGGTAGCTTGCACCATGGAATCATATTCCCATCTATTAATACAAATCTACCAATGCAAAAGTGCTTGTACACTTTGAAAATTCTTCCTCTCCATCCATGAGCATGGGAAAATATTTTGGGATCCTCCACTCCACCCCAAATGTGTCACGCATTCACTTATACCACTTCTCTAGGCATGCTTTGTGAGTGGTTGTCATGGTTTCACAAGTGTACTTTACAAATATTTTTGCGGGTGAGGTATCCTCTTTTGGATATTCCCGAATAAAATTTTCTAGCCCATTGGGCACTCCAATATCTGAAAATACAATGGTGAGGAGGAATTTTTCAAAAATTATATTCTCTCCATCTTGCACGCTGCTTATAATCTCATCTGTGATGAAAGTAGACAAGTTTTAGATGGTTCCTTCAGATATCTTCTAACATACATTTAGCCATGCCTTGTTCACTTGTGTCCACCATTCCTAATCATTGAGCTTGGTCACCAAGTGCGTGGCCATCCTCATAATGGGTTTGGAATCTCAATGATGTCAAAGTATCACGACCCCTTCTTGTAGTCATACGTGGATACAATCTCCTTGATAGCCTCCTTGTCACTCAGATCATCATCTATGTTATCCCCTTCACAAATGAGGGTTATGAACTTGGATATCGATTCTGCGTGTGATTTACATCTTGCACCTCATGGAATAAAAATGATCCTCATGTACACGTGACATCAACCACCGGTGAAGGAACTCGGTCTTGCCAAAGTATGGCAACTCATATAGTTGCAGAAATCCAACCTTCTCTAATTTGACCTTCACCTCATTGTTGTAAATGAGCATTATGTCCAGCGTCCTATTATTAGTTTGTCAAACCAACTCCAACACCATGTCTTTCTCCTTTTTCTCATGTGATGGTTATAATCGCTTATGTCCATATTTTGTGAGTGTGAATCCCACTTTTTCCTAGAAATACCCCATCTCGAGTACCGCATTTCCACGTAGCATTCTTCGTTGGTGCTCGTGATGACAATGATTTGATTTCCTTTTCCCTTGCCCTTGTTTTCTTGTGAAATAGTTGGTTTTATGGGTACCATATTTTCTATTCAAATGAACTTAAATACTCCATTCTCTTTCTCTTCTCTACTACACTTGCTCAATCCCAAAGCTCACTCAAAAGCTTAGACTCCTGAAATGAATCCTTCGTTCTCCATGCCCTAGCTGCCAAACCCTAACTAGGAAATCCTTCCACAAGACGATGCTCTTCACATAACCTTCCTCATGCCCATGTACTCCTTCCCTCTGGTTTACAGATCTACTCTACATGCACACTTAAATTTCTTGAATTCTCCTTCTTCACAAAAATTATCACTTGGATGCTCTGGTTCGCAAGAGCTTCTTTCACTTCGTAATCGCAAGGTAACAAATGACTTGCCTAACCTTGTATTTATAGTTTTTGCTTCTTTCTAGCATTAAATTCTATACCACCTACTAATGTAATTTAACATTAAATGCATCTTTTCCACTAAATCAAATTTAAGCGCTCTTACCCATACATCACATCCTACGTGAAAACCCTTTACAACCTTTTGGTGTGTAAAAATTCAACCCCACTAAAGAATCTTACGTGCACGTCTATAGCTTTGAAGGAACTTCTTTTTCCTTTTACCCAATTTTTTCCCTCACTTACCTCATGTTGTTCATGTGCTCTTCATCCTTTTTGTATGTGGTTTTTGCAAAGCCTTTTTGACACCATAATCCAATATCCACCATTTCCTCATGCTTTATCTCCACCTTACGTGCTTCCTTCTACTGGGACATTCACCATAACTTCTACTACCAGTTTAACCTTGTATTACAGGCCTATATTTCATATCACTTCACCCCACACTAAAACAAATGTGCAGTCCTCTACGCATACACAACCTTGGGAAAATAATGTGGTTATCAGTGCATAAGGTGCAAACATGAGACAAAAAGAAAGGAACAAGCAACAAGAAAGGGAAACACAAGAAAAGAAAAGCATAGAGGGACATTCTAAGCTAACTAGAAGTTTTGCCTTATTACAAACACCAAGAAAACTTATTTATAGTAGGGCTTCAACCTACTCCCACTAAAATGACCTGGTAACCTTGTCCCATCCAGTGCTTGTAACTAGAAAGTGCCTAAATCAAGAGTTTATGAGATGATGTAAGGTCCCAACCAATGGAATTTCAACTTCCCAGGATGACGTAGATACTTGGAATCATACAAAAACACCATCTACCCAACCTCAAACTTCTTGTTCTTGAGATGATGATCATGCCATGCCTTTTGTCTTATTTTTGCTATATTCTGACTCCATCTATCAAGTGATCACCTTTCTTCTAACTGCATTAACTTATTAATTTTTTCTTCTAGTGATTTCTCATCAACTAACCCTCCCATGCACACTATACGCAAAGTGATGGTAACATGAATTCAACTAGAAAAATAGCCTCTGCGTGCCAAACACCAATTGAAACAGTGTGGCCTTGTTCAACCTTTTGTAGGTTATCCTATATGCCCATAGAATGGATGATACTTTTTCATCCCAATCTTGTCTTCCAACATCACAAATCTTAGTCAATGTGTGACTCAATATCTTGTTAAATTCCTCAGTAGTTCCATTTTCTTCGGGGGTAATATGAGGTAGTTTTATGATGGGCCAGCATACATTCTGCTTATAGAATCCTAACTATTTCATTAAGAAAGTGTGTATCCCTATCACTATTTAAAATTAAAGAGCAACCATACCTATTGATTATGTTTTCCCACAAAAAATTATCAGTTGTTGTTGTGGTGCAATAATTTTTAGGTGCTACCTCTACCCACTTGTGTCAAGTAATCGGTCAAGTGATGATATACCATGAATCAATCCTTTGTGTAGCTAGCACAATTGTCCCTACAAAGTCAATTTCCCATTTTTCAAATGGTTCAACACTGGCTATTGGTCATAAAGGAATTTCATCTCTCTTTCCAGGTTTTCCAAGGCACTAGCAATGGTCACAGGACTTGCAAAATTCAATGCAATCCTTGTAGATGGTTTCCCACCCAAGCCCTTCTAATAAAATATTCTCGCACTATAGCATTTCCTACATAGTGTCCTCTTTCAATCCCACCATGCACTTCCTCCATAATTTACATGCACTCATGCTCTAATACGTATCAACGTAGAAACTCATCACGACCTAACTTATATAGGTCTCCACTAATCAACATGTAAGGTGTAACACGTATTGCTAATTTCTTTCTTTCTAGAGCCTTCATCCCTTCTCGGTGCCACACCTATTTTTAAGAACACTGCAATATCTTGAATTCTGAGGGTGCATGCCATAACCTAAATAGTTGTGGATCCAACATGGTATCCTCAATGCTTTGTGCATCCTCCTTGAGCTAATTATTGATAAGTGGTTAGGTCTTGAATTGCTTTTTCCTAGTTTCATGACCACGGTGAACTCAAATTCTTGAAATAATAGGACCCAACAACATATGCACCCTTGTAGAATGGGCTTGTTGACTAAGTACTTTAATTCCATGTGGTATGTGTAGAATATGAATGGTTTTACCAACAAATATTGTCTAAACTTGTGCAACGCATAGATCATAGACAATGGTTCACACTCAATAGTTATGTAATTTTGTTCTACTGGTGTCAAATTTCTACTTACAAAGCATAAGGGATGATAAAAAATTCTCCGACTAGGTTGTGTTAGCACTTATCCCATAGTTGTTCTTGAGGCATCAACATGCACATGGAAAGGCTTATCCCAAGAAGGAAAATGTAATATGGGTGCCATGACAAGCCTATCCTTCAAAGTGTCAAATGCCTTCTGTTGCACCTCTCCCCAATGAAAGGCACTCTTGTGTTTTAAAAATTCTTCCAAGGGTGTGGTGATCTTGGCATATCCCTTGATGAATTTCCTATAGTACCTTGTATGCCCAAGGAATCCACACACTGCACTTTGATTAGTAGGCTCCCCTAATCCTATAATAACTGCAACTTTAGTGGGATCCACTAATAAGCCTTATTTGCATATAATATGTCCTAACAGGGTTCCAAATGGAGTAGTAAAGACACATTTCTTAATATTGAGGGATATCCTTAATTGCTGACATCTCTCAAACATCAGCCTTAAATTGTCACAATGGTCTTTCACCAATCCATACATAGTCTAATCATCTAGGTAAACTTGGAGAAACTTATGGATGAAGTCCTAAAATTTTTGTACCACGATGCACAAGAACACAATAGGTGAATTCTTCAATCTAAAAGGCATAACCATGTAGGTAAAACTTCCCCACTCAGTGGTGAAAGTTTTCTTTCTCTGGTCTTCTTTTACAATCCTGACTTAGTGATACCCTAAGAACCCATCCGTGAAAGAGTAGGCTTCACGCCCGGCTACTCCATCCAAAATTTCTTCAGTAAATGGGGTTGGGAAAGGATCAATGATACACATTACATTCATATCCCTGTATTCAACATAGATTATTATCCTACCATCCTTCTTGATGTTGATAACCATTGGGATTATCCATTCTAATTCTTCCACTACCTCAATGATACTAGATGTTATCATCTTGTATATTTCTTCCTTGACCCATATGCACAAATTTGGATTCATCCGATAAGGCCTCTTCCGAATCGGCACACACCTTCCTTCAACTTGATCTTCATCTCTCCCAAGGAATGGTGAACACCTTTGAGTTCATGGTACCCATGAGGAAACAAATCCTGGAACTCGCGCAATAGATCAATGACCTTTGAAACTTATTTTTGACCAATAGTCTCCAATGATAGCTTCCTTAGGTTTTGTCTCTGTTCCAATGTTAACCTTCTTTATTTTCAAGGGATCATGGTAGGCACATGATCAATCATCAAAATTTTCTATGAATTCATGCATACCTTCTGAATGGTTAATATCCAAAGTTTTCATCTATTACATAGACCATCTTTCCATTTTCTTTTTCCATGCATACATGCTCAAGCTATACGTCCTATAATTCCTCTTCATTGAGGCACACCTCCAAATAAGGCTCACCTAGCAACTCTAGTAGTCTATCCTCTACCATAACACTATCTCCCATTGTAAGGCACTTGACTACTTGTAACACCTTATCCACTGATGGCTTGGTACTCCTATACTCAAAGGCTTGAATGAGATTAGATGCCAATTCCTACAAATTACCTATTTGACGATGCATCTCTAAATGAATATACCATGTGCATGCATATCCTTGTAAGGTGGAATACAATTTATGCACTCATAACAAAGGTGGTAACACTTCTACGCTTCCCATCTAGGATTTCTCATATGCTTGGATATGATTTGAAGCAACCTCTTTATCATGGTAGTCTTGTATGACTATGGGTGTGTTACTCCTAGAGAACCTTATAGAAAAGCAATCCTCACTGTTGCCACTCTAGGAGGTTCTCCTGATGTGTAGCCCACTAGTGTGTTGCAATTTTGAGTAGGTTAAAGTTGAGCATTTTCCTCCTCTCGTCCTCATTTTTCCACTAATCTTCTATTTCTCGCAAGAAAATTTCAAGATATGCTCCTCTAGAGTAACTTGGAAACTTCTTTCCTCCTAGGCACTTGACTAAGCACACCTTTGTTACCCTTATTATAGATCCTCTCAACTATCACCCAATTAACTCATAAGTCCCATGCACCTAATTGTCACATGCCACACTAGTGGTATCACTCAAGGATTGAGCATCTTCAAACTAGATAACTCCCTCCGTGGGGTGAATTATCTCAGGATCTCTGATGGAGTGCACATAGATTCTATCAAGGAATTATTCTCCTAAGGGCTCATTATAGGGCACTGACTTCCCATCTGTCAAAGGAATGACCACCCTTTCTTCCTTATTCTCAAAGCTTATATACCCTTTGTTAAACTGCAGGTCGACATTATTCTTATAACACCATGGGTGCCCAAGTAATGTTGGAAAGTTGTCTTCCTTGGTGAGCACCAAGACTTAAGTCTCCAAAGTGAACTTGGCCCCTTGAATGGTGATAACTACATCCTTTAGGACTCCAATGGGAATTTCCTTAGTCTTGTTCACCATATATAACACATTTGAAGATGGCTACAACGCGGGCCTTCCCATTTGATGCCAGACATCTAAGGTAAGAACATTTACCTTTGCTCCCATGTCAAATAGAATATTGCTCAAAAGCCATCCATCGACAACCGTATTCAAATTAATCTCCTTATCATAGTTGAGGATGTGAGGAGGAATATTTACATGTAAAATCTACCTTTTGCGCTCTACTCTGGAATGTGGTACCTTGTCTCTCAGTCATTCTCCTAGCAAGGGAATAATATTCTCTTGCCTTAACATCCTGCATACTTCCTTGACTTCATCCAGGTCATCCTTTGGAACCTTTACATTCTTCCTCTTCTCCACCTACCTTGATTGCTCCTTCAAACACCTGGATCTCCCTTTGTAAACTCTCGAATCATAACTATAGTCTCTTGATATAGCTCTTTCTCGATGAGTAGGGTCTGAATACTTTCCATTTACTACTTCCTCTCTTGAAACTAGTGTCCTTTATCCTAGAATCTCCCTCATGTGCACGAAATTTTCTCACATCGTCACTAGTATAGGTTCTATCCCCACGACTCATGCGCCACTCTTGGCATCCATTATGAATCAACCTTCTTGATGCTCACCATCCCAATGCATTTTTCTTTTTGGTGCTGTTGATTCATATGCTCACAAATTTCTAGAAATTCTTCTTACTTATCTTTCTTTCCACACCATGAGCATTGTAATAGATTAGGACACTCACGTTTGTAATGCATTATAGATCCACAATTATAGAAAGTTCCTCATGGGAACTCACTCTTCCTCTTTTGTGGTTACTGCGACAATTAAATCCTCTGTGAAAACCCCTTCCACACATTCCTCCATTTACATGCCCTTCATAACGATGGTCATCATCCTTTGAACTACTTGCAAGGATATAGTCCGCGCATACACCTAGATCAATAGCATCATGGATTTGATCAATCAGTCTATAATCCTTGGTATCATAGGTCGTATGGGAAAAAATCTTGTAATAGCAAGAAACATTTTTATGGATTGTGTGCTAGAGTAGAGGGCATCTACTTGCATCATGATCCCCATGGTAAATCTCACACCTCATCATCATAGAGTGTCTCGACTTCCGAGGAAACTATATTTTACATTTCCCTCTATTTCACAATCTGTACACATGATCCCACTATGAACTTCATGCATTGAATTTGTAGACAACTTCTCCAACTTCTTGGCCATTGCAACAATTTGAGCCTCTAGAAAATGAATAACACCAAGTGTCAATGATCCCAATAGATTTGATGCGCAAGGGTAGCTACCAATGCCTCACATGGGTCTCGTGAAAGTCTTGTGTGACATAGCCCTTCTAAATGGTGTTATCAATCCTCCAAAAAACCATTGCAAATGTTGAGAAGGATGAATGTAATAAGATAGTTTAGATAAGAGAGTCTTGAAATGTGCATCATATTCATGCACACTCTTTTCCATTCCTTATTAGATTTCTTTCAGAGAGTTGATGCTCTTCTCTTAAAATCGTGGATATGGAACTCTGCTAGAACGCATTGTTTAATGTGATGTAGTCTACCACTATTTAACGGGGTCATAATTGTAACATTCCCATTTTAAGACTTTAGAAATAGTGGGAATTTTTTTATATGGTGTTCACTATTCTAAATAAAGCATTATTTAGAACAAACATTCCATGCCAATCAAATTCAATGGATAAACATATGCATATGTATCAAATACATATTGTATACTTCATATACTTTTTCATCCTACCCTACATCGAGTACTGAGTGATATGTTTAAAGAACATATCTGAATATATGCTACCAATATTCATCTAATATCATGTTGTTTTAAACTTGGTGACATAGGACAACGCAACCAGAAACTTATGATACTTTGGCCAAATATTTATAACATACTGTGTATGTCACTATTCCTAGACGACATACTCGTCATATTGGAATATGTCCTTCACCTCACTCCTCATTTATCATGATTGGTCTTTACTGACTACTGTCAGTCCACTTGTTCTAGGTTTAACCCTAGACCTAGGTAGGAACATAACCTATTATAGGAAGACACTCACAATGGCTTAGGGTATATGGGCATACTCGGTTGACCTAAGTCGACCAGGATGTGCCAACTTACCCTGAGCCATTGGAAGCTAATTCATATCCTAAATATGCTCCTATCCAGACCTAGAGGGAAACTAAGTTCAAGTCTGAGTTCTTATTGGGTGTAGATCTAGATGATCAATGTGGAAGGGTGATGCCACATGTCAACTACAACATTGTATTCTCGAGAAGACCCAAGCCTTCTTGAAAGTACAACCCTGTAGTTGGTGTGTGCCAACATCCTACAGAAATTGCCTCATCGAGATGTATATACCCCCAGAGAGATTGTTAATACTTTGTTAGTTTAGATTATTTCTAGATTTCAGTAACCCTAATAAACCCTAACCAAACACTTAATAAGTTCTTTCCTATATTTTCTTTATTTAGTTCATTAAGAACTTTGTTATATTCATGGTTTCTTTTAATGTTTGATCACACATTTAAACTGCCAATTAACCGTAACTGAACAACATTATCATATGTTTTATTTAAAAAGTACAATAACTTTTTAGAAATTTCAACACCAGAATATATCCAATTTAAAGTAGGCTTCATACAAAATGAAGTCTAATAATTTGTAATCATATTTCTAAACCTTTTTGGTTTAAGCATTTAAGAAGGAGAAAGAGTCTTTATCTCCATGTTAAGTGTCGTGGTGTATGAAACCCAATAATGTTCCTCTTCATTTGGCATGTAGGAGACTCCAAGAAATGATAAAAACTATAAAAATTCGCATCCCCAGGAGATTTGGAGCAGAAATGGTAGAAAATCATATATAGATGCATAGTTGCCATCGATTTCCCTTTTGAATTTGGACCATCCATGTGGGAGATCCGAGTTAAGACAGGCCTGGGGGTTCCTTTTTACTTTTTACACCTTTTGTATAATTTCTCAATTTTCTCCGCCTCTACCTTTGAAAAATGGGCTTAACACGTGTCCTAATGTGGGTCCCAGTAAATGCACTTCCTTTCTACACTTTAACCCCTTTTTTCACAAAAGGAAAATTTTCCAAATTTCCTCCGGATGTCCGTACCTCCGCCGTTGACCTTTACATCAAATTTTTACTTATCCTTTGTCAAGCTTGTGGGGCATTTTGATGATTTTAACCCTTTTGATGACAAGAGGCAAAAAATCCAAGTTGCACTGATGGCCTCGCTTCCCCACCCTTTTGACTTTACAAACCGCCACGCGGCTCAATGACGTATCTTGAGATTGTCTCCAAAAGTAGAGACCATTAATGAGCGTGGACTCACCATGTGTCCTAGCCTAGAATAATTTGTTAAAAGTTGAAATCTCAGTAGAAGGCACCATGTGTCTAGGGTCCTGAACGGTGTCCTTTGGGTTTGAAAAGCCCAATTAAAAGACAATAAGCGAAGCTTCCAAGTGTTATCCTAGTGATTCTTTAAAATAAAACTTAGAGGTTGGTCCCCAAACATGCGTGGTCCCTCCACATGTCCTAGGCCTCTCAAAATTATTTTAAAAAGTTTAAGTATGGGAAGACCTAGCGGAAGCCTCCACGTGTCTTTATGGCGCAATTTCAAGATGGTCCCCAAGAGCGAAGACTTTGAATGAGCACGTGCTCACCATGTGTCCCCTCGTCCCACCGAACTATATTAGCTACATAAAAAAAATTAAGTTTGGGAAAAGCAGTGGAAGCCTCCACGTGTCCTCCCAACACAACTCCAAGGCCAAACCCAAAAGTGAACTTTCAAATGAGCGTCGTTCCTCCATGTGGACCAATTTTGGGTCAAGGTGATCCATATAATTTTTAGAGTTCCCCACTAAGCCACATCCAACCAAAAGGGGCCACATTTCCACTGATGCAAGAGATGAAAATTTGATGGGGAAAACTCACCCGTCAAACTATAAAATGCAGGAAGACAACTATTTGAGCCCGAGATGAAATTTTCTTTGAGGAAAGAGAATTTGGAAATGTTACAAGGCTCAAACACACTCCTTCAAGCTACATCCATTCATTTTTCTTCAAGTATTTGGGACAAAAACAATAGGGACAACAATTCTCGACTGTGGAAAATAGAAAGAATGGGACAACCCAAGTTTTATACCCAATTTACAGACTTTTTCATATGGTCAAAGGAACAAAGAACAAATTTTGGGCATTTAAGAGATCCTCGGCCAAGGAAGGAACTGACCATAGCAACTGAATGGGGGATAGAGGATTTTCAAGCACCAACACAGGGAGATGAAAATGTGACATAGGTCACAAAATGAAGTATTTTTAATGGAAAATGGGGTGAAACTAATTTGAGCACCAACATCGGCTCCATCTCGGGATGGGCACTCCTTGTGAATGCCACAAGAACAAAATAATAGACCAAGTGCCGAAAATATCTATTTGGTGAAGGATTCATCTTGCAGAGTGGAACATCGTAACCATCTCCTAAAAACAAATTGAGAAACCAACAAAACTAGGTCACCAAGGACTAGAACAAGAAAAAACAAAAAAGACATAAAACAAAACAACAAACTATACATTGTACAGATGATGCTCAAAGTGATTCTAGGGAATCAATCAAGGAAATTCTTCAAATGCCTTCTATTAATAGGAAATTTGAGCAATTACCCATCCAAGGCTTTCAAGAAGAAGGTATGTTCACCAATTCGAGTGTCGAAGTAAGGGCCCATCCATAATGCATAAAATTTACCATGCTTTCCCTTGTCTTCATGCTTACTATCCCATAATAGCACAAGATATCCAACGCTGAAAGCTCTTGGAGTGACCTTCTTATCAAATAACCTCTTCAATTTTTCTCTGAACTTTACATGCCTTTGGTGAGATTCCCTCCTTTCTTCATCAAGTTCAACAATCTGGTTAATGCGAGCATCATATGGACTAACTTCTTGATCTTCCAGTTGTTGAAGGAACTGATATGAGGATAATTGTATATGCAGGGGTAGAAAAGCTTGAGTCCCATACACCAACTCAAATGGACTCTTTCCAGTGGCTCTTTTAACAGTAATTTGATCAGCCCAAACAACAAACTTCAACTTCTCACCCCATTTTCTCTTGTACAGCTCTAAGGTCCTTCTAATAATCTTCAGCAAGTTTTTATTACTAGACTCAGCTTGTCCATTTCCTTAGGGATTATAGTTATAACAATATGTCAAATTGATCCCATACTCCTTACACATTACCACCAAATATTTATCTTTGAAGCTCATGGCATTGTCAACAACAATTTTAACTCGGCACTCCAAACTTGCAGATGATATGATTCAAAGCATGAAGTCCATGAAAATTTGGTGTGTTGCTCTTTTGATGAGGATTTCCTCTACCCACTTAGTGAAGTAATCAAGGTGACTACAATAATCCACTTATGGCCAGCACTTGAAGGGTCTAAAATATCACCAATGAAATCCATTCTCCATTACTTGAGTGGGGATTCAATTGATACAGTTGTAAAGGAAGGGAGCCCAAGCTTTCAAGTATTCCGTAAAAATGTCAAAGAACTCTCACATCTTCCGATCAAAAGATTTGTATCCTTGAAGAGAGTTGGCTACTAATAACCAGCCCTCGTGATCTTGTGTGTTATGACTCTTCCGGAAAAAATGCCCCCACAAACTCCTCCATGGAGATCGAGAAATTATCTTGGGGCTTCATCTTGATAATGCATCTTAAGAGAAATCCCTTAGGGTTCTTCCAAGCTAACCCATAATTAGTAATGGCATATTTCTGGGAAGCCAACTTAAGATCTCTTTTCTGGTTCTTACTCAAATACTCAGGGCAAGTATAGATGTCTGAGATAAAAAATTACATCTTTGTACCACTCAGAACTCATCAACTTTTCAAGGACATCTACCCTTCCTTCTTCTACCTCATTCACCAAATAGTTTGCAATTTTCCCTCAGCCATAAGCTTAGTCAAGCCCAAACCTCTCAACAACTTTGTGGTTTGGATATCCATGTCATATTCTTGCAACTTGTTCACCCATCTGCATATTTTGCTTGAGACTTCCATCTCTGATAAGATGTCTTTCACCATAGTGTGGGGAACATAAGCAACAATTTTAGAGATCAAAATGTAAGGCCTAAAAACATTTGTTTCTTTTACCAAGGAAAATGTTTGTTTCTCCATAATAGTGTATTTCAGCTCAACCCCCTACAATGCCTTACTGAAAAAGGCAATTGGCCTCTCATCCCCTTCATCATCCTTCTGTAACAGGAAAAATGCAAGAGTGTTCTCTAAAGGAAAAAAAACATTTTAAAAGGATTCTTATAATCTGGAGCTGCTAAAATAGGGGCATGTTTTAATGGCTCTTTGATCCCATTGAAATATTGAATGGCCTCCTCCTCCCATTTGATGACATGGTCCTTCTTTAGCATGTAATTAATTGGAATGGTCAACTCAACAAAGTTTGATATGAATCTTCTGATAAAGTTTATCTACCCAAAGAAGGACTGAATTCCTTTCTTGGTTCTTGGAATTGGGACCTTTTTGATGGCCTCTACCCTTTCTGGATCTATCATTACCCCCTCTTGTGACACAATGTGACCAAGAAACTTTTCCTTCTGCACTCTGAAATGGCACTTCTTTGGATTGAGTGAAATTCCATATTCTCTACATCTTATCAGCATTTTTTCCAAGTGTTGCAAGTGATCACCTCTCTTTCTAGAAAACATAGTTACATCATCTTGGTAAACAACAATAAAATCATTAATGTAACCAGAAAAAGCAACATCCATTGCTCTTTGAAAGGTTTCTCCAACATTCATCAAACCAAAGGGCATTCTAACATAAACATAAGTTCCCCAAGGAGTAGTAAAGGTTGTCTTAATTCTTTCTGATTCCTTTACAACAACTTGGTTATAACCAGAGAAGCCATCCAAGGTAGAAATAATCTTAGAACTAGTCACTAATTGCAGCATGTTTTCCATGTTTGGTAAAGGATAATTATCCTTCATTGATGCTCTGTTCAAATTTCTAAAATCCACACGCAACTTGATATCACCATTCTTCTTTCTAACTCGGTACTAGGTTTGCAACATATTAGTAAAAATTCACAACACCCCCAAATGAGTTATGGATCTACTTTTCTAAGGCAAAGTCATTTGGTGTGATTGCACAACATTGAGCTTTCCCAAAGTGTGGGACCTTTGAAAATGGGGAAATCTCTCCAAAGAAGGTTGGTTCCTCTTCCTAAACTACTTGCCATAAGCTATTCCAGTGAAGGAAAGCTAATATAACCTAATCTAACTTCCAAGGAGACAAGGAGAGGAAGAAAATAAGGAAAAATAGAGCCTACACTAAAACGGCGATACACCAGAGAAGGAAAGTGTTGATTATCTATCAAAGCTGTTATGGAAAAAGAAGAGGAGAGCAATGGAAAGGATGGACAAGTGCATCACAGACCAAAGATGGATTTCACATAGAAAATGTTCCAAAACTCCATGAACATAGCTCCAAAACCTACAATGAACATCCAAACATGCACAAATACCCTGTAATGAAGAGAGGTAAGGAAAACAACAAAGAAAACGAGCCAAGGATGGACAAATGCATCACAAAAACACATTTTTTATTGCTCAAAATTTACACAGTGCATCATTTCACGGGTAAGAGGAAAAATGTCATTACAGAGTAGGGGAGGAGGTTCAAACTCCATTTTTGACCCTAGGGAATAAAATAAGGGAGAGGCAGAGAAGAAGGATGAATAACCTTTTTCAAAATGAGCCAAAACTAGCTTTTATCGCTCGAACAAAATGAAGGAAATGAGAAAACATGGGAAAATCAATTTTAAAACTCCAACCACCGACAAGATCTATTTAATTAGCCTACAAAATGATGGGTTTCCATGAAAAATCCCATACTTCATCGTACATTTCTTTACAGAGAAAAGAAAGAGGCCCATACTTCATTAATTTTGGTGGTTGGGGTCGTTTTCTACAATTTTTCCATGCCAGAGACATTTTCCCATTTTTCTCCTGTAAAAATCCATCAAAATTTAAAATTGAAGTGTCCATCATGTAGAGGATTTCAACATATTTCCATTGATACCAAAATCATGAAAATCTAAGCTCTAGATCGAAAGATATGGCCTTCTGAAGATTTAGGGCAAACATGGAAAAATTAGGGCAAAAATTGGGTCGATGGGCCAAAACTTGAACTTTTTCCCTTTTCACAAAATTGGGAAATTTTCCCAAAATTCTCTCGTGCCCTTGCCGCTCCAAGACACGTGGCATCGCCTAATTAGTTGCGGGTCTCAAAATCACATTCTACCCATTTTTCCCATAAGGGAAAATTTTTCCAAGGTCTTCTCACTGGTGAAATCCTTGCCACTGATGTGGACATGTGGCACCTTATGATTAGCTATGGAGATGTGGCCCATTCTTTCCTATTGTTTTTTTTTCCCAAAAGGGCTAAGTTCCAACAATTTTCCCGCTTTGCCCACCAAAGGCACTTCCTTCCTCTCGGTGGGCCTTTGAGCCTCCTTGTGAATTTGTGCCTTTTAGCCAAAAGGGCTATGTGTCAAGTGTTCCTCTCCTCTCCGCCAACCCGCCTTCATAATTGGGCAAAATTTGCATCCAACCTCCACCGAGCCATAACTCAAAACATACAAGGAGTTAGGAGGACTTATTTACCTTTCTGGAAAGTGGAAGAAAAATCCTATCTGATGAAGCCATTTCCAAAATATTTTGAGTGCTTGCAATGTGTGAAAATTGAATTTAAATAACAAGGAAGGAAATAATGAAGGAAAGTTAGCCAAAATAAGAAGGGTCTCATTTTTGAAAACAATTTCAGCGACTCGAGTGGTCATCTACCTGCTAGATGAATGATTAGTGGCCTTTTGAAGCATCCATTGGGCATGGAGTCAATCTTGATAACCAACTCTGATCTGAACTATGAAAATATGACCTCTGAGCCACTTGGAAACCCACTAAAACTTGGAGTTGATCTTCACCAAAAGCCACTGAATGCACAATGCAAGAGCAACCAAAACAACACCAAACAACTATGTATAAAATGAAAATCATACATGCTCCAAATGGAACATGCAGAGTGTGTAAAATCACTTCTTCTACTGAAAACAAACCTACCTACTCTACTCTAACCAAGATAAAAGTGAAATCAAACAAAACCCGCAATGGGTAGGGAGAAATGGCTTCCCTTCCTCAAAAATGGCAGCCATGCAACTGATTTGGCATTGAACATGGCTGGTTGGATGAGTGAAAAACTAACTACAAGCTGATCTTCCACCCAAATCACCAAAGTATCAATTGAAGACAAAACCAATACCTCTTTTAGTTTCTCTACAAATGGATTAAAGAGGTATGACAGCTGATCCTTGGTGCTTTGCATATCATCCTCATGCTTAGAAGCAAGCATGATTAGTTTTGGCTTCTCCCTTAGCTCCAATAAAGCTAAGTGCCCGATTGTGCATGGTCTCGATCCATTGGATGTCCCCATTTCTCTGAAATTCAAATCCAAAAATGGATTCTTCTTGTGGACCTTCTTGGGTGGATGGTGTGAGAGAGATGATGACATCCTCCTACCTTTTCTCTTCCTCCTCTGAAGAACATGGAAGATCAAGATCTTCCAATCTTGGTTCTAGAGGGTCAGTAATGAAGTGCAAAGCTCTTGTTTCAATGTTATCATCCATAGAAGTAGGCTCATATGCTTGGAATGTGAGAGATGGAGGAAAAAATTATGTGATTTTCATGAGTTATCCTCCATCAAGGCAATCCTCCAAGTCAGACAGGTAATCTACCTCCTTACTATCCTATTGCAGGCGCTCAACCTCCTCCATGGTGTCTTCTTAATCAGAACTTTATCACCATGGCTCCATTCACTCTCAAACATGAAGTTTGAAAGATCAAACTTTTCTTCAATATCAGAGCTTGAAGGGGATGAAGTGGGAGGAAGAACTGAAGGTTCTTCTGTAGCCTACTCTACACTTGGGGCCTCTGAAACTATATGGTCCTCCTCCATTAAAGGTTCATCAATCAAATCAGTTCCTTGAAATGAAAGCAAAGAATTTTCAATGATGCCTTCTTCACTGAGTGGCTTCAACACTAATTTGATCTCTCCTGGTTGCTCCTTTTCAATGGGACTTGGAGCTGATTGTTCCTCCTCCTTTTATTTCTTTTCTTCTATTGTAAACTAAGCCTCAACCACCACTGGTTATTCAACCCTGACCTCCTATATTGGTTTTACCATCAAGGGGATCTTTGTAAACCAAAATTTGGTAGCCCAAATCATCATATTGTCTAGTATTTCTTATATGTTGGGCTCCTCTTCTTGTTGTTATTGATTGGATTATTGAGTATCTTCCCAATATTGACTTGGGAAAGTAAGAGGAGAGGTGGGTTAGGGTTCAACCAACTTTGTAATTGTTTGTAGTAGGGAGGGAGGTGAAACTTCTTGTTTGTTCGGAGGAGATGATTGTTTCGAAGGGAAAAGGTTAGAAGAACTAAAATGGGATGGAAGACTAGGGGATGGAGAAATGGAACCAACATTTGGAGTAGCATGGGATGGATTTGGAATTTGGCATTCAAAATGAGATGGTGCTACTTCAAGAATGGAAAGAGAAAAACCAAATGATGGTGTAGAACTTACCCATTGACAAAGTTTCTCAACACCAAATTCATAGGCCCATATCTCTTCAGTCCATTGTGTAAGTTGGGGAAAAATCTCCACCATGAATTCAAACTTTTCATGAGGGCTGAAGTGTCTTAGAAAAGGGCCAACCCATGAACAAGGTGCCCTGCTGCGAAAAATTCTCAAAGCCTTCATTTGAATTGTTACTCTTGATTGCACCACGCCAATCTCCATTTTTTGGATGTTCTCTAACAAACCAACATCTTACATTTGATTGTCTTCATTGTTGGCATACCCCTGCTCTTGGAAATCTCCATAACCAAACTGATTTTGGCACTGCTTCTCATAGGTGTAAACATGTTTATCTTCAATCTACTCAAAATGCTGATTTGAAGGAGTTGTAAAGCACATTGGAGGTGGAATGTATTGTTGCTGTTGTGAATGTGAATTCCATGATGGAAATGAAGTCATGATTGCACAAATTCATGGAATGATGGAAAAGAATGAAAAATATGGAAAGAAGAGTGAATGTAAATGGATGGAAAACAGTGTCTCAGAATTTAGACAATGAGTTATTTACCAAATGGAGTCGCTAGATGTGCAAACTGTTGCTTCTCCAAAGCTGGAAATTGTAACAAGAGCACATCGATCTTGTTGCAATGAAGTTAATACCTCTAAGGTCCCACCGGCATGCCAAAACTGTTAGTGCAAATTCACAACACCCTAAATGAGTTATGGATCTAATTTTCTAAGGTAAAGTCATTTGGTGTGATTGCACAACATTGAGCTTTCCCAAAGTGTGGGACCTTTACAAATGGGGAAATCTCTCTAGAGAAGGCTGGTTCCTCTTCCTAAACTACCTACCACAAGCTATTCCAGTGTAGGCAAGCTAATCTAACCTAATCTAACTTCCAAGGAGACAAGGAGAGGAAGAAAACAAGGAAAAATAGAGCCTACACTAAAACGGTGATACACCAGAGAAGGAAAGTGTTGATTATCTATCAAAACTCCGATAGACAAGTGCATCACGGACCAAAGATGGATTTCACATTTAAAATGTTCTAAAATCCATGAACACATCTCCAAAACCTGTAATGAACATCCAAACATGCACAAATACCCTGTAATGAAGAGAGGTAAGGAAAACAACAAAGAAAACGAGCCAAGGATGAACAAATGCATCACAAAAACACATTTTTATTGCTCAAAATTTACACAGTGCATCATTTCATGGCTAAGAGTCAAAAATGTCATTACAGAGTAGGGGAGGAGGTTCAAACTCCATTTTCAACCCTAGGGAAGAAAATAAGGGAGAGGCAGAGAAGAAGGATGAACAACCTTTTTCAAAATGAGCCAAAACTGGCTTTTATCACTCAAACAAAATGAAGGAAATGAGAAAACATGGGAAAATCAATTTTAAAACTCCAACCACCAATAAGATCCATTTAATTAGCCTGAAAAATGATGGGTTTCCATGAAAAATCCCATACTTCATCGTACATTGCTTCACAGAGAAAGAAAGAGGCCCATACTTCATTAATTTTGGTGGTTGGGGTTGTTTTCTACAATTTTTCCATGCCAGAGACGTTTTCCCATTTTTCTCCCAAAAAAACTCCATCAAAATTTAAAATTGAAGTGTCCATCATGTAGATGATTTCAACAGCTTTCCATTGATACCAAAATTGTGAAAATATGAGCTCTAGATCGAAAGATATGGCCTTCTGAAGATTTAGGGCAAACAGGAAAAATTAGGGCAAAAATTAGGTCGGCGGGCCAAAACTTGAAATTTTTCCTTTTTCTCAAACTTCAGGAATTTTCCTAAAATTCTTCACGGCCCCATTGGTTCGAGACACGTGGCATCGCCTAATTAGTTACTGGTCTCAAAATCACATTCTGTCCATTTTGCCCACAAGGGAAAATTTTTCCAAGGTCTTTCGCCAAAGGAAATCCCCACCACCGATGTGCATACGTGGCACCTTTTGATTAGTCTGTAGAGATGCATCCCACTCTTGCCTTTTTGTGTTTTTTTCCCCAAAGGGCTAAGTTCTAAAAATTTTCCCACCGCCCGCCAGTGCGCTTCCTTCCTCTCGGTGGGCCTGTGGGCCTCCTTGTGACTTTGCACCTTTTAGCCAAAAGGGCTATGTGTCAAGTGTTCCTCCACCTCTCCGCCAACCCACCTTCATACTTGGGAAAAATTTGCATCCAACCTCCACCGAGCCATAACTCAAAACATACAAGGAGTTAGGAGGACTTCTTTACCTTTCTGGAAAGGGGAAGAAAAATCCTATCTGATGAAGCCATTTCTAGAATCTTTTGAGTGCTTTCAATGTTTGAAAATCAAGTTGAAGCACAAATGGAAATAATGAATGCAAGTTAGCTGAATTAAGAAAGGGCTCATTTTGGATAACACAACCCAAGAAGAATACCTTTTGGGCTGAATAATCCCTCAATCCCTAAATTTATTCAGTTCTTCTTACATTTTAAGAGATAGGAGTTGATTGATTGGCCTTTGTTTTTTCCTGAATGGTTTTGCATTAGATTCTAAGGGAATCTCATGTTCAAATAGATCCTCTATGTATGTTGTTAGTTCGAATAAGTCCAAGCCATGCAATCTTGATACTTCTTCAACAATTGAATATAGGAATTTTTTTCCTCCTTGCTGAGATTGCTTCCCAACCAGATCTTCCTTGGTTTCTCCTTTGTGCCAAAGTCATGCTCCTCAACGTCCCTTGAGGCTACTATGCATCTATTAATAATGCAATCAGCATTATCAAAGTTGGATTCAAGATCAACCAGCCCTCTAGGAATGGTATTAGTTTTTAGTTGGATGATTCCTTTTCCAAACAAGGTTTCTTTCCCCTCTGCTGCACACACCATTGGCTCCCAATCAATACATTGATCAACAAACTCCCCTTTGTTCTATAGAAACCTTCTAACCTGAGCATCATCATCAAAAACTTTCCAATGCTTAATGTTTTTCAGGACAGATGGCCTTGTTAACACTTCAACATCATATTCACAATATGGGGACATTGCATAATTATCAAACCAAGATCCTAATACTACAAGTTTGTCTGCCAAATCATTAAACTTCCTGTCATGATGCACAATATTGAATGAATCAAACATCTCAATGAGATCCCAAACTGCATGCTTGTATTGTTTCATTCACTGATTCTTAGTAGCATAGAGATTTCTGACTTGCTTGACAATTAGTTCTGAATCTCCTTTGACACTAATGTCCTTAACACCATATTTCCAAGCAATTCTCAAACCTAACAATAGTGCTTCATATTCAGCAATGTTGTTAGTGCACTCAAAGTTAAGTTTGAAGGAAAAAAAAAACTCTTCCTAGCCTGGAGAAATCAGAACAACACCAGCACCATTTCCAAACCTAGAGCAAGCTCCATCAAACAATAAATTCTAAGGAGATCCTGCCTACTCAAGACACTTGCACTCTTCAATTTTTTGCTCTTTCCCATCAACAAATCCTACAAAGTTATCAGCATCAACACTTGTGTACAACACTTCATAAGATGCATTGTTGGGATCTTCAATGAGGTGAAACATCTTATTTTCTCCATACAACCTGACAAGGCTTCCCTCAATTGGGATGGTGGCATAGGACATATCCATTTGAACACTCCCACCAACACTTGTAACCCATTTTCTAGACAACAACATACCCCACTTGGCTAGGCAATCAACAATAACAACATCGAGTTTCAGGTTCTTACCCGGGTAAGCTGCAAGTTGCACCACCAAACCTTTCACACATCCTACCACTGGCACTTCTCAGAGTCCATTGTAGTGCACTTCCCATATGCTGCTATTACTTTGATATCCAACTCATTCATGACTTCCAGAGGCATAACATTGCATGATGCCCCCGAATCAAACATACAGTTGTGCAGCAATCTATCCTTAATGATCAAAGTAGTGAAGAATGGGTCTACATTTAGCTGAGACTCAACCAAGGACATCCCCAAATAAACCTCGGTGGTTCACCTAGTTCCTCCAATGCTGGTGGTGTTTCTAACTCTTCAATGATTGGAGGAGTCTCCACAATGTTTACATTTCTGCCTAGGGCAGTCTTTTCCTCTTTCAGCCCCAAATACTCAAAGGCCCTTTTCTTGTGCTCAAGAATTCTAAGCAACTCAACAATTGGAACTAAAATCTTGATCTGACTCAAGACTTGGGCAATATCATAAGGGACATACTTTGGCAAGGCAGCATTAGAAGGGAGATTGACACATTCATCAGATGGCACATGATTTTTGATAGCTTGGGCATGAGGAGGAATATGAATTTTGTTTGGGACAACAAGGCCTTTGGCAGATGCATCTTTCTTAGGAGCCTCTTTAGGAATATTTGAAAGTAATGGAGTTTTTGGCTTGGCCTGAGGCCCTACCCCTTTGAAAACCTTACTTCTTGTGTTATACTCCTCTTGGGAAACAACAACATTCATCAACAACTGCCTATCCTCCTCAGATGGGATTCCTCCATCATACTTCTTTATCATTAAATCTCTTAAGTATTCAAAGTCATTATTAGGTATCTCAAAATCTTGTACAAGTATCTATTTCTAAAGTATGAGAGGGAGGAAGAAAGGGTACCTACCTATTGGTACCCAAATTTGTTCTCCTTTTCAATCTGAGCAACATCAAAGATATGGCATGAAGCTTGAAGACAAATGGATCATGGTGTGTGTCATTTTGTAGCTAGGGATATGATCTAACTGGCACTCAGATTTGTGGAGAGATGGATAGAACTCAAATAGGACTTGATCTTGTCCTAACTGTTTTAGGTTGTGCCTTTCAACCAAGGTAAGAGAACCTATTTTGTAACCCTCAAATGGTGAAGGAGATGAAGATATCCCTCAATTTGTGCAAATAGTATAAAGGGGCCTTGGTAAAATATGATCAACACTCCAAATCTGACTTTCAAAAGTTGTTACTTCTAGATTATGGAGATTCTTTCAATGTAAGATAAGGGTTACTAAAGACATTTTGAAATCTCTGGTCCTGCTTCTACATACCGTAGAAAATGGATTTTTATCTTCTATGGGTATACATGTCAAAACAAGGGTAAAACATGGTAGGATTAGTTGTTTTGAATGATTTTTGGGTGGGAGTTAAGAGAAGAAAAACCAAGGTCCACCGTGACTCTTTGAGGATTTTAGAAAAATATGGACAAACTTAATAACAAAGAAATATCAAAATGGTTAATCATCCCTTCAACCAGGATATGTGCATCAAATGGAGGCTCAAATCTACACTTTTCAACACAATCTTTGATCATCTATCACAAAATTGTGAGTTAGAATGAACCAATGAATCATTTAGCAATCACTATTTAATCATGACCTAAGGTGCACCCAAAGGTTTACAAACAATCTCTGAAGTCAAGGAAGGTAAAGTGATTTTAAATTTGTTTATCTCTTTATCATATGAAAGCTCTTCTGAATGTGAGATTAAAAATGCCACTAAACTATCACAAGAAATGAGACCATGTATGATCAAGAGAGATTTTAAACACAAGACTGCAACAAGAAACAAGAAACACAAATTTGAAATGCATTCTAAAATGTAAGAATTCACAGATTTTTCCCAAAGATAACACAGAATAACTCAAAAATGATCATATTTATTAGTAGGGGAATGTTTTGAAAAACAATCTCAAAGCTTGTTAATGGCTATACATGTGCAACCAACTTAACATGATTTGAAATCTGATATAGAGAGAGTTACATGAGTTTCTCAAGTGGTCACTCAGAGAATGGGCTTCTTCCCAGATTTTCCCATGAAATTTTTAATTTTCCAGGATTTTTATTCTCTTCCAACCCTTTGCATGACAAATTCATGCAATATATAGCTTTCAATCTCCTTCGAGCCTTCTTTCCCAAGAAAATAATATGCCAAAGGATCAAATTTGTTACAAAAATTCCTCATGATTCGTAGATAGGGACATTTAATAGAACACATCCAAAAAGTTGCCAATTGTCTTAAAAAGAGATGATTCATTGCAAAATCCACATCATTATCCATTGTGGAGGCACGCTTTTCATCTTCAAAGCATGCAGACCCCCTTCCTTTCATTATTTCATCCTTATCCCTCAAAAATTTAATTCTGCAACTTTTGGATCTGATATTTTATGTTTTACACAAATTAGAGAAAAAAACCATTTTGAAATGTGCCTTGGATCTGCAAATTGACCCTCTTAAATGATTGATTTGGACCCTATAAGCCAAAATAACACAAATTGGTAAAAAAATCAATCAAAATCGATGTAAAAAACACATTTCCACACTTCTTAAAGCCAAATTGGCGATAAAAATGACAAAATGTATAGTTTCCATCAATTTTCCTTTCTCCCTTTAATATGAGCCCTCCACATGGCACAAATAAGCCAAAATGGGCCCGGGGGTGCCTTTCTACCTTTTTCCAACCTTTTTGAAAATTTGCAAAATTTCTCAATTTCCTCTGCCGCTCCGCCGTTGAGATTTGGGCCTGACACATGGCATAATATGACTAGATACGGAGTCGTGGCTCAATTTTAAACATTTTTCCTCTTTTTGGAAAAAGGAAATTTTTCCATTTTTCCTCCATGGCTCTGCCCCCGTAGGACACGTGTCCTCACCTGATTGGCTGTGGGGCAGTGCTCTTATTTATATTTTAACAACATTTTCCACAAAGGAAAATTTTCACCATTTCCTCTACACTCCCACACCTCCGCCTTTCCCTGCCATGTGTCACCTTCTGATTGGCCGAGGGTCTATGCTCTTATTTCATACTTTAACTCCTTTTCACCAAAGGAAATTTTTCCACCGTTCCTCTGCACTCCCGCACCTCCACCTTTCCCTACCACGTGTCACCTTCTAATTGGCCAAGGTTTGACACTCTCATTTCATACTTTAACTCCTTTTCACCAAAGGAAATTTTTCCACCGTGCCTCCATAGCTCCACCCCTCCACTGTTTTGACTTTTCTAACTACCACATGTCACCCTCTGATTGGTTGAGGGCCTATAGACTTGCGGGAAAATTTAGACCTTTTGCCAAAAACACAAAAAATGCTAAGTTGCTCAAGTAGACCCACCAAACCTTTTCCAATCACAAATGACCACATAGGAGAATATTTTTGAGCTAAAATTTAATAGGCAAAGGACGCCCGTATGACCGTAAAAAATGTAAAAATTGTCAGCGATGCCCAAAATCGATTTTTCCTTCGTGGGTGAAGAAATTTTCAATCAAAGGACAAATGGAAAGTGATTCAAAGAAATTTACAACCATGGCAAGGGATTTTTGAGGGAAAATAAGTATAAATAAAAAAATTTGAGCTCCAAAGGTCGGGGAAAATGGAAAAAATGGCAAAGGCATTTGAACAGGAAAAATTAGGGCAAAATGTAGGGCAAACTTAGAGATTCCTCAAAATGGTGCAAGAATGGAGAAAAAAACTCAAAGCATTTAAACATAGATATGAGTTTTTTTCATCAAATTCGAAGGATGGGAAGATCTAAAGCCATTTTTTCTCAGAAATAGGAAAAAACACATTTCTCCTTAGCAAAGCATGGCATGTGCAACATTGGGCACCAACATTGGCTCCAGCTCAGGGATGGGCACTCCCAGTGAGTGCCACAAGAACAAAAGTAGACCAAGTGCCAAAATAATCCATTGGGCAAACGGAGTCATGAGCCAAAGCCACCAAAAACTAGCTAAGAAACTGACAAAAATGGCTGCCACACACCAAGGCAAACCACGAACTAACAAAACACCAAAAACAAAGCAAAAGCCAAACACTATACACTGTACAAGTTGGTAAGAAAACCTTGATTCAAAGAAAACAAATCAAGGGGAAACCCCAAATGTCCTCCATGCTAGATATGACCATGCCAAGAGGTTCTGATATGTTTTTAACAACTAGAAATATACCTCTTTTTCTTCTTTGTTTAATTTGTAAACCATCTAGTTTCTTTGAAGCTCCTCCATTGTGTTCAGGTCAAACCTTTTAACATTTTTCAAGGCTGAATCAAGGACCAAATTTCCGAAAAAATAGCATACTTAGGAGATATGTTTTCAACAACTTCATACTCCTTGAAATCCACAAAACTCACAAAGTGATCAGTACTAGCATCTTCCTGTAAAACTTCATAAGATGCATTGTTTGTGTCTTCAATAAGGTACAACATCTTTTTCTCTCCATATAACTTTACTAAGTTTCCTTCAATAGGTATAGTGGCATAAGACATGTCCATTTGGACACTCCCACCAACACTTGCATCCCATTTCCTTGATAATAACATACCACATTTTGTAGGGAAATCAACAATCAAAAATCCAATTTTAAATTCCTCCCACGATAGGATGCAATTTGCACCAATAGATCTTTGACACACCCAAAACTAGCACTTCCCTAGAATCCATGGCGTACACACTTGCCATACATTGATATTACTTTGATATCTAACTCATTCATAACTTCCAAAGGCATGGCATTTCATAATGCCCCAGATTCAAACATACAACTATGTAACAACTTGTCTTTGATAACCAAGGTAGTGGAAAATAGATCCACGTTCCGCTGAGATTTAACCAAAGAAGTTCCTAAGTAAACCTTAGGTGGTTCGCCCAACTCTTCCAACACTTGTGGTTGTTCTAATTCTGTAATGGCAATAGGAATCTCAACCTTATTTCCAACTCTTCCTTGGGTACTCTCTTCCTCTCTGAATCCTAAATATTCAAAAGTTGTCTTCTTGTGCTTAGGAATCCTAAGAAACTCAACAATTGGGATAGGAATCTTGATCTGATGCAAGACTTGGGAAATATCATATGGAGCATTCTTGGATAAAGTAGCACTAGGGGAAAGATTGGAAAATTCATTATATGGTATGGAAGTATTTTTAGTTTAGGCATGGGGAGGATCACAATTTTTTCTTGGGGGAATAGGGCCTTTACCAGATGTATTTTTCTTTGGAGTTTCTTTAGTAAGCAATGGAAATTTTGACTTGGCTTGTTGCCCCTTGGCATCTTTACTTATGGTATTGTGCTCCTTCTCTTGGGCAACTACAACATTCATAAGTAGTTTCCTATCCTCCTTTGAAGGAACCCCTCCATCATACTTCTCAATCATCAAAGCCCTCAAGTATTCAAAATCATTATTGGGCAGCTCAAAGGATTGTACATTATCAATTTCTAAAACATGAGAAGGAGGAAGAAGATGTACCCATTGGATACAATCCCAAAAAACAACAACATTCCTAGCACTTATGACATTCGTTGAAGTTTCTCCCCTTGGTGAACTTGCAGGGATCTCCATCATGTAGGAATCATCATCAATTTCATCATCAACTTCCTCTTCAATTTGTTGATCTGTTCCACATGGAGGATGGGGTAAAAACATCTGTCACACTAGTCAATCTGATTTGCATCATCAACAGTAGCCACTCGAGCATTTAACGGATCAGGCACTACCTTATTTTCCTTGGCCTGAGATTTCCTATTTCCAAATCCAATAGGCCCTTTACCTTTGTCATCAAATCTCTACTCATTCCTATGGTGATTTCCGAATCTATCTTGTGCTTGCTTCCTAGGTTGTCCTTGTGAGGACTACCCAATTCCTTTCTCAGCTCTTGCTAACTTGTAGTAAATCTCCTTGATAGCCCCTGCCAAATTTTTCACCACTTCCTCTAAGTCAACACTCTTTCTTTCTTGATTTTTTTAGGGTTTATCAACTTTACACCATTCCTCTTGAGAGGTTTCCCAATAGCCTTAATGTTATTTTCAATCTATAGTGCCATGGTAAAGGCATGCCTTAAATTGGTAGGGTTCTTATCTCTTAGGTAATAGGTTGCTTTCTTGTCAAATGCATCTACATATTTGATTAAACAAGATTCATCACAAGGCCTCAGATTAACAGGCAGTCTTCTCAATGTCTTGTTAAATCTTGTATTAAATTCATGCACTAATTCATTGGGGTTCTTCTTGATATTCTCAAATTCAGACAAGAGAAATCTAGGATCAGTCTTGTCACCATATTGTAACCTAAATGCATTCTTCATTTCAGTCCAAGAATCAATAGAATTATTAGGCAGAGCCTTGTACCAATCCCTTGCATCCTCTTCTAGTGTATGAATGAACAATTTGACATACACATCTTCAAACTCTATTTCAAAATCCTCCATCATGTTAACAAAAATTTTGAGATGCTGATCACCAGTTATTGCATTGTTACCTTGGAATTTTGGTAATCTATTTCTGACATCTTGAGGGATGGCATTTGGATAACCATTCATTCCTCTAAAGTTTATAGGACCAAAGGTGTTAACAACAAATGGAGGTCTAGGGGGAGGCTAAGCCATATTATTTTGAGGTGGTGATCTTGGAGTAGAAATAGAATGATGAGGAGTGAGAGGTATTTGGGGAATATAAATGTAATCTTCAAAATGGATATCCCCTATAGGATCAGCTTATTAATAAAATCTAGTAGATTTGGAAAAAATAGGGGCAGAATGAGGAGAAAGATTTTCAAATACAAATGAAGGTCCCTCTCCAGATGGAGAATGTAAATTTTCAAGAGGAATATCTGATTCAGATTTACCTGAAGAAGAACTGCAGTCCTCAATGACAGGCTGATCAATCTCAAGTTCAACAAAGGGAACTTCCTTCCTTGAGCTCGCTCTCCAACCACCTTCCAAACTCTTCTCCCTTCTAACTTTGAGTTCCTTGAATCTGAAAACAACTTCTTAGCAAAGTCTCTAATGAAGAGAGATCTTCTTCCTTCCAGTTTTGTAGAGATTAGCAACACACAAAAAAATGACAGAAAGCTAAGACACTGGTATTTATCAAGATCAAAACAACGATGGAGCTACCACTAAGGACTTTCACCCTAGTTGTACAAATGCACTACAATACTCACAAATACCTATCAAAGCACTGAAAATCTTTCCAAACTTTATAGATCGGACCTTCTGTTTCCTTGAATTTATTAATCACAAATAAAAATGAAGTGTAACAACTGCTAGAAACTAATAAAATTGCAGACAGAGTTTGAAACCTTTGCATACACCTTGCAAATATGAGTATAGAATGATGCTTTAACAATATATTTGTAGATAGAACTTACAAGAGACATTACCATGGTTTCATATCCATTCAAATATCTCAAATATGTATGCACATGGATCAGATTGAACTAAGAATGTCCCTGATAACGGCGCCACTAGTGTTGGTATCTAAATTTGTTCTCTTTTTCAGTCTGAGTAGCATTAAAGATATGACATGAAGCTTGAAGACAGATGGATCATGGTGTGTGTCATTTTGTAGCTAGGGATATGATCTAACTAGCACTCAGATTTTTGGAGAGATGGAGAGCACTCAAATACAACTTGATCTTGTTCTAACTGTTTTAGGTTGTGCCTTTCAACCAAGGTAAGAGAACCTATTCTATAACCCTCAAATGGTGAAGGAGATGAAGATATCCCTTAATTTGTGCAAATAGTATGAAGGGGCCTTGGGAAAATATGATCAACACTCCAAATCTGACTTTCACAAGTTGTCACTTCCAGATTATGGAGATACTTTCAATGCAAGACAAGGATTACTGAAGACATTTTGAAATCTTGATATGTTCTGCATACTTTAGCAAATGGATTTTGATCTTCTATGGGTATATAGGTCAAAACATGGGTAAAATAGGGTAGGATTAGTTGTTTTGAATGATTTTTGGGTGGGATTTTAGACAAGACAAACCGAGGTCCACCAGACTCTTTGAGGATTTCAGAAAAATATGGAGAAAATTAACAATAGAAAGTATCAAAATGGTTAATCATCCCTTCAACCAGGATATTTGCATCAAATGGAGGCCCAAATCTACAATTTTACACACAATATTTGATCATCTATAAAAAAGATTGAGTTAGAATGAACCAATGAAGCATTTAGCAATCACTATTTAATCATGACCTAAGGTGCACCCAAAGGTTTACAAACAATCTCTGAAGTCAAGGAAGGTAAAGTGATTTTAAATTTGTTTATCTCTTTATCAGATGAAATCTCTTCTAAATGTGATATTACAAATGCCACTAAACTATCACAAGAAATGAGACCATGTATGATCAAGAGAGATTTTAAACACAAGACTACAACAAGAAACAAGAAACACAAATTTGAAATGCATTCTGAAATGTAAGCATTCACATATTTTTCCCAAAGACAACACAGAATAACTCAAAAATGATCAAATTTATTAGCAAGGGAATGTTTTGAAAAACAATCTCAGAGCTTGTTAATGGCTATACATGTGTAACCAACTTAACATGATTTGAAATCTGATATAGAGAGAGTTATATGAGTTTCTCAAGTGGTCACTCAGAGAATGGGCTTCTTCCCATATTTTCCTGTGAAATTTTTAGTTTTCCAGGATTTTTAAACTCTTCCAACCCTTTGCATGAAAAATTCATGCAATATATAGCTTTAAATCTCCTTCGATCCTTCTTTCCCAAGAAAATAATATTCCAAAGGATCAAATTTGTAACAAAAATTCCTCATGATTCACAGACAGGGAGGGTTAATAGAACACATTCAAAAAGTTATCAATTGTCTCAAAAAGAGATGAATCATTGTAAAATTTTCATCATTATCCATTGTGGAGGCTTGTTTTTCATCTACAAAGCATGCGAGACCCCCTTCCTTTCATTATTTCATCCTTATCCCTCCAAAATTTCACTCTGTAACTTTTGGATATGATATTTCACATTTTATACAAACTAGAGCAAAAAAACATTTTGAAATGAGCCTTGGATCTGCAAATTGACCCTAAAAATGATTGATTCGGACCTCGTAAGCCAAAACGACATGAGTTGGCAAAAAAATTGATCAAAATCGATGCAAAAAACACATTTCCACACTTCTTGGAGCCAAAATGGTGGTAAAAATGAAAAAATGTATAGTTTCCATCAATTTTCCTTTCTCCCTTTAATCTGAGCCCTCCACGTGGCACAAATAAGCCAAAACGGGCCCGAGATGCCTTTCTACCTTGTTTTGACCTCTTTGAAAATTTGGAAAATTTCTCGATTTCCTCTGCCGCTCCGCCATTGAGATTTGGCCCTGACACGTGGCATAATATGACTAGATGCAAAGTTGTGGCTCAATTTTAAACATTTTTCCTATTTTTGGAAAAAGGAAAATTTTATGTTTTTCCTCTATGGCTCTGCCCTCCCATAGGACACGTGTCCTCACCTGATTGGCTATGGGGCAATGCTCTTATTTATATTTTAACAAAATTTTCCACAAAGGAAAATTTTCACCATTTCCTCCACACTCCCGCATCTCCACCTTTCCCTGCCACATGTCATCTTCTTATTAGGCTAGGGCCTGTGCTCTTATTTCATACTTTAACTCCTTTTCTCCAAAGAAAATTTTTCAACCACACCTCCATAGTCCCGCACCTCTGCCTTTCCCTGCCATGTGTCACCTTCTGATTGGCTAAGGGCCTACGCTCTCATTTCATACTTTAACTCCTTTTCACCAAAGGAAATTTTTCCACCGTGCCTCCGCAGCTCTGCCCCTCCACTGTTTTGACTTTTCTAACTACCACGTGTCACCCTCTGATTGGCTGAGGGCATGCGGACTTGCGGGGACAATTTAGACCTTTTTCCAAAAACACAAAAATTCTAAGTTACTCGAGTAGACCCGCCAAACCTTGTCCAATCACAAATGGCCACATAGGAGAAGATTTTTGAGCTAAAATTTGATGGGCAAAGGATGCCTGTATGACCATAAAAAATGTAGAAATTGCCAGCGATGCCCAAAATCAATTTTTCCTTCGTGGGTGAAGAAATTTCTATCAAAGGACAAATGGAAAGTGATTCAAAGCAATTTATGACCATGGCAAGGGATTTTTGAGGGAAAATAAGTATAAATCAAACAATTTCAAGCTCCAAAGGCTGGGAAAAATGGAAAAAATGGAAAAGGCATTTGAACGGGAAAAATTAGGGCAAAACACAGGGAAAACTTAGAGATTCCTCAAAATGGTGCAAGAATGGAGAAAAACAAACAACTCAAAGAATTTAAACATAGATACAAGTTTTTTTCATCAAATTTGAAGGATGGGAAGATCCAAAGCCATTTTTTCTTAGAAACAGGGAAAAATGCATTTATCCTTAGTAAAGCATGACATGCGCAACATTGGGCACCAACATAGTGGATGCAATCCCAAAACTTGTAGCAGTTCGAACACTTATCACTTCAGTTGAAGTTTCTCCCTATTGTGAGCTCATGGAGAAACCCATCATGTAAACATCATCATCATTATCATCATTAACTTCCTCTTCTATTTTATGATCTACTTTACATGGAGCATGGGGAATGAAACATCTTTCACCCTAGTCAATGACATTTATTTCCTCAACAATAGTAGCTTTGGTAGCCAAAGAATTAGGCACCGTTCTATTTTCCCCGGCCTCGGAACTATTTATTTCCAAATCCAACAGGTCCCTTGCCTTTGTCATCAAATCTCTGATCATTTATGTGATGATTTGTAAACCTATCTTGGCCTTGTTGCTTGTGCTGACCTTATGAACTCTGCCCAATTCTCTTTTCTACCTAGGCTAATTTATATGAGATTTCTTTAACAACCCCTACCAAAGTTTTCATAACTTCCTCCAAATCAACAACCCTACTTGTTTGAGGATTTTTGGGTTAACTAGCTTCACACCCTCCCTCTTAGGAGGTTTTCCAATTTCCTTGATGTTGTTCTCAATCAGAGCCATGGTGAAGGCCTGCCTCAGATTGGTAGGGTTTTTATCCCTCAAGTAGTAAGTAGCCTTTTTATCAAATGCATCTAAATATTTGATCAAACATGATTCATCAAATGGCCTAAAGTTAATAGTTAATATCCTTAATGTCTTATTAAATCTAGTGTTAAAGTCATGTACTGACTCATTAGGATTCTTTTTAATATTCTTGAATCCTGACAAAAGAAACCGAGGATCTGTTCTATCACCATACTGTAATCTAAATGCATTATTCATCTCAGTCCAAGAATCAATGGAATTATTTGGAAAATATTTATACCCCGATCAGCTTGCATATTCCTCCAAAGTATGGATAAACAATTTGATATATACATCTTAAAATTCAATCTCAAAGTCTTCCATCATGTTGATAAAGATATTTAGATGCTGATCACTAGTTATAGCATTATTTCCTTGGAACTTTGGTAGTCTATTTCTTACATATTGGGAACTCGCATTTGGATAATCGCCATCCTCTAAAATTTATAGGACCAAAATTATTTACAACAAATGGAGGTCTGGGTGGGGGATGGGCCATGTTGTTTTGAGGAGGTGACCTTGGAGGAGAATCAAATTGATAAGGGACAAGGGGTCTTTGAAACATAGGAGTATAACTTCCAAAATGGATATCCCCTAAAGGCTCTGTCTCTTGGAAAACCCTATCAACTTCAGAAAAACACAGGAGCAGAATGAGAAGCAAAATTTTCAAATTCAAATGAAGGCCCCTCTCCAAATGGAGAATTTAATTCCACAAAAATACTACTTGATTCAGAATCACTTGAATGGAAATATTCAATGATAGGCTGATCACCTTCATCAATGAAGATCTCTTTTCTTCACTGTTGATCTCCAAAACTCTCCAGTCTCTTCTTCCTTTTGACTTTGTTTTTCCTAGCTTTGGAAATAATGTCCTAGTAGGATCCCTAGTGAAGAAAGATCTTTTTCCTTCTAGATTTGTAAATTTTAGTAACAAATCTCACTTGAAAGAGGTTAATACACTCGGTACTTATAAAAATAATATCAACACAAATTCACAACTAAGGATTTCCACCTTTGTTTTGCAAATGCACTAAAAATATGATCTCACAAATATCTCACAACACTAGAAACTAGAAATGGAACATTCGACCTTCCTTTACCTATATTTATCAATGAAACTTAGTGCAATAATTGTAGAAACTAGAATTATTGCACACAAAGACTTCAGTAGCTTTGAATGCTTCTTACAGCCCGAACACAAGTTAAAGTTGAAACAATGTACTAGCACTTAGAGCATATAAGAAATGTTTACCAGGTACAGTATGAACTACCCGCAATCACAATGTCCCCTGTAATAGCACTAGAATGGTGTTGGTACCCAAATTGATTCTCCTCGTGCCGAGTAGCATCATAGTTATGAAAGGAATATTAGAGGCAAGTAGAACACATTGTCTATCATTTTGTAGCCGGGAAGAAATGCACCTGCTATTTGTCGCTCAAATGTGTAGAAATGGGTAACACCCTTAAGAGGATTTGATCTATCCTCACTACTTTATGGTTGTTCCTTTCAACCAGGGTGAGAGGACCCTTTTGTAGCCTTCTGTATGTGGAGGATATGGAGATGTCCTTCATTGCAGAGTTATTGAGAAGACCTTGAAGAAAACATGATCAATATAGAAAAATCTAACTCTCACGAGTTGTCACCCTAGAAAATGGAGATATTTTCTAAGAAAGGTTCAGGATACTAAATACAATAAAAACCTAATTTCTTCTACATGTTTTGGTAACAAAATTATGCATTTGTGCACACACAGACACAAACGAGGGTAGTATGGGTATGATTGGTTGTTTTTAAATGAATTTTGGTGGGAGGTGAGGCGTAATCAATTTGATTTTCTATATCTTTGACAACTTTTACAAAAAAATGGAAGGCTTGATCAATAAAATGCTTCAAGACAACTAAAATGTCCCTTTAACCGAATGGTGTGCTTTCGAGTGGAGGCCCGCACCAACACATTTTCAAACAAAATTTAAGGATCCAAAATGAAGGCTCAAATTGAAAAACTTAATCAAACATTATCAACCTATGTTTTATCACACCTAAGATACCCTAAAAGGCTAACAAATAATCTTAATCATCATGCTAGGAATAAAGTGATTTTGAACTTATTTATTCCACCATCAAAAGAAAGTTCTCTTGGTAAATGAAATTGCAAGTGCCACCAAAATATCACAAAGCTAAGATCTTGCGTGATTCACGATATATTTCAATGTAAGATTGTAATGGGAATAAGAAAAATAATTTACTGAAATTCGAAATGAATCAAACACAACTTTGCTCAAAATCGACACAAATTTACTCAAATTTGATTAAATTTATCAGTAGGGGAAAGTTTTTAGAACAATCTCAAATCTTGTCAATGGTTGCAAACTCGCAACCACCTTGACATGATAAAATTTAACACAAAGGAAATAAACAAGTTTCTCAGGTAGTCTCTCAGAAAAGATGGGCTCTATCTAACTTTTTCTCTCAGGAATTAGCTCATGACTTGTAACACTCCAACCATTGGCATGAAAAATTCATGCAATTTATAACATTTTTACAACAGAGTTTTCCCCCAAAAACATTCAAAGCACCATTGCTTGTTATGATTTTGATCGTGACCCCAAAATCAGATCTGCAAAAAGGTTGTCAGGTGCTCAGGGAGGCAGATTTCTTCAAATATCTCAAAGATTCAATTATTTCATCTCGTCACCACCTACTTCCACCCCTAATCACAAATATGGTTCTTTGCGTGCAAGGAAGGAAAACTGGAAAATCAGATCGAGGAAAATAGTCGATCACATCTTAATGGTAAAATATGTTTTCATATTTTTTCCCACCAAACCAAGATATCAATAGGTCTCTTGCGTGCCAAGGAAAGAAAGATCAGGTCGAATTCGACAGTCAGATTACATCTTTAATGGTGAAATACATTTTCAGACCTTCCCCACCAAACTAGGATATTGAATCAATGTTCCTCTTCATTTGGTATGTAGGAGACTGCAAGAAATGATAAAAAAACTAGACAAATTTGCATCCCTATGAGCTTTGGAGTAGAAATGGTGGAAAATTAGATATAGATGCACAGTTGCCATCAATTTCCTTTTTGAATTTGGACCATCCACATGGGAGATCTGAGTTAAGATGGGCCTGGAGGTTTCCTTTTTACTTTTACACCTTTTGCAAAATTTCTCAATTTTCTCCACCCCTCCACCTTTGAAAAATGGGCTTGACACGTGTCCCAATGTGGGTCCCAGCAGAAACGTGCTTCCTTTCTACACTTTAACCCTTTTTTTCACAAAAGGAAAATTTTCCAAATTTCCCCTAGATGTCCACACCTCTGCCGTTGACCTTTACATCAAATTTTGACTTATCCTTTGTCGGGCTTGTGGGCCATTTTGATGATTTTAACCCTTTTGATGATAAGAGGCAAAAAATCCAAGTTACCCCGATGGCCACTTCCCCACCCTTTTGACTTTTCAAACTACCACATATCTCAATGGCGCATCTTGAGATGGTCCCCAAAAGTAGAGACCCTGAATGAGCACAGGCTCACCATGTGTCCTAGCTTGGCAAAATTTGTTGAAATTTGAAAGCTCAGTGGAAGGCGCCATGTGTCTAGGGTTTGTGGTGGTCTCCTTTGGCCATTGAAAATTCCAAGCAAAAGACAAAGTAAGCGGAAGCTTCCAAGTGTCCTCCTGGCACTTCTTTAAAATAAAACTCAAAGGCTGGTCCCCAAACATGTGTGGTCCCTCCACATGTCCTAGGCCTCTCAAAATTGTTTTAAAAAGTTTAAGTATGGGAAGACCCGGTGGAAGCCTCCACGTGTCTTTATGGCGCAATTTCAAGATGGTCCCCAAGAGTGAAGAATCTGAATGAGCGCATGCTCACCACATGTCCCTATCCCACCAAACTATATTAGCTGCATAAAAAAATTCTAAGTCTGGAAAAAGTAGCAGAGCCTCCACATGTCCTCCCCAAGCACAACTCCAAGGCCAAACCCAAAAGTGAACTTTCAAATGAGCACCATTCCTCCACATGGACCAATTTTGGGTTGAGGTGATCCACATAATTTTTAGAGTGCCCCACTGAGCCGCATCCAACCAAAAGGGGCCACATTTCCACTGATGCAGAGATGAAAATTTGACGGGAAAACTCACCCATCAAACCATAAAATGCAGGAAGACAATTGTTTGAGCCCGAGATGAAATTTTATTCGAGGAAAGAGAATTTGGAAATGTTACAAGGCTCAAACAAACTCCTCTCGAGCTACATCCATTCATTTTTCTTTAGGTATTTGGGACAAAATGACAAGGACAACAATTCCTAACTGTGGAAAATGGAAAGAATGGGACAACCCGAGTTTTATACCCAATTTATAGACTTTTTCATATGGTTAGAGGAAAAAGAAAAATATTTGGGCGTTTAAGAGATCCTCGGCCAAGGAAGGAACTGACCATGGCAACTGAATGGGGGACAAAGGTTTCCAAGCACCAACACGGGAGATGAAAATGTGATAGAGGCCACAAAGTGAAGGATTTTTAATGGCAAATGGGGCGAAACTACTTTGAGCACCAACACATTTTTTTTTTCCATCTGTGTCAGTGAGAAGCTCATCTATCATGTATTTTATATAATTGAAGGAGAATTTCAATATAATGTTCTCCTCAAATGACCATAAATTCACACTATGCGTAGCATACCTTCTACACTCCATCATTCCCTTAAATATGAACATGAGGGAAAGATCCTAATGCTCCTCCCTTCTAAGGATGTAACATGAATTATAGACCAAATGATGTGCTCATCCCTAAGGATGATCCATCTACACCATCCACCAACTCATTTATTCCCTCATCCAAACTCCCTAACAAGGACTCCATGGATAATGTAATGGACAAAATTATGATGGGGAGTATCTCCTTCTCATGCTCAACACCCTTCCAACTCCTCACCATATTGGTAGACCCGATAAGGCACCTATGTACCAACCGAATGTCGGATGTTATTATTTAGGTCCATCACATCGTCACAAAAATCTTATTTATGGTGGTTTTGATACCCCCTCTTCCCACATTGATGATATTCCACATGCCAGGATTTATACTGGTGGCTTTAGCTTTCTCGATAACCCATATTTTTCCTATAAATATTTCCATTGTTGCAGCACAGGGAATGGATTTAGCTTAGACCATTATGAACACGTCCCACATGGCCTTATCATTGATCAATGCCGCAAACCTTATGAAACATTTGGGTTAGGATACCAAAAGTAGTCCCATGATCCCATTACACTATTTGAGATACTCGTGGACATGAATCCTCCACCTCCTTTGTCTTTTCTGGCTTTCAAATACCATACCTTCTCTACCTTCTTAATTTTTTCAACCTCGAGCATCTCGACATGCTTAAAGATATGGAAATACCTTCTTTACTTTCTCTATATCCTCTAACTCAAAAATACATGAACATAACTTCTCCATCTTTCTTGACTCTTGAGAACATGTAGTGGATGACACTATCTCCATTTCCTCTAAAAATTTTCTAGTCTCCATCATAACCTTGGGACCGGTCACCGATCAATGTGACAATTAGACTAGATCCCTTCCTCTTTGCCATTTGGAGATGATACAAAATGATTCTTCTACCATTGACTTCCTTCAGTGTGTTGACGATGATGCCATCCTTTTCCATATGGGGGCAGAAGAATCTTATCTTCAAAATACCTTACCGTTCGATTCACCTGCTCTTCTTAACGAATCCACCATTGTTGTCAATATCATGATTCTACAAGATCCTCGCATTCTAAAAGTGGTCAAATCTCTTGATCAAAACAAGCTAGAATCTTTCACCACACCCTCTCTGTAATAGCCAAGAATTTTCATGGTCATATTTAGACATGCTAGGTCTTGACCCCTCTATCGTCATCCACAATATCATCACCTATCCCAATGCTAAACTGGTGAAGCAGAAGCTTCACCGCATGCATCCTCACATTTCCCTCCTATTTAAAAATAGCTGCAAATCTTTTTTCATCTAATTTCATCATCCCCATTGATTATCCTCAATGGGTTTCCAACATTTTCCCCATCACTAAAGCATCAAGAAAACTACACATATGCACCAATTTTCGAGATCTTAATCTTGCTTTCCCTAAGGATGACTTCCCTCTCCCAAAAATCAATCATATTGTGGATCTTACTATAGGTCATGAGATGTTTTTTTCATGGATGGTTTCTCTGGTTATAATCAAATCCTCATCACACTAGAATATCAACACAAGACATCTTTCATCACTCCTTGGGGACCTTTTTCTATTGCATCATGCGCTTTGGTTTAAAGAATGCCGACACTACTTATCAATGGGCCATGACTTATATATTTCATGACCTCATCCAAAAACCATAGAATACTACATTGATGATATTTTAGGTAAATCTAAGCATCGACGTGACCATATTTCTATTCTCAAAGTCCTTTTCGAGTGCCTCATTCACTTTTATCTTCATCTCAATCTAGCCAAGTGTGTATTTAGAGTCTTAATGGGAAAACTCCTTGGCTTTATCATCTCTATTAGGGGTATTGAAGTTGACCCCATAAAAATTAGGGAAATTATCAAAATGCCTCCTTCTAATCTTAAGAAACTTCACAGCCTTCAAGGCCACCTTCAATTTGTCTTTCATTTCATCTCACAACTTTTCAATTATTGTCAACCTTTTCATCACCTCCTTCAAAAGGACATAGAATTCAATTGGGATCATGATTGTCAAAAATATTTTGATGACCTTAAACAATATCTCCTATCTCCACTAGTGCTTACACCTCCATGTGAGGGGGATCCATTTTATTTGTACATATCTGCCACTAATCATGCTCTAGGAGCCATGTTAGCACATCACAATGACCAAGGTCATGAGTAGGTTGTTTATTACATCATTTGTACTCTTCATGACTGTGAGACCTACTATACTAAAGCTAAAAGGTTGTGTTGCACCTTATTCTTTGCTACATCTAAGCTTCAACATTATCTTCTCAATCATAAGACTTATGTCGTTACTAGCTTTCATCTTCTCAAGACATTGCATTCTAAACCTTATCATAGTGATCGCGTTACTCAATGGCTCATGCTCATGATAGAGTTTGACCTTGAGTTTATTTCTTGAAAATCCATTAAGGGACAAGCTATTGTTGACCAATTGGCAGAAGCCCCTCTTCCTAGTACACATTTACCTCATGAGAAATTTCTAGATGAATCCATTAATCAATTTCATCATGAATATGACACTCTTAAATTCACTCTCTTCTTTGATGGCTCAAAATTTCAGCAAGGGGAGGCGTTGGTGTTGTTCTCATTCCTCCTTGGGAAAATCATATTCCCCTCGCATTTAAACTCAATTTTTAGTGTAAAAACAACATGGTAGAATATGAGGCCCTCATCTTGGGTCTTGAAACCACCATCTTTTTAGGTGTTCAAATTATTGACATCTACGGAGATTTCGAGCTTATAATCAAATAAGTCATGAGTAAGTATCAATGTAAAAATGATTCCCTTCAAAATATCGTGACATTTTTCATCTTCTCCTTGAAGATTTTTATTCCTACACCATCCAAGATGTTCCCTGATACAATGGCATCCCTCACAGATCTCATCCCATGGACAATAGAGGAGTCTAAGCTTCATGTCATTATTCATCACCGTGATCGTCCTTTCCATGAATTACCTCAAGTTAACCTTATTGAATCTAATTCATTAGACCTTTAGTATTCTCAAATATTTGATTATCTATCCAAATCCATCTTCCTCTCCGATCTTTCCAAAAATGCTAAGAGGTCCTTTCTTCAGTGTGCTCACCACTATGTGATCCTTGGAAGAATTATTTATAAACGTGGATTTGATGGTGTTCTTCTCGATGTCTTAAATCCCATGAAGCCTCTCGAGCCATACAAGAAGTCCATGATGGTATTTTTGGTGGAAACTTTAGCAACTCAGCCATTCTAAGCGCGTTCTCTATCTTGGCTATTATCGGCCTTCCCTTAATCACAATTATTTTGATTATGTTAAGAAATGTGAAAAATGTTAGCAACATTCCAATCTCATTTGTATTCCTAGTCAATCTTTGTATTCGGCTCAGGACCTTTGGCCCTTTTCATAATGGGGCCTTGATCTTATTGGTCTTATTAATCCCCATTCTTCATAGCAACATCATTCTATCATCACTGCAACTGAGTATTTCACTAAATGGGTGGAAGCAATCCCACTCACCTCAACTAAATCTGGTCCAATCATTAATTTTATTTATCAACAAATACTTGTTATGGACAATGAAAAGTCATTTAAAAAATATCTCAAGAAAATTTGTAATGCATTCAATATCTAACTCGACTTATCTTCCCAGTATTATCTACAAGCTAGCGACCAAGCCAAAGCTACCAATAAAACCCTTTGAAACATTCTTCAAGAACCATTCATTAAGTAGGACATAATTGGCACATCTAGCTTCCTTTCACCCTTTGGGCCTATTGTACTAGCATTCATACCTCCATCGTGGCTATGCATTTCCTCTTGTTTATGGTTTAAAATCCATTTTTCCCCTTGAAGTTCAAATTCTATCTTTACGCATGTCCCTTCACAAATTCATCCTGATGAAGAATATCACTAGGCTCATCTAGCACATCTTGAGATACGCCACCTTCTCACTCTTGAACACCATCATGTTTATCAAGAGCGCATTAAAAATGTTTATAATCATCACCTTAAAAAACATGAATTTAATGTGGGTGACCTTTTACTCAAATAAAATCATAATTTCACTACTCTAGAAAGGAGCCAATGTAGAAAGTTTTCCTATAACTAGAACATATAATACATTACTATGCATAATTATAGGTTGGGAGCCTATCTTTTAGATTCCCTTGATGATAAATTATAATTGGAACCACTTAATGCATTATACTTGTGAGTCATGACCATTCTATTTTTGGCACATTTACCAATTTTCCATTAGTCATATCTTTAGAACATTCCTCCATCTCAGCCCCTTCCATATCTTGTTGTGATGATTTGGAATTATGTGGTCTTTCATCACTTCCTAGATGTGACCTTAAATATGGGCACCGTGGCTCTACTCATAGCATATTATTTATGGATAGGTTCTCCCCTTTGGAAGGAACTCTACAATTATCACATATGTCACCTTCTTATTCACCTATTGGAACCATGAAAAGGGTCCACGGGTTCTCTTGTACAACCTTTTATCCCCTTCTAAGTGGTCTACTTAGCTAGTCCCAACTCTCCTCTGTAAAATCAAAATTATAAAAAATGGACTGATTCCTTCAAGGATTTTTTTTTCATGCAAGATAAAAAATGGAAATCAAAATCATGAAATCAAAATCAAAATCAAATAAATAGATGGATCCCTCAAAGGACAACTATAATTTATTCTTTCTATCTATATATTGAATAAAGTAGACCATACCCTTGAAGGACGGCTACTCCTTGTGGAATTTGAAGGCTTCCCACATTTAGAAGCCTTGCATTTTATCAACATCCTAAAAAATCTTCTCACATTGATCAACTTTCTCTTTCCCCTTCCCAGAGTAAGGACATAGTTTAGGGAACGCCACTTCTAGAGAACCCTCTTTCCTCTATACAAGTTACATCTCAAACCCCTTTTGTCATGTCAAAATTAGGTTTATGAGATCATCTCATCCATTTCATCCTTGTGATATTTGAAATGAATAACTATCATTGGTTATTTGCTAACATTTGTTTTGGTTACACGTGCCTTGCATTACCTAGATCCCATTTTTGTTTAGCTCCAATGTGGTTGGAGGCATACTTTTCTCACACATTCCTTGATATGATGTTGATTCATTCATACCTACAGGTCACTGTTATCCAAAATTCACCCTCAGAGTAAATTTGATAACATGCATCAGAATACTCAAGTCCCAGGCAAATAGATTGATTCAAGGCAAAAAATCATGTTTCTGGGGTCCCCTCGGCCTTTTTCTAACTCTTCTGTCTAAGAAGAAAAGAGCAAGTTCTAAAAAGGGTGAAAAAGTTACAAAAAACAAGCTTGGGACAAGAAAAATCATGAAAATTGGCTAAGTCCTAATCCGGTGGTCCTTGGGACAGATTGGGACGTCGAGGCGCGAACCGGGTGAAAAGCCTCCAGTGCGCGATCTCACGCAAAGACCGGGACAGTTGGGACATCGGGACGCAGCAAATCCAATTCAGCCGAAGGAGGAAAAATTTGACTAAATGTTGTGTGGAATAGTTAGGACATCCGGCCATGAGGACATGAAGGACGTGAACCACCGAGATCCACCGAAATAGAGAACTTTCACACTTTGGGACGGTTGGGACATAGGGACGCGTGGGGCGCGGAAAGCTAAAGGAGCCGAGAGCCAATCAAATAACGCCACGTGTCTTCACCTAAAAGAGGGACAGAAAGCCGAATCGGGTGGATCGGAGGAATTTGTCCCAGGATAGTTCGAGACATCCAGGCCAAAGGAACGCGAGGGACGCGAAAAGGCCGGCAGCCCGCGGACGAATCAGGAAACGCCACTTGTCACAAGGGAAAATGTCCAAAATTTCAAAGGGCAAGGTTTGAAGCGTCGGCCCGAGTCAATAAAAAGAGGACACATGTCCTAAGGAGAAGGGGAGTGCGGAGCTTGGGGAGGAATTAGAGAATTTAGCAAGAGTTTTGGCAAAAAACTAAAAGGTAAAGGATGACCCCGTGCCCCTGTCCTCCAACCAGATCATGCCACTTGTCCCAAGTGGCGGGGATGCGGGGGGAAAATGAGAAATTTTCCAAAGTTACAAAAATTAAAAACTTTCAAGGAAAACCCACGGGTAAGGGAAGGAGAGAGAATTGATCATCCAATCAGCGCCCGACACGTGTCGTCCAGGTGGCGGAGCGCGGGAAAAAATTTCAAAACCCATTTTTGCCTGTTTTGTGCCCTAAATCTTCAGATCGCCATATCTTTCGATCCAGAGCTCAGATTTGCACGTTCTTTATATCATTGGAAAGCTTATAAAATTATCTACATGATTCTGGGGTCAATCTTGAATTTTGATTTAGTCTAGAGAGAGAAAGTTAAGAAATGGTTCTAACACATGTTCATGGCCAGAATTTACATTTCAGCGACCAAATTTAATACAGAATGGGTCGCATTCTCCTCCAATTTGGTCAAAAATGGTAGGGTATGCATTTGCAGATCAAGGAGGAATGGGATCCCATGTTTTTGTATGTTTTATCTCTCTTGGGCTCGACCCATGCAATGTAAAACCCAAATTTGGCTCATTTCTAAAAGGGGGAACATCTTTTGGTATAGTGATCTTCTTCTTTCACTTCCAGTAAGTTATTGTTACAAGAATCAGATCTCTTCAAGGATTATAATAGGTTTTATACCTCTCGAGGTTGTAATGCGGTGGTTTTTGACATTGGAAACGATAATGCAAGCTTTGTGAATGAGTTTCATCCTTTGTTTGTATTATTTGCTCCATTTTAGATCCTAAATTATATCTTATAAGCTTGTGTATTTTTTATGTTACAATCTTTGATTTGTGTCTATTTGCATGAAAAAATGTTTTACCACTCCTTTTGGTGCATCACCATCTTTAGTTTAGTTTCATTTTTACATTTTTATCCCTTTTTCCTTACATTTTAGAGTAGGATTAGGATTAGAACCTCTGTAGTGCAAATATAGATCTAAATCAGAGGAGTTTGAGGAACCAGCCTCTAATCTAGAGATTCCTCTCTCAGTTTCACAAGTCCCACACTTGGAGAGAGGTTTCCATGTTGTGCAATCACACTGGATGCTAGAGTGATCAACCTAGAAGCTTGATCGGTATCACGGGTGCTTGTGATCTAAGCACAACAGTTTTGGCACAACGGTGGGACACTAGAAGTCTCATTTTATTGCAGCAAAGTTGATGTGCATCTGCTGCAATTTTCTTGCTTAAAAAGAGCTATTATTTGCATATCTGGTGACTCCAAGGGGAAGAATCAACTGGTTTCAGCAGTGCAGGCCTGAAAACTCATGAGAAGAGTCACCACAAGGTCAAGAGCTGGAGAAGAAGAGGTGTTGTTTGAATACCTGCAATTATCTCCAAGAAGAAGGCAAAGAGGAAGAAGGACTCAAAGGTCTCCATCTCCACCAAACAGAACTCTCTCAACTCCTCCACCTGGTAGGCCTTTCATTCAGTCAACAAGGGTTTTAAGACCAATTAGAATGGCACAAAACAACCCCTATGTCAACTTCACAGGCAGCAGCCCACTTGCCCTCAATGCACAACATCCAATTCCTATTGCAGCCTTGAAGAACATTCCCTACTTCACTGGAGAAAATCAGACTACTCCAGGTGATCATGTTAAAGATATTGCTAACCTTTGTGCAATCCATGAAATCAATGAGATGTAAGTGGCTATCAAGTTGTTGGCATCTTCATTCAAGGGGAAAGCATTGCAATGGTTTAGAAGCCTTAGAGTTGGTTCTATCACAAATTGGAATCAGCTGTGTATAGCACTTCATGAGCAATTTGGAGAAAAGGGAGACAACTTGTCTCTTTTGGAGCAGCTGACAACCATCAAGAGAGCTCCCAATGAGCAGCTGACCGATTTCAACTTCAGATTTCAAAAGACTTGGGAGAGAATTCCAGTGGCAGTCAGGCCAACAGCAGAAGGTGCTTTTCTCTACTATCTCAAAGCTCTAAATTCTGATATTTCTATGTTAATTCAGTCCATGGGAGGCATAACTATCCCTATGGCTTATAGCATTGCCATTAGGGCTGAAAATTGTTTGATCCAAGCTGGAAAACTTGCCCCTAGACCTCCCATGCCACTTTGTTTCCAAGTTTAGAGAGTCTAAACACCAATCAAGCACCTAATTTGGCTCCTTCTCCCACTCCTAGAAATCAGAGTTCAAATGAAGCTTCCACTTCATCTCCAAGTGCCCCAAATGAGCTTCAAGAAGTCATGAAGCAATTGTAAAACCTAGGCAACGAGCTGGTTACTCTCAAAAGGTAGTAGGCCCAAAGTTTTAGACCCTCTTATCAACCTCAAGCTCAGCCTAACAGGCAGCCATACCAACCACAAAGGCCTCCTAATCCAGATGCAAATATAAATCAAACAAGGCCTCCTACCAATAGACCATTCCAGCCCTATAATCCAAATGCCATATCTCGCCTCTAAGGCAATTGTGCCAACACAAAACAACATTGCTCAGGAGTATGACTGGTGTTTTCCATGCAATGAGCCTCATAACCAATCCATGTGCTTCAATGGTGCTTTGAATCAAGCATTAATGGTGACAACTACTGGTGTGGAGGATGAAGGCGATCAAAAAAAACAACAACAAGAAACATTCCATAGCAATCAGCCCCAAATGACACCACATTGGTAAATTGGCAAGCAGAGGATTTTTGTGGCATGAACCAGGTAGTTTCTCAAGGTGTTGCAGCCAACACAAGGTCAAAAAGGAGGAATTTGGGTGAAGAACAGCCATTAGCCCCAACCAATCCACGACCTTCTATGGTTCCACAAGTGGTTGGCAAACAAAATCCGGTTGTAAATGCACAAGGGCAGCCAAGAACAACCCCTAGGCCAACTCAAATACCAGTTGTTGCTGCCCACATGCAAGGAGTGAATGTGCAAACCAAGGGATAGCAAAGAGATCCTTCATCACCATTCAGTATCATTGATCAGATGAAGAAGACAAATGTTAATATATCAATGTGGGAATCCCTATCCATCCCAGGCCAAAGAGATCTACTGCAAGCTGCCATGAAGGACTGGCCAACTTTAAATCAGCAAGTTCAAATGCAAGACAAAGTGCTTACAAATGCTGCCTAGCCTGAAGGAAATCATGGAGGACAAGAGGTAAAATGTTGAAGCCCCCTCCTTTCTATGTTTCATTGATCATTGGAAATCAGCTAGTGCACAATTGCATGATAGACTCCGGGGCAAGTAGCTCAGTAATGCCTAAACAAATAGCTGATCAGCTAGGGCTCCAGTATGAAACAATATCCAAAGGGGTAGTGCAGCTAGATGGGACAGCAGTAGCAACAGTTGGAGTGATTAGAAACTTGAGTCTTACCTTGCATGCATGTCCAAATGTTGTTGTTTTACAAGATGTATCAGTCATAGACCTTCCACCACTCTTTTCCCTATGTTTGTCAAGGGACTTCACAACCAAGATTGGGGATATTTGTCTACTGATTGGTCACACATGCTGTTCAGAACGAGGTATGGAACTAAGGCTACAATCAGGTCTGAACCTATTGCAAACTTCCATATTGAGCCTTACACTCCAAGTCAGATTAATGCCAATTGCTCAAGCATTTGATCAAGAAGATCACCCAAGCACTGATGAAGCTGACACTAAGGTTGGAAGCATCTCGGATCTAACTCTTGATGAATGGGCAAACAAGATACATGCATTTGATCCTTATCAAGAAGTGGAAGAATCTGAGCTAGGGGTCTATTGCATACATGAAGAAAATCAGCCTATTCCTAGCATCACCAAGCCAAACCACAAAGATGAAAATGAGGTATGGCAGCTATTTTTTGATGGATCAAGGAGTAGGCAAGGTGCAGGAGGTGGAGCTATGCTTGTTTCACCTCAAGGAAAAAAGTACTATTAAGCTTTTAGATTTCAGTTTGCATGCTCCAATAACACTGCTGAATATGAAGCCTTGGTGCAAGGGATGCATTGGGCAATCAAGAGAGGAATAAATAACTTGCAAGTCTTTGGGGATAGTGAATTAATTGTAAATCAGGTCAAGGGACAGCACACTTCCAAGAATGATCTACTCAAGTGTTACAAGAACAGGGTGTGGAACCTCATGGAAGATTTTGATGGTTTTGGCATCAAATCCATTCCTAGGAAAGAGAATCAAGCTGCTGATAGGCTTGCAGCAGTAGAGGGGCAGCCTTTGACATTGTGGAAAGCATTCAACAAGACAAGGTACAGCCAAACATCCACATGATTATGAGGCCTTCATGCCGAGATAACAATGTCAGTTGGCAAGTGTTTGAAAATGACCAGCAAATCATCCATTTCTTGCAAGAAGAAGTTGATTTCTCAGCCAAGAATCAAGAAAGATTGGAACAGCAGTATGGTGACCAAGTGGTACAGCTGAGAACTAACAAGCTGCCCAAAGGACTTATCACTTTGGAGTCCATTTTTAACCCCAATGATCAGTTTAGAAAGGAGAAAGCAAACATTCAGGTCAAGAGAGAGGATTCAGTATCCATCTTGGTAGAAGAGAACAAACCATTGCAAATTGGAAGGATGACAACTGAACAAGAAAGGTATGAGTTCATACAGCTGTGTCAAGAGTTCCCTGATGTGTTTGCTTGGAGCTATGAAGACTTGAAAGGTTTCAATCCCAACTTAGCTCAGCATACCATCGAATTGGATCCAAATACTAAGCCTGTCAGGTAGAAACAAAGACCAGTCAATCCACACATGGAGCCTCTCATGAGGAAAGAATTGGACAAGCTGATTGAGTCAAGGATCATATTCCCAATCAAGCATTCTAGTTGGGTTGCCAACTTAGTTCCAGTCAGAAAGAAGAGTGGAGAGATCAGATTGTGTGTTGACTTCAGAGACTTGAATAGAGCCTCTCTCAAGGACCATTACCCACTCCCTTCCATGGAGCAAATCTTGCAAGTTGTGGCTGGCTCCGAGAGGTTTTCACTACTTGATGGCTACTCAGGCTACAATCAGATTATGGTGAAGGAAGAAGACCAGTTCAAGACAGCCTTCACAACCAAATGGGGAACTTTTGCATATAGGAAAATGCCATTTGGGCTGTCCAACGCTGGTGCTACCTTCCAAAGGGAAATGGACATGGCATTCAAAGGTTTGATTAACAATGTGGTGCTGATTTACCTTGATGATATCACTATTTTTTCCAAAAATGCAGCAGACCACCTCTCTCATTTGAGGCAAGTCTTCATGAGGTGCAGGAGATTTGGAGTGTCTTTGAATCCTAAGAAGTGTATCTTTCTTGCACATGAAGGAAAGCTCCTTGGCCATATTGTCTCCAAAGAAGGATTAGCAATTGATCTAGAGAGGGTTGAAGCCATAAGAGCACTACCATTGCCAAGCCACAAGAAGGCCCTTCAGAGTTTCTTGGGAAGGATAAACTTTGTTCGGAGGTTTGTCCCAGATTTTGCAGCCCTTGTCAAGCCCATCACCAAAATGTTAAAGAAGAGCATGGCTTTCAAGTGGATAGTAGAAGGCAAGGAGAGTTTTGAAGCAATCAAAGAAGCCATCTCTCAAGCACCAACTCTCATCAACCCGGATTTCTCCAAGGATTTCATCCTCTATGCATTTGGAGGTAATGACACTATTTCTGCCATTTTGGTACAGCAGAACAAGGATAATGATGAGCAGCCAATTGCCTTCTTCAGCCGGAGCCTGGATGACTATGAGGTGAGATACTCTTTTATTGAGAAGCATGTACTTGCAGTAATCAGAAGCTTGAAGAAATTCAAGCATTTAATCTCAAACAACAAGGTCTAGTTGCTGGTCTCACATGTTGGGGTTAAGGACTTCCTCCTCAACAAGGATTTGAATGAGAAAAGGGCAGGTTGGATCACTCATGTCATGGAGTATGACATTGAGATCAAGATCACCAAGCTGGTAAGAGGGAAAGGATTGTGTGAGCAGCTGGTTTTGGGGAAGCAAAAAGAAGTATGCAATGAAGAAGAGGCTGTTTTGACAGTCCAGGACAGCCATGAGCCAAGTGGTAATCAAGAAGAAGACAATGCTGCCCCCACTCCTTGCTGGACCCAAGGCATTATGCACTTCCTAGGCATAGGCCTATGCCCTCCGAAGATGAACAAGACCCAAAGGAGACACTTCAGATTGCAGGCTGTCCCATATGCCATTGTTGATGGAGTTTTGTTCAAGAAAGATGTGAATGGAGTGTTGCTAAGATGCATTAGCACAAATCAGATTCAAAGGGTGTTGGAAGAGTTCCATGGTGGACCAGCTGGTGGCCATTTTGCACCAAGAGTGACAGCTCTAAAAATCATGAAGGCTGGTTATTATTGGCCTAAAATATTCAGTGATTGCTATGCATGGATCAAGAGGTGTAAGAATTGTGCATTCTTCACAAGTAAAAGAGAGACTTGCTGCCCTTCCATTACATCCAATCTTAGTTGACCAGCCATTCATGCAATGGGGTTTAGACTTCATTGAGTCATTAATCCCAATTCAAGCTAAGGGCACAAATGGATTTTGATGAAGAACGGACTACTTCACCAAATGGACAAGGTACGAGCACTCAAAGAGGCAAATGAGTCTAGCATCTTAGACTTTTATGAAGGGATAACAACTAGATTTGGTGTACCTGCTACAATAATCTCTGATAATGCATTGGCATTCATTGGATCTAAGGTGACTGAGTGGGCTGTCAAAAACAGTATCTACCTAAGCACTTCATCAAACTATTACCCTCAAGGTAATGGCCAGGCTGAGTCTACAAACAAGAACTTGTTGAGGATCATTAGGAGGACTCTTGACGAGAATCAAAGGTCTTGGCATACCAAATTGAAATCAGCCTTATGGGATGATAGGATAACTCCCAAGAGATCCACAGGTAACTCTCCATGCAGGCTTGTCTATGGAAGAGAGGCAATCTTGCCCATGTCACTTGAGTTGCCAACATTGGAACTCATGAAACAGCTGGAGTTGCTAGAATTTGAGCCCATGGAGGTGAGGTATGCAGAGTTGATGGAGCTGCAAGAGATCAGAAATCAGGCATCCCAAGCAATGGAAAAGGATCAAGCTTTGATCAAGAAGACCTTTGATAGGAAGGCCAAGGATAGATCTTTTCAGGTTGGAGATCTAGTGTTGAAATGGGATGTGGATAGAGCAAAACCGGAAGGCATTCAAAATTTGATGCCATTTGGAGTGGCCCATACATGGTCACGAAGTGCAAGAATAGTAATGCTTTCCAATTGGCCTCATTGGATGGTGAAGAACTGTAGATTCCAGTCAATGGAATCTATCTCAAGCATTGCTTCTAGAGGGAAATTCACTACCTTGTAAATATTAGATTAGATTTTCATTCCTCCAAGTGCTTGTGCACATTGTTTCGTTGTAGGTTAGTTTTGTTTTCCCTAAGTGCTTTGGCACAACTTGCTATCCATGGAGATGTTTTGCAGTCCTTGCTCCCATCAGGTGATATTCCATCTTCCTCCTTACACATTCTAAGTCAGTTGGGGTTCTAAACAGAATATCTGATGACTCCATGCCCAATGGACTGCTTCAGGCAACTGGTATCTTCTACCTAGCAGGTAGGTAACCCCGCTGAGTCACCAAATTGTTATCCAAAATTCACCCCCAGGGTAAATTTGATAACATGCATCAGAATACTCAAGTCCCAGGCAAATAGATTGATTCAAGGAAAAAATCATGTTTCTAGGGTCCCCTCGGCCTTTTTCTAACTCTCCTGTCCAAGAAGAAAAGAGCAAGTTCTAAAAAGGGTGAAAAAGTTGCAAAAAAAAAAAGCTTGGGCTAGGAAAATCATGAAAATTGGCTAAGTCCTAGTCCAGGCGGTCCTTAGGACAGTTGGGACGTTGGGGCGTGAACCGGCCGAAAAGCCTCCAAGCGGTCTGCGCAGCACTGGGACAGTTGGGACATCGGGGCGCTGCAAGACGCGAAAACCGATTCGGCCAAGGAGGAAAAATTTGACTAACTGTTGTGCGGAGCAGTTGGGACATCTGGGCCATGAGGACACAAAGGATGCGAACCACTGGATCAGCTGAAATAGAGAAATTTCACACTGGGACATAGGGACATGGGATGCGTGGGATGTGGAAAGCCGAAGGAGCCGAGAGCCAATCAAATAACGCCACGTGTCTTCACCTAAAGAGGGATAGGCAAGCCCGAATCGGGTGGATCGGAGGAATTTGTCCCAGATAGTTTGGGACATCCGGGCCAAAGGGACGCGAGGGATGTGAAAATCCGGCAGGCCCGCAGACGAATCAGGAAATGCCACGTGTCACAAGGGAAATGTCCAAAATTTCAAAGGGCAAGGTTTGAAGCGTCGCCCGAGCCAATAAAAAGAGGACACGTGTCCTAAGGAGAAGGGGAGTGAAGAGCTCATGGAGGAATTAGAGAATTTAGCAAGAGTTTTGGCAAAAAACTAAAAGGTAAAGGATGACCCCGCGCCCTGTCCTCCAACCAGATCATGCCACGTGTCCCAAGTGGCGGGGACGCGGGGGGAAAATGAGAAATTTTCCAAAGTTACAAAAATTCAAAACTTTCAAGGAAAACCCACGGGTAAGGGAAGGAGAGAGAATTTCTCATCCAATCAGTGCCCGACACGTGTCGTCCAGGTGGCGGAGCGCGGGAAAAAATTTCAAAACCCATTTTTGCCTGTTTTGTGCCCTAAATCTTCAGATCGCCATATCTTTCGATCCAGAGCTCAGATTTGCACGTTCTTTATATCATTGGAAAGCTTATAAAATTCTCTACATGATTCTAGGGTCAATCTTGAATTTTGGTTTAGTCTAGAGAGAGAAAGTTAAGAAACGGCTCTGACGTGTGTTCATGGCCAGAAGTGACATTTCAACGACCAAATTTAATACAGAATGGGTCGCATTCTCCTCCAATTCAGTCAAAAATGGTAGGGTATGGGTTTGTAAGGTCCTCCATGCTGATTTAATGCATTTTCAGTCAAGGAGGAATGGGCTCCCATGTTTTTGTATGTTTTCTCTCTCCTGGGCTCGACCCATGCAATGTAAAAGCCAGATTTGGCTCATTTCTAAAAGGGGGAACATCTTTTGGCATAGCAATCTTCTTCTTTCACCTCCAGCAAGTGATTGTTACAAGAATCAGACCTCTTCAAGGACTGTAATAGGTTTTATACCTCTCTGAGGTTGTAATGCAGTGGTTTTTGACATTAGAAACGATAATGCAAGCTTTGTGAATGAGTTTCAGTCCTTTGTTTGTATTATTTGCTCCATTTCAGATCCTAAATTATATCTTATCAGCCTGTGTATGTTTTATGTTGCAATCTTTGATTTTGTCTATTTGCATAAAAGAATGTTTCACCACTCCTTTTGGTGCATCACCATCTTTAGTTTAGTTTCATTTTTGCATTTTTATCCCTGTTCCCTTACATTTTAGAGTAGGATTAGGATTAGAACCTCTCGTAGTTGTGCAAATATAGATCTAAATCGAGGAGTTTGAGGAACCAGCCTCTAATCTTGAGATTCCTTTCTCAGTTTCACAAGTCCCACACTTGGAGAGAGGTTTCCATGTCGTGCAATCACACTAGATGCTAGAGTGATCAACCTAGAAGCCTTTGATTAGTATCCAGGGTGTCTTTGTGATCCAGCACAACAGTCACCATCATTAAGTTACCTCTTATCTGATCACATCTAATCACTTTCATCGTAAGTCCACCCTTGTGGCCATCTATAGTTTTCCTTGGGGTATTTTGCTTCAATATTTCGTGTCCTCTACATTTTATTCTAAGTCCACATTTGTGGATATATATACTTGATTCTTTCCTTTAGGAACTTAATTTAACATTTCATCTCAAATTCCATCTTTATGGCCATATTTATTTCACATTGGGGCATTTTACTTAATCATTCATTTTCCTACTTCACCTTTGAGCTCCTACTCTAGGCATTTTTATTTCACAATTGTATCCGATCCGCGCACGAATTCCTCCTTTGAGGACATATGTTTCCCCACTTGGGGCATAATTAATTTCCACCTTCTCAACCATACTTCCCTTTGGGACATATTACTTCATCATTCGATTTTTCATATTTCCTTATTGGACATTTTTCTTGTCCCATTGGGCACCATATAATTAATCCTAATCACTTATGGATGCATAATTATTAACTCGATTCCTTGTGTATGAATGATTTTGCATACATTTTCACAAATAGTTGCACATATTTTAATGACTTGCTTATGACCTATTGGTCATCCCATCCTACATACATATTGTAATGATATTCACCCACTCACTGGTTTGTAGAACATTATTGTTCATCTTGGTTGAGACTAAAATTGCCCCTATCAAAGTGTGATATTGGAATCATCACCATATTTTTCATTATTATTGCGATCCTTTTTCATGGGGCATCTCGCCTTGGTTATGCTTTCACCCATATTTTCATAACACACCCGCTTTTATCATCTAACTTTTTCAAATGCATCATCGATTTACTTTGACATCACTTGATTCCTAATTTTAGGGGGATCATCATCAATCCTTTATCCTCATCCAATACTTATTTTTTTTTGTCTCACAAATTGCTAGCCCAAACCAATCAACAATAAGGGGTAAAATGTAGACACCTAAATTCGATATCTATATCCTCATCACATGTGTGCAAATTTTTTAATCTATTCATCCCCCTTATTTAATCAAATTCCCTTTTAATTAATTTATGCCCCTTAATTAATTAAATACCATCATCTTTAATTCTTATTTAATCAACATAATTTAATTAATGAATGAATTAATTAATTAATCATATCCTAACCAGCTTTCCATTTTGGAATGATTTTATTCTAAATCTACACCTATGCTTTTCCCTACGCTTTTTCCAACATATATTCACTACCAATTCATCTACAACTCATCCCTAAACAACCCCTTTGTGCCTACTGATTTAAATCATTCTACTAACTATAAAAATACAAGAACTCATGCCAAACATAGGAAAATCCTCCCATTAAGGAAACTTTCCCCACGATTGGTGGCGACCCAAACTTAGTCGTGTCGCGAACCTATAAAGCCAAAAGAAATCTTTCAATTCATCATTGAAATCATACAAATCAACAACTCTTTTGCAACCTACGGACAATCCTTCATGCATGAATAATCCAGAAGCCATTACAAACCTCTTAGACCTCCTTGTAGCATGCATCTGTCAATCGTGGTTGATTTTTGTGAGATTGTTGTCATTTTACATTACTTGAATCATGTTTTTGTCTTATTATCTTGGTATTTCATGTATCTAATTGTTTACAGGTTTAGAACATCAATAACAAAGCTCATAGATTCATCATCATTCTCTTTCTAAAAATTTATACTTGCAGGTTGTCCATTTGTATTTCCTTTCCTCAGCCTTATCCATCTCTATCATATTTGTCATCGCCCACGACAAGTTACCATTGATTCGACCTCTCCGTATCCATTGATTTTTTGTTCCAGAGCCATCATCAACCCCTGAATGTGCTTAACCTCTCGTTATAGTTTGTTAAACTCCCATACAAGTCTCTATGTCATAGAAAACTCCACCTATTTACACCCTGGTCGTCATCGACTGTGGTCTTGGTTTCAATCCCCTTCCTTAATTCTAGTTTTCCATTATTTCCCTAGTTTCTAATACTTCATATTTTCTCTACAGTTGACTCTAGTATTTCCAAGCTTCTCTAGCTTCCAGATTGCATTCCAATCCCGCACGCTTCATATTTCTCTTATTTTCCTAATTCAGTCTCCTAGGTCATCATTGACCTGTCTTTGCATAGTTTGGGTCACCCTCGACCCATACCAAGTGCATTTGATTTTCAGTTGTTTTAATCAAATCTATATCTAAATCAATTAATAGTTTTTCGATTCTATATTCTCTCGGTCTCGCATATTATCAATATACACTTCCCTTTCACATTGTTTTCATTTAACAATGGGGCTTAACATCCACCGAGGAATTTAATGCTTCTCGAGTCCTCTTTGTCGAAAACCCCGACCCAAATCATCTAATAATAATTTTTTTAGTCTTATAGGCATATTTCATCTTATTTACAATAACAAGGATCCATCATCTATCGTGCATCTTTATCATCTTACATCCGAGGTAACATTAACCCTCCATCATTTCTAAGTTACTAGTGCTTTAACTTCATTATGAATGATAAATTTGGACAACAATCATGATCCAAGAAACTCTTTTAATAAATTTTTTATTTTCATTTATGGATGATCTTCTCCTCATAATAAATAATGAAAAATACACCATAAAATTCAAATTATAATTTGTGAAATAATTTGAAATGAAAAATTTGGAATACCTTCATTACTTTTTGTGTACGGAAGTGATTCGAAACTCAAAGTACTTTTTCAACACAGAAAAAATAAAAATTGATGAAATTATATGCAAATATAGAATGAAAAAAAAAAACCAAAAAACACTCAACATACCTATTGTGCGTAATTTGAAGCTAAAATCGATTGATAAGTTAGATTTTGTAGATGCAAATAATTACATACAACTCATTGGAAGTTTGAACTATGTAACAACAACTACACCACACATTTTTTTTCATTGGTGTTCTTTCTCTATTCATACAAAATCATAGAGAAATTCATTGGGTCAGTAGCAAAGAGAGTGCTTTGATATCTAAAGGGAACACAAAATTTTGCACTCGAATACTCATGAGAAAAAAACTTCAAAATATTCGTACATTCATATTTAGATTAGACAAGATATTTTAAATATGGAAAGTCAACTTCGTGTTTCATAAATAGATTAGGAACAACTGTTTCTTAGAATTCAAAGAAACATTCAATTCTAAAAATTTCTTCAACATAAAGAAAATACACGACAACTTCATAGGAAACTAAGGAAATACTAAGACTTGGGGAATTCTTGCATATTTACAGGGTAAAATAGTTTTCTTCTACACCACTCATGGCTGATAATAGTTCAACAATCCAAATGGAAAATAATATGGTATTTTAATATTGAACCAAGTACATAAACACTAAATATAATTTGATTCAACATTATGTAAAATACAAATGTATCAAAATTCTACATTGTCTAATTGCATAATAGACAATAGATATCCCGACAAAGGTTTTTAGAAGAGAAATTTTTGATAATTTTACATGCATGTTTGGTCTCAGAATAACCTATAAGGATTAAGGAGGGGTGTAATTTTATTGTACATAATCTTATTATTCATTTTTATAGAATAATATCTAGTCATCTAAAGATGAACTATATATTCATCCTAGATATGTCAAATTAAATGGTTACTTTGTAATGTGATAAATATAAAATTACATCTTATTATTTATTTAATGGAATATAACTTTGGTTTGCACAAAATAAGTTGTTAAATTTGTATACAATTCTTGGCTTCACATCATCTTATAGTATGGGACTATTTGAATGCTATGATATTAGATGTATTCATGTGTCTATAAATTATCAGTAAATATTAATTATTTATTATAGTATTAGAGTATTTGTGTGTTTGTTAATTATTATTATGGAACTTTTCTATGAGATTAGTTTACTTGTGTTTGTATATTATAAAATTTTGATATGATAAATGGAATATTTATAGTAAAATATAATTTTTTTATTAAAGGTAAATGGTTTTGAAGGGACCATACCCTGAAGTACAACCAAAAAGGCTCAACAACCAAGATATACAAGAGAGAACAAAGTGGTTTTTTGATATGTGGGGACCACACCCCAACCAAAATCCAAAAATCTAGATAAAACTATAAGAGTATTAAGGAAGGGGCCAACTTCCTACAAGATGCCCGACAAGAAACCGACAATATCAAAACAACAGCTCAAAAACAATGCCACAACGCTGCACAGAGAACACAAAGGAAAAAGGGCACTAATTCACATATTTGTTATACACTTTAAGAGCTACCCTAAGTGCCTTGTACATGATTCATAGTTTTCCAAATATTAGGGTCCCAATTGGACATGTTGAACTTCTTAGTAATCCTCTCATTCTTCCAAGCCGATGCAAGAATCCCACTAACATCACAGATCTGGTTAATGTGAACCTGGAGGAGATCAAGGATTGCTCTGTGAATGGCCAATTGATTGTTATATTTTTCTTCAAGGGCTCTGACCTAGCTAGAAAGTGTGGAAAATTCCCCTTAAAGGCTGGTAATGGAATCAGGTTTTGAGGTGTTGGTGTAAGAATTGAGGAGAAATTCTACATTATCTTCAATAGTCTTCAAAGAATCATCCTCGTATTTTTAATTTTTGAAGAAAAGAGAGTTAATTTAAGCATTATGACTATCATGACTAAACTCAAGAAGGATAACTTCACCAATTACGTCATTTTCTTTCTTGTTTCTTCTAATAACCCATTTAGGAGGGGGTTCGGTGATATGATCATAGAAAAGAGGATTCTTTGATCTACTAGGGAGGTGGAGGAGCTAAAGTAGGGCTTGGGTCATGTGCTACTACATCAAGGATAAATTGGTGGATAAGAAAAATGACTCCTTGATGGAGTGGAATAACTCTCTTATGGCCTTGAACCTCTAAAATAGATTTTTCTAGAGAGTGTAGAATGTAATATGGAAAAATGACCTTAGCTTCACACCTAAAGTGATTGAGCATAACCAAATGATGTAAAGGAAGAGTGGAGAAATTTCCTTCAATAATTATGTATCAAACCATCATGTGAGCCACTTCATCAAAAGGTTGTATAATAGAGGAGAAAATGATGCCTTCCCATTTGATTTCAATTTTTTCCCAATCATCCAAGAATATCCTTTCCTCTACCTCCTTGTCAAACTTATTGCAAAAAAACTTGTTTCCCTCCATGCTCAAACCCATGATGAAGGAGATAAATTCCTCATAAATGTTGAATTCTTTTCCCTTAAACTTGATATTTCGTCCTTCAAATTTTCCACAAATTGCATAGAGATATAATGATCATGCCCTCAAGTTCATTGAATGAAGTCTATGAAACCTCTAATGTTTCGGGTTTCCTAAAGTTTAAAATTGTCTTTCCATTGGGGTTCAAAAACATGCTCGACTCGTGAAGGTGCTCCTCCCATTGTAAAATAAATTAGCGGTAGAGTTATTTTTGGTTGATAATAACATCAGGTAAGCCTTCTAGCAGCAATTTGACAAACCAAGAAATTGAACTTCTTTTCTGATGAAACCCAACTCCTTTCTCCAAACCTATTTATTTTGATAAAATCCCTCAAGGATTGAGGTGTGGAGGAAATAAAAATGATTGAAATCAATTTTATTCAAGTACTTAGGAGGGGAGTTTCACACCTGTAAAATTCATCGCTTAAGGAGAAATGATGATAGGGGTAGTAGCTTTATAAATGATGATTGAATGATTATGTAGGGGAGGTCCTTAATAGAATACCACTCACTATAATTAGTTACATGAGTGCCTACATTAGCAAGAGTTTCGTGGCATTATTACCCTCCCTATACACATGTTGGAACATTATATTAAGACCATTGCAAAGTATAGTAGCTTCATTAATGAAATCACTAATGGTCCTATTGGGTGTTTGGATTATAAAGATATTGTTAATGATATTCATAGAATCCTTGTCCACAATGAGATAGTTAATTTTGAGCATCCTAGCCAATCTGATTCCCTAGAGAGTAGCTAGGGATTCAAAAAAGTGATTAGATTACTTACCCATGGGACTAACATAAGCAACAATTAGATGAACATGTTGGTTTCTAGTGATACCACCACCACCTGCTGCCCTTGGGTTTCCTTTAGAGGATCCATCAAAGTTTAACTTATGCCAACCATATTTTGGGGGAAAAACTTTGGATGGTAAATGATTTTATAATATGAGAGCTTGAACTGGATTATTGGAGGATCAATTTCTCAAAGTGGGACACGGGGTTGTCTTAGGTCCTTAATTTCCACCAAGAGATTCACATTTAGAGCACTCCACTATATTTCACTTGGTCCATATGGAGAAGTTTGACTCAGTACCTCAAGGTGTCCCCATGGCCACCTATTGAAAGCATCAAGTAAAATAAATGGGAATGGAACTTGGGTTGATGAGTACAAACTACTTGTAAAATATAAAGTTTTTATTGTTGTGATGGATGAAACATATAATAACTATAATGACCTTGGTTGATGTCATAGATCCAACATGTAATAATAAATATAACGATGTCTTTATTAGGACTACTTAATTACTATGATTTTGGTTTATTTATGTGTTTATGTGATAAATATTTGACATGATAAATGAAATATTCCAAAGTAGACGATATTTTTGACATGCATTCAAAGTGATTTGTGACTCATTTAATAACTAGTCAAGCTATCAATTTGTAGACACCTAAATTCAATATCTACACATTCATTCACTGCATGCACATATTTAATTATTTATGTAGTCATTCTTGTCATCTAATTAAATTCCCCTATAACCATCATTAATTAATTAAGTGACATTAATTAATTAATCATTTTAATATCTTACATGCCCAATCATCCCATCCTCATTAATATTTATGCCCATTAATTAATTAATCAATATTCATTCATTTCCTTAACCAACCTTCTAATTAGGATGATTTTATGCTAAACATAACTTCCTTTCTTTTCTATCTCTTACCCTATCTATTTTTATGCCCTAATTAACTTAAACTCATCCCCAAGTAATATAATCCCGCATATATGCTTTAAAGCATTCATCCAATCCTACATCCTGTTAAAAGAAGAAAATCATGCCCATTGGGGAAACTTTCCCTGTAGTCACAGGTGGCCCACCGATCATCGCTGACCTAAGAAAATTCAATTCTTCCTTTCTATTCATCATCGGGAAATTAGAAAATTAGACACTTGCAATCTTCAAGCATTCTCCCATCCTTATGCATGAGTAGTTCTACAACATCCACAGACTTCTTGGACATTCCTATAGCTTGCTTCCATCCTTCAAAATCATTATTTGTGATATTTTCTAATCAATATCACATTCCTTTTTGTATCCTTTTCATATTATAGTATATGCTTTGTTTATAAGTTTCTAACATTTTGTAGGTATAAAGAAAATTTAGAAACACTCAATAGTCATCTCCCACAACTCCTTTTTCTTACAGTTACCATTTTCATCTTATCATCCTTAGCTTGGAATTTTCCTACCACAGTCCCCACCGATCCCTCTGGTCATTGTTGACCAAGCTCCTGTCCTATCCAAAACCTCGTATAAATCCTTTTTCTAGTTCTTTAGCCTACCTTTCTCTCTCTTTCTCTCCTCTACATACCTATTTGCAACAACTACATGTCATTATTAGCTTCGATCACTCTCGAGACACTAGAAGTCTCCATATTTCATCCACATCTTCATATCCATCCTCCTAAGTCACCTGTCGACTGCTTTACTCGGTCTGTGTCACCATCGACCCGCACTAGGTAGCACTTATTTTACAATCTTTTCAATAAAAATAGCTTTAAATCCATCTTAATCGGTTTGCATATTTAGTGTTTATGTTGTTTTTCTTGTTATTTATAGAACTTTTTTTTATTTCAACCTTTCTAACCAAACGCGGGTTAACATCTACAAGAAAGTCAAAATATATTTGGAACTCGCTTAGTCGAGAAATCCTTGCATTTATTTATCTAATCAAAATCTTATTTTCAATCTATCTTATTTGCAATTCTCACGAGAGATGATCCATTATTCACTTTGCTCAGTATCACACCCTAGGTAACATAAACTCTCTATATTTATGAGTTTCTATTTCTTTAGTAGTTATTGAATTAATTTGATAATGAACGAGAAATTTGGGCAGCATTCCTGGCATGCCCAAAGGGGACCACCCTTTATGTGGCTTCTTTATTTTCTATATTTGTATTTTTCCTACTAACACTCGTGTAGCATGAGGCTTTGATTTAATACTTTTTCATGTTGGGTTCATGGTTTTGATTGCTATGTTATCCAAAATAACCCCATGCTTGTTTTGGTTAACTTGCCTTCATTCTTCCCTCCTTTTTCTGTAGGAAGATTTTTACAACTTTAAAGCACTCAAAAGTTCTTAGAGATGGATTCATTAGATAGGAATTTTCTTCCCCTTTCCAGAAAGGTAAAGAATTCCTCCTAACTCCTTGTAATTTTTGAGTTATGGCTCGGCGAAGTTTACAGGGAAATTTTCCCTAGGAAGGCCCGCAGCCAATTAGAAAGTGTCAGTGTCAAGGTGAAGTGGGGGCATGGAGAGAAATTTAGCACTTAGCCCTTTTGGCTAAAAGGCATAAAGTCACAAGCCATACCGTGGGCCCGTGGAGGAAGGAAGCAAGTTGGCGGAGGCACGGAGAAATTGTTGACACTTAGCCTCTTTGGCTAAGTGCTCAAAAGTCCAAATCAGCCTCGTAAGCCTACGAAGGAGAAGGGAAAAATTTGGGCCGCACCTCCGCACCAAACCAAAAGCCAACATGTGTCTTGAAGAGTAGGGTGCGGATGTTTTTGGGAAATTTTCCCAATTTGAAATCAAAGGGAAAAAGGTGAAGTTTGAGCCCGCGATCCCATCAACGAATTGGGAAGCGCCATGTGTCTCAGAGTGGCGGACCCGTGAAGATTTTTGGGAAATTTTTCCAAAAGTGCAAAAAGTAAAGTTTGACCCCATGGACCCATTTTCAAATCTGATTTGCTGCCATTTTTGACCTAATTCATGCCTCAAAATTTGTGCCCGAATTTATGCCCTGATTTTTCCCTAAATCTTCAGATGGGCATATCTTTTGATCTAGAGATCAGATTTGGGAAAAATTAGACTCATTGGAAAGATCTTGATCTCCTCTATGCATTGGAGGCATAAAAACATCATTTTTTTCAAGTTTTGAGGAAGAAAAATCTAGAAATGTCTTTCATGCCTTTAATGCAAACCAGATTGCTTCGAATGAGTCATTTTTTGCTCAATCTACCATGGTTTCCTTCTCCCACATGCCAAGGATGAAGAATCAACTCAATTTGATGAGGGAAAAACCCTAAAACATATTCTCACGCCATTAATCCAAGATTATATTGTTTTAAGAGTTGTGTTTCACCAAATTCATTATTTTTTCTTTAATACGCAAAAACAGAAGCAGAGGAGTTGATTCGACGGGTTTGTAGGCAGATTTGAAAGGAATTAATGGTGGATTGTTGAATTAGAAGATCTGATTTGCTTCCTCCTTTGTTTTCTCTCTCCTTGCTTTAGCTATAAATGGAAAGGATTCAATCCTTTTTTTTGGACCTTTTTGTTCTTGCAGACTCCCCTTTTCTCCTTAGCAAGTGGATTCGTGGAGTTTCAAACCTCTCATACAGATGCAACACACATTTTTTTCTCTTTGCCATCGTAATGCATCGTATTAAAAACAAGGAATGATAATGCATACTCTGTGAATGATTTTTTCAATACTTTCATGTGTTATTATTGTCTTCTTATCCTTCGTTATATCTTGGAAATCTGTGCATGTTCTGTGTTACATTCTTATGATCTAAGTTTATTTGCAAAATAGAAGCTAATCACTCCTTTGGTGTATCACCATTTTAGCTTAATTTTATTTCCCCTTTTACATCTTTTAACTCTATCTCCTTGGAATCTAGAGTAGGATTTAGCATTGAACCTCTGTAAAATTCATGCATACACCTAAACAGAGGAGTAAGAACTAGCTTTCTTTGGAGTGTTTTCTCACCTGCAAGGTCCCACACCTTAAAGAAAACTCAAAGTTGTGGAATCACACTAAATGACCCTATTCTAGACTACAGATCTGAAGGTCATTTAGGGGTGTTGTAGATTTGCACTAATAGTCTTAGTAGGCTCGGTGGGACCTTAGAGGTCTTTATCTTCACTACAACAAAGTTGATGTGCAATTGTTGTAATATTATTTCTTGAAAGAGCCTTGATTTTCACATCTGGAAACTCCAAAAGGATAGAATCAACTGGTTTCAATAGTCCAAGCTTGAAGATTCATGATAAGGATTCAAACAAGGTCAAGGACCACAGAAGAGGGATTGTCTAACTATCTGTAATTATCCCTAGAAAGAAGAGAAAGGGGAAGAAGGATTTAAAGGTCTCCTTCTCCACCAAATAGAACTCTATCAACTCCTCCACCTGGTAGACCTTTCATCCAATCAACAAGGGTTCTCAAGCCAATCGAATGGCACAATCCAATCCTTATGTCAAATTTACTGGCAACAACCCACTTTCTCTCAATGCACAAAACCCAGTTCCAATTGCAGCATTGAAGAACATCCCATACTTTACTAGAGAAAATTAGACCACTCCTGGTGATCATGTCAAAGACATTGCTAATGTTTGTGCAATCCATGAGATTGTTGAGATGGAAATTGTTGTCAAATTGTTGGCATCTTCATTCAAAGGGAAATCCTTGCAATGGTTCAGAGCCTTGATGTAGGCTCTATCCAAAATTGGAACCAGTTGTGCACAGCCCTCCATAACCAATTTGGAGAGAAAGGGGACAACTTGTCTCTATTGGAGCAACTGACAACTATCAAGAGAGCTCCCAATGAGTAGCTAACAGACTTCAATTTCAGATTTCAAAGAACATGGGTTAGAATCCCATTGGCAGTGAGGCCAACAACTCAAGGTGCTTTCTTATACTTTCTCAAGGCTTTAAATTCTGACATTTCTATGTTGATCCAATCCATGGGAGGTGCAACTCTACCTATAGCTTACAACATCACCATTAGGGCTGAGAATTGTTTGATCCAAGTTGGTAAACTTGCACCTAGGCCTCCTATGCCCTTATATCCAGAGTTGGGAAGCCCAAGTACTAGTCAAGCACCTACTTTAGCTCCTATTCCCACCCCTAGAAACCAGAGTTCAAATGAAACTTCTACTTCATCCTCTAGTGCCTCAAATGAGCTTCAAGAAGTTATGAAACAATTGCAAAATTTGGGAAATGAGTTGGTTACACTCAAGAGATAGCAAGCTCAAAGTTTTAGGCCTTCTTATCAGCCTCAAACTCAGCCTAATAGACAACCATATTAGCCTAATAGGCCACCCAACCCAGCTGCAAATCAAAATCAAGTAAGGCCTCCTACCAATAGACCATTTCAGCCCTATAACCCCAATGTTGCATCTACCTCTAAAGCCTTAGTGCCAATGCAAAATAATATAGTTCAAGAGTATGACTGGTGTTTCCCATGTAATGAACTTCACATCCAATCTATGTGCTTCAATAGTGCTGTGAACCAAGCTTTGATGGTGACAAAAACTGGTGTAGAGAGTGAGGCGAGTCAAGAAAAAACCAACAAGGGACATCTCAACAAGATACAACTCCAAATGAGACTACACTTGTGAATTGGCAGGCTGAAGATTTTTGTGGTATGAATCAAACACCTTCTCAGAGTGTAGCAGCTAACACATGGTCAAAGAAGAGGAATATTGGTGAAGGGAAGTCATTAGATCTAAGTGATTCACAACCTTCCATCACTCCACAAGGTGTTGGAAAGAAAAATACAATTCCAAATGTGCAAGGACAGCCCAAGCCACCTTCTAGACTAGCTCAAATGCCAACTATTGTAGCCCATGTACAAGAAAAGAATGTGCAAACTAAAGGGAAGCAAAGAGATGGTTCATCCCCATTTAACATCATTGAACAAATGAAGAAGACCAATGTGAACATATCTATGTGTGAGTCATTATCCATCCCAGGACAAAGGGATCTATTACAAGCTGCCATGACAAATTGGTCAACCTCAAATCAGCTAGCTCATATGTAAGAGAAGGTACTCACAAATGCTACTTAGCTTGAGGGGAATCATGGAGGACAACAAGGTAAAATTTTGAAGCCCCCTCCATTCTATGTTTCATTGATCATTGGGGATAAACTAGTACATAATTATATGATTGATTTGGGGGCAAGTAGTTCCGTGATGCCTAATAAAATAGTTGATCAATTGGGCCTTCAATATAAATTCATATCCAAGGGGTGATGCAATTAGATGGGAAAGTAGTAGTAACAGTCAGGGTAATTAAATATTTGAGCCTTACTTTACATGTATGCCCCAATGTCACTGTCTTGCAAGATGTGTCGGTGATAAATTTGCCACCACTCTTGTCCATATGTTTGTCAAGGGAATTCACAGCTAGAATTGGAGGCTACATATCTGTTGATTGGTTACACATGTTGTTTAGGACAAGGTACGGATCCAAGGCCACAATCAGGTCCAAACCTATTGCAAAATTTCACATTGAGCCTCATACTCTAACCCCAATCAATGCCAACTTTTCAATGTTTGATTAAGAGGATTATCCAAGCACACGTGAAGCTGACACCAAAGTTGGAAGCATTCCAGATTTGAATCTTGATGAATGGGAAAGAAAGGTACATGCTTTTGATCCCTACAAGGAAATTAAGGAATATGAAATAGGATTCTATTACATGCATGAATAAAATCAGCCTCTTCATAGCATCGCCAAGCCAGACCATAGAGATGACAATGAGGTATGGAAATTGTTCTTTGATGGATAAAGAAGTAGACAATGTGCAAGAGGAGGAGCTATGCTTGTTTCACCTAAAGGAATTAAATATTATCCAGCTTTTAGATTTCAGTTTGCATGTTCTAACAACACTACCGAATATGAAGCTTTAGTACATGGATTGCATTGGTCAAGGAAGAGAGGCATCAAAAACTTACAAGTCTTTGGTGATAGTGAGCTGATTGTTAATCAAGTTAAAGGACAACATGTTGCCAAGAATGACCTGCTCAAAATTTATAAGAATAGAGTGTGGGACCTCATTGAGTATTTTGAGGGCTTTGGCATCAAATCCATCCCTAGGAAAGAGAACCAAGTTGCTTTGATAGGCTTGCAGCAGTTGGAGCAACTTTTGATGTTGTGGAGAGTATCAAAAGAGATAAAATGTAGCCAAACATCCATGTGATTGTGAGGCCATTAGTGCCAGACAATAATGCAAGTTGGCAAGTGTTTGAGAGTGACCAATAAATCATCAATTTCTTGTAAGAGGAAGTTGAGTTCTCAGCCAAAAATCAGGAAAAGTTGGGACAGCAATACGGTGATCAAGTTGTACAACTGAGAACTAATGAATTGCCAAAAGGACTTGTGAATTTAGAATCTATCTTCAATTCTAATGATCAATTTAGGAAGGAGAAAGAAAACATCTAAGTCAAGGGAGAGGATTCATAGCCCATCTCAGTTGGAGAAGGCAAGTCACTTCAAATTGGTAAAGTGGAAACCGAGCAAGAAAGGTATGAATTCATGCAACTTTTCCAAGAGTTCCCGAATGTATTTTCTTGGAGCTATGAAGACTTGAGAGGTTTCAATCCCAAGCTATCTCAACACATAATTGAACTAGATCTAAGTGCTAAGCCCATCAGGAAAAAATAGAGACTGGTCAATCCACACATTGAGCCTCTCATGAAGAAGGAATTGAATAAGTTAATAGAGGCAAGTATCATATTCCCCATCAAGCATTCAAGCTAGGTTGCAAACTTGGTTCCAATTAGAAAGAAGAGTGGAGAAATCAGGTTGTGTGTATACTTTAGAGATTTGAACAGAGCATCCCTCAAGGATCACTACCCACTTTCTTCTATGGAACAGTTTTTTGTAAGTTTTTTGGATCTCGAGAGGTTTTCATTACTTGATGGTTATTTAGGATATAATCAGATCATGGTAAAGGAATATGATCAGTTCAAAACAACCTTCACCACCAAATAGGGAACCTATGCATATAGAAAAATGCCATTTGGGTTGTCTAATGCCGGAGCTACTTTCCAAAGGGAAATGGATATGGCATTCAAGGGATTGATCAACAAAATAGTGCTGATATACCTAGATGATATTACTATATTTTCTAAAAGTGCAGCAGACCATCTCTTTCATTTGATACAAGTGTTCCAAAGATGTATAAGATTTGGAGTATCCTTGAATCCCAAAAATTCATATTCCTAGCTCATGAAGGCAAGCTCCTAGGCCACATTGTTTCCAAAGAAGGGTTAGCAATTGATCTAGAGAGGGTTGAAGAAATAAGAGCACTGCCATTGCCAAGTCATAAGAAGGCTCTTCAAAGTTTCTTGGGAAGAATCAATTTTTTTGAAGGTTTGTTCCAAACTTTACAGCCCTTGTCAAGCCAATAACTATGATGTTGAAGAAAAGTATGGCATTCAAATGGATAGCTGAAGGTAAGGAAAGTTTTGAGGCAATCAAAGAAGCTATCTCACGGGCTCCAACTCTCATTAACCCGATTTCTCCAAATACTTCATCCTTTATGCATTTGGCAGCGGTGATACAATTTTTACAATTTTAGTACATCAAAACAAAGAAAATGTAGAGCAGCCAATTGCCTTCTTGTTGGCTAGAAAATATCGTCTTGTGGACAAATTTATGGATTTCAAGCCAATGCTATGGGAATCTAAGTCCCTCTAAATTTTAATGGTGCAGCTCTGTTATCCAAAATGTGCCCCTTGCTCATTTTATGGCTAACTCCTTTCATTCTTCCCTCTCTTGTGCCTCAGTCATAATTTTTGCTTTTCAGGAACTCAAAACTTTCTGGAAATGGCACCATTGGATAGAGCTCTTTCTCAGCTTTCCAGAAAGGTAAAGTTTTCCTCCTAACTCCATGTATTTTTGAAGTTATGGCTCGGTGGAGTTTTTGTGGGAAATTTTCCCTAAAGGCCCATAGCTAGTAATATGGTGCCATGTGTCCAAGGAAGTGGCGGGGGTCGAGGAAAACTTGGATTTTTTTACCAAGTGTTTGGCAAAGTTTTCAAAAGGGAAGATTTTCCCCACAGGCCCGCTGGTGAATCGGATTATGCCACGTGTCCAAGGGGAAAAATTGAAAAATTGACTAAGTGTTGGTGCATGGAAAATTCAAGAGGAAAGGCCCATGCCCAATCACGTTTTGCCATGTGTCTTGGACCGGAGGAGGTGGAGGAAAGATTGGAATCTTGGCGAAGTGTTTTGGTAAAAAGCAATGGAGAAGTTTTGGCCACGCTGCCCCACGACCCGGTCGAGAGCAAGCCACGTGTCCCCCGGGGTTAGAGTTTTGAGCGCGGGGAGATTAGGATTTTTTCCCAAAGGCTAAAATGAAAAGAAAAATGTTTGTCCTGGGACCCGTAGCGAATGAGATGCTTTTGCCACGTGTCTTGGACTGGCGGAAGGCGGTGAAAAGTTGGAAATTTTCCCAAAGAAAAAAGAGGGAAATTTAAAAGGAAAAAATATCCCCCAAATGTGAGCCAATGGGATCTCGCCACGTGTCCAGTGGTGGCAAAAATAAAGGATAGGCTAGCATGGAAAAATCTCCAGGAAAAGCCCGCAATGAATGGGGTTATGCCACGTGTCCGAATAAAAATATGCCCAAAAGCGATGGAAAAGTTAAAGTGTAGAAGGCCCACACCTAATCAAAATGTGCCATGTGGCAACAAGAACGGCGGACATGCGGGGATTTTTGGGAAATTTTTCCAAATGCAAAAAAATGAAAAATTTAAAAATTTTCACCCGCCAATCCGTTTTGGCCATGTTTTATCCTAAAATTTCAAACGGCCATATCTTTCGATCCAGAGCTTGGTTTTTCACGTTATTTATATCAATGGAAAGATGGTGAAATTCTCTACAAGATTCCGAGGTCATTTTTGTATTTTGATGGAGTTTGGAGAGAGAAAATTGAAAAACACCTCTAGCATGTGGTCATGGACAAAAATGACATTTCAACCACCATTTTTAATGAAGAATGGCTCGCATTCTCTCCCAGCATGGTGAAAAATGTTAGGGGATGGGCTTGTAAGGATGCCCATGCTATTTTATTACATTTTTGGTTGGTGGTTGAAGCTCTCCCATGTTTTCCCATGTTTCTCTCTCCTGGGGTTGTTTCTGGCATTGTAAAAGCCAGATTTGGCTCATTTTCAAAGGGTTGAACATTTTTTATGTATTGCAGGCTCCCTCTTTCACCTTGAAAGTGATTTTGTGGAAAAATCAGACCTCTTCCAGGACTATAACATGTTTTATGTCTCCCAGATGCTGTAATGTATGTATTTTGATATTGAAAAATGACAATGCAAGCTCTATGAATGAGTTTCAATCCTCTGCTTATGTTGTTTTCTTTCTTTCTGATCTTTCATTACATGTCATCAGTTTGTGTAGGAAGTTTTGTTGCATTTCCATGATATGTGTCAATCTACAGAAGTGAAAAATGCTCACCATTCCTTTGGTGCATCACCTTATTAGCATTAGTTTCAGTTTTTGCATTCCCTATCTTTATCCCCACTGAATTTACCATAGGAATTAGGAATTTAAACCTCTGCAACTTGTAAGTGATATATCTGATCAGGGGAGTTGAGGAACCAACCTCTAATCTAGAGATTCCTTTCCCATTTTTCAAGTCCCACACTTGGGAGAGGATTCAATGTTGTGCAATCACACTGGATGTCCAAAATGTCAAATTAGAAATCTAACCAACATCCAGGGGTGCTTCTGATTTGTAACAATAGTTTTGGCATGCCGGTGGGACCTTAGAGGTCTTCATCTTCATTGCAACAAATTGATGTGCATTTGTTGCAAGTTTCTTGCTTAAAAGAGCCCTAAATTGCACATCTGGCAACTCCAAGGAAGAAGAATCAGCTGGTTTTAGCAGTGTAGACCTGAAAACTCATGAGAAGAATCACCACAAGGTCAAGAGTTGGAGAAGAAGAGGTGTTGTTTGAGTATCTGCAATTATCTCCAAGAAGAAGGCAAAGAGGGAGGAGAATTCAAAGGTCTCCATCTCCACCAAACAGAACTCTATCAACTCCTCCACCTGGTAGGCCTTTCATTCAATCAACAAGGGTTCTAAGGCCAATCAGAATGGCACAAAACAACCCCTATGTCAATTTCACTGGTAGCAGCCCACTTTCTCTCAATGCATAGAATCCAATCCTAGTTGTAGCATTGAAGAACATCCCATACTTTACTGGAGAAAATCAGACCACTCCTGGTGATCATGTTAAGGATATTGCTAATATTTGTGCAATCCATGAGATTAATGAGATGCAAGTTGCTATCAAACTGTTGGCATCTTCATTCAAAGGGAAAGCTTTGCAATGGTTTAGGAGTCTTGCCTCAGGTTCTATCCAAAATTGGAACTAGCTATGTATAGCCCTCCATGAGCAGTTTGGAGAAAAGGGAGACAACTTGTCCCTTTTGGAACAGCTGACAACCATCAAGAGAGCTCCCAATGAGCAGTTGACTGATTTCAACTTCAAGTTTCAAATGACTTGGGAGAGAATTCCAGGTGGCGGTGAAGGCCGATGTTGGAAGGTGTTTTTCTATATTACCTTAAAGCTTTAAATTTTGATATTTCTATGTTAATTCAATCCATGGGAGGCACAATTATCCTATTGCTTATAACATTTCCATTAGAGCTGAAAATGTTTTGATTCAAGTGGCAAGCTAGCTCCTAGACCCCAACGCCATTGTTTCGAGTTTAGAGAGCCCAAATACTAGTCAAGTGCCTATTTTAGCCCCTATTCTCACTCTTAGAAATTAGAATTCAAGTGAAGCTTCTACTTCATCTTCTAGTGCCTCAAATGAACTTCAAGAAGTCATGAAGCAATTGCAAAATCTAGGTAATGAGCTAGTTTCACTTAAGAGGCAACAAGCCCAAGGTTTTAGACCTCCTTTCCAGCCTCAAGCTCAGCCTAATAGGAAGCCATACCAGCCTCAAAGACCACCCAATCTAGCTACAAATCTAAATCAAGCAAGACCTCCTACCAACAGACCATTTCAACCCTATAATCCTAATGCTACATCTGCCTCTAAGGCATTAGTGCTAGTGCAAAACAACATAGCTCAAGAGTATGATTGGTGTTTCCCATGCAATGAACCTCACAACCAGTCTATGTGTTTCAATGGTGCCTTAAATCAAGCATTAATGGTGACTACAACTGGTGTGGAGGGTGAAGGTAGTCAAGGAAATAACCAACAACAAGACACATTCTAGCAACAATCAGCTCCAAATGATACTACACTTGTAAACTGGGCAGAGAAGATTTTTGTGGCATGAATCAAACAATTCCCCAAAGTGTTGCAGCCAACACAAGGTCAAAAAGGAGAAATTTGGGTGAAGAACAGCCATTAGCTCCAAGCAATCCACAACCTTCTATCACTCCACAAATTATTGGCAAACAAAATTCAGTTCCAAACACACAAGGGCTGCCTAAAACAGCTCTTAGGCCAACTCAAATGCCAGTTGTTGCTGCCCATATGCAAGGAATGAATGTGCAGGCCAAGGGACAACAAAGAGATGCTTCATCTCCATTCAACATCATTGATCAGATGAAGAAGAAAAATGTAAACATATCAATGTGGGAATCACTATCTATCCCAGGCTAGAGATATTTACTACAAGCTGCCATGAAGGACTGGTCAACTTCAAATCAGCAAGTCCAAATGCAAGAGAAGGTGCTCACAAATGCTGCCCAACCTGAAGGGAATCATGGAGGACAGCAAGGTAAAATGTTGAAGCCCCCTCCATTATATGTTTCATTGATCATTAGAAACTAACTAGTACACAATTGCATGATTGATTAAGGGCAAGTAGTTCATTAATGCCAAAGCAAATAGGCGATTAGTTGAGAATTCAGTATGAAGTCATATCCAAAGGGGTAGTGCAATTGGATAGGATAACAAGAATAACAACGATTGGAGTGATAAAAACTTGAGTCTTACTTTGCATGCATGCCCCAATGTTGTTGTTTTACAAGATGTCTCAGTAATAGATCTTCCACCACTCTTTGCCCTATGTCTATCAAGGGATTTCACAGCCAAGATTGGAGGTTATTTATCTACTGATTGGTCACACATGTTGTTTAGAACAAGATATGGAACTAAAGCCACAATCAGGTCTGAGCCTATTGCAAACTTTCACATTGAGCCTTACACTCCAAGTCAGATCAATACCAATTGTTCAGCGTTTGATCAAGAGGATTATCCAAGCACTGATGAAACTAACACCAAGGTAGGAAGCATCCTAGATCTAACTCTTGATGAATGGGAAAACAAGGTGCATGCTTTTGATCCTTATCAAGAAATAGAAGAATCTGAGCTAGGAGTCTATTGCATGCATGAAGAAAATCAGCCTATTCCTAGCATCACCAAGCCAAACCACAAGGATGAAAATGAGGTATGGCAGTTTTTTTGATGGATCGAGGAGTAGACAAGGTGTAAGAGGTCGAGCTATAATTATTTCACCTCAAGGTGTTTCGCTCGGAATGTTTCAACTTTTTGGGGATAGAGTTGCTTCTATCCTTTCATTCCTTTTAGAAACAGATAAGGGTTAGGGCTAGGAGGAATACCTGTTGAATGTCGAGATGGTGTGCGCGTACCATAGAGAGAGATCAGGTTGATTGCGAAGAACTCCCTTTTGTCTTGGAAGGACTACCTGCAAATAAGAACACAAGACCACAAGATTTTGATTAGACAATAAATGAGGGAACTGCCTTGGGCCCAGGAAATATAAAACTTCCTTTCGAAGGTGGTCAGTTCCCCTGCTAATATAAATTAACATGAAAGATTGTAAAATAACAATTTAATTGCCTCGTTGAAACAAGTAGGGGAAAGACTGGTTTTGGTTTTGAGTCAAGGTAACCGATACTGGTTCGCTAACCGATATTGGTAGGTTCTATGTTTTAGGGGCTTTTGGTGGGGGTCGGTTGTAGAGAGTGGTGTTGTTTTTAAGGCTAATAAATGAGTGGGATTAGGTAACGGGTGATGAGAAGGTAAAAGAATGATAGTTAGATGTAATGTGTTGCTGGGTAGTAGATCTGGGAATAGATTTATGACGGCTGTGATTCAAAAGTCTAAGAAATGTTATCAAAGAGAACATACAAGATTCTACTTACCGTTTATTAACGAGGATGCAGTTCGAGAAGTGTAATGACAAAGGTAGAATTCAGGTAGGATGGCCTGGCACTCAGGAGATGAGATACCTCCCTCTCGATGATCAGCTGAGTATCACAGGGCTCTGATTATTTAGTTGCAGTCTTGGGCTTGGTCTCCTTCGCTGCAAACTCTTCTTGTCTCTTCACTTGTCTCTTGCTTGGCTCAGCAAATCCGGATGCTTTTTCTCACTTCTGATGATCCTGATTGATCCAAAAATCCTTCGACCTTTGTTTCTGGTTAGGGGATCCCATTTACAGGGAACCGATGGCGGTTACGTAACCGACGGCGGTCGAGTAGGAACTGGTATCGGTCAGGTCAAAGTGGGCTATTTTTAGTAAAATAGCCAACTTTCCCTCCTTTTCTCCCGAGGGATTAGTTGTGGGCTTGGTCAAGTGACTAGAAGGTCGGTTTTGGGTGCGAGAAAGGGGTCATTAGTCATGGGTGTGGATGTAGACCAAGTTATAGGTCTTAATTAGATTAGTTTAGGGTTAGGCCTAGGTCATGATGAGGTGGCAAAATGAGGTGGCAGGTAAGGCGATGTGGATTTATTAATTATAAGATAATTAATAAATAATTGTGTAAGGTTTAGGTGGTGAGGTTAGGTTGCGAAATGAGATGCGGGTCACAAGGGGTCGTAAGACACAAATTTGGTGTCTACATTAGCCCCTTATTGTCGTGTAGTTTGTTTTGTAAAGCTGCACGAACAATAATATGAAGTGGTTTCCCCTGTTAAGGGTATAGGTAATCCCCCTCAAATCTATCACAGATTGAGATAGCGTGAAATCAGGGATAGGGTTGATAAAGGGTAAATGGTGTGGAGATGATGGTGAGGTGGTGAGGTAGGTCCAAAGAAGCAGACGCATGTGGAAATGCATTAGTGCGACTAGGGTACATGATTTGATGAGCAAACCAGCAATGCATAGGAAAAGGTCGATAGTTTATCCAAACAAGGGTGATATAATCCTGGTATCCAAGGCATAGGAAGTAGCTCCAGGGTATATAACGGGTAAGGTACAGGAACGTTTGGGCATGTTCGGCAGTACCAAATGGTTGGTTTGGTTGAGATAAACGTCACGGTCTAAGTCTAGGCAAAGTTGGTCGACAGATCAAGTCAAGGACCCTAATCATGCTAAAACATGAACAGGTGAGCTCGAGTGAAAAAAAGTTACATGATGGGTGGATAAAAGTGTATGTTGTTGATGTTGGGTGAGGTATTTAAGTGGTACGGCCTTGGGTCGGGCTGATTGATGAGTGAGGGCCATGGGTCGGGCCAAGTTGTTGGGTTGTGGCCTTGGGTCGGGCCAAATTGTTGGGTTGCGGCCTTGGGTCGGGCCAAAATGGTTGGGGTGAGGCCTTGGGTCGGGCCAAATTGTTGGGTTGTGGCCTTGGGTCGGGCCAAAATGGTTGGGGTGAGGCCTTGGGTCGGGCCAAATTGGTTGGTTACGGCCTTGGGTCAGGCCAAATGGGTTAACAAAGGGGTTGCAGCAAAGGTTGATATAGGCGATGTTTGTGAGAAAGGGTGATTAGTAAATAGGGGCAGAAATTGGGGGAAAAGTTGGAATAAAACCGATGTCGATTATCTATGACCGATATCGGTTAGGGGACCGATACCGGTTCCTTAGGGCATAATAAAACCGATATCGGTTATAGGTCAAAAACCTATAAAAAGAAAAATACGGCCTGTCATTGTCACATTTGTAATTTGAAAACCGATTTGAGTTGTCTGAGGTGGATTATTGAGATTGGAGCATTTGTTGGTTGAGGTGGCACTATTTGAGTGGAGGAGTGAGTGAGTAGTGGGCCCGAGTGAGTAGGAGGCAAGTGAGTTGATTGGTGGAGGACCCAGCAGAGGGGAGTTAGAGCCATGGCACAGCCAGGAGGAGCAGGAGGTGCTGGACCAGCTGGACCACCACCACCCATCCCACCACGACGACGTGTCATCGTACCGGTAGGTTCGAAACCCCTCATTGTGTGGATTTGAGTATATTATGTTGTATTTGGGTTTTGGGTAGGAATGTTAGATTTTGATAAAATAATTAATAAATGGAAATGATTTGAAAAAAGGAGAGGGTAGATAGGTTAAATAGGCAAGGTGGCTGAGTGGGTAGGTTTTTAGGGTGTTTGGGTGGGTATAGAGGGAGAAATAGGAAAAAATGGATTTGGGGGGGGCCGCGCGGGGTTCGGCTCCAGAATTTTACAGCGACCGATGTCGGTCGATTGCTAAGGTCACCGACATCGCATCGGCATGAATGTTTTGGTGGACGAGTTTTGTGAGTGACCGTGTGTCGGTCTTATAGCGGCCAGCGTCGGTGAAGAGGACCGGCATGTCGGGTCATAAGTGACCCAGTTTTTGCCCCTTAGTTATTTTTGTTGGTTTGGGTTTTGTTGTTGGTTTGAATTTTTGGTTGTTGTTTGGGTGTTTTGGTATTATTTGGGTTGTTTGTTTGGGTGTTTTGGTATTGTTTGGGTGTGTTGGTATGGTTTGGGTTGTGGTGGAGGTGTTTTGGTATTGTTTGAGTGTTTTGGTATGGTTTAGGTTGTTGTTTGGTATTGTTTGGGTGTGTTGATATGGTTTGGGTTGTGGTGGAGGTGTTTTGGTATTGTTTGAGTGTTTTGGTATGGTTTAGGTTGTTGTTTGGGTGTGAAGAGGGAGGGGGATATCGTAGAGGTTTTTAGGGTAAGATAGGTGGGTGTAGAGGGTATAAGTAGATGTTGTGATAAAGAGTAGGGCTAATGTAGTGAGTTGGTTTTGCAGGCACGTCAGCAGCTGACGATGCGGGACAGGATGCCCCCACTGTTGAGACGGATGTGGCCACACGTGTCCGCAGCGCAGTGGGGTATCATGCGTGAGGTGGGACTCGGCGGAGTCCAGCGATACAGAGCGATTGACAGGGATCACAGTTTGATGGTCACCCTCATCGAGAGATGGGATCCGGCGACCAATGTGTTCCATCTCCCGACTGGAGAGATGACCATCACATTGGAGGATGTGTATCGCATCCTTCGATTACCGATTGATGGAGAGGCAGTCTTTCAGGTTGACGCTGAGACAGCCATGGACAGCATCCTACACATATTCGGGGATGCAGCTGCGCTACTGACATATCACAGCGCGAGTATCGCGTATGGGGATATGTCAGAGCCCACCACCACGAGACACGGCTTGTCATGCTTGATGATCGGGATCACCCCGCCCTCCCGAGACTCGAGAGGAGGCCGCTCTCCACGGGTGCTTATGGGAGTACTACATGAGATGGTGGAGGAGCACACATGTTATGCTTGGGCACCAGTATACCTAGTGCAGTTATACCGAGAGCTGTGGGGCTATCGCCGGATGAGGTGATTCGGGATTTGCTCGACATTTTTACTACACTGTTGGGCATATGAGCATATCATATGCATTAGACCAGTAGGGCTGCCCCAGCAGCCAGGGCCACAGGTCATCTATAGATATGGCTTTCAGAGGTGGTTGGGGGTCGTGGGCCAGCCACGAGCAGTGCTTGCAGGCGGGACGTCACTTATTACAGACATATGTTAGAGGGCCTGACAGCGGTAGATATTGTATGGAGACCGTATAGAGGTCATCACCCCCGTGGAGGAGCCCGATCACAGCTGAGATGGATCCAGTATACATTCTGGATTGCAGGACGGAGGCCCGGGGAGTATGAGAGGATACCCCTGGAGAGGGTACGCAGGCAGATGGGGCTACGACAGGATGAGCCACCTCGCTTCCCTCAGTACCGTAGGGATGATGTAGAGGCTCCACTACCTGCACCACATTCTATGTACCCAGATTGGGCAACAGAGAGGCGGGAGAGATGATACAAAGGATGGGCGCCTTGGCCGCACGGATCATTTTTAGTATGGTGGGCGAGAGAGAAGCGTGAGGATAAGCACAGCCCTTGCACACCAGACTTAGCAGGCAAATTAGAGCAAAGAGGGACCAGCTCAGGGGCTAGGTATAGTTATTATAGGGGCAGCTTGCGCACATACAGCACGAATAGGTGTCTTACGAGGCGGTGCTTAGCCCAGTGCACGTATAGGTAAGCGACAAGTACCACCAGGGTATAAGTACAAAGACAGTGCACCACCACGCACCACCGGCGGCACCAATGCAGCCGAGCACGAGTACAGTGCACGCCCAACCACACAGCACCACCAGCGCACTAGCACGCAGCACAAGGGCACTAGTATTAGGTGTCAGGGGACCAGCCCCAAAGACCTACTACGGTGGCTCGAGATCGTTATATGGAGGCTAGAGCGGAGGCCCGATACTATCAGGATATTCTTGATGGTACCGGGGCTGATTATCAGCCATATGCGGCACATAGAGCAGAGACCTCTCGGAGCCAGAGATCTCAGGGAGGTGCAGCCACAGCCGGTGGGTCTGTGACAGGCAGGAGGTGAGAGGCAGCACAGGACTAAGCAGGCAGACAGGCAGAGGGCGGTGGAGAGAGCTGAGGGGTCCCTGCATATTTTTGTATTGGTTCATTGGATATGGGCACCGGTCTGCGAACCAGCTATGTTTATAGAGGCCTGCGTGCCTAGATATTATGTATTCATTTATTCATTCATTCATTTATTGTATATACCAGCCTGCGAGCCGAGTATGGGTTGTATAGTTGATAACGACCTGTGAGCCGAGTATGTTTTTGATATGAGAGACCGGCCTGTGAGCCGAGTCGAGATTATTGACAGTTATTGTGGCCTGCGTGCCGGCTTTGTTGTATTATGAGATCACAGAGGCCCCGATGCAGGGCACATTATATATTTGAAACTTTGTATATATATAGATATGATGATTTGACCCACATGTTGTGCGTAAAAATGTGTTAAGTGTTTTGAAAATGGTTTGTGATATTTAATGTATGATGAGTTTGATTTACATGGTGTTATATATTAATGATGTTGATGTCTTTTGTTGATGGGATGTATGTATGTATATATAAATGATGAGTTTAATTGACATGTTGTATTATGAAATGTTGTATGTTTTGTCGCTGGTTTTGTGAAATTGAATGTATGTAGCTATTAAGTTGGATCCAAATGGTGTATAGATTGATAGCTTTTGATATCGTTAGTTGATGGCTTGTGTGTTTTTGTAATGTAGATAGATGATGTTGATGAAATTGTAATGAGATGTGGATTTAATGTATGATTATAGATAACGGTGTTGTTATGCAGGAAAAAGGGACGGGCGCCACAAAAATTTGCAAAAACGAAGAGTATATGACCGACATCGGTTGTGTAACCGATGTCGGTATCTATATGACCGATATCGGTTACATAACCGATATCGGTTATGGAAGAATTATTTCCCTAAAAATAGAACTGCTGGGTTGGCAACTTAAGTTCTTATTTTAAGCATTCTTATTTTTAGAGTCATGCAACAAGTTAAATACGTGACTGCGACGCTTTTTGACTACTGAGACAGGTAATTGCATGAGAGAATTGAGTGATAAGGAGAAAAGAGACAGGGAAAATCAATGTGAGCTGAGATTCAGAAGGCAAAACGGTAAGTTAGATTTGAAGAGGGTGGTGAACATGGCAGAACGAGGAGAAGCATCCAGCAGGCAGGGACGAGAAGGAAGACAAGTGCCATCTCAAGCTGCTGCAGCCCAAGAGGTAAACGTCGTGGTTGTAATTTGATTCTTGCATGTTGTGTGAATAGTATGATGGAGATTAAGTAGATAGAGATGAGAAAGAAAAGGTGATAGGCAATGATTCGGGATAGGGTGAATGTGATGGGGAAGGTAGTCAGGAGTGTCGGGTATGTTTGTATGTACAGAGAGGGATAAACGATCAAATTATTGTCATAGGTGGTGTTTTTAGGCAGGGTGTGTAAAGTCGATATTGACCGATATCGGCTTAAGATAACCGGTATCGGTTGTGGAACCGATACCAGTTATCTAAAACCGATGCTATGAGCGATTCTTTGCTGGAATTTCGAGATGTGAGAAAGAACCCTTGGGAATTTGATTTATTGATTGGTTGTGTGTCGTTTTGATGTGCAAGTGGAGGCGGGGTTCGGGATGAGCGATCGTGCATGCCTTGCTGTCATGGCAATCCGAGCGGATGTAACACCAGCTGAATGGACATTGATAAATCGTTTGGGGTTAAGTGGAATCCACTATTATTCATGAATCGCATGTAACCATGCTATGTTACAGGTGTTGATTGAGAGATGGAATCCAGAAAGGAATACCTTCTATCCGCCAACAAGGGAGATGACAGTGACATTAGAAGATGTGTTCCGTATTTTGAGACTCTCAATTCACAGAAGACTATATTCGGATATCGTGGCATTGCCTAGTGTAGGATTTTGGATCAATCGGATCATCGAGCGAGAAAAAGCATCCAGATTGCTTTGAGCCAAGCAAGAGACAAGTGAAGAGACAAGAAGAGTTTGCAGAGTGCGAAAGAGACCAAGCCCAAGACTACAACTAAATAATCGAGCCCCGTGATACTCAAATGATCATCAATAGGTATCTCATCTCTTTTAGAGTGCCGGCCATCCTACCCGAATTCTACCTTTGTCATTACACTTCTCGGACCTGCATCCTCGCGTAAGCGGTAAGTAAATCTTGTATGTTCTCTTTGATAACATTTCTTAGACTTTTGAATCACATGATATAAATCTATTCCCGCATCTACTACCTAAATAAACACATTACATCTAACTATCATTCTTCTACCTTCTCATCACCCTTGTTACCTAATCCCACTCATTTATTAGCCTTAAAAAACAACAAACCACTCTAAAAAGGAATGTGAACCGACCCTCACCAAAAGCACCTAAAACATGAACCTACCAATATCGGTTAGCGAGCTAACCTTGGGAGACCCATGTCTCGAAGTTACCTTGACTCAAAACCAAAAACCAGCCTTTCCCCTACTTGTTTCAAGACCAGAGGCAATTAAATTGTTATTTTACAATCTTTCGTTTTAATTTATATTAGCGAGGTAGGGTAATGTTGTTCGAAAGGAAGTTTTATATTTCCGGCCTAAGGCAAAAGTTCCTACTCATTTATTGTCTAATCAAAATCTTGTGGTCTTGTGTTCTTATTTGTAAGTAGTCCTTCCAAGACAAAAGGGAGTTCTTCGCAATCAACTGATCTCTCTTTACTGACGTGCACACCATCTCGACATTCAATGTAGGTATTCCTCCCCTAGCCCTAACCCTTATCTGCATTCTAAAAGGAATGAAAGGATAGAAAAACTCTATCCCCAAAATAGTTGAAACATTCCGAGTGAAACATTTTGGAGTGTACGTTACGTTACGTCCCTTGAGTTTAAACAAATGGTGAGGTGAGGTGGATGGTATAGCTGAGGTACGGAGAACTTGTTACAAAGTGAGTGTTCTGACGAAAGAGAACCTACCCTAAATAGACAAGTCCATGACTCAAAAGTTCTTTTGAATGTGGCTTTTATTTTACTGAATATAGACTGATCGATGCGGGAAGTCTACAAGGGATATTGATTGTATTATTCTTGAGGTCTTCACGAAGCTGATCAATGCGAGAAGCTTCTGATAAAGGCTGACTGTGTATAGCTGTCCTTCAAGGGAGCAGTCTATTTATAGTAGCAGATGTGATTTTAGTGCATAGTTGTCCTTCGGGGGAGCAGTCTATATATAATAGCAGCAATAGTTTGGCATATAGCTGTCCTTCGAGGGAGCAGTCTATATATAATTTAGAGAGCCAGATGTCCTTTTGGCGTAAAGCATCTAGTTTGGTAGAAAGTTTGACTCAAGAAAATCCCATAAGCATATAATTAAGAATGTGTCATTTTAATACTTTGAAGTCATGGACTAGACTAAAAAGGGAAGGCATCATTAAGGGGAGGTGGGAATCAAACTATCTGAGCTTGATTTGATTGTAAGATGTAGGAAACAAAGTGTATGTAATGGTAAATGAGCTCAAGGGATGAGCGGTAGGTAGATAAGAAGTGATATAACACTAAATTCAATAGTAGAAAGGTCGAAGATGCAAGGCATTAAGGGGTTCAGGCTCAGGTTTACCATTAAGCGAAGCTAAATGATAAGTGCCTGATCCATAAGTGTGAGTGATTATGTAAGGCCCAATCCAATTGGGAGCAAATTTTCCACGTTTTCTCTTTTCTAGTTTGGTTACATGTTGATTCTCTTTGAGGACAAGATCACCAACCTTAAAGGTACGCTCATGAAGTCACTTATCATAAGCATGCTTGATGCGTTTTTGATAGATTTGAAGGTGATCAAGAGCTGTAAGATGACGCTCGTCAAGAAGCTCCAATTGGGCTAACCGCTCTTGGCGGAAATCATCGTTGGTGAGAATATCCTGAAGAGATATTCTGAGGGAGGGTATTTGTATTTCGAGAGGCAAGACAGCCTCGGTACCATATACCAAAGAAAAAGGTGTGGCATTAGTGGAGGTACAAATGCTAGTACGATAGGCCCAGAGGGCAAAGGGGATGTGATCGTGCCAATTTCTTCCTGGACTCATTGACAACTTTCATAAGGATTTTGGTTAGTGTTTTATTAGAAGATTCGGCTTGTCCATTCGCTTGTGGATAGTAGGGTGATGAGAAGCTAAGTTTGATACCAAAGTTGTCACAAAGGTCTTGCAACAACTTATTTTTGAAAGATTTTCCATTATCTGTTATCAGGCGATGAGGAACACCAAAACGACAGATAATGTGGTGGTTAATGAACTCTACAATTTTTTCTTTTTTAGTTGAAATAAGTGGAATAGCCTCCACCCATTTTGTGTAATATTCAGTTGCTGTGATTATCCATCGGTGACGTTGCGAAGAGGATGGATGAATCTCACCAATAAGGTCTAAACCCCATTGTGAGAAAGGACAAAGATCTCAGGCGACCTGTAGCGGGTGGCTAGGAGTATGTTGAAGGTTGGCATGTTGTTGACACATAACACAATGCTTAACATATTCGTAGCAATCGTTATTGAGAGTAGGCCAATAATAACCTAGGCGAAGGATTCATTTGGCCACAACAAGGCCGCTAAAATGTCCACCACAAATACCGTCATAGACCTGTTGGATGGTATAGGTGACCTCCGCACCGGTGAGACATCGAAGGAGGATGCCATCAAAGCCACATTTATAAAGGAGTCCCCCCATAACGACATAATGAGAAACACGTTTAAGAAAAGTGCATTTTCCGGTACTAGTAAGTTCAGATGGGAGAACAGAGGTTGTAAGGTAGTCGTGAAATTGGTGATACCAGGTATCCTGTGAATTAGCAGACACATTATTTATCATACAAACAACCGGGGCTGAGTAAGATGGGGCAAAGAGTTGTTGGACCAAGATGAAAATGTCAGAGTCAGTTGATGAAGTTGGAATTTGTGAGGCTAAGCAAGCCATAGTATCCGTAAATTTGTTAGTGGAGCGGAATGGTTTGGATAGAATAGTGAGTAAATAAGGCTAGAAGTGAATCCACGTAGTGTTTGTACTTTTGAAGTTCCTCATTTTTACATTGGTAGATGCCCATAACTTGATTGACTACCAATTGAGAGTCGCCAAAAATATTAATAGATTTGACACCTAAGTGTAACGCAACCTGGAGACCCAGAACAAGGGCCTCGTATTCCGCTGTATTATTAGTGCAGGGGAAATCGAGTCGGAATGAGAGAGGCATAGGCTCAGCGTCGAGAGGAATGAGAACAACACCGGCTCCTCCGCCACGTTGGCATTTGGATCCATCAAAGAAGAGGGTCATTGGATATGACTCCTCCCTGAGTGAAAGAGTGGCGATGAGTTCGTCGGGAAATTAAAATTGGTAAATTGTGCCCTGTAGAGGGGCTTCCACGAGTTGATCTGTGATGGTTTTTCCTTTGATTGATTTCTGGTGGACAAACTCAAGGTCGAGGTCAGCGAGGAGCATGAGCCATCGAGCAATGCATTGGTTTAGATGGGGTTTGGCATACATATAATGGATGGGGTCCGTGTTGGTGATGACGAAATTTTTGTGATTCAGGAGGTAGTGTCAGAGTTTGGTGGCCACGAATGATAGGGCTAGGCACAACTTTTCTACATGTGTATACCTAGTCTCATAGTCCACCAAAGTATGACTTATATAATAAACGGCTTGTTCGCGATTCTCGGAGTCACGATGTGCAAGCATGGCCCCTACAGCGTGGTCGGTGGCGGAAAGGTAAAGGTAGAAAGGGTGGTCATCCTGAGGTGGGATAAGCACGGGTGGCTGCAAGAGATAAGCTTTGAGAGCCTCAAAGGCTTGGTGGCACTCTTCGCTCCATTGAAAGTCAATGTCTTTTTTAAGGAGGTGATGAAAAGGTTGACATCGATCCGAGAGTTGGGAGATGAAACACCGGATAGATTGGAGCTTACCTTGTAAACTACGTAATTGTTTGAGGTTAGTAGGTGGGGGCATTTCTAGGATAGCTTTGACTTTAGATGGATCGACCTCAATGCCACGCAAAGAGACGATAAAGCCAAGAAGCTTTCCCGAAAGAACACCAAAGACACATTTCTTTGGTTGAAGACGGACAGAATATTGTAACAAGCGATCAAAAATAATGGTTAAAACATCGAGATGTTCACTACGATGTTTAGATTTGCCAAGAAGATCATCGACGTAATCTTCAAGGATAGTGTGCATAATGTCATGAAAAATGTAGGTCATAGCCCGCTGATAGGTTGCACCAGCATTCTTAAGGCCAAATGGCATTACACGATAACAGAAGGTTCCCCAAGGAGTTATGAAGGTAGTTTTATGTTGATCGGCAGGGGCAACCAAAATTTGGTTGTATCCTGAAAAGCCATCCATGAGAGAGAGCATCTCATGGCCCGCAGTGAGATCAACAAGTTGGTCAATACTAGGTAGGGGGAAGTCATCCTTAGGGCAAGCGAGGTTAAGATCTCGGAAATCCATGCATATCCGAAGTCCCCCATCGCTTTAGTGATAGGTACAATGTTAGAAATCCATTGAGGATAGTCAATAGGTAGGATGAAGGAAATAGAAAGGAGTCGTTGAAGCTCCTCTTTGACCAAGAGGGCAATGCGTGGATGCATTTTTCTCAATTTCTGTTTAATTGGTTTGGAATCGGGTTTCAGGGTAATGTTATGGACAGCAATGTCAGGATCAATTCCTGGCATGTCAGCGTAGGACCAAGCGAAAGCTTGGTTGTGAGTACGGAGAAAGGTAGTAAAGGTGACCTATTCTGATGTGCTAAGGGATTGTCCGATCTTCACAATGTGAGGATCCTCCTCCGTGTGGATGTTGATTTCTATAGTAGACTCATTCAACATGGTTTGAGTTTCAGATGGTAAGGCGCGTTGAATATAAGAGTCGTCCGCACCAAGGTAAGTGAGGATGGAGTCATCATCCTGGCACTCAACAACGTTAATTAAAGGTGAGTCCTCTTCAATCATGTCTGGATACAGAAGGGGGATAGAAGAGGGGTCCTCATTATCGCATTGATAAGTGAGAGGACCTAGGAAGATAGCATTTATGAAAAAAAAAGTTAGGAGGGATAGATTCGGGATCTATCGACTCTGTGGGTGACGAAGGAAAAATGGGTGATGATGGTTTGGTAGGGGTGATGTCGTCATCTTCCAGAAGACAACTGACACGAGGTTCCTTCGGTGTAAGTGTTCCCGGAAATCCGAGACCACTACGATCATTGTGCTTGCGAGTAGTTACAGGAATGATTGTATGTCAGCCTTGTTCATAAAGACCAAAACCAAAGCCTTTCCAAGCACACGAGTGAGCCAAGAAGGTAAGGGCAAAACGAGGATTTGTCAGGTATTGGAAATCAGATTGGAAGGGAACCACACCAAGAGGAGGCTCAGGGGCAACGGAAGATGCGTCGACACCCCCATATGTTAGGTTAGTGCGGCAGTGAGGTGGTCCGTAGGGGATTACTTCCCCCACATGACGGTCATAGGAAGGATGTGCATGTACCTGTCCGTACTCACCGTGGGGTATAGAAAGAACTAACGTTATATAGCGATACTCCCCAGCGTAAGGGCGTTGAAAAACATCTACTAAGGGTCTGCGGTTGGGATGTTAGCTTGCGGGAAGGGAAGTGGTTTTGCGCGACGGTGATTTCTTGGGTTGAAGGTGTAGGTGTTGTTGAAGTGAATGGTAGAGGTGTGGTTGAAGTGGATGGTTGTGTAACATCCTCATTTTAGACAATAGAACAAGTCAATTTTTTATTTTTTATTTTGATAATTGCGTCCTGGTTCTAAATACATAATTTAGAACTCACAAATCAAATAACCATTCATATAACAGATAACCATATGCAGCTGTAATGACTCGGAGTACCTCCGATCTATTCATTCCATGACTCGGTAATCTACCGATCTATTCATGAGTAATAAGAGTTGGCGTTATTATTTAACACTTCACTCTTGCGGTTCTCTTCCCTATTCTGGGATTTAGAATGCTCTCCCGGAACCTAAGCCGAATAATTGTTACCATTATTCATCGGCATCTCATCCCTTAGACTAGGTGAATTAGGACAACGCAATCAATCAACTTTGCGATACTTTGGCCAAAGATTTGAAACATACTGCTTATGTCTCATATTCCTTAATGGCATACTCGTCAATCTGGAATACGTCCTTCACCCCATTCCCATGTTATGTAGAATGTCTTATACCGACTTCTGTCAGTCCCTTTTATCCCAGTTAATCACTCGGGAATGGATTAGTAAGGTAACCACGTTATATGGATGCTCCCGAAGACTAGGGATAAGATGACATACTGGGTCAATCCTAATTAAACCAGTGTGTCAAGATACCCCGAGTCTCCTAGGCAGCCATATAATGTGACCACATACCTAATCGGTCCAAAAGTAACTTGTACGAGATCAAAGTGTAAATCTTAGCGATCAATGCAAAGGGTGTCGTCATAAGTCACCTGCATTGTTGTAACTTCGAGAAGATCCTAATCTTCTCGGAGGTACAACCCTGCAGTTGACTTGTGCCGTCAACCTTTAAATCCGCCTCGAAAAGATCTACTTAATACAATGCGTTACGCACGTTGAGTTTAAATTACAATAAAGACGTTCCCTTAAGGTTAGCCTTTCCCAAACCCGGGATTCCTCATCCAAGTATGATCTTTCTCAATAAAACCCACTACACAGATGAGTTATTAAGACCAAGGTCTCATCACGGAGCTCTTAGAATATATATGATTCTAAAACAACGGAATTGGTCGATATCTCATAAATTTCACATGAGATAGCCATCTGAACCCCATTAGATTTATATCAGTTCTCATAACTGAATTTATATCATACTTATTAGCATCAAATATAAATGATTCAGAATCCAATTAAATGTTGTCCTGTCATAATCAGGACTAGGGATTAATAATTTAATTCAGTTTGTTTAGCGTTCTATTTAGGTATATTTTAACCCTATCTTCCAAAAAGACAGTTACCTAAATTTCAATTTAGCTTATGATAGAACATACCAGAACTGCTAAATAATCATAAGAATTCAATCTTATATTCTTGCAAAGCTTACATTGATAATCACAAAAGTCTCCAAATTATATAATAATAACAATGCTCTTTAGATCATTTGAACCGAAGAAGGTCAAACTATCAAGATAAGAATATAGACACATAAGTAACAATATCAATTTCCATTCCTTCAGAACTAATCAAATACATTGTATGCATTCCGCATACTTGATACATTACTCAACTGAAAAAGGAACATCTTTCCTTATATGGTACATTTAGAAAATCAAGATGTAATTCACTTATAAATCAAATTTAATCAATCTGATTATCCTATCAGATCTGCATGCTTTTACCACTTACGGAAACCATCTGCAAAAATAGTCAACATGAGTCAGTTCGATGAACTGAGCATGATAAGCACTAACTTTTAAAACAATTGCAATCCATCAATTGTTTTCATTAAACACCCTGTTTAAATGATATAAAATCACCAATCAAATAAACATGACTCAGACTATACGTTAAGAATATATCATGTCTATAACGTGTAACAATAATTTTCGTTACGGAGTAGTCCTATATACTTCTCAAATATTTCATCAAAATATTAGGGATCAAGAAGAACAAAAGTGTCCTAAGCAATTATTCATTGTAAATCCAAGTTGAACAAACATCAGACAGTCATTATATTCAACTTAAAAAGAGGAATATCATATCAATCCAGTTACCGTCATTATGTAAAATCAATTACAGATGTTAGTTAAACAATTATATCAACTTATAATTTACAACAGAAAAGAAATAAACAAATTGTACATGTTTCCCTCTGAACTAGCTCATGTCTATACCATCTTTCCAAAAGCAAGGCATTCACTTAATACGCATGCAAATAAATCAGTCGAGTCCATCAACAGCACTCTGTTCTATTAAAACTTAAAGTAAAGCAACTACAGTACAGTAACCCTCTTGCCAAACACGGTGTCTATCTACCAAGCGGACTCCGTATGACCTTACGCAAAAGCGATAGATAAGAAGATTAGCACTGAAAGGCTTTTAGACACAAGGTCGAAATCAAAAGAACTCCATTGTTATCGCAGTCAACCAAAGACTCATGATCATTTAAGCAATGACATCTCCCTATGACTATGCGAAGGGATTTTTAAACAAAATCCAAGCAGCATGCACAGCCACATCAAACTGGAATCTATCAGAGAAAAACATAACATAGAATATCGTAATCACCCCTGAACGCAATCAGAGTTGAAGGTATGGTATTCACGACCTACTTAAAAGGCCATAATTCATGTTATCAAGCTTAATAAAGAAAACCAACAAAGCCAAGAACATTACATGTTCATACTCAGGCTTATACGGAAAAATAGTGACATAGATTACCATTCGAGGAATGAAACTAAGTCCATAAACAGTATTCACGGTTTAGCTTATCCGTGAAGCATATACAAGATATCTTCCCATACTCACGAACCCAACAAGTCAAAAACAAAGTAAACCCAACAATTATAATCAAAAGCGATTACACTGTTTAACTATTAAGAATTCAACTGAGTCCCAACAACAGTAAACAAAATACATAGAAGATAATGACTCCATCCGTGCCAACATTGGTAAGCCTTTAAAATCAGGTTTATACAAAAGCTATATAACGATTTTGTAACAAGAAACCCAACAGAGCCCGTATAACTATATTTGCTCCAATCTTACATAGAGTGGAATACATATTTAAATGCCCAATCGAGTCGAACCACAAATTCCTTGTAAAACGAAAGTATTCATTACCAAATAATAGAAGTCGCCTTACTGTTACTCCAACAAGACTCGACAAAGCAATTTTCAACATTCAAATATATATTTATATTTAAAGCTTCCACAATGGTCCAATATATACGAATCATTCAAAGGACTCTATAGAGTCGTTCAAATAAAATACCTATATCCATATTGTATCTCATCGTCGGGGGGTTGAATCCCATTACCACAATAAAAGGAAAGCAACTTCCATAGGGTCGTAATGAATACTTGAACACAATAGTTACCTCTTCCCAACAACTTTAAAAGACACAACGAAACCCCACAAGTATCAATAACCACCCCATCAATAACCATGACAGAGCTTACAAGGTTCTCTTAAAACTGAATAATCAAACAAATGTCCAACAGTTTCCCTTCCAACAAGTATTCACAACATGCATCAACTACAAAATCGACAAGCATAACAGTGGCCTATACCCATCACAAGAATAATTTATGGGCTCTCGCTGAGCAGGCCGAGCATACATTCCCTTCATAAATTTCACATATTTAACCCAAAATGCAAAACACAAAGAAATAAAGCCACAGTTCGAATTTAATAAACACCCATCAAGGGATAAATGAAAAATCGAACCAGCATGAAGATACAGTGCCAAAATCACACAAGACATCCAAAGAAAATCCTCTATTACCATAAATCATTTGAACAGAGTTGTTCTAATGAAATCACTTGAAAGACAACAAGATTTTTAAAGGTTAGGGCCTAACATGCCTGGATTTTTGCTCAAAATTCCGAAGCAGACCACTGAAAGAGCTTGGACTTCCTTTTCCTTTTCCAAGTTAGAGCGACCAACAAAATTTTGCTATCTCCATGACATATATATCTTCCTTGCCAGAGAAAAGAGCTAGATACGCTCATACTCGCCATGCAACACAAAGAAGACTGGTGCGAAGAACCAGTGAACAGGCAGAAGGAAAACTGAAATTCGCGATAAGCCAAACAAAACAACAACTTTCCAATTTGCATGCCTTCTCGCGAATTCCGAGCTTGACTACCGAGCTCATTAACTGCATTTACTCCAAATTTCCCGCTCAAACTCCACTTGCCGACCGCCAAAGTTGGCGATAGACAAATAGACTTTCAACACCATTTTCAGTTTTGGCGACCTGCCACGTCGGCTCAGTTAGCCGTTTCTAAAACCTCCGCCAATACCTGTCCTTCATACTTATCCTTTGCATTAAATAACATAGAAAAATCCGCCCATGGTTCGCACCCCTCCATAGGTCCCCATAATCCTTGCCCAATAGTTAGGTTAGTAACTTAGGTTAGAATTTAGGATAACACCTAGTCTAACTTCATAGAACATAGATACTAACTTAGGACATTAGCTCTTAGCCTAGGTCTAGGTTAGATTAATACTAACCCCTAGGTTAAGTTTAGTTTTAGGTTACTAACATTAATAATTCCAGTTGGGTCTACATTCCGTACACTCAGAAAAAGACCTACAACATGCATTCTTGAATAGGGTTAGCTCTGTTCTGCTTTTAGGCTTACAAAATTGTATGAAACCGAATTATTACCTAGTCCATGATCGAGACCTTCCAGATATACCTCGATATCGGAAACCAATCCATTTCACATGATCAACTTTGAGTTATACTCCGGACTAGCTTATTGATGCTTCTAGACCTTGCAACTTTGTTCAAGTCCTGTAATTTTAATTCATCACGAACAAACTTAAAGCAATACTTGGATCAATTCCACCGATCCAAGGCTAGGTCTTATAGATGGATAACTCTATGATTCATTAGAGATCAGATTAAACTCGAGATACAAAATGAAAGAAATAAAAGAGTCCATCATATTCCGACTCGATCAAAAATCTGCAATCTGCAAAGAAGATTCGATACATATCAAGCATGATTTCTCAATCAAGGAACACATCCTTTTTACAAAGAAATCACATATCAACACTTGTATGCTCGGGAGGAAGTAACAGCGATTCGGGTGTTACATGCTTCCCTCTAAAAAGATTCATCGTCCGATGATTACATATTCGATTAACCTTGAGGTCAATCAATTTATTAGTTCACAAATCAATGCGACTATTTTCCAACTTGAATAGTTCTAGAAATCAATGTCACAACACATTTTATTCAACCTGAATAATGTTTGCCTTCATCTGGCTTTCATAAATACTTATATAAAAAAATAAGTTCATTAAAGAATGTTTTGTCAACAGATTTCATTCGGTTGAAAAAGAGAAGGAAAAGCAGTTTTCATCTCTTCCAGATTTTCCCAAGTTGCACTTTCTTCATTAAACTGGTCCCACTGGACCTTACATTGCTGTATTACATGATTTCTTAAATGCAATTGGCGAGTTTCCAGCACTCATGTGGGTTTAACCACAATTATTCCTAGGTCTTGGACTGCGAGGAATTCAATTTAAAACATGTGACAGATCTGAAACGTATTTCTTAAGCAAAGAAATATGGAAAACATCATGCATGTGAGATAAAGCGGTGGTAATGCTAAATGATAAGCTACGAGATTGATTATTTTGACAATTTGAAAGGTCCCACGAATCGGTGACAACTTGGCAGCCTTGCCAAAAGTTATAGAACTCTTCTGGGTTTAACATGTAGAAAAACCTTCTCACCAAGCTCAAACCTTCTATCAACCCGCTTAAGGTCATCATAGCTCTTACGCCTATCCATTGCTTCCTTTAATCTTTCACGAATCGCTTAACTTGCTGTTCCATTTACGTGAGAATCTCTGGTCCAATTACCACTCTATCCTCAACACTGTCCCAACTAACGAGGAGTTCTTCACTTTCTTCCATAAAGTGCTTCAAAGGGTGCCATTTTGAGAGATGAATGATAAGTGTTGTTGTATGCGAACTCAACTAATGGAAGATACTCTTCCCATTTATCTTTGTTGATCCATGCAATACATCCACAACATGTCCTCCAACACTTGATTTACCCTTTCAGTTTGTCCATCCGTTTCTGGATGATATGCAGAACTGAAGTTTAGTTTTGTTCCAAGAGCTGTATTAAGTGTTTGCCAAAACCTTGACGTCATTCTTGGATCCCTGTTAGATATAATCAATTCAGGTACACCATGCAATCTGAAAATTTCATGTACGAATCTTTTGGCCAGCACTGGTGAATCATCCTTTAGATTTCCAGTGATGAAATGAGCTACCTTAGTCAGTTTATCTACAACTACCAGGATAACATCATGCTTATTCCTAGACATGGGTAATCCTTGTACAAAATCCATGGTTATTACTTGCCATTTGTGCTTTGCGGTATGCTATGAGGATATAACGATCAACGAAGTGCATATGTTACTGCCTTAACCCAACCCGACACTCCAAACAATGGGTCACAAAATTTATGACATCCTTTTTCATACCTTTCCAAAAGTATTGTTGTTTCAGATCAGCAAGCATCTTTGTGATACCCGGGTGTCCAGAGAAAGGTGAATTATGAAATTCCACTAACAACTTCTTCCTCAAGTCGTTCAACATAGGTACATATACCCTGTTTTCATAACGCAAGATTCCTTCATTATCAAAATGAAAACCTTTATACCTTGCATCATTAGGTTCTGCAGCAAGCGCTGCCCTTACCTGCAGAAAGTAATTATCAGATTCTGAGGCACTCTTTACCTCTTCCTTGAACTGAGTTCTTAATGTTATAAGAGCAGAAAAGTGCCTCCTACGACTTAGAGCATCAGCTACTCTATTCTCCTTCCCTTTGATATAGCTAATATCAAAGTCATATTGTGATAAAAATTCTAACCACCTTCTCTGTCTGGCATTTAGATTGGGCTGAGTAAAAATATATTTCAGTCCTAAGTGATCAGTTTTCAACTCAAAAGGTTTCCCAAGTAAGTAGTGTCTCCAGACTTGAAGTGCATGAACAATGGCAGCAAGCTCCAAATCATGAGGGGCATAGTTCAGCTCATGTAACTTGAGTTTTCTACTTTCATATGCAATGACCTGATCATTTTGTAGCAAAACACCTCCAAGGCCTTCCCGAAAGCATCCGTTACAACGATGATAAAATTCCCATTAGGGTGCAGTACAACTAATATAGGTGCAGTCAGCTGGTCTTCGGACTTTTGAAAGCCGCTTCGCACTTGTCGTTCCATAAAATTTCTTATCCTTTTATCTGCATAAAGTTATTGGTGTAGCTTTACCTTAGAAAAATCCTTTACAAATTTTCTATAGTAACTGCAAGACCCATGAAACTTCTTACTTCATGCACATTCTTTGGCGCGAGCCACTCGATTATTGCCACTATTTTTGAAGGATCTCAAATGACAATTCCTTCTTTGCTTATGACATGACCCAAATAGTGAACTTCGAATCAAAGAAAGAACATTTGGATAACTTACCATCAACTTTCTTTTCTCAAGAATTCCCAAAACTATCCTCAAATGCTCATTGTGCTCCTCAATGCTTTTAGAATAAATGAGAATATCGTCCAAGAATACAAGTACAAACTTGTCCAGATATTCTTGAAAAATATTATTCATTAAGTTCATAAAGGCTGCGGGTGCATTAGTTAATCCAAAGGGTAGAACCATGAATTCATAATGTCCGTACCTTGTTCGGAAAGCTGTTTTATGAATGTCTTCTTCTTTAATCCTTAACTGATGATAACCAGATCGAAGATCTATCTTAGAATAAACCACTGCTCCACGCATCTGATCAAATAGATCGTCGATCCTTGGAAGTGGATATCGGTTCTTGATTGTTGCTTTGTTCAACATCCGATAATCAATACACAGCCTAAGTGTTCCATCCTTCTTTTTCACAAATATCACGGGCGCTCCCCAGGTGAAACACTTGATCGATCAAACCTTTTGTCAAAAGTTCTTGCAACTGTGCCTTAAGCTCGACTAACTCTGTAGTAGTCATCCTATAAGGTGCTTTGGAAATAGGTTCAGTTCCCGGTTTGATTTCAATGGTGAAGTCAAATTCTCTCTTGGGTGGTAACCCTGGTAATTCTTCAGGAAAAACATCCCTGAAACTTTGTAACAGAGGAATTTGCTTCATGTAATCACCATCTTCTTCTGAAGATTCAGATATCTTTACTGCATAAAGAGTACATCCTTTATTCTTAGCCTTTTTAAGCTGCATAGCTGACAGTTTTCTAACTGAAATTTCCCGTTTCACCCCTTGAATCTCTGTTGTTTCCAGCTGATCATCTAAACACTTTATGTTCTTTTCATAGCAATCTACCTTTGCCTTATGGTCAGCTAACCAATTGACACCAATGATAATGTCATACGATCCTAAAGGTGTAACATAGAGATCAACTTCCGTGGAAAAGTTAGGTAAGTCAAGGACTGCCCCAAAAAGACACATACTCACTGTATGAACAGAGTTATTACCATACTGTACAGTCCAAGATTTATCCATTTTTCTAGCTTTTCTTTTAAGTTTAGAAGCAAGTTTATTAGATATAAAACATTCAGTAGCTCCTGTATCAAAAAGAATAGTGACAGGTATGCCGAATAACTTACCCGGAACTTCTATAGGTGTCACTTGCTTTTCAGCTTGCTTGTGCGCTCTTTGCACGGCATGTATCTTATCTTTGCGATTACGATCATCCTTCTTCAAAGGCGATTTGCGTAGTGATCTTTGCCACAATTGTAGCAGCCTCCTACGGGTCCTTTTTAGGCTCAAAATTGCCTCCAGCCTTGTAATTGTCACGTTGTCCTCCATAGGGCTTCTGCCCATTGTTATAATTTTTAGCAAAATTATCCCTTACGTTTCCAGCGAGGCTTATTTCTGCTTTGCTTTCTTATTGTTATCTCTGAAACTTACTCTTGTTTCCAAACTTTTTCCATGGTCCTTTTAAGGTGCAGAGAGGTTGAAGAGGAGTTTGCGGTCTTCTTCCGCACTTCCTCCTTATGAGCGAGAAATAGCCTTTAATTTGTGTTCTGCCTTATGGCCTTTTCAACAACTCCTTCCATAGTGGTTGGACTTGTGAACATCGACCTCTCCCCTATCACGGGATTGATCCCATGATGAATTTCCGTATTCGAACTTCTCGTCGGTTTGATACTTGTGGTACATACTTGAGGAGTTTTGTAAACCACTCCGAAATTCAATTACCGTTAGCTTCCTTGAGCTAAGTTCTGAAATTCCGTCATTTTCGATCATAGAAAAGTTGTGGCAGCCAACATTGCCTAAAATACCCTTTAAATTGATCCCAAGTAATATTGGTCTCATCGATGTTTAGTTCACTTTGGCTATCCCACCATGAAGATGCTTCGTGGGAAAGGCTGATAGGATCCCCAAATAGCTTTGGTTTCCTCACGAAAAGTTCCTTATTACAAAGTACTTCTCCATTTCACTTGCCGCAGTTCTCGGCTCCATCTCCTAATGTGGTGCCATCATACTTAGGTGGACTTATCCTTTTTATATCATTAGTGAGTTCTGCTGCCAATCTGGCCTTTTTGTTTTCTGGTTGGACAGGTGCATTTACAGCATTAACATCAACACCCATATTGGGGTTGTCCTCAGGAGGTGGCTGATTGTCATTTCCAGCTTCTTCATCCTCCTCATTCCCCATCACCTGCTGCTCAAGTACAGCTAAACGATCTCTTGTGTCCAACAGGGCAGCAAGGATCTCATCAAGTTTCTGGGTTGTTGCTGCCCCTCCTTCAGGTGGAGCATTATTCGCAACGTTCCCCCTTGTTCTAACCATTTTTTGTTACAAGAAAATTCAGGTTTTTATCAGATTATGGACACAATAGGTCCAAGAGCTGCAACCTTCAGCTCTGATACCAAGATGTAACATCCTCATTTTAGACAATAGAACAAGTCAATTTTTTTTTTTTTTTGATAATTGCGTCCTGGTTCTAAATACATAATTTAGAACTCACAAATCAAATAACCATTCATATAATAGATAACCATATGCAGCTGTAATGACTCGGAGTACCTCCGATCTATTCATTCCATGACTCGGTAATCTACCGATCTATTCATGAGTAATAAGAGTTGGCGTTATTATTTAACACTTCACTCTTGCGGTTCTCTTCCTATTGCAGGGATTGAGAATGCTCATCCAGGAACCTAAGCTGAATAATTGTTACCATTATTCATCGGCATCTCATCCCTTAGACTAGGTGAATTAGGACAACGCAATCAGCAGCTTGCGATACTTTGGCCAAAGATTTGAAACATACTGCTTATGTCTCGTATTCCTTAACGGCATACTCGTCAATCTGGAATACGTCCTTCACCCCATTCCCATGTTATGTAGAATGTCTTATACCGACTTCTGTCAGTCCCTTTTATCCCAGTTAATCACTCGGGAATGGATTAGTAAGGTAACCACGTTATATGGATGCTCCCGAAGACTAGGGATAAGATGACATACTGGGTCAATCCTAATTAAACCAGTGTGTCAAGATACCCCGAGTCTCCTAGGCAGCCATATAATGTGACCACATACCTAATCGGTCCAAAAGTAACTTGTACGAGATCAAAGTGTAAATCTTAGCGATCAATGCAAAGGGTGTCGTCATAAGTCACCTGCATTGTTGTAACTTCGAGAAGATCCTAATCTTCTCGGAGGTACAACCTACAGATTGACTTGTGCCTCAACCTTTAAATCCGCCTCGAAAAGATCTACTTAATACAATGTGTTACGCATGTTGAGTTTAAATTACAATAAAGACGTTCCCTTAAGGTTAGCCTTTCCCAAACCCGGATTCCTCATCCAAGTATGATCTTTCTCAATAAAACCCACTACACAGATGAGTTATTAAGACCAAGGTCTCATCACGGAGCTCTTAGAATATATATGATTCTAAAACAACGGAATTGGTCGATATCTCATAAATTTCACATGAGATAGCCATCTGAACCCCATTAGATTTATATCAGTTCTCATAACTGAATTTATATCATACTTATTAGCATCAAATATAAATGATTCAGAATCCAATTAAATGTTGTCCTGTCATAATCAGGACTAGGGATTAATAATTTAATTTAGTTTGTTTAGCGTTCTGTTTAGGTATATTTTAACCCTATCTTCCAAAAAGACAGTTACCTAAATTTCAATTTAGCTTATGATAGAACATACCGGAACTGCTAAACAATCATAAGAATTCAGTCTTATATTCTTGCAAAGCTTACATTGATAATCACAAAAGTCTCCAAATTATATAATAATAACAATGCTCTTTAGATCATTTGAACCGAAGAAGGTCAAACTATCAAGATAAGAATATAGACACATAAGTAACAATATCAATTTCCATTCCTTCAGAACTAATCAAATACATTGTATGCATTCCGCATACTTGATACATTACTCAACTGAAAAAGGAACATCTTTCCTTATATGGTACATTTAGAAAATCAAGATGTAATTCACTTATAAATCAAATTTAATCAATCTGATTATCCTATCAGATCTGCATGCTTTTACCACTTACGGCGACCCATCTGCAAAAATAGTCAACATGAGTCGATTCGATGAGTAGGCATGATAAGCACTAACTTTTAAAACAATTGCAATCCATCAATTGTTTTCATTAAACACTACTGTTTAAATGATATAAAATCACCAATCAAATAAACATGACTCGGACTATCGTTAAGAATATATCATGTCTATAACGTGTAACAATAATTTTAGTTACGGAGTAGTCCTATATACTTCTCAAATATTTCATCAAAATATTAGGGATCAAGAAGAACAAAAGTGTCCTAAGCAATTATTCATTGTAAATCCAAGTTGAACAAACATCAAATAGTCATTATATTCAACTTAAAAGAGGAATATCATATCAATCCGATTCTGTCATTATGTAAAATCAATTACAGATGTTAGTTAAACAATTATATCAACTTATAATTTACAACAGAAAAGAAAAGAAATAAACAAATTGTACATGTTTCCCTCTGAACTAGCTCATGTCTATACCATCTTTCCAAAAGCAAGGCATTCACTTAATACGCATGCAAATAAATCAGTCGAGTCCATCAACAAAGACTGCATTATATTAAAACTTAAAGTAAAGCAACTACAGTACAGTAACCCTCTTGCCAAACACGGTGTCTATCTACCAAGCGGACTCCGTATGACCTTACGCAAAAGCGACAGATAAGAAGATTAGCACTGAAAGGCTTTTAGACACAAGGTCGAAATCAAAAGAACTCCATTGTTATCGCAGTCAACCAAAGACTCATGATCATTTAAGCAATGACATCTCCCTACGACTATGCGAAGGGATTTTTAAACGAAATCCAAGCAGCATGCACAGCCACATCAAACTGGAATCTATCAGAAGAAAAACATAACATAGAATATCGTAATCACCCCTGAACGCAATCAGAGTTGAAGGTATGGTATTCACGACCTACTTAAAAGGCCATAATTCATGTTATCAAGCTTAATAAAGAAAACCAACAAAGCCAAGAACATTACATGTTCATACTCAGGCTTATACGGAAAACAGTGACATAGATTACCATTCGAGGAATTAAAACTAAGTCCATAAACAGTATTCACAGTTTAGCTTATCCAGAAGCCGACATACAAGATATCTTCCCATACTCACAGAACCCAACAAGTCAAAAACAAAGTAAACCCAACAGTTATAATCTGAAGCAGTTACACTGTTTAACTATTAAGAATTCAACTGAGTCCCAACAACAGTAAACAAAATACATAGAAGATAATGACTCCATCCGTGCCAACATTGGTAAGCCTTTAAAATCAGGTTTATACAAAAGCTATATAACGATTTTGTAACAAGAAACCCAACAGAGCCCGTATAACTATATTTGCTCCAAGCTTACATAGAGTGGAATACATATTTAAATGCCCAACTGAGTCTGAACCACAAATTCCTTGTAAAACGAAAGTATTCATTACCAAATAACAGAAGTCGCCTTACCTGTTACTCCAACAAGACTCAGACAAAGCAATTTTCAACATTCAAATATATATTTATATTTATAGCTTCCACAGTGGTCCAATATATACGAATCATTCAAAGGACTCTACAGAGTCGTTCAAATAAAATACCTATATCCATATTGTATACTGTCAACGGGTTGAATCCCATTACCACAATAAAAAGGAAAACAACTTCCACAGGGTCGTAATGACTACTGAACACAATAGTTACCTCTTCCCAACAACTTTAAAAGACACAACGAAACCCAACAAGTATCAATAACCACCCCATCAATAACCACGACAGAGCTTACAAGGTTCTCTTAAAACTGAATAATCAAACAAATGTCCAGCAGTTTCCCTTCCAACAAGTATTCACAACATGCATCGACTACAAAATCGACAAGCATAACAGTGGCCTGTACCCATCACAAGAATAATTTATGGGCTCTCGCCGAGCAGGCCGAGCATACATTCCCTTCATAAATTTCACATATTTAAGCCAGAATGCAAAACACAAAGAAATAAAGCCACAGTTCGAATTTAATAAACACCCATCAAGGGATAAATGAAAAATCGAACCAGCATGAAGATACAGTGCCAAAATCACACAAGACATCCAAAGAAAATCCTCTATTACCATAAATCATTTGAACAGAGTTGTTCTAATGAAATCACTTGAAAGACAACAAGATTTTTAAAGGTTAGGGCCTAACATGCCTGGATTTTTGCTCAAAATTCCGAAGCAGACCACTGAAAGAGCTTGGACTTCCTTTTCCTTTTCCAAGTTAGAGCGACCAACAAAATTTTGCTATCTCCATGACATATATATCTTCCTTGCCAGAGAAAAGAGCTAGATACGCTCATACTCGCCATGCAACACAAAGAAGACTGGTGCGAAGAACCAGTGAACAGGCAGAAGGAAAACCGAAATTCGCGATAAGCCAAACAAAACAACAACTTTCCAATTTGCATGCCTTCTCACGAATTCCGAGCTCGACTACCGAGCTCATTAATTGCATTTACTCCAAATTTCCCGCTCAAACTCCACTGCCACCGACCGCCAAAGTTGGCGATAGACAAATAGACTTTCAACACCATTTTCAGTTTTGGCGACCTGCCACGTCGGCTCAGCTAGCCGTTTCTAAAACCTCCGCCAATACCTGTCCTTCATACTTATCCTTTGCATTAAATAACATAGAAAAATCCGCCCATGGTTCGCACCCCTCCATAGGTCCCCATAATCCTTGCCCAATAGTTAGGTTAGTAACTTAGGTTAGAATTTAGGATAACACCTAGTCTAACTTCATAGAACATAGATACTAACTTAGGACATTAGCTCTTAGCCTAGGTCTAGGTTAGATTAATACTAACCCCTAGGTTAAGTTTAGTTTTAGGTTACTAACATTAATAATTCCAGTTGGGTCTACATTCCGTACACTCAGAAAAAGACCTACAACATGCATTCTTGAACAGGGTTAGCTCCTGTTCTGCTTTTAGGCTTACAAAATTGTATGTAACCGAATTATTACCTGGTCCACGATCGAGACCTTCCAGATATACCTCGATATCGGGAACCAATCCATTTCACATGATCAACCCGAGTTATACTCCGGACTAGCTTATTGATGCTTCTAGACCTTGCGACTGTTCAAGGTCTGTAATTTTAATTCATCACGAACAAACTTAAAGCAATACTTGGATCAATTCCACTGATCCAAGGCTAGGTCTTATAGATGGATAACTCTATGATTCATTCCGAGATCAGATTAAACTCAGATACAAAATGAAAGAAATAAAAGAGTCCAATCATATTCCGACTTAGTCAAAAATCTGCAATCTGCAAAGAAGATTTAGTACATATCAAGCATGATTTCTCAATCAAGGAACACATCCTTTTTACAAAGAAATCACATATCAAAACTTGTATGCTTAGGAGGAAGTAACGAGTTCGGGTGGTGTTACGGGTTGGGTTGGATGAATGGGTGTCTTGATTGGTACAAGCACATCATTAGGGCGATATAACATATTGCAAGTTTTGAAGGGGAGGATCAGCTTTTACGGTGTAAGACTTCCCTCGTATTCAAATTTTATGCATCTATGTAAGGTTAAGGGAAGACATCCATAGCCCGGATCCAAGGGCGACCTAACAATATATTGTATTGGAACTCTCCCTCGAGGACATAGAAGAGTGCGGGTAAAGTATGTGGTCCTAAACGAATGTTAAGGATCACGGTGCCTAAGGTAGAGGTAATAGCATCATTGAACGACCGCAACATGATGGGGTTGGCATACATGTAGCTAGAAGGGATATTCATTTGTTGGAAGGCTTTTGAAGAGATGATGTTTAGACTAGCGCCCCATCGATCATAACACGGCGTGCCCGAATGTCCCAGGATGTAGGTTTTGAGATGAAAAGAGCGGTCGAGGATCTTCTATACCAAAGTCAACAATTTCGTCTTTAGAGAAACTGACTGCAGCAGCTTGTTGTACAGAGACAGAAGTGGTTGGGGCGGTAGGTTGTTTGGTGAGGGAAGCAACGTGATTGGGTGTTAGAATGGAGGTAACAGGCAAGGTTTCATTAGGTAAGACCTTGATCCCTTGGAGGATTTCAACGAGAGCTTGTCGATGAGATTCAGAAGTCTGAATGAGATCATACAGTGTCATTTTTACAGGTGATTGGTGAAGCTATTTGATCATGGCTTGGTGGGTAATTCCATTAGAGATGGGGTAGGCGGGTCCGCGGATAACCACTTTGGGTGGTGGTGCGTCGGGATGGTGGACAAAGAAAGAGAGGACGCGGGTGTGCTTTCTTTCACTTTCTCGTTGTTTTTCTGCGCTCGAGTAGCAACACTAATCATATTAATCTCGTGGACCTGAGATGAAGATGGTCGGGATAAATCATGGTCTTCGAGAGGTGGGGTTGTAATAATGATAGATATTGGTGAGGTGGGGACAGGTGGTATAGGAGAGGGAATTGAAGCTAAAGGTCTCTCCCTCCATAAGTTGTCTTTCTTAATCTTTCTATCTGAGAGAGGTGACTGATGAAGGATGGCTTTTAAAGCTTTGCATCCCTCCACATCATGTCCTGGTGTGCGGTGGTAAGCACAGATTTTAGACTCATCATAACCTATAGGTCAAGGTTTAGACGGGTCATAAGGTCTAAGTGGGGGTAGAGAAATGGTCGCATTCTCCACCAACATAGCAAGGATTTTGGCGTAAGATCCTTTGAGTGGGTCAAAATCGGAGGAGGATGAGGGTATTGATTGAGTAGGTTTCGGTAATGTTTGGGCATGGTTGGTTCATACGGGTGGTGGTTTAGCCAAGGGGTGTTGACATGTGGTTTTAACTAAACGTGGTTTCTTTGGTGCAGGAGCTACGTTTAGCCGGTTAGATGATGAGGCTCCAGATAACGTGGTATCTGGAAACAATGGCGGAAAAAGAGGAGTGACAAAACAAGTCCTTTGATGATGAAATTTGTTTAGGGTTGATGGGTGGACAGGATACGTGGGGTGACAGTGTTGATACACCCTTAGATCTCTGTATGGGTGTAGAAGGCATAGGTTGTTTTAAAGAAAATGCAGGAGGTATGATATATTGATGCAAGGTGGAGGGATGAGGTCCCAATATGGAAGGTAGGTGTGACGATGATGGTTTTAATTGTGATAGAGGCATGGATTGAGGTTGTCTCCTAAGTGGAGGGGCGGCTTTATTTTTGGATAAATCTAGTCACTTAGGCGGGTGTGTTAGACTGGGTATTGGTGAGTTCCCAAGTGTAGGGGAAGATTTGGTTAGGGCGACAGAGAGGTGGATGAGATCTTGGGTAGAGATGCGGGGTTGAAGATGAGGACATAGGCATTTTGAGTTTCTGTAAACACTTGGGTATATGGTAGAGGTGTCTATATCGGTCATCTGCATTTGAGTAGAATAAGGGGTACTCAAACGTTCCCATAGGACTCGTCTATCTTCCGGAGAATGATAGTCTTCAGGTGTGAATTGGAATTTTTGTATGGAAGAAAGGTGGGTTGTGATTCCGGTCCACTGTGGGTGTGATGCAGGGGGTAGATGAGGCATTGTATCAATAGGTGTTAAGAGGTCAACCGGTCACTGAAAAGATTTAGGCGATGAAGAACTAATAGGTAGGAGGGCATGTTTGAGAGGATCCGGCATGGTTACAGAATTTGGTGATGTCGGTGCAAGAGGTTTCTCATCTAAGGATGACAAAAGGAGTAGCGAGCCTTCCTCTTGTGCAGCAAGAGTGGTAGAAGGAGACGTTTGGGAAATAGATAAGTTAGATAACATCCATTCGCAGTCTTGTAGGGATGTGGTGTAAGAAGACTCATCTATGAGAAGAGAACTCTGGGCAGTTAACTCCTTCATGGGTAAAGGAATGATTTCGCCTTGGCTTGATGATGGTGAAGGAGGTTCGGGCCCCTGCGTCAGTGAAGAGGCTTGATTCAAAATTTTCTCGATAGAGGCTTTTGGCTGGGAATCGAAGACTGCATGGATCTCATGAACACTCTCCTCGGCTAAAATATCTTGGTTTAGATTACTGTTAGAAGAATGATTCGGGAATGGTTTTTGAATATTTTCAAATTTCGGTTAGCGGGCGTTAGGATTATTGAGGGTTATATCCCCTGCATCAACCATTTCCTGCACTATGTTTTTCAACATCTTGCAGTTCTCATGACTGTGTCCCTTTACGTGGTGGAAGTTACAGAAGTCATTTTCTTTGTACCAAGAAGGTATGGCGCGAGTGGAATCAAACCCAGAGTGAGGTTTAACAGGAGGTAAGGTAATGGCTCTGCTTTAAGCAATTTTTCCAATATTACACCATATGTTTCTCCTAAGGGAGTGTAGTTGATGGGATCTGCTTTATACTTATAGGTGGTTTTGGCGGGGTATTAGACGGTGGTTGGGATTTGACCATCGCGCGTGCATGGCTCCTTTTGATTTCGAAGCGGTCGATGGGTGAGGATTGGTGGTGGAATCTTGGGTTCGAAAGTGGGGTTTTTGTTGCGCAACCACAATTTCTCTTCCTCTAAGGCCCGAATCTCTATTTTTCGAGCCATAGTAAAGGCCTCGTCAAATGTGCGGAAAGTTTGAATTTGAAGGGTAGGAGAAATGTGCTTAGCGCATGCCCGCGTAAAAAGTTCAATAAGTTCAGCCTGAGGTAAGGCATATGTAAGTTGGTTGATAAGGCCCCGCCACCGTCCAACGAAATCTGCGATAGATTCATCTTCAAATTGTCGGATGGCATAGAGGTCGGTGATAGATACTTTCTTGGCAATGTTAATGGAGAAATGATCCAAGAAAGATTGGGCTAGTTGGTTAAAAGAGAAGATTGAGTGTTGGGTTAAAGCACTATACCACTCCAAGGCGGGTCCTGATAAGGACATGGGAAAAGTGCGGAGTAACAAGGCATCATCATGAGCAATCAAATAACAAGCATGTCTAAATGATCGCAAGTGTTGTTGAGGATCTTCTTTACTATTAAAATGAGTAAATTTCGCAATTCCCATTAAGGAGGATATGGATGAAGGGGGAGTGAAGGGTGGATAGGTTCCCAAAAAAATTGCTCGTATGTCAAGGCACTACGACTTCCTGAAATAGAAGCCTCCAGATTTTGCATTTTGTCCATCATTTGTTTGATGAAATCTATGGTTGGATGAGATGATGGTGCGGTTGTGGTAAACGGAGGCAAATTGGGCCAAGGGCCTCCGCTAGACAACGGTGAGGTTAAGTGCTGATAAGGTATGGAGGATGAATATGTTGAGGTGACCGAATAGGGATGTCCCATATAAGATGTTGAGGTCACAGGATACGTGTATGGGAATGAAAAGGTAGGTGGAGCTTGAGAAGGAAAGCTCATGTGGATAGGTGGTAGAGAGCAAGTCATGAACGGAGCAGTCTGCAAGAGAGATGAGGTAGGAGCAGTCGGCGGTAATGATATGTGGGGTCCAAGATTAACCAAAGGAAAGCCAATCTGTGTCGTATGAACCTCTGAAGCCGTCGGATTGGGAGACGGGGCTAAAGATGCAGGAAGCAAGGCGGTGTTATCAGGCGGAGTGGGAGCTAAATGAGCAGCTATACTAATAGGCATGCCAACAAGGAGTTGACCATCGGGCGTACGGTCAGGGGCATGAGACAAATAGTATTGTACAGTGCTAGGATTAGCATCCAGAAATTTGGCAAATTCCTTATCTCCTACAGGAATTTTGGGGATCTCACTGGTGTCCGTAGGGTTCCCTATAGAATGTGAAGGGGGTGATTCAGGCAAAGGCACAGAGCAAGCATGTGAAACCATGGCGGAAGCTTGCTTCCAAGTGATAACAACCATGGACAGGAGTACCCGGTGGGGTTTCAATCTATCGAGAACAAATGCAGACTCGAGAATGGTGAAATTGGTAGGTTGCTGGTTTGTCAGAAACTATAAAAGACAGTAACCGATATCGGTCTGATAACCGATGTCGGTTATACTATAGCCGACGTCGGTCAGTTAACCGATATTAGTGTAATAAGACTAGTATAAGAAAATATAAGAAGCTACTGACTTGATTGTTAACAAAGCTTAGTACATTTATCAATTGTTCTGAGGTGATGACAGAAGACAGTGTATAACAGAGAAAATAGAACTGAAAACAAGCAAGATGCACACGCAAATCCAGAGACTAACCCTAAGGTTAATTTAAATTATCATGGGCTTATGCCTTTAGACGTAAAATGATGTCAAAATCCTAAAATAAGACTTAGAGGAAATGTCAAGTTTGTTTTGGCTTATAAGGTTACCTCAATCGGGCGGAGGAATACCGCGGAAAAGGGGGGATGTTTTGAGCTGTTGTGTTAATTATGAAGTGATTCGGTATGTGTTATGCGGTGAAAGTAAGATTAATTTCTGTCAATATCATGGAAATCACCCCACGTGTACGACACATTACTTAGTCTATGTTCACTATAATTGAAAACAACAAACAAGAATGTAATGCATGTGTTTTAAACCCAAATTGAAAATGATATTCGATGAAGCAAATAAGATGACTTTCACTAATGCAAAACTAGGAAAGCAAGACAAATTCCTTTACTAAATATAACAAAAACAGCAACAGCAAGTATGCTCCGTAAATGAAAGTAAACAAGAGAAACAGAAACCCGAAATGGGTCCCACCGGGCGTGCCAAAATGTTTCACTCGGAATGTTTCAGCTTTTTGGGGATAGAGTTGCTTCTATCCTTTCATTCCTTTTAGAAACAGATAAGGGTTAGGGCTAGGAGGAATACCTATTGAATGTCGAGATGGTGTGCGCGTACCATAGAGAGAGATCAGGTTGATTGCAAAGAACTCCCTTTTGTCTTGGAAGGACTACCTGCAAATAAGAACACAAGACCACAAGATTTTGATTAGACAATAAATGAGGGAACTTCCTTGGGCCCAGGAAATATAAAACTTCCTTTCGAAGGTGGTCAGTTCCCCTGCTAATATAAATTAACACGAAAGATTGTAAAATAACAATTTAATTGCCTCGTTGAAACAAGTAGGGGGGAAAGGCTGGTTTTTGGTTTTGAGTCAAGGTAACCGATACCGGTTGCTGCTAACCGATATTGGTAGGTTCTATGTTTTAGGGGCTTTTGGTGAGGGTCAGTTGTAGAGTGGTTGTGTTGTTTTTAAGGCTAATAAATGAGTGGGATTAGGTAACGGGGTGATGAGAAGGTAAAAGAATGATAGTTAGATGTAATGTGTTCTTTGGGTAGTAGAGATCAGGGAATAGATTTATAACGGCTGTGATTCAAAAGTCTAAGAAATGTTATCGAAGAGAACATGCAAGATATTACTTACTGGTTATTGACGAGGATGCAGGTCCGAGAAGTGTAATGACAAAGGTAGAACTCAGGTAGGATGGCCTGGCACTCAGGAGATGAGATACCTCCCTCCCGATGATCAGCTGAGTATCACAGGGCTCTGATTATTCAGTTGCAGTCTTGGGCTTGGTCTCCTTCGCTGCAAACTCTTCTTGTCTCTTCACTTGTCTCTTGCTTGGCTCAGCAAATCCGGATTCTTTTTATCGCTTCTGATGATCCTGATTGATCCAAAAATCCTTCGACCTTTGTTTCTAGTTAGGGGAGCCCATTTACAGGGAACGATGGCGATTACCTAGCACGCGCGGTCGAGTAGGAACCGGTATCCGTCAGGTCAAAGTGGGCTATTTTTAGTAAAATAGCCAACTTTCCCTCCTTTTCTCCCAAGGGATTAGTTGTGGGCTTGGTCAAGTGACTAGAAGGTTAGTTTTGGGTGCGAGAAAGGGGTCATTAGTCATGGGTGTGGATGTAGACCAAGTTATAGGTCTTAATTAGATTAGTTTAGGGTTAGGCCTAGGTCATGATGAGGTGGCAAAATGAGGTGGCAGGTAAGGTGATGTGGATTTATTAATTATAAGATAATTAATAAATAATTGTGTAAGGTTTAGGTGGTGAGGTTAGGTTGTGAAATGAGATGCGGGTCACAAGGGGTCGTAAGACACAAATTTGGTGTCTAAACAAGGAGTTAAGTATTATTCAACTTTTAGATTCCAGTTTGCATGCTCTAATAACACTGTTGAATATGAAGCCTTGATACAAGGATTGCATTGGTCAATCAAGAGAGGAATAAAGAACTTGCAAGTCTTTGGTGATAGTGAGTTGATTGTCAACCAAGTTAAGGGGCAGCATGCTTTGTCAAGAATGATCTACTCAAGTGCTACAAAAATAGGGTGTGGGACCTCATTGAAGATTTTGAGGGCTTTGGCATAAAATCCATTCCTAGAAAAGAGAACCAAGCTACTGACAGGCTTGCAGCAGTTGGGGCAGCCTTTGACGTTGTTGAAAGCATTCAAAAGACAAGGTACAACCAAACATCCATGTGATTGTAAGGCCTTCAGTGCTAGACAACAATGTAAGTTGGCAAGTGTTTGAAAATGATCAACAAATCATCCATTTCTTGCAAGAAGAGGCTGAGTTCTCAGCTAAAAATTAGGAAAAGTTGGAGCAGCAATATGGTGACCAAGTGGTACAACTGAGAACCAACAAACTACCAAAGGGACTTATTACTTTGGAGTCCATTTTCAATCCTAATGATCAGTTTAGGAAGGAGAAAGCAAACATTCAAGTCAAGGAGAAGATTCGGTGTCCATCTTGGTGGAAGAAGGAAAATCACTCTGAGTTGGTAAAGTGACAACTAAGCAAGAAAGGTATGAGTTCATACAACTTTGTCAAGAATTCCCTGATGTGTTTGCTTGGAGCTATGAATATTTGAAAGGTTTCAATCCCAAGTTAGCTCAACACACCATTGAATTGGATCCAAGTACTAAGCCCATCAAGCAAAAACAAAGGCCAATCAATCCACACATGGAGCCTCTCATGAGAAAGGAATTGAATAAGTTGATAGAATCAAGAATCATATTCCCTATCAAGCATTCTAGTTGGGTAGCCAACTTGGTTCCAGTTAGAAAGAAGAGTGGGGAAATCAGATTGTGTGTTGATTTCAGAGATTTGAATAGAGCATCTCTCAAGGACCATTACCCACTTCCTTCCATGGAGCAGATTTTACAAGTTGTTGCTGGCTCTGAGAGGTTTTCATTACTTGATGGCTATTCGGGGTACAATCAAATTATGGTGAAAGAAGAGGATCAGTTCAAGACAACCTTTACAACCAAATGGGGAACTTATGCATACAGGAAAATGCCATTTGGGCTGTCCAACGCTGGAGCTACTTTCCAAAGGGAAATGGACATGGCATTCAAGGATTTGATTAACAACATGGTGCTGATATATCTTGATGATATCATTGTTTTTTCAAAAAATGCAGCAGACCATCTCTTTCATTTGAGGAAAGTGTTCCAAAGGTGCAGAAGATTTGGAGTATCCTTAAATCCTAAAAAGTGTATTTTTCTAGCTCATGAGGGAAAGCTCCTTGGCCACATTGTCTCCAAAGAAGGATTAGCAATTGATCCAAAAAGAGTTGAAGCCATAAGAGCACTACCATTGCCAAGCCACAAGAAGGCCCTTGAAAGTTTCTTGGGGAGAATAAATTTTGTTTGGAGGTTTGTCCCAAATTTTGCAGCCCTAGTCAAGCCTATCACCAATATGTTGAAGAAATCATGGCTTTCAAATGGACAGTAGAGGGAAAATAAAGTTTTGAAGCAATCAAAGAAGCCATCTCTCAAGCCCCAACTCTTATTAACCCAAATTTCTCCAAGGATTTCATCCTCTATGCATTTGGGGGTGATGATACTATTTCTACAATTTTGGTACAACAGAATAAAGACAATGAGGAGCAGCCAATTGCTTTCTTCAGCCAAATCTTGGAGGACTATGAGGTGAGATATTCTTTCATTGAGAAGCATGTTCTTGCAGTAATTAGGAGCTTGAAGAAATTCAAGCATCTAGTTTCAAACAACAAGGTTCAATTGTTGGTTTCTCATGTGGGAGTTAAAGACTTCCTCCTCAACAAAGACTTGAATGAAAAGAGAGCAGGTTGGATTACTCATGTCATGGAGTATGACATTGAGATCAAATTCACCAAGTTGGTGAGAGGGAAAGGGTTGTGTGAGCAGCTGGTCTTGAACAAACACAAGGAAACATGCAATGAGAAGGAGGTTGTTTTGGCATTGCAAGACAGCCATGAGCAAGGAAGCACTCAAAAGGAAAATGATGGTGTCCTCACTCCTTGTTGGACCCAAGACATAATGCACTTCCTAAGCATAGGTCTATGCCCTCCAGAGATGAACAAGACCAAAATAAGACACTTCAGATTGCAGGCTATCCCATATGCCCTTGTTGATGGTGTTTTGTTCAAAAGGGATGTGAATGGAGTGCTGCTTAGATGCATTGATACAAATCAAATTCACGGGTTCTTGGAAGAGTTACATGGTGGATCAGCTGGTTTTCATTTTGCACCAAGAGTGACAGCTCTAAAGATCATGAGGGCTAGCTATTATTGGCCCAATATTTTATGTGATTGTTATGTATGGATCAAGAGGTGCAAGAATTGTGCATTCTTCACAGGTAAAGAGAGGCTAGCTGCCCTCCCATTGCACCCAATTTTAGTTGACCAGCCATTCATGTAGTGGGGTTTAGACTTCATTGGATTAATTAATCCCAATTCAATCCGAGGGTACAAATGGATTTTAACAGCAGCATGCATTACTTCACCAAGTGGACTGAAGTAGTAGCACTCAAGGAAGCAAATGAATCTAGCATCCTGGACTTCTATGAGGGAATAGCAACCAGATTTGGCATACCTGCTACAATAATATCAGATAATGCATTGGCATTCATTGGGTCCAAGGTAACTGAATGGGATGTCAATAATGGGATCTACCTAAGCACTTCATCAAATTATTACCCTCAGGGTAATGGCGAGGCTGAATCTACAAACAAGAACTTGTTGAGGATCATTAGGAGGACTCTTGACAAAAATCAGAGGTTTTGGCATACCAAATTGAAATCAGCCTTATGGGATGATAGGATAACTCCTAAAAAATCTACAGGTAACTCCCCATTCAAGCTTGTTTATGGGAGAGAGGCCATTTTACCCATGTCACTTGAGTTGCCAACATTGGAACTCATGAAATAGGGATTTTGAGCCCATGGAGGTTAGATATGCATAATTGATGGAGGTCCAAGAAATAAGAAATCAAGCATCCCAAGCAATGGAGAAGGATCAAGCTTTGATAAAAAAATACCTTTGATTGAAAGGCCAAGAATAGATCCTTCCAAGTTGGAGATATAGTGTTAAAATGGGATGCAGACAGAGAAAAATTGGAAAGACATTCAACATTTGATGCCATTTGGAGTGGCCCATACATGATCACAAAGTGTAAGGACAGCAATGCTTTCCAATTGTCTTCATTGGATGGCGAAGAACTATAGATTCCAGTCAATGGAATCCATCTAAAGCATTGATATTGAAGGTAACTCTCCACCTTGTACATATTAGCTTAGGTTTTCACTCCTCCAAGTGCTTGTGCAAATTGTTACTGTTGTAGATTAGTTTTGCTTTCCCTAAGTGCTTTGGCACAACTTGTTGTTCCTGGAAATGTGTTTTGCGAGCCTTGCTCGATCTGGTGATGTTCCACCCTCTATATTCCTTCTTGCAGTATTCTAATCAGTTGGGGAACCAAGCATAGAATTTAATGACTTCATGCCCATGGATTGCTTCAGCAACTGGTAACTTCATCCAGCAGGTAGATAAGCCCTCTGAGTCGCCAAAATTGTTATCTAAAATGTGCCCCTTGCTCATTTTGTGGCTAACTCCTTTCATTCTTCCCTCTATTGTGTCTCAGTCATAATTTTTTTTTTTAGGCACTCAAAACTTTCTAGAAATGGCACCATTAGATAGAGATCTTTCTCAGCTTTCCAGAAAGGTAAAGTTTTCCTCCTAACTCCATGTATTTTTGAAGTTATGGCTTGGCGGAGTTTTTATGGGAAATTTTCCCCTGAAAGGCCCGTAGCCAATAATATGGTGCCACGTGTCCAAGGAAGTGGTGGGGGTCGGAGGAAAACTTGGATTTTTTACCAAGTGTTTGGAAAAGTTTTCAAAAGGAATATTTTCCCGTAGGCCCGCCGGCGAATCGGATTACGCCACGTGTCCAAGGGGAAAAAATTGAAAAATTGACTAAGTGTTGGCACATGGAAAATTCAAGAGAAAAGGCCCATGCCCAATCACATTTTTCCACATGTCTCGGACCGGCGAGAGGGTGGAGGAAAGATTGGAATCTTGGCAAAGTGTTTTGGTAAAAGCAATGGAGAATTTTTGGCCCACTTCCCGTCGACTAGTCGAGCAATCCACGTGTCCCCGGGGTCAAAGTTTTGGAGTGTAGGGAGAGATTGGGATTTTTTCCCAAAGGATAAAATGAAAAGAAAAATTTTTGCCCAGGGGCCTCGTGGCGAATGAGATGCTTGCCACGTGTCTCGAGACCGCCGTGAAGGTGGGGAAAGTTGGAAATTTTCCCAAAGAAAAATAGAGAGAATTTTAAAAGGAAAAAACATCCCCCCAAACGTGAGCCAATGGGATCTTGCCACATGTCTGGTGGTGGAAAAAATAAAGGATAGGCTCGTATGGAAAAATCTTTAGGAAAAGCCCACAATGAATGGGGTTATGCCAAGTGTTCGAAAAGAAAATATGCCCAAAAGTGATAGAAAAGTTAAAGCACAAAAGGCCCGCACCCAATCAAAATGTGCCACGTGGCACTTTCGAATGGTGGACTACAAGGATTTTTGGGAAATTTTCCTAAATGCAAAAAGTGGAAAATTTAAAAATTTCGCCCACCAATCCGTTTTGGCCCTATTTTGCCCTAAAATTTCAAACGGCCATATCTTTCGATCCAGAGCTTGGTTTTTCACGTTCTTTATATCAATGGAAAGATGGTGAAATTATCTACAAGATTCTAGGGTCATTTTTGTATTTTTATGGATTTTGGAGAGAAAAATTAAAAATTCCTCCGTCACGTGGTCATGGACAAAAATGACGTTTCAACCACCATTTTTAATGAAGAATGGCTCGCATTCTCTCCCAGCATGGTGAAAAATGTTGGGGATGGGCCTATAAGGATGCCCATGCTGTTTTATTACATTTTTGGTTAGTGGTTGAAGCTCTCCCATGTTTTCCCATGTTTCTCTCTCCTGGGGTCGTTTCTGGCATTGTAAAAGCCAGATTTGGCTCATTTTCAAAGTGTTGAACATTTTTTATGCATGACAGGCTCCCTCTTTCACCTTGAAAGTAATTTTATGGAAAAATCAGACCTCTTCTAGGACTGCAACATGTTTTTGTCTCCTAGATGCTTTGTAATGTATGTATTTTGATATTGAAAAATGACAATGCAAGCTCTATGAATGAGTTTCAATCCTCTGCTTATGTTGTTTGCTTTCTTTCTGATCTTTCATTACATGTCATCAGTTTTTGCATGAAGTTTTGTTACATTTCCATGATCTGTGTCAATCTGCAGAAGTGAAAAATGCTCACCACTCCTTTGGTGCATCACCTTATTAGCATTAGTTTCAGTTTTTTGCATTCCCTATCTTTATCCCCTTGGAATTTAGAGTAGGAATTAGGAATTTAAACCTCTGCAACTTGTAAGTGATATATTTGATCAGGGGAGTTGAGGAACCAGCCTCTAATCTGGAGATTCCTTTCCCATTTTTCAAGTCCCAAACTTGGGGAGAGGATTCAATGTTGTGCAATCACACTGGATGTCCAAAAGCTCACAACTAGAAATCGGCCAACATCTAGGGGTGTTGTTGATTTGCAACAATAGCTCCCATTGTTTAGCATGTAAAACCAAAGTGGATTTGTGGTGGTTTTCAACCAAAGATCCACAGGAACACTCCATTATCCCTATGGCAATAACAACAAATTCTTGCTATAGCAGAAAATCAATCTAAGAAAGGGGAAGGAGTGAGAATTAAGGAGGGGGAGTTCAATGTTGTGGGTAGAGTGTCGATGCACACACACATCAATTGGAAGTTTCATTACATTCATTCATTAATAGAAGAAAGACAAATTTGCAATTTTTGAGCACAAGACAATAAAAACACGCTGGTTACAAAGCACCAATCGATCTTTCCATCTAGGGGACATAAAATTCCTTCCTTTTTATTGATCTCGAGTTCAAACTTATACAACTAGTTAGAATAGAAGAAATAATGCAAATAAGGAGAATAGAAACTGATTATTTGTCATTTTTGTTCTCTATTCACAAAAACGTGCTTCCCATTTTCTAAATTCAATTTCCAGCATTATTTCTTCTATTCCACTAGTTGTATGAGTTTGAACTATGAGATCAATAAAAAGGAAGGAATTTTATGTCCCCTGGATGGAAAGATTGAGTAGTGCTTTGTAACCAGCGTGTTTTATTCTGTCTTGTGCTCAGAAATTACAAATTTTTCTTTCTTCTGTTGATGAATGCATGTAATGAAACTTCCAATTGATGTGTGTGGGCATCTGACACTCTACCCAAAACATTGAACTCCCCCTCCTTTATTCTCACTCCCTCCCCTTTCTCAAATTGATTTTTGCTATAACAAGGAGTTGCTATTATTTCCATAGGGATAGTGGAGTGTTCCTGTGGATCTCTAGTTGAAAAATCACCACAAATCCACTTTGGTTTTACATGCTAAACAATGGGAGCTACACCATTCAAATGTATAGGGACTTAGATTCCCATAGCGTTGGCCTGAAATCCACAAATTTGTCCACAAGACAAATTTTCTAGCCAACAGTTTTTGGCACCCACCATGGGGTAGAATTTGTAGCATCTGCACCCTAAAATGACCACAAGGTTTTAAAGTATTTTTTTAATTTTTTGAAGTCTGAGGTTCCTTGTGAATCCACATGAATATGAGTATGACTATTCTTGCAAATCCTCCTAGAGACCTTCTTCATTCTTTCATATCAATATCATTTCAGACCTAAAGGAGGTTATTCGGCATAGTAGGCAGAGTGTAAAACATTACTCTATTGCTACAAATATTTTGGAATAAAAATAAGAACTTGATTTTGAGTTGGAAGAGAAAAAAATAGATTCTAGCACCTCAGAGAAGACAATAAGCCTTCAAGCTAGATGATAGAAGGTATACTTTCCATCTGAGGTAAGGAGGAGTGATTGACCCTACTTTTGAGGAGTTGGAAAGAGAAGAAGCAGAGATTATAGCTCGGTTTGATAAAGAGGAAGAGATTAGAACTCAACTTGAATAAATTGCAAGACTCCAAGCTGCATTAGAGGAAAGAGAAGCAGCCCTAGCTATTAAGAATCCATAAATAGAAATAGAATGGATGATAATGAACGTGAAGTACGTGAACTCAATGTACCATGGGGAAGTAATACTAGTCCACTTTCTCTCCCACGAATACTCCATGATCTGCCAAGAGGTTCAAGAAAGAATTTTCCCAAATTCAAAGGAGATGGCTCCCAACTCCCTGAAGAACATGTAACAACCTTCATCACTGCTTGTGGTGTGTTAGGTGTTGAAGATGAAGATGTGTCGGTTAGACTATTTGTGGAATCACTTAAGGAAAAGGTTGTTGAATGGTTTTACATGCTTCCTGCAAGATCTATTTTTAGATGGGAAGATATCGAAAAGCATTTGAAAATAGATTCAGGAGCACTAAAGATGGTCAAGAGCTACCGGTGTAATTTGTCCCTCCAAATAAAATGTTCCTTTTGACTTCGCTCCAATGTTATCCTGCCATGTGGATGGCCCAATTTCAAAGTAATTAGGGAAAGGGAGCAAACGGTTCATATGCAAATTGGAAAATTGAAATATAAAACACATTTTTACATGCAAAATCTCTTCTTGGGCTCATTAGAAGCATTTTCTTTGTTGTAGAGGAATTTGGAACAAGGAAAAATGATAAAATCTATTTGTAACCACTTCTTGGCCATTTGGGGAAGTTGTAACCGCCCCTTACATGCTATTTCTTGTCCTCTGAGAGTCATTGTTCAAGATGGCAATGGAATTTGGAAAACGGGAAGCACATTTTTGTGAACAGAGGACAAAAATGACAGCCAGTATTATTTTATTCTCTTTCTCTACATTATTTCTTCTATTCCACTAGTTGTACAAGTTTGAACTCTGAGATCAATAAAAAAGGAAGGAATTTTATGTCCCCTGGATGGAAATATCAATTAGTGCATTATAGCCAATGTGTTTTATTCTATCTTGTGCTTAAAAATTACAAATTTTTCTTTCTTCATTAATTAATGCATGTAATGAAACTTCCATTTGATGTGTGTGGGCATCGACACTCTACCCACAACATTTAACTCCCTTTCCTTCATTCTCACTCCCTCCCCTTTCTTAGATTGATTTCTGCTATAGCAAGGAGTTGTTATTATTGCCATAGGGATAGTGGAGTGTTCTTGTGAAACTCGGTTGAAAAACCACCACAAATCCACTTGGGTTTTACATGCTAAACTAGGAGCGGCACCATTAAAATGTAGAAGGAATTAGATTCCCATAGCGTTGGCCTAAAATCCAAAAAATTGTCCACAAGACAAATTTTCTAGCCAACACTTCTTTAGCTTAAAGCTTAGAGGACTATGAAGTAAGGTATTCCTTCATTGAGAAGCATTTTATTTCAGTTATTAGGAGCTTAAAGAAATTTAAGCATCTAGTTTCAAACAACAAGGTTCAACTATTGGTTTCTCATGTGGGAGTTAAAGACTTCCTCCTCAACAAAGATCTAAATGAAAAATGTGCAGGGTGGATTACTCATGTCATGGAGTATGACATTGAGATCAAAGTCACCAAGCTGGTCTAAGGAAAGGGATTGTGTGAGCAATTGGCCTTGAGTCAACCAATTGAAGCAAGCAAAGAGAAGAATGTTGTTTTGGTGTTGCAAGACAGCCAAGAACAAAGAGATGTTCAAGAAGAAAATGGTGGTGTGCTCACTCCTTGTTGGACCCAAGACATAATGCACTTCTTACAAATAGGCCTATGCCCTCCAGAGATGAACAAAGCCAAAATAAGACACTTCAGATTGTAGGCTATTCCGTATGTACTTGTTGATGGCATCTTGTTCAAAAAGGATATCAATGGAGTGTTGCTAAGGTGCATTGGGACAAATCAGATTGAGAAAATGTTAGAAGAGTTCCATAATGGATCAGTTGGGGGTCATTTTTCTCCAAGAGTGATAGCTCTCAAGATCATGAAGGCTGGTTATTATTGGCCCAAAGTGTTTAGTGATTGTTATGCATGGATCAAGAGGTGTAAGAATTGTGCATTCTTCACAGGAAAAGAGAGGTTAGCAGCACTTCCATTGCACCCAATCTTAGTTGACCAACCATTCATGCAATGGGGTTTGGACTTCATTGGAGTCATTAATCCAAACTCAAACCAAGGGCACAAATGGATTCTAACAACAACAGACTACTTCACCAAATGGACTAAGGCGGTGGCACTCAAAGAGGTAAATGAATCTAGCATTCTAGACTTCTATGAAGGGATAACAACCAAATTTGGTATACCTGCCACTATAATATCAGATAATGCATTGGCATTCATAGGATCAAAGGTAACTGAATGGGCTGTTAGAAATGGGATCTATTTGAGCACTTCATCAAATTATTACCCTCAAGGTAATGGCCAAGATGAGTCCACAAACAAGAATCTATTAAGGATCATCAAGATGAATCTTGATGAAAATTAGAGGACTTGGCACACTAAGCTTAAATCAGCTCTATGGGTTGATAGGATAACTCCCAAGAGATCCACATGTAACTCTCCATTCAGACTTGTTATTGGGAAGAGGCAGTCTTGCCTATGTCACTTGAGTTGCCAACATTGGAACTCATGAAGTAATTGGAATTGTTGGAGTATGAGCCCATGGAGGTTAGATATGTAGAATTGATGGAACTCCAAGAAACTAGAGAGCATGCAGCCCAAACAATGGAAAAGGACCAAACATTGATCAAGAGAAGCTTTGATAAGAAAGCTAAGGCTAGAACTTTCCAAGTTGGAGATTTAGTGTTGAAATGGGATGCAGACCAAGAAAAGCTAGGAAGGCATTCAAAATTTGATGCCATTTGGAGTGGCCCCTACATGGTCACAAAATGCAAAAACAACAATGCCTTCCAATTGTCTACATTGGATGGTGAGGAACTGCAGATTCTAGTTAATGGAATCCATCTAAAGCATTGCTACTAGAAGGGAAACTTCTCACCTTGTACATATTAGCTTAGATTATTTTCATTCCTCTAAGTGCTTATGCACATTTTTTTTTGTAGCTTAGATTTACATTTCCCTAAGTTCTTTGGCACAATTTTTGTTGCCCCAAGGATGCATCTTTTGCAGATCATGTTCCAGGTCAAAGTAATTTTCTACTCTCACAATCTTCATCTTAGAGATTTTCTAATGAATTGAGAGTAACAAGCAGTTGATTTCATGACTCCATGCCCAATGGATTGCTTTAGGTAGCTGGTCACTTCATCCAGTAGGTAGATGACCCCTCTGAGTCACCAAAATTGTTATCCAAAATAAGCCCATGCTTGTTTTGGTTAACTTGCCTTCATTCTTCCTTCCTTTTTCTGCAGGAATATTTTTGCAACTTTAAAGCACTCAAAATTTCTTGGAGATGGCTTCATCAGATAGGATTTTTCTTCCCCTTTCTAGAAAGGTAAATAAGTCCTCCTAACTCCTTGTAATTTTTGAGTTATGGCTCGGTGGAGTTTACAGTGAAAATTTTCCCTAGGCAGGCCTGCAGCCAATTAGAAAGTGCCACGTGTCAAGGCAAAGTGGAGGCACAGAGAGAAATTCAGCACTTAGCCCTTTTGGCTAAAAGGCACAAAGTCACAAGCTAACTTACAGGCCCATGGAGGGGAAGGAAATAAGGTGGCAGAGGTGCGGAGAAATTGTTGACACTGGTGGCATAAAAACATCATTTTTTTAGTAGGTTTTGAGGAAGAAAAATCTAGAAACATCTTTCATGCCTTTAATGCGAACCAGATTTCTTTGAATGGGTCGTTTTTGCTCAATCTACCATGGTTGCCTTCTCCCACATGCCAAGGATGAAGAATCAACTCGATTTGATGAGGGAAAAACCTAAAATGTCTTCTCATGCCATTAATCCAAGATCAGATTGTTTTGAGAGCTGTGTTTCACCAAATTCATTATTTTTTCTCCAACACACAAAAATAGAAGCAGAGGAGTCAATTCAATGGGTTTGCAGGCCGATTTGAAAGGAATTAATGGTAGATTGTTGAATTAGAAGATCTGATTTACTTCCTCCTCTATTTTCTCTCTCCTTCAGCTATAAATGGAAAGGATTCGATCCTTTGTTTTGTTGGACGTTTTTTTCTTGCAGGCTCCCCTTTTCTCCTTAGCAAGTGGATTCATGGAGTTTCAGACCTCTCATACAGGTTGCAACACATATTTTTTCCTCCTTGCCATTGTAATGCATCGTATTAAAAACTGGGAATGATAATGCATGCTCTGTGAATGATTTTTCCAATCCTTTCATGTGTTATTATTGTCTTCTGATCCTTCATTATATCTTGGCAATCTGTGCATGTTCTGTGTTACATTCTTATGATCTGTGTTTATTTGCAAAACAAAAGTTCATCACTCCTTTGGTGTATCACCATTTTAGCTTAGTTTTGTTTCCCCTTTTTACATCTTTTAACTCTGTCTCCTTGGAATCTAGAGTAGGATTTAGCATTGAACCTCTGCAAAATTCATGCATACACCTAAACAGAGGAGTAAGAACCAACTTTCTCTGGAGAGTTTTCTCACCTTGCAAGGTCCCACACCTTAGAGAAAACTCAATGTTGTGCAATCACACTAAATGACCCAATTCTAGACTGCATATATGAAGGTCATTTAGGGGGTGCTATAGATTTGCACTAACACACTCATCATTCAAAATTACATATAAATAGGAAAATCATTATCTAGGTATTCCACTTTTTCCCTATTTTCTCCTTCTTGCATCGCAAAATTTATTTCTTTTCTAGTGTTATCATCAAAAATAGCATTTCATTTTGGGATTAAAAGCAACCCTTCTTTTACTATATCCTACTTTCCCACATAGTCTAAGTAGGGGTTCAATATTCTACATCTCACATTTTTCACACATAGCCAAAACCGCACAAATCAATTAACACATCAAAACATTCCCTTTCCCGGTAGACTAATTGGGATTTGATCACCCAACAGAAATCTACCTCATAAATTTCCTAGCCACAACTTACCTAAAACCAAACATAGATCACCTTCTTCTAGGTCCTCTGTTATCCACCTCCCTTTTCTTTTTCATATTCTTAATCAAAACATAAAAGGAGTTATTTTCTTGACTTGTCTATTTAATAATGGAACCAAAATATTCTTTGAGCAATTCTCAAGCATTCCACCATCTCCCATTCCAGAATATTGGTTACTTCCAGGACCTTTTTCAGTCCCATCTATGATTATCTTTGTAGCAAGTCCTCTACTTCTCGATCACACCGACCTGTTTTACTCCCATCACCTTTATCCCCACCACCTTACACCATCCCTACTTCTACCCACCATATTTGTCTTCATTACCTCATTCTCTTCCCAGATCATCCAACATCACCATACATACTTCACTTATGGATATTACTCACGAGAACCCCATCTGTGACTTCCTCCTCCATAGATATCAATGAGAAGATAACATTTCCCATTCATCCAACATATTTTATCACCTAGGGATATCCCTTATGATCCTTCCGAGTCATATCTTCCCATTCTTTCCCCATCCTCATCATCTTACCATGACCCTAATTATCACCATGCTCCTACATCCCCCAAGCAATCCCATCTTCATCACATGACATATTCAAACAACCATTTCCTAATCCCTTGCCAATGATTTCATCTTTTCCTCCTACATCACATCAATTTAACCAATTACCAATCAATATCATACATCATACATCTTCTCCTACATACATTTGACCATCTTCATCATCCATCACTATCTTAGATATTGTTTCAACTACCCCTTCAAGGACTATTCTCACATCCACTATATCCACAATCCCACTACATAACACCTTGACCCCCACTTTGTCTCTTTCATATACAACTAGTCCTACTCTTATCACATCTGCATTAGCCTTAGCCACATCTACCACTACATCTGCACCTATCACTACACTTACATTGACATCATTATCACATATTTCTCTACCCATTCCCATATCATCTGACACTGTATCTTCCCCAACATCTCTACCACCTATCTCCTCCCTTATGACCTCCTCACTCATCTTATCTCCCCCATCTGCATCTAGTATCTAAACATATTCTATTCCCACATCCACATCTATCATATCTCCTCAATCCACCTATATGCCTCTCAAAACACCTAAAATAAAATTGTGTAGCACTCATCCCTCTTCCAGGTCCTACCCCAACCCATCGTACCCCGTGCCATGACACCGAACATCGCAATGCCTTTGGACCATTCTCCATGATCTAATTGAATGAGAGGACCTCCTCGATGAGTCCCCTTCCCCATCTACTACTTCATCCATAACACATCTAGTTCCTCTTACCACATTTCCATCTGATCAGCTTCCTGGGTCCATTCACCCCTCTACATCATCTCCTATCACTTATATTGATGAGGTTCCTCCCTTGTTCATTGATACTATTCACCTTGATACACCATCTTCTTGACATCCATATCCTTTGACATCCATTATCTTATCTCGCATTCCTTTCACTGGGGAAAATATTTCCCTTGCGGTATTGATCCTTTAGCATCTTTCTTCTTATCTTCATCGATTCATCCTCCTACGCTAGGGGGACTTCTTTCTAGGAATTTTCTATTCACAGATTAGTTCCTTTCCATATTCGACATCATCTTATCTCATCTATCTTGGTTTATCCAATTGTAATTTCATCCCCTCTTCCTATGACCACATTTGTGGCCATATCTTTGTTTTCCTTTAGAAGCACCATGACTTTAAACTGTCATTGCAATCTCTATTTCATAATCTTTACTTAACTCATCTCATTTGATCCTGATTTATCTTGTCCCTCTAGGGGGACCATTTATTCATCTTAAATACATACCACTCATTTCAGTAATGGGTAGTGTTTTCTCCTTTTTTGTTTCTTCATCATGTCCCATCTTTACGGATGCAATTTTGACATTAGTGGCATCATAAATTTATCGAACAACACTACTCTTGAAAGGATCCAACGCAGAAAGTTTTCCCCTCATTGGATTGGACCCTATACACAAGTATGGGTTAGGAGCCTATCGTTTGGCCTCCCTCAATGGTAAACCAAAATTAGAACTGATTAATGCATTACACTTGTGACCATTCTATTCTTAGCACATTTACCAATGTTCCCTTAGTCATGTCTTCAAATCATTCCTCCATCTCAGCCCCTTCCATATCTCATTGTGATGATTTAGAATTATGTGGTCTTCCATCACTTCCTAGATGTGACCTTAAATATGGGCACCATGACTCGACCATATCATATTCCTTATGGATAGGTTTTCCCCTTTGGAGAGGACTCTGCAATCATAACATTCATCACCCTCTTATTCACCTATTGAAACCATGCAAAGGGTCTAGGGGTGTCTCTTGTACACTTTTTATCCCCTCCTAAGTGGTCTACTTAGCTAGTCCCAACTCTTCCCCATGTAAAATCAAAATTCATGGATGCTTAAATAAAAATTAATTTTTTCAAAAATAGACTAATCCTTTGAAGGAAAATTATTCATGTAATAAAAGAAGAAGAGAAAATGATCAAAAGCATGAAATCAAAATCAAAAGTAAATAGATTGATCCCTCGAAGGACGGTTATCATTTATTCTTTCCATCTATATATTGTATAAAGTATACCATACCCTCGAAGGATGGCTACTCCTTATGGAATTTGAAGGATTCCCACATTGATCAACCTTCCATTTTATTAGCATCCTAAGAAATCTTCCCACATTGATCAACTTTCTCTTTCCCCTTCCTAGAGTTGGGGCATAGTTTAGGGAACACCACTTTTGGAGAACCCTCTTTCCTCTGTATAAGTTTCATCTCAAACCCATTTTTTCATGTCAACATTAGGTTTATGAGATCATCTCATCCATTTCTTCCTTGTGATCTATGAAATGAAAAACTATCATTAGTTACTAACATTTGTTTTGGTCATGTGTGCCTTGCATTACATGGATCCCTTTTTGTTTACCTCTAATACAGTTGGAGGCATATTTTCCTTATACATTCCTTGTTATAATGTAGTGTTGTTTGCACCTATAGGTCACCACCATTGCAAGACATATTTTTCCTAAATCCTATGGCATCTGTCTTTCAACACATCCTTCTTCATCTCAATCACCTATATGTTATCTATCTATCTTACAACACATTTATCATTAATCACATTCATTCATTCTTAATTTTTCTCCATCACATATTACCCATATGCATTCCAATCATCATGATAAAAATCAAATTTAAACACAAAACATATTACCACATTACACATTTATATCATCATCCATACAAATACATATCCAAATAAACATCTGATCATACATCTATTTCACCATCATCATCAAATATAAAACAAACATATAATCTAAAATCACCATTACATCTAATCTAAAGTCATCATCATATCAAATTAAAAATCCATCACATCACACAATGAACATAAGATAATCCATGAAAAAACCATATATCATATATCAAAATGTTTATCAATACATCATGGCCCTCTAGGGGGCTCCCTCAAAGCAAAAATACTATCAAAATATGTAAAGTGAATATCTGAGGCTCTCAAGTCCTCATCTCTTGGGGTAGGCACAACACATGATCCCTACACATCTCTGCTATCATCATGGCCTCCTCTACTCACTTTGTGGTTGTGTCATGCTAGCCGTACTCCTAGATGGCCCATCTCCTTTGATTGTCATCCTATGAATATGCTCCTAGTGGCGCAGGTCTTGAAAATTATCGAACAAAATGCCCTTGTAGTATCTAGCCTCTGCGGCTAGCACTCTATATTTGTCCATCAAAATCATGTCGGGGTTCCATCTATCATGATCCCTATAGTGTTTCCTAAATACGAATGGCCAACTTTGTCACTACAATAGTATCCAAATCTCCAAAGCAGGACCACCTTGAGGCCTCCCTCTGCCCATGGTAGTGGTCTCTCTCCGAGTGAGTGCATCCTGCTCTGTAAGGATGTGTCTCTCTCTACTCTAATCTCATCTAACTCATTATGTAAGCACACCACCTCTTAAAAATCTCTTGATCCATGTCCACCACCTCCTAGAGTCTCCTCAATCTCAACCTCAATCTCCTCAATCTCCTCCTTTCCTCCCTCCTCAACCGCCTGAGCTTCCCATGTTGTCGTGTGACAATTAGAGTATATTTCTCCTACTCCCACATCATTGTAATCATCCCATGGCCCAACCTCCTCATCCAATGGGTCATCCATTGTAGGACTCAACAACTCTCTATCCAATTCCTCCATCCCGTAAAAATTGGATCACGAAGCACCGATTGGATGAGTCTAATCTATCATCTCACCATGTCAAATTGACCGATCTCTATCACTTCCATATGTCTCCCCTGCACCCATATCATCCTCATCATCCCCACTATATCTACATTCACACCAAGATAGGCGGGAAAATCCCAATATGGTCACCATCTAACTTGATCAATATCCAAATTTTTAAGTTGATCCACATGCCAATCGTCCCCTCTCTCACCTTTGGTCTCCTAAGGCCGATAGGCCCGCCATCTCTAAAATATAGCCTCTAGCTTAATATGGTCTCATGTGACCCATGGACGCCCTAGTTTCTAATCACAAAAATATGCTCATAGGCCCAATAGTGAAGCAAGAAGCCTACATCTAGCCTTGACCTCCTACCTACCCTGTATCTAGATAGCTCATGGTAAACTTGAGCCAATAGTGCAGTCCCAAATGAAAACATTTTTGGTGATCAATAATATCGGCCACTACACCAATCAACACCCATGGAAACTGAGATCCTCCTGATTCTAAAAAATCATAGTAGGACACTACCATCATAACCATGCAAATAAATCAGCTATGTGCCACCCTAACCTCATATCTCTACTCATAGGAAAATTCCCCTGAAGAAAATTTAATAAGGGGCACATCACCTCTAAATAGCCATGTCATAATTTTCAATCTATCATCACTAGTAATGGGAGCTATCTACTCCCATATATTAGTAACCTGAGAATCCGATACACATCCTCTAGGGTGATAGTCATCTCCCCTATCCTAAACTAAAATGTACATGTTTGTCTATCCCACCTCTCAACCAAAGTAATCATAAGCCCCACATTCCATGAGATCCTCTGATAATGTCTAAATCCAAAAATCCAACTACGAAAAATGGTCCCACTCATCATCTATCACATCCCCTCTAATCTTCTCATATAGAGTGGTACCCGATCTCTCAAATATAAGGTCACTTTGGCTGCAATCACAAGTAAAACATACATAAATCAGACCTCTGATCCAAAAATCCATCCAAAGTGCATTCAATTCCATCTAAATCCATTTTATCCAATCTATCCCTAGTCGACATTGATCCAATCCGAGTTAATGCATCTTAGGGTCGGTTGACGTGCCTTAGGGCCTAATTAATGTCGATCGAGCTGGGTCACCACCAACCACCCTTGGAGCCATCCACTTTTTACAAAAAAATGAAAAAAATAAATAAAACATGAAACTAAATCAAAAACCAACATGAGTTTTATTACTCACCATCCTCCACACCCTCTGGAATTTCCTCACGACTCTCTACTAGCATCCATTTCCTCAATCTCTCTTTCTCACTCTACCCTCTCTCATCAACTCCATGTGTGAAAATGAGATTTTGCGGTGACCATTGGGCTTATATAGCCCACCAAACTGTAGTCATTGTCAACCCCTTTGATTCACCGTTGGTTGGTCTCGAGTCATCATCAATTTTCCTTAGCACCTACTATTTTGGGACTTTCTCCCTTCTTTCTTACGTTCATTTCTAGGGCATCATGTATTTTTGACCTTGATTCCATGTTTATGATCATTTATATTTTTCCCATTTGGGAGTTTTCATACAACATTTTAAACTATCTCTTCCTCTAGGCATACATACTCTTCAAGTCCACATTTATGGCCATATCTATTTCCTTCAAGCATGTTAATCATATTTATTCTTTAATTCCACACCCATGGCCATAATCACTCCTCTATTGGGCATTTTATTTTACTATACTATCCAATCTACAAAAAAATTCCTCCTTTGAGGTGATACTCGTCTTCCCATTTGGGCATTATAGTCATTATATCAAGTCCACTTTTGTGGTCATATTCATGCTCATCCTTAGGGCAACATTATTTTTCATCAAATTTCACCTTTTTCGCAATGCTTATCCCCTTTGGGGCATACTTTTACTTTTTTTCCTTTATGGAAATGCCTTTCCCCACTTGGGGCATATTTTTACTTTTTCCTTTCTAGCCTTTGTGGCCATACCTTTCCCCACTTGGGGCATATTTTACCTTTTTATTTTTATCCTTTATGGCCTTACCTTTCCCCACTTGGGTAATATTTTACCTTTTTTATTTTTTCATTTTTGGCCATACCTTTCCCCATTTGGGGAATGTTTTTCCTTTTTTCTTTTTGCCATAGTGGCCATACCTTTCCCACCGGTGGCATATTTTACTTCTTCCTTTTTAGCCTTTGCGGCCATAGTTTCCCCCTTTAGGGTATATTACTTCACCACTCTCTTTTTCATTTTGCCTTCTTGGCCATTATTTGTGTCCCATTTAACACCATGTCATGCATCCTCATCCCTTATGGATGTATACCTATTCCCTTGATTCCTTGTATATGAAGGATTTCACGTACCTTTTCACATATAGTTGTGCATAATTTAATGACATACATATGACCCATTGGTCATCCCAACTGCATCCATACTAGAGTGGTCATCACCCACTCAATGGCCCAAATAACATTATTGTTTGTCTCTCGTTAAGACCACAATTGTCCCCTACTAATGTGATATTGGAGTCACCGTCATAGTTTTCATCATTATTGTGATCCTTTTTCCGGGGCATTTTTCCTTGGTTATGCTTTCACCCATATTTTCATCACCCACCCGCCCTTCATCATTTACCTTTTTCAAATGTGTCATTGATTTCCCTTACCATCATTGATCCCCCATTTGAGGGGGAGCTCATCATCAATTATTTTTATCCTTATCCAACTCTCATCATTTTTGTCTCATGGCTTGCTAGCCCAAACCAATTAAAAAGGGGAAAATGTAGACACCTAAATTCAAAGTATCTACACCTTCATTCACTCACGTGCACATATTTAATCATTTATTCAGTCATCCCCGTCATCTAATTAAATTCCCTCCCAACCCTCATTAATTAATTAAGTGACATTAATTAATTAATCATTTTAATATATTACATGCCCAATCATCCCATCCTCATTAATCTTTATGCCCATTAATTAATTAATTCATATTAATTAATCAATCTTCATCCATTTCCCTAACCAACCTTCTAATTAGGATGCTTTTATCCTACACACAAATCCCCTTATTTTATAGCTTTTACCCTATCTATTTTTATGCCCTAACCAACTTAAATTCATCCCCAAGCAATCTAATCCCACCTATATGCTTTAAATAATTCGGCCAATCCTTAAAAACACCAACATCCCGTTAAAAGTAGAAAATCATGCCCATTAGGGAAAAATTCCCGTATTTGGTGGTGACCTAGCACGATCACTCGACCCTATAAAACTAGTCTATTCCTTTCTATTCATCATCGGGAAATTAGAAAATCAAATGCTTACAATCTTCAAGATTTCTCCCATCCTAAGCATCCTCATGCTTGAGTAGTTCTGAGACATCCACAAACTTCTTGGACATTCCTCTAGCTTGCTTTCATCCCTCACGATCATTGTTTGTGATATTTTCTCATCAATATCGCATTCCTTTCTATATCCTTTTCATATTATCGTATATGATTTATTTCTAAAATTTTACGGTATAGAGAATCTTCAAAACACTCATAATTCTTCTCCCACAACTCTTTTTCTTGTAGGTTATTGTTTTCATCTTATCATCCTTGTCTTGGCATTTTCCTACCAAAGTCACCACCGATCCCTCCAGGTCATTATCGACTAGGCTTATGTCTATCCAAAAACCTATCTAAATCCTCTTTGTTGGTCCTTTATCCTACCTCTTTTCCTTGAGCTCTCCTCTGTAGACCCTTTTGCAACGAGCTTACATGTTCTTATTATCTTCGAGATCACTCTCATACATTACAAGTCTCCATATTTCATCCACAGCTTTAGATCCATCCTCCCAAGTCAGTATCAACCTACCTTTACATAGTCTAGGTCACCTTTGACCCAGACTAGGTAGTACTTATTTTACAGTCCTTTCAATCAAATCAGCTTTAAATCCATCTTAATCAATTTCCAAATTCAGTGTTGTTGTTGTCGTTTACGCATGTTATTTATAACACTTGTTTTATTTCATCCTTTCTAAACAAAGGGGGTTGACATCTACCAAGGAAGTCAAAATATTCTTGGAACCGCTTAGTCGGGAAACCCCCACATTTATTTATCTAATCAAAATCTTGTTTTCAGTCTATCTTATTGCAAGTCTTGCAGCAAAGATCCATCATTCAAGACTGTATCACACCCAAGGTAACATAAACCCTCTATCTTTTGAGTTGCTAATTTCTTTAGTAGCTAGTGCATTAATTTGATAACAAATGAGAAATTTGGACAACACAATCGGAAGATTCAATACCTATCCATGTATTGGATGGATCACAAAAGATTAGCTTGGATGTACATGTGTATTAAATTTCAGTTTTATGACCCCAATTCAAGTTGTCACTCGACTTGGTCATATGGCATACATGGTATAATTTATGCTAGGGTTCTGATAGAGTCCTTGACAAGCTAAATTCTACCATGCTTTCCTCATAACCATTATTTTTATTTTATAGTTGTTTTTAGTTACCAAAGGAAGTGTTACTAGACATTGTTAATTTTAACCATTTTCCTATCCATTTTTTGGATAGAATGGATTTTCTAGAGGCCGAAAATTCATAAAACTTAGTTCTTTCTATATAAAACCTACTTTAACATGGGCCCACATTTCATAACATCAAGATAGGTTTAGAACTTGTTATCTAGGACAACTAACAAGACAAGTTTGATTAAGTGGTGGAAGGACACCGTCCATCGGTGGATGTGTTTCCTTTACAATTTTAGGCACTAAAAAGATCTCATTTGACATAAATCCTAGTCCATAAGCAATTTTGGGATGATCGTCTCATTAACCACCTTTGAAAAAAATCATTTTACAAGCCTTTACACATCCAAATTGTAGATTCTTATGATGCCAAGGGTGCTTAGATCAAATCGAAACTACACTAGATCAATGCTAGAAAAATTTCTACATATTTTTTAGATTCTAAAATCCAAGCATTTGTGCTAATAGATCAAGGAAATCAACGTCTTATTAAAGTATCATAAATGGTGTAATCCTTATTTTTTTGTCATTACCAATATGTTTTGAAATCTCAAAATCCTTCTCATGAGTGACAAGTAGTGCTAGAATAATGCATTTTTATTGTCCTTGTAAGCTCTCTCAAGCTCAAAATGTGTCATGTGATCAACCATTTTCTATTGATGATTTTTATAAGGTTGTGTCTTAAATGGATGATGAAAAATCCCATGTCCATGATGGGTTTCCATTTTAATTCAATAAAAATCTTTGGGATGTGGTCAATAATAACCTTTTTCAAGTTTATTTAGAAGCTTTTAACTCTAATTATCTTGGGAATTTTATAAACTATGGCCACATTAAATTAAGACCCACAATGTTAAATGTTTCCTAAAAATTATATCCATGGCCTTGGCACTTCACATCAACCACCCGCTTCATAAAAATTTTAGTCTCGAACAAGCATTTTTCATACAAAGAAGATATATTTTGGATAACATTATTGCATTCTGCAAAAGAATGGAATGGTATCATCACTCTAAAAAAAGCAATGTATGTGAAAATTAATTTTTAAAAATCCTATAACTGTATAAAATGACACTTAATTTTGGAACCGTGAAAAGAGACAAGATTTGGGCCTTTTTTTAAATTCTTTGTAGATATGCCTTGGATTACCTTTTTGTTAATGAAATTAACTCTAAATATTTTGGCCTTTTTCACTCTATTTGGAAAGGGTTCTCTCTTACACGTATACTAGATGTAATGCCCACATATTTGTCACACAAATACAAGAGTAAAAACACTAGAATAATTTTTTTGACTTACATTGTAGTATACATGACACTACATGAGATCACTTAGGACAACGCACAACACATGATATGTTTGCACAAACATTAACCCACATATATAACATGAAAACACATGATGCACATCAAGGAAATTTTTTCCCAAATGAAATGGCACAACATAATGATTAAAATATAGTATAAATTCCCATATAGGCACCATCCATAACACAATACTTTCCTAGTTTACATATTTATTACAGTCATATTTCGTTATTGACCTTAATTACTTGAAAATAACTTATCATGTAATCCTTCATTCTTCTTTAAACTAGACTACATTATATTTATCTTTCTTAACATTTTACTTGTAATGGTTCCATCTAACTTTTCTCTTTTCTCTTATCGCAATAGAATGATGTATCTTGATTGTTGATAGGAACATATGTACATACATGAGGCTACTAGTGTTTGTTCTAAGGATTTATTTTCTAAGTTATATGGTTGTTTGGTTTTGCAATTTATCTTAGTTGCAACAAGGAGGTTCACTTGAAACAAAGGAAGTTTATTAGTTCAAGAGTAAATAGATTATGTGTTCTTTTCATATTAGCATTTAATTACTAGGGTTACTCTATTTTGTTTTTAAGTTATTACAACTAATCGTATATTCTAACTACTTCACTTAAATATTTAGTCATCAAGATCCTAAGGGTATGATTTCACACTCAACCAGGTTTAGATTGCTAGGAAATTAAGTATTAAATGTGTGTTACAAGGAGACATTCAATTATAATTTTACACACCCTACTAAGCTCACAACTAGAGTAATTGAACACCCTTATCTCCAACAATCATTGTATAACTCAAGGTAAATTCGATACTTATTGCCAAGATGAAACTCTTGGTTGAGAGTTGTTATAGGGGTTCACACTTAATATTCTCATGTGTAGGTAACTAAAACATAGGATCCACTCAAATCATTTACATTCATCTTAAAATAGTTTCACTTAATTTGATTTAAATACCTTTTTGCAATTAGTTGTGTAACCCATTTTTGTTAAGGACATTTGCATGCTTGTGAGACTACCCACTCTCTTCCTAGGGGAATTGCCTCTAGAATAAGCTTACCTTATTTCACATCGTACATTCATTATGTAATAAGAAAAGTGGGAGAACAAGAGGGAATAACTATTCATTTAATGATTAAGTTTCACATTTAAGTTACATGTCATGGATTATGTTTCTCACAACAAGATGGTTTAAACACGTTTCAAGAAAGATTTAAACTCTGATTTTCTCCTAGCACATTATCTCATGGTTACATTTTTGCTACTAAACATAAATGAAATATTTTTAAGTTTCGCAATTAACTCTTAGCATGGTATCGTAGAACCAAAACAATAATAGAAACTGGGTATGGAAATAATTTATAACCTCAAAACGATATTTTCCACCTGAAGCCTTTCATTACTGCACATGTACCTACCTAAGAGGGTTTTGCATTGGATTTTGAATTGATTTCTCAAGAGGTACCAAATTAGGGGTTCTAAACACCTTATAACATGCAAAAACCCAATCCTAAGAGGAAGCCACATACTATAAACAAAATCTAACCATTACCATTTCTAGCATCCATGTTCGCAATAATGTGCTCGATGTACATGCTTTGATGATAATATCAAAATTGAATTTTATTTCCTTGGGCTACAAGGTGTCATCGAGTATAATGATTTAGGTTCTCCCTATGGTTTTAGTTTTCTACATTATGAAGGATCATGCAAGAAAGGTAGTCATGCAAGGATTTTATACTAAGGTTGACTATTTTATTTAGATTTCCTTATTACATTTTCAAGGTAAAGAACACAACACACCAATTATTTAATCATCAATTGCACATTGGAAATACACTATAAGATATTAAATTCAATTCATTTAACATATATATCCAACATTTAGAATACACAAATCTAAATCTAAATGACACTTATGGTTAAATGCACATTTCCCAAAGCACCCCTTAAAACTAGCATCTCATACATATTATCAAATTTCAATAATAAGTCTTTCAATACATCACAAAATGTTGGTTTAGCCTCTATAATTACATTATTTCAAATAGCATGCAAAAATGATATTTTTAGTGACACTTCACTTCCTCCATGTCTCGGTACCTGCAACCACCACATGGTCAACACAATTGCTGGCATGACATCCACCTAAATATAACATAATTAACATTTCTAGTTTTCCATTTACACAATTAGAATAATTCATACACCACTAGAAAGGTTTAGGAATATATAATAATTTCATTTCATTTCATTTTTTAACTAAGGGAGGAGAGAGAAAGAGAGATAGAGAGGAGAGAGAAATCCAAAAGTTATATTTCACACCAAAAGCCACAAAGGAGAGTTTCATACATTTATTTATAGGTGTCACTAATTTTTCATGGTGGTTTATTTTCTTGACCAAGTTCTACAGCCTTATTTTACATTTTTCTACTAGATGCGTAAGCATCCAATTTTAGCTCGCAAGCCAAGAATCAACGTTCAAAAAATATCTTCCAATGGGAAAAAGTGCAATAGGTAAATTATTATGTTTCCTCATATATATCAATAATTCACAAGAACTGAAGGAATTCAAAACTGGTGAATAATTTACAAATGGTGGCTAGTTTTCCGTAGCCATCGGTCATAATTGGACTAGTTGCAAAAGCAACCAATTTTAGCTCAATGGATAAAAACCAAGACTGAAAATTGAATTCCGATGGATGAATGCTCAATGGAAAAAATATGACATGATCTCCTATGTACCTATAATTCACCAGATTCTATAGAACATAGAACTAGCAAATGGGTTATAAACATTGAATGGTTTTCGTAGCAACCATTCGAATTGGTCCAACTTGACCTAGTCAAACAGATGACCAGGAGGCCTACAAAACACCTTTTCCAAACTAGATAGAATTTTTTTCCTAAACTAACTTGGTTACAAGTAATTGTATAGTAGAAATACTAGAGGTCTGTGATGGTGGAAAAACATTCCTTCTCTTAGGGTCCAAACGGTGAGCGAAATGAAAACCAACTTTTCAATTTTAGCAGCTCCTAAAACTACAAAATGGGGTAACATGGCTCCTAGAGGGGTAGAGATGAGAGAACAAATGGTCAATTGGGGTCAATATAAAGCTTGATGCGACTCCCCACATAACAAAGGACACAAATAAAACTCAACATCTCTTTTTTGGGTTATAGAAGGTTGTTTTGTGAGTCTTTGAATATTGCATTTTTCATAACTTTGCAAGGTAGACAAAAATGGTTGTTTTAGTTGATGACTCATCTAAATCTTGCCGGTTCTAGTGGAAATGAGAAATTAACTATGATGCCTAGGCTTAACAACGTATATGGTTGTGGTAGCAACCACGGTTGGTCAAATTGTAACTCGGTTATGTAACTCACAAGGTGGAGTTTTATTGCTTTACACTATTTAAGTTTGGTTACATATCCAATTATATAATTATCCAGTGGTTTAATATTTATATTATATTGCAAATGGAGAACCAAAATACAAAAATTATAGAAGATGAAGGTAAGGGAGACCATTCCCGAGGGGAAATGAATCAACCAAAGCTGTGGAGCTTAGTTCCGCATCTGCACCAAACTTTTTCCAACGGTCCGAAAGCATACTCTCAGCTCCCTCCATTCAATGGTCCAACAAGAGATAATAAACCATACACATGCCTTTCATTTGTCACCCTATTTATGAATATTTCATTACTAGAAGATGGTTGAGAAATATGTGAGATGTTTTGGGAACATCTTTTATCGAATCTAGATGTTTATTTACACTAGTCGTCCTTTCCAATAAACCCATTTTCTACAGATATTACAATTAACATTCTCCATGAGATAATGTTTCTCACTCAGAATTAGTAATATAGGTATCTTTCTTGGTTTATGCACATCTTGCCTTCCTGTCGCAAGGAGTGATTTACACCACCATAGAAAAAGTATTCTTTTGCATCCACATTTTGCATATCGGTCTACCATGGTACAACAATTACAAATTTAACACGACTCGGGAGGGAAAACAGGTTGACAAGGTGAATGGATTTGAAATCATTGGCTGCATTTGATGGAGGTTTTTAAAACCTTTCTAAACAATCCCTTTTTCTTCCGTATACATGCCTAAACGATGTTCTAAGCTCCCATTTGTGCACAAGGAAGGATGAAAGGAACACGTCTTGTAGAGACGTAAGCATAATAGTAGGAATGGAACTTTTAATGCCTTAATCGATACAAAATATACTAAGAAAAAGAGATAAAAGTGTAGGTATGACAAAGTGGTAGTTATCTACCCAAAGGATGGAACTGAAAAGGTTACATTGCATGAGGAGCAGGTGCTTAGGGAAGAAGAAGAAAATCCAGTACAACAAGACATTACACCCAAGTGAAATGCCTCCAAATTCTTAATCTTTTCTTCTTTTCTTCCTACAACAAACAATACAATGAAATACATCAACTAGAGAAACGAACCCACTTCATTACAAATACGAGATCTAGACAAATAAATTTTTGTAAGTATAAAATGAAAATATATTTGGGTTAAAAATTTATCTCTATGTGCAGGCTCATCAACCTACAATGGCAAGTACTTTAGGATGGTTATTAAGAACAACATCATTTAGCACGGTTCCTTGCCATATTCGCATCTGTTGTAACTAACCAATTACTACTAAATTCATAACGTTAACTTGGGTTCCATTGTGGTTAGGGCCTTTGGATCTCCAATAAAGTACTTGTATTATTATGCAAGGAAAGTGACAACTTTGAAAGGTCGTCAGGATGTGTCACTCTCCATGTTTTGCTAGAAATGACACCCCATACCTTGCTAACCTAAAAACCCCTTTCTATACTCCATATGCGCCATTTTACACTCCCGCCACACGCTACTTCATAAACCTCATAAAATCTCAATCCACCTCCTTTACACCTCATCCACGTCACTTCACATCTCTTTTCTTTCTTTCTTTTTTTTAATTTATTCTTTTATTTTTTTATTTATGTTAATTTTATTTATCTATCTTAATGTTAATAGAATGATCGGTGAGACAATCCAAGAGGGGAAATAAATTGGGGTATTACACTATCCATATTAGCCACCAAATGATTTTTTTATCTCAACTACCAATGTCACTCGACAAGGGATTTTCATTGACATTGGTCTTCCTAATTGAACTCATGCTCATCTTGTTAATGGTCATTTTTATTATTCTTTACTCATGATAATGGAATATGAGAATAATGTTCATCAAGCTATGCATTTCCTTGATGTATATTGTTTAGCCTCTTATCCAAGAATCCAATGGAGGAATACCTAGTGTTACAAGTAATCCTTCCCACCTCCTCCTTGGTTAGACAACATTTAATAGAAGTGGATACAAAATGGTTAATTATTCCAATTTTTGGGTATCCCTTTTAGATTCCAAGAAACCCCCTCCCACCTTTGGAAGTATGTGGTTGATAGGGTGGTAAAAAGCTTTCCCATTTTCTCGAGAAAACCCCTTTCCTTGGTAGATCAATTTTAAATTTGTTTTCCAAAGTTCATGTTGCCACACACATCTATTACACTTTTTGTTGGGATCCTTCTCAATCCTTATATTAAAAAATTGAAAAGTTTCTTAGAAATTTTCTTTAGGCCAGATCTAAACTTGAAAAAGGTTTTCATAGGGTTTCTTGGGAATTATGTTTCTTCTAAAGGATTCTAGAGCCATTGGATTTTTGTACATGTGATGTCAAGGCACTACCCTTTATGAAAAATGGGCCATTTTTTCCATTAAAGAGTAAGGAGCTTCAATATTTTACTATGGAATTACATCTTAAAAGGAAATTTTTAGGGGAACAAGACATGACAAGGTATTGGATTTCACAACCTCATTATCATCAAATACCCGATGAAATTATCCAATTCTTTCATTTTCAAAAGCATATGGAATATGGGAGAAAATAAAACTTTGGGTTATGTGGGATGGGGATAGGTTGAGAAATGGCCTACTCATATATTTTGTTTGTTTAGTGGTCATCAATCACTAATTTTTAGAGTGTCCCTCCCACATAGGTGTCATGGGTACATTCCCTCAAGATTTTTAGATGGGGGATTAACATGATGCATGATGTGTTTTGCAGCCAAACTAGGAATTTATTTTCCTTTCCAAAGAAAAAAATAAATTCTCATTGGCTAACAATGACTAGGAATCCTTCTAACAAATTACATATGTTATCCCTAAGAAAATGCTACAAAAAATTGGAGTTCATTATTTTTTCCCTTGGCGGAAAGATAAAAAAAGTAATATGTTGAAACACCATCTAATAAAATATTTCCTAGTAAGAGCTATGAGTTGCTTTCTCCAAGGTGCCAGAGTGGTATACAAGCGCAACTATTTTTGTTCTTTGCGTTATATTTTTCATTGTTTGAAGTGTATATTTTCTTCTATTTGCACTAACATTGTTGATCCAAATATTGATTATTTTTCATATTGTATTATTTATAAAGGTTTACCTCTCGGCCACATGCTTATTCATTAAGGAGTTCCACAAATAAAATGTCTTTTTGTGGATGAATTGAAACCATTATTCACCTTTTCTATCTCTGTAAGAAAAGTGCAAAGTGAAATAATGTGAAGGAAAGTGCAAAGTGTGAAGTGTCAGGAAGGATTGCATTGGAAAGCCCAATTGAATGGCCCTATGGAAGAAAGCACATAGGATAAAAGGTGAACAAGGATGGTTGGTATCAGGGTAAGGCTACATTTTGGTTCCATGTACAAGGGAGAAAGAAGCGCAAAAAAAACACGAGGTCAGCGAGTGAAAAAATCATGAGGATGGAAGAAGTACCTTTAGCATTGGTAATGCATGCGTAAGATCCTTCTATCAGATAGATTATTTGTGTGCTAGAAGGTTATAGGATTATCCATGCAAGTATGGGCACGTGAGTGAGGGCACTAGAGTCCGGATTAGTGGAAAAATATACAATAAGTGTTGAAGTATGGTGGTAGGTGAAGTAGCATTTAATGCTAAAAAGCTAGAAAAATTATAAATAGAAGGTCGAGCACTTCATTATCAACATTTACGAATACAAAGAAAGAAGATCTCTTGCGAACTAGGGTTTCCAGAGTTGATCCATGTGAAGAAAAAATTGAGAAATTTAACTGTGAGTGACTAGATTTGATCTGCAAACCAGAAGGAAAGAAGTTCACGTGCACAGAGAAAAAGATGTTAGGAAATAAGAGATAAAATATGTGGAATAATCCCTTACATAATCGCAACAAGAGAAACTAATATGCATAAAATATTACGGATCTCAAATAAAAGTGCGGAATAAATAACACAACACAAAGAGACAAGATTTAACATGGTTCACCCAATTTGGGCTACATCCACCAAGAATCACTTTCTCAAGTATTTATTACAAGAATCCACTCTCTCAATACAATACCCAGATTTGTTTAGAGCTATGCTCAACAAACTCTACATAATTCACACCCGAATTCAAAACACATCTACAATACATTTTCTTTTATATATATCATATGCATAAGATCACATAAATAGACAATTGCTTAAGCAGGTTTGATACAAAATCGTGGGTATCAAAAACCATGGGTAAAAGCGTGGTATCAAAACCATGGGTATCAAAACAATGAAAAAACCATGGGCCCAAAAACAACCCATAACGATTACCCATTACCCATGGGTTAATAAACCACCCATTAAAATTTTCTTGGTGCTTCACCCCAAACCCCCGACCCGCTCACCGCGAATGGGACCACCGTAAAAATACCCGAGTGTAACACATAGAAGGTGTACCACACTCTAACATGAAAATAGGCTCCAAAACATAACAATCTCCCACTTGGAGACTAATTTCCACTGAGAAAGCTTCTCAACCCTTTACTGTCATCCACAAAGGCCAACCAAAGTTGAACATAGCTTTAGTTTATCCCTTGTGACCACCTTGGTCATCATGTCTGTAGGATTTTGACTGGTATGAATCTTATCCAACTTCAACTTATCTTCCTCCAAAGTTGTCCTGATGAAGTGATATCTCAACTGTATATGCTTCATCCTGGAGTGGAAATTAGAGTTCTTAGCTAGGTGTATAGCACTCTGACTATCACTATGCAGCTTACATTCCTCCTGCTTATGCCCCAACTCCTCAAGTAATTGTTGTAACCAAATCATCTCTTTTCTTGCCTTTGTGGCAGCAACATACTCAGCCTTCGTGGTTGACAAAGCCACCAACTTCTGTAGTCGTGAAATCTAACTCACTACTATCCCACCTATAGTGTAAATATAACCTATCGTGCTCCTCCTGCTGTCTACATCTCCAGCCATGTATGAATCTACATAACCACGTAAAGTGGTGTCTGATCCACTGTAGCACAAAACTGTCCCCATGGTCCCTCTCAAATATCAAGTATCCACTTTCTTGCTTGTCGGTGCTCTTTTCTGGATCACTCATAAATCTACTCACAACTCCTACTTGCATGGGCAATATCGGGCCTAGTGCATACCATAGCATACATCAAAATGCCAACCGCGATGAGTAAGGTACCTTGGACATACGGTTTCTTTCTTGCCTTTGTCTTGGGACACTGCTCCTTTGATAACTTAAAATGGCTTGCCAAAGGAGTCCCAACCGGTTTAGCATCCTGCATGTTAAACCTATCCAATACCTTCTTAATGTACTCTTCCTGAGATAAAGTCAGCTTCCATTCCTTCCTATCCCAAGTTATCCTCATACCAAGGATTTGTCTGACAGCCCCCAAATCCTTCATATCAAAGGATTCACTTAGTTGTTTCTTGAGTACTTTTATTTCATGTATGTTTTTACCTACAACCAACATGTCATCAACATACAAACATAGAATAATTCAACTTCCATCCTCAAATTTCTTTGTGTACACACAATGGTCAGAATGACATCTGATATAACCTTGCTCCATCATGAAGCTATCAAACTTCTTATACCATTGATGTGGAGCTTGCTTCAGCCATACAAGCTCTTCTTCGGTTTGCACCATCTCTTATTTACCTTTGACTTCATATCCTTACAGCTGCTACATATATAGCTCCTCCTCTAAATCACCATGGAGAAATGTGGTCTTTATATCTAACTATTCTAAGTGTAAGCCTTTTGCTTCCACTATTCCAAGAACAGTTCTAATAGAACTCATTTTTAATACGAGAGAAAAGATCTCATCAAAATCTATACCTTGTTTCTATGTAAACCCCTTGACTACCAACGGGCCTTATATCTTTTCTTTCCTCCTTCTCCATCTTTAACTCTGTACACCCACTTGTTCTGTAATGCTCTTTTTCCTTCTGGTAGCTTCACCAAATCCCAAGTCTAGTTCTCCATGAGAGACTTATGCTCCTCATCCATGGCTTTCTCCCACTTCTTATTGGCATCTACCTGTATTGCTTCATCAAATCTCTCTAGCTCTCCACTATCAGTGAGTAATAAATAATAAAGAGAAGGAGAAAAATGTTTAGGTTCTTTTCTTACCCTAGAAGACCTCCTCACTATAGGAGTTTGGGGTTCCTGTTAAGTAGGTTCCTGAACTGATTCATGGGTCACTTTGTCCCATCCGGAAGATCCTCTACCACCGCATATTATTTTTGGATTCTTCCATGTTTTCCCGCAATCTTGCTTATACACGACTTTCTCATTAAAGACCACATCCCTAGACCAAATGATTTTCTTGTCCTTAATACTCCAACATTTAAATCCAAAGTCATCACCAACATAACCAATGAAAGTACATTTTTCTGATTTAGCCTCTAGCTTGGTCCTATCATCCTTGTCTATATGAAAAAACACCTCACATCCAAAGACTCTAAGAAATGAATAATCAACTTTCTTACCATACCAAGCCTCCTCAGATATGCCTCCATCCAAGACACTTGAGGGTCCTCTATTTATCAAGTACATAGCTATGCTCACTTGCTTCGCTGAAAAAGAAAGAGGTAGTCTTGCATGTAATCTCATGCTTCGGGCATCTTCCATTATTGTTCTGTTAATCCTTTCTAATACCCCATTCTGCTGCGGAGTTCCTGGAACCATCTTTTTCCTACGGATTCCATTCTTAGAACAGTAATAATTAAATTCATTGCTACAATACTCCCCTCCATTATCTGACCTGAGACATTTTAGCTTAAGACTGTTTCATTCTCTACCAAGGCTTTCCATTTAACAAAAGTATCAAATACATTAGATTTGTTTCTAATACAATAAACCCAAACTTTCCTTATTGCATCATCAATAAAAGTAACATAATAACTTGAACCCCCAAGAGATGATACCTGAGCTCACCCCACACATCAGAATGTACCAACTCTAACTTACTCTCTTTCTTCGTAGGTCCAACCTTGAGAAACCTTACTCGCTTCTATTTCTCATATATGCAGTTCTCATAGAAATCCAAACCTATTTTTGTATATCCAGGAAAATTCTTCTTTATGATGTCCATGCCCTTATGGCTCATATGACCGAGCCTATAGTGCCATAATGTTGTATCTACATCTGAAGCCACAAGATTACAATCATTAGTACTATCAGTGGATAAATACAAGGTTCCAAACTTTTTACCTCTTGCCACCACAAGAGCACCCTTGGTAACCTTCCAAGAGTCAACTGTAAATATCATAAGACAACCATCACTTACCAAGGTTGCCCCGATATCAAATTTCTCCTTAATATAGGCACATGTATGACATCCTTCAATAGCCATGTATTCCCATTCTACATCTTAACTCGAACATAACCTTTTCCAACTATACTACAAGGCTCATCATCACCAAGAAAAACATGCCCAAAATCCCCTTGAATATAATCAACAAAATAATGCCTATGTGGAGTAGCATGAAAAGAAGCCCCTGAATCTAAAACCCAATATTCAGTAATTTTATGCAAAGAAAGAATTAAAGCATCCTGACATACATTACCCGATGCCACATTTGCCTCCTTGTTTTCTTCCCCGTTGTTTCTTCTTGTCCTAAAGCTCCCAACAGTCCTTCTTTGCATGCCCGACTTTCCACAGCCTTCAATATACAATCTTGCTCTTGGATTTTGACCTTGCCGATCTTTCGACTTTCCATGGTTTCCTATTCTTCCTCCCTCCTAGTTTACATTGTCAAAGCATTCCTTAAAGTAGAAGATTCCCAGAGCTTTTTCTTCACATTTCCTTTCTTAGAATCACCCCTCTGAACATCCTCAAACTTGACTTTAAGTTAGCTAGAACTGAGTTGCTTACCGCCATTACCAGGCTATTCCAACTTTCAGGTAAAGAGCACAAAATTAATAAATCCCTAACTTCTTCATCAAATTCTATTGTAACCGAAGCTAGCATATTCACAACCATATTGAAATCATTTAAATGATCTTCTACTGAACTATTCTCAGACATCTTCATATTAAACAACTTTTTCATTAAAAATATCTTGTTAGAGGCAGAGGGTTTTTCATACAACTTCCCTAATGCATCCATTAGATCTTTTGTAGTCTTTTCCTTTGAAACATTAAATAATACCAAGATACAAGACATAGCTAGATCATTCCAAGTGCCTTTCGATCCAACAAATCCCATTCCACATCTGTCATACTCGAGGGTTTGTTCACCTTCTCAGACAATGGAGTATAAAGATCCTTCTGATAAAGGTAATCTTCCATTTACATCTTCCAAAGACTGAAATTCTGCCCATTGAATTTATCAACCCTAGATCTTCCATCATCTGCCATAGCTCCCACTCAAGCTAAAAAATTTCCCTACAATTCAACACTTCAGCAAACCAAACCACACTCTAATACCAATTGTTAGGAAATAAGAGATAAAATATGCGGAATAATCCATTACAGAATCACAACAATAGAAACTAATAGGCATAAAATATTACAGATCTCAAATAAAAGTGTAGAATAAATAACACAAAACAAAGAGACAAGATTTAATGTGGTTCACCCAATTTGGGATACGTCCACCAAGAATCACTTGCTCAGATTTTATTACAAGCCTCCACTCTCTCAATACAATACACAGATCCGTTTGGAGCTATGCTCAACAAACTCTATAGAATTCACACCAATTCAAAACACATCTGCAATACATTTTCTTGTCTATGTATCATATGCATGAGATCATATAAATAGAGAATTGCTTAAGTGGTTTGATACAAAATCGTGGGTATCAAAACCATGGGAAAAAACTGTGGGTATCAAAACCATGGGCAAAAAACCGTGGGTATCAAAACAATGGGTACCGAAAAACCATGGGCCCAAAAACAACCCATAATGGTTACCCATTACCCATGGGTTAATAAACCACCCATGAAAATTTTCTTTAGGGGCTTCGCCCCCGAACCCCCTTGACCCGCTCACCGGTGAGCGGGACCACCGTAAAAATACCTGAGTGTAACACATAGAAGGTGTACCACACTCTAACATGAAAATAGGCTCCACAAACATAACAAAAGAGTTGTGGAGAAGCACATCTTGTGAAAGATGATATTTTAGTTAGGGTTTGGTAGTTAGGCCATGGGCTAAAAGGGTTTCTTCACAAGTTTGAGATCTAGGACTAGAGGAGGTAGAAAAGTAGAGCAAGTAAGAGAAGTTAAAGTGATAAGATAACCTAAACCATGGCACCTAAGAAACCAACTATATCACCTAAGAAGCCCAAAGGAAAGGGCAAGGGAAAAGGAAAGGGAAAATAACCGAAAACCCCGCAAGTACAAATGAAGAATGGTACGCCAAAATGCAGTACCCGGATGGGGTTTTTCTTAGGATGGAATGGGAGTCCCATTTAAGGAAAATGGTTGTAAGTGATTACAACCATCACACAAACATGATGGAAAAGGAAATAGAGCTAGATTTGTGTGCCCAACAAATAAAAAGGACACCCAGGAGGGTTTGCCTATTTATAGTGACAAGGTAAAAGTGAAGTTGGAGAAGGCGAGACTATTGCAACTCTATGAGTTTCCTTATTTTGGAAAACCTGAGTGCCTCTATCAATGGTTAATGTCATGCATGCATGAGGACCAATTTTACTTCATAGGGTGCAAGATGCGCATAACTCCTCAGCTGATTTCAAAATTCACAAGCCTCATCTGTGAAGGAGAAAGTATAGATGATGACTTGAGTGATAAGGAAGCCATCAAAGAAATAGTGACCGCATATGCTTATAAGAAGGGGTCATGGTAATTTGATATCGCGGACATCACAGACCTGGTGATGAAAATGGCCGTGCACATGGTGACCAAGTTAAATGACCAAGAGAGGTGGACACAAGTGAACAAGTCTTGGTTAAATGTTTGCAAAAGGATATCAGAAGGCACCATCTATAACTTGTCTGCGTACATCGTAGATGAGATTATTAGTAGCGCACGGAAGGTGACAAGATACTCTTTGGAAATTTCCTCTTGACCATCATGTTTTCAAAGATCGAGTGCCCGATGGGTTGGAAAAGGCTATATGGGAGTACCCAGCAGAGGATCCATCACCCGCAAAGAGATTCATAAAGTACACTTGCGACAACATGATGGCCATTCACAAGGCGCGTCTTAAGAAATGGTATAAGTGCTTAAGGGACACGTTCATGGCAAGGTGGAGGATCCCAAAGAGATTTCTTGCACTTATAGATGAAGAAGCTGAATTTGATGTGTACTAACACTTATACATTGATAGATTCAAGCTGGTGGATGAAACCATGAGCCCATGGTGTAAACTCCCATTCTCTTTCACAGCCTTATATTTCCAAGCAAGGGTAAACCGGTTTACAGAGGCAAAAATACTAAGGTTCAACCTTAGTGAGGTGGATCAAGACCATAGGGAGCTATGTGCGCAGACAACTCGTTTACCCCAAGAAGTGCACATACGTGGAGAGGTATGTCTCCCACGAGGTCCAGATGACAAAGCCTTTGAATTTTCCAATTACAGGAAGGACCGTGACGCATGTATATCTATGCATAAGGCCAAATTTTGAGAAGGGTGCGTACCTAGAATGTGATGTCTCCATCCCAAAAGACCCCATGGGAAGAAGGAAGCCTGCACCAATAAAGAAAGGAAAAGAAGAGGTGCAAGGGAAAGAGGCACCAAGTGTCCGAATACACACCAATAGTGGGTGCACCAGAGAGGCAAGCTTCTAGGACAAGCATTTACATGCACAGGAAGAAGTCTCCAATTAGAGAAAAGGTGCCAGAACAAGAAAATCCTATCACAAAGGAGAAGTCACTAGAGAAGGAAGAAAGAGTTGAATCTCCCATACTGGAATCCCCAGTTAGGAAGAAACAAAGGTCATGGAGGATGCTGAGTCAGAGGACACAGAGAGCTTAGAGGCCTACAAGGGTGAAAGGGATGATGATGAAGAAGATGAACCTGAAGGGGCCCAAGAACCACTTGTTTTTAGTGTGCATGATTCAGAGGAAGAGGGCGGAGAAGAGGAAAATGAGTTTCACTTCGTGTAGAGGAAGGGTAGCCAGGAGGGGGAAGGCACCCAAGATAAGGGAGGAAGTGAAGAAGTGAGTATGAAGAATCAAACTCCAAGCCCCACATAGGAGCAGGTAAACAAGGTGGCAGAAAAGGAAGTGGAGAAAATCATTAAAGCCTTGGTAGAACAAGAGTTAGAGTACAACACTAAAATAGTTATGAATGAAGATAAAGAAGAAAGCATGGGAAAATATCATGGCAGCAGTAGGAGGCCCCATTCTCGATGATAACTTTTTCCTAAGGGCACGTGCGTAGGAGACACGTGCATGAAGACCTAGAGACAAAGAATGGGTTATGTTGGTAATCAAAACAAGGTATTACACGTGCATTTCTAAGGCACCATTCCAATAGAGCAGCTCCTGGCCATGACATCATTTGATGCGGAAGGTGCATACCCTGCAGACAAGGAAAATGCTTTCATGGGAATTTGAGTCCCACATTGATGAGATAGAATTTGAGGTAAGCCAAGGGAAATAATGAAGGTTCCTGAGTCAAAAGGAGACAACCCCTTGGTGAGCTCTCAACAGCTATCTAAAGAACAAGTCTACAATGTGCTAAACAAGGTCTCGGTTGAACTAGAAGCTAGGTTATTCGAGAGGAATGACAAGGTAAAATTCCTAGAGGCAGAGCTGGAGAAGAAGGAAGAAGATCTCGAAGAAATGACAAAGGACTTAAAAGAAGGAGGAACTAATCAGTGTGTTGTTGAAGCATGAATTAAGGGAAGAGAAGGAAAGGGTGTGTAAGGTATACAAGAAGGTAGAATCCATCACAGATGCCATTTTTTTGAAGCATCCAGACCTAACACCTCCCGTGAAAAGTATGGATCTTCCCTAGATTTCTTAGAAGACTTAACATGTATCCTCACCATGGAGAGGTAGCCACTAGCCTTAGATTCCATGGAAGAAGTATCAGCATGCCTGGAAAGGGAAGACAAACTGAAGGTTGTAGCAATCATTTCTAAGTACAGCAAGGTCCTTGCTGATGTAAAAATTACTACCAAAGTTGTTGAGGCCGCATATGACAACTGTGCAAATAGGGATAGAGTGGTGAGCATTCTTGTTGCCACTCACAAGGTAGAGCTCAAATAATTCCAAGAGAAGAACAAAGGAAACATGGCATAGTGAGATAGGATCAAAGACAAGGTTGAGAAGAAGTCCGAAGCCATTGAAGTCCTACAAGGTTCATTTAAGAACTAACTAAAAGGGTTGTACCCAAAATCACAAGGGGGATGGATGCACTTGAGGATGTGGGAAAGCAACTAGAAGGGGTGGTTGAGGCAATGAATACTCAAGGAGATGGACTAGGTTTTGATGAGGTAAGCACCCTAGTCGATGACCTTTGCCAAAGAGCACAAAATGAAGTTGATGCCTAGAATAAGTTGGAGGCTGAATTGAAGAAATATTTTCCTCTCCTATTACAGTAGTAACAACACTTCCCCATTCTTTCATCTTTCCCAATTCTTCTTTCCCTTATTCTTTTCCAAATCATTATTTCTTCTGGTATCTATTGTAATTATTTATTTAGTGAATACATTCTCTGTGGGTAGAGAATAGGAATAGTGTGGCATGATGTTGGGACCTTGATTTACTTGTCTAATTACAAGAAGGTGTGTGGGAACATAAGGCCTTGTTTAAAAGGGTGTGCAAGGATAAAGTGTGTAGGACGGGGGTTCTACGAGGTTTTAATAGAATAAGTAGCACGTGTGTAAGGTAAAGTAGGATTACAAGACCTATCCATATTTGGGTCATCGGGAAGGACACATGAAAAGCATGATGCAGCTGTGCATGCGGAGTGGATAAGGTGCTAGCCTAACTATAGGTTAGCCTAGGAAAGAATATGTTATGTGATGGAAGCTTCTAGAAGACCATCATGGAAAGGAGTGGAGAGCTCAGGCCTGGAGGAGCATGCTCCCATGGAGGACCACATTTGGACACTTGGCAATAGATTTGAAGCCTCAGAAAGGTGGGTTGGTAGTTCAAGAGGCCTATAAATATAAGCACCCATAGAGGAATTGAGATATAGATCAATAGAGAGTGGAGCTCTGCAGAAATGTTGTGAGGAACTCTATTGAGTTTGGCGATGACCTATAGGGGAAGGATGTATCAAAAGGTTTGGGTATGAAATTTTCCTTTCATGTTTAGGAGGACTCTAATCTAGTTATGATGTATGACTTCGGTCTGCCATATGGTGATATTCTGTAATGGATCTAATACATGTGATGAGGTTGTCAGATATGATGGAATATAAATATAATAGACTCTAGTTTATACATATATCTGCGTAGTTCTATTTTGTATGTGTTATATGGATGAATATAAACTCTTATACATTTCCTTTTCAGTTTAGTTCTATAAATTGTTAAGTATCCTTTTGTCTAGAATGACTACATTGATCTAGAAGTTGTTCTGAGCTCTATGATGAATGTATGTCTCATGTCCACTCACTCTTTTTAAGTTCCTATCATAGATGATTCTTTCCCACTTAACTCACATAAAATAGATACTCAACGCCCATGCATGCCTCGGGTGAACACCCAGCGCCCACTGGGTGATAGGCCAACACGTATGGGATTACCTTGTTCTTGGTGGGTGTAAAAATGATTAGAATATACATGGTCAACGTGTTATGATTGATGGTGTAGACACCAAATTTGTGTCTTACGACCCCCTGTGCCCCGCATCTCATTTCGCAACCTAACCTCATCACCTAAACCTTACACAATTATTTATTAATTACCTTATAATTAATAAATCCACATCGCCATACCTGCCACCTCATTTCACCACCTCATCATGACCTAGTCTTAACCCTAAATTAACCTAATTAAGACCTATAACTTGGTCCACATCCACACCCATGACTAATTACTCCTCATCCGCACCTAAAAACAACCTCATAATGACTTGACCAAGCCCGCAACTAATCCCTCGGGAGAAAAAAGAGGAAAAGCTGGCTATTTTACTAAAAATAGCCCGCTTTGACCTGACCGATACCGGTTCCTACTCGACCGCCGTCGGTTACGTAACCGCCATCGGTTCCCTGTAAATGACCACTCCCAACCAAAAATAAGGGTGGGATTTTTAGGGGATCCAAAGGAGAAATCATTGGAAGAATCTAGAATTTACTTGGCTGAACAGAGACAAGTGAAAGAAAAGGAAGAAGAGTTTGCAGAGAAGATCATCAAGCCCAAAAACTACAACTGAGTAACCAGAGCCTTGTGACACTCATCGGAGTATCAGGAGAGGAGATAGCTCATCTTGGGTTGTCAGATCATCCTACTTGAGCCCTGTCTTCGTCATCACATTCCCAGAACTTGAATTTTCCATCAATAACTAGTAAGTAAGTCTTATATGTTCTTTTAATAACATTTCTTGAATTTCTAAACCACTGCCATCATAAGTCTATTCCTAGATCTACTACCCAGCAACACACTACATCTAACTGTCATTCCTCCACCCTTACATTACCCCCAAGAACACCCCCCGTATTCTCTGAGTCCTTCTCATCACCCCATTACCTAACCCCACTCATTTATCAGCCTTATAAAACAACACAACTACCTTACAACCAGCCTTCACCAAAAGCCCCTAAAACATTGCCCCTACCGATATCGGTTAGAGCCAACCGGTACCGGTTATAGTGACCGGCATCGGTCACCTTGATTCTAAACCAAGACCAGCCCTTTCTCTATTGTTCTAATAAGGTAAACAAATTGTAATTGGACAATAGCTTATTTGTTAGAATTTGTGTTAATTCATATTAGCAGGGGAGCTGACCACCTTCGAAAGGAAGTTTTATATTTCCTGGGCCCAAGGCAGTTCCCTCATTTATTGTCTAATCAAAATCTGGTGGTCTTGTATTCTTATTTGCAGGTAGTCCTTCCCAGACAAAAAGGAGTTCTTCGCAGTCGATCTGATCTTTCTCTACGGTACGCGCACACCCTCTCGACATTCAACAGGTATTCCTCCTAACCCTAACCTTATCTGTTTCTTAAAGGAATGAAAGGATAGAAGCAACTCTATCCCCAAAAGTTGAAACATTCCATGCGAAACATTTTGCACGCCTTGAAAACCCATTTCGGGTTCTGTTTCTCTTGCTTGCTTTCATATAGGGAGCATACTTGTTGTTTTCTTCTTCTAAAGATATTCACAAGGTATTTTGTTATTTTGGTAAAAGAACTTGCTTTGCTTTTACATCTTTGCATTAGTGAAAGTCATCTCTTTTGCTTCATCGAATATCATTTTCGATTTGGGTTTAAAACACGTGCATTACATTCTTGCTTGTTGTTTTCAATTCTAGTGAACATAGACTAAGTAACAGGTCGTACACGTGGGGGTGATTTCCATGGTATTGACAGGAAATTAATCTTACTTTCACTGCACAACACATACCGAATCACTTCATAATTAACGCAACAGCTCAAAACATCCCCCCTTCTCCGTGGTATTCCTCCGCCCGATTGAGGTAACCTTATAAGCCAAAATGAACTTGACATTTCCCCTAGGTCTTTTGTTTAGGATTGACATCATTCTGTGTCTAAAGGCATAAGCCCAAATTGATTAAAATTAACCCTAGGGTTAGTCTGTTAATTTGTTTGTGTATCTTGTTTGTTTTCAGTTCTATTTCTCTGTCATACACTGTTTCAGTTATCACTTCAGAACAATTTGATAGATGTACTAAACATTGTTAAAAACTCAAATCAGCAGCTTCTTATATTTTCTTATACCAGTCCTATTACACCGACATCGGTTAACTGACCGACGTCGGCTATAGTCTAACCGACATCGGTTAGCAGACCGATATCGGTTACTGTCTTTTACAGTTCCTGACAAACCAACAACTTACCAATTTCAACATTCTGAGGCTGTTTCTGTTCCTGATAGATTGAAACCCTACTGTGTACTCTTGTCCATGGTTGTTATCACTCAAAGCAAGCCGCCACCATGGTTTCACATGCCTGCTCTGTGCCTTTGCCTGAATCACCCCCTTCACATTCTATAGGGAATCCTACGGATACCAGCGAGGTTCCTAAAATTCCTGTAGGAGATAAGGAATTTGCCAAATTTCTGGATGCTAATCCTAGCGCTGTACAATACTATTTGTCTCATGCCCCTGACCGTACGCCCGATGGTCAACTCCTTGTTGGCATGCCTATTAGTATAGCTACTCATTTAGCTCCTTCTCCACCTGATAACTCCACTTTCCCTTCTGCATCCTTAGTCCCGTCTCCTAACTCAAAGAGCTTCGGGGTTCATACAAAGATGATTGGCTTTCCTTTGGTTAATCTTGGGCCCAACATGTCATTACCATTTGACTCCTACCTCATCTCTCTTACTGCAGACCGTTACTGTTCATGAGTTGCTCTTTGCCACCTATCCACATGAGATTTCCTTCTCAAGCTCCTCCCACCTTTTCATTTCCACACACATATCCGATAACCTCAACGTCTTATATAGGACATCCCTATTCATCTACCACCTCAACTCAACATTCATCCTCCATACCTTATCAACATTTAACCCCACCATTGTCTAGTGGTGGCCCTTAGCCCAATTTGCCTCCATTTACCACAACCACACCATCATCTTATCCAAGTCCTGATTTAATTAAAAAAATGATGGACAAAATGTAAAATCTGGAGGCTTCTGTTTCAGGAAGTCGTAGCACCTTAACATACAAGCAAGTTTGTCGGGAGCCTATCCACCCTTCAGTCCCCCTTCATTCATATCCTCCTCAATGGGAATTACCAAAATTTACCCATTTTAATAGTAAGGAGGACCCTCAACAACACTTGCGATCATTTAGACATGCCTGCTATCTGATTGCTCACGACGACGCTTTACTACTCCGCACCTTTCCCATGTCCTTATCAGGACCCGCCTTGGAGTGGTATAGTGCTTTGACCCAGCACTCAATCTTCTCTTTTAACCAGCTAGCCCAATCTTTCTTGGATCATTTCTCCATTAACATTGCCAAGAAAGTATCTATCACCGACCTCTATGCCATCCGACAATTTGAAGATGAATCTATCGCAGATTTCATTGGACGATGGCGGGGCCTTATCAACCAACTTACGTATGCCTTGCCTCAGGCCAAACTTATTGAACTCTTTACGTGGGCCTGCGCTAAGCACATCTCTCCTACCCTCCAAATTCAAACTTTTCATACATTTAACGAGGCCTTTACTATGGCTCGAAAACTAGAGATTCGAGCCTTAGAGGAAGAGAAATTATGTTGCAGTAACAAAAACCTTAGTTTCCGAACCCAAGATTCTACCAACAAACCTAACACCACCAATCCTCACCCATCGACTGCTTCGAAATCAAAAGGAGCCGTGCATGCAGTGATGGTCAAATCCCAACCACCGTCTAATACCCCGCCAAAAACCACCTATAAGTATAAAGCAGAGCCCATCAACTACACTCCCTTGGGAGAAACATATGGTGTGATATTGGAAAAATTGCTTAAAGCAGGAGCTATTACCTTACCTCCTGTTAAACCTCATTCCGGGTTTGATTCCACTCGCGCCATACCTTCTTGGTACAAAGAAAATGACTTCTGTAACTTCCACCGTGTGAAGGGACACAGTCATGAAAACTGCAAGATGTTGAAAAACATAGTGCAGGAAATGGTTGATGCGGGGGATATAGCCCTCGATAATCCTAACACCCCTGCTAACCGAAATTTGAAAATATTCAACAAACCATTCCCGAACCACTCTTCTAATAGTAACCTAAACCAAGATATCTTAGCCGAGGAGAGCGTTCACGAGATCCATGTAGTCTTCGACTCCCAGCCAAAAACCTCTATCGAACAAATTTTGAATCAAGCCTCTTCACTAACGCAGGAACCAGAACCCCCTTCATCACCATCAAGACAAGACGAAATCCTGGCCGTTCCTTTACCCATTAAGGAATTAACCACCCAGAGTTCCCTTCTCACAAATGAGCCTTCTTACACCACATCCTTGCAAGACTGTGAGTGGATGTTATCTAATTTATCTATTTCCCAAACGTCTCCTTCTACCATTCTTGTTGTACAAGAGGAAGGCTCGCCAATTCTTTTGTCATCCTTAGATGAGAAACCTCTTGAACCGACATCACCACATTCTTTAAACATGACGGATCCTCTCAAACACGCCCTCCTACCTATTAGTTCTTCATCGCCTAAATCTTTTCAGCGACCGGTTGACCTCTTAACGCCCATTGATACAGTGCCTCATCTACCCCCTATATCACACCCACAATGGACCGGAATCACAACCCACCTTTCTTCCATACAAAAGTTCCTATTCACACGTGAGGACTGTCTTTTCCCAGAAGATAGATGAGTCCTATGGGAACGTTTGAGTACGCCATATTCTACTCAAATGCAGATGACCGATACGGATGCCTCTACCATATACCCGAAGTGTTTACAGAAGCTTAAAATGCCTATGTCCTCATCTTCACCCCCCTCATTTCTACCAAATACCTCATCCACTTCTATTAACCTAACCAAATCTTCCCCTACGCTTGGGACCTCACCAATACCTAGTCTAACACACCCACCTAAGCGGCTTGATTTATCTAAAAATAAAGCCATCCATCCCATTAGGAGACAGACTCAATCTCCTCAACCTATGCCTCTATCACAACTAAAACCCTCGTTGTCACACCTACCTTCCATATTGGGACCCCATCCCTCTACCTTGCATCAATATATCATACCTCCTACATTTTCTTTAAAGCGACCTACGCCTTCTGCACCCATACAGAAATCCAAGGGTATAGCAACACCATCACCCCGCGTATCCTGTCCACCTACCAACCCTAAACAAATTCCATCATCAAAAGAATTGTTTGCTGCCACTCCTATTTCTCCGTGGTTGTTTTCTGATACCACATCATCTGTGGCCTCATCATCTAACCAGCTAAACATAGCTTCTGCGCCAAAGAAGCCACGTTTAGTTAAAACCCATTATCAAAACCCCTTGGCTAAACCACCAACCATACAAACCAACCATACCCCATCATTACCACAAACTACCCAGTCAATAGCCTCATTTTCCTCTGACTTTGACCCACTCAAAGGGTCTTATGCCAAAATCCTTGCTATGTTGGTGGAGAATGCGACCATTTCCCTACCCCCACTTAGACCTTATGATCCATCTAAACCTCGACCTATAGGTTATGATGAGTCTAAAATCTGCGCTTACCACCACACACTTGGACATGACGTAGAGGGATGCAAAGCGTTGAAAGCCATACTTCTCCAGTCATCTCTCTCAGATAAAAAAGTTAAGAAAGACAACTTACGAAGAGAGAGACCTTTAGCTTCAATTCCCTCTCCTATACCACCTATCCCCGCCTCACCAAGATCTATCATTATTACAGCCCCACCTCTCGAAGACCATGACCTATCCCTACCATCTTCCTCCTCTCGTATTCACGAGATCAATATGATTAGTGTTGCTACTCGAGGGCAGAAAAATAATGAGAAAGCGAAAGAAAGCACACCTGCGTCCTCTCTTTCTCCGTCCACCATCCCGATCGCACCACCACCTAAAGTGGTTATTCGAGGACCCGCTTACCCCGTCTCTAATGGAGTTGCCCACCGAACCATGATCAAACAGCTTCACCAATCGCCTGTAAAAATGACACTGTATGATCTCATTCAGACTTCTGAATCTCATTGACAGTTCTCATTGAAATCCTTCAAGGGATAGAGGTCTTACCTAACGAAACCTTTCCTGTTACCTCTATTCTAACACCCAATCACATTGCTTTGCTCACCAAACAACCTATCTCCCCAACTACTTCTGTCTCTGTTCAGCAAGCCGCTGCTGTCAGTTTCTCCGAAGATGAAATTATCGACTTTGGTGCTAAAGATCCTGACCCTGCTCTTTTCATCTCAGCTTATGTCCGGACATTTGGGTACATCGTGTTATGATTGATGGGGGCACTAGCCTAAACATCATCTCTTCAAAATCCTTCCAACAAATGAATATCTCTTCTAGTGCATGTGTAAAGCAACCGCATCATGTTGCGGTCATTCAATGATGCTATTACTTCTACCTTAGGCACCGTGATCCTTAACATTCATGTAGGACCACGTACTTTACCCGAACTCTTCTATGTCCTTGAGGGAGAGTTCCAATACAATATGTTGTTAGGCCACCCTTGGATCCGGGCTATGGGATGCGTTCCCTCCACCTTACATAGGTGCATAAAATTTGAGTACGAGGGGAAGTCCTACACCGTAAAAGCTGATCCTCCCCCCTTCAAAACCTGCAATATGTTGTACCACCCTAATGATGTGCTTGTACCAGTCACGACACCCATTCATCCAACCCAACCATCCACTTCAACCGCACTTCAACCATCTACCTCAACCGCACCCACACCTTCAACCAATGAAACCGCCGTCGCAAATACCACTTCCTTTCCCGCAAATAACATCCCAACCTCCGACCCCTTAGTAGATGTTTTTCAACGCCTTACGCTGGGGGAATACTACCTATATAACGTTAGTTCTTTCCATACCCCACAGGAGTACGGATAGTTACATGCACATCCTACCTACGACCGTCGCGTGGGGGAGGTAATCCCCTACGGACCACCTCATTGCCACACTAACCTAACATATGGGGGTGTTGACGCATCCTCTGTTACCCCTGAACCTCCTTTTGAGGTGGTTCCCTTCCAATCTGATTTTCAATACCTGAAAAATTGTCATTTCGCCCTCACCTTCTTGACTCGCTTTGCTTGGAAAGGCTTTGGTTTTGGTCTTTATGAACAAGGCCGACATACACTCATTCTCGTGACTACACGCAAACACAATGATCGTAGTGGTCTCAGTTTTCCTGAAACACTTACACCGAGAAACCTTGTGTCAGTTGTATCCTGGAAGATGATGACGTCACCCCTACCAAACCATCATCACCCATTTTTCCATCGTCACCCACAGAGTCGATAGACCCTGAATCTATCCCTCCTAACTTTTTTTTTCATAAATGTTATCTTCCTAGGTCCTCTCACTTATCAACGCGATAATGAGGACCCATCTTCTCTTCCCCTTCTGTATCCCGACATGATTGAAGAGGATTCGCCTTCGATTAATGTTGTTGAGTGCCAGGATGACGACTCCATACTCACTTACCTTGGTGCAGACGACTCCTATATTCAACGTGCCTTACCATCTGAAACTCAAACCATGTTGAACGAGTCAACTATAGAAATCAACATCCACATAGAGGAGGATCCTCACATTGTGAAGATCAGACAATCCCTTAGCGCATCGTAACAAGTCACCTTTAGGACCTTCCTCCATACCCGCTTCCAAGCTTTTGCTTGTCCTATCTTGACATGCCAGGAATTGATCCCGACATTGCTATCCATAACATCACCCTAAATCCCGATTCCAAACCAGTCAAACAAAAACTGAGAAAAATGCATCCATGTATTGCCCTCTTGGTCAAAGAAGAGCTTCAATGACTTCTTTCTATTTCCTTCATCTTGCCTATTGACTATCCTCAATGGATTTCTAGCATTCGTACCTCCACTAATGCCACACCTTTTCTTTGGTATATGGTACCGAGGCTATCTTGCCTCTCGAAATACAAATACCTTCCCTCCGAATATCTCTTCGGGATATTCTCACCAACGATGATTTCGCCAAGAGTGGTTAGCCTAATTGGAGCTTCTCGACGAGCGTCGTCTTACACTCTTGATCACCTTCAAATCTACCAAAAAACGCATCAAGCATGCTTATGATAAGCGACTTCATGAGTGTACCTTTAAGGTTGGTGATCATGTCCTCAAAGAGAATCAACATGTAACCAAACTAGAAAAGAGCAAACATGGAAAATTTTCTCCTAATTGGATTGGGCCTTACATTATCACTCACACTTATGGATCAGGCACTTATCGTTTAGCTTCACTTAATGGTAAACCTGAGCCTGAGCCCCTTAATACCTTGCATCTTTGACCATTCTCTCGTTGAAATTGGTGTTATATCACTTCTTATCTACCTTACGCTCGTCCCTTGAGCTCATTTACCACCGCATACACTTTGTTTCTTACATCTCAAAATCAAATCAGGCTCACATAGTTTGATTATCACCTCCCCTTAAAAGATGCCTTCCCCTTTTAGTCTAGTCCATGACTTCAAAGTATCAAAATGACACATTCTTAATTAAACACTTATGAAATTTTCTTGAGTCAAAATTCCTACAAAACTAGATTCTTTATGCCCAACGGACATCTAGACCTCTAAATTATACAATAGACTCTCCCTTGAAGTACAAATATATGCCAAACTATTGCTACTATTATATATAGGCTACTCCCCCGAAGGACAGCTATACATAAACACCGCATCTGCTACTATAAATAGACTGCTCCCTTGAAGGACAGCTATACACGGTCAGCATTTATCAGAAGCTTCTCACATTGATCCGCTTCATGAAGACCTCAAGAACAAAAAAATATATATCCCATGTAGACTTCCCGCATCGATCAGTCTATGTCCAAAAACATAAAAAGCGATATTCCAAAAAGCACTTTTGAGTCATGGACTTGTCTATTTAGGTTTTGGTCCTCTTTCATCAGAATAATCACCTTGTAACACGCTCTCAAAGCACCCTCACCCATATCTACCACCTCACCTCACCATCTGTCAAAGCAACAAAACTCAAGGGACGTGATGTAATACCCGATATGTTGTGATTATACAACTCTTTTCACTTATCAACTTCTTGTCTATGCAAGGTACCTAGAGGTTCAAGCTCATTCTATGTTAATATGTGGTTTGTTTGGCTCTTCTCAACTATGAGACACTTTCACCTCTTTTGCTCGACTCTAGGATTGTGTGTTGACTTTAATCAAGACATGATTCCCTACTACTCGGGTATGCTAACTTCCGCTTCACCTATACCTACACCAACAACATTACCCTACCAACACCAACAACATTACCCTACCAACATCAAATTTTTACCAACCAACAAATTACCTAACCACAACCAAATTACCTGAATTCACCTCTCCCTGGTTCTAAGGGAGAACTACATCGGTCTGAGGCCCTTCCTTGCTTTGTGCAATGGGCTATGTAGGTAGCACTTAGGAGACACGGGGTCTCCCAAGGTTAGCTTGACAATCCCCTACCATACCCTATCAAGTGTTGTAAATATAAATATTTTTGTGTATTTCTATTTGCCAACATTCATCTTTATCTTTTTCAAACAAAACAAAAACAACATTAAAAAAACAACCATTCTTATTATTCTCATCACTCAAAACCACATACATCTTTAGTTTAATTTTAGATGTTAAACAAATACATCTTCTTTATCATCGACTCGTAGGTCAAAGCATCCTTATTTATTCTTATATTCCTATGAAATTCACTTAGATCCTTGCACCTCCTTCCGAATCGGTGGTGATCATGATCGCGATGCCCTCGCCTGGCCTCTCCATCCTCAAAGGTGCCACTTGCCATTGGTTCCTCCCACCGATCCGCTAACATCTCCTGTAACATACGAATACGTCCTCTCACGTGGAGGAATCTTGCCTCTAGTCTCTCCACTCGTAACTGTGAAACCTCTAACAATCCCATTGTATCATTCACCTGTGTTTGAAGCTGGTGAGCCAAATCCTGTAGACGATCTCTCTTTGTTGTAATCATAGCTATGTCTGGGTGCTCACGTGCACCTTGCAGCTCTGCTACCCACCATACTCTATAGGCCTCTGTCGTTCCCGCATCCATTACCCTACGATCGACTACTATCTCTTCTGGCCCTTCTGGAGGTTTAGGCCGGGAGGTGAGAATGCTACCTCGGCATCAATCCTCATGTATTGTCTATATGTCATAGGTATATCCTGAATGAACCCAAATTGTCGCTGCACACGATCTAAAGGAATCCTCTCGTACTCACCCGGCTGTGCCTGCAATCCACCTCAATCGTTTCTACACCCTCAACTCCTCGGCTATGTTCTCTGTCACCATATAGTTCCCGTAAGGCCTCCAAAAATATCCGCAATCGTCACCATCTCCCATACCTATCTATAATACTCGATGTCATCTATCACGGCACAGGATTTCACTTCTTGTTCTCGTCTGACCCATCGTTTGAATCCCAACCTTTGCACTCCTGCGCTCTCCCGACTCAATGGGTCGGCTTTATTGACGCACACAAACAATATGCTCATAGTCCCAACAATGTAATAAGTATGAACAATCCAAGTTGTCGTCCGTGTTTTCGCTTTGCACCCATAAACCCCTATATAACTCTGCGAGATATGCGGTGCCCATGCAAAAGTCACGATCATTTCTATCATTTCCCAAATAACACTCATCAATGCTTTGGGAAATCTTCCACCTTCCACCCTCGGTAATGCATAATACCCCACCGCTATCATTAATAACACGGCCAACCTTGTCTCCTCAGGGTGTGTTGCATACATTGTACCATACGTAAATGTTAAACCTCGCTGTGTCAAATCTCGTGCAGCTGAACCAAATACTGCTGTTATCGCTGCCCGCCCCATGCTAGGCAACACCTGATACACTATTTTTCCTATCATTGGGAGTCTCAAAATATGGAACACATCTTCCAAAGTCACTGTCATCTCCCCTGTTGGCAGATAGAAGGTATTCTTTTCTAGATTCCATCTCTCAATCAATGCCTACAACATAGCATGGTTACGTGTGATTCTTGAATAATAGCGGATTCCACTTAACCCCAAATGATTTATCAATGCCCATTCAGCTGGTGTTACATCCGCTCGGATTCGTGACAACAACGCTGGTACCGTATCATTCATCCTTAACCCTGCTTCCGCCTGCATACATCAAAACGACACATAATTATTCAATAAAACAAATCTCCACGGGTTTTTTCTCAAAATTCTGGAAACTCCTACAGTAACCGATATCGGTTATAGATAACCGGTATACCGGTTTGCTAACCGATACCGGTTATCTCTAAACGATACCGGTCACTGTCAAAAATGTACCTACCCTGCTTAAAACATACACCTACGATAATTATTTTTCCCGTTTACTCCTATTTATACCTAAAAACATACGTGACCACCCTATTTACCTACCCCATAGCACTCACCCCATCCCCAACCCTTGCCTATCACCTTTTCTTTCTCATCTTTACCCACTTACACTTCTCTCATCCTATTCACAAAACATGCAAGAATCAAATTACAACCAAACAGTTTACCTCTCGGGATGCAGCAGCTTGGGGCGGAACATGTCTTCCCCCTCGTCCTTGCCTGCTGGATGCTTCTCCTCGTTCAGCCATGTTCACCACCCTCTTCAAATATAACTTGTCTTTCTACCTTCTGAATCTCAGCCCACACTCACTTCACCTATCTCTTTCCTCCTTATCACTCAAATTCTTTCATGCAATTACCTGTCAATCGTTAAACAATACGCATTCACATATTTAACTTGTTACATGCATCTAAAAATAAGAATGCTAAAAATAAGAACTTAAGTTGCCAACCAAGCAATTCTATTTTTAGGAAAATAATTCTGAATAACCGATATCGGTTACATAACCGCTATCGGTCATCTAGCTACCAACATCGGTTACATAACCGATATCAGTCATGTGTCCCCTTTTTTCTTAAACCTAAGCCGTTTCTTCATTTTTGTAAATTTTTGTGGCGCCCATCCCTTTTTCCCGCATAAACAACACCATTATCTTGTTATCTCCGTTTTGAGTTCACAACAAAACAATTAGATAACCCCTACGAAATTTTTGAAGTTGATTTTGCATTATGGCCTCTTTTAAGAGCAATTCAGGTTTTCGGACCTCCGGCGCATCTGAACATGACCTATTCAAAACATGCCTTGTGTCACCTATTTTCCGATACACAAACCCGCTTCTTTAAGAGCAATTCAGGTTTTCAACCTCCGGCACATCGAACATGACCTATTCAAAACATGCCTTGTGTCACCTATTTTCCGATACCCGAAACCCGCTTCTTTAAGAGCAATTCAGGTTTTGGACCTCCGACGCATCGGAACATGAGCTATTCAAAACATGCCTTGTGTCACCTGTTTTCCGATACCCGAAACCCGCTTCTTTAAGAGAAATTGGGTTTTCGGACCTCCGGCGCATCGGAACATGACCTATTCAAAACATGTTTTGTGTCACTTGTTCCCGATACCCGAAGTCTGATTTAGTCCTTTGTATCGGGTTTTCGGAGCTGTGAAGCATCTAAACATCTCATGCTTTATGTCTCGTGTTTCCCGAAACCCGAAACCCGAATTGCACTAAGCCCCCTTGTGTCGGGTTTTCGGACCTCTCTAACATGCTGACATGGCATTCATGCTGAGTTGTCGGTGAGTTGGCACGTGCCGAGCTGAAGTGTATTAATTACAATTTTTCTTATAAATACGCCGATTTCCACGTCATTTTTACCGGACGTATTTTTAACTCGTGGATTTTTCGTACATGCTCTTTCAACCTCGAAACCCGAAAGCTCGGCTGTGCCCGTTTGAATCGCCATTTTTCGATCTTCCCTTTCTCTGGTTGAAGGTATTTCTCTCTCCACTCTTTGTTCCTAGTTTTTATGGATTGATTGCGCGTGAATTCTTCCCATTTTCTTGCTGGGTTTTGAAAGATTTTTATTCTTCTTCTTTCTGGAGTTGTTTTGAAAAAAGGGGTTTAGGTTTTAGGGTCTATCTCTTCTAAATTACCACTTGGTGCTATTTCCTCAAAGTTTTATTATGTGCCTGGTACATGAATGGTTAAAAGGAGATTGCATGTTTGAAATTCAACGAAAAACCCTGTTTTTCTCTTCTCGGGTTTTGAAGGCTGTTGTGCAGTGTCGAAGACCCGAAGTATATTGAAGGCTTGGCGTGCCGGACTTTCCAGAGTTCCCGGCATCAACACAAGTGTCGGGCTTTCTTCCATTTCCGACATCATCGGCAGTGTCGGGCTTTCCCAAAGTTCGACATTCTCAGACATCGGGTTTTTAGGATTTTCCGACATCATCTTCACCAGTGTCGGAATCTTCCATTTTTCCGGCATATCCAGCAGGTCGAGATTCTCACAGTGAGAAACATCTCCTAAGCTTCGAAGCTTTCTTCCTTCGACATCCTTCATGTCGGACCCTTGTCCATCTCAGGAAAAGACCGAGAAGTCAGGTAGAATGAAATACAAGTTTAAAAAGCTGGAATCTCCATCGTATATTGATTGCAACTACGACATCTGAGACACTAAACTCGGAAATATAGACATTGAAGATTTCTAGAGTAGGGTGAAGAGTTCCTCCCAAACTCCATGGATGAAAACTATAGCCGATAGTGGCTTGCCTCTCGCAGCGGGTTTTCCCATGTCCACTCAGTGTCCAGAATTCATCTTGGCTTGTGCATCCAGTTATGACTCGGCGTCTCGTTCTGTGAGAAGTCAATCAGGTGAAGTAGTGATCAAATTGGATGGAGGTTACTTTGATGATCTCCTAAAACTGCCCAATTTTGACGAGTATGGAGAGTTGGACATCAAGTCAGCTCAGAAAGCCTGGGACAACGATCAGGAAGACTGCATCAAACATGTGAACAAGAAGTTCCTGATCAAGGCCAAACCAACTGTCTCTAGATTTCCAAGGATTATCCCCAGGAGTGATTTCATCCAAGAAATCAATGACATCATCACCCTGCTGAGTCGGGTTTTTGGTTTGCCCGAATCGAATGTATTTCAAGGATGGATGTATCAATTTATGATCACCATCAAGAAGAATCAGCAGGGGATCGACTGGGGTACTCTCATCAGCAATGAGATTGATTCCCAAATGACAACGGTCTTGTCAACTGGGAAATTTTATATGTCTTCATATGTCACATACGCAGCAGTCGGGATGAGGAACTATCCCAGGCTGGATACTAAGGGAAGCAGAATGGTGAACCAGGTGTATCAATACTTCCCTCAATTGACAAAGAAGGGGTCCAAAGACCATTTCAGGAGGGTGAATGATGCCTTCTTCTATGAAAATATCTGCAGGATAAACCCTGAGCTGAGGAAGACAAGAGTCTCAGATGAGGCTTGGGCTGAAGTTTCTAAATGGGGATGTATCTTCTTACAATTCAAGAAGTTTACATATCTTTGGGTGGTCATGTACTCGGGAGATCCTTTTCACCTGCCCCGATATCTAGGGGATAGACTGATATTGATGGAGTTGGTTAGGCAGCTGTTGGATTTCCATAAATTCCAACAAAGCAAACATAAGGCTGCTGTATCCTTCCCAATTTCTATTGGGAGATATACGTGCTCAACAAAGAGTGAAAGCCAAAAATGTTGTCCATGAACTTCAGGACAAATTGAAGAAGCATATGAAGCCTCGAGACGGTTTTGATATCCGAGGAGTGCTCAGAGCATATGGAACCCAGCATCTGCACAGGCCAAACATAGAGGATATTTGGGTGGATCTGTGTAATGAGGTTGTTGTTCGCAGAAAGGATAATAGCAGATTGACTATTGCTGAGATTCAAACACTGGAGCTTGCTGATTTACCAGAAGGTATGGGTGACAATGAAAGTGTTTTGGATCTTTCCTATGATGGACTAAAGGAGGATCAATATGTTTTCCCACCTATTGATTGGTCAGCCAGCGAAAAAGCCTCTATTACAGATAGGTCGGCTCTAATCCTTGCTCGCACCAAAGCATGGCTCTCCTCTTGGGGAATGAATTTTAAAGATGATAAGTTTTCAAAGTTGGCTGCTTCAGAGGCGGGGCCCTCCAAAAAGGAAAAGGATAGAAAATCTTCTAGGGAGCCTATAAAGGTCAAGATTGTCAAAAAGAGGAAAGAAAGAGAAATCTCTTCAATTGTTTCTCCAGTAGAAACGGTGAATGTGCCAGAATCACCAACACCACCAGAAATAGGAGAAATTAATTTGGAAGGAGAAGGAAGTCAGCCTCTGGTTTCACCATTTGCTGATTGCTCAACTGAAGAGACCTTATCTCTTGCATCCAAGGCTTTGGAGTCTGGATCTGTGCCTCTTTCCTCACAACCACTCCTACCTCCTTATTCTCCATCAACTTCTTCAGTAATGGCCAGTATTTTCTCTGGACTTTCACCCCTCTCTTGGTACCCAAGTGATCACCAACACGCCCCCTCCTGTGCCTCTTTTTATTGGATCTACTACCACGTTGGTAACTATTCCTCCTCCACTAGTAGAATCTTCTCCCGAGGGTATGATACTAGCTTTTGCAACCATGGCAACTCCTCTCGATATGCCGCAATGGCTACTCGAGAAAACTCGAGGAAGAGGAAGGTTATTGTGCCCCTACCAGCCTTTGATTTCAGCTCACTCAAGGCTCCTACTATGAAATCAACCAAGAAACCTAAAATAGTTTCAAGGGTTTTGGTGGATGCTTCAGGAGATAAGTTCACGAGAGATTGCCACTCACTTGGGCCGACAAAACTAGAGAGGATATAATAGCCTCTGATTATCAGGTAACCAGGGTGGCTCTAGGGAAAGTGACAGCAGAAGGGGTATAACAAGATGCACGGGATGCCACAAATGTGTTGTGTCAAAAGTTAAAAGAAACAAAAGACAGCAGAGATGAACTTAAGAGAAAAGTGGAGCAATTGACAGAGGTTTTGCTTAAACTCTCAAAACCCCTTGAATCCATACCACCTTCTTCTGTCTCTGTCGGATTCGATTTCTCATCGGTGCCTACAATTGAAAAAATTGCTAAAAAAGGAAGGGTGGTTGATGAATGGATCCAAAGGTTGCTCCAACAGGGGAAGGAAGTAATTCAAGACGTGGTGAAAGTTCATCAGTCTTTAGGGGACATTCAGAAGGAGGGAGAGAAGATGGATGATGAATTCTCTCAGGAGATTGGACATCTTGATTTGACTTTTGAAGCTCTCCATGTATTAAAGCAAATACCAGCACATCTCTTGGTAGAAGAAGGTATTCTCCCACATACAGATAAGCATTTCCAGCTGACCAAGGCCATCAGGTTCAGAATAAAGATTCTCAATGAAGCCTGCAGCAAGTTGAGAGAATCAAGGGATAAATTGATTGATGGGAAAAGTGATCTAGAAGAAGAATTGCTGAAGATTTGTCCAAAGGTGTCAGTTGGGAACTCAGGTATCCTATCAGCAGATGATCTCTTCAACCAAATCCAAGAGTCTGTTCAGCATGAACCAATAAGTGGATTTGGCCTTGAGATCATTGATCGGTTGGTAAGGGTTGAACATTCTTTGGAGGCCTTAAGAAAGCTCAGCAAAGGATTGAAAAAGCTTCCCGGCAATGCCAGCGATATTCATGAGACTGCTGAAATTTGGAATGATCATTCCACTGCGCCTGATGAGAACGAAATGCAAGGCATAATTCGGAAGTTCCAGGAATTTCAGAGCAAACAGTCTCAGCTGGAGGAAGAAAAAGAGGAAGGAGCAAAGGATGATGATTCAGATTGAGTCCCAACGTTTCATGTCATTTCAATCTTGAAATTGACATGTCTTTTTCATTTCTGTTTCGTCACATTTTTGAATCATATTTTGACTTGATCTCCTGCGTGAGAATCAAGCAAAACAGAACTCTTGTTAAAATGCTATTTTTTAGGATCTGCCCTATTTTATCTCTACTTCTTTTATTATAAATAAGGGATGCTTATGCATTCCAAAGGGTCGAGATTTTTTGGAATATTTGGGGGCTATTGGAAAGAAGAAAAACTTTGTGTTTTCATTCAATCATTTTGAAGAATAGGAGTTGATATTATTTTACAGACTTTGTGTTGTGGAATATATCTTACTTAAGACAGTGTTCTTATGTTCATGATCTTAAGCTATTCTTTGCATAGCATCTTAGTGTTTCTGATTATTTCGGACATTATATTTGTGATCTAAAACTCATATGATTATTTCGTGCTCTGTGTTTACTCGAAAGAAAATACGTTTCTCTCATTTCCTTTCTATTGTGCTTCTTTCATTGTAACAATTTCTAACCCAGTTCATTTACGAAAGAAATATCCTTGAATCGTGTGAATGTGGATTTTGGGATTCCATCCCACCCCCAATGGTTAGATTAGTGTGAATACTGTATATATCGTTTTTACTGTGTTTTAGATTAGTAATAAGCAGGCAGCCTCACCTGTCTTTGAGGAGGGATTTAATCTCATATACTGTGGTTGAACCTCATATTTTGGTTTGACAAAATATCCAACCAACATATCTATAATTTTTCATCTATATCTCATCACAATTTCATCAATATCATCTATCTATATTACAAAAGCAAACAAGCCATCAACAAACAATATCAAAAACCATCAATCTATACACCATTTTGATCCAACTCAGCAGCTACATACATTCAATTTCACAAACCAGCGACAAAACACATACAACATTTCATAACACAACATGTCAATTAAACTCATCATCTATATATACATACATCCCATCAACAAAAGACATCAACACCATCAATATATAAACCATGTGGATCAAACTCATCATACATTAAATATCACAAACCATCGACAAAACACTTAAAACATTTTAAACACAGCATGTGGGTCAAAATCATCATATCTATATATCAAAAGTTTCAAATATACAATGTGCCTGCGCATAGGCCTCTATGATCTCATAATAATACAAAGCCGGCACGCAGGGGCGCAATAACTGTCAATAATCTCGACTCGGCTCACAGGCCGGTCTCTCCTATCAAAAATATACTCGGCTCGCAGACCGGTATCACCTATACAACTTTGTACTTGGCTCGCAGCCAAGTATATACAATAAATGAATGAATACATCATATGTAGGCACGCAGGCCTCTATAAACATAACCGGTTCATAGACCGGTGCCCATATCCACTGTACAAACACAAACTATCTCCTCTGCAGGGATCCCTCAGCTCTCCCCACCGCCCTCCGCCTGTCTCCCTGCTGGTCCCTGTGCTGCCTCTCGCCTCCTCCCTGTAACGGACCCACCGGCTGTGGCTGCACCCCCTGGGATCTCTGGCTATGTGATGTCTCAGCTCTGTGTGCCGCATATGGCTGATAGTCAGCCCCGGTACCATCAAGAACATCTTGATAATACCGGGCCTCCGCTCTCGCCTCCATATAGCGGGCCCATGCTAACATCATCAGCTGCTTTAGGCTGGTCCCCCACTCCTAATAATAGTGCCCCCTGTGCCGGTGCCTGTGGCTGTATGGGTGCTGTCTTTGGTGCCATTTGGTGGTGCCACTAGTGGTGCTCGTGGTGGGGCTGTGGTGCATTTGTACTGCTGGGCTAAGGCTGACCACTGTAAGACACCTATTCGTGCTCAGTGCAGCAGTTAAGCTACCCTGTAATAACTATACCTGGCCCCTGAGCTGGTCCCTCTCTGCTCTAACAAATGCTAAGTCTGGGCTGTGTGGGGTACATGCTCTCTCGCGGCTCTCTCCCGCCCACCATACCAAAATGCTCTGTGCAGGCGGCGACATCGTCTACAGGTATCATCTCTGCTGGTCTCTCGGCTACCCAATCTGGGTCCATAGGCTGTGGTGCAGGCAGTGGAGCCTCTACATCATCCCTCCAGTACTGAGGGAAGGGAGGTGGCTCATCCTGTCGTAGCCCTAACTGTCATCGTACCCTCTCCAGGGGTATCCGCTCATACTCTCCTGGCCTCCGTCCCGCTATCCAGAATGTATACTGGATCCACCGCAACTGTGATCGGGCTCCTCTCAGGGTGATGACCTCCGTAAGGCCTCCATACAATATCCAGGGTAGTCACGCCCTCTAATACATGCCGGTAATACGCTACATCCCATCCGTGAGAACTATTCGTGGCTGGCCCATGACCCCCAACCACCTCTGAAAGCCATATCTATAAATCACCTGTGGCCCTGGCTGCTGGGGTAGCCCTACTGGTCAAATGCATATGATATGCTCATATGCCCAGAAGTGTAACAAAAACGTAGAGCAAATCCCGAATCGCCTCATCCAGCGGTAGCCCCATAGCTCTCGGTATAACTGCACCAGGTATACTGGTGCCCAAGCATAACATGTATGCTCCTCGACCATCTCGTGTAATACCCCCATCAGCCCGTGGAAAGCGGCCTCCCTCTGAGTCCGGGAGGGTGAAGCATGTAATGCCGATCATCATCAACATGGCAAGCCGTGTCTCATGTCGGTGGGCACGATACATATCCCCATAGGCGATGCTCACGCTGTGATAAGTCAATAGCGCACCACATCCCTGAATACCTATAGGATGCTGTCCATGGCTGTCTCTGCATCCACCTGGAAGACTACCTCTCCATCGATCGGTAATCTAAGGATGCGATACACATCCTCCAATGTAATGGTCATCTCTCCAGTCGGGAGATGGAACACATTGGTCACCGGATCCCATCTCTCGATGAGGGCGACCATAAGACTATGATCCCTCTCTATCACCCTATAACGCTGGACTCCGCCGAGTCCCACCTCGCGCATGATGGCCCACTGCTGCTGCGGACACGTGTGGCCGCATCCGTCTCAACAACGGGGGCATCCTATCCCGCATCGTCAGCTGCTGACGTGCCTGCAAAACCAACTCACTTCATTAGACCTACCCTTTCAAACAACAACTCCTTTAACCTTCTATACCCCCTTTTACCCACCCGACCACACAACCGCCCCATTTTTCCCCCCCAACCTACTAATCACCCTTCCTCTCCACCTCTACCCCTTCCCTCTTCAACCCCAACAATAAACACAAAACCCCAACCATTAATACCAACACTACCAAAACAACCCAAACACTACCAACACACCCAAACAACAACCCAAACACTACCAAAACACCTACACAACAACCCAAACACTACCAACACACCCAAACAACAACCCAAACACTACCAAAACACCCACACAACGCAACCCCAACAATGACCACACATTCAAAACAACAACCAAACCCAACCAACCAAATAAATAATCCACAGCTCTGACGGACTGCACTGGTCACCCATGACCGCCACCGGTCCCCTCTCCACCGACGCCGGTCGATGTACGACCGACACCGGTCACCCACAAACCCACCCTGCCCCCGAAACTTCTTGACCGATGCCGGTCGCTTAGTGACCGGCATCGGTCACTGAAAAATTACCGAGCCAAACCCGTGCGCCCCCAAATCCATTTTTCCCCTATTTATCCCTATTTACCCACCCAAACACCCTAAAAATCTACCCACCCTGCCGCCTTGCCCTATTTAACTCATCTATCCTCTTCATTTTTCAAATAACTTCAATTTATTCATTATTTTACCAAAACATGGATTCCTACCCAAACCCCCAAAAATAGCTTAACAACATCAAATTCACACAATGAGAGGTTTTGAACCTACCGGTACGAAGACACGTCATCGTGGTGGGATGGGTGGTGGTGGTCCAGCTGGTCCAGGCACCTCCAACTCCTCCTAGCTATGCCATGGCTCTAACTCTCCTCTCTGGGTCCTCCACCAATCAAATTATGCCTCCTCCTTGCTAGGGCCTACCAATCACTCACTTCTCTACTCAAATAGTGCCACCTCAGCCAACAAACTCAATAATCTCACCACAACAGCTCAGACAACTAAAATTGGTTTTTAAATTGACAATATGACAATGACAGGCCGTATTTTTCTTTTTATAGGTTTTTCAACCTATAACCGATATCGGTTCTATTATGCCCTAAAGAACCCGTATCGGTCACCTAACCGATATCGGTCATAGATAATCGATATCGGTTTTATCCCACCTCTTCTACAATTTCTGACCTTTCATCCTTTCTCACAACATCACCTATATCCACCTTGGCTGAAAACCCTTTGTTAACTTCATTGGCCCGACCCAAGGCCACACCCAACCATTTGGCCCAACCCAAGGCCACACCCAACCATTTGGCCCGACCCAAGGCCGCAACCATCCATTTATCCCGACCCAAGGCCGTAACCATCCATTTGTCCCGACCCAAGGCCACACTCCAACCATTTGGCCCGACCCAAGGCCGTAACCAACCATCGGCCTCGACTCCAAGGCCGCACCAACCATTTGGCCCAACCCAAGGCCGCACCCAACCATTTGGCCTCGACCCAAGGCCGCACCAATTAAATACCTCACCCAACATCAACACAATACAATTTTATCCACCCATCATGTAGCTTTTTGTTCAATCGAGCTCACCTGTTCGTGTTTTAGCATGATTAGGGTCCTTGACTTGATCAGTCGACCAACTTTGCCTAGACCAAGACCGTGACGTTTATCTCAACCAAACCAACCATTTGGTACTGCCGAACATGCCTAAACATTCCTGTACCTTACCCGTTATATCCCCTGGAGCTACTTCCTATGCCTTGGATACTAGGATTATATCACCCTTGTTTGGATAAACTATCGACCTTTGCCTATGAATTGCTTGTTTGCTCTTCAAATCATGTACCCTGGTCGCACTACTGCATTTCAACGTGCGTCTGCTTCCTTGGACCTACCCCACCATCTTACCATCATCTCAACACCATTTCCCTTTATCAACCCTATCCCTGATTTCACGCTACCTCAATCTGTGATAGATTTGAGGGGGATTACCTATACCCTTAACAGGGGTAACCACTTCTTATTATTGTCCATGCAGCTTTAACAAAGACAAGCTACACGACAACAAGGGGCTAATGTAGACACCAAATTTGTGTCTTACGACCCCCTGTGCCCCGCATCTCATTTCGCAACCTAACCTCATCACCTAAACCTTACACAATTATTTATTAATTACCTTATAATTAATAAATCCACATCGCCATACCTGCCACCTCATTTTGCCACCTCATCATGACCTAGTCTTAACCCTAAATTAACCTAATTAAGACCTATAACTTGGTCCACATCCACACCCATGACTAATTACTCCTCATCCGCACCTAAAAACAACCTCATAATGACTTGACCAAGCCCGCAACTAATCCCTCGGGAGAAAAAGAGGAAAAGCTGGCTATTTTACTAAAAATAGCCCGCTTTGACCTGACCGATACCGGTTCCTACTCGACCGCCATCGGTTACGTAACCGCCATCGGTTCCCTATAAATGACCACTCCCAACCAAAAATAAGGGTGGGATTTTTAGGGGATCCGAAGGAGAAATCATTGGAAGAATCCAAAATTTACTTGGCTGAACAGAGACAAGTGAAAGAAAAGGAAGAAGAGTTTGCAGAGAAGGACATCAAGCCCAAAAACTGCAACTGAGTAACCAGAGCCTTGTGACACTCATCGGAGTATCAGGAGAGGAGATAGCTCATCTTGGGTTGTCAGATCATCCTACTTGAGCCCTGTCTTCATCATCACAGTCCCAGAACCTGCATTTTCCATCAATAACTAGTAAGTCTTATACGTTCTTTTAATAACATTTCTTGAATTTCTGAACCACTGCCATCATAAGTCTATTCCTAGATCTACTACCCAGCAACACACTACATCTAACTGTCATTCCTCCACCCTTACATTACCCCAAGAACACCCCCCGTATTCTCTGAGTCCTTCTCATCACCCCATTACCTAACCCCACTCATTTATCAGCCTTATAAAACAACACAACTACCTTACAACCAGCCTTCACCAAAAGCCCCTAAAACATTGCCCCTACCGATATTGGTTAGAGCCAACCGGTACCGGTTATAGTGACCGGCATCGGTCACCTTGATTCTAAACCAAGACCAGCCCTTTCTCTATTGTTCTAATAAGGTAAAAAATTGTAATTGACAATAGCTTATTTGTTAGAATTTGTGTTAATTCATATTAGCGGGAGTGACTACCTTCGAAAGGAAGTTTTATATTTTCTGGCCCAAGGCGGTTCCCTCATTTATTGTCTAATCAAAATCTGGTGGTCTTGTATTCTTATTTGCAGTAGTCCTTCCCAGGACAAAAGGAGTTCTTCGTAGTCGATCTGATATTTTTCTACGGTACCGCACACCCTCTCGACATTCAATGGTATTCCTCCTAACCCTAACCTTATCTGTTTCTTAAAGGAATGAAAGGATAGAAGCAACTCTATCCCCAAAAGTTGAAACATTCCATGTGAAGCAGGATGGTGGTTCTAGTATTAACACCATTTCCTCCCATGTGTACAACCAAATGCACATCCCTACCAATTACATGCATAATAACCCACTTATGCTGCATTCATTTAAAAATATCACAACTTCAACCCTCAAAGACCATCATTCTCCACATCATCTGTGTAGGCCCCTATACCATTCCCGAGTTATTCTGTCTTAGATGGGGAATTCTAGGACAACATGTTCCTTGACCGACCTTGGATCCACACCATGGGTTGTGTTCCTTCAACCTTACACCATTTTTTAAAATTTGAACATGATGTAGACACCAAAATTGGGTCACATTCCCTTGGCCTCCTATCAAATAACCAGCTCAAACATACTCACCTAACCATGGCCCCTTCCACCCCACATCACTATTAATTAAATTAAATTAATATATATCCTCACAATATTTATTATCTAATTATCTTAATTTATACCCCACCACCTCACCTAGACACCTCACCTAGCCACCTCACCCTAGACCTATTTTTGGCATGTTTCCATAATTAACTAAGACTTGATCTTACTTTCCTTAATGAGATAAGATTTGGTCTAACCCTAAAAGCACATGCCTAATATTTCTCTAACCACATTCTCACTCATTAGAAGGGAAGCTTCCATTATGATCCACGGGAATAAAACCAATCTAGCCCAATAAATCAAGGGGATATGCCATTTTTAGTAAACCTAGGGAATCTTGCCTTAACTAACATCACCACCCCTAAACCAACGTTGGTCATCATTTATTCACCTTAGCAACCTTGTTTTTCGGTTGGCACATTATGAGAGAAAGAGGACGAGAAGAGAGCTACATGCAAGTAAAAACTAGTCTTTTCACGCACCCAAACATCCATAGCCAACATCAGGACAGATCCAGAAGCATTTTGCACTCACGGTAACATTTTGGGAAGCATCACTATTACACCAAGCTCCATTCCACCAACTAATCATCACCATCACCCAACCATTGGACCTATAACATTGGTAAGTGTTTTTATCATTAATCATTTCCATTCTTATTCTGCTCATAGAGTTGTTATCATTTATGTTATCATTCTTCCTTTAACATTCCCATTCCTCCATAGCCTTCTTTCTGGAAAACTCAAAAACCTCACCCACCCTTTTATCAAATCACCTATCCTATCCCTTCCACCTCTCTGAGTGTTCTCATCATTTCCATGAGACCTCACCATCCCCTTATTTAGCTCCATCTAACCTCACCCTAACTCTACAATAAGGTCTTCATTGAGCTATCACACCCTATCTGTCCGACTACTGGTTACCCATAACTATCGTCAGTCTCCCTTAAACTGTCACTGGTTATACCCAATTGACATTAGTCTCTGTGTTTCATACCCTGTGCCAATAAAAAAACAAAACAACCTTTTACCAAATAACCTAAACAACCGAGAACTCCTGACTGACAGGGTTCTAGTACCCTAACACCTACCAACCCTTTAGATCTGACTATATCCTAGCATGTTATATTAGATTTTCTTATTGTGATTAAATGAGATACCTAAATCATATCAAATACAGTATGAAATTTCTTATTTCTTACAATGATTTGTTTTAAACAGTGGATTGACAACCATCTAGGGAGTATCACACTTCCCGGATGTAGCACACGCTAGGTAGTCCACTGTCATATATTATTTAAGTATTCTTTTATGGGTTTGTTTTATATTTCAGGCAGTTCCTCCCAGCCAAAAGGAAGCTCTCAAAATTGGCATTGGATCGAGAAGTCAGAACGTGCACAATAACCATCAACCAATCAACAGTAACAGGTATTCCTCCTTAGCCTTACCCTTATATGTTTCGTCTTAATAAAGTAAAGAAAATGGTGAAACATTTTGGCATGCCTATTGGGACTCATTAGGGGTTCTATTGCATTTTCTTCATTTCTAGGTGAAATTTGTGTGTTTTTTTCCCTTTAAAAGGCTTACATAGTAATTTTCTTCCCAGTAATCCTCTCTTCTTTATAACTACTCTAAAATAAACATATCTCTAGGTGCATTTAAAAAAATCATTCTTCTTTCTTGCTTTCTACATTTATTGAAAGAGCATACCCTCTCCTATTCATCATTTTCTTCATCAAATGTAATCTTTTCGATTTGGGATTAAAATTGGTTACATTACATTATGGTTAGCTACATTTAGCTCACATTAAAATGAGGGAAACCTATATGCTTTGGAATTCATGCCCACTGATGGTTGACACAAGAATTGTAGAAAGAACATTCTCTCTCTCTCTCTCTCTGTCTTACCAAACTACACAAAATTTAAATATACACATCTTTCTTAAATAACTTACTCAGGGAACACTTGTCCGCGATCACACAATCAGATTGGTAGGTACTCCCCAATTCGTTACCTTTGTTGAGTCATTATCTCGAGAGGATGGCTTGACCCCACAATAACATAACCTAAAACCTCTCCTTTTATATATCCTCATTTGTAGGAAGCCTTCCTCACAAAAAACTCTATTCTAAATTCATGAGTCAGTCTTCTAAATAGCATAAGATCAACACATTAAAAATCACTTGTTAGGTATATGTTTTTAGTGTTTGATTGACGTGTGTTTTGAGGTGTGAGGATACGCTTCTCCATTTTTCCATTTTGTTGCCTTGCACACTCCACAATCACAGTTGGAGTATTCTGACTTCTTCGAGTGTGTCAGGACTTCATTGCATCATCTCCAAACTTCTGGGTTGATTATTTATCTCACTAAAATTCACAACAATCCATTTTTCTACATTTTCCAATTTTCACAATAACTGACATCGGTTACCTCTAACTCGACATCGGTTTTGATTAAGCGTCATCGGTTTTATGTTCTTTTGGTTTAAATTGCGAAAGAACCCTTATTGTATTTTCTTCATTTTCATAGTTCTGTGAGTCTCTTTACCCTCTAGGATTTGATAAAAATCATCATACAACTTGTTCATCTAACTATCAACAGTATTTTCTCCATCTTGTAAAATTGTCCTTGTCTCACGATGGCGCGTCGATTACCCCTGAACTAGTATTGGTCACCCTTAACCATTGTCGGTTACCCTGTGTTGAATCTCAATTGATACATTGCCCAAATTCACCTATAAAGACTTGTTTTATTCATTCCTTCTACTCTCTATGTCATCTACAGGATACAACATCACCTGATATACATTCATTCACATGGTGTTAACTCGTAATCAAGCTAACACTCTTATATTTCATGCAAGTTTTAACCACTCCCACCTATTCCTTCACCACCCTCTGCCTTGTCACCCATGGATCCAACCTTACCTACCACCATTTCCATAGACAATGAAGAATTTGCATGACCCCTTGATCATAATCCCATGGCCTTATAGTTCTAATTTTCCCACTCTTCCACCCGGGACTCGTTAGGTCAGTTGATATATGAAATTATTGTATCCATCTCTCCTGCCCTTATTCCCACATTTGAATCAACCCCTACTAAAGTGACATTATCTTTACCTACCTTATCCCGGTAGTGTCACAACTTGGTCACATACCCACTATGACCGTTGTAACATCCTCAATTTATACCTTAGAACAAGTGAATTTTTTTTTTTTTTTTTGATAATTACATCCTGGTTCTAAATACATAATTTAGAACTCACAAATCAAATAACAATTCTTATAGTAGATAACCATATGCAGCTGTAATGACTCGGAGTACCTCCGATCTATTCATTCCATGACTCGGTAATCTACCGATCTATTCATGAGTAATAAGAGTTGGCGTTATTATTTAACACTTCACTCCTGTGGTTCTCTTCCCTATTCTGGGATTCAGAATGCTCTGTCCAAGGAACCTAACTGAATAATTGTTACCATTATTCATCGGCATCTCATCCCTTAGACTAGGTGAATTAGGACAACGCAATCAGCAGCTTGCGATACTTTGGCCAAATATTTGAAACATACTGTTTATGTCTCGTATTCCTTAACGACATACTCGTCAATCTGGAATATGCCCTTCACCCCATTCTTATGTTATATAGAATGTCTTACACTGACTACTGTCAGTCCTTCCTATCACAACTTAATCACTCGGAGAAAGATTAACAAGGTGATAATGTTATATGGATGCCCACGAGGGTTAGGGATACGATGACATACTGGTTTAACCCTGCAGTTAAACCAGTGTGTCATGATACCCCGAATCTCCTAGGCAGCCTTATAACATGACCACATTCCTAATCGGTCCCAGAGTAACTCGTTCAAAAACAAAGTGTAAATCTTAGCGATCAATGCAAAGGGTGTCGTCAAAAGTCACCTGCATTGTTGTAACTTCGAGAAGATCCTAATCTTCTCGGAGGTACAACCCTGCAGTTGACTTGTGCCATCAACCTTTAAATCCGCCTCGAAAAGATCTACTTAATAATATGCGTTACGCACGTTAAGTTTAAATTACTTAAAGACTTTTCCCCTAGGGTTAGTCTTTCCCGATCCCTGGATTCTTCATCTTAAGATGACCTTCCTCAATAAAACCCATTGCATAGTGGAGATATTAAGGCTAAGGTCTCATCAAGGAGTTTTAGAATATACATGATTCTAAAACAACAGAATTGGACAATATCTCATAACCTTCACATGAGATTGCCATCCGAACCCCATTAGATTTATATCAGTTCTCTTAACTGAATTTATATCATACTTATTAGCATCAAGATATAAATGATTAAGAATCCAATTTAATGTTGTCCTGTCATGCTCAGGACTAGGGATTAGTAATTTAATTCAGCTTGATTAGTGTTCTGCTTAGGTTCATTTTAACCCTATCTTTTAAAAAGACAATGATTTAAATTTCAATTTTGCTTCGATAGATCAAATTAGAACTACTAATCACTCATAAGAATTCAATCACATTTCCTTATAAGCTTTCATTGACAATCACAAAAGCATCCAAATTACACAAGGATAACATTGCCACTCCGATATATAAACCGAAGAAGGTCAACTATCAGAATTAAGAATACAACACATAAGTAACAAATACTTATTTCCATTCCTCTCAGATCTATACATTTTATACATTCAACATACTTGATACAATGCTCAATGGAAAAGGAACATCTTTCCACATTTAGTACATTTAGAAAAATCAAGCTGAAATTTATTATAAATCAAAATTAAACAATCGATCATCTGTCAGATCTGCATGCTTTACCACTTACGGCAACCATCTGCAAAAATAGTCAACATGAGTCAGTTCGATGAACTAAGCATGATAAGCACTAACTTTTAAAACAATTGCAATCCATCAATTGTTTTCATTAAACACCCTGTTTAAATGAGATCAATTATCCAAACAAGTAAACATATTCAGACTATGCCCTTGTAATACAAAAATGACTACAAACGTGTAACTCTATCATCATTACGAATAGTCCTAAACATTTCTCAAATATTTCAACAAATATTAGGAATCAAAGAACAAAATTATCCAAACAATTATCTTGAATCCAAGATCAACAACATTGACGATCATTACTTTCATCAAGAAATGGAATATCATAGCAAATCGTGATTCCACTAATAAGATACAAGAACAATTCCAACTATTAGACAGATACCAACAAGTATTAAAATAATAGAAGAGAAAGAAACAAATCATTCACACTTCCCTTCACACAAGTTCACTACTGTACCGTCTCCACCTATGGGAAGCATTCATCCAGTATGTATACGAACAAGTCTGACAAACCACAAGAAGAATCACTGTCTTAATAAAAATCAAACACAACAAAAACTCCCGTACAGTGGCTAACACGTCAATAGTGCAGACTATCAACCAAACAGACTCTACAAGAAGCGTTAAACAACATGAAAATCACCACATTGCCTGTCGAGGTGCAGTCGATGGCTTTTAGATCAGTCCAGCTCAAGGCAGGATAGTTATGCAACAGAAGACAAACACGCTTACAATCCCATATATCAACCTATAGCCCAATGCTAGTCCCTTTTATACACAGCAAGGCTTTTCGACCCAAGTTCGAAATCAAAGAACCTCTAGTATATCACGATCAACAACAGACTTCATTGCATTAAGCAATTTGATGTTTCCTTAAGACTATGCCAAGACAATCACACAAAATTTCCGAAACATACTCAGTCTCAATCGGACTGGAATAAACGGAAAGGAATATAGCATATCTATTCTCACCTGGGCGCATTCAAGTTTAAAGTATGGTATCCGCGACTCACTTCAACAGAGCCAGGACACATGATAATTATCCATACTCAAGGAACTCAAACAGTGACAAAACGACAGTGTCCCAAAAATCAGGTTCAATATGAGACTAAAATACAGGTTACCTTCCAAGAATTCAACTGAATCCGAACAACAGTAACCAGACAAATAATTGCATATGATTCCATCTGAGCCCATCAACGGTGCATAATAAAAATCAGACAAAGCAAATCTAATTACTGATTCAAAACAAGGAATCCGACTGAACCCTTGCCAATTATTTTTACACAAATTTGCACAGAATGTCGATGTAAAAATACACTTAAAGAATCTGTACCACAAAATCCTTGCGATACGAAGGTTTTCTTACAAAAATAACAGAGGACAAAATACATGTTATTCCCTTAAGTCACTGGCACATCAAATACCAATATTCAATTATATTCAACTTGAACAGTGGTTCAAATATATATAAATCATTCAATCGACTCCACAGAGTCGTTCAGATTATAACAATATAAATCTATATATATATTGCATACTGTTAACGGGTTTATACCCATAACCACAAAGCGAGGGAAAAACATCTCCGGCCAGGTCATAAAGACTACAGTAACACAGTAAGTTACCTCTTCCCAACAATTTAAAAGACAAAACGAAACCCAACGAGTATCAATAGCCACTATCACCAATAACCACGACAGAGCTTACAAAGGTTCAATATAAACTCGAGCAAGTCAACAAAAGTCCAACAAGTATTCCTTTACTGCGCGAGTACCTGACAACCAAAGTTGATTGACGGCTAGTATCAACAACAAGACATCGGCGACTAAAAATCGACAATCATAACGATGGGCTTATACCCTTCACAGGAATAATTTATGAGCTATCGCCGAATCAGGCCGAGCATTCCTACTTTTCATATATTTCGTATATTTAAGCGAAATGCGAACACAAAGAAACAAAGCCACAGTTTGAAAATAATAAACACCCATCAAGGGATAAATGACAAGTCATTCCAGCAAGAAGATACAGTGTAAAAATCACACCAGACAACCATAGGAAAAATCATCTATTTTCTTAAAACATTTGAACAGAGTTGTTCTAATGAAATCACTTGAAAGACAGCAAGATTTTTAAAGGTTAGGGCCTAACATGCCTGGATTTTTTTGCTCAAAATTCCGAAGCAGACCACTGGAAGAACTCGGACTTCCTTTTCCTTTTCCAAGTTAGAGCGACCAACAAAATTTTGCTATCTCCATAACATATATATTTTCCTTGCCAGAGAAAAGAGCTAGATACCCTCATACTCGCCATGCAACTCCAAGAAGACTGGTGTGAAGAACCAGTGAACAGGCAGAAGGAAAACTGAAATTTGTGATAAGCCAAACAAACCAACAAACTTCCAGTTTGCATGCCTTCTCGCGAGTTCCGAGCTCGACTTCCAAGCTCATTGAATGCATTTACTCCAATTTTCCCGCTTAAACTCAACGCTTGCCCAGACATCGATCACCAAAGAGAATTTCAAGACCATTTTTAGTTTTGGCGAACTGCCACGTCGGCTCAATTAGCCGTTTCTAAAACCTCCACCAATGCCTGTCCTTCATACTTATCCTTTGCATTAAATAACATAGAAAACACCGCCCATGGTTCGCACCCCTCCATAGGTCCCCATACATTCTTGTTCAATAGATAGGTTAGTAACTTAGGTTAGAATTTAGGATAACACCTAATCTAACTTCCATAAACATAGATACTAACTTAGGACATTAGCTCTTAGCCTAGGTCTAGGTTAGATTAACACTAATCTAACCCCTAGGTTAGGTTTAGTTTTAGGTTACTAAACATTAATAATTCCAGTTAGGTCTACATTCTGTATGCTCAGAAAAAGACCTACATCATACATTCTTGAACAGGGTTAGCTCCTGTTCTGCCTTAGGCTGCAGAATTGTATGAAACCGAATTATTACCTGGTCCACGATCGAGACCTTCCAGATATACTTCGATATCGGGAACCAATTCATTTCACATGTTCAACCTGAGTTATACTCCGGACTAGCTTATTCAATGCTTCTAGACCTTGCAACCTGTTCAAGGTCTGTAATTTTTTAATTCATCACGAACAAACTTAAAGCAATACTTGGATCAATTCCACTGATCCAAGGCTAGGTATTATAGATGGATAACTCTATAATTCATTCCGAGATCAGATTAAACTCAGATGCAAAATGAAATAAATAAAAGAGTCTAATCATATTCTGACTCAGTCAAAGATCTGCAAAGAAAATACAGTACATATCAAGCATGATTTCTTAATCGAGGAACACATCCTTTTACAAGAAATCACATATCAACACTTGTATGCTCAGGAGAAAGTAACAACAGTTCAGGGTGTTACATGCTTCCCTCCTAAAAAGATTCATCGTCCCGATGAATTACATATTAAATTAACCTTCAGGTCAATCAATTTATCAGTACACAAATAATGTGACTATTTCATATTTGAATAGTTCCGAAATCAATCTCACACACATTTTATTCAACTTTGAATAATGTTTGCTTTCATCCGCTTCCATAAATACTTTATAAAAATAAGTTCATAAAAGAATGTTTTGTCAATGATTTCATTCTCATTGAAAAGAGAAGGAAAAGCCATTTTCATCTCTTCCAGGTTTCCCAAGTTGCACTTTCTTCGTTAAACTGGTCCCACTTGGACCTTACATTGTTGTATCTCACGATTTCTTAAATGCAATTGGTGAGTTTCCAAAGACTCTCGCGTGGGTTTAACCACGATTATTCCGGGTCTTGGACCTGCAAGGAATTCCAATTTAAAACATGTGACGGATCTGAAACGTATTTATTAAGCAAAGAAATATGGAAAACATCATGCCATGCGAGATAAAGCGGTGGTAATGCTAAACGATAAGCTACGGGATTGATTATTTCGACAATTTTGAAAGGTCCCACGAATCGAGGTGACAACTTGGCAGCCTTGCCAAAAGTTATAGAACTCTTTCGGGTTTAACACGAACAAAAACCTTATCACCAAGCTCAAACCTTCTATCAACCCGCTTAAGGTCAAGCATAGCTCTTACGCGCTATCCGCTGCTTCCTTTAATCGTTCACGAATCAGCTTAACTTGCTGTTCCATTTCAGTGAGAATCTCTAGTCCAATTACCACTCTATCCTCCATCTTGTCCCAACTAACGAGTTCTGCACTTTCTTCCATAAAGTGCTTCAAATGGTGCCATTTTGAGAGATAAATGATAAGTGTTTTTGTATGCGAACTCAACTAATGGAAGATACTCTTCCCATTTATACTGTTGATCCATGCAAGACATACGCAACATGTCCTCCAACACTTGATTTACCCTCTCAGTTTGTCCATCCGTTTCAAGATGATATGCAGAACTGAAGTTTAGTTTCATTCCAAGAGCTGCGTTAAGCGTTTGCCAAAACCTTGACGTCATTCTAGGATCCCTGTCAGATATAATCAATTCTGGTACACCATGCAATCTAAAAATTTCGTGTACGAATCTTTTGGCCAGCACTGGTGAATCATCCTTTAGATTTCCAGCGATGAAATGAGCTACCTTGGTCAGTTTATCAACAACTACCAGGATAACATCATGTTTATTCTTGGACATAGGTAGTCCTTGTACAAAATCCATGGTTATTACTTGCCATTTGTACTGCGGTATGCTATGAGGATATAGCAGTCCAGCAAGGTGCATATGTTCTGCCTTCACCCGCTGACATTCCAGACAATGAGTCACAAAATTAATTACATCCTTTTTCATACCTTTCCAAAAGTATTGCTGTTTCAAATCAGCAAGCATTTTTGTGATACCTGGGTGTCCAGAGAAAGGTGAATTATGAAATTCAACTAACAACTTCTTTCTCAAATCGTTTAGCATAGGTACATATACCCTGTTTTCATAACGCAAGATTCCTTCATTATCAAAATGAAAACCTTTATACCTTATATCCTTAGGTTCTGCAGCAAGCGCTGCTTTTACTTGCTGAAAGTATACATCTGATTCTGAGGCACTTTTTACCTCGTCTTTAAACTGAGTTCTTAATGTTATAAGAGCAGAAATGTGCCTCCTACGACTTAGAGCATCAGCTACCCTATTCTCCTTCCCTTTGATATAGCTGATATCAAAGTCATATTGTGATAAAAATTCTAACCACCTTCTCTGTCTGGCATTCAGATTGGGCTGAGTAAAAATATATTTCAGTCCTAGGTGATCAGTTTTCAACTCAAAAGGTTTCCCAAGTAAGTAGTGTCTCCAGACTTGAAGTGCATGAACAATGGCGGCAAGTTCCAAATCATGAGGGGCATAATTCAGCTCATGTAACTTAAGTTTTCTACTTTCATATGCTATGACCTGATCATTTTGTAGCAAAACACCTCCAAGGCCTTCCCCAGAAGCATCCGTTACAACAATAAAACTCCCATTAGGGTCTGGTACAGCTAGTATAGGTGCAGAAGTCAACTGGTCTTTCAAACTTTTGAAAGTCGCTTCGCACTTATCATTCCATATGAATTTCTTATCCTTCTTCTGCAATGAAGTTATTGGTGCAGCTACTTTAGAAAAATCCTTTACAAATTTTCTATAATAACCAGCAAGACCCATGAAGCTTCTTACTTCATGCACATTCTTTGGTGCAGGCCACTCAGTTATTGCCACTATTTTTGAAGGATCTACAGCGATTCCTTCTTTACTTATAACATGACCCAAATAGTGAACTTCTAAATCATAGAAAGAACATTTGGATATCTTACCATACAGCTTTCTTTTTCTCAAAATTCCCAAAACTATCTTCAAATGCTCATTGTGCTCCTCAACGCTTTTAGAATAAATGAGAATATCGTCCAAGAATACAAGTACAAACTTGTCCAGGTATTCTTGAAAAATATTGTTCATTAAATTCATAAAGGTTGCGGGTGCATTAGTTAATCCAAAGGGTAGAACTGTGAATTCATAATGTCCGTACCTTGTTCGGAAAGTTGTTTTATGAATGTCTTCCTCTCTAATCCTTAACTGATGGTAACCAGATCGAAGGTCTATCTTAGAATAAACCGCTGCTCCACGCATCTGATCAAACAGATCATCGATCCTAGGAAGTGGATATCGGTTCTTGACTGTTTCTTTGTTCAACATCCGATAATCAATACACAACCTTAGTGTTCCATCCTTCTTTTTCACAAATATTACAGGCGCTCCCCAAGGTGAAACACTTGGTCTAATCAATCCTTTAGACAAAAGCTCTTGCAACTGTGCCTTAAGCTCGACTAACTCTGTAGTAGTCATCCGATAAGGTGCTTTGGATATAGGTTCTGTTCCTGGCTTGATTTCAATGGTGAAGTCAAATTCTCTCTTGGGTGGTAACCCTGGTAATTCCTCAGGAAAAACATCCCTGAAACTTTGTAAAAGAGGGAATCGTTTCATGAAATCATCATTTTCTTAAAGATTCGAGATATCTTTCTTTGCATAAAGGGTACATCCTTTATTTTTAGCCTTTTTAAGCTGCATAGCTGACAGTTTTCTAACTGAAATTTCCCGTTTCACACCTTGAATCTCTGCTGACTCCAGCTGATCGTCTAAACATATTATGTTCTTTTCATAGCAGTCTACATTTGCTTTATGGTCAGCTAACCAATTGACACCGATGACAATGTCATATGATCCTAAAGGTGCGACATAGAGATCAACTTCCGTGGAAAAGTTAGGTAAGTCAAGGACTACCCCAAAAAGACACATACTCACCGTATGAACAATTATTACCATACTATACACCCAAGATTTATCCATTTTCCAGCTTTTCTTTTAAGTTTAGAAGCAAGTTTATTAGATATAAAACATTCAGTAGCTCCTGTATCAAAAAGAATAGTGACAGGTATGCCGAATAACTTACTCGGAACTTCTATAGGTGTCACTTGCTTTTCAGCTTGCTTGTCCGCTACTGCAGCATGTATCTTATGCTGCTGATTACGATCATCCTTCTTCAAAGGGCACTGATTTGCGTAGTGATCTTTGCCACAATTGTAGCAGCCTCCTACAGGTCCCTTTTTAGGCTCAAAGTTGCCTCCAGTTTTGTAATTGTCACGCTGTCCTCCATAGGGCTTCTGCCCATTGTTATAATTTTTAACAAAATTATCCCTTACATTTCCAGCAGGCTTATTTACTACTTTCTTATTATTATCTCTTTACTCTTGTTTCCAAACTTTTTCCATGGTCCTTTTAAGGTGCAAGAGAGGTTGAAGAAGGGTTTGCGAGTCTTCTTCCGCACTTCCTCTTTATGAGCTAGCCTTTAATTTCTTTCTTGCCTTATGGCCTTTTCAACAACTCCTTCCATAGTGGTTGGATTGTGAACATCGACCTCTCCCCCTATCACGGGATTCAATCCCATGATGAATTTCCGTATTCTGAACTTTTCGTCAGTTTGATACTGCGGTACATACTTGAGGAGTTTTGTAAACCGCTCCCAGTATTCAGTTACCGTTAGCTTCCCTTGAGCTAAGTTCTGAAATTCTGTCATTTTCTGATCATAGAAAAGTTGTGGCAGCCAACGTTGCCTAAAATAGCCTTTAAATTGATCCCAAGTAATATTGGTCTCATCAATGTTTAGTTCAGCTTTACGGCTATCCCACCACGAAGATGCTTCGTGGGAAAGCTGATAGGCTCCCCAAATAGCTTTGGTTTCCTCTGAGAAGTTCCTTATTGCAAAGTACTTCTCCATTTCACTGAGCCAGTTCTCAGCTCCATCTCCTAATGTGGTGCCATCATACTTAGGTGGACTTATCCTTTTTATATCATTAGTGAGTTCTGCTGCCAATCTGGCCTTTTTGTTTTCTGGTTGGACAGGTGCATTCACAGCATTAACATCAACACCCATGTCGGGGTTGTCCTCAGGAGGTTGCTGATTATTATTATCAGCTTCTTCATCCTCCTCATTTCCCATCACCTGCTATTCAAGTACAGCTAAGTGATCTCTTGTGTCCAACAGGGCAGCAAGGATCTCATCAAGTTTCTGGGTTGTTGCCGCTCCTCCTTCAGGTGGAGCATTATTCGCAACGTTCCCCCTTGTTCTAACCATTTTCTGTTACAAGAAAATTCAGGTTTTTATCAGATTATGGACACAATAGGTCCAAGAGCTGCAACCTTCAGCTCTGATACCAAGATGTAACATCCTCAATTTATACCTTAGAACAAGTGAATTTTTTTTTTTTTTTGATAATTGCATCCTGGTTCTAAATACATAATTTAGAACTCACAAATCAAATAACCATTCTTATAACAGATATAACCATATGCAGGTTTGTAATGACTCGGAGTACCTCCGATCTATTCATTCATCCATGACTCGGTAATCTACCGATCTATTCATGAGTAATAAGAGTTGGCGTTATTATTTAACACTTCACTCCTGTGGTTCTCTTCCCTATTCTGGGATTCAGAATGCTCTGTCCAAGGAACCTAACTGAATAATTGTTACCATTATTCATCGGCATCTCATCCCTTAGACTAGGTGAATTAGGACAACGCAATCAGCAACTTGCGATACTTTGGCCAAAGATTTGAAACATACTGTTTATGTCTCGTATTCCTTAACGGCATACTCGTCAATCTGGAATACGCCCTTCACCCCATTCTTATGTTATATAGAATGTCTTATACCGACTTCTGTCAGTCCTTCCTATCACAACTTAATCACTCGGAGAAAGATTAACAAGGTGATAATGTTATATGGATGCCCACGAGGGTTAGGGATACGATGACATACTGGTTTAACCTGCAAGTTAAACCAGTGTGTCATGATACCCCGAATCTCCTAGGCAGCCTTATAACATGACCACATTCCTAATCGGTCCCAGAGTAACTCGTTCGAAAACAAAGTGTAAATCTTAGCGATCAATGCAAAGGGTGTCGTCAAAAGTCACCTGCATTGTTGTAACTTCGAGAAGATCCTAATCTTCTCGGAGGTACAACCCTACAGTTGACTTGTGCCGTCAACCTTTAAATCCGCCTCGAAAAGATCTACTTAATAATATGCGTTACGCACGTTGAGTTTAAATTACTTAAAGACTTTTCCCTAGGGTTAGTCTTTCCCGATCCTGATTCTTCATCTTAAGATGACCTTCCTCAATAAAACCCATTGCATAGTGGGGATATTAAGGCTAAGGTCTCATCAAGGAGTTTTAGAATATTCATGATTCTAAAACAACGAGAATTGGACAATATCTCATAACCTTCACATGAGATTGCCATCTGAACCCCATTAGATTTATATCAGTTCTCTTAACTGAATTTATATCATACTTATTAGCATCAAGATATAAATGATTAAGAATCCAATTTAATGTTGTCCTGTCATGCTCAAGACTAGGGATTAGTAATTTAATTTAGCTTGATTAGTGTTCTGCTTAGGTTCATTTTAACCCTATCTTTAAAAAAAGACAATGATTTAAATTTCAATTTTGCTTCGATAGATCAAATTAGAACTACTAATCACTCATAAGAATTCAATCACATTTCCTTATAAGCTTTCATTGACAATCACAAAAGCATCCAAATTACACAAGGATAACATTGCCACTCCGATATATAAACCGAAGAAGGTCAACTATCAGAATTAAGAATACAACACATAAGTAACAAATACTTATTTCCATTCCTCTCAGATCTGTACATTTTAGACATTCAGCATACTTGATACAATGCTCAATGGAAAAGGAACATCTTTCCACATTTAGTACATTTAGAAAAATCAAGCTGAAATTTATTATAAATCAAATTAAACAATCTGATCATCCTATCGATCTCGCATGCTTTACCACTTACGGAAACCATCTGCAAAATAGTCAACATGAGTCAGTTCGATGAACTGAGCATGATAAGCACTAACTTTTAAAACAATTGCAATCCGTCAATTGTTTTCATTAAACACCCTGTTTAAATGAGATCAATTATCCAAACAAGTAAACATATTCAGACTATGCCTTTGTAATACAAAAATGACTACAAACGTGTAACTCTATCATCGTTACAGAATAGTCCTAAACATTTCTCAAATATTTCATCAAATATTAAGAATCAAAGAACGAAAGTATCCAAACAATTATCTTGAATCCAAGATCAGCAACATTGGACAGATCGTTACTTTCATCAGGAAATGGAATATCATAGCAAATCGTGATTCCACTAATAAGATACAAGAACAATTCCAACTGTTAGACAGATACCAACAAGTATTAAAATAATAGAAGAGAAAGAAACAAATCATTCACACTTCCCTTCACACAAGTTCACTACTGTACCGTCTCCACATATGGAAAGCATTCATCCAGTATGTATACGAACAAGTCCGACAAACCACAAGAAGAATCACTGTCTTAATAAAAATCGAACACAGCAAAAACTCCTGTACAGTGGCTAACACGTCAATAGTGAAGTCTATCAACCAAACAGACTCTACAAGAAGCGTTAAACAACATGAAAATCACCACATTTCCTGTCGAGGTGCAGTCGACGGCTTTTAGATCAGTCCAGCTCAAGGCAGGATAGTTATGCAACAGAAGACAAACACGCTTACAATCCCATATATCAACCTATAGCCCAATGCTAGTCCCTTTTATACACAGCAAGGATTTTCGACCCAAGTTCGAAATCAAAGAACCTCTAGTATATCACGATCAACAACAGACTTCATTGCATTAAGAAATTTGATGTTTCCTTAAGACTATGCCAAGACAATCACACAAAATTTCCGAAACATACTCAGTCTCAATCGGACTGGAATAAACGGAAAGGAATAAAGCATATCTATTCTCACCTGGGCGCATTCAAGTTTAAAGTATGGTATCCGTGACTCACTTCAACAGAGCCAGGACACATGATAATTATCCATACTCAAGGAACTCAAACAGTGACAAAACGACAGTGTCCCAAAAATCAGGTTCAATATGAGACTAAAATACAGGTTACCTTCCAAGAATTCAATCTGAATCAAACAACAAGGTAACTTGAGACAAATAATTGCATATGATTCCATCTGAGCCCATCAACGGTGCATAATAAAAATCAGACAAAGCAAATCTAATTACTGATTCAAAACAAGGAATCCGACTGAACCCTTGCCAATTATTTTTACACAAATTTGCACAGAATGTCGATGTAAAAATACACTTAAAGAATCTGTACCACAAAATCCTTGCGATACGAAGGTTTTCTTACAAAAATAACAGAGGACGAAATACATGTTATTCCCTTAAGTCGCTGGCACATCAAATACCAATATTCAATTATATTTAACTTGAACAGTGGTTCAAATATATATATAAATCCTTCAATCGACTCCACAGAGTCGTACTGATTATAACAAATATAAACCTATATATATATTGCATACTGTTAACGGGTATAAACCCATAACCACAAAGTAAGGGAAAAACATCTCCGGCATGGTCATAAAGAATTACTGTAACACAGTAAGATACCTCTTCCCAACATTTTTTTAAAAGACGAAACGAAACCCAACAAGTATCAATAGCCACTATCATCAATAACCACAACAGAGCTTACAAAGGTTCAATATAAACTGAGCAGTCAACAAAAGTCCAACAGTATTCCTTTCTGCGAGTACCCACAACCAGTATTGACGGCTAGTATCAACAACAAGCGTCGACGACTAAAAATCGACAATCATAACAGTGGCTTATACCCTTCACAGGAATAATTTATGAGCTATCGCCGAATCAGGCCGAGCATTCCTACTTTTCATATATTTCGTATATTTAAGCCAGAATGCAAACACAAAGAAACAAAGCCACAGTTCGAAAATAATAAACACCCATCAAGGGATAAATGACAAGTCATTCCAGCAAGAAGATACAGTGCAAAAATCACACCAGACAACCATAGGAAAAATCATCTATTTTCTCAAAACATTTGAACAGAGTTGTTCTAATGAAATCACTTGAAAGACAGCAAGATTTTTAAAGGTTAGGGCCTAACATGCCTGGATTTTTGCTCAAAATTCTGAAGCAGACCACTGGAAGAGCTCGGACTTCCTTTTCCTTTTCCAAGTTAGAGCGACCAACAAAATTTTGCTATCTCCATAACATATATATTTTCCTTGCCAGAGAAAAGAGCTAGATACCCTCATACTCGCCATGCAACTCCAAGAAGACTGGTGCGAAGAACCAGTGAACAGGCAGAAGGAAAACCAAAATTCGTGATAAGCCAAACAAACCAACAAACTTCCAGTTTGCATGCCTTCTCGCGAGTTCCGAGCTCGACTTCCAAGCTCATTGAATGCATTTACTCCAATTTTCCCGCTTAAACTCAACTGCCACCGACCGCCAAAGTTGGCGATAGACAAAGAGAATTTCAAGACCATTTTTAGTTTTGGCGAACTGCCACGTCGGCTCAATTAGCCGTTTCTAAAACCTCCGCCAATGCTGTCCTTCATACTTATCCTTTGCATTAAATAACATAGAAAATGCCGCCCATGGTTCGCACCCCTCCATAGGTCCCCATACATTCTTGCTCAATAGATAGGTTAGTAACTTAGGTTAGAATTTAGGATAACACCTAATCTAACTTCCATAAACATAGATACTAACTTAGGACATTAGCTCTTAGCCTAGGTCTAGGTTAGATTAACACTAATCTAACCCCTAGGTTAGGTTTAGTTTTAGGTTACTAAACATTAATAATTCCATTAGGTCTACATTCGTATGCTCGAGAAAAGACCTCCATCATACATTCTTGAATAGGGTTAGCTCTGTTCGCCTTAGGCTAAGGCTAGAGAATGTATGAAACCGGGTTATTACGGTCCACGATCGAGACCTTCCCGGATATACTTCGATATCGGGAACCAATTCATTTCACATGTTCAACTTTGAGTTATACTCCGGACTAGCTTATTCATGCTTCTAGACCTTGCAACTGTTCAAGTGCTGTAATTTTAATTCATCACGAACAAACTTAGAGCAATACTTGGATCAATTCCACTGATCCAAGGTTAGATATTATAGATGGATAACTCTATAATTCATTCCGAGATCAGATTAAACTCAGATGCAAAATGAAATAAATAAAAGAGTCTAATCATATTCTGACTCAATCAAAGATCTGCAAAGAAAATACAGTACATATCAAGCATGATTTCTTAATCGAGGAACACATCCTTTTACAAGAAATCACATATCAACACTTGTATGCTCAGGAGAAAGTAACAACAGTTCAGGGTGTTACATGCTTCCCTCCTAAAAAGATTCATCGTCCCGATGAATTACATATTAAATTAACCTTCAGGTCAATCAATTTATCAGTACACAAATAATGTGACTATTTCATATTTGAATAGTTCCAGAAATCAATGTCACAACACATTTTATTCAACTTGAATAATGTTTGCCTTCATCTGGCTTCCATAAATACTTTATAAAAATAAGTTCATAAAAGAATGTTTTGTCAACAGATTTCATTCTGTTGAAAAAGAGAAGGAAAAGCCATTTTCATCTCTTCCAGGTTTTCCCAAGTTGCACTTTCTTCGTTAAACTGGTCCCACTGGACCTTACATTGCTGTATCTCACGATTTCTTAAATGCAATTGGCGAGTTTCCAGCACTCGCGTGGGTTTAACCACGATTATTCCTGGGTCTTGGACCTACAAGGAATTCCAATTTAAAACATGTGACAGATCTGAAATGTATTTCTTAAGCAAAGAAATATGGAAAACATCATGCATGCGAGATAAAGCAGGTGGTAATGCTAAACGATAAGCTACAGGATTGATTATTTCGACAATTTCGAAAGGTCCCATGAATCAAGGTGACAACTTGGCAGCCTTGCCAAAAGTTATAGAACTCTTTCTGGGTTTAACATGAAGAAAAACCTTATCACCAAGCTCAAACCTTCTATCAACCCGCTTAAGGTCAGCATAGCTCTTCTCTATCTCTGCTTTGCTTCCTTTAATCGTTCACGAATCAAGCTTAACTTGCTTGTTCCATTTCAGTGAGAATCTCTGGTCCAATTACCACTCTATCCTCCATATTGTCCCAACTAATAGGAGTTCTGCACTTTCTTCCATAAAGTGCTTCAAATGGTGCCATTTTGAGAGATGAATGATAAGTGTTTTTGTATGCGAACTCAACTAATGGAAGATACTCTTCCCATTTATACTGTTGATCCATGCAATACATACGCAACATGTCCTCCAACACTTGATTTACCCTCTCAGTTTGTCCATCCGTTTCCGGATGATATGCAGAACTGAAGTTTAGTTTCGTTCCAAGAGCTGCGTTAAGCGTTTGCCAAAACCTTGACGTCATTCTAGGATCCTGTCAAATATAATCAATTCTGGTACACCATGCAATCTAAAAATTTCGTGTACGAATCTTTTGGCCAGCACTGGTGAATCATCCTTTAGATTTCCAGCGATGAAATGAGCTACCTTGGTCAGTTTATCAACAACTACCAGGATAACATCATGTTTATTCCTGGACATAGGTAGTCCTTGTACAAAATCCATGGTTATTACTTGCCATTTGTACTGCGGTATGCTATGAGGATATAGCAGTCCAGCAGGGTGCATATGTTCTGCCTTCACCCGCTGACATTCCAGACAATGAGTCACAAAATTAATTACATCCTTTTTCATACCTTTCCAAAAGTATTGTTGTTTCAAATCAGCAAGCATTTTTGTGATACCTGGGTGTCCAGAGAAAGGTGAATTATGAAATTCAACTAACAACTTCTTTCTCAAATCGTTCAGCATAGGTACATATACCCTGTTTTCATAACGCAAGATTCCTTCATTATCAAAATGAAAACCTTTATACCTTATATCCTTAGGTTCTGCAGCAAGCGCTGCTTTTACTTGCTGAAAGTATGCATCTGATTCTGAGGCACTTTTTACCTCATCTTTAAACTGAGTTCTTAATGTTATAAGAGCAGAAATGTGCCTCCTACGACTTAGAGCATTAGCTACCCTATTCTCCTTCCCTTTGATATAGCTGATATCAAAGTCATATTGTGATAAAAATTCTAACCACCTTCTCTGTCTGGCATTCAGATTGGGCTGAGTAAAAATATATTTCAGTCCTAGGTGATCAGTTTTCAACTCAAAAGGTTTCCCAAGTAAGTAGTGTCTCCAGACTTGAAGTGCATGAACAATGGTGAAAAGTTCCAAATCATGAGGGGCATAATTCAGCTCATGTAACTTAAGTTTTCTGCTTTCATATGCTATGACCTGATCATTTTGTAGCAAAACACCTCCAAGGCCTTCCCCAGAAGCATCCGTTACAACAGTAAAACTCCCATTAGGGTCTGGTACAGCTAGTATAGGTGCAGAAGTCAACTGGTCTTTCAAACTTTTGAAAGCCGCTTCGCACTTATCATTCCATATGAATTTCTTATCCTTCTTCTGCAATGAAGTTATTGGTGCAGCTACTTTAGAAAAATCCTTTACAAATTTTCTATAATAACCAGCAAGACCCATGAAGCTTCTTACTTCGTGCACATTCTTTGGTGCAGGCCACTCAGTTATTGCCACTATTTTTGAAGGATCTACAACGATTCCTTCTTTACTTATAACATGAACCAAATAGTGAACTTCTGAATCATAGAAAGAACATTTGGATATCTTACCATACAGCTTTCTTTTTCTCAAAATTCCCAAAACTATCTTCAAATGCTCATTGTGCTCCTCAACGCTTTTAGAATAAATGAGAATATCGTCCAAGAATACAAGTACAAACTTGTCCAGGTATTCTTGAAAAATATTGTTCATTAAATTCATAAAGGTTGCGGGTGCATTAGTTAATCCAAAGGGTAGAACTGTGAATTCATAATGTCCGTACCTTGTTCGGAAAGTTGTTTTATGAATGTCTTCCTCTCTAATCCTTAACTGATGGTAACCAGATCGAAGGTCTATCTTAGAATAAACCGCTGCTCCACGCATCTGATCAAACAGATCATCGATCCTAGGAAGTGGATATCGGTTCTTGACTGTTGCCTTGTTTAACATCCGATAATCAATACACAGCCTTAGTGTTCCATCCTTCTTTTTCACAAATATTACAGGCGCTCCCCAAGGTGAAACACTTGGTCTAATCAATCCTTTAGACAAAAGTTCTTGCAACTGTGCCTTAAGCTCGACTAACTCTGTAGTAGTCATCCGATAAGGCGCTTTGGATATAGGTTCTATTCCTGGCTTGATTTCAATGGTGAAGTCAAATTCTCTCTTGGGTGGTAACCCTGGTAATTCCTCAGGAAAAACATCCCTGAAACTTTGTAAAAGAGGGAATCTTTTCATGAAATCATCATTTTCTTCTGAAGATTCAGATATCTTTACTGCATAAAGGGTACATCCTTTATTTTTAGCCTTTTTAAGTGCATAGTGACGCTTTCTAACTGAAATTTCCCGTTTCACACCTCGAATCTCTGTGACTCCAGCTGATCGTCTAAACATTTTATGTTCTTTTCATAGTAGTCTACCTTTGCTTTATGGTCAGCTAACCAATTGACACCGATGACAATGTCATATGATCCTAAAGGTGCGACATAGAGATCAACTTCCGTGGAAAAGTTAGGTAAGTCAGGACTACCCCAAAAAGACACATACTCACTTTGTATGAGCAGAATTATTACCATACTTTACCCAAGATTTATCCATTTTTCCACCTTTTTTTTAAGTTTAGAAGCAAGTTTATTATATATAAAACATTCGGTAGCTCTGTATCAAAAAGAATAGTGACAGTATGCCCAATAACTTACAGGAACTTCTATAGGTGTCACTTGCTTTTCAACTTGCTTGTCCACTCTGCGGCATGTATCTTATGCTGCGATTACGATCATCCTTCTTCAAAGGGCACTTTGATTTGCGTAGTGATCTTTGCCACAATTGTAGCAGCCTCCTACGGGTCCCTTTTTAGGCTCAAAGTTGCCTCCGGTTTGTAATTGTCCATTTGTCCTCCATAGGGCTTACGCCCATTGTTATAATTTTTAACAAAATTATCCCTTACATTTCAATGCAGGCTTATTTACTCTTTGCTTTCTTATTGTTATCTCTTGAAACTTACTCTTGTTTCCAACTTACTCTGTTCTTGCCTAATGGCCTTTTCAACAACTCCTTCCATAGTGGTTGGGTGTGAAGATCGACCTCTCCCCTTATCACGGGATTCAATCCATGATGAATTTCCGTATTCGAACTTTTCATCGATCGATCTTGTGGTACATACTTAAGGAGTTTTTAAACCGCTCCCCTGCATTCGATTACCGTTAGCTTCCTTGAGCTAAGTTCTGAAATTCTGTCATTTTTGATCATAGAAAAGTTGTGGCAGCCAACGCGTTGCCTAAAATAGCCTTTAAATTGATCCCAAGTAATATTGGTCTCATCAATGTTTAGTTCACTTTACGGCTATCCCACCACGAAGATGCTTCGTGGGAAAGCTGATAGGCTCCCAATTAGCTTTGGTTTCCTCTGAAAAGTTCCTTATTGCAAAGTACTTCTCCATTTCAGGAGCCGTTCTCGGCTCCATCTCCTAATGTGGTGCCATCATACTTAGGTGGACTTATCCTTTTTATATCATTAGTTAGTTCTGCTTTTTGCCAATCGGCCTTTTTGTTTTCTAGTTGGATAGGTTCATTCACGCATTAACATCAACACCCATATTGGGGTTGTCCTCGGGAGGTGGCTGATTATTATTATCACTTCTTCATCCTCCTCATTTCCCATCACTGCTTGTTCAATACGCTAAGCGATCTCTTGTGTCCAACGGGGAGCAAGGATCTCATCAAGTTTACGGGTTGTTGCCGCTCCTCCTTCGGGTGGAGCATTACCACAACGTTCCCCCTTGTTCTAACCATTTTCTCACAACCTCATTTTAGACAATAGAACAAGTCGATTTTTTTTTTTTTTTTTGATAAATGCATTACTGTTCTAAATACATAATTTAGAACTCACAAATCAAATAACCATTCATATAACAGAAAACCATATGCAGCCGTAATGACTCGGATTACTTCCGATCTATTCATTCCATGACTCGGTAATCTACCGATCTATTCATGAGTAAAAGAGTTGGTGTTTTTAGATAACACTTTACTCTTGCGGTTCTCTTCCCTACTACTCTGGATTAAGAATGCTCTATCCAAGGAACCTAAGCTGAATAATCGTTACTATTATTCATCGGCATCTCATCCCTTAGACTAGGTGAATTAGGACAACGCAATCAGCAGCTTGCGATACTTTGGCCAAAGATTTGAAACATACTGTTTATGTCTCGTATTCCTTAATGGCATACTTGTCAATCTAGAATACGCCCTTCACCCCATTCTTATGTTATATAGAATGTCTTATTCTGACTACTGTCAGTCCTTCCTTTCACAACTGAATCACTCGGAGGCAGATTAACAAGGTGATAATGTTATATGGATGCCCACGAGGATTAGGGATATGGTGACATACTGGTTCAACCTTGCAGTTCAACCAGTGTGTCATGATACCCCGAATCTCCTAGGCAGCCTTATAACATGACCACGTTCTTAATCGGACCCTGAGTAACTCGTTCGAAAACTAAGTGTAAATCTTAGCGATCAATGCAAAGGGTGTCGCCATAAGTCACCTGCATTGTTGTATCTTCGAGAAGATCCTAATCTTCTCGGAGGTACAACCCTGCAGTTGACTTGTGTCGTCAACCTTTAAATCCGCCTCGAAAAGATCTACTTAATAACATGCGTTACGCACTTGAGTTTAAATTACTTTAAAGACTTTTCCCTAAGGTTAGCCTTTCCCGATCCCTGGATTCTTCATCTTAAGACGACCTTCCTCTATAAAGCCCATTACATGGTAGAGGTATTAAGGTCAAGCTCTCATCAAGGAGTCATTAGAATACACCTGATTCTAAAACAACAAAATTGGACAATATCTCATAACCTTCACATGAGATTGCCATCTGAACTCCATTTGATTATATCAGTTCTCTTAACTGAATTTATATCATACTTATTAGTATAAGGATGTAAATGATTAAGAATCCAAATAAGTGTTGTCCTGTCATATTCAAGACTAGGGATCAATAATTTAATTCAACTTGTTTAGCGTTCTGCTTAGGTTCATTTTAACCTATCTTTTAGAAAGACAATTGTTTAAATTAAAAATTGCTTTTGCTAGAACAATAAGATCTGCTAAACACTCATATGAATTCAACCACTTTTCTTGTAAGCTTTCATTGTCAATCACAAAAACATCCAAATTACACAAAGATAACCTTGCCACTCAGGTATATAAACCGAAAAGGTCAACTATCAGAATAAGAATACAACACAAGTATCAAATACTTATTTCCATTCCTTTCAGAACTATACAATTACATTTTATGCAAACAACATACTTGATACAATGCTTAACGGAAAAGAAACCTCTTTCCACATATAGTACATTTATATAATCAAGCTGTAATTCATTATAAACAATTAAATAATCTGATCATCCTGTCAGATCTGCATTGCTTTTACCACTTACGGCAACCATCTGCAAAAATAGTCAACATGAGTCAGTTCGATGAACTGAGCATGATAAGCACTAACTTTTAAAACAATTGCAATCCATCAATTGTTTTCATTAAACACCCTGTTTAAATGAAATCAATAATCCAAACAAGTAAACATGATTCAGACTATGCCTTTGTAATCCAAAATGACTACAAATATGTAACTTTATCATCGTTACAGAATAGTCCTAAACACTTCTCAAATATTTCATCGAATATTAAGAATCAAGGAATGAATGTGCACAAACAATCATTGAATCCAAAATCACAACATTGGACAGATCGTTTCATTCATCCAAAAAGGAAAATATCATAACAATTCGTGATTCTACCAATATGTTACAAAACAATTCCCACTATTAGACAGATATCAACAAATATTAAATAACTGAAGAGAAAGAAACATATCATTCATACTTCCTTTCACATAAGTTCATTACTATTCTGTCTACACATATGGAAAACATTCATCCAGTATGTATACGAACAAGTCCGACAAGCCACAGGAAGAATCACTATTTTAAATCAAGAAATAAAACACAGCAAAACTCCTGTACAGCAGCTAACACATCAACAATCCCATATATCAACCTTAAGCCCAATACTAGTTCCTTTTATACACAGTATGGCTTTTCGACACAAGTTGAAATCAAGGAACTTTTAGCATAACGCTGTAAACAACAGACTTCATTGCATTAAGCAATTTGAGGTTTCCTAAAGACTATGCCAAGACGACCACACAGTAATTCCGAAACATGCTCAGTCTCAATCGGACTGAAGTAAACGGAAAGGAACATAGCATATCTATTCTCACCAGGGCGCATTCAAACCTAAGTATGGTATTCACGACTCACTTCAACAGAGCCAGGATACAAGATAATCATTCATACTCAAGGAACAGTGACAAAACGATAGTGTCCCAAAAAATCAGATTCAATAAGGTTCAAACAATACAGGATACCTTCCAAGAGTTCATATAAATCCGAACAACAGTAATAAGTCAAATAGTTGCATACGATTCCATCTGAGCCCATCAACGGAGCTTTATAAAAATCAGGCAAGCAAATCCGATTACTGAATTCAAAACAAGAAATCCGACTGTACCCTTGCCAATCTTTTACACAAATTTACACAGATTGAAGACGTAAATATACACCTAAAGAATCTGTATCACAAAATCCCTGCGACGCGAAGGAATCTTATCAAAATAACAAAGATCGAAATACATGTTATTCCCTTAAGTCGCTGGCACAACAATTACCATCATTCAATTATATTCAACTTGAACAGCGGTTCAAATATAAATATAAATCATTCAATCGACTCCTCAGAGTCGTTCAGATTACAACAATTATAAATCTATATATACACATTGCATACTGTTAACGGGTTTATACCCATAACCGCGGAACCCAACAACAGTGTAAGATAAAATTAGTTGATGAATCCTTCTATGCCATCTATGGCAAGCATTCAGAACAAATCAAGTGTAAGCAAATCAAATACCCATTTCATAGCAAGGAATTCAACTGAGCCTCTTCAAAACTCTCGAACAGCTTACACAAAAGAAATGCAAATGCATACCCAGGAATCTATATCCATTATTTATTACAAATAACAGAGGTCAAAAGACATGTTACCTCTACAAGACTTCCACGAAATTCAATTAACAAAACTCAAGGATGAATCTATATTCTCAGCAGTGGATAGTAATATACGACTCATTCAGAGGACTCCACTGAGTCGTTCAAATAAAATATAAATATCTCAATATTGTATACAGTTAACGGTTAAACCCTGTTACCACAATAACAAGGAAAACAACTTCTTCCACTGGTCGTAAAGACTATGGTAACACAATAGTTACCTGTTCCCAAACAAATTAGAAGACAAAACGAAACCCAAAAAGTATCATTAGCCACTGTCACCAAAAACCACGACAGAGCTTCCAAAGGATCAATATAACTGATCAATCATACAATATCCATCAGTATCCCTTCATACAGTTTCCACAACAAGAAACGGTGACCAAAAATCGACAACATAACAGTGGCCTATACCTAACACAGGTATATTCTATGGGCTCTCGCCGAACAGGCCGAGCATTCATACTTTTTATATATATATATATATCTCACATATTTAAGCCAGAATGAATACACAAAGAAATAGAGCCACAATTCGAATTTAATAAACACCCATCAAGGGAAATTGAAAAATCGAACCGAGAAGAGATCTGATGCAAAAATCAAACAAGACCTCCATAGAAAATCATCTATTTTCTCAAAACATTTGAACAGAGTTGTTCTAATGAAATCACTTGAAAGACAACAAGATTTTTAAAGGTTAGGGCCTAACATGCCTGGATTTTTGCTCAAATTTCCAAGCAGACCACTGGAAGAGCTCGGACTTCCTTTTCCTTTTCCAAGTTAGAGCGACCAACAAAATTTTGCTATCTCCATGGCATATATATTCTCCTTGCCAGAGAAAAGAGCTAGATAACCTCATGCTCGCCATGCAACACAAAGAAGACTGGTGCGAAGAACCAGTGAACAGGCAGAGAGAAATCCGAAAATCGCGACAAGCCAAACAAACCAACAAACTTCTCGTTTGCATGCCTTCTCACGAGTTCCGAGCTCGACTACCGAGAATATTGAATGCAATTAAACCAACTTTCCCGCTAAAACTCCACTTCCACCGACCGCCAGAATTGGCGATAGTCAAACAAAATCCCAAGTCCATTTCCAGTTTTGGCGAACTGCCACGTCGGCTTAGTTTAGCCGTTCCCAAAACCTCCGCCATGACCTGTCCTTCATCCTTATCCCATGCATTAAATGTCATAGAAAACGCCGCCCATGGTTCGCACCCCTCCATAGGCCCCTTTACATTCTTGCTCATAGTTAGGTTAGTATCTTAGGTTAGAATTTAGGTTAATACCTAATCTAACTTCCATAACATAGATACTAACTTAGGACATTAACACATAGCCTAGGTCTAGGTTAGATTGACACTAATCTAACCCCTAGGTTAGGTTTAGTCTTAGGTTACTAATCATTTAATAATTCCAGTTAGGTCTACATTCTGTACACTCAGAAAAGACCTATATCATACCTTCTTGAACAGGGTTAGCTCCTGTTCTGCTGCAGAATCGTATGTAACCGAATTATTACCTGGTCCACGATCGAGACCTTCCAGATATTCTTCGATATCGGGAACCAATCCATTTCACTTGATCAGCCTGAGTCATACTCCTGACTAGCTTATTCAATGCTGCTAAACCTTGCAACCTGTTCAAGGTCTGTGATTTTAATTCATCATGAACAAACTTAAAGCATTACTTGGATCAATTCCACTGATCCAAGACTAGATCTTATAGATGGATAACTCTATAATTTATTCCGAGATCAGATTAAACTCAGATACAAAATGAAATAGATAAAAGAGTCTAATCACATTCTGACTCAGTCAAGATCTGCAATCTGCAAAGACAATACAGTACATATCAAGCATGATTTCTAAATCGAGGAACACATCCTTATACAAGAAATCACATATCAACACTTGTATGCTCAGGAGAAAGTAACAACAGTTCAGGGTGTTACATGCTTCCCTCCTAAAAAGATTCATCGTCCCGATGAATTACATATTTAAATTAACCTTCAGGTCAATCAATTTATCAGTACACAAATAATGTGCCTATTTCATATTTGAATAGTTCCAAAATCAATGTCACAACACATTTTATTCAACCTGAATAAAGTCTGCCTTCATCTGGCTTTCATAAATACTTAAAAACAATCAGTTCATAAAAGTATGTTTTGTCAATGATTTCATTACATTGAAAAGAGAAGGAAAAGCAATTTTCATCTCTTCGATTTTCCCAAGTTGCACTTTCTTCGCTAAAATGGTCCCACTTTGGACCTTACATTGCTGTATATCACGATTTCTTAAATGCAAATGGCGAGTTTCCAGCACTCGTGTGGGTTTAACCACGATTATTCCTGGGTCTTGGACCTGCAAGGAATTCCAATTTAAAACATGTGACAGATCTGAAACGTATTTCTTAAGCAAAGAAATATGGAAAACATCATGCATGCGAGATAAAGCGGTGGCAATGCTAAGCGATAAGCTACGAGTTGATTATTTCGACAATTTGAAAGGTCCCACAAATCGAGGTGACAACTTGGCAGCCTTGCCAAAAGTTATAGAACTCTTTACGGTTTAACACGAAGGAAAACCTTATCACCAAGCTCAAACCTTTTATCAACCCGCTTAAGGTCAGCATAGCTCTTACGTCTATCCATTGCTTCCTTTAATCGTTCACGAATCAAACTTAACTTCTTTTCCATTTACGTGAGAATCTCTGGTCCAATTACCACTCTATCCTCAACACTGTCCCAACTAACAGGAGTTCTGCACTTTCTTCCATAAAGTGCTTCAAATGGTGCCATTTTGAGAGATGAATGATAAGTGTTGTTGTATGCGAACTCAACTAATGGAAGATACTCTTCCCATTTATACTGTTGATCCATGCAATACATCCGCAACATGTCCTCCAACACTTGATTTACTCTTTCAGTTTGTCCATCCGTTTCCGGATGATATGCAGAACTGAAGTTTAGTTTTGTTCCAAGAGCTGTATTAAGCGTTTGCCAAAACCTTGACGTCATTCTTGGATCTCTGTCAGATATAATCAATTCTGGTACACCATGCAATCTGAAAATTTCGTGCACGAATCTTTTGGCTAGCACTGGTGAATCATCCTTTAGATTTCCAGCGATGAAATGAGCTACCTTAGTCAGTTTATCTACAACTACCAGGATAACATCATGTTTATTCCTGGACATGGGTAGTCCTTGTACAAAATCCATGGTTATTACTTGCCATTTGTACTGCGGTATGCTATGAGGATATAGCAGTCCAGCAGGGTGCATATGTTCTGCCTTCACCCGCTGACATTCCAGACAATGAGTCACAAAATTAATCACATCCTTTTTCATACCTTTCCAAAAGTATTGCTGTTTCAAATCAGCTAGCATTTTTGTGATACCTGGGTGTCCAGAGAAAGGTGAATTATGAAATTCAACTAACAACTTCTTTCTCAATTCATTCTGCATAGGTACATATACCCTGTTTTCATAACGCAAGATTCCTTCATTATCAAAATGAAAACCTTTATACCTTATATCCTTAGGTTCTGCAGCAAGCACTGCTTTTACTTGCTGAAAGTATGCATCGATTACGAGGCACTTTTACCTCGTCTTTAAACTGAGTTCTTAATGTTATAAGAGCAGAAATGTGCCTCCTACGACTTAGAGCATCAGCTACTCTATTCTCCTTCCCTTTGATATAGCTTATATCAAAGTCATATTGTGATAAAAATTCTAACCACCTTCTCTGTCGGCATTGATTGGGGCTGAGTAAAAATATATTTCAGTCCCAAGTGATCGGTTTTCAACTCAAAGGTTTCCCAGTAAGTAGTGTCTCCAGGACTTGAAGTGCATGAACAATGGCAGCAAGTTCCAAATCATGAGGGCATAATTCAGCTCATGTATCTTAAGTTTTCTACTTTCATAAGCAATGACTTGATCATTTTGTAGCAAAACACCTCCAAGGCCTTCCCCAGAAGCATCCGTTACAACAGTAAAATTCCCATTAGGGTGCAAATACAGCTAAAATAGGTGCGAAGTCAAGCTGGTCCTTGGACTTTTGAAAGCTTTGCTTCGCACTTGTCATTCCACATGAATTTCTTATCCTTCTTTTGTAAAGAAGTTATTGGTGCAGCTATTTTAGAAAAATCCTTTACAAATTTTCTATAGTAACCTGCAAGACCCATGAAGCTTCTTACTTCATGTACATTCTTTGGTGCAGGCCATTCAGTTATTGCCACTATTTTTGAAGGATCTACAGCAATTCCTTCTTTACTTATGACATGACCCAAATAGTGAACTTCTGAATCAAAGAAAGAACATTTGGATAACTTACCATACAACTTCCTCTTTCTCAAAATTCCCAAAACTATCTTCAAATGCTCATTGTGCTCCTCAACACTTTTAGAATAAATGAGAATATCGTCCAAGAATACAAGTACAAACTTGTCCAGGTATTCTTGAAAAATATTGTTCATTAAATTCATAAAGGCTGCAGGTGCATTAGTTAACCCGAAGGGTAGAACTGTGAATTCATAATGTCCGTACCTTGTTCGGAAAGCTGTTTTATGAATGTCTTCTTCTTTAATCCTTAACTGATGATAACCAGATCGAAGGTCTATCTTAGAATAAACTGCTGCTCCACGCATCTGATCAAACAGATCGTCGATCCTTGGAAGTGGATATCGGTTCTTGATTGTTGCTTTGTTCAACATCCGATAATCAATACACAGCCTTAGTGTTCCATCCTTCTTTTTCACAAATATTACAGGCGCTCCCCAAGGTGAAACACTTGGTCTAATCAATCCTTTAGACAAAAGCTCTTGTAACTGTGCCTTAAGCTCGACTAACTCAGTAGTAGTCATCCGATAAGGCGCTTTGGAAATAGGTTCCGTTCCAGGCTTGATTTCAATGGTAAAGTCAAATTCTCTCTTGGGTGGTAACCCTGGTAATTCCTCAGGAAAAACATCCCTGAAACCTTGTAAAAGAGGGAACTGTTTCATTAAATCATCATCTTCTTCTGAAGATTCAGATATCTTTACCGCATAAAGGGTACATCCTTTATTTTTAGCCTTTTTAAGCTGCATAGCTGACAGTCTTCTAACTGAAATTTCCCGTTTCACACCTTGAATCTCTGCTGATTCTAGCTGATCATCTAAACATTTTATGTTCTTTTCATAGCAATCTACCTTTGCTTTATGGTCAGCTAACCAATTGACACCGATGACAATGTCATACGATCCCAAAGGTGCAACATAGAGATCAACTTCCGTGGAAAAGTTAGGTAAGTCAAGGACTGCCCCAAAAAGACACTCACTCACTGTATGAACAGAGTTATTACCATACTCTACAGTCCAAGATTTATCCATTTTCCAGCTTTTCTTTTAAGTTTAGAAGCAAGTTTATTAGAAATAAAACATTCAGTAGCTCCTGTATCAAAAAGAATAGTGACAGGTATGCCGAATAACTTACCCGGAACTTCTATAGGTGTCACTTGCTTTTCAGCTTGCTTGTCCGCTCTTTGCGGCATGTATCTTATCTTTGCTGATTACGATCATCCTTCTTGAAGGGCATTGATTTAGCGTAGTGATCTTTGCCACAATTGTAGCCTCCTACGGGTCCCTTTTTAGGCTCAAAGTTGCCTCCGGTTTTGTAATTGTCACTTTGTCCTCCATAGGGCTTACGCCCATTGTTATAATTTTTAACAAAATTATCCCTTACATTTCAATGAGGCTTATTTACTCTTTTTCTTTCTTATTGTTATCTCCTGAAACTTACTCTTGTTTCCAAACTTTTTCCATGGTCCTTTTCTGGGTGCAAGAGAGGTTGAAGAAGGGTTTGCAGTCTTCTTCCGCACTTCCTCCTTATGAGCAGAAATAGCCTTTAATTTCTATTCTTGCCTAATGGCCTTTTCAACAACTCCTTCCATAGTGGTTGGGTGTGAACATCGACCTCTCCCCTATCACGGGATTCAATCCCATGATGAATTTCCGTATTACGAACTTTTAAATCGATCGATCTTTGCGGTACATACTTAAGGAGTTTTGTAAACCGCTCCCAGAATTCAGTTACCGTTAGCTTCCCTTGAGCTAAGTTCTGAAATTCTGTCATTTTCTGATCATAGAAAAGTTGTGGCAGCCAACGTTGCCTAAAATAGCCTTTAAATTGATCCCAAGTAATATTGGTCTCATCAATGTTTAGTTCAGCTTTACGGCTATCCCACCACGAAGATGCTTCGTGGGAAAGCTGATAGGCTCCCCAAATAGCTTTGGTTTCCTCTGAAAAGTTCCTTATTGCAAAGTACTTCTCCATTTCATTGAGCCAGTTCTCAGCTCCATCTCCTAATGTGGTGCCATCATACTTAGGTGGACTTATCCTTTTTATATCATTAGTGAGTTCTGCTGCCAATCTGGCCTTTTTGTTTTCTGGTTGGACAGGTGCATTCACAGCATTAACATCAACACCCATATTGGGGTTGTCCTCAGGAGGTGGCTGATTATTATTATCAGCTTCTTCATCCTCCTCATTTCCCATCACCTGTTGTTCCAATACAGCTAAGCGATCTCTTGTGTCCAACAGGGCAGCAAGGATCTCATCAAGTTTCTGGGTTGTTGCCGCTCCTCCTTCAGGTGGAGCATTACCCGCAACGTTCCCCCTTGTTCTAACCATTTTCTGTTACAAGAAAAATTCAGGTTTTTATCAGATTATGGACTCAATAGGTCCAAGAGCTGCAACCTTCAGCTCTGATACCAAGATGTAACATCCTCATTTTAGACAATAGAACAAGTCGATTTTTTTTTTTTGATAAATGCATTCTGGTTCTAAATACATAATTTAGAACTCACAAATCAAATAACCATTCATATAACAGACAACCATATGCAGCTGTAATGACTCGGATTACTTCCGATCTATTCATTCCATGACTCGGTAATCTACCGATCTATTCATGAGTAAAAAGAGTTGGTGTTTTTAGATAACACTTTACTCTTGCGGTTCTCTTCCCTACTCTGGGATTCAGAATGCTCTGTCCAAGGAACCTAACTGAATAATCGTTACTATTATTCATCGGCATCTCATCCCTTAGACTAGGTGAATTAGGACAACGCAATCAGCAGCTTGCGATACTTTGGCCAAAGATTTGAAACATACTGTTTATGTCTCGTATTCCTTAACGGCATACTCGTCAATCTGGAATACGCCCTTCACCCCATTCTTATGTTATATAGAATGTCTTATTCTGACTACTGTCAGTCCTTCCTTTCACAACTGAATCACTCGGAGGTAGATTAACAAGGTGATAATGTTATATGGATGCCCACGAGGATTAGGGATATGGTGACATACTGGTTCAACCTTGCAGTTCAACCAGTGTGTCATGATACCCCGAATCTCTAGGCAGCCTTATAACATGACCACGTTCTTAATCGGACCCTGAGTAACTCGTTCGAAAACTAAGTGTAAATCTTAGCGATCAATGCAAAGGGTGTCGCCATAAGTCACCTGCATTGTTGTATCTTCGAGAAGATCCTAATCTTCTCGGAGGTACAACCCTGCAGTTGACTTGTGTCGTCAACCTTTAAATCCGCCTCGAAAAGATCTACTTAATAACATGCGTTACGCACTTGAGTTTAAATTACTTTAAAGACTTTTCCCTAAGGTTAGCCTTTCCCGATCCCTGGATTCTTCGTCTTAAGACGACCTTCCTCTATAAAGCCCATTACATGGTAGAGGTATTAAGGTCAAGCTCTCATCAAGGAGTCATTAGAATACACCTGATTCTAAAACAACAGAATTGGACAATATCTCATAACCTTCACATGAGATTGCCATCTGAACTCCATTTGATTATATCAGTTCTCTTAACTGAATTTATATCATACTTATTAGTATAAGGATGTAAATGATTAAGAATCCAAATAAGTGTTGTCCTGTCATATTCAAGACTAGGGATCAGTAATTTAATTCAACTTGTTTAGCGTTCTGCTTAGGTTCATTTTAACCTATCTTTTAGAAAGACAATTGTTTAAATTAAAAATTGCTTTTGCTAGAACAATAAGATCTGCTAAACACTCATATGAATTCAACCGCTTTTCTTGTAAGCTTTCATTGTCAATCACAAAAACATCCAAATTACACAAAGATAACCTTGCCACTCAGGTATATAAACCGAAAAAGGTCAACTATCAGAATAAGAATACAACACAAGTATCAAATACTTATTTCCATTCCTTTCAGAACTATACAATTACATTTTATGCAAACAACATACTTGATACAATGCTTAACGGAAAAGAAACCTCTTTCCACATATAGTACATTTATAAAATCAAGCTGTAATTCATTATAAACAATTAAATAATCTGATCATCCTGTCAGATCTGCATTGCTTTTACCACTTACGGCAACCATCTGCAAAAATAGTCAACATGAGTCAGTTCGATGAACTGAGCATGATAAGCACTAACTTTTAAAACAATTGCAATCCATCAATTGTTTTCATTAAACACCCTGTTTAAATGAAATCAATAATCCAAACAAGTAAACATGATTCAGACTATGCCTTTGTAATCCAAAATGACTACAAATATGTAACTTTATCATCGTTACAGAATAGTCCTAAACACTTCTCAAATATTTCATCGAATATTAAGAATCAAGGAACGAATGTGCACAAACAATCATTGAATCCAAAATCACAACATTGGACAGATCGTTTCATTCATCCAAAAAGGAAAATATCATAACAATTCGTGATTCTACCAATATGTTACAAAACAATTCCCACTATTAGACAGATATCAACAAATATTAAATAACTGAAGAGAAAGAAACATATCATTCATACTTCCTTTCACACAAGTTCACTACTGTACCGTCTCCACTTATGGAAAACATTCATCCAGTATGTATACGAACAAGTCCGACAAGCCACAGGAAGAATCACTATTTTAAATCAAGAAATAAAACACAGCAAAACTCCTGTACAGCAGCTAACACATCAACAATCCCATATATCAACCTTAAGCCCAATACTAGTTCCTTTTATACACAGTATGGCTTTTCGACACAAGTTGAAATCAAGGAACTTTTAGCATAACGTTGCAGTAAACAACAGACTTCATTGCATTAAGCAATTTGAGGTTTCCTAAAGACTATGCCAAGACGACCACACAGTAATTCCGAAACATGCTCAGTCTCAATCGGACTGAAGTAAATGGAAAGGAACATAGCATATCTATTCTCACCAGGGCGCATTCAAACCTAAGTATGGTATTCACGACTCACTTCAACAGAGCCAGGATACAAGATAATCATTCATACTCAAGGAACAGTGACAAAACGACAGTGTCCCAAAAAAATCAGATTCAATAAGGTTCAAACAATACAGGATACCTTCCAAGAGTTCATATAAATCCGAACAACAGTAATAAGTCAAATAGTTGCATACGATTCCATCTGAGCCCATCAACGGAGCTTTATAAAAATCAGGCAAGCAAATCCGATTACTGAATTCAAAACAAGAAATCCGACTGTACCCTTGCCAATCTTTTACACAAATTTGCACAGATTGAAGACGTAAATATACACCTAAAGAATCTGTATCACAAAATCCCTGCGACGCGAAGGAATCTTATCAAAATAACAAAGATCGAAATACATGTTATTCCCTTAAGTCGCTGGCACAACAATTACCATCATTCAATTATATTCAACCTGAACAGTGGTTCAAATATAAATATAAATCATTCAATCGACTCCTCAGAGTCGTTCAGGTTACAACAATTATAAATCTATATATACACATTGCATACTGTTAACGGGTTTATACCCATAACCGAGGAACCCAACAACAGTGTAAGATAAAATTAGTTGATGAATCCTTCTATGCCATCTATGGCAAGCATTCAGAACAAATCAAGTGTAAGCAAATCAAATACCCATTTCATAGCAAGGAATTCAACTGAGCCTCGTCAAAACTCTCGAACAGCTTACACAAAAGAAATGCAAATGCATACCCAGGGAGTCTATATCCATTATTTATTACAAATAACAGAGGTCAAAAGACCTGTTACCTCTACAAGACTTCCACGAAATTCAATTAACAAAACTCAAGGATGAATCTATATTCTCAGCAGTGGATAGTAATATACGACTCATTCAGAGGACTCCACTGAGTCGTTCAAATAAAATATAAATATCTCAATATTGTATACAGTTAACGGTTAAACCCTGTTACCACAATAACAAGGAAAACAACTTCCACTGGGTCGTAAAGACTATGGTAACACAATAGTTACCTGTTCCCAAACAAATTAGAAGACAAAACGAAACCCAAAAAGTATCATTAGCCACTGTCACCAAAAACCACGACAGAGCTTCCAAAGGATCAATATAACTGATCAATCATACAATATCCATCAGTATCCCTTCATACAGTTTCCACAACAAGAAACGGCGACCAAAAATCGACAACATAACAGTGGCCTATACCTAACACAGGTATATTCTATGGGCTCTCGCCGAACAGGCCGAGCATTCATACTTTATATATATATATATATATATATATATATCTCACATATTTAAGCCAGAATGAATACACAAAGAAATAGAGCCACAATTCGAATTTAATAAACACCCATCAAGGGGAAATTGAAAAATCGAACCAGAAGAGATACAGTACCAAAAATCAAACAAGACCTCCATAGAAAATCATCTATTTTCTCAAAACATTTGAACAGAGTTGTTCTAATGAAATCACTTGAAAGACAACAAGATTTTTAAAGGTTAGGGCCTAACATGCCTGGATTTTTGCTCAAATTTCCGAAGCAGACCACTGGAAGAGCTCAGACTTCCTTTTCCTTTTCCAAGTTAGAGCGACCAACAAAATTTTGCTATCTCCATGGCATATATATTCTCCTTGCCAGAGAAAAGAGCTAGATAATCTCATACTTGCCATGCAACACAAAGAAGACTGGTGCGAAGAACCAGTGAACAGGCAGAGAGAAACCCGAAAATCGCGACAAGCCAAACAAACCAACAAACTTCCTGTTTGCATGCCTTCTCGCGAGTTCCGAGCTCGACTACCGAGAATATTGAATGCAATTAAACCAACTTTCCCGCTAAAACTCCACTTCCACCGACCGCCAGAATTGGCGATAGTCAAACAAAATCCCAAGTCCATTTCCAGTTTTGGCGAACTGCCACGTCGGCTTAGTTTAGCTGTTGCTAAAACCTCCGCCAAAACCTGTCCTTCATCCTTATCCCATGCATTAAATGTCATAGAAAATGCCGCCCATGGTTCGCACCCCTCCATAGGCCCCTTTACATTCTTGCTCATAGTTAGGTTAGTATCTTAGGTTAGAATTTAGGTTAATACCTAATCTAACTTCCATAACATAGATACTAACTTAGGACATTAACACATAGCCTAGGTCTAGGTTAGATTGACACTAATCTAACCCCTAGGTTAGGTTTAGTCTTAGGTTACTAATCATTTAATAATTCCAGTTAGGTCTACATTCTGTATACTCAGAAAAGACCTATATCATACCTTCTTGAACAGGGTTAGCTCCTGTTCTGCTGCAGAATCGTATGTAACCGAATTATTACCTTGTCCACGATCGAGACCTTCCAGATATTCTTCGATATCGGGAACCAATCCATTTCACTTGATCAGCCTGAGTCATACTCCTGACTAGCTTATTAAATGCTTCTAAACCTTGCAACCTGTTCAAGGTCTGTGATTTTAATTCATCATGAACAAACTTAAAGCATTACTTGGATCAATTCCACGATCCAAGACTAGATCTTATAGATGGATAACTCTATAATTTATTCCGAGATCGATTAAACTCGATACAAAATGAAATAGATAAAAGAGTCTAATCACATTCGACTCGACTCAAGATCTCTGAATCTGCAAAGACAATACAATACATATCAAGCATGATTTCTAAATCGAGGAACACATCCTTATACAAGAAATCACATATCAACACTTGTATGCTCAGCAAGGATCTCATCAAGTTTTTGGGTTGTTGCCGCTCCTCCTTTAGGTGGAGCATTATTCACAACGTTCCCCCTTGTTCTAACCATTTTCTGTTACAAGAAAATTCAGGTTTTTATCAGATTATGGACACAATAGGTCCAAGAGCTGCAACCTTCAGCTCTGATACCAAGATGTAACATCCTCAATTTATACCTTAGAACAAGTGAATTTTTTTTTTTGATAATTGCATCCTGGTTCTAAATACATAATTTAGAACTCACAAATCAAATAACCATTCTTATAACAGATAACCATATGCAGCTGTAATGACTCGGAGTACCTCCGATCTATTCATTCCATGACTCGGTAATCTACCGATCTATTCATGAGTAATAAGAGTTGGCGTTATTATTTAACACTTCACTCCTGTGGTTCTCTTCCCTATTCTGGGATTCAGAATGCTCTGTCCAAGGAACCTAACTGAATAATTGTTACCATTATTCATCAAAGATCTCATCCCTTACCATTATTCTTCATCTTAAGATGACCTTCCTCAATAAAACCCATTGCATAGTGGGGATATTAAGGCTAAGGTCTCATAAAGGAGTTTTTAGAATATACATGATTCTAAAACAACAGAATGGATGTAATATCTCATAACCTTCACATGAGATTGCCATCTGAACCCCATTAGATTTATATCAGTTCTCCTAACTGAATTTATATCATACTTATTAGCATCAAGATATAAATGATTAAGAATCCAATTTAATGTTGTCTTGTCATGCTCAGGACTAGGGATTAGTAATTTAATTCAGCTTGATTAGTGTTCTGCTTAGGTTCATTTTAACCCTTTCTTTAAAAAAAGACAATGATTTAAATTTCAATTTTGCTTCGATAGATCAAATTATAACTACTAATCACTCATAAGAATTCAATCACATTTCCTTATAAGCTTTCATTGACAATCACAAAAGCATCCAAATTACACAAGGATAACATTGCCACTCCGATATATAAACCGAAGAAGGTCAACTATCAGAATTAAGAATACAACACATAAGTAACAAATACTTATTTCCATTCCTCTCAGATCTGTACATTTTAGACATTCAGCATACTTGATACAATGCTCAATGGAAAAGGAACATCTTTCCACATTTAGTACATTTAGAAAAATCAAGCTGAAATTTATTATAAATCAAATTAAACAATCTGATCATCCTGTCAGATCTGCATGCTTTACCACTTACGGCAACCATCTGCAAAAATAGTCAACATGAGTCAGTTCGATGAACTGAGCATGATAAGCACTAACTTTTAAAACAATTGCAATCCGTCAATTGTTTTCATTAAACACCCTGTTTAAATGAGATCAATTATCCAAACAAGTAAACATAATCAGACTATGCCTTTGTAATACAAAAATGACTACAAATGTGTAACTCTATCATCGTTACAGAATAGTCCTAAACATTTCTCAAATATTTCATCAAATATTAAGAATCAAAGAACGAAAGTATCCAAACAATTATCTTGAATCCAAGATCAGCAACATTGACGATGATCGTTACTTTCATCGAAATGGAATATCATAGTAAATCGTGATTCCACTAATAAGATACAAGAACAATTCCAACTCATTAGACAAATACCAACAAGTATTAAAATAATAGAAGAGAAAGAAACAAATCATTCACACTTCCCTTCACACAAGTTCACTACTATACCGTCTCCACATATGGAAAGCATTCATCCAAATGTATATGAACAAGTCCGACAAACCACAAGAAGAATCATTGTCTTAATAAAAATTGAACACAACAAAAACTCTGTGCAAAGGGCTAACACGTCAATAGTGAAGTCTATCAACCAAACAGACTCTACAAGAAGCGTTAAACAACATGAAAATCACCACATTTCCCGTCGAGGTGCAGTCGACGGCTTTTAGATCAGTCCAGCTCAAGGCAGGATAGTTATGCAACAGAAGATAAACACGCTTACAATCCCATATATCAACCTATAGCCCAATGCTAGTCCCTTTTATACACAGCAAGGATTTTCGACCCAAGTTCGAAATCAAAGAACCTCTAGTATATCACGATCAACAATAGACTTCATTGCATTAAGCAATTTGATGTTTCCTTAAGACTATGCCAAGACAATCACACAAAATTTCTGAAACATACTCAGTCTCAATCGGACTGGAATAAACAGAAAGGAATATAACATATCTATTCTCACCTGGGTGCATTCAAGTTTAAAGTATGGTATCCGCGACTCACTTCAACAGAGCTAGGACACATGATAATTATCCATACTCAAGGAACTCAAACAGTGACAAAACGATAGTGTCCCAAAAATCAGGTTCAATATGAGACTAAATACAGGTTACCTTCCAAGAATTCAACTGAATCCGAACAATAGTAACCAGAAAAATAATTGCATATGATTCCATCTGAGCCCATCAACGGTGCATAATAAAAATCAGACAAAGAAAATCTAATTACTGATTCAAAACAAGGAATCCGACTGAACCCTTGCCAATTATTTTTACACAAATTTGCACAGAATGTCGATGTAAAAATACACTTAAAGAATCTGCACCACAAAATCCTTGCGATATGAAGGTTTTCTTACAAAAATAACAGAGAGGACAAAATACATGTTATTCCCTTAAGTCACGGCACATCAAATACCAATATTCAATTATATTTAACTTGAGCAATAAAGGTTCAAATATATATATAAATCATTCAATCGACTCCACAGAGTCGCACTGATTATAACAAATATAAACCTATATATATATTGCATACTGTTAACGGGTATAAACCCATAACCACAAAGTAAGGGAAAAACATCTCCGGCATAGTCATAAAGAATTACTGTAACACAGTAAGATACCTCTTCCCAACATTTTTTTTAAAAGACGAAACGAAACCCAACAAGTATCAATAGCCACTATCATCAATAACCACAACAGAGCTTACAAAGGTTCAATATAAACTGAGCAGTCAACAAAAGTCCAACAGTATTCCTTTCTCATGAGTACCCACAACCAAGATTGATGGCTAGTATCAACAACAAGCGTCGATTTACTAAAAATCGACAATCATAACAGTGGCTTATACCCTTCACAGGAATAATTTATGAGCTATCGCCGAATCAGGCCGAGCATTCCTACTTTTCATATATTTCGTATATTTAAGCCAGAATGCAAACACAAAGAAACAAAGCCACAGTTCGAAAATAATAAACACCCATCAAGGGATAAATGACAAGTCATTCCAGCAAGAAGATACAGTGCAAAAATCACACCAGACAACCATAGGAAAAATCATCTATTTTCTCAAAACATTTGAACAGAGTTGTTCTAATGAAATCACTTGAAAGACAGCAAGATTTTTAAAGGTTAGGGCCTAACATGCCTAGATTTTTTTGCTCAAAATTCTGAAGCAGACCACTGGAAGAGCTCGGACTTCCTTTTCCTTTTCCAAGTTAGAGCGACCAACAAAATTTTGCTATCTCCATAACATATATATTTTCCTTGCCAGAGAAAAGAGCTAGATACCCTCATACTCGCCATGCAACTCCAAGAAGACTGGTGCGAAGAACCAGTGAACAGGCAGAAGGAAAACTGAAATTCACGATAAGCCAAACAAACCAACAAACTTCCAGTTTGCATGCCTTCTCGCGAGTTCCGAGCTCGACTTCCAAGCTCATTGAATGCATTTACTCCAATTTTCCCGCTTAAACTCAACTGCCACCGACCGCCAAAGTTGGCGATAGACAAAGAGAATTTCAAGACCATTTTTAGTTTTGGCGAACTGCCACGTCGGCTCAATTAGCCGTTTCTAAAACCTCCGCCAATGCCTGTCCTTCATACTTATCCTTTGCATTAAATAACATAGAAAACGCCGCCCATGGTTCGCACCCCTCCATAGGTCCCCATACATTCTTGTTCAATAGATAGGTTAGTAACTTAGGTTAGAATTTAGGATAACACCTAATCTAACTTCCATAAACATAGATACTAACTTAGGACATTAGCTCTTAGCCTAGGTCTAGGTTAGATTAACACTAGTCTAACCCCTAGGTTAGGTTTAGTTTTTAGGTTACTAAACATTAATAATTCCAAGCTTAGGTCTACATTCGTATGCTCGAAAAAGACCTCCATCATACATTCTTGAACAGGGTTAGCTCCTGTTTTGCCTTAGGCTGTAGAATTGTATGAAACCGAATTATTACCTGGTCCACAATCGAGACCTTCCAGATATACTTCGATATCACGTAACCAATTCATTTCACATGTTCAACCCGAGTTATACTCCGACTAGCTTATTCAATGCTTCTAGACCTTGCAACTGTTCAAGGTCCGTAATTTTTAATTCATCACGAACAAACTTAAAGCAATACTTGGATCAATTCCACTTTGATCCAAGGCTAGGTATTATAGATGGATAACTCTATAATTCATTCCGAGATCGATTAAACTCGAGATGCAAAATGAAATAAATAAAAGAGTCTAATCATATTCACTACCAAAGATCTCGCAAAGAAAATACAAGATACATATCAAGCATGATTTCTTAATCGAGGAACACATCCTTTTACAAGAAATCACATATCAACACTTGTATGCTCAGGAGAAAGTAACAACAGTTCGGGGTGTTACATGCTTCCCTCCTAAAAAGATTCATCGTCCCGATGAATTACATATTAAATTAACCTTCAGGTCAATCAATTTATCAGTACACAAATAATGTGACTATTTCATATTTGAATAGTTCCAGAAATCAATGTCACAACACATTTTATTCAACCCGAATAATGTTTGCTTTCATCTGGCTTCCATAAATACTTTATAAAAATAAGTTCATAAAAGAATGTTTTGTCAATAGATTTCATTCTGTTGAAAAAGAGAAGGAAAAGCAATTTTCATCTCTTCCAGGTTTTCCCAAGTTGCACTTTCTTCGTTAAACTGGTCCCACTGGACCTTACATTACTGTATCTCATGATTTCTTAAATGCAATTGGTGAGTTTCAAAGCACTCGCGTGGGTTTAACCACGATTATTCCTGGTCTTTGGACCTACAAGGAATTCCAATTTAAAACATGTGACAGATCTGAAACGTATTTCTTAAGCAAAGAAATATGGAAAACATCATACATTCGAGATAAAGCAGGTGGTAATGCTAAACGATAAGCTACGAGGATTGATTATTTTGACAATTTCGAAAGGTCCCACGAATCAAGGTGACAACTTGGCAGCCTTGCCAAAAGTTATAGAACTCTTTACGGGTTTAACACGAAGAAAACCTTATCACCAAGCTCAAACCTTCTATCAACCTCGCTTAAGGTCAGCATAGCTCTTCTTCCTATCCGCTGCTTCCTTTAATCGTTCACGAATCAGCTTAACTTGCTGTTCCATTTCAGTGAGAATCTCTAGTCCAATTACCACTCTATCCTCCATACTGTCCCAACTAACAGGAGTTCTGCACTTTCTTCCATAAAGTGCTTCAAATGGTGCCATTTTGAGAGATGAATGATAAGTGTTGTTGTATGCGAACTCAACTAATGGAAGATACTCTTCCCATTTATACTGTTGATCCATGCAATACATACGCAACATGTCCTCCAACACTTGATTTACCCTCTTAGTTTGTCCATCCGTTTCCGGATGATATGCAGAACTGAAGTTTAGTTTCATTCCAAGAGCTGTGTTAAGCGTTTGCCAAAACCTTGACGTCATTCTAGGATCCTCGCGATATAATCAATTCGCACACCATGCAATCTAAAAAATTTGTGTACGAATCTTTTGGCCAGCACGGTGAATCATCCTTTAGATTTCCAGCGATGAAATGAGCTACCTTGGTCAGTTTATCAACAACTACCAGGATAACATCATGTTTATTCCTGGACATAGGCAGTCCTTGTACAAAATCCATGGTTATTACTTGCCATTTGTACTGCGGTATGCTATGAGGATATAGCATTCCAGAAGGTGCATATGTTCTTCCTTCACCCACTGACATTCCGCATAATGAGTCACAAAATTTATTACATCCTTTTTCATACCTTTCCAAAAGTATTGCTGTTTCAAATCAGCAAGCATTTTTGTGATACCCGGGTGTCCAGAGAAAGGTGAATTATGAAATTCAACTAACAACTTCTTTCTCAAATCGTTCAGCATAGGTACATATACCTTGTTTTCATAACGCAAGATTCCTTCATTATCAAAATGAAAACCTTTATACCTTATATCCTTAGGTTCTACAGCAAGCGCTGCTTTTACTTGCTGAAAGTATGCATCTGATTCTGAGGCACTTTTTACCTCTTTAAACTCGAGTTCTTAATGTTATAAGAGCAGAAATGTGCCTCCTATGACTTAGGCATCGATACCCTATTCTCCTTCCCTTTGATATAGCTGATATCAAAGTCATATTGTGATAAAAATTCTAACCACCTTCTCTGTCTGGCATTCAGATTGGGCTGAGTAAAAATATATTTCAGTCCTAGGTGATCAGTTTTCAACTCGAAAGGTTTCCCAAGTAAGTAGTGTCTCCAGACTTGAAGTGCATGAACAATGGCGGCAAGTTCCAAATCATGAGGGGCATAATTCAGCTCATGTAACTTAAGTTTTCTGCTTTCATATGCTATGACCTGATCATTTTGTAGCAAAACACCTCCAAGGCCTTCCCCAGAAGCATCCGTTACAACAAGAAACTCCCATTAGGATCAGTACAGCTAGTATAGGTGCGAGAGTCAACCGGTCTTTCAAACTTTTGAAAGCCGTTTTGCACTTATCATTCCATATGAATTTCTTATCCTTCTTCTGCAATGAAGTTATTGGTGCAGCTACTTTAGAAAAATCCTTTACAAATTTTCTATAATAACCAGCAAGACCCATGAAGCTTCTTACTTCGTGCACATTCTTTGGTGCAGGCCACTCAGTTATTGCCACTATTTTTGAAGGATCTACAGCAATTCCTTCTTTACTTATAACATGACCCAAATAGTGAACTTCTGAATCAAAGAAAGAACATTTGGATAACTTACCATACAAATTTCTTTTTCAAAATTCCCAAAACTATCTTCAAATGCTCATTGTGCTCCGCTCAACGCTTTTAGAATAAATGAGAATATCGTCCAAGAATACAAGTACAAACTTGTCCAGGTATTCTTGAAAAATATTGTTCATTAAATTCATAAAGGCTGCGGGTGCATTAGTTAATCCAAAGGGTAGAACTGTGAATTCATAATGTCCGTACCTTGTTCGGAAAGCTGTTTTATGAATGTCTTCCTCTCTAATCCTTAACTGATGGTAACCAGATCGAAGGTCTATCTTAGAATAAACCGCTGCTCCACGCATCTGATCAAACAGATCATCGATCCTAGGAAGTGGATATCGGTTCTTGACTGTTGCTTTGTTCAACATCCGATAATCAATACACAGCCTTAGTGTTCCATCCTTCTTTTTCACAAATATTACAGGCGCTCCCCAAGGTGAAACACTTGGTCTAATCAATCCTTTAGACAAAATCTCTTGAATCGTGCCTTAAGCTCGACTAACTCGTAGTAGTCATCCGATAAGGCGCTTTGGATATAGGTTCTGTTCCTGGCTTGATTTCAATGGTGAAGTCAAATTCTCTCTTGGGTGGTAACCCTGGTAATTCCTCAGGAAAAACATCCCTGAAACTTTGTAAAAGAGGGAATCTTTTCATGAAATCATCATTTTCTTCTGAAGATTCAGATATCTTTACTGCATAAAGGGTACATCCTTTATTTTTAGCCTTTTTAAGCTGCATAGCTGACAGTTTTCTAACTGAAATTTCCCGTTTCACACCTTGAATCTCTCACTGACTTTCAAATGATCGTCTAAACATTTTATGTTCTTTTCATAGCAGATCTACCTTTGCTTTATGCTCAGCTAACCAATTAACACCGATAACAATGTCATATGATCCTAAAGGTGCGACATAGAGATCAACTTCCGTGGAAAAGTTAGGTAAGTCAAGGACTGCCCCAAAAAGACACATACTCACTGTATGAACAGAATTATTACCATACTGTACAGTCCAAGATTTATCCATTTTTCCAGCTTTTCTTTTAAGTTTAGAAGCAAGTTTATTAGATATAAAACATTCAGTAGCTCCTGTATCAAAAAGAATAGTGACAGGTATGCCGAATAACTTACCCGGAACTTCTATAGGTGTCACTTGCTTTTCAGCTTGCTTGTCCGCTACTGCAGCATGTATCTTATGCTGCTGATTACGATCATCCTTCTTCAAAGGGCACTGATTTGCGTAGTGATCTTTGCCACAATTGTAGCAGCCTCCTACAGGTCCCTTTTTAGGCTCAAAGTTGCCTCCAGTTTTGTAATTGTCACGCTGTCCTCCATAGGGCTTCTGCCCATTGTTATAATTTTTAACAAAATTATCCCTTACATTTCCAGCAGGCTTATTTACTACTGCTTTCTTATTGTTATCTCCTGGAAACTTACTCTTGTTTCCAAACTTTTTCCATGGTCCTTTTCTGGGTGCAAGAGAGGTTGAAGAAGGGTTTGCAGTCTTCTTCCGCACTTCCTCTTTATGAGCAGAAATAGCCTTTAATTTCTGTTCTTGCCTTATGGCCTTTTCAACAACTCCTTCCATAGTGGTTGGACTATGAACATTGACCTCTCCCCCTATCACGGGATTCAATCCCATGATGAATTTCCGTATTCTGAACTTTTCATCAGTTTGATACTGCGGTACATACTTGAGGAGTTTTGTAAACCGCTCCCAGTATTCAGTTACCGTTAGCTTCCCTTGAGCTAAGTTCTGAAATTCTGTCATTTTCTGATCATAGAAAAGTTGTGGCAGCCAACGTTGCCTAAAATAGCCTTTAAATTGATCCCAAGTAATATTGGTCTCATCAATGTTTAGTTCACTTTACGGCTATCCCACCACGAAGATGCTTCGTGGGAAAGCTGATAGGCTCCCAAATAGCTTTGGTTTCCTCCGAGAAGTTCCTTATTGCAAAGTACTTCTCCATTTCACGAGCCGCCCTCGCTCCATTTCCTAATGTGGTGCCATCATACTTAGGTGGACTTATCCTTTTATATCATTAGTGAGTTCTGCTGCCAATCTGGCCTTTTTGTTTTCTCGTTGGACAGGTGCATTCCCAACATTAACATCAACACCCATGTCGGGGTTGTCCTTAGGAGGTTGCTGATTATTATTATCAGCTTCTTCATCCTCCTCATTTCCCATCACCTGCTGTTCAAGTACAGCTAAGCGATCTCTTGTGTCCAACAGGGCAGCAAGGATCTCATCAAGTTTCTGGGTTGTTGCCACTCCTCCTTCAGGTGGAGCATTATTCGCAACGTTCCCCCTTGTTCTAACCATTTTCTGTTACAAGAAAATTTAGGTTTTTATCAGATTATGGACACAATAGGTCCAAGAGCTGCAACCTTCAGCTCTGATACCAAGATGTAACATCCTCAATTTATACCTTAGAACAAGTGAATTTTTTTTTTTTTTTTTTTTTTTGATAATTGCATCCTGGTTCTAAATACATAATTTAGAACTCACAAATCAAATAACCATTCTTATAACAGATAACCATATGCAGCTGTAATGACTCGGAGTACCTCCAATCTATTCATTCCATGACTCGGTAATCTACCGATCTATTCATGAGTAATAAGAGTTGGCGTTATTATTTAACACTTCACTCCTGTGGTTCTCTTCCCTATTCTGGGATTCAGAATGCTCTGTCTAAGGAACCTAACTGAATAATTTTTACCGTTATTCATCGGCATCTCATCCCTTAGACTAGGTGAATTAGGACAACGCAATCAGCAACTTGCGATACTTTGGCCAAAGATTTGAAACATACTGTTTATGTCTCGTATTCCTTAACGGTATACTCAAAACTGAATACGCCCTTCACCCCATTCTTATGTTATATAGAATGTCTTATACCGACTTCATCAATCCTTCCTATCACAACTTAATCACTCGGAGAAAGATTAACAAGGTGATAATGTTATATGGATGCCCACGAGGGTTAGGGATAGATGACATACTTGGGTTTAACCTGCAGCTTAAACCAAGGTGTGTCATGATACCCCCGAATCTCCTAGGCAGCCCTATAACATGACCACATTCCTAATCGGTCCCAGTAACTCGTTCAAAATCAAAGTGTAAATCTTAGCGATCAATGCAAAGGGTGTCGTCAAAAGTCACCTGCATTGTTGTAACTTCGAGAAGATCCTAATCTTCTCGGAGGTACAACCCTGCAGTTGACTTGTGCCGTCAACCTTTAAATCCACCTCGAAAAGATCTACTTAATAATATGCGTTACGCACGTTAAGTTTAAATTACTTAAAGACTTTTCCCCTAGGGTTAGTCTTTCCCGATCCCTGGATTCTTCGTCTTAAGATGACCTTCCTCAATAAAACCCATTGCATAGTGGAGATATTAAGGCTAAGGTCTCATCAAGGAGTTTTTAGAATATACATGATTCTAAAACAACAGAATTGGACAATATCTCATAACCTTCACATGAGATTGCCATCTGAACCCCATTAGATTTATATCAGTTCTCCTAACTGAATTTATATCATACTTATTAGCATCAAGATATAAATGATTAAGAATCCAATTTAATGTTGTCCTGTCATGCTCAGGACTAGGGATTAGTAATTTAATTCAGCTTGATTAGTGTTCTGCTTAGGTTCATTTTAACCCTATCTTTTAAAAAGACAATGATTTAAATTTCAATTTTGCTTCGATAGATCAAATTAGAACTACTAATCACTCATAAGAATTCAATCACATTTCCTTATAAGCTTTCATTGACAATCACAAAAGCATCCAAATTACACAAGGATAACATTGCCACTCCGATATATAAACCGAAGAAGGTCAACTATCAGAATTAAGAATACAACACATAAGTAACAAATACTTATTTCCATTCCTCTCGATTCGTACATTTTAGACATTCAAAGATACTTGATACAATGCTCAATGGAAAAGGAACATCTTTCCACATTCACTTAGTACATTTAGAAAAATCAAGCTGAAATTTATTATAAATCAAAATTAAACAATCTAATCATCCTATCGATCTACATGCTTTACCACTTACGGCAACCATATGCAAAAATAGTCAACATGAGTCGATTCGATGAACCGAGCATGATAAGCACTAAATTTTAAAACAATTGCAATCCGTCAATTATTTTCATTAAACACCCCTGTTTATATGAGATCAATTATCCAAACAAGTAAACATAATAAGACTATGCCTTTGTAATACAAAAATGACTACAAACGTGTAACTTTATCATCGTTACAGAATAGTCCTAAACATTTCTCAAATATTTCAACAAATATTAGGAATCAAAAAACGAAAGTATCCAAAACAATTATCTTGAATCCAAGATCAGCAACATTGGACAGATCGTTAATTTCATCAGGAAATGGAATATCATAGCAAATCGTGATTCCACTAATAAGATATAAGAACAATTCCAATCATTAGACAAATACCAACAACATGTATTAAAATAATAGAAGAGAAAGAAACAAATCATTCACACTTCCCTTCACACAAGTTCACTACTGTACCGTCTCCACATATGGAAAGCATTCATCCAGTATGTATACGAACAAGTCCGACAAACCACAAGAAGAATCACTGTCTTAATAAAAATCGAACACAGCAAAAACTCCTGTACAGTGGCTAACACGTCAATAGTGAAGTCTATCAACCAAACAGACTCTACAAGAAGCGTTAAACAACATGAAAATCACCACATTGCCTGTCGAGGTGTAGTCGACGGCTTTTAGATCAGTCCAGCTCAAGGTAGGATAGTTATGCAACAGAAGACAAACACGCTTACAATCCCATATATCAACCTATAGCCCAATGCTAGTCCCTTTTATACACAGCAAGGCTTTTCGACCCAAGTTCGAAATCAAAGAACCTCTAGTATATCACGATCAACAACAGACTTCATTGCATTAAGCAATTTGATGTTTCCTTAAGACTATGCCAAGACAATCACACAAAATTTCCGAAACATGCTCAGTCTCAATCGGACTGGAGTAAACGGAAAGGAATATAGCAAATCTATTCTCACTTGGGCGCATTCAAGTTTAAAGTATGGTATCTACGACTCACTTCAGAGCCGGACACATGATAATTATCCATACTCAAGGAACTCAAACAAAGGACAAAACGACGGTGTCCCAAAAATCAGTTCATTATGAGACTAAATACGGGTTACCTTCCAAGAATTCAACTCAATCCAAACAACAAGAACTGCATAAAATAATTGCATATGATTCCATCTGAGCCCATCAACGGTGCATAATAAAAATCGACAAAGAAAATCTAATTACTCGATTCAAAACAAGGAATCCATCAACCCTTGCCAATTATTTTTACACAAATTTGCATAGAATGTCGATGTAAAAATACACTTAAAGAATCAGTACCACAAAATCCTTGCGATACGAAGGTTTTCTTACAAAAATAACAGAGGATGAAATACATGTTATTCCCTTAAGTCGCTGGCACATCAAATACCAATATTCAATTATATTTAACTTGAAGAGTGGTTCAAATATATATATAAATCATTCAATCGACTCCACAGAGTCGTACTGATTATAACAAATATAAACCTATATATATATTGCATACTGTTAACGGGTATAAACCCATAACCACAAAGTAAGGGAAAAACATCTTCGGCATGGTCATAAAGAATTACTGTAACACAGTAAGATACCTCTTCCCAACATTTTTTTAAAAGACGAAATGAAACCCAACAAGTATCAATAGCCACTATCATCAATAACCACAACAGAGCTTACAAAGGTTCAATATAAACTGAGCAGTCAACAAAAGTCCAACAGTATTCCTTTCTGTGAGTACCCACAACCAGTATTGATGGCTAGTATCAACAACAAGCGTCGATGACTAAAAATCGACAATCATAATAAAGGGCTTATACCCTTCACAGGAATAATTTATGAGCTATCGCCGAATCAGGCCGAGAATTCCTACTTTTCATATATTTCGTATATTTAAGCCAGAATGCAAACACAAAGAAACAAAGCCACAGTTTGAAAATAATAAACACCCATCAAGGGATAAATGACAAGTCATTCCAGCAAGAAGATACAGTGCAAAAATCACACCAGACAACCATAGGAAAAATCATCTATTTTCTCAAAACATTTGAACAGAGTTGTTCTAATGAAATCACTTGAAAGACAACAAGATTTTTAAAGGTTAGGGCCTAACATGCCTAGATTTTTTTGCTCAAAATTCCGAAGCAGACCACTGGAAGAGCTCGGACTTCCTTTTCCTTTTCCAAGTTAGAGTGACCAAAAAAATTTTGCTATCTCCATAACATATATATTTTCCTTGCCAGAGAAAAGAGCTAGATACCCTCATACTCGCCATGCAACTCCAAGAAGACTAGTGCGAAGAACCAGTGAACAGGCAGAAGGAAAACCGAAATTCGCGATAAGCCAAACAAACCAACAAACTTCCAGTTTGCATGCCTTCTTGCGAGTTCCGAGCTCGACTTCCAAGCTCATTGAATGCATTTACTCCAATTTTCCCGCTTAAACTCAACTGCCACCGACCACCAAAGTTGGTGATAGACAAAGAGAATTTCAAGACCATTTTTAGTTTTGGCGAACTGCCACGTCGGCTCTATTATCCATTTCTAAAACCTCCACCAATGTCCTGTCCTTCATACTTATCCTTTGCATTAAATAACATAGAAAACGCCGCCCATGGTTCGCACCCCTCCATAGGTCCCCATACATTCTTGTTCAATAGATAGGTTAGTAACTTAGGTTAGAATTTAGGATATCACCTAATCTAACTTCCATAAACATAGATACTAACTTAGGACATTAGCTCTTAGCCTAGGTCTAGGTTAGATTAACACTAGTCTAACCCCTAGGTTAGGTTTAGTTTTTAGGTCACTAAACATTAATAATTCCAGTTAGGTCTACATTCCGTATGCTAAAAAGACCTCCATCATACATTCTTGAACAGGTTAGCTCTGCTCGCCTTAGGCAGCAGTAATTGTATGAAACCGAATTATTACTCGGTCCACGATCGAGACCTTCCGATATACTTCGATATCGGGAACCAATTCATTTCACATGTTCAACCTGAGTTATACTCCGGACTAGCTTATTTAATGCTTCTAGACCTTGCAACCTGCTCAAGGTCTGTAATTTTTAATTCATCACGAACAAACTTAAAGCACTACTTGGATCAATTCCACTGATCCAAGGCTAGGTATTATAGATGGATAACTCTATAATTCATTCCGAGATCAGATTAAACTCAGATGCAAAATGAAATAAATAAAAGAGTCTAATCATATTCTCGACTCACCAAATATCTCGCAAAGAAAATACAAGACATATCAAGCATGATTTCTTAATCGAGGAACACATCCTTTTACAAGAAATCACATATCAACACTTGTATGCTCAGGAGAAAGTAACAACAGCTTTAGGTGTTACAACCGTTGCCTCTCGTAGTATCGATCGCACCTATAATATCTATTTTCCGTTCATCGACCACCTGACCATAACCTCATATGTGCCCATTATCTCACGTATACCAATCACAACACAACATCCCGTGGTGTCGATGACCCCCGCTCCATTCCAAAATATTGTCCTATCCATCTCGTAAAAACTACCCACAATCAATACTAAAGTCATTATGACCGTCCCACCTACATACACATACTATCAACCACCCCCTATCTCATCCATCACCCATTCTAGATATGTGACCTCTATGTCGGTTCCCTATTCTCAACCTTTCTATTTGTCATCACCATACAATGGAATATTTTCCACATCACAAGTTAAATACCCACCCCTTATACCATAGGAGGTGCCCTTCCATCACAACCTACCAACGACTCCTCAAATAGAGGATGGAAAGGATGTAGACACTAGAAGCATCAATTTCCAGCTCACACAATTAACTCACCTACGATGAAATCTATAATGAGACCATTCATCTATCCATCCCTATTCACCCATATCCTGTACATTGGGAAATGCCAAAATTCAACCATTTCAATAATAAAGAAGACCCGCAACAACATTTGCGGTCTTTCAAACATGGGTGTTACCTGATCACCCATGATGACACTTTACTCCTATGGACCTTCCCGATGTCCCTGACAGACCTGCATTGGACTAGTATAGTGGGCTACCAAGACACTCCATCTACTCATTTAACCAGTAGCCCAAGCCTTCTTAGACCACTTCTTAATCAACATTGTTAAGAATGTCACCATGACTAATCTTTATTCCACATGACAGTACGATGATGAGTCTATCACTGATTTTGTCACTCACTAGCATAACCTAATTAACCAGCTCACATTTCAATTACCTCAAACTGAACTCATAGAGTTGTTTACTTGGGCTTGCACTAGACACATCTCACTAACCCGACAGGTACAAAACTTTTGCACTCTTGACGAGGCATTCACCATGGCATGGAAATTGGAAATTCATGTTATCAAAGAGAAGAAAATTCAAATTTGTAACAAGAACATCGTATTCAAATCAAATGATGTTTCTTCATCTTCGAAACCCCAAAAAAACTATTCAAAACCCAAGGGATATACTAACACCGTAGTTCCCAAGGTTGGCCCCTTCATCAATCAAACCAAGCTAAACCTCCTTCTAATATTTCAAGTTTAGACAAGAACAATGAAAGTACACTTCAATAGGAGACTATTATGCTCCTTTTTTGATAAGATTGTTAAAGATGGTGTCATTACCCTTCCACCTATAAAGCAATACACTTGTTTTGACCACGAATGCCCCATGCCCGCATGGTATAAGGAACATGAATTTTGCAACTATCATCATGTCAAAGGTCATAGCGACAATAACTACATCACCTTCAATAATATCATCCAAGAAATGTTAGACAATAGAGATCTAGTCTTGGATAGCCCGAATGCACCCACTAACCAAAACCTACATATCTTCAAGAAGTCATTCCCTAATCATGCCCCATCTTCCAACCAAACTGGTGACACTTCAAACAATGATAGCAATTTCCATGAGGTCCATGCTATTTTCGATGACATACCAGTTGCTTCCCAATTGCCTCATGTTCCTTCCATAGATGAAATCTTAGCCCAAACCCCCTACCTGCACAAGAACCTATTTCATCTACTCCTCCACCCATAGAGGAACCCCCTTCATTTTCTCCTTCACCCATGGAAGATCCTATAATTAGCACGTCGCCTTTGACCCCTCAAATTTTTGAGCAGTTGTTAGTGGCACCTCTCCTCTTTATAGGAGGTACATGTCCATAACCTACACCATCACAAGGAGAGTCCACCTCATCTAGCCCATCCTCTCCTCTACCCATTGAGGATCCCATAGAAATACCATCTCCTTTAGATGAACATTCACCACCGGACCTTAAAAATCCCGTTGATCTATTGTCGCTCTCTTACCCATAGAATATGAGGCTAGCCATTTCCCTATATCTCAAATACATTCCATGAGGATCGCTACCCAATCCACATCAGCCCCACCTACAGTAGTACCATTTTCATGCTTGGCCGATCACCTAGACTATGTTGATCGAGCCTTACTTTGGGGATGCCTTCTACTTCCAGCCAACCCAAATGCAACATTCACTCAGAATGACACCTCCACTATTTATCCAAATGTGTTTTGAGCAACCAAACCAAACACAACCACGACTATTGCAACACCTTCCACATCACCAACTATAGCCCAACACACACCTCTACCCACAACCCAACATACATCTATGCCCAAACACCTACCCACACCTATATCACCTCCCTTACCTAAACCCATCACCACCTTAGGGGTCATACCAACATCAAACCTTACCCACCCATCAAATTAGATTTAGCCACTTCTTCCAAAACTAACACTAACTTACCCCAGCCCCTAAAAAGAAGATCCAACCTACTAGGCCTCATACACCAACCCTCGCTTACCATGCCATTATCACCTTCACCCCTTCCTTCCATCCTAGGGCCTCACTCCTCAACCCTGTCCAAGCAGCCATCTTCCACTGGAAAACTAAGAATGCAACATCCCATCTCTTCATCATGGACCTATAATATACCCAAGCAACACACACAACTTTCCTCATCACCCATAACCTTCTTACCACCCATACCACCACTATTGTCCATAACTTCTTCACTACTCATGATAATTCCTTCTATTTCACTCACACCTTATACCCAACCTCTATCACCCACATCTCGTAGGACCTTGGTTACCCCCAGGGTAACCCGTCCTCTTCTACCATCTGCTTTTCCCTCTATAAGTCATACACGTGTCATCTTTTCCCAAAAAGTGCAACCTAAAGAAAAAAATATGCTACCTTCTAATAAGGTAGTCAAACCAACCCATTCTTCTTTTTCCAGCTCTTCTACCATACCCATTCCCAAGAAGATGAAACCAAGACTAAAGACCGCTCCACATACCAAACTAGTGGACCAACCCATTCCCCCTCTTATAAAGCCTCTTCCCCACAATAAACCATACCTACACCAAAACCCACATTCACCTCCCATTACGATCATCTAGCGAGGTCCTATGCCAAAATATTAACCAATCTCCTTGAAAATTTTGTCCTCACATTACCACCTATTAGACCTTACGACTCACTCAAAACTGAACTAAAAGGGTTTGAAAAAACTAAAATTTGTGCCTACCATCGTGTTCCAAGACATGATGTTGAGAATTGTAAGGCTTTAAAAACCACTCTTATCCAATTATGTCCTCCTGAAGAAAATTTTGATGACAATGATCTTCTTGATGAGGACCCCATTTCACCTCCACCAATTTCCCCAAATCTCCTTCCATTACCTACTCAATGACCAAAATCTCAACCCCACAAACCTTTAATCCACCCCCGAGATTCAAGATTAACATAGTCCGTATAACAAAGTTGTCCAAACCACCAACCAAATTTCAATGCATCCTACTCATTTCACAAGTCTCTTATCCCCCACTAGGATTTTTACCCTAATGCCATTATACCTTCCATGACACACCCTCTCCATCTACCTCCCCTTCGATTAACATGGTTCACATTGCCACCCGCACCTAGAAAGAAAAACCAAGGAAAATGTAATTGCCCCATCCACCAACCCCGTACCTAGTATACCATTCACACCCATACCCAAGGTCACCATTTGAGGTCCTACCTATCCTATTTCCGATGGAGCCACACATTGCATAGTGTTAAAACAGCTACACAATCCCCCTCAAAATGTCTTTATATTACCTTGTCCAAACCTTTGAGTCACATCGTCAAGCCCTCATGGAGGTCCTTGAATATATTGAAGTCTTACCAAATGACCCCACACCCATAGCCTCCATCATTACCCCTCACCACGTTACCTCTCTCACTAGGTCATCGCCTTCTTCTATGCCTCCACCTACTCGCCAAGTAGCCGCCTCGCTTTTTAGATGAAGAGATTTCTCCCTTCTAGTCTCGATGACCCCGACCTCTTTTTAATCTCCATATTTATCGATAATATATGCATATAACACATTATGATAGATGGTGTTGCTAGTACAAAAATCATCTCCTCCCATGCATATAACCAAATGTGAATACCTGCCAATTACATGCATGGTAACCCAGTTATGTTGCACTCCTTCAATGACACCATGACCTCTACCCTAGGTACCATCATTCTCCATGTCCGCATAGGTCCCCGAACTATCCCGGAACTTTTCTATGTCCTAGAAGGGGAGTTCCAGTATAACTTGTTGCTCGACCGACCTTGGATCCACACCATGGGTTGTGTCCCTTCGACTTTACATTGCTGCCTCAAATTTGAACACAAGGGACATAATTACACCATCCCTACCAACCCGTCACCTTTCAAGACCTGTAACATGCTATACTGGCCCAATAATGTGCTTTTACTAGTCAAGGCATCTGTCACTATTCCTACTTCACCTTCACCTACAAGTCCATCCACTCAAACTACCACTACCTCTTCTACATCTAACTTTGATATCCCCACTCTTGCCGTAACCTCTACCACCGACCTACTTGTTTCCCCATAATCTAATGAGCCTTCTATTCCTGTTACCCACATACAAACTAATGATCCCTTAGAAGGTGTTTTTCAATGCCTCACTCTAAGGGAATACCGTCTATACAATATCAACACCTTCCTCACCCCGCAAGAGTATGGGAACCTGTGTCAACACCCTAGTTATGACATCTGCATAGGTGACATTTTTCCTTATGGCCCTCCCCACCTTTAGACTAATCTAACGTATGGGGGACTTTATATCTCCACCTAAAAACATAAACCTCCATCCTGAACCTGACCATTTTCATCTGACCTAAAATCCCTCACTAACCATTACTTCACTCACACTTCCCTCCACCGATGCATGTGGAAAGGATTTGGCTTCAAATTTTATGAATAGGGCCACCATACAGTCATTTATTTTACCTCTTGTAAACATAATGATTGTAGTGGCATTGGTTTTGATGCACCACCTTCTAAGAAGGTTCGTGTCGACGTCATCTAGGATGGAAAAACTTCCCCACATCATTTACCCACATTACCATCTTCACCCACGGAGTCCATAGGTCCCGAATCTATTCCTCCTAAAATTTTTTTCATAAACACCATTTCCCTAGGACCACCGACCTATCAACACGATGGAAAATATCCCTTTTCTCTCCCATTCCTGTATCCTGACATGATCGATAATGATACACCTTCTATTAATGTCATTCAATGTTAGGATGATGAATCCATCCTCACTTACCTTGGTGCGGAAGATTCTTATATTCATCAGTCATTACCTTCTGAGATGTAAACCATGTTGAATGAATCAACCATTGAAATCAACATTAACACTTAGGATGACCCACATATTCTAAAGATCATCCAATCCTTAGATGCTACTAAATAGGAAGCCTTCACCTCTTTCCTTCGGGACCATAGCAATGTGTTTTCCTAGTCCTATGCCAATATGCCTAGTATTGACCCAAAATTATGGTCCACAATATCATAACCATCCCTAATGCTAAACCCATCAAACAAAAGCTGCGAAAAATGCATCCTTGCATTACTCTTCAGGTCAAAGAAGAGCTTCAATTCCTTCTCTCATTTTTTTTTCATTCTACCCATTGACTATACCAAATGGATTTCTAAAATAGTTCATGTCACAAAGGCGACAAGGGAAATCCACATTTTCACATACTTCCGTGACCTCAACCTCCCTATCCTAAAGATGAGTTCTCCTACCAGAATTGACCAACTAGTTGATCTCACCACCGACCATTAAATTCTATCAATCATGGACAGCTTTCTTAGGATACAATCAAATATTACTAGCTCTAGAGGATAAACACAAGATCGCTTTCATCACCCCTTGGTGTACTTTCTGCTATCGATTCATGCCTTTTGGTCTCAAAATGTTGGTGCTACATATCAGCGAGCCATGAATTACATCTTCCATAACATCATGCATTACATATTGGAAGATTATGTAGATGATCTACTTGCCAAATAAAAACATCGAATCGAGAACTTGCCTATCCTTAAAGTCATTTTTAATCGTCTCATCACATATTATGTGTGTCTTTAACCAAATAAGTGCATCTTTGCTTTGTACTTTCCGAAAACTCCTAGGTTTCATCATTTCTTTGTGTGGCATAGAAGTTGATCCTACTAAAGTCAAGGCTATTCTAGAAATGCCTCCACCTACTAATCTTCATCAACTTCACATCCTACAAGGAAAGTTGCAATCCATTCATTGTTTTATCTCGCAACTTTCCGACTATCACAACCATTTCATCATCTTCTCAAAAATAAATGTTTCATTCAAATGGGATGATGAATTCCATAAAGCCTTCAAAACCTTAAATAAATACCAACTTCAACCACTAGTGCTCATTCCTCCTAAGGATGACCATCCTTTTACCTATATATTTCCACCACTGACCATTCTTTAGGTTCCATGCTTGCTCATCATGATGAGCAACACAGAGAGCAATTGGTTTATTACGTAAGCCACACCCTTCTTGACTATGAAACTAGAAATACCCATGCCAAAAAAATCTTCTTAGCCTTAATTTTTTTCACCACCAAACTTTTCCATTACCTACTCAATCAAAAACCTTCATCATTACTAATATTGACCCATTATGCTATGCTTGCGAAACCCTATCAACATCAATGTGTCACACGCTGGATTGTGCTTCTTATCGACCTTGACCTCAGATTAATTCATCAAAAGTCCATTAAGCACCAGGAAATTGCTGACCAATTGGCCAACACACTTATTTCTAGGGATCCACCATCTAACTTTGACTTCCCGTGATGATTTTATAGCTACCTTATCCCTTGATGAACCTACTTACCAAATGACACTCTTCTTCGATGGCTCCTTAAGTATCAATGTGGGGGTGGGGCTGGTGTTATCCTCATTCCTCTTGAGGGTGAACCTATGTCTTTGTCTTTAAAACTTGATTTTGATTGTACAAACAATATTGCGGAATATAAAGTACTTCGTATTGGGTCGCAAGTTGCATATGCCTTAGATGTTAAGACAATCAATATCTTTGGTGATTCCCATTGGTCATAAACTAAGTCAATGGTATATACCAGTGTCATAATGAGATCCTTCAAAAGTATAAGTAACACATAGACATACTTTTAACCACCTTTGCCCGTTATACACATCAAACCACCCCATGTTCTGCCAATAAATTTGTGGATACCATGGCTTGCTTGGTTTCTTAGATGCCTGCTTTGCTATTGAATCTAAAATCTTTGTCACCATACAAAGACTATAATCACCCTTTTATTTACCTCGTGAAGTTTACTCCATTGTAACTATTTCCCCTGACCCACATGACCTTTGGTATAAGCAATATGCAGACTATCTTTCCCTTTTCATTCTACCCGACAATCTCACTTGTAATGGACAACGGGTATTTCTTAAAAGTGTCTCCCATTATGTCCTTATGGGTGGTCTCCTTTACAAAAATGGCTTCGATGGAAATTTCTTACGATTCCTTAAAATTTATGAAACTCCCTACACCATCAAGGAAGTCCACGAAGGAATTTGTGGAGGTCACTTTAGTGGTTTAGTTGTCACGAAATGCATTCTTTCCAGGATTTTATTGGCCAACCCCAAACCATGACTATTGTGAGTATGCTCAATGTAGTTTGAAATGCTAGCAACATGCTTATCTCCATCACACACCTAGTCATGCCTTACAGGTTACACGAGACCTTTGGCCTTTCTCTCAAAGGGGTTTGGATCTTGTCGGTGAGATAAACGCCCATTCTTCACAATGCCACCAATGGATCATAACTTCTACCAAATATTAAACTAAATGGGTAGAGGTCATTCCCCTTATTTCTAGAAAATCCAAGAGGATATGTGAATTCATCAAACATTATATCATTTTTCACTTTGGTGTTCCTCACCACCTCATCACCGATAATGAAAAGTAATTTAAAAACAAAACCCTATGCAAACTATGTGACGCATTTGGTATCAAACTCAATTTTAAATCACCCTATTACCCGCAAAACCAATTGTAAAGGTGAATCAACCAATAAAACTTGAATAAAATTCTTATAAAAGTAGTCAACGATACTCGGAAAGGATTGGCATACACACATTCCTTTCACCTTATGGGCTTATCGCACTATTATTAGCACTTCGACTACTACCACCCCCTTTTCTTTGGTCCATGGTACTGAGGTTGTCTTACCCGGTGAAGTCCATATTCCATCTCTCTGCATCTCATTACAAGACATGCTCAATGAAGATGATTTTTTCCAAGATCATTTGGCACAAATTGAGTTATTAAATGAACGTCATCTCAATGCTCTTGACCATCTCTAAATCTACCAAAAACGTATCAAATGTGCCTATGATAAATGAACCTTTCAGATTGGTGACCTCATCCTGAAAGAAAATCAACATGTAACCAAAGAGGAGAAAATTAAATGGGGAAATTTTTCTCCTAATTGTCTTGGACCCTATATCGTTACCCATGCCTATGGATCAGGTGCTTATCGTTTGTCTTCACTTGAAGGTAAACTTGAACCTGAGCCCCTTAATGCCTTACATCTTCAACCATTTTATTGTTGATATCAAGTCCTATATCACTTTTTGTTAATTGATCACTCATCCCTTGAGTGCTATTCACCTTCCATATTACTCATTTTGAAGATCCATGACTAAACAATAATCATGTGATTACCCATCACCATTTTAGCCTTTTCTTCAATATGAGTACCATGGCTCTACTCATAGCATGATTCTCATGGATACTTTTCTTCTTCTCCAGGATGGAATCCCATGGTCGTTCATCACTCAAAACCACCCCTTTCATAGTTAACTCGTGTACTATGGTTTTGTTGTCCAAACAAGAGCCTACCCTTCCTCTATAGTCTTGTCCATGACTTAAACGTCCAAAAACAAAAAGGGATGTAACTCCTTGAGTCAAACTTCCAACAAAAGATGACTCCCTCAAAAGGGACATCTCTTCACTCTAATTCCACCACTATAAATAGACTGATCCCTTAAAGGACAACTATATCATAGTTATTTCACAAATTCAATAAAAATATCCAGAAGCTTCCCACATCGATCAACTTCACGAAGACCTCAAGGAGATCATATACTCATCCCATATAGACTTCCCGCATCGATCAGTCTATTACAAATAAACAAATGAAGAAAAAGATGAAATTTTTGTCATGGACTTGCCTATTCTTGATCCTGGGTTTCTTGTTTTGAAATACACACTATCGTACACTAAGTTATGCTAAACCTCCTATTCTCACCTCCTTTCTTTTTAGCCTAATTCCCTCATTACTCAAGGGACTTGCCGCAAAACGCAAAATTTGGTGATTATGAAACTTTCTTCACCCTTAGAATGGTCCATTATGCAATGCCTTTAGGGTCTTACATTCATAAACCCCTCTTAGGTTTGGTTGACTCATTAGGGTTCTTATCAATTAAGTAGCTCTTTTACCACCTCTTACCATTTGTCTTCCTCATTACTTATTGATTATCCTATACAAGACCAGCTCATCGACACCTATATTTAACAACCACTTAATCATGCCTATAACCTACATTCAACCATGCCTAGTGACCTACACTCAACCATGCCTATGACCTACATTCAACCATACCTAACACTTACCAACCCATTATTCTACTTCATCATAATCTTCCCTAGCTTATGGGAGAACTACATCGGCCTAAGGTCCCTTTTCGTCGGGACTATGTAAGAAAAAATTTGAGGGCATGGGGCCCTTAGAGGTTATCTCAGCCACTCTCTACCCTAACCAATTCCCCCTTTCCCTTTCCTTTTCCTATTCACATTCTACCCTAGTTAGTTTCCTTTCTATATCAATAACTAGAAATTAAACCAAACAAGCAACAATTGTTAAACATCTTTACCATCATAATTTACACATTCATTTCATCACATCTACCATTTCTTTACCATCATCATAAATTTTCCTAAAAATCATTTTAACATGATCCATACCATCACTAATTGCACAAATTAATGAATTAGAAATTCAATCAACCATAAAACCTGACTCAACCATGCCTAACCAAACCTGACTCAATCATGCCTAACTAACCTAACTTGATCATGCCTAAATCAACCTGACTCAACCATGACTAAATCAACCTGAATCCACCATGCCTAAATCAACCTAACTCAACCATGTTTAAATCAACATGACTCAATCATGCCTAAACCGACCGACTCCATCATGCCTAATCCACCTAGTTTCCATCACATACATACATAATAATAGAAATGAAAATCAATAATTCAATTCATGCAATAAGTACCATCAACTATAAATTAGAAATTCTATGTATATAGACATGTAAACATGGATATAGATAAATACCAGTCTCTCATAAAATCTCATATACAGCCTCACCATCTTTGGCATGCAAGCTGATATATGATAAAAAATAACATAAAAATATCATCCACATCCTTGCTCTCTTCAAAGATGCAGTGGTATATATCAAAAATAAACAATTATACAAAATAGGAGGTACATACGGCTATCAGACATCATCATGCTGGATATCCTCCATATTTATCTCACCTATCTCCTCCTTATCCGCTACCTCTCCTATGGCGTCTAGCTAGCATCTCACCACCCACCCTCGGTCCTAGTCAGATCTATGCTAGTACCTCACCTCTCCGCTGGCCTCCCCAAATGGTGGACTCACCCTAACCCTTTCTCAAGGCTCAATGGACCCTATGTTGTCCACACTATGGGTGTGTGACCTAGTCCTATCACTCAAGGCCTTCTCTGCTCTATACTCTCCAGAGGATAGTAAATCTATCCTTGCAGCCATTAGCTGATTCTAGTGATACCTCACCTTGCCTAAGGCATCCCTCAACCTGCCTATAGGTACTATCTTTGGTGGTGCCATTGACCTTAGACCTGCACTGCCTCTTAGGACCCTATCCCGCAGTACCTTTAAAGAGGGACCCTGTCCCTATGCCTGTGCATGTCCTAAGGGACCCTGTCTCACCCCTACCTGTATATGGGCCTTAAGGGCCACAACTTGTCTGTGCGGTGGAAAAATATCCCTCTAAACCTATAATCTATGCATGTAGGGTGGTAACTTGTACCCCATCCCCATCTCCTCCATGTGCAGGTACTTGTCCCTACACTACCTGGGCTTGTAAAGTGGCCACCTGTGCCTTCAAAATAGTAACATGTGCCTTTGAACCTGTCAGTTTCCTTGCACTATCCCCAACTATGTAATCAGGGTAGCCACATGCCCCTGTAGGGTGTCCCTCTGCACTGTTATGGTGGCTAAATATGGCTACCCTAGCACGAGTAAGACTGCTCATAAATACATAATCCACCACTGTCTGTATCTATCAATAACCCTGACATAATCAATCCACTGGTTTATCACCTACTCATCCTACCTTGTCAGAAATGTTGGTTGTGGTAGAGGTAGAGGCCTCTCCATGTTGCCCTCCTATATTGTGGAAAGGGTGGGGGTATATCCTAAAATAGCCCTAACTGCCATCTAACCCTATCAATAGGTATCATCTCGTGCTCTCCTACACGTCACCCTCTATCCATTAGAGCAGTTATTGCTCCTTTAGCTCCTCTTCCATCCACCCATATGATGGAAAACCCACATATGGCCTCCAAATAATGTCCATGTTGGATAACCCCTCTAGAAAACTCCTGTAATAGAAACTCAAGTTATCCAAAATTCACCCCCCAGGGTAATTTTGATAACATGCATTAAATTCTTCAGTCCTAGGAAAATAGATTGATTCAAGGCCCAAAATCATGTTTCTGGGGCCCCCTCTACTTCTTTCTAACTCTCCTATCCAAGAAGAAAAGAGCAAGTTCTAAAAAGGGTGAAAAGTTGCAAAAACAAGCTTGGGGCAGAAAAATCAAGAAAATCGGCTAAGTCCTAGTCTAGGCGGTCCTTGGGACAATTGGGACGTCGGGGCACGAATCGGCCGAAAAGCCTCCAGGTGGTCCACACAGCAGTTGGGACAGTTGGAACATCGAGACGCGCGGGGCGCGAAAAGCCGAATCGGCCGAAAAAATGAGGAAAAAATGCCTAAGTCTTACTTCACAGAGTCTGGGACATCTGGGACAAAAGTACGTGAAAGATGCGGATCGGCCGGTTTGGTGCAAGGCAGTCCATTTTGGGTGGTTCGAGATATTTGTCCCAGGCAATCAGAGACAGCTTGGGACAAAAGTGCGTGGAAGAGGCGAACCGGCCGGTTCAGCCAAAACAAAGGACTTTCGTGCCCGGGACATCTCGGGCCAAAAGTACGCATGGGACGTGAAAAGCCGAAAGAGCCGAGAGCCAATGGAAATGTGCCACATGTCTTCACCTCAAAGAGGGATAAGGAAGCCTAAATCAGGCAGATCTCAGAGAAATTTGTCCCAGATGGTTTGGGACATCTAGGCCAAAATATGTGAGGGACACGAAGACCCGGAAAATCCACCAATGAATCAGAATGTGACGCGTGTCACAAGGGGAGGTGCAATAAAATTTCGACTAAGTGTTTTTGGCCGAGTTTTTAAAGGGAGCGAGTTGGAGCGTTGGCCCGAGCCAATAAAAAGAGGACGCGTGTCCTAAGGAGAAGGGGAGTGCAGAGCTCGGGGAGGACTTGGAGAATTTGGCAAAGTTTTGGCCAAAAAACTAAAAGGTAAAAGATGCCCCCACACCCCTGTCAACCAACCAAAGCATGCCACGTGTCCCAAGTGGCGGGGCACGGGGAAAAAATGGAAAATTTTCCAAAGAGTTAAAAAGGTCGAAATTTCAAGGGAAAGCCTATGGAAAGGTGGAGGAGAGAGAATTGCTCAGCGAACCAGCACCTGACACATGGCATCTGACCGGCGAAGCATGGAATTTTTTTCAAAAAAATTTCCAAAATGCAAAAAGTCAAAATTTAAATTTTTTTGCCCAACATCCATTTTTTGGGCCGTTTTGCCCTAAAACTTCAGACCTTCATATCTTTTGATCCAAATCTTGGATTTGCATGTTCTTCATATCATTGGAAAGATTATGAAATTCTCTATAGGATTTCATGGTCAATTTTGAATTTTGGTTCAGTTTCAAGAGAGAAAATTCAAAAACGGATCTGGTACATGTCCATGGGCAAAAACGACCTTTCAACGATCAAATTTAATGCAGGATGGGTCGCATTCTCCTCCAATTTGGTCAAAAATGATAGGGTATGGGTTTGTAAGGTCCCCCATGCCGTTTTAATGCATTTGCAATCAATGAGGAATGGGCTCCCATGTTTTGTACGTTTTCTCTCTCCTGGGCTCGACCCATGCAATGTAAAAGCCATATTTGGCTCATTTCTCAAAGGGGGAACACTTTTTGGCATAGCAAACTTCTTCTTTCACCTCTAGCAAGTGATTGTTGCAAGAATCAGACCTCTTCAAAGATTGTAACAGGTTTTCTACCTCTCTGAGGTTGTAATGTAGTGGTTTTGACATTGGAGATGATAATGCAAGCTTTGTGAATGGGTTTCAGTCCTTTGTTTGTATTATTTGCTTCATTTCAGATCCTAAATTATATCTTATCAGCCTGTGTATGTTTTATGTTGCAATCTTTGGTTTATGTCTATTTACATGACAATTTACATGACAAAAATATTCACCACTCCTTTTGGTGCATCACCATCTTTAGTTAGTTTCATTTTTTGCATTTCTATCCCTGTCTCCTTGCAATTTAGAGTAGGATTAGGATCTGAACCTCTGTAGTTGTGTAAATATAGATCTAAATCAGAGAAGTTTGAGGAACCAGCCTCTAATCTGGAGATTTCTCTCTCATTTTCACAAGTCCCACACTTGGAGAGAGGTTTCCATGTTGTGCAATCACACTGGATGCCTAAGACATCATTTAGAACCTTGATTTGCATCCAGGGGTGCTGTGATTTTGCGCTAATAGCTACATTGTGTGTATCCCTAGTATCCTCGACACTCTTTAATAGCTAGTACCCATCACCTCGTATCCTACTCGCACTCAAGCCAACCTCAAATGCATCTGGATGGGGCATACCAACTAGACGCACACACACATGATGTGCTCATATGCCCAACAGTGTAGTAGAAACATGTAACATAGACTGAACCTCTGTAGCCTCCCATAGGCCCATAACTCTCTGTATAGCTGCACCAAGAATGTTGGTGCCCATGCAACCGGGTCCTATCCTCCATCATGTCGTGAAGAACCCCCATCAATGCCCGTGGGAATCTCCCACCCTCCACGTCTAGCAATGTAAAGTAGCAAACTACCTCCACTAGCAGCACCACTAGGTTCATCTTCTCTATATAGACCCGGTACATATCTTCATAGCTCATACTAGTGCTATGGAACCTCATCTCTGTCAGCCCCTCACCGAACATGGTAAGAATCAACTCCTCAGATGCCTCTAAGGAGATAGAATACACCTGCATCCACATTATCTATAACTACGGGATCCTGTACACATCCTCTAGGGTGACTGTGATCTCACCCATCGGCAGATGGAAGGTATTGATTATTAAGTCCCATCTATTGATGAGGGTGACCATCAAACTCAGCTCTCGGACTCTTATCGGTAGTGTCCGACCCTAATCGAACCAACCTCTCGCAACATGGTGCCAATCATCAACTATTTTACTCCCTCGTACTTCTATGAGAAGGAGTAGTACCCTATCCCACATCTGTAGCTAGTCCCTCACCTACACCCAACAAAGCACACAATTGTCAAAACCTTCCCATACCAAACATGTACTGTACCCAATAAACCTTTTCCCCAACCCTTATTACTTATTATACCCACCCTACCACTTACCCCTTACTAGACCAATCTATTCATGCCATTTATACCTATTCCCCTATTTTCCTCTCATGAAACCTACCCTTACATCTCTTGGCATATCCTTACCTCTTGTAATTGTTATCCAAAATCCACCCTCAAGGTAATTTTGATAACATGCATCAAATTATTTAGTCTTGAGCAAGTAAGATTGATTCGAGGCCCAAAATCATGGTTTTTGGGGCCCCCTCAGCTTCTCTCTAACTTTCCCATCTAAGAAGAAATCCCAACAAGTTGAGAAAATGGAAAAAATGTAAAAAATAAGGTCATGGACTATTTTAAAGCATTTCGGGTCTGAAGGGTTTGGGTCGTACTGAGGTTTGTTGTACCAAGATTGGGGCCAAAAAAGTAAGAAAATTGGCTAAGTATTTTTTCCCGGTAGTCCACGGGATAGTTGGGACGTCGGGACAAGAGGGATGCAAAAATCTGAAATGGCCGAAAGCAAGGAAAATCATCTAAGTCTTTGTTTCGTGTGGTTTGGGACAGCTGGGACAAAAGTATGCACGGGACGCGAATCAGCCAATTTGCCGAAAGACAAGTCCATTTCGGTGGTTCAGAGATATTTTTCCCAGGCAGTCTAGGACAGTTGGGATAAAGGTACATGAGGGATGCATGGGATGTGAAAAGGTGAAAGGGCCGCAAATAGGAACAAGTCCATTTCGGGCGGTTCGGAGATATTTGTCCCAGGAAGTCTGGGACAGTTGGGACGAAAGTACGCGAAGAATGCATGGGATGCGAAAAGGTGAAAAGGCCACAAAAGAGACAAGGAGGCTGCGGATGAATCAAATCTCACCACGTGTCTTCACCATCGACCCAGCGGAGCGAGGAAAAAATTAGAATTTTTGGCAAAATGTTTTGCCGAAAGTCCAAAGGGCGAGTTTTGGCCCGCTGCCCCTCGCCACCGAATGGAAGCTCACAGCCAATCAGGGCCTGACATGTGTCATCCAAGTGGTGGAGCATGGGGAAAATTTTAAATTTTTTTCCAAAATGCAAAAAAGAGGTAAAATTCAAATTTTTTCCCGCCGATCCGTTTTGGGCCTGTTTTTGCCCTAAATCTTCAAATGGCCATAACTTTCAATCCAGAGCTCGATTTTCACGTTCTTTATATCAATGGAAAGTTGGTGAAATTCTCTATAAGATTCTGAGGTCTTTTTTGAATTTTGATGAATTTTGGAGAGATAAAACTGAAAACACCTCTGGCACGTGGTAATGGCCAGAAATGACGTTTCAACAACCAGCTTTAATGCAAAATACAGTTCACCACTTTTAAGTTTGCTAGGGTTCTCACCTACCACCATAATGAGATGAATTAAATGAAACCTAGAGGTGGTTGGGGTAGATTTGGATTTCCTCTCTCTTCCCTCTCTCATTCTTCCTATAAATTGTAAGGAGGGGCTTCTTTCTAAATGTTGGACATTCTTGTCCCCGCCCTCCCTTCTTCTCTTTGTAGGTGAATTTATGGAGTTCAAACCTCCCATTTAAAATTGTAATGCAACTTTGCCTCTTGGCATTTTGTAGTGTATTGTATCAATCTTTGGAGCAAATAATGCATGTCTGTGGATGATTCTCAACCCTCTCTGTGTTCATTTACATCCTCCTGATCTTTCACTACAAATTTTGTTATCTGTGCATGATCTTGCATCACATTTTAATGGTTTGTGTTTATTGGCAAGATAGGTGTTCTTCATTCCTCGGTGCATCACCTTTGTTAGTTTAGGTTTATTTTTATGCATCTTCTTACCCTGTCTCCTTGGTAAGTTAGATTAGATTTTGAGTAAACCCTCTCGCAAAAAAAATTCCCGTGCATCTGAACAGAGGAATAGGAACCAGCCTTCATCCGGAGAGCTTTTCCAATTTCGCAAGGTCCCACACTTGGGAAAAGCTCCATGTTATGCAATCACACTGAGAGTCTCAACCCATCGAGTTGCAGACACTCAGGGGTGCTGTGATTTTGCACTAACAGTTTTGGCACGCCCGGTGGGACCTTAGAGGTCTTCACTTTTATTGCAACAAGATCGATGTGCACTTGTTGTAAGTTCCAACTTTGAAGGAGCTTAAAATCACACATCTGGCGACTCCAAAAGAAGCATAATCTGCTAGTTTCAACAATCCAATCTCGGAAAATTTATGAGAAGAATACGAGACTGGTCAAGAACTAGGGAGGAAGGATTGTTTGTTCATCTACACCTATCTCCAGGAAGAGAGAGAAGGGGAAGAAGAGCTCAAAGATCTCCATCTCCACCTAATAGAACCTTGTCAACACCTCCACCTGGTAGGCCTTTCATCCAATCAACAAGGGTTCTCAGGCCAATCAGAATGGCGCAACCACCGAATCCGTATGTCAATTTCACTGGCAGCAGCCCACTTGCTCTCAATGCACAACATCCAATCCCAATTGCAGCATTGAAGAACATCCCATACTTCACTGGAGAGAACCAGCACAACTCCCGGTGATCATGTTAAAGAGATTGCCAACCTTTGTGGAATTCATGAAATCAATGAGATACAAGTTCTTTGTCAAATTACTGGCATCCTCATTCAAGGGGAAAGCTTTATAATGGTTCAGGAGCCTTGCCTCAGGTTCTATCCAAAATTGGAACCAGCTATGTATAGCCCTCCATGAGCAGTTTGGAGAGAAGGGAGATAACTTGTCCCTTTTGGAACAGCTGACAACCATCAAGGGCGCTCCCAATGAGCAAACACCAACTTCAACTTCAGATTTCAAAGGACTTGGGAGAGGATTCCAGTGGCAGTAAGGCCAACAATAGAAGGTGCTTTTCTTTACTATCTCAAAGCTCTAAATTTTGATATTTCTATGTTGATTCAGTCCATGGGAGGCATAACTATCCCTATGGCTTATAGCATTGCCATTAGGGCTGAAAATTGTTTGATTCAAGCTGGAAAGCTAGCTCCTAGGCCTCCAATGCCATTATATCCAAGTTTAGAGAGCCCAAGTACTAGCCAAGTGCCTAATTTAGCTTCTATTCCCACTCCTAGAAATCAGAGTTCAAATGAAGCTTCTACTTCATCTTCTAGTGCCTCAAACGAGCTTCAAGAAGTCATGAAGCAATTGCAAAATCTAGGTAATGAGCTGGTTACACTCAAAAGGCAGCAAGCTCAAGGTTTTAGACCTTCCTTCTAGCCTCAAGCTCAGCCTAATAGGCAGCCATATCAGCCTCAAAGACCACCCAATCTAGCTGCAAATCAGAATCAAGCAAGGCCTCCTGCCAACAGACCATTTCAGCCCGATAACCTCAATGTTGCATCCACATCTAGAGCTTTGGTACTGGTGTAAAATAACATGGCCCAAGAATATGATTGGTGTTTCCCATGTAGTCAGCCACATAACCAATCAATGTGCTTTAATAGTGCATTAAATCAGGCTCTTATGGTGCAAACAATTGGTGGGTCGCAAGAGTCCAGCCATGAAGAGGATCAACAACAAGAATCACCTTAGCAAGGAACATCTCCAAACGAAACTACTCTTGTCAATTGGCAGGCTGAAGATTTCTGTGGTATAAATCAAATACCCTCTCAAAGTGTTGCAGCCAACACAAGGTCAAAAAGGAGAAATTTGGGTGAAGAACAGCCATTGGCCCTAAGTAATCCATGACCTTCTCACACTCCACAAGCTGTTGGAAAAAAAATGTAGTCCCAAATGTGCAAGGAGCACCCAAACCAGCTCCTAAACCAACTCAAATACCAGTTGTTGTTGCTGCCCATGCAAGGGATTAATATGAAAACCACGGGACAGCAAAGAGATCCTTCATCAACATTTAGTATCATTGATCGATGAAGAAGACAAATGTAAATATATCAATGTGGGAATCCCTATCTATCCCAGCCGTAGAGAGATTTGCTACAATCGACATGAAGGACTGCCAACTTTGAATCAGCAAGTCCAAATGCAAGAGAAGGTGCTCGTAAATGCTGCCTCACTGAAGGGAATCATGGAGGACAACAAGGTAAAATGTTGAAGCCCCCTCCTTTTTATGTCTCATTAATCATCGGAAACCAATTAGTGCACAATTGCATGATTGATTCTAGGGCAAGTAGCTCAGTGATGCCCAAGTAAATAGCTGATCAACTAGGACTTCAATATGAAACCATATCCAAAGGGATAGTGCAGTTGGATGGGACAGTAGTAAAAACAGTTGGGGTGATTAGAAACTTGAGTCTTACCTTGCATGCATGTCCAAATTTTGTTGGTTTACAAGATGTATCAGTTATAGACCTTCCACCACTCTTTTCCCTATGTTTGTTAAGAGATTTCACAGCCAAGATTGGAGGATATTTGTCTGCTGATTGGTCACACATGCTGTTCAAAACGAGGTATGGAACCAAAGCTACAATCAGGTCTGAACCTATTGTAAACTTCCACATTGAGCCCTACACTCCAAGTCAAATCAATGCCAACTATTCGGCATTTGATCAAGAAGATCACCCAAGCACTGATGAAGCTGACACCAAGGTTGGAAGCATCCTAGATCTAACTCTTGATGAATGGGCAAACAAGGTGCATGCTTTTGATCCTTATCAAGAAGTAGAAGAATCTGAGCTAGGAGTCTATTGCATACATGAAAAATATCAGCCCATTCCTAGCATCACCAAGCCAGACCACAAGGATGACAATGAGGTATGGCAGCTATTTTTTGATGGATCAAGGAGTAGACAAGGTGCCAGAGGGGGAGCCATGCTGGTTTCACCTCAAGAAGTAAGGTACTATTCAAATTTTAGATTTCAGTTTGCATGCTCCAATAACACTGCTGAATATGAAGCCTTGGTGCAAGGGATGCATTGGGCAATAAAGAGAGGAATAAAGAACTTGCAAGTCTTTGGTGACAGTGAATTGATTGTAAATCAGGTCAAAGGGTAGCATGCTACCAAGAATGATCTACTCAAGTGCTACAAGAACAGGGTGTGGGACCTCATTGAAGATTTTGAGGGCTTTGGCATCAAATCAGTTCCTAGGAAAGAGAACCAAGCTATTGACAGATTGCAGCAGTTAGGGCAGCCTTTGACGTTGTGGAGAGCATTCAAAAAGACAAGGTATAACCAAACATCCATGTGATTGTGAGGCCTTCAGTGCCAGATAACAATGTAAGTTGGCAAGTGTTTGAAAATCATCAGAAATCATCCATTTCTTTTCGAAGAAGAGGCTGAATTCTCACCAAAATCAGAAAAGTTAGAGTAGCAAGATGGTGACCAAGTGGTACAGCCGAGAACTAACAAGCTGCCCAAGGACTTATCACTTTGGAGTCCATTTTCAATCCCAATTATCAGCTTTAGGAAAGAGAAAACAAACAATCGTGTCAAGAGAGAAGATTCAGTATCCATCTTGGTGGAAGAGAACAAACCATTGCAAATTGGAAAGATGACAACTGAACAAGAAAAGTATGAGTTCATACAGCTGTGTCAAGAGTTCCCTGATGTGTTTGCTTGGAGCTACGAAGACTTGAAAGGTTTCAATCCCGAGTTAGCTCAACACACCATTGAGTTGGATCCAAATACTAAGCCCATTAGGCAGAAACAAAGGCCAGTCAATCCACACATGGAACCTCTCATGAGGAAGGAATTGAACAAGTTGATTGAGTCAAGAATCATATTCCCAATCAAGCATTCTAGTTGGGTTGCCAACTTAGTTCCAGTCAGAAAGAAGAGTGGAGAGATCAGATTGTGTGTTGACTTCAGAGACTTGAATAGAGCATCTCTCAAGGACCATTACCCACTCCCTTCTATGGAGAAAATTTTGCAAGTGGTGGCTGGCTCCGAGAGGTTTTCACTACTTGATGGCTACTCGGGCTACAATCAGATTATGGTGAAGGAAGAAGATCAGTTCAAGATAGCCTTCACAACCAAATGGGGAACTTATGCATATAGGAAAATGCCATTTGGGCTGTCCAATGCTGGAGCTACCTTCCAAAGAGCAATGGACATGGCATTCAAAGGTTTGATCAACAACGTGGTGCTGATATACCTTGATGATATCACTATTTTTTCAAAGAATGCAGCAGACCACCTCTCTCATTTGAGACAAGTCTTCCAAAGGTGCAGGAGATTTGGAGTGTCTTTGAATCCTAAGAAGTGTATCTTCCTAGCACATGTAGGAAAGCTCCTTGGCCATATTGTCTCTAAAGAAGAATTAGCAATTGATCCAGAGGGTCAAGCCATAAGAGCACTACCATTACCAAGCCATAAGAAGGCCCTTCAGAGTTTCTTGGGGAGAATAAAATTTGTTCGGAGGTTTGTCCCAGATTTTGCAGCCCTTGTCAAACCTATCACCAAAATGTTGAAGAAAAGCATGGCTTTCAAATGGACAAAGAGAAGGCAAGGAGGGTTTTGAAGCAATCAAAGAAGCCATCTCCCAAGCACCAACTCTCACCAACCTGGATTTCTCCAAGGATTTCATCCTCTATGCATTTGGAGGTAATGATACTATTTCTACCATTTTGGTGCAGCAGAACAAGGACAATGATGAGCAGCCAATTGCTTTCTTCAGCCAAATCCTAGAGGAATATGAGGTGAGATATTCTTTTATTGAGAAGCATGTACTTGCAGTAATCAGAAGCTTGAAGAAATTCAAGCATCTAGTCTCAAATAACAAAGTTCAGTTGTTGTTCTCTCATGCGGGAGTAAAGGACTTCCTCCTCAACAAGGATTTGAATGAGAAAAGAGCAGGTTGGATCACTCGTGTCATGGAGTATGACATAGAGATCAAGGTCACCAAGCTGGTAAGAGGAAAAGGATTGTGTAAACAAATAATTCTCGGGAAAGCAACAGGGAGTATGCAATGAAGAAAAGGTTGTTTTGACACTTCAAGACAGCCATGTGCAAGGTAGCACTCAAGAAGAGGATAATGTTGTCCCCACTCCTTGCTGGACCCAAGGTATAATGCACTTCCTAAGCATGGGCCTATGCCCTCCAGAGATGAAAAAGACCCAAAGAAGACACTTCAGATTGTAGGTTGTCCCATATGCCATAGTAGACGGTGTTTTGTTCAAGAAAGATGTGAATGGAGTACTGTTGAGATGCATTGGTACAAATCAGATTCATAGGGTGTTGGAAGAGTTCCATGGTGGATCAGCTGGTGGTCATTTTACACCAAGAGTGACAACCCTAAAAATCATGAAGGCTGGTTATTATTGGCCCAAGATTTTCAGTGATTGCTTCACGTGGATCAAAAGGTGCAAGAATTGTGCATTCTTCACAGGTAAAGAGAGGCTTGCTGCCCTCCCATTGCATCCAATTTCAGTTGACCAGCCATTCATGCAATGGGGTTTAGACTTCATTGGAGTCATTAATCCCAATTCAAGCCAAGGGCATAAGTGGATTTTGATAGCCATAGACTACTTCACCAAATGGACTGAAGTGGTAGCACTTAAGGAAGCAAATGAGTCTAGCATCTTAGACTTCTATGAGGAGATAGTGACCAGATTTGGCATACCTGCTACAATAATCTCCGATAATGCATTAGCATTCATTAGATCCAAGGTGACTGAGTGGGCTGTCAAGAATGGGATCTACCTAAGTACTTCATCAAACTACTACCCTCAGGGTAATGGCCAAAGCTAAATCTACAAAGAAGAACTTGTTGAGAATCATTAGGAGGACTCTTGATGAGAATCGAGAGGTCTTGGCATACCAAACTGAAATCAACCTTATGGGCTAATAGGATAACTCCCAAGAGATCCACAGTAACTCTCCATTCAAAGCTTGTTTATGGAAGAGAGGTAATCTTGTCCATGTCACTTGAGTTTCCAACATTGGAACTCATGAAGCAGCTTATAGTTGCTAGAGTTTGGGCCCTTGGAGGTGAGATATGCAGAGTTGATGGAGCTCCAAGAGATCAGAGATCAGGCATCCCAAGCAATGGGGAAGGATCAAGCTTTGATCAAGAAGACCTTTGATAGGAAGGCCAAGAGTAGATCTTTCCAAGTTGGAGATCTAGTGTTAAAATGGGATGTAGATAGAGAAAACCGGGAAGGCATTCAAAATTTGATGCCATTTGGAGTGGCCCATACATGGTCACAAAGTGTAAGGACAACAATGCCTTCCAATTGTCTTCATTGGATGGCGAAGAACTGCAAAATTCCAGTCAATGGAATCTATCTAAAGCATTGCTACTAAAAGGAAAATCTCCATCTTGTAAATATTATCTTAGGTTTTCATTCCTCTAAGTGCTTGTGCACATTGTTTTGTTGTAGGTTGTTTTTCTTTCCCTAAGTGCTTTGGCATAGGCTTGTTGTCCCTGGAGATGTTTTGCAGCCCTTGCTTCCATTGGGTGATATTCCATCTTCCTCCTTGCAACATTCTAAGTCAATTGGGTTCGAATAGACAACTCATGACTCCATGCCCAATGGATGCTTCAGCAACCGTAACTTCATCCAGCAGTAGATGACCCCACTGAGTCGCCAAAATTGTTATCCAAAATTCACCCTCAAGGTAATTTTGATAACATGCATCAAATTATTCAGTCCCGAGAAAGTAAGATTGATTCGAGGCCCAAAATCATGTTTTTGGGGCCCCTCGCTTCTCTCTAACTCTCCCATCCAAGAAGAAATCCCAACAAGTTGAGAAAATGGAAAAAATGCAAAAAATAAGGTTGCAGGACTGTTTTAAAGCATTTCGGGTCTGAAGGGTTCGGGTCATACTGAGGTTCGTCGTACCAAGCTTGGGGCCAAAAAAGCAAGAAAATCGGCTAAGTATTTTGTCCCAGGAAGTCCATGGGATAGTTGGGATGTTGGGACATGAGGGATGTGAAAAGCCGAAACGGCCAAAGCAAGGAAAATCGCCTAAGTCTTTGTTTCGCGCGGTTTGGGACAGCCGGGACAAAAGTACGCTGGGACGCAAATTCGCCAATTTGCTAATAGACAATTCCATTTCGTGGTTCGAGATATTTTCCCGGGCATGCAGGATAGTTGGGACAAAGGTACGCGAGGGACGCGTGGGACGCAAAAAGGTGAAAGGGCCGCAAATAGAACAAGTCCATTTCAAAGCGGTTCAGAGATATTTGTCCCTGTAGTCCGGGACACGTTGGGACAAAAAAATGTGAAGGACGCATGGGACACGAAAAGGAAAAAAGTTCGTAAAAGAGACAAGGAGGCCCACGCATGAATCAAATCTTGCCACGTGTCTTCACCATCGACCCAGCGGAGCGAGGCAAAAATTAGAATTTTTGGCAAAATGTTTTGCCGAAAGTCCAAAGGGCGAGTTTTGGCCCGCTGTCCCTGCCACCGAATGGAAGCTCATAGCCAATCAGGGCCTGACACATGTCATCCAAGTGGCAGAGTGTGGAGAATTTTTTTTTTAAATTTCCAAAATGCAAAAAAGAGGTAGAATTCAAAATTTTTTTCCCACCGATCCGTTTTGGGCCTGTTTTTGCCCTAAATCTTCAAATGGCCATAACTTTCGATCCAGAGCTCGATTTTCACATTCTTTATATCAATGGAAATTTGGTGAAATTTTCTACAAGATTCCAGGGTCATTTTTTCATTTTGATGAAGTTTGGAGAGAGAAAATTGAAAACACCTCTGGCACATGGTAATGGCCAGAAATGACGTTTCAACAACCAGCTTTAATGCAAAATACAGTTCGCCACTTTTAAATTTGCTAGGGTTCTCACCTACCACCATAATGAGATGAATTAAATGTAACCTAGAGGTGGTTGGGGTAGATTTGGATTTCCTCTCTCTTCCCTCTCTCATTCTTCCTATAAATTGTAAGGAGGGGCTTCTTTCTAAATGTGGGACATTCTTGTTCTGCCCCTCCCTTCTTCTCTTTGGCAGGTGAATTTGTGGAGTTCAAACCTCCCATTTAAAACTGTAATGTAACTTTGCCTCTTGGCATTTTGTAGTGTATTGTATCAATCTTTGGAGAAAATAATGCATGTCTGTGGATGATTCTCAACCCTCTCTATGTTCATTTGCATCCTCCTGATCTTTCACTACAAATTTTGTTATCTGTGCATGATCTTGCATCACATTTTAATGGTTTGTGTTTATTGGCAAGAGAGGTGTTTTTCATTCCTCGGTGCATCACCTTTGTTAGTTTAGGTTTATTTTTATGCATCTTCTTACCCTGTCTCCTTGGCAAGTTAGATTAGATTTTGGGTAAGCCCTCTCGCAAAAAAATTCGTGTGCATCCGAATAGAGGAATAGGAACCGGCCTTCATCCAGAGAGATTTTCCAATTTTTCAAGGTCCCACACTTGGGAAAAGCTCCATGTTATGCAATCGCACTGAGAGTCTCAACCCATCGAGTTGCAGACACTCAAGGGTGCTATGATTCTCGCACTAACAAGAAACATTCCCATTTTAAGACTTTAGAAACAAGGGGATTTTTTTATATAGTGTTCACTGTTCTAAATAAAGCATTATTTAGAACAAACATTCCATGCCAATCAAATTCAATGGATAAACATATGCAACTGTAATGACTCGATTCACCGATCTATTCATTCCATAACTCGATAAGCTACCAATCTATTTATGTTATCTTATGTATCGAATACATATCATATACTTCATATAATTTTTCATCCTACCCTACACCGGGTACTAAGTGATCTATTTAAAGAACATATCTAAATATCTATTACCAATATTCATCTGATATCACGTTGTTTTAAACTTGGTGACATAGGACAATGCAACCAACAGCTTTGCGATACTTTGGCCAAATATTTATAACATACTATGTATGTCACTATTCCTAGATGGCATACTCATCATATTGGAATACGTCCTTCACCTCACTCCTCATTTATCATGATTGGTCTTTACTGACTACTATCAGTCCACTTGTTCTAGGTTTAACCCTAGACCTAGGTAGGAACATAACCTATTATAGGAAGACGCTCATAATGGCTTAGGGTATATGGGCATACTCGGTTGACCTAATTCAACCAGATGTGCCAACTTACCCTAAGCCATTGGAAGCTAATTCATATCCTAAATATGCTCCTATCCAAACCTAGAGAGAAACTAAGTTCAAGTCCGAGTTCTTATTGGGTGTAGATCTAGATGAACAATGTGAAAGGGTGATGCCACATGTCAACTACAATGTCAGTATTATCGAGAAGAACCAAGCCTTATCAAAAGTATAGTGCTTAATTTGGTGTGTGATAACATCATACGTAAACTGCCTCATCGACATGTACATATGCCCAGGAGATTGTTAATACTTTGTTAGTTTAGATTATTTCTAGATTTCGAAACCCCGCCAAACCCTAACCCAAACCTTAATAAGTTCTTTCCTAAATTTTATTTATTTATTCCATTAAGAACTTTGTTATATTCAAGGTTACTTTCAATGTATGATCATAGAGTTAAAATTCCAATTAACCGTAACCAAACAATGTTATCATATGTTTTATTTAAAAATTACAATAACTTTATAGAAATTTCAACGCCTTAATATATCCAATTTAAAATAGACTTCATACAAAATGAAGTCTAATAATTTGTAATCATACTTTCAAACCATTTTTGTTTAAGAATTTAAGAAGGAGAAAGATTCTTTATCTCCATGTTAAGTGTCGGGTATATACACCCAATATCCATATTTCTTAATGTATGATCATCACATGTTACCTTATTATGTTGTATAGTTTAGATAAAGAATATCATATTTTGAAACTAAACAATCTACATCATAAATAGGGAAATTGAACTAAATCCCTTTATCCAACTTATCAAAGGATAACCCATCAAGCATATAAATAATATGAAGAATATAAACAAGATAGAAATCCATCTCTTTCATACAAGTACAAAATAATTTACTCAACCAATATAGGTAAACTCTCAACTTTCAATTCATCTTTATAACTTATACATTTACAAGACTTATGCATTTAGGCATACTGCATAACAACCGCCTTCATTATAAAAGAATACTACTTTTCTTTTTCGTTACAATCTCAAGAACAAATCAGAATTCTTCACAAAGAATCAGATTTAAATCAACCAATGCATCATATAAGTTTTTCCTTCTTTTTATCACTTACAAATTCGATCTGCAAAGATTGCTAGCATGGGCAGGGTCATTCAACAAACCAGCATGATAAGCACTAAGCCTTAAAACGAAGTGCATTCCAATAATTGTTCCATTAAAACAACTCTACCATCATAAATATCAATATAAGTAATAGAAAATGGAAAAGAAGTACACTTAACTAATTTGAATTCACTTCCTAAAGAAGAACAAAATATAATCCACAACATCTACCTTACAAAATTAAAGTTTAATTGATCCTAACAATTACCTTTAAACAACAAAGAAAGGGTTTACAACATAGTTCACATTGAGATGATACATCTAGCTCCTAAGAAAGGAAGAAGGATATCCATTCCAAACTATGCTCAACAAAAAAATATTAGAAAACTGATACAATTTCATCACATGAATTTAACTATTTCATTTAAAGGACAACTACCTTTAAATGTAACATTTCAGATTTTTAAACAGAACAAAACCCATATCAATCTTAAGAAGGAATAAAGAGTTTAAATAGTCTTACAACAAGATTGTATTTTCTGTTCAACAAAACTGAAACAACAAATATCTTCCTTCATCACTTTAACAAATGATATGAACAAGGAAGGCTAAACAGGTATAATAAATCTCCATCTTGCAAGAGAACTAATAACAGAAGGGTTCAATCAAATGAACTAATCCCTACTAGTTAGAAAGGAATCTTATCAGAATTTGACTCAATCTTTAATTTATTCTCCAAACTTAACAAAAATTCCCATCTCTAATCCAAACAATAAGCTCATACACTAGTTCCTAAGGAGAAAACAAAACCAACTTAATGCAAAGAAATGTACAACAGTTCCCCTTACAATCCTTGTCATTACAAGCATGAGTTCCAAATTCAATTTAGAAACAACATATAGTAAAGTTTTAAAACAACACCCTATCCCTAAGGGTTCCCTATTTCCTTCTTCTTTTAAAAGACTTAAGCATTCACTTATTGATCCTAACAAGATTAGAAAACCCAAAATTTAAACTAAACCAATTCAAGAGTATGCTCAAACTCAAAATTGAAGTTCCTTTACATGCCTCCACAACATTGTATTAGTCATGGGTGATTCATAATTCTATTAGAACTATAAAATGAAATTAGACTTGAACAGATCTAAGTATTCTACCTCCACTACTATTTCTAAGCACTGGTACAAACTTGTTTAAAATAATTCCAAATTCTTCTATCAAACAAAAGTGTTTCTAATTAAATCTCCAAGAGATGTTCAAACAACTCAGTCATACTACATACCCAGAATTACCGAGAGTAATCAGTTTGCATTAAAGGAGTTATAAACTCTCAACTAAAAATACAATTTAAAACCAACTCACAAATACCATAACAGAGCTAACATGTCATTCAACTAAAAATTCCAAACACTATGTATCAAATTACATGTACAATGCCGAATCACAAAGTTTCCAATGTGAGCACTGATATATACAAATGTTATGAAACAAGTCAGAATATAACACAACAACCTTAACCAGTTTATAGCGTAAACAAGAAACCCTAATTCCAACTTCAAAATGAAACACATGTTTCTCCAAGAAGAGTTCAGAACCATTTGAGTAGATATTCACAGGTTTAGGGCATCCACTATTCCCATTCTAGTTTGCATTTCAAACAAAGAAAACTCAAACCAGCTTAAAACACGAGCTCCTACCAGAGTTCAGAATAATAAAAAGAATACTATTACTGTGTAAAATACAAACTTCCATTAATAGTCCAGATTAACACAAGAATAAACATGAGTATAGAGGTACATATGGACTTAAAACAATAGTCCAAGATTACTCAAGAATCCAAACACTGTTCAGAGTGATAAGAACCTCCAACCCAAGTTCTTAACAAAACACTAACCCCAAATCAAGCTTAACTACACACAAACTTGAATACAGGCTCAAATGAAACACCAGCTCAATACAAGCTCAAGCTCAAACAAAACATGAGCTCAACTACAAGCTTTAGCTCAAACAAAACATGAACCTAAATATAGGATCTAGCCCAAACAAAGACAAGCTCAACTACAGTTTTTAGCTCAATAAAACACGAACACAAATACATAAAGATCAGATGAGATTCAAGGTTCCCAAAACTCAAAACCATTTACACAACGAATGAAGGTCAATTGAAAACACAACTTCTTCATATATTGGTTCAAGAAATGACAAGTAGAGTTACAGTAACAAGTTTCTCATGCATGTCACACTAAATAGCACATACCAAGAAAGTTTCAAACACTTATCATCAATTTTCCATGGATTAATACCCAAATTTCCAAGATTACAAAACCCAACAAGCAAATAACCAGATAAAACATGCAAGCCAAGAATCTCATAAGAGCAGAGTCATTTTAATGAAACATTTAGAAGAAAGCAAGAGATCTTAAATATTAGAGCCTATCATGCCTGATATTGCTTCTACCAAATTGAAAGAGACTTCCACACGAGCTTCCAACTCCTTTTCTCCTCCATGAAAGATCAACCTACCAACCACTTTCCTCAGAATGCCTCTTATATCTTCCCATGATTGAAAATATACTAGGTGAGATAAAAATAGAAATGAAGTGCAAGTTAAACTATTGGTTCAAAGAACCAGCTTAATCCATGTAGAGAAAAATCTGAAAAGCATGCAAAAATAACCTCCCACAAATCGCCTTCCAAGTTTCCTAGATGGTTTGTGAGCAAATCCTGAGGCCAATTAATTTCATTAATTCCAATTTTCTTGCTATGCTCTCCTTGCCATCGCCTCCCAAATATGGAAAATGCCAATTCCAATTTAACTTGCAACTCCATATTTAGTGGATCTTCCACATAAGCCTCCACTAAGTCAACTAGCCCCTGCCAAAACTAGCAGTACGTAATGCCTTTAAGAACCTTATCAATAATTAAATGTCATTAGAACCATCACCTTAGAGGCATGCGACCCTTTTAGGTTCCCATTAAAATATCTTAGGATAGATCCTTAAACTTAGGTTAGTTTAGGAATAATTACCTTAGGTCTTAACACATTACCTTAGGTAATTCCAACATTAGGTTAGATCATCTCATAACCATATAACATTAGGTTTTAGGTTAATTTAGATAGCCTAGAAACCTTTCCATACTCCCTTAGCACAAGGCTTAGGTTAGAAATAAAATCAATTAAGTAACATAGCTAGGTAGTATATATTCTTACCCAACTTAGGATTCCATAGGATAATCCTTTAGTTTTAGGATTCTGAATCCTTCCTATGCCATGAACAGGCTGTATTTCATTTACGTTAGCAATGGACTACCAAGATCAATCTTCAAGGACCTAAGCACAACATACAACTGAATAGGAATACGTTCACACAAGATTAAAGAACTTGTAATAACAAATTTCAGTCCATCATGTCCCTCAATTATGGAATGTAAATTTACCATTCGTTCAACTGAGAAGGTTTAAAACATTCCTTGGATCACTGAAATTGATCCAAGGATGAGTCAGATAAGAGATAAGTTTGTAACTTTTAAACTAGATTGCAGCTCTCCTACAAGAAGTGAAAAATGGATTCAAGGAAGCCATTCCATTCTAGTCTAATGATCATAAGAACAAAAAAGATTTATCCATATCAAGCATGATCTCCAACAACCAAAAGAAAACATCTTTAGAAGAAGATCACATGTCAACACTTGAAATGCCAAAGAGGAATATAACAATTGTCGAGTGTGTTACATGCTTCCCTCCTAAAAAGAATCATCATCTCGATGATTACCTCATTTTAACAATTTATATCAATGACAATCAATTCATTCACTTCTCTTACCATAAGTCTAATATATCAACAACTTATAGTTCCGAAATCAGCATTAAATAGCTATTTATTCATTTCATATAAATATCTACCCAAAACTGGCATACTTATAGTCATATACAGAAGAAAAATCAATTCAATTAGATTTTTTTAACAATCTACAGAATTCAATTCTGTTCAAATAGATATGGAAAAGAAGTTTTCATATCCTCTAGGTTTTCCCAAGTTGCACTATGTCTTCATTAAACTGGTCCCACTGGACTTTACATTGACTTATTTCTCGATTTCTCAAATGCAACTAGCAAGTTTCAAGCACTCGTATGGGTTTAACCATGATTATTCCTGGGTCTTGGACCTACAAGGAATTCCAATTTAACACGTGTGATGAATTTGAAACATATTTTTAAGTAAAGAAATATGTAAAATATCATGCATTCATGACAAAACAGAGGTAACACTAAATGATAAGCTACGGTGGTTGATTACTTCAACTATTTAAAAAGGTCCCACATAACGAGGTGATAACTTGGCAACCTTGCCAAAAGTTATAGAACTCTTTTTCGGTTTAACCCAAAGAAAGACTTTCTCATCAAGTTCAAATTTCCTATCAACCCTCTTTACGTTAGTGTAACTCTTTTTCCTATTTGATGCTTCTTTCAAGCGTTCACGAATCAATTTAACTCGTTGTTCCATTTCAAGTAAGAATTTTAGGTCCAATTAGTTCTCTATCCTCTATGCTATCCTAACTAACAAGGGTTCTGCATTTTCTTACGTATAATGCCTCAAAAGGTGCCATCTTAAGAGAAGCATGATATGTATTATTGTATGCGAATTAAACTAATGGATCCTACTTATACTATTGATCCATGCAATACATTCGTAACATATCTTCCAATACTTGATTTACTCTTTTAGTCTACCCATTTGTTTTCGGATGATACACAGAACTGAAATTCAGCTTAGTTCCAAGAGCTACATTAAGTGTTTTCCAAAATATTGACGTCATTCTAGGATCTCTATCCGAAATGATTAACTCAGGTACTCCATGTAATCTGAAATTTTCGTGTACAAATCTTCTTGCCAAAATAGGAGAATCATCCTTCAGATTTCCAGCAATAAAATTTGTTACCTTTGTTAGTTTATCCACAACTACTAAGATAACATCATGCTTATTTCTCAACATAGGTAACCCTTGTACAAAATCCATGCTTATTACCTGCCATTTGTACTATGGTATGCTATGAGGATACAACAAACCGACTGGGTGCATATGTTCCGCCTTAACACGTTGGCACTCAAGACAATGTGTCACAAGGTTTAGAAAATATTTTTCATTCCTTTCTAGAAATATTGTTGTTTTATATCAACAAGAATTTTTGTAATGCCAGGGTGTCCAGAAAAAGGTGAATTATGAAATTCTAGCTAACAATTTATTTCTCAAATTATTTAGCGAAGGTATATAGACTCTGTTTTCAAATCATAAGATTCCTTCTTGATCAAAGTGAAAATCTTTATACCTTGAATCATTAGAATCTACAAAAAGTGCTACTTTTACTTGTTGGAAGTAAGAATCAGATTCCATAACACTTTTTACTTCATCCTTAAACTGAGTTCTTAACGTTATAAGAGTAGAAATGTGCTTCCTATAACTTAGAGCATCAGCCACTCTATTTTCTTTACCCTTTATATAACTGATGTCAAAATCATATTGAGACAAAAAATCCAACCACCTTCATTGTCTTGCATTAAGATTTGGCTGAGTGAAGATATACTTCAGTCCAAGGTGATCAGTTTTCAATTCAAAAGGCTTACCAAGAAGGTAATGCCTCCAAACTTGTAGTGCATGAACAATGGCAGCAAGCTCTAAATCATGTGGAGCATAATTCAACTCATGTAACTTAAGTTTTCTACTTTCATATGCTATGACATGACCACTTTGTAACAAAATACCTCCTAGACCTTCATCAAATGCATCAGTTACCACCATAAAATCTCCATTAGGATCTGGTACTGCAAGAATAGGTGATGAAGTTAACTATTGTAAAAATCTCCCCGGGTAGATATAGACAAACAGAAGAATATGGAAATCAAAGAAACTCAAAGCCCAATTTTTATTGCGTCACCAACAAATGGAAGGCACAGGTAAGAGGCGCACGACAGAAGGTGTCGACATGAAAATGGATGCACCCTTGGCGCAGGTAAGAGGCGCACGACAGAAGGTGTCGACACGAAAATGGATGTGCCCTTGGCACAGGTAAGAGGCACATGATAGAAGGTGTCGACATGAAAATGGATGCGCCCTTGATGCAGGTAAGAGGTGCATGACAGAAGGTGTCGACACAAAATGGATCCGCCCTTGGCGCAGTAAGAGAGTGTTGACATGGCGAAGTTGTGCCTTGGCACATGTAAAGGGCGGATGACACGAATGTCGAAATAGAAAAATTCGTGCCTTGGCACACGTAAGGGTATGTCAACATGAATATGGATGCACCTATGGTGCATCTTTGGGAGGCGCAACATTCTCGAGTGCCGACAGAAGCGCACTCGACCCGATATTCAAACGGCCATAACTTTTCACAGGGAGCTCAGATTCACGCAAGGTTGGACTTTTTGGAAAGCTTACGAGGTCCTCTATCCAAATACAAGTGGGTATATTTAATTAGGTGGGAACAAGTTCTTAAGAATGAAAATATAGTTCGCCACTTTTTAAGTTTGCTAGGGTTCTCACCTACCACCATAATGAGATAAATTAAATGCAACCTGGAGGTGGTTGGGGTAGATTTGGATTTCCTCTCTCTTCCCTCTCTCATTCTTCCTATAAATTGTAAGGAGGGGCTTCTTTCTAAAGGTTGGACATTCCTGTTTTGCCCCTCCCTTCTTCTCTTTGGCAGGTGAATTTGTGGAGTTCGAACCTCCCATTTAAAACTGTAATGCAACTTTTCCTCTTGGCATTTTGTAGTGTATTGTATCAATATTTGGAGCAAGTAATGCATGTCTGTGGATGATTCTCAACCCTCTCTATGTTCATTTGCATCCTCCTGATCTTTCACTACAAATTTTGTTATCTGTGCATGATCTTGCATTGCATTTTAATGGTCTGTATTTATTGGCAAGACAGGTGTTCTTCATTCCTTGGTGCATCACCTTTGTTAGTTTAGGTTTATTTTTATGCATCTTCTTACCCTGTATCCTTGGAAAGTTAGTTTAGGTTTTGAGTAAACCCTCTGCATTTTTTACGTGTGCATCTGAACAGAGGAATAGGAACCGTCCTTCATCCGGAGAGCTTTTCCGATTTTGCAAGGTCCCATACTTAGGAAAAGCTCCATGTTATGCAATCGCACTGAGAGTCTCAACCCATCGAGTTACAGACATTCAAGGGTGTTGTGATTCACCATCAATAGTTTTTGCATGCCCTGGTGGGACCAAGAGGTCATTCTACAGATTTGAAGGAGTTTTCAAGAAATTTGGACTAAAAATTACGAGTTTTACAATTTTAGATTTTTCACCTTCCAGGATGAACTTTGAAATCAATTTTTAAGGACTTAACTTGCTCGAAACAAGTCAAAATTTCACCAGTTGATAGATTGGGGATAATCTTCAAAAGGGTATTCTTAGATTTTTGAGATTTTGACTTTCAAAATTTCATGGTTTTTGGTATTTCGGATTTCGGATTTGAAAGTCTGGCATTTTTGGGTTTTCAAGACTGTCATTCCAAATCAAATTCCAAACCCTAAAATCTCAAAAATATAGGTCTTTCAAAATATTATTTTTAATATTGTCAGGTTTGGTGTGTAACTTGGCAAAATCTAGCCTTTTGAGGCTCACTTTCTAACACATCTGGCGACTCCGAAGGGGATAGAATTCAGTGGTATAGCAGCAAAAGTTTCCCAGGCATATGAGAAGAATTCGAACCAGGTCTGATACTCAAGAAGAGGGGCTATTTGTCCACTTACAACTATCACCAGGAGGAGGAAGGAGAGGAAGAAGACCACGAAGATCACCATCTCCACCTAACCGGACTTTGTCTACACCTCCACCTGGTAGACCTTTTCTCGCATCAACAAGGGTTCTCAGGCCAATCAGAATGGTGCAACCACCGAATCCCTTTTTCAATTTCACTGGCAGTAGCCCACTTGCTCTCAATGCATAGAATCCAGCCCCATTGCGCAGCATTGAAGAACATTCCATTTTTCACTGGAGAAAATCATACCACTCCTGGTGATCATGTCAAAGACATTGCTAACATTTGTGCAATCCATGAGATAAATGAAATGGATGTTGCTGTCAAATTGCTGGCATCTTCATTCAAAGGGGGGCATTGCAATGGTTTAGAGTCTTGAGCCGGTACTATCCAAAATTGGAATCGCTTATGCATAGTTCTCCATGAGCGAGCTTGGAGAAAAGGGAGACAATTTGTCTTTGCTAGAACAATTGACAACTATCAAGAGAGCTCCCAATGAGTAGGTGATCGACTTCAACTTCAGATTTCAAAGGTCTTGAGATAGAATTCCAAAGTGGCCATCGTGCCAACAAATTTGAAGGTGCTTTTCTATATTACCTTAAAGCTTTGAATTCTAATATTTCTATGTTAATTCAATCTATGGGAGGCACAACCTTACTGCTGCTTATAGCATTGCCATTAGGGCCAAAAACTATCTTATTCAAGCTGGTAAGCCGGCTCTAGGCTTCCCATGCCCTTGTATCCAAACATAGAAAATCTAAGCACTAGTCAGCACCCATTTTGGCTCCTATTCCCATTCCTAGAAATCAAAGTTCAAATGAAACTTCTACTTCATCCTCTTGTGCTTCAAATGAACTCCAAGAGGTTATGAAAAATTGCGTAACCTTGAAATGAGTGGTGACTATCAAAAGATAGCAAGCTCAAAGTGCTAGACCGTATCGCCTCAAGCACAATACCAAAGCTAGCCCCCATACCAACAAAATAGGCCACCAACTCAAAGGCTGAAAATCAAAATCAACCGCCAATAGACCATTTCAGCCCTATAACCCCAACGTTGCATCTCGCTTCTAAAGCATTAGTTCCAGTGTAAAACAACATAGCTCAAGAGTATGATTGGTGTTTCCCATGCAATGAACCTCACAACCAATCTATGTGCTTCAATGGTGCTTTAAACCAAGCCTTGATGGTGACAACTACTAGCATTGAGGGTGAAGTGAGTCAAGAAGCAAATCAACAACAAGGGACATCTCAAAGAAAACATAGCTACAAATGATACCACACTTGTAAATTGGCAAGCTGAGGATTTTTGTGGCATGAATCAAACAATTTCTCAGAGTGTAATAGCTAACACAAGATCAAAGAAGAGGAATATTGGTGAAGGGAAGTCATTAGCTCCAAGTGATCTACAACCTTCCATCACTCCACAAGTTGTCGGTAAGAAAAATGCAGCTACAAACATGCAAGGACAACCCAAACCACCTTCTAAACCAACTCAAATGCCAATTGTTTCTGCCCATGCACAAGAAAGGAACATGAAGCCTAAAGGATAGCAAAGAGATCTTTCATCCCCATTTAGCATCATTGATCAAATGAAGAAGACAAACGTGAATATATCAATGTGGGAATCCTTATCCATCCCAGGCCAAAGAGATCTTCTACAAGCTGCCATGAAGAATTGGTCAACTTCAAACCAGCAGGTCCCTATGCAAGAGAATGTCCTCACAAATGTTGCCCAATCTGGAGGGAATCATGGAGGACAACAAGGTAAAATGTTGAAGCCCCCTACATTCTATGTTTCATTAATTATTGGGGATAAACTAGTACATAATTGCATGATTGATTCTGGAGCAAGTAGTTCTGTCATGCCCAAGCAAATAGCTGATCAGCTGGGTCTCCAATATGAAGTCATATCAAAGGGGGTAGTGCAGTTGGATGGGACAACATGCCCCAATGTTACCGTTTTGCAAGATGTGTCAGTGATAGATTTGCCACCACTATTTGCCCTATGCTTATCAAGGGATTTCATAGCTAGAATTGGAGGCTACTTATCTGTTGATTGGTCACACATGTTGTTTAGAACAAGATATGGTACTAAGGTCACAATCAGATCTAAACCAATTACAAACTTTCATATTGAGCCTCATACTCCAAGCCAAATCAATGCCAACTATTCAGCATTTGATCAAGAAGATTATCAAAGCACAGATGAAGCTGACACCAAAGTTGGAAGCATCCCAAATTTAACTCTTGATGAATGGGCAAGCAAGGTACATGCTTTTGATCCCTACTAAGAAGTAGAAGAATCTGAGCTAGGAGTCTATTGCATACATGAAGAAAATCAGCCTATTCTTAGCATCACCAAGCCAAACCACAAAGATGTCAATGAGGTATGGCGCTTGTTTTTGATGGATCAAGGAGTAGGTGGTGTAGGAGGAGGAGCTATGGTTGTTTCACCTCAAGGCTTCAAATATTATTCATCTTTCCATTTCTAGTTTTCTTGTTCAAACAACACAGCTGAATACGAGGCATTGATTCATGGAATTCATTGGGCTAGGAAAAGGGCGTAAAGAACTTGCAGGTGTTCGGGATAGCGAGATGATCATCAATCAAGTCAGGGGACAACATGCTACAAAGAATGAACTGCTAAAGAACTACAAGAATAGGGTATGGGACCTCGTTGAGGATTTCGAAGCTTTCAACATTGTGTCCATACCTAGGAAGAAAAATGAAGCCGCGGATAGGCTCGCAGCTGTTGGAGCAATGTTTGATGTGGTTGACAACATCAAAAGGGAAAAAACACAGCCACATATCCATGTGATTGTGAGGCCAGTAGTTCCAGATAATAACACAAGCTGGTAGGTGTTTGAGAACGATCAATAGATCATCAATTTCTTACAAGAAGAGGCTGAATTCTCAGCTAGGAATCAGGACAGATTAGAGCAGCAGTATGGGGATCAAGTAGTGCAGTTGCAGAAAAACAAGCTTCCCAAGGGTTTAGTAACATTGGAGTCTATCTTCAACCCTAACGACTAGTTCCATAAGGAAAAGGCTAACATACAGGTCAAGAGAGAAGATTCAAAGCCAATTCCAGGTTGGGGAAGGCAAAACACTTCAAATTGGCAAAGTGGCCACTGAGCAGGAGAAATAATATTTCATACAACTTTGCCAAGAATTTCCAGATGCCTTCGCTTGGAGCTATGAAGAATTGAGAGGTTTCAATCCGAAGTTGGCACAACATACCATAGAATTGGATCTAGATGCTAAACCCATCAGGCAGAAGCAGAGACCAGTCAACCCTCACATTGAGCCTCTAATGAAGAAAGAGCTAAACAAGTTAATAGAGGCAAGCATTATATTCCCGATCAAGCACTCAAGCTAGGTTGCAAACTTGGTTCCAGTCAGGAAGAAGAGTGGAGAAATCAGGTTGTGTGTAGACTTCTGAGACCTCAACAGGGCATCTCTTAAAGACCATTACCCACTTCCTTCAATGGAACAAATATTGCAAGTGGTATCTGGTTCGGAGAGATTCTCTCTCTTAGATGGCCACTCGAGGTTATAATCGAGTAATGGTGAAGGAAGATGACCAGTTCAAGACGGATTTCACCACCAAATGGGGCACATATGCCTACAAGAAGATGCCATTTGGCCTATCAAATGCTGGATCCACTTTCCAAAGGGCAATGGATATGACATTCAAGGGGTTGATCAATAAAATAGTTTTGATATATCTTGATGACATCACTGTATTCTCCAAAAATGTAGTGGATCACCTCTTTCATCTGAGGTAGGTATTTCAGAGGTGTAGAAGATTTGGGGTATCATTGAATCCCAAAAAAATCATATTCTGGCTCATGAAGGAAAACTTCTAGGCCATATTGTTTCAAAGGAGGGATTGATGATTGACCTAGAAAGAGTTGAAGCAATTTGAGAGTTGCCATTTCCAAGTCATAAGAAGGCTCTTCAAAGCTTCTTAGGAAGGATCAATTTTGTCCGCAGGTTTGTTCCAAACTTTGCAGCTCTCGTAAAGCCAATAACACTAATGTTGAAGAAGAGCATGGCATTTAAGTGGACATCTGAAGGCAAGGAAAGTTTTGAGGCAATAAAAGAGGCTATATCTCAAGCTCCAACTCTCGTCAATCCAGAATTCTCCAAGGATTTCATGTTATATGCCTTTGGTGGTGGAGACACAATTTCTGCAATCCTGGCACAACAAAACAAAGAAGGATTAGAACAACCAGTTGCTTTCTTCAGTCAAGGCTTGGAGGAATACGAAACTAGGTACTCTTTCATTGAAAAGCATGTCCTTGCAGTGATCAGGAGTTTAAAGAAATTCAAGCACCTAGTCTCAAACAACAAGATCCAATTATTGGTCTCTCATGCGGGAGTCAAGGACTTCCTTCTAAACAAGGATCTGAATGAGAAACGTGCAGGATGGATAACTCATGTCATGGAATATGACATCGAGATCAAGGTCACCAAACTAGTACGTGGAAAGGGACTATGCGAACAACTAGCCTTGAGTCAACAAGTTGAAGTAGGTGATGAAAAAGAGACTGTCTTGGTATTACAAGGTGGTCAAGAACAGGAAAATGATGATGTGCCTACTCCTTGTTGGACTCAGAGTATGATAAACTTCCTACAGATAGGCCTATGCCCTCCAGAAATGAGCAAAGCAAAGAGGAGATACTTCAGATTACAAGCCATTCAATATGTGCTTGTTGATGGTGTTTTGTTTAAAAAGGACATCAATGGAGTTTTATTAAGGTGCATTGGGACGGGTCAAATTGAGAGGGTGTTACAAGATTTTCATGATGGAGATTCCTGGAGGACATTTCACCCCATGAGTAACAGCTCTCAAGATAATGAAGGCAGGGATATTATTGGTCGACGTGTTCGTTCTAAAGGATCGCTATACATGGATAAGAAAGTGCAAGAAATGTGCACTCTTCATAGGAAAAGAAAGACTAACAGCACTTCCATTACACCCAATTTTGGTTGACCAACCATTTATGCAATGGGGATTGGACTTCATTGGGGTCATAAATACTAACTCAAGCCAAGGCCACAAGTGTATTCTCACGGCAGCGGACTATTTCACCAAGTGGATGAAGCAATGGCGCTCAAAGAAGCAAATGAGTCTAACATACTAGACTTTTATGAAGGAATAGTGACCGTGTTCGGTGTGCCACTATCATATCGAGAAAATGTATTAGCATTCATAGGTTCCAAGATTACGAATGGGTCACATCAAGAATGGAATCTATTTGAGCACCTCTTCAAATTATTACCCGCAGGTAATGGATAGGCAGAGTCCATGAACAAGAATTTGCTAAGGATCATCAGAAGGACTCTGGATGAAAACCAAAGGACATGGCATACCAAGCTAAGATCAGCATTGTGGGCTAACAGAATAACACCAAAGAGGTCTACTGGTAATTCTCCCTACAAGTTGGTCTATGGGAAAGAGGCAGTATTGCCTATATCATTAGAATTGCCAGCATTGGAGCTCATGAAGCAGTTGGAGTTGTCTGAGTTCAAACCAATGGAGGCTAGGTATGCAGAGTTGATGGAATTGGAGGAAATCAGAGAGCATGTAGTTCAGACGATTGAGAAGGATCAGGCCTTAGTAAAAAGATGGTTTGATAAGAAGGCAAGAGCAAGGACCTTCCAGGAAGGGGACCTAGTCCTGAAATGGGATGCAGATCAGGAAAAACCAGGAAAGCATTCCAAGTTTGATGCCATTTGGAGTGGCCCCTATATGGTCATGGAATGCAAAAGTAGTAATGCCTTCCAATTGTCTACATTGGATGGAGAAGAACTTTCTAATTCCGGTTAATGGATTCTATCTTAAACATTGCTACTAAAAGGAAAAGGTTTACCCTTGTAAATATTAGCCTAGGTTTAAAATTCCTCTAAGTGCGTATGCACATCGTCTTGTTGTAGTTAGGTTTCAATTTCCCTAAGTGCTCCGGCACAGGTTTTGTTGCTCTCAGGTTAATTTCTACAGTTCAGCATGCTCTCGAAGAAGGAGTTGTGATACCAGGCTCGGGATCAGAGATCAAGTTGGTTTCAGGTTATTACTTATGACTCCATGCCCAATGGATTGCTAAAAGGCCACTGATCTTCTACCTAGCAGGCAGGTGATCCCGTTGAGTCACCAAATTGTTGTAAATATCTCCCCCTGGGTAGATATAGACAAACAGAAGAATATGGAAATCAAAGAAACTCAGAGCCTGATTTTTATTGTGTCACCAATAGCCAAAGACACAGGTAAGAGGCACACAAATGTAAGGTGTCAACATGAAAATGGATGCGCCCCTTGGCACGGTAAGAGGCGCACGACGTAAAGGTGTTGACACGAAAATGGATGTGCCCTTGGCGCAGTAAGAGTAAAGCACGATAGAAGGTGTCGACACGAAAAATGGATGCACCCTTGGCACATGTAAGAGGCACACAACAGAAGGTGTCGACATGAAAATGGATGCGCCCTTGATGCGGTAAGAGGTGCACGATAGAAGGTGTCGACACAAAAATGGATGCGCCCTTGCGCAGGTAGGAGAGTTTCGACATGGCGAATTCACACCTTGGCGCATGTAAGGGTATGTCGACATGAATATGGATGCACCTATGGTGCACCTTCAGGAGGCACAACATTCTGAGCGCTGATAGGAAGCAAACCCTGACCCAGATATTCAGATGGCCATAACTTTTCACAAGGAGCTCGGATTCATGCAAGGTTGGAATTTTTGGAAAGCTTACAAGGTCCTCTATCCAACTACGACTGGATATCTTTAATTGGGTGGGAACAAGTTCTTAAAAATGCAAAATACAGTTTGCCACTTTTTAAGTTTGCTAGGGTTCTCACCTACCACCATAATGAGATAAATTAAATGCAACCTGGAGGTGGTTGGGGTAGATTTGGATTTCCTCTCTCTTCCCTCTCTCATTCTTCCTATAAATTGTAAGGAGGGGCTTCTTTCTAAAGGTTGGACATTCTTGTTTTGCCCCTCCCTTCTTCTCTTTGGCAGGTGAATTTGTGGAGTTCAAACCTCCCATTTAAAACTGTAATGCAACTTTGCCTCTTGGCATTTTGTAGTGTATTGTATCAATCTTTGGAGCAAGTAATGCATGTCTGTGGATGATTCTCAACCCTCTCTGTGTTCATTTGCATCCTCTTGATCTTTCACTACAAATTTTGTTATCTGTGCATGATCTTGCATTGCATTTTAATGGTCTGTGTTTATTGGCAAGACAGTGTTCTTCATTCCTCGGTGCATCACCTTTGTTAGTTTAGGTTTATTTTTATGCATCTTCTTACCCTGTCTCCTTGGAAAGTTATTTTAGGTTTTGAGTAAACCCTCTGCATTTTTTACGTGTGCATCTAAACAGAGGAATAGGAACCAGCCTTCATTTGGAGAGCTTTTCCGATTTCGCAAGGTCCCACACTTGGGAAAAGCTCCATGTTATGCAATCGCACTGAGAGTCTCAACCCATCAAGTTGCAGACATTCAGGGGTGGGTTATGTGATTCACCATCAACATTAACTGTTCCTTCAAGGTCTTAAATGCAAGTTTACATTTCTCACTCCAAACAAACTTTTTATCTTTCTTCTGTAAGGAAGTTATCAAAAAGTCAGCTATCTTAGAAAAATCTTTTACAAATTTCCTATAGTAGCCAACAAGTCCCATGAAGCTTCTAACTTCATGTACATTATTTGGTACAAGCCACTTGGTTATAGATACAATTTTAGAAGGATCTATAGAAATTCCATCTTTACTTATTACATGTCCCGGATAGTGTATTTCGTGTCATAGAAAGAACATTTGGACATCTTACCAAATAGCCGTCTCTTTCTCAGAATTTCTAAAACTATTTTCAAATGCTCATAATGCTCCTCAATGCTTTTAGAATATATGAGAATGTTGTCCAAGAATACGAGCACAAATTTTTCCAAGTATTCTTGAAAGATATTGTTCATTAAATTCATAAATGCCGTAGGTGCATTAGTTAATCCAAAAGGTAAAACCATAAACTCATAATGTCCATACCTTGTTCTGAAAGCTATTTTATGAATATCCTCATCCTTAATCTGCAATTGATGATATCCAAATCAAAGATCTATCTTGGAATATAACGATGCTCCACGCATTTGATAAAATAAATCATCAATCCTAGGGAGTGGATATCTATTCTTAATTATTTTCTTGTTTAACATTTTGTAATCAATGCACAATCTAAGTGTTGCATATTTCTTTTACACATAAATTATGGGTTCTCCCCAAGGAAAAACACTTGGTCCGATCAAACCTTGAGACAAAAGTTTATGCAATCGAGCCTTAAGCTCTACTAATTCTATAGTATAGTCATTTGATGTGGTTCTTTAGAAATAGGTTTAGTTCCAGGTTTGATCTCAATCGTGAAATCAAATTCCCTTTTGGGTGGAATACCTGGCAATTCTTCCGAAAATACATCGCTAAAGTCTCGTAACAATGGATATCATTCCATAATATCACCGCTCTCTTCTATTGATTTAGTATTTTTACTAATGTAGGGTACATCCTTTATTTTTGGCCTTTTTAAGTTGCATAGCTAACATTTTTCTAATAGAAATCTCACGTTTCACACCCTGAGTCTCTTCTATTTTATGTAGGTCATCTAAACAACTAATGTGTTTTTCAAAACAGTCCACTTTGGCCTTATGTTCTACTAACAAATTAACACCTATGATTACATCATAAGACCCTAAGGGTGCAACATAAAGATCAACCTTAGTGGAAAAGTTAGGTAAGTCAAGGATTGCTCCAAAAAGACACATACTAACTGTATGAACAACACTATTCTCATAATGTACAATCCATGTTTTATCCATCTTTCTAGCTTTTCTTTTTAATTTTGATGCTAATTTACTAGAAATAAAACATTTAGTAGCTCTGGTATAAAAAAGAATAGTTATTGGTAAACCAAATAACTTACCTAGAACTTCTATGGGTGTGGCCTATTTCTCAGCCTACTTGTCAGCTACTGTAGCGTGTATCTTGTGCTGCTGATTACGATCATCCTTCTTCAAAGGAAATTGATTTGCATAATGATCTTTGCCATAGTTATAATAGCCTCCTATAGGTCCCTTCCTAGGCTCAGGTTTATTTCAAGCCTTAGAGTTATCGTTCAGACCCCCATAGGACTTCTGTTTGTTATTATTGTTCTTGGAAAAGTTGTTCCATGCATTACCAAATAACTTGTTTGTTGCTACTTTCTTATTTGTATCAGATGAAAAATTAATTTTCCTTCTAAATTTCTTCCATGGTCCTTTCTTGGGTGCAAGAGATGATGAAGAGGAGTTGGGATTCTTCTTCCTTACTTCCTCCTTATGAGCAAAAATTGCCTTTAATTTTTGTTCCTGCCTTATGGCTTTTTCAACAACCCCTTCCATCGTGGTTAGGATGTGAACATCCACCTCTCCTCCTATAACGAGATTCAATCCCATGATGAATTTTTGTATCCTGAACTTCTCATCAGTTTGGTACTAAGGCACATATTTAAGGAGTTTTGTAAATTGCTCCCAATACTTAGTTACAGTTAGCTTTCCTTGAGCTAAGTTCTGAAATTCAGTCATTTTCTGATCATAGTAGAGTTTTGGCAGCCATCGTTGCCTAAATTAACCTTTAAATTGGTCCCATGTGATATTAGATTCATCAATGTTCAACTTAGCCTTGTGGCTATCCCACCACGAAGATGCTTCGTGAGAAATTTGATATGCTCCCCATATCACCTTTGTTTCTTCTGAGAAATTTCTTATTGCAAAGTATTTCTCCATCTCACTTAGCCAGTTCTTAGCCACGTCTCCTAATGTGGTGCCATCAAACTTGGGTGGACTTATCCTTTTTATGTCATTAGTGAGTTTTGTTGTTAGCCTATCCTTTTTGTTCTCAGGCTGAACAAGTATGTTAACATTGTTATTATCAACACCCACATTGGTGTTGTCCCCTGGAGGTGGCTGATTATTGTTATCAACTTCTTCTTCCTCCTCATTACCCATTACTTGTTGTTCAAGCACAACCAAATGATCTTTTGTGTCCAACAGGTAGCAAGGATCTCATCAAGTTTCTGGGTAGTTGCTTACTCCTTCCTCAAGCATAGGGTTATTTGCAATATTTCCTCTTGTTCTCACCATTTTCTGTTACAAGAAAATTTAAGTTTCATAAGATTATGGACACAATAGGTCCAAGAGCTGCAACCTTCAACTCTAATACCAAGATGTAACATTCCCATTTTAAGACTTTAGAAATAAGGGAAATTTTTTTATAGTGTTCACTTGTTCTAAATAAAGCATTATTTAGAACAAACATTCCATGCCAATCAAATTTAATGGATAAATATATGCATTTGTAATGACTCGGTGATTCACCGATCTATTCATTCCATAACTCGGTAAGCTACTAATCTATTTATGTTATCTTATGTATTGAATACATATCGTATACTTTGTATACTTTGTCATTCTACCCTACACTAGGTAATGAGTGATCTATTTAAAGAACATATCTAAATATCTCGCTACCAATATTTATCGATATCATGTTGTTTTAAATTTAGTGACATAGGACAACACAACCAAAGAGCTTGTGATAATTTGGCCAAAGATTTATAACATACTATGTATGTCACTATTCCTAGATGGCATACTCATCATATTGGAATACATCCTTCACCTCACTCCTCAATTATCATGATTGGTCTTTACTGACTACTGTCAGTCCACTTGTTCTAGGTTTAACCCTAGACCTAGGTAGGAACATAACCTATTATAGGAAGATGCTCACAATGGCTTAGGGTATATGGGCATACTTGGTTGACCTAAGTTGACCGGATGTGCCAACTTACCCTGAGCCATTGGAAGCTAATTCATATCCTAAATATGCTTCTATCCGGACCTAAGTTATGTCGAGTTCTTATTAGGTATAGATCTAGATGATCAATGCGGAAGGGTGATGCCACATGTAAACTACAATGTTTTGTTCTCGAGAATACCTAAGCCTTCTCCAAATTACAGCCCTACAGTTGGCGTGTGCCAACATCCTATTTAAACAATCCCATCGAGATGTATATACCCCCAGGGAGATTGTTAATACTTTGTTAGTTTAGATTATTTCTGGATTTCAAAGAACCCTGCCAAACCCTAACCCAACACTTAATAAGTTCTTTCCTAAATTTTCTTTATTTAGTCTATTAAAAACTTTGTTATATTCATGGTTGCTTTTAATGTTTGATCACAGAGTTAAACTACCAATTAACCATAACTGAACAATGTTATCATATGTTTTATTTAAAAATTACAATAACTTTTTAGAAGGTTAAATGCCATAATATATCCAATTTAAAGTAGACTTCATACAAAATGAAGTCTAATAATTTTTAATCATATTTTCAAACCTTTTGGTTTAAGAATTTAAGGAGAAAGATTCTTTATCTCCGTATTAAGTGTCGGGTGTATACAACCCAATATCCATATTTCTTAATGTATGATCATCACACGTTACATTACTATGTTATATAGTTTAGATAAAGAATATCATATTCTGAAACTGAACAATCTACATCACAATTAGGGAAATTGAACTAAATCCCTTTATCCAACTTATCAAAGGATAACCCATCAAGCATATAAATAATATGAAGAATATAAACAAGATAGAAATTTGTCTCTTTCATACAAGTACAAAATAATTTACTCAAGCAATACATGTAAACTCTCAACTTTCAATTCATCTTTATAACTTATACATTTACATGACTTATGCATTTAGGCATACTTCATAACAACTACCTTCATTATAAAATAATACTACTTTTCTTTTTCATTACAATCTCGAGTACAAATAAGAATTCTTCACAAAGAATCAAATTTAAATCAACTAATGCATCATATAAGTTTTTCCTTCTTTTTATCACTTATGAAGTCCATCTGTAAAGATTTCTAGCATGATAAGCACATGTCAGTTCAACGAATTGAGCATGATAAACACTAAGCCTTAAAATAAAGTGCATTCCAATAATTGTTCCATTAAAACAAATATACTTTAATGAGACAATTATTACATCATAAATATCAATATAAGTAATAACAAATGGAAAAGAAGTACACTTAACCAATTTGAATTCACTTCCTAGAGAAGAACATAATATAATCCACAACATCGCCTTACAAAATTAAGGTTTAATTGATCCTAACAATTACCTTTAAACAACAAAGAAAGGGTTTACAACATAGTTCACATTGAGATGATACATCTAGCTCCTAAGCAAGGAAGAAGGATATCCATTCCAAACTATGCTCAACACAAAAATATCAGAAAATAGATACAAGTTCATAACATGAATTTAACTGTTTCATTTAAAGGACAACTACCTTTAAATGCAACAGTTTATATTTTTAAACAGAAAAAAAATCCCATATCAATCTTAAGAAGGAATATAGAGTTTAAACAGTCTTACAACAAGATTGTATTTTCTTTTCAACAAAACCAAAACAACAAATCTCTTCCTTCATCACTTTAACAAATGATATGAACAAGGAAGGCTAAATAGGTATAATAAATCTCCATTTTGCAAGAGAACTAATAACAGAAGGGTTCAATCAAATGAACTAATCCCTACAGGTTAGAAAGGGAATCTTATCAGAATTTGACTCAATCTTTAATTTATTCTCTAACTTAACAACAAATTCTCGTCTCTAATCCAAATAATAAGCTCATACACTAGTTCCCAAGGAGGAAAAAAAAACTAACTTAATGCAAAGAAAATTACAACAGTTCCCCTTACAATCCTTGTCATTACAAGCATGAGTTCCAAATTCAGTTTAGAATAACATACAATAAAGTTTTAAAACAACACCCTATCCCTAAGGGTTCCCTATTTCCTTCCTCTTTTAAAAGACTCAAGCATTCACTTATTGATCCCAACAAGATTAGAAAACCCAAAACTTTAAACTAAACCAGTTCAGGAGTATGCTCAAACTCAAAATTGAAGTTCCTTTACATGCCTCCACAACATTGTATTAGTCGTGGGTGATTCATAATTCTATTAGAACTATAAAATGAAATCAGACTTGAACAGATCTAAGTATTCTATCTCCACTACTATTTCTAAGCATTGGTACAAACTTGTTTAAAATAATTACAAATTCTTCTATTAAATAAAAGTGTTTCCAATTAAATCTCCAAGAGATGTTCAAATAGCTCATTCATACTACATACCCAGAATTACCGGGAGTAATTAGTTTGCATTAAAGGAGTTATAAACTCTCAACTAAAAATACAATTTAAAACCAACTCACAAATACCATAACAAAGCTAACACATCGTTCAACTAAAAATTCCAAACACTATGTATAAAATTACATGTACAGTGTCAAATCACAAAGTCTCAAACGTGAGCACTGATATATACAAATGTTATGAAACAAGTTAGAATATAACATGAAAACCTTAACCAGTTTATAGCGTAAACAAGAAACCCTAATTCCAACTTCAAAATGAAACACATGTTTCTCCAAGAAGAGTTCAGAACCATTTGAGTAGATATTCGCAGGTTCAGGGCATCCACTATTCCCATTCTAGTTTGCATTTCAAACAAAGAAAACTCAAACCAGCTCGAAACACGAGCTCCTACCAGAGTTTAGAATAATAAAAAAGAATACTATTATTGTGTAAAATATGAACTTCCATTAACATTCCAAATTAACACAAGAGTAAACATGAGTATAGAGGTACATATGGACTTAAACAACAGTCCAAGATTACTCAAGAATCCAAACATTGTTCAGAGTGACAAGAACCTCCAACCCAAATTCTTAACAAAACACTATCCCCGAATCAAGCTTAACTACACACGAACTTGAATACAGGCTCAAACAAAACACCAGCTCAATACAAGCTCAAGCTCAAACAAAACACGAGCTCAACTGCAAGCCTTAGCTCAAACAAAACATGAACCCGAATATAGGCTCTAGCCCAAACAAAGACGAGATCAACTACAAGTTTTTATCTCAACAAAAAATGAACCCAAATACAAAAATATCAGAAGGGATTAAAGGTTCCCAAAACTCACAACCATTTACACAAGGACGAAGGTCACTGAAAACACAACTTTTTTGTCTATTGGTTCAAGAAATGACAAACAAAGTTACAGTAACAAGTTTCTCATGAATGTCATGCTAGCACATACCAAGAAAGTTTCAAACACTTATCATCAATTTTCCATGGATTAATACCCAAATTTCCAAGATTACAAAACCCAACAAGAAAATAACCAGATAAAACATGTAAGCCAAGAATATCATAAGAGCAGAGTCATTTTAATGAATCATGTAGAAGAAAGCAAGAGATCTTAAAGATTAGAGCCTATCATGCCCGATAGCACTTCACAAATCAAAGGGACTTCCGAGAAAAGCTTACAACTCCTTTTCTCCTCCACAAAAGATCAACCAACCAACCACTTTCCTCATAATGCCTCTTATATGTTCCTGTTTCACCTTTTTCTTAGATTGTTTCTTTGAATCATTGACGAAATAGATAGGGTAACGGGTGTATGAGGAATACCTGTTCAAATGTCAATTTATGGGTTATTGCACACGTATGACTTCTGAATCCACAACTAACCATGAGAGCTTCCTTTTGGCTAGGAGGAACTACCTATAATGAAAGCAAGACCACCAAAAGGAATTAAACAATATGGGCAGTGAACTGCCTAGTGTGAGCTAGATCCAGGAAGTATGACACTTCCTAGATGGCTATCAGTCCACTATTTTAAAAAATTAATGTTGTAAACAAAGTAAATCCTATTGTTATTTTAAAATGATTTAGGTATCTAACTTAAAACACAATAACAAAATAGATCTAATCTAACAGTTAAGCTAGAATAGAATCCACGGAGTCAAATGATTGGTTACGGGTCTCGCAGGTATGATAAATGTCTCGGGTAGGTCACAGGTGAGTGAGGGTGAGGTAAAATTAGGTGGGTAGGTCTTTTTTTAAGGTTGTGTGGATAAACACAGAGACCGGTGTTGATCAAGGGTGACCGATGATGGTTAGGTATAACCGCACCTTGCATTCGTGAGATCTAGAAATGTCACAAAACAGGTTTCGGTCTCCTTTGTGATTGCACAAATGATTTTGGTTGGTTGGGACGAGGTATTGGGTGACTAGAGTAGGATTTTGTGAGGTTTTAATGAGTCTATGGAGGTGAAAATGTTAGAGAAGGTAAATATGGAGCAATATAAACAATGGGTGATAAAATAATGATGAAATGAAACAAACCAAAGAAGTATGACATTATACTTACTTAGATTTCATTCCTAAAGGTTTGTGCGTGAAGGATGGAGGTGCTGATGATGGGTTTGAAGGATGCAAGTGATCACCAACTGAAGAAAAGCTTCTGCATAGGTTGCATGCACACTCCTCTTTACTTGGATAGATCAGATCATAGCTGGGATGGCTGTGTAGGAGAAGATGCTCAATCTCCTTCCTTGGATGTGAGTTTCTGCTAGAATTTCTCTCTGAAGATGCGTTATCTCTCTGAGATTTTTTCTTGCTCATCAAATTTCTCCCAATGTTTTCCAAATTTTCCAACCTTGAGAATAAGGTAGTTTAGGGGTTAAAAGGGGTAACCGATGGTGGTCCAACTTAACCGGTGATGGTTAGGGATAACCGATGTCGGTCAAGGTGGGATTTCCTAGGTTTACTAAACTTAGAGAGATCCTCCTGATTTTCTTGGATCTCATGTCATTATCCCATGGATTAGACTGGGAGCTTCTTGTGAGCATGCGGGAATGTGGTTAGAGGGAATGTAGGCATTGATTTTTAGGGTTTGGGTAAGTCTTAGTTAGTTATGGTAACTTGCTAAGAATAGGTCTTAGGTTGAGTTAGCTTGGTGAGGTGTCTAAGTGAACTATATGTGTAGATATTATTTAAATAAGATATTTAAATAATAAATATATTGAGGATAATGCATTAATTTAATTAAATTAATTAAATTAATATTAGTGGGAAGTGAAGGGCTCATGGCTAGGTAAATTTAATAAAGGGTGCTTATATGTTGAGGGACAAAAGGGAGTGTGACCTAATTTTAGTGTTTACACTTCCCATGATCGAAAATAGACCAGGTGAGTTAAAAATAGCAATGAAGTACAAGTTGAACTGTTGGTTCAAAGAACTAGTTTTATCCATGTAGAGTAAAATCCAAAAAGCATGCAAAAACCAACAACCTCCCACAAATCCACCTTCTAAGTTTCCTCGACGGTTTGTGAGAAAATATTGAGGCCAATTAATTTCATTAATTCCAATTTTCCCGCTCAACTCTCCTTGCCACTACCTCCCAAATCTAGCGAATGCCAATTCCAATTTAACATGCAACTCCATCTTTAGTGGAGCTTCCACATAAGCCTCCACTAAATCAACTAGCCCCGTAAAAACTAGCAGTACGTAATGCCTTTAAGAACCTTATCAATAATTCAATGCCATTGGAACCGTCACCTTAGAGGCATGTGACCCTTTTAGGTTCCCATTAAAATAGCTTAGGATAGATCCTTAAACTTAGGTTAGTTTAGGAATAATTACCTTAGGTCTTAACACATTACCTTAGGTAATTCCAACATTAGGTTAGATCATCTCATAACCATATAGCATTAGGTTTTAGGTTAATTTAGATAGCCTAGAAACCTTTCCATACTCCCTTAGCACAAGGCTTAGGTTAGAAATAAAATCAATTAATTAACATAGTTAGGTAGTATATGTTCTTACCCAGCTTAGGATTCCATAGGATAATCCCTTAGTTTTAGGATTCCGAATCCTTTGTATACCATGATTTTTTTTTAAGATTTTGGTATTGATTCATCATTCTTTGTGTATATATAAGGCCGGCTCGCGTGGCTTTGATGACATTTTGTATTGGATAGTGGGCTCAAGCTTATGATGATTATTTTGGAGATACAAATTTACATGATACAAATACACATTGTATTGATTCACATATGTACAAATGAGGAGATAGATGATATTCAAGTGATTACATTGTGATGTGTATGAGTTTTACTTTATTATGATATGGATGGAAAATAGATGAGCTAGGCATGATAGAGAGGTAGGTCGTAGGCATGGATCGATTCATATGATATGCATGGATCGAGTCGAGGTTGGTTTAGGTATGGATTGAGTCGATTCGGTTTAGGCATGGATGAGTTAGGTCAGTTTAGGCATGGATTGAGTCAGGTCGTTTTAGGCATGGATTGAGTCAGGTTGATTTAGGCATGGATTGAGTTAGCTTGGTGTAGGCATGGTTAAGTTAGGTCGGTTTAGGCATGGATGAGTCAAGTTGGTTTAGGCATGGATTCGTAGTAGGTCGGTTTAGGCATGGATGAGTCGACCGGTTAGGAATGGATGTTCATTTGAGGATTTTGGTAATAAATGGTAATATAAATGCATGAGATGGTGTAAAATGTGGAAAATGCTGGTTATGTATGAAAATGTGAAATAATATAAGTGGTAAAAGTCATGTGGTATATGGAATAGATGTCGAGGTTTTTGATAGGAACAGAAATTCGGTAAAAATAAAAAATAAAAAATAAAAATTGGGGGGCAATGGTTAGGGTAAAGAATGGCCGAGCTAACCTTCCAGGACCCCATGTACGAGAAGTGCTTTGCATATATAGTCCCATCAAAAAGGGATTTCATACCGATGTAGTTCTCCCATAAGCTAGGGAAGAAGATGAAAATGAGTTGGTAGGTTTGTGGTCATGTTGTGGGTTTGGGTTTAATAGGTGGGGGTAGATGATAGTAAAAATGTTGTAGGTGAGGGTGATTATGGCGAAAGGGGAGGATGACCCCAAATGGTAAGCGTCGAGGACCAAGTCTTATATAAGAAGATCAAAAGGTAATGAAGAAGAGAAAAGATAAGAGGGGGCAAGAAAGCCACCCGATTGGTAAGGATCAAGACGTATGAAACACATCTACAGATAGGCTAGTGAACATAAGACCCCAAAGACATTACATGATTGATAATTCTAAGGGTGATGAATAGTCACATGATCACCAAATGTCATAGGTGTAGCAGGTCCCTTGAGGTATGACGTGAAAAGACAATGGGTAAGGAGGTGCAGGTAATTGGGTCATAAATAGGAAATAGAATGTCTTGAGCAATAGAGCCAAGATCACAATAGGCAAGTCCATGACGAAAAAGCTTATTTTTCTTTTTCTTTTTGACTTTGTAGATAGACTGATCGATGCGGGAAGTCTATACAGGGAGGAATATATGTCTCCTTGAGGTCTTCACGAAGCTGATCGATGCTTTGGAAGCTTCGAATTTTGATTTTTGAGAAAATAGTCCTCTTTTGGAAAGACTATGTAGGGAGTTGTGAGCTTTTATAGCTGTTCTTCGAGGGAGCAATCTACTCATAAGTGACAATTAAAGGCGAAGATGTCCTTCGAGGGATTCATCTCTTTTTTTTTTTTGGCTTTTAAGTCATGGACAAGACCGTAACGAAGTATTTGGTTCTTATTGAGAAGGCAAGGGTGAATGACCATGGGCTCTCATCTAAAATAAGATGAAAAGTATCCATGAGAATCATGTCATGTGCAAAGTTGTGGTGCACATATTTTAGATAAGGAAAAAGGGTGACGGGTAATCACATGATTCTTGTTTAATTGTTAGGGAGATGGATGGAGTGGATAACGCTCAAGGGATGAGCCTGTAAAGGGACAAAGAGTGAGGTAGGACAATGAGTCAACAATAGAATGGTCAAAGATGTAATGCGTTAAGGGGCTCAGGTTCAGGTTTACCCTCAAGCGAGGACAAATGATAGGCACCTGATCCATAGGTATGAGTTACGATGTATGGTCCAAGCCAATTAGGAGTGAATTTTCCCCATTTACTTTTTTCTACTTTGGTTACATGTTGATTTTATTTCAAAACAAGGTCACCAACTTGGAAGGTTCGTTCATGAACATATTTGTCATAAGCACGTTTGATACATTGTTGATAAACTTGAAGGTGATCCAGAGCGTTAAGATGACATTCATCTAATAACATGAGTTGTTCTAAGAGAAACTCGACGAAATTCATCATCGATAAGCACGTCATGGAGAGAAATGTGAAGTGAGGGGATCTGGACTTCGAGAGTCAGAATAGCCTCGGTACCATAGACCAATGAAAAGGGTGTAGCTGCAGTGGAAGTGTGAATACTAGTGCGGTATGCCCATAGAGCAAAAGGAATTTGCATATGCCAATCCTTCTCGATCGTCAACCACTTCCATGAGAATTTTATTAAGGGTTTTGTTAGTGGATTCAGCTTAGCCATTGGTTTATGGGTAATAAGGTGAGGAGAAACTAAGCTAAATGTTGAAGGCATCGGAAATTTTTTGCAGTGTTTTGTTTTTGAATTGTTTTCCATTGTCAATGATGAGGCGATGAGGGACACCAAAGTGAAAAATTATGTGATGGTTAATGAACTCACATATTTTCTCGAATTTTCGTAGAGATGAACGATATGGCTTCCATCCATTTTGTGTAATATCTGGTAGTGGTTATGATCCATTGATGGCATTGGGAAGAATGAGGATTGATTTCGCGAAAAGATCCAAACCCCATTGAGAGAAGGGCCAAAGGTCACGATTAACCTAAAAGGCATGATCTGGGTGTATGATGAACGTTAGAATGTTGTTAAAATTTCACATAGCATTTGACATAGTCGCAATAATCATGGTTAAGGGTTAGCTAATAATATCCTAGGTGAAGAATACGCTTAAGACAGCAAGAAGCCACTAAAGTGACCTCCACAAATGCCATCATGAACCTCCTTGATGGTATAAGGAATTTCAGAAATCGTGGGGCATCGTAAGAGAATACCATCAAAGCCACGCTTATAGAGGAGTCCCCCAAGATAAAAATGGGAGACCTTCTTAAGGAAGGCATGTTGTTCGTTATGGGTGAGATTAGGAGGTAAGATGGAGAGGGAAAGGTAGTCGAAGTATTGTTTATACCAAAGGTCACTCGGGTCAGGGGTGTTAGTTCTAATTGAGTAAACATCGTGAGGTAAATAAGAAGGTGAATGGAGGTGTTGTATAGTGACAAATATTTTGGAATTGACAGGGGGAAGTGGGTATTTGGGAAGCTAAGAAGGCCATGGTGTTTGCAAATTTGTTGGTTGACCGTGGGATGGTTTGAAGGGTGTAACAATCAAAGGTGGTCAAAAGTATGTCTACATGATGTTTATACTTTTGAAGTATCTCATTACGACATTGGTACATACAATTGGCTTGGTTTATAACCAATTGTGTATCACTAAAGATGTGGATTGATTTAACATCAAGGGCATAGGCAGTCTGGAGACCTAGTACAATCGCTTCGTACTCGAAAATATTGTTAGTGCATTCAAAGTCTAGTTTGAAAGACAAAGGCATGGGTTCTCCATCTAGAGGGATGAGGATAACACCAGCTCCACCCCCACACTGACACTTGGAACCATCAAAGAACAATGTCATTTGGTAAGGGGGTTCATCCAGGGAAAGGGTAGCAATGGATTCATTAGGAAAGTCAAAATTAGAGGGTTGGTCCCCGAAATAGGTGCGTTAGCTAGTTGGTCAGCAATAGCTTGGCCCTTAATGGACTTTTGATGAATGAATTCAAGGTCAAGATCAGCTAAAATCATAAGCCATCGCATGGTGTGCTGATTTTGATAGGGTTTAGCGTACATGAAGTGTAAAGGGTCGGTGTTGGTCACAACATAGGTTTTATGGTTGAGTAGGTAATGGTGGAGTTTGGTGGAAAAAAAAACTAAGGCTAAGAAAAGCTTTTTTGGGTGGTTGTATCAGGTTTCATAATCCAAAAGAGTATGGATTATGTAATAAACTACCTACTCCCTATGTTGTTCATCGCGATGAGCGAGCATGGCTCCCAATGAATGATTGGTAGCTGATATGTATAGGTAAAAAGGTTGATCGTATTTCAATGGAATGAGTACGGGTGGTTGGAGAAGGTATTGTTTTAGGGCCTCAAAATATTTGTGACAATCATCATCCCATTTAAAGGAGACATCCTTCCTAAGCAGATGATGAAATGGTTGACACCGATCTGATAATTGTGAAATGAAACGGTGAATGGATTGTAATTTACCTTGCAGGCTAAGGATTTGTTTGAGGTTCGTGGGTGGAGGCATTTCTATAATGGCCTTGACTTCAGCAGGGTCAACTTCCATACCATGGAGGGAAACAATAAATCCAAGGAGTTTTCCCGTGAGAACCACGAAGATGCACTTTTAGGTTGATTGTGGACGTAATATTTAATGAGGTGGTCAAAAATGGTTTTGAGGAAAACGAGGTGCTCGGTGTGGCATTTAGATTTAGCCAAGATATCATCCACGTAATCTTCCAATATGCAATGCATGATATCATAGAATATGTAAGTCATAGCACATTGATATGTAGCACTAGTGTTTTTAAGGCCAAAAGGCATGAATTGATAGTAAAAGGTTCCCCAAGGGGTAATGAATGTGGTCTTATGCTGATCTTCTGGGGCAAGCAAAATTTAGTTATAACCAGAGAAACCATCCATGAGTGAGAGCATCTTGTGACCTGTGGTAAGGTCCACTAGTTGATCAATACCGGCAAGGGAAATTCATCTTTTGGGCAGGCGAGGTTGAGGTCACGAAATTCCATGCAAATGCGGAGTCCCCCTATTGCTTTAGTAATAGGGACAATGTTAGAAATCCAACGAGGATAATCAATGGGTAAGATGAAGGAAACAAAAAGAAGATGTTGAAGTTCTTCTTTGATGAGAAGAGAAATGCGAGGGTGCATTTTCCTCAGCTTTTGTTTGATAGGTTTGGCATCGGGAATGGTTATGATATTATGGACCACTATGGTGGGGTCAATACCGGGCATGTCTGTGTAAGACCAAGTGAAAGCGTGGTTATGATCTCAAAGAAAAGAAGTGATGGATTCTTGTTCAGTAGCATCTAAAGATTGTTTGATCTCTAGGATGTGCGGATTATCCTGAGTAGGATTGTTGATCTCGATAGTCAATTCGCTCAACATGGTTTCCATCTTAGAGGGTAACAAACGATGAATATATGAGTCTTCTGCACCAAGGTAAGTGAGTATGGATTCATCATCCTGACATTGAATGATGTTAATGGTCGTGTGTCATCGTTGATCATCTCAAGATACAAGAATGGGAGAGTGGAAGGGGCCTCGCCTTCACGTTGATAAGTCAAAGGCCCTAAGGAAATGGTGTTTATGAAAAAAAAAAGTTAGGAGGGATAGATTTAGGATCCATTGACTCCGTCGGTGAGGGTGGTGATGAAGGTGGAGCGGGTGAAGGTAGTGATGAAGATGAAGGTGGAGGAGGGCTAAGGTCTTCAATGAGTTCAATGTGGGCCTGTTTGGTAGGAGGTTTGGGGAAGCCGATACCACTACGGTCATTATGTTTGCGGGTGGTACATGGAATAACGGTATGGCGGCCTTGCTTGTAAAATCCAAAACCAAAACCCTTCCATGCACAACGGTGTAGGAAGGTGTGGGAAAAATGGTGATTGGTAAGTGATTGGAAGTCAACAGAAAATGGGTGGGGTTGTGATGGTGGTTCAGGTGTGTAAGTGGTAGTATCAAGTCCCCCATAGGTGAGACTAGTACAAAGATGAGGAGGACCATAAAGGAGGTGTTCTCCTATATGGTGATCATAGCGAGGGTGTTGGTGAAGGCTTCCATACTCATGTAGAGTAAGGAAGGTGTTAACACTATATAGGCGGTACTCCCCGAGTGAGGCATTGAAAAACACCTTCCAAGGGATTAGTAGTTGGTATGTGGGTAGCTGGTATGGATGATGTGTTAGAGGTTGATGTGGAGGTGGTGTTAACAGATTGGGAAGCTAATGGGTCAGCCGTGGAGGTTATAGCAGGTGGTAGGCGTGTAGGAGGTGCATGTATGGTAAAAGTAGTGGCGACTTGGTAGGTGTAGGTGTAGGTGTAGGTGAAGCGGTATTGGTTGCGAAGTAGACGGCTTGCATGAGTACATCATTAGGTCGGTAAAGCATGTTGCATGTTTTGAAAGGTGATGGGTCAACTAGAATGGTATAAGTGTGTCCTTCATGTTCAAAATTTGCACAATGATGCAAAGTGGAGAGAACACAACCCATGACATGGATCTAGGGTCTACCAAGCAACAAGTTATATTGGAATTCCCCCTTCAAAACATAAAACAATTCTGGAATAGTGCAGGGGCCCACATGAACATGAAGGATGACAGTTCCTAGTGTGGAGGTGATAGCATCATTGAATGAATGCAACATGACCGGATGTTTATGTATGTAATTTTTAGGTATGCGCATTTTAGAAAATGCATGGGATGAAATTATGTTAATGCTAGTGCCTCCATCAATCATCACATGACACACCCATATGTCATCAATGTGGACAGAGATGAAGAGGGCTAAGTCCAGGTCATCATTTTGGTATGGCGTGTTCTCTCGCCTTTGAGAAGCTGAGGGAGGCCACTTGGTGAACAAGGGGAGGTGAGGATGAAGGTGGTAATTTGGTGAGAGAGGCTACATGATAGGGTGTGATAATGGAGGCGATGGGTGTAGGTCATTAGGTAAAACCTCGACAGTTGAAGAACCTCCGTGAGGGCTTGACGATGGGATTCCAAGGTTTAGATGAGGTCATATAAGGACATTTTGAGGGGATATTGGTGTAATTTTTTGAGCATGGTGCGATGTGTGATGCCATAAGAAATGGGGTATGTGGGGTTGCGGATAGTTATTTTAGGTATGGGGGAAGATGGTATGTTGGGTATAGGATTGGTTAGTGGGTCACCAGTATTTTCTTTACCCTTCCGCAGCGGATGCGTAGTGACGTGTACCATGTTGATTTGAGGGAATTATCAAATGGAGAGGGTGTAGGGTAAGTGGTATAATGACATGAAGGGTAAAAACCCATGGAGGAGAAAATCCCTATGAGGTCGAGGTTGGGCACAAAGTGACATTTGGGTGGTGGCATGGCAAGTTCTCGATGTGAACCATATTAATTTCAAATTTTTTTGTGTGGTTCTAGGAGATGTGAGGGTGGAGGTTTTGGTTGTTGAGTGGGTAATGTGGGAATGGGTGCAGGTGAAGTAGGGTCCTTGTTAAGAAGGTCATCGTCATCAAAGTTGGTTTCGAGTGGACATAATTGGATAAGGATAGTTTTCAAGGCCTTACAGTTCTCCACATCGTGCCCTGGCACACGATGGTATGCAAAAATTTTGGTATCATCAAACCCTTTTGGATTGGGTTTGAGGGGGTCGTAAGGTCGGAGTGGCGGTAATGTGATAACAAAATTGTCAAGGAGGTTGGTTAAAATTTAGGCATAGGACCCTGCTTTAGTGGATCACAATGGGAAGTGAATGTGGGTTTGGGTGTAGGTGTGGTTGGTTATCTGGGAATTGTTTTTGGAAGAGTAGGAATAGGTCGAGCTATGGGTTTAGGTACCGGTGTGGTTTGAGGTATCAGTCGGGTTTGTTTAGGTAGGGGTATAATAGATGGATGGATAGGAGGATGTGCAGTTGTTTTGACTACCTTGTGGTGGTGTATTGAGGTTTTTTTTTGGGTTACACCTTCTTCGGTAAAGGTGAGGTGGGTATACGGGGTCTAGAAGAAAAAGTAGATGGAGGAAGAGGGCGAGCTACCTTTGGGGATAACGGGGGTATTGTGAAGGTAGATGATGCAGGTCATGCTTGGGGTGTGAGGGACAATGACTGAAGTGTAGTGGGTAGTGAAGCAATGGTTGAAGGTATCAGAGGTATTGGTGGTAAAGAGATTGCAGGTACGGGTATGATTTGTGTCGTGTGCTGGGTAGGTTAGAGATTTGTGAGGTAGGAATGGGTGGTTGTGTTATTGGTTTATGGATGGGTGAAGGGTGCTTGACCATGTTGGGTAGCTGAGGTCTTAAGGTAGATGGGACAAGTGTGGGTGTGATTGGTGTGGTAGGGGTATGAGGTTGATGAGTTTGTTTCTTTAGTTTGGGTGTAGGAGTAGGTGTGGTTTTAATGTTGGAGGATGTAGCTAAATCCAATTTAATAGGTGGATGAGTAAGGCTAGTGGTCGGGGTGACCCCTAAAGTGGTAATAGGTTTAGTGGAGGTAAATATTATGGGTATGGGTTTGGGTTTAGGCATAGGTCTAGTTATGGGTAAGGGTGTGGTGTGAGTGCTAGCGGGTATCATGGAAGGGGTTATGATAGTAGTGGTTGTATTTGGTTTGATGGGTGGAAATGTGTTTGGGTAGATAGTGGAGGTGTCATCGAGGGATCTCTACATTTGTGTTGAGATAGGGAGTAAGAGGTGCCCCCATAATAAATCCCTATCCATATAATCCAAGTGATCGGCCAAACATGAGAATGGCACGTTTTTGGGTGGATTTGGTGAAGACCTAATGGGAATTCCCGTAAAATGCATCTTAGAGATGGGGAATTGGCCAACTTCAACTTCTGTGGGTAAGAGAGCTAAAAGTAGGTTTGTTGGATGTTGGGTAGCTGATGCGGAATGCTTGCTTCGAAGAGGTAAAGGTACCTCCACCGGGTCTATAATGGGTGGCGAGATGACGGGACTTCCTTAATAAGTGGAGGAATGGATAGGTGCTCCTCTGTGGGTGGAGGAGGTAATGGGTTCTACTCTGTGGGTGGAGGAGGTAATGAGTGCCCCTCTATGGGTGGAGGTATGGTAGGTAAAGGTTTGATAAGTGGAGAAGGTAGGGGTGAGATGGTCTCAATGTTAGCGAAGAATCCTCTCCGTAGGTGATGTAGGAGATGAAGGGTGTTCTTCCATGGGTGAAGGAATAGTCATGGTTGGTTCTAATGTGGAAGGAGGATTTTGGACTAGGATTTCCTTTATGGAAGGGATTTGAGGTAATTAAGAAGTGACAGGTACCTCGTTAAAGATTGTGTGAACCTCACAGGTATGGGTATTGTGAGTGGATGTCTCACCGGTTTGATTGGATGAAGGGGCATGATTGGGAAATGGTTTTTTAAAGATTCATAGATTTTGGTTGGTGGCGGCATTAGGATTATCCACAATCCAACTTTCCTTTCTCAAGCATTTCTTGGAAAATATTCTTAAAAGTGATACAGTTCATTCACTATGACCTTTCACTCGGTGATAGTTACATAAATCTTGTTCCTTATACCACGTGGGCATGGGGTGAGCAAGGTCAAAACCAGTGTGTGGTTTTATGGGTGGAAGGGTGATGGAGATAGCTTTTATTAGTTTTTCTAAAACAGAAGACTAAGGTTCCCTAATTGGGGTATATTTTCACTGCTCTTTTCTGAATCGAAAAGCCTGTATGGGTGATAGATTAGATGAGGGTGTAGCCTGATTGGATGGATGAGATGGGCTAGCCTTGAGTACCATTGCGTTAGCGGTACCTTTATCCTTTGAGTAATTATTTGGAGGTTTGGAAGAAGAGGAGGTTTCATTCGACTTGAATGTCGAATTCTTATTTCGTAATTGGATTTTCTTCTCTTCGATAGCCCGAATTTGTAATTTTCGTGCCATAGTGAATGCCTCATCAAATGTTTGGAAATTTTGGACCTACAAGGTTGGGGAGATATGTCTAGCACAAGCTCATGTGAAGAGCTCGATGAGTTCAATTTGTGGTAGTTGGAAGGTAAGTTGATTGATCAAAGCCGCACTGCGGTGAGTGAAAAAATCTGCGATAGATTTGTCCTCGTACTGACGTGTGGAATATAGATCGGTCATGGTAACCTTCTTGGCGATATTGATAGAGAAATGATCCAAGAAAGCTTGGGCTACCTGATTGAATGAAAATATAGAGTGTTTAGGTAACCCACTATACCAGTCTAATGCAAGTCCAGTGAGAGACATGGGAAAGGTTCTCAAAAGAAAGGCATCATCATGAGCAATCAGATAACACCCGTGTTTGAATGAGCGCAAATGTTGTTGTGGGTCTTCCTTACTATTGAAGTGGTTGAATTTAGGAATTTCCCAATGCACAGGGTATGAACGGATAGGAATGGATGGGTGAATAGGCTCGTTGCAAATCTCATCGTAGGTGAGAGTGTTGTGGGAGCTAGAAACCAATGCCTCTAATGTTTGCATCTTATCCAACATCAATTTAATTAGGTCATTGGTGGGTTGTGATGATTGGATGCCTCCTATAGCATGAGGAGGTTGGTTTTGGGCATGTGATGGGGGTGGCATTCTAGTGTATGGGGCTACCATGTAAGGTGGTGAAGAAGAAGGAAATGAAATAGGGGTACGTATGTGGAATGAATAATAGATGAAACATGCAGTTGTTGGTAGTATGTATATGGGGGTGGAAGGGTCATGGTAACCCTAGTGGAAATAGGGGCTAATGATTATGGAATGGAAAGAACCATGTTCTGAAATGGGGTAGGAGTCACCGATACTGGAGGTGGGAATGTAGCTACAAGTATGTGTGAGACATTAGGGGTAGATGAGGTTGTGTTTGGGGTAGTCATTGAGGGTATGGTGGATGTAATGGTGCCATAGAGGTAACAAACATGGAAGTCATGGTGGGTATAGAACCTAACTATGAAATGAATGGGGGTAAAGTGGATGCGGGAAGCATGGAGCCAGATGGGGCTAATGTGGAAGTGGGTGTGAGAGTTAGGGGGATAGATATAGGAATTCCATATATCAAATGACCCGAGGCATCTCAAGTGGATGAGTGGGAGAGGTAAAACTGCAAGGTAGCATGGTTCTAGTCAAGGAGTCATGCAAACTCCTTGTCTTCGGTAGTGATAGTGGTAGGTTAGATAGGATCCATGGCTAGTGATAAAATAGAAGGTGGTGAGGGACTAGGTGGTAGTGGTTGACAACTAGCATGGAACACAAGGGTGCCTTCTTATCTTCGGGTCATTACCATGTGAACTAGTACTGATCAGGTGGGCCTGCTTCCCTGTAAATGGTATAGAGAATAGCTGAAAAAGAATGGATGAAGTAACAAATGGTGGGTGGAATGTGAAATAGAATAACCAATTCCGGTTAGGGAAAACTAACGTTGGTCAGGGGTAACCACTTCCGGTCACTGTGAAAAATAGGCAGTGAGTAATCAGTGAGGTAGAAAGCAAAATCTAACAAGTATGCCCAATCTGGGGATGTGTAAAATGTCAATGGAAAAATGACAGTGACAGAGACTGTGGGAAGTAGGAAAAAAGTGAAGTGAGAATGTCCTTTTGAGTAGGTTAGCAAAAGGACCTGAAACCAATGTCGGTTGGGTTTAACCGATGGCGGTAAGAGGTAACTGATGATGGTTACTATGAAATTGAAAGAATGATGAGAAAAAGTGGTTACGAATAAGAATTGATGTGGAATTAGACCCATAATTGTAACGTTCGTATTTTAGGACTTTAGAACAAGAGAATTTTTTTTTGGAGTAATTTTCCCTGTTCTAAATAAGTAATTTAGAACACACATTCCAAAACAATCATTCTTATAACAGATAACCATATGCAGTTGTAATGAATCAGTAACCTACCGATCTATTCATTTCATGACTCGGTAAACTACTGATCTATTCATGTTTAACACTAAGTATTGAATACTTTTCTATATACTACGTATACTTGGTTTTCTTACCCTATTCTGGGTATTGAGTGATCTATCTAAGGAACCTAATTGAATAGTTATTACCACTATTCATCTACATCCTGATCATTAAACTAGGTGACATAGGACAACACAACCAGCAACTTACGATACTTTGGCCAAAGATTTCTAACATACTATTCATATTACTTATTCCTTGATGGCATACTCATCAATCCAAAATACATCCTTCACCCCCACTCTTTTTTTATTTAAAATGTCCTTTACTGACTTCCGTTAGTCCTCTTTCCCAAGGTTTAACCCTAGTTCTGGTTAACAACATAGGTTATGATAGGAAGGAGCTCACAAGGAATTAGGATAGATTGGCATAATGGGTCAACCTAAGTGCACCCCGTGTGCCATGGTACCTTGAGTCCTAGAGGGATTCTTTGTATCGTAACTATGCTACTTCCCTATCTTTTAGAGAAACTAAGTTCAAGTTCAAAAGTGTGTAGATCTAGATGATCAATGCAGAAGGGTGTTACCACATGTCAACTATAATGTTGTATCCTCGAGAAGATCCTAATCTTCTCAAAGGTACAACCCTGTAGTCAGCGTGTTTCGGCATCCTACAGAACAACCTTGTCAAGATATACATACCACTAGGAGATTATAAAATTTTAATTTATTTGATTTCTTAAAGGTAGATTGTAGTAACCCTGCCCAGACTCTAATCCAACTCTCCCTAAGTTCTTTTCCAAATCAGGTTCCATTAACCCTTGTAGAACTTCCTTAACTTAAGATTTCTTTCGATGTTCGTTAACTTTGGCTTATCAAGCAACTACCATGAAGAAAGGACAACAACCTCTTAAGTTCCATTATATGTGACTTAACTATTCAAGAAAGTGTAACAACCACCGAGGTTGTAACTTAGTAGACTTTATTAAATGAATTCTAATGAGTATATATCATATCTTCCTTCTTGTTTACTTTTTCATAAGAGAGGAAGAGTCTTCCTCTTCGTAGTTAAGTTCTTAGGGTTTACACACCCTTTATATCCTTTATAAATTTCATAGTTTCCATTGTAAGTTCATTATACGTTACTTTAATAGTATGAGATGTTTTAATAGGATCATTGAAATTATGCAACTTATATAGTTGCATCACAAATAGATAATTACTCGAAAACATTTTTCCTACTTTTCTAAGAACACTCATTGAAACATATAGATAAGATGAAGAACATCAACATAATAAGATTTAATTTCTTTTACAAAAGTATAAGATAATTTACATAATCCATGTAAGTACATTCTCATTCTACATTTCCTTTTCAAAACTTATACATTTACAGCTTATGCATTTCGGACATACTGCATGACATCAGCCTTCATTCAAAAGAGAATAACTTTTCTTTTCCAATACAACTTAAGAATAGATCAGAATTCTTCACAAGAATCAACTTAAATCAACCAATGCATCATATAAGTTTTTGAATTCTTTTGTCACTTATGAAGTCCATCTTCAAAAATTGCTAACATGGGTCAGTTCAATGAACTGAGCATGATAAGCACTAATTCTTAAAATGAAGTGCATTCCACTAATTGTTCCAATAAAAACAACCCTGCTTTAATGAACAGCTAGTATTTCATACTCCCAAGCATAAGTAATATCAATGAAAGAAGAGCTATACTAACCGAGTTTAACAAAAAGAAGAATAAAATATATCTTACAAATTAAATTATAATTGATCCTATCAATTATCTTTACCAACAACGAATCATAACATCATATGGCTACCAACCCTATCAAATATAATACAACACTTAACTTTTCTATAAGATACAAGAGTGTTTACAAGATATTCCCTATTAGATGTTTCATCTAAATTTCAAGTAAGAAGGAGAGAAAAATTCCATATGCCAAAGTACATAATCATCAAAGAAGCGAAATAGGTGTGTATCATGATTTAAACTATTCCTTTAAAGGTCCTCTATATTAAAATTCAACATTTTAAGGTATTCATCAAAACAGATCATATGAAAGAAATCCAAGAAGGAATGATGGATTATCAATCGACATCAAGTTAGCAATTTATTTTTGCCAACCTATCTTCAATCTCTTTCTACTTCATTTCAATCAAATGAAAAGATAAAAGACTAATAAACACTGATTCTCTTTCTAGTAAGAATAAAAATCAGAAAGTTCCAACAAACGAACTTAACCCAACTACATTAGAAAAGGAGACCTATCAGAATATGATCCCAATTTATAATCATTTCTTTACAACTTATTTACACAGTTTTACCTCCTCTCATGCATACAGTTTAAGCTCATGCAATAGTTCCAAGGAAAGAGAACAAGATCAACTTAAAGGAAAAAGAAAACTAAATGCTACTTTCCCTTCCAAATCTTCACATTATAATGCTTGAATTCTGCAATCCATTGAAACATTGTAATAATGAAGTTCATACATAGTCCAAGGACAGTAGGTTTCTCAGTGTATCTGTTAAAGACTTAACAATCTTTTATTGGACCAGAATAGCCTTGAAGATAAGAAGGAAGCATGTTAACATTTCTCTTTCCTAGAACCCTTTACTATCAAACAGTGAAGTTCCATCAATCCTTACCATTAACTTTCTCTTTTAAAACTTGATAATAAAACAATGAAGTTCAAACACAACCCGCAATCAATTTTGAATCGTAATCAATCTTCCAAGACATAACATTCATTTATTGGACCCAACAAGAGGTAAGAATCTGAGTAGTTGCTAACACTCAAGACTTCCCAATAGTTTAGGCAAAGTAGAACCATCTCAACGGTATGCCAACGCATCCCTACAAGAACTACAGATTGGGTTTCCAACAAAAGACAAGATCAAACATAAAAAATAATATGTATAGTCTAGGACTCAATTACAATTCCAAGCACAATTCAAGCATAAACGCCATCAAAGGATCAAGACCATTCAAATACTTGTAACCAAGTTTGGGTAACAACATGTTCCCTCAATAGTTTATAAAATAATCAAAAGACTATAATATCTGAACCAACACATCGTTCAGGTTACCATTTCAATTAAAAACACCAAGTAACAAATTGATTGTACAGTGATGCATCTCAATATCACAAACACAATTTCATAATACACCAGCACCATAATACTAGGCCAAGTACAATGAAACTACATACATACAGTTCAAAGTAAGAAAAGAGCTTCCCTTCCTAGTTAACATCGAATCAAACCCATTTTCCCAACTTCAAACAGAAAGTAAGATGCTTGATAGAGCTCAGACCAAACGACTACAAACATGAAATCTGAGTTCATAACGAACCTACAATAATAGTTAAATAGTCATAAGGAAATAGTTCACAAGCACCATGCCTTAAGCGGCTTCGAACAACAATACACTTTATCCAAGCTAACAAACCCAAGTTTCAAGTTCGATACAGGTTCAACAATAGTCACAGTGTTCATAAGATGGAATACAAAAACCAAGTCATATATGGTTTTTCCAGTGCATGCAAATTTTATGACAGTCAAAGCTTCCACAAGGTGAGATACAAAAACAACAAGCCATATACGGATTTATTCACAGTCCATTCAACTATGAAATAAAATGCTAACACCATAGAGCTAAAAATATCTACAATGGTTCCATCCACCGAAACAAGTTTCCAATCAAATAGTTCGAACCAGTTTGTAAGTATCCATAAGAACTAGAGTTGCTTACTAGCTCGGGTTCATAAAACACAACAAGTTTGCAAACACTAAACTCAACAAATACGATGCAGATCTCAGTAACAATTTTAGGCCACTAAAGAAGTCGAAACCAACAACTATTTCCAACCACTGAAGAAGCTAAACAGAGTTACCAGGTTTTGTTCACGTATGCACAGTTCCTTTGAGAAAAAGGAAATGCAAAAATAAGCTTCCAACAGAATCATGTATAATGCAGATTCAAAAACCCAAAATGTAAGTTTTACAAAACCCATCAAACAATTAACCAGATAAGCATGAAATGCACAAACTCATCAGAGAAATTTTTTTTAATGAAAACACTTAGAGGAAAGCAAAATATTTTAACAGTTAGGGCCTATCATGCCTGATAGTGTCACTATAAAATCGAAGAAGACCTCTAGCCGAACTTACTTCTTCTCCTCTTCTCCACAAAAGATCAAACAACCAGATACTTCTTCCACAATGCTTTTTATACATTCCATGAAATGAAAATAGATTTGAAACCTCCAAAATAGCCATGCAGTGCAGTTTAAACTACTGGTTCAAAAAACCAGAGCGCATGTAGAAAGAAAATCGGAGAGCATGCAAAATGAAACAACCCAACAAAAATCTATTGGCATGCCTACCTAGGTAGTTTGGGTTCAACAACCAAAAACAATTAATTTCATTTACTCCATATCTCCCACCTATTCTTCCTTGCCACCGCCTACCAATTCTGGTGATCATCAAATCAAAAATAACATGTATTTCCATTTTTAGAGATGCTGCCACCTAAGCCTCCACCAAACCAACTAACCCCTTCTAAATCAGGTAGTCCATAACCATTTAATAAACCTTATTAACTTCATAAATTCCTTAGAGACCGTCGCTAATGCATGTGACCCCCTTAAGTCCCAATTCATATCCATTAGTTTAGGATAGGTTAGATTGCTTAGGTTAGATCTTAGGTAGGATTTAAATTTATACCTTAGGATGTAACACTAATATCTAACCCCCCCACCATGGCCTTAGCAATTAAGTTAGCTAATCTCAACATAGGTAAACAATTCAAAGTACCATAGTTTAGAATACTAGGTTAGGTTACAAATCAACAATTCAACCAATCCAAACAGAATAAGGAGTTTTAGGTTAGAACTAGAATTCTATCCATAGTATCATAGCTTAGACAGAATACATATATATTTTACCTAGCTTAGGATCCATGGGTTAGTCCTCAATAGGATCCCGGATATCTTTCTCTTGTGTTGTGAACAACTGCATTCCCATCTTCATCAACAATGACCTATCATGGTTGATCTTCAAGGACCCAAGCCAAACAACCTACTGAATGGAAGTACATTCACATAGAAGTCAAAGAACTTACAACAACAAGGTTCAGTCCAGTGTGTAGCTTAACTCATGGAATGTCGATTTTACCATTCATTCAACAAAGCAGTTTTAAAACATTCCTTGGATCACTAAAATTGATCCAAGGATGAGTCAAATAAAAAGACAAGTTTACACTTTTAAACCAGATTGTAAATCACCTACCAGAAGTGAAAAATGGATTCGATAAGTCATTCAAGTTCACTCAAAGGATCTTAAGAGCAGAAAAGACTTATCCATATCAAGCATGATTTCCAATAATCAGAAGAACATATCCTTATAAGGAAAATCACATATCAACACTTGAATGCAAAGGAGGAAAATAACAACAGTCAAGGGTGTTACATGCTTCCCTCCTAAAAATAATCATCATCCCAATGATTATCTCTTTTAACAATTTACATCAAGGACAATCAATTCATTCACTTCTCTACTCCTAAGCCAAATATTTCAAAACCTTATGGTTCCAGAAATCAGTATTAAATAAATTTTTATTCAAATCAAGTAAATATCTACCCAAAACTGGCTTACTTAATGTCATAAAGGATAAATTCATAAAAAATTATCAGTCAACAGATTCAATTCTATTCAAATAGATATGGAAAAGCAGTTTTCATATCCTCTAGATTTTCCCAAGTTGCACTCTCCTTGTTAAACTGGTCCCACTGGACCTTACATTGACTTATTTCTCTATTTCTTAAATGCAACTGTGAGTTTCCAGCACTCAAATGGGCTTAACCATGATTATTCCTGGGTCTTGGACCTATAAGGAATTCTAATTTAACACATGTGATAAATCTGAAACATATTTCTTAAGCAAAGAAATATGGAAAACATCATGCATTCGTGACAAAGTAGGTGGTAGTGCTAAACGATAAGCTATAGGGTTGATTACTTCAACTATTTCAAAAGGTCCCACATAATGTGGTGATAACTTGGCAGCCTTGCCAAAAGTTATGGAACTCTTTTTCGGTTTAACCCGAAGAAAAACCTTTTCTCCAAGTTCAAATTTCCTGTCAACCCACTTTAAGTCAGCATAACTCTTTTGCCTATCTATTGCTTCTTTCAAGTGTTCACAAATCATTTTAATTGTTGTTCCATTTTCGTAAGGATTTTAGGTCCAATTACCTCTCTATCCTCAATGCTATCCCAACTAATAGGGGTTCTGCATTTCCTTCCATAAAGTGCCTCAAAAGGTGTCATCTTAAGAGAAGCATGATATGTATTATTGTATGCAAATTCAAATAATGGAAGGTACTCCTCCCACTTATACTACTGATCCATACAATACATCTGTAACATATCCTCCAAAACCTGATTTACTCTTTCAGTCTGTCCATCCATTTCCAGATGATACGTAGAATTGAAATTCAATTTAGTGCCAAGAGCTGCGTTAAGTGTTTGCCAAAATCTTGACGTCATTCTAGGGTATCTATCAGATATGATTAATTTAGGTACTCCATTTAATCTAAATTTTTGTGTACAAATATTTTAGCCAAAACAAGAGAACCATCCTTTAGATTTCCAGCAATAAAATGAGCTACTTTTGTTAGTTTGTCAACTACTACTAAAATAACATCATGTTTATTTCTTGACATAGGCAATCCTTGTACAAAATCCATGCTTATTACCTACCATTTATACTGCGGTATGCTATGAGGATACAACAAACCAGCTGGATGCATATGTTCCACTTTTACTCATTGACATTCCAGACAATGAGTCACAAAATCTATAACATCCTTTTTCATTCCTTTCCAAAAATATTACTATTTTATATTAGCAAGCATTTTTGTAATACCAGGGTGTCCAGAAAAAGGTGAATTGTGAAACTCTGTCAACAATTTCTTTCTCAAATCATTAGGTAAGGGTACGTATACTCTATTTTCATATCGTAAGATTCCCTCATTATCAAAGTGAAAACCTTTATACTTTTCATCCTTTGGATCTGCAACAAGTGCTATTTTTACTTGCTGAAAGTAAGAGTCAGATTCCATAACACTTTTTACTTCATCCTTAAATTGATTTCTTAGTGTTATAAGAGCAGAAATGTGCTTCCTACGACTTAGAGCATCAGCCACTCTATTCTCTTTTCCTTTAATGTAACTTATGTCAAAATCATATTGAGACAAAAACTCTAACCACCTTCACTGTCTTGCATTTAGATTTGGTTGAGTGAAAATGTACTTCAGTCCAAGATGATTAGTTTTCAACTCAAATGGTTTACCAAGCAGATAATGCCTCCAAACTTGAAGTGCATGAACTATGGCAGTAAGCTCTAAATCATGTGGATCATAATTCAACTCATGTAACTTAAGTTTTCTACTTTCATAAGCTATGACATGATCATTTTGTAACAAAATACCTCCAAGACCCTCCCCAGATGCATCTGTTACAACCGTGAAGTCTCCATTAGGATCAGGTACAACTAAAATAGGTGTTGAAGTCAACTGACTTTTCAAATTTTTAAAAGCAGATTCACATTTATCATTCCAAACAAATTTCTTATCCTTTTTCTACAATGAAGTTATTGGTGCAGCCACCTTAGAAAAATCCTTAACAAATTTTCTATAATAACTTGCAAGGCCCATGAAGCTTCTAACTTCATGTACATTCTTGGGTGCAGGCCACTCGATTATAGCTATAATTTTAGAAGGATCCACAACAATCCCATCTTTACTTATAACATGACCCAAATAGTGAACTTCAGTGTCATAGAAAGAACATTTGGACAACTTACCATATAACTGTCTCTTTCTTAAAATTTCTAAAACTATTTTCAAGTGTTCATGATGCTCCTCCACACTTTTAGAATATATGAGAATGTCATCCAAGAATACAAGCACAAACTTGTCCAAGTATTCTTGAAAGATATTATTCATTAAGTTCATAAAAGCTGCAGGTGCATTCGTTAATCCAAAGGGTAAAACCGTGAATTCATAATGTCCATACCTTGTCCTAAAAGTTGTTTTATGAATGTCCTCATCCTTAATTCGTAATTGATGATATCCAAAACGAAGGTATATCTTAGAGTATACCAATGCTCCACGCATCTGATCAAATAGGTCATCAATTCTAGGAAGTGGGTATCTATTCTTTATTGTTGCTTTGTTTAACATCCAAGAATCAGTGCACAACCTGAGTGTTCCATCCTTCTTTTTCAAAAAGATCACTAGTGCTCCCTAAGGTGAAACACTTGGTCTAACCAAACCCTTAGACAAAATTTCTTATAACTGAGCCTTAAGCTCTACTAAATTTGTGGTAGTCATTCGATAAGGTTCTTTAGAAATAGGTTCAGTACCTGGTTTGATTTCAATTGTGAAGTCAAAATCCCTTTTGGGTGGTAACCCTAGTAATTCTTCTGGAAACACATCACCGTAGTCCCGTAACAGTGGATAACATTCCATGTAATCACTGTTTTCTTCCACAGATTCATAAATTTTTACTGCATATAAGGTACAACCCTTATTTTTGGCCTTTTAAAGTTGCATAGCTGACAATTTCCTAACAAAAATTTCTCATTTTACACCCCGAATCTCTGTTTTTTTCTACAGATCATCTAAACAACTAATATGTTTTTCAAAATAGTCTACCTTTACTTTATGCTTTGCTAACCAATTTACACCTATGAATATATCATAAGATCCCAAAGGTGCTACATAGAGATCAAATTTTGTGGAAAATCTAGGTAAGTCAAGGACTGCTCTGAAAAGACACATACTAACTGTATGAATAGAATTATTACCATAATGTACAGTCCATGATTTATCCATTTTTTTTTTCTTTTAAGTTTTGAAGCAAGTTTACTAGAAATAAAACATTCAGTAGCTCCCGTATCAAAAGAATAGTTACAGGTATGCCGAATAACTTACCAGGAACTTCAATAGGTGTAACTTACTTTTCAGCTTGCTTGTTAGCTACTTTGCAACATGTATCTTGTGCTACTGATTACGATCATCCTTCTTCAAAGGAAATTGATTCGTGTAATGATCTTTGCCACAATTATAACAGCCTCCTACCAGTCCCTTTTTGGGCTCAAAATTATTTCCAACCTTAAAGTTATCATTTTGACCTCCATAGGGTTTTCGCCCGTTATTATTATTTCTGGAAAAATTGTTCCATGTATTACCAACAGTCTTATTCATTGTTGTTTTCTTATTAATATCGGTTGGAAACTTACTTTTGTTACCAAAATTTTTCCATGGTCCTTTCTTAGGTGCAAGAGAAGCTGAAGAAGAGTTTGGAACTTTCTTCCATACCTCTTCCTTGTGAGCAGAAATAGCCTTTAATTTTGTTCCTGCCTTATGGATTTTTCAACAACCCCTTCCATAGTGGTTGGGCTATGAACATCTACCTCTCCCCAATAATGGGATTCAACCCCATGATGAATTTCCGTATCCTAAACTTCTCATCAGTTTGATACTGAGGTACATACTTGAGTAGTTTCGTAAACCGTTCCCAATACTTAGTTATAGTTAACTTCCCTTGAGCTAAGTTCTGAAATTCAGTCATTTTCTAATCATAATAAAGTTGTGGCAGCCATCGTTTCCTAAAATAACCTTTAAATTGATCTCAGGTGATGTTAGTTTCATCAATGTTTAGCTTATCCTTATGATTGTCCCACCATGAAGATGCTTCATGGGAAAGTTGATATGCTCCCCAAATAGCTTTGGTTTCTTCTGAGAAGTTCCTTATTGCAAATTACTTCTCCATCTCACTGAGCCAATTCTCAGCTCCATCACCTAATGTGGTGCCATCAAACTTAGGTGGACTTATCCTTTTTATATCATTAGTGAGTTTAGTAGCCAACCTAGCCTTTTTGTTTTCTGGCTGGTTAGGCACATTAACATTGTTATTATCAACACCCATATTGGGGTTGTCCTTAGGAGGTGGCTGATTGTTATTACCAGCTTCTTCTTCCTCCTCATTACCCATCACTTGTTGCTTGAGCATAGTCAAACAATCTCTTGTGTCCAATAGGGCAGCACATATCTCATCAACTTTTTTGGTTTTTGTTGCTCCTTCTTCAGGTGGAGCATTGTTCGTAATGTTTCCTCTTGTCCCAACCATTTTCTATAACAAGAAAATTCAATTTTTATCAGATTATGGACACAATAGGTCCAAGAGCTGCAACCTTCAGCTTTGATACCAAGATGTAACGTTCCTATTTTAAGACTTTAGAACAAGATAAATTTTTAATTGAGTAATGTTCCCTATTCTAAATACGTAATTTAGAACACACATTCCAAAATAATCATTCTTATAATAGATAACCATATGCAGCTATAATGACTCAGTAACCTACCGATCTATTCATTTCATGACTCGGTAAACTACCGATCTATTCATGTTTAACACTAAGTATTGAATACTTTTCTGTATACTACGTATACTTGGTTCTCTTACCCTATTCTGGGTATTGAGTGATCTATCTAAGGAACCTAACTAAATAGTTGTTACCACTATTCATCTACATCACGATCCTTAGACTAGGTGACATAGGACAACGTAACTAGCAGCTTGTGATACTTTGGCCAAATATTTCTAACATATTGTTCATATTACTTATTCCTTGACAACATACTCATCAATCTGGAATACATCCTTCACCCCCACTCTATTGTTATCTAGAATTTCCTTTACTAACTTCCGTCAGTCCTCTTGCCCAAGGTTTAACCCTAGTTCTGGTTAACAATGTAGGTTATGATAGGAAGGAGCTCACAAGGACTTAGGATAGATTGGCATACTGGGTCAACCTAAGTCAACCCCGTGTGCCATGGTACCCTGAGTCCTAGAGGGATTCTTCATATCGTAACTACACTACTTCCCAGTCCTGGAGAGAAACTAAGTTCAAGTCCAAAAGTGTGTAGATCTAGATGATCAATGCAAAAGGGTGTTGCCACATGTCAACTACAATGTTGTATCCTTGAGAAGATCCTAATCTTCTCAAAGGTACAACCTTGCAATCGATGTGTGTCAGCATCCTACAGAATAGCCTCGTTGAGATATACATACCCCTAGGAGATTATTAAATTTTAATTAATTTGGTTTCTTAAAGGTAGATTTCAGCAACCCTACCCAGACTCTAATCCAACTCTCCCTAAGTTATTTTCCAAATCAGGTTCCATTAACCCTTGCAGAACTTCCTTAACTTAAGATTGCTTTCAATGTTTGTTAACTTTGGCTTATCAAGCAACTACCACAAAGAAAGGACAACAACCTCTTAAGTTCCATTATATGTGACTTAACTATTCAAGAAAGTGTAACAACCACCGAGGTTGTAACTTAGTAGACTTTATTAAATGAAGTCTAATGGGTATACATCATATCTTCCTTCTTGTTTACTTTTTCATAAGAGAGGAAGAGTCTTCCTCTTCGTAGTTAAGTTCTTAGGGTTTACACACCCTTTATATCCTTTATAAAAATTTTCATAAGAGAGTAAGAGTCTTCCTCTTCGTAGTTGAGTTCTTAGGGTTTACACCCCCTTTATATCCTTTATAAATTTCATAGTTTCCATTGTAAGTTCATTACACGTTACTTTAATAGTATGAGACGTTTTAATAGGATCATTGAAATTTTGTAACTTATATAGTTGCATCACAAATAGGGAATTACTCTAAATCCCTTTTTCCTACTTATCCAAGAACACTCATTGAAACATATAAATAACATGAAGAACATCAACAGAATAAGATTCCATTTCTTTTGCAAAAGTACAAGATAATTTACATAATCCATGCAAGTAAATTCTCATTCTACATTTCCTTTTCAAAACTTATACATTTACAACTTATGCATTTTAGACATACTACATGACAGCAGCCTTCATTCAAAAGAGAATAACTTTTCTTTTCCAATACAACTTAAGAACAGATCAAAATTCTTCACAAGAATCAACTTAAATCAGCCAATGCATCATATAAGTTTTTGTCTTCTTTTGTCACTTACGAATTCCATCTACAAAAATTGCTAGCATGGGTCAGTTCAATGAACTAAGCATTATAAGCTCTATTCCTTAAAATAAAGTGCATTTAACTAATTGTTCCATAAAAACAACCTTGCTTTAATGAACAGCTAGTATTTCATACTCCCAAGCATAATTAATATCAATTAAAGAAGAGCTATACTAACCGAGTTTAACAAAAATAAGAATAAAATCTAATTTGTAAAATCTATCTTAAAAATTAAAGTATAATTGATCCTATCAATTATCTTTACCAACAATGAATCATAACATCATATGGCTACCAACCCTATCAAATATAATACAACACTTACCTTTTCTATAAGATACAGGAGTGTTTACAACATATTCCCTCTTGGATGTTTCATCTAACTTTCAAGTAAGAAGGAGAGAAAACATTCCATATTCCAAAGTACATAATCATTAGCAAGGTAGAAACAAGTGTATATCATGATTTAAATTGTTCCTTTAAAGGTCCTCTATGTTAAAATTCAACATTTTAAGGTATTCATTAAAATAGATCCTATGAAATAAATCCAAGAAGGAATGATGGATTATCAATCGACATCAAGTTAGCAATTTATTTTTACCAGCCTATCTTTAATAAAATGACAAGATAAAAGACTAATAAACACTGATTCTCTTTCTAGTAAGAATAAAAATCAGAAAGTTCCAACTAACAAACTTAACCCAACTACATTAGAAAAGGAGACCTATCAAAATATGATCCCAAATTATAATAATTTCTTTACAACTTATTTACATAGTTTTACCTCCTCTCATGCATACAGTTTAAGCTCATGCAATAGTTCCAAGGAAAGAGAACAAGATCAATTTAAAGGAAAAAGAAAACTAAATGCTACTTTCCCTTCCAAATCTTCACATTATAATGCCTGAATTCTGTAATCCAATGAAACATTGTAATAATGAAGTTCGTACGATCCCAAGGATAGTTTTCTCGTGTATTTGTTAAAGACTTAACATTCTTTTATTAGACCAAGACAACCTGAAGGTAAGAAGGAAGAATGTTAACATATCTCTTTCCTAAAACCCTTTACTATCAAATAATGAAGTTCTATCAATCCTTACCGTTAACTTTCTCTTTTAAATCTCAATAATGAAAAAATGAAGTTCAAACACAACTGCAATCAACTTTGAATCGGAATCAATCTTCCAAGACATAACATTAATTTATTAGACCCAACAAGAGGTAAGAATTTGAGTAATTGCTAACACTCAAGACTTCCCAATAGTTCAGCGAAGTAGAACCATCTCAACGGTATGCCAACGCATCACTACAAGAACTACAGATTGGGTTTCCAACAAAAGACAAGATCAAACATTAAAAATAATACGTACAGTCTAGGACTCAATTACAATTCTAAGCATAATGCAAGCATAAATGCCATCAAAGGATCAAGACCATTCAAATACTTGTAACCAAGTTCGGGTAACAACATGTTCCCTCAATAGTTTATAAAATAATCAAAAGACTATAATATCTGAACCAACACATCCTTCACATTCCATTTCAAAGAAAAACACCACGTAACAAATTGATTGTACAGTGATGCATCTCAATAACACAAACACGATTTCATAATACACTAGCACCATAATACTCGGCCGAGTACAATGAAACTACATAAATAAAGTTCAGAGTAAGAAAAGAGCTTCCCTTCCCAGTTAACAGTGAATCAAACCCATTTTCCCAACTTCAAATAGAAAGTAAGATGCTTGACAAAGCTCAAACCAAACGACTATAAACATGAAAGTTGAGTTCACAAAAACCTACAATAATAGTTAAATAGTCATTAGGAAAAATTTCACAAGCACCATGCCTTAAGCGGCTTCAAACAACAATACACTTTATCCAAGCTAACAAACCCAAGTTTCAAGTTCGATACGGGTTCAACAACAGTCACAGTGTTTGTAAGATGGAATACAAAAACCAAGTCATATACGGTTTTTTCAATGCATAAAAATTTTATGATAGTCAAAGCTTCCGCAAGGTGAGATACAAAAACAACAAGCCATATACGGATCTATTCACATTCCATTCATCTATGAAGTAAAAGTTAGTTCCATAGAGCTAAAAATCTCTACAATGGTTCCATCCACCGAAACAGTTTCTAATCAAATAGTTTGAACCAGTTTGTAAGTATCCATAAGAACTAGAGTTGCTTACTAGCTCGGGTTCATAAAACATAAAAAGTTTCCAAACACTAAACTCAACAAATACAGGCATATCTTAATAACAATTTTAGGCCGCTAAAGAAGTCAAAACGAATAACTATTTCTAACCACTGAAGAAGCTAAATAGAGTTACTAGGTTTTGTTCACGTATGCCATAATTCCTTTGAGAAAAGGTAATGAAAAATAATCTTCCAACGAATAATGTATAACACAGATTCAAAGGCCCGGAATTCAAGTTTTACAAAACCCATCAAACAAATAATGTATAACGTAGATTCAAAGGCCCAGAATGCAAGTTTTACAAAACCCATCAAACAATTAACCAGATAAGCATGAAATGCACAAACTCATCAGAGAAAAGTTGTTTTAATGAAAACACTTAGAGGAAAGAAAAAGATTTTAATAGTTAGGGCCTATCATGCCTGATAGTGTCGTTGTAAAATCAAAGAAGACCTCTAGCCAAACTCGCTTCTTCTCCTCTTCTCCATGAAAGATCAAACAACCAGATACTTCTTCCACAATGCTTTTTATACATTCCACGAAATGAAAATAGATTTGAAACCTCCAAAATAGCCATGTAGTGCAGTTTAAACTGTTGGTTCGAAAAACCAGAGCGCATGTAGAAAGAAAATCAAAGAGCATGCAAAATGAAACAACCCAACAAAAATCCGCTGGCATGCCTACCTAGGTAGTTTGGGTTCAACAACAAAAACAATTAATTTCATTTACTCCATATCTCCCGCCTATTCTTCCTTGCCACCGCCTGCCAATTCTGGCGATCATCAAATAAAAAATAACATGTATTTCCATTTTTAGAGATGTTGCCACCTAAGCCTCCACCAAACCAACTAACCCCTACCAAAGCTGGTAGTCCATATGCATTTAATAAACCTTATCAACTTCATAAATGCCTTAGGAACCGTCGCCAATGCATGCAACCCCCTTAAGTCCCAATTCATATCCATTAGTTTAGGATAGGTTAGATTTCTTAGGTTAGATCTTAGGTAGGATTTAAATTTATACCTTAGGATGTAACACTAATATCTAACCCCCACCATGGCCTTAGCAATTAAGTTAGCTAATCTCAACATAGGTAAACAATTCAAAGTACCATAGTTTAGAATACTAGGTTAGGTTACAGATCAACAATTCAACCAATCCAAACAAAATAAGGAGTTTTAGGTTAGAACCAGAATTCTATCCAGTATCATAGCTTAGACAGAATACATATATATTTTACCTAGCTTAGGATCTCATGGGTTAGTCCTCAATAGGATCCCGGATATCTTTCTCTTGTGTTGTGAATAACTCCATTCCCATCTTTATCAGCAATGACCTATCATGGTCAATCTTCAAGGACCCAAGCAAAACAACCTACTGAATGGAAGTGCGTTCACACAAGTCAAAGAACTTGTAACAACAAAGTTTAGTCCAGCGTGTAGCTTAACTCATGGAATTTTTATTTTACCATTCATTCAATAGAGTAGTTTTGAAACATTCCTTGGATCACTAAAATTGATAGAAGGATGAGTCGAATAAAAAGACAAGTTTACACTTTTAAACCGATTATAAATCACCTACCGAAGTGAAAAATGGATTCGGAGAAGTCATTCAATTCAGATCAAAGGTTCTTAAGAGTAGAAAAGACTTATCCATATCAAGCATGATTTCCAATAATCAGAAGAACATATCCTTATACGAGAAAATCACATATCAACACTTGAATGTAAATGAGGAAAATAACACCGACAAGGGTGTTACAAGAATTCTAGGAATGATGGTGATATGGCCTAGGCACACTCAGTGTGAAGTCAAAATACACCGACTATGATTGGGAGTGTGTAAGAAAAGATAAAAATAATGATTGAAAGCTCTCACCTAAAAACACAAATCAAGCGAGAACATTGAGAAGGAATATTCCTAGAGTGCCTATTCTATTACATTTGTTCAAATTATCCTATTTGTGGATTGATTGTTAAGAAAGAACAATAGAATTTTTGGTGAGGAAGGCTTCCTACTGAAGTAAGAGTTCTAAAGGGTGAGGTTTTAGGTTTGTTATGGTGGGGGCAGTCTTCACTCAAGTATAACTCAACAGAGCAATGAGCTGGGTGCCCACTATGCCATGATCATGTGATCACCTACAAATTCTTCCAAGTAAGATGTTGTTTAATAATGTATGTATTTGAATTTTTGTGTGGTTTGGTAAGACTCAAGGAAAGAGAAAAGGATAGAAGTGCTTTTCTACGATTTGTTTTTCAACCATCATTTGGTCATGACTTCCAGCATATAGGGTTCCCTCATTTAATGTGAGCTAATGCAATAAAATTAGAATGGAATGCAATGATTTTAGAACCCAAATCAAAAATGTGAAATTGGATGACCCAATGAGATGAAGAGGAAGAGGGATGCTCTTTCACTACAATGTAAAAGCATGAAGAAATGATTCTTTTAAATACACCAAAGAAAATTTTCCTTTAGAGCAAATAGAAAGGAGTGGGTTACTAAGGAAGAAAATTAGTGTGTACACTTTTCGAGAAAGGAAACAAACACACAACTTTTCCTAGGAATGAATGAAATGCAAGGAACCCCGGATGGGTCCCACTGAGGTGTGCCAAAATGTTTCACCTTTTTCTTAGATTGTTTCTTTGAATCATTGATGAAATAGATAGGGTAACGGGCATAAGAGGAATACCTATTCAAATGTAAGTTAATGGGTTATTACACGTGTATAAATTCCAAATCCACAAATTTGACCATGAAAGCTTTCTTTTGGCTAGGAGGAACTACCCGTAATAAAAGTAAGACCACTAGAAAGAATTAAACAATATGGCGAAGGAACTACCTAACATGAGCTAGATCCGAGGAAGTATGATACTTCCTAGATGGCTGTTTGTCCAATGTTTTAAACAAATTAATTTTGTAAACAAAGTAAATCTATTGTTATTTTAAAATGATTTAGATATCTCACTTAAAACACAATAAGAAAATAGATCTAATCTAACATGCTAAGCTATAATAGAATCCACAGGTTAAATGATTGGTTTTGGGTCTCTGTAGGTCTGATAAAGGTCTCAGGTAGGTCACAGGTGAGTGAGGGTGAGATAAAATTAGGTGGGTAGGTCTCTGTTTAAGGCTGTGTGGGAAAACACAGAGACTAGTGTTGGTCAGGGGTGACCGATGACGGTTAGGTATAACCGCACCTTTGGTTACTGTGAGATTTGGAAATGTCACAGAACAGGGTTTTGGTCTCCTTTTTGATTGCACAAAGGATTTTGGTTGGTCGGGACAAGGTATTGGGTGACTGGAGTAGGATTTTGTGAGGTTTTAATGAGTATATGGAGGTGAAAATGTTGGAGAAGGTCAATATGGAGCAAGATAAACAATGGGTGATAAAATAATGATGAAATGAAACAAACCAGAGAAGTATGATGTTATACTTACTTGGATTTTGTTCCTGAAGGTCTGTGTGTGAAGGATGGAGGTGCTGATGATGGGTTTGAAGGATAAAAGTGATCACCAACTGAAGAAAAGCTTCTGCATGGGCTGCATGCACACTCCTCTTTGCTTGGATAGATCAGATCATGGTTGGGATGGCTATGCAGGAGAAGATGCTCAATCTCCTTCCTTGGATGTGAGTTTTTGCTAGAATTTTCTCTCTAAAGATGTGTTATCTCTCTGAGATTTGTTCTTGCTTGTCAAATTTCTCCCAATGTTTGCCAACTTTTTCCAACCTTGAGAATAAGGTAGTTTAGGGGTTAAAAGGGGTAACCAACGATGGTCTAGCTTAACTGGTGATGGTTAGGGATAACCGATGTTGGTCAAGGCGGGATTTCCTAGGTTTACTAAACTTAGAGAGATCCTCCTGATTTTCTTGGATCTCATGTCATTATCCCATGGATTAGACTGGGAGCTTCTTGTGAGCATGCGGGAATGTGGTTAGAGGGAATGTAGGCATTTATTTTTAGGGTTTGGGTAAGTCTTAGTTAGTTATGGTAACTTGCTAAGAATAGGTCTTAGGTTGAGTTAGCTTGGTGAGGTGTCTAAGTGAACTATATGTGTAGATATTATTTAAATAATAAATATAGTGAGGATAATGTATTAATTAAATTAAATTAATATTAGTGGGCTGAAGGGGTCATGGCTAGGTAAATGTAATAAAGGGTGCTTATATGTCGAGGGACAAAAGGGGAGTGTGACCTAATTTTAGTTTCTACACGTCCCATGATCGAAAATAGACTAGGTGAGTTAAAAATAACAATGAAGTGCAAGTCAAACTATTGGTTCGAAGAACCTATTTTATCCATGCAGAGTAAAATCTAGAAAGAATGCAAAAACCAACAACCTCCCACAAATCCGCCTTCCAAGTTTCCTAGACATTTTGTGAGAAAAGCTTGAGGCCAATTAATTTCATTAATTCCAATTTTCTCGCTCAACTCTCCTTGCCACTGCCTCCCAAATCTGGCGAATGCCAAATCCAATTTAACATGCAACTCCATCTTTAGTGGAGCTTCCACATAAGCCTCCGCTAACTCAACCATCCCTATAAAACCGGCGTACATAATGCCTTTAAGAACCTTATTAATAATTCAATGCCATTGGAACCGTCACCTTAGAGGCATGTAACCCTTTTAGGTTCCCATTAAAATAGCTTAGGATAAATCCTTAAACTTAGGTTAGTTTAGAAATAATTACCTTAGATCTTAACACATTACCTTAGGTAATTCCAACATTAGATTAGATCATCTCATAACCATATAACATTAGGTTTTAGGTTAATTTAGATAGCCTAGAAACCTTTCCATACTCCCTTAGCACAAGGCTTAGGTTAGAAATAAAATCAATGAAGTAACATAGTTAGGATATGTTCTTACCCAGCTTAGGATTCCATAGGATAATCCCTTAGTTTTAGGATTCTGAATCCTTCCTATGCCATGAATAGGTTGTATTTCATTTACGTCAGCAATGGACTGCCAAGATCAATCTTTAAGGACTTAAGCACAACATACAACTAAATAGGAATACATTCACACAAGATTAAAGAACTTGTAATAACAAATTTCAGTCCACCATGTCCCTCAATTATGGAATGTCAATTTACCATTCATTCAACTGAGAAGGTTTAAAACATTCCTTGGATCACTGAAATTGATCCAAGGATGAGTCAGATAAAGAGATAAGTTTGCAACTTTTAAACCAGATTGCAAATCACCTATAAGAAGTGAAAAATGGATTCAAGGAAGCCATTCCATTCCAGTCTAATGATCATAAGAATAGAAAAGATTTATTCATCAAGCATGATCTTCAACAACCAAAATAACACATCTTTAGAAGAAGATCACATGTCAACACTTGAAATGCCAAAGAGGAATATAACAATTCTCGAGTGTGTTACACCTCTTACCCTTGCTCTCTATTGATTTATTTCCTAAAAATCTGTGACATTTGGTCATAAATAACTACTATCAGTCATGTGTAATCGGCATCATTAGCCTACTACTTGACCGATGTCATCCAAATACCACCAACATCGCTAACAATTGACTAGTGTCAATCCTTGTCACAGAGCCAAATACATCCAACCCCCACCCCATTTTTTCCAAAATTCTCAAAATCTAACCTAATCCTCTACTCTAACCTACCCAAACCTATCCTAGCTTCATTCCCAATCCTATTTAACCTACATTGGACCTTCCCACCCCTCATTTCCTTCATTTTTACCCATACATTCCAAATAATAAAATTACACCCAAATTTTCACCCAACCCCATTTCAATAGCCTATTTCAATAACAAAAACAAGATCAGATAAAATCTTACCTCATCTCTTGTCATTAGCATGGTAGTACAACCGACTACTACACAAGTGGCCCACCCAAACCTTCTCCCACCTCTACCATGTCCAATCACCAAATCCAATCCTCCTGACCTCCACCCAATTGCAATCAATCCCAATGTGCTCATGGACCCATCTACCTAGATCCTCTCACCAACCGGTACTCTCCACCTCTGACAAGTATGCTAACATGCCCTTTTCTCCATGACAGGTGCAAAAGGAAAAAAGTCCTCTATCATTTTCTTAAAGACAACACGTGTAAAAGAATCATCTGCAATACTGAGTTTTCTGTTAAAACCCCCAACCCGACCCAACCGATGTCGGTCAGATCATGCCCTAGTAAACCAATGATGGTTACACCTAAACCGATGTCAGTTACCTACTAATTCACTTATGGCCCATTATTCCCCATTTTTGACCCAACTTAACCAACCCAGCCACCATTTGACCTTACCCATCCTTATTACAACCTACCTCTAAGCGTACATTACTTATACCTATCCTTAATTACATTTAGGGACTTATTATTTTACCCGTACCTCGGCCCTACCCATGTTGTGACCTCACTACCTAGACCGGAACATATGTAATGACCTGTGAACCCATGTGCTCGCTATACCTTGTGACATTGTTACCTATGTTGTTTGACCTAATGACCTTACCTTGCCCATTTCCATGCCATTTATCTTGACCCAACCTTTGGTGTCTTTGGAACATACCTACATATTCCTGCACCTAACCTTTTTGTGTTTCCACACCATATCCTTACCCTAGATACGGAACTCATTTCAACTCTATTTGGATAGACCTATTGACCTTGGATGATGTAGAGTTTGCAAGCTCTTCACCCTGGTACTATGCCACAGTTTATATGTGTGCATACATTCAACTTTCACTACCTTTGACCCTAGCCCATTTCCCTTTTTCCCAATTTGACCTTTACCCCATTTCCTCATTTTTACCTCCACCTACCTGACCCACACCTACCTACCTCACTGTTGATTAAGTGGATATTCCCATGTCTTCACCCATTGCATCTTGCAATGATGGTACCTATTTTTCTCAGCCTAATAGCCTTACCTTTCCTATGGTCGTGACCCTTATCTAAACAAACATTGACCTTTTGAACTTTTGGATGTACTAGAACCACACCTACACGTTCTTGCATCTTACCTTGTTGAGTTCCTGGACCGTATCCTTTACCCTAGATACCGGACCTCAACAACCCTTGTTTGGATGACCTTTACAACCCTAGCTAACGTACATTTTTATGTTAAGCAACCCTTGTATCTCATGGCATTTCAAAATGTGTGCGTACATCTAAATGCTCTACCTAATCACCCACCCTACCTCTTACAATCACCATACCCTCGACCATCACCTTCTTCACACCTAACATTGTTTTCTAAAAACCACCCATCTCCTCATTTTATCAAACCACTCACCACTTCCTTCTCTCACCTCATCGGTTCCTAGTTTGAAGGGGGTTACCTCCACCCATGCTTAGGGAAAAATTACCTTCACCCACACATGGGGCAACCACATCTTTTTTTTTTCAGCGTCACTTACCAATACAAGCTATGTAACAAAAAGGGGCAAAATGTAGACACCAAAATTGGGTCACACTCCCCTTGGCCTCTCGTCGAATAACCAAATCAGAAATACTTACCTAACCATGGCCCCTTCAATCCCACATCACTATTAATTAAATTAAATTAATATATATCCTCAAAATATTTATTATCTAATTATCTTAATTTCTACCCCACCACCTCACCTAGCCACCTCACCCTAGACCTATTTTTGGCATGTTTCCATAATTAACTAAGACCTGATCTTACTTGCCTTAATGAGCTAAAATTTGGTCTACCCTAAAAGCACATGCCTAATATTTCTCTAACCACATTCCTGCTCATTATAAGGGAAGCTTATGTTCTGATCCATGGGAATAAAACCAATCCAACCCAAGAAATCGAGGGGATCTGCCATTTTTAGTAAACCTAGGGAGTCTCACCTTAACCGACACCGGTCACCCCTAAACTAATGCCAATCAACTTGGAACCTTCTTCGGTCACCATTTTTTCAACTTAGAAACCTTTTTTGGGGTCTCACATTCGAGAGCAATAGGACAAGAAGAGAGATGCATGCAAGCAAAACTAGAGTCTTTTCACGTACCCAGGACATCCATATCTAGCATCATGACAAATCCATAAGCATTGTGTACTCATAGTAACACTCTAGGAAGAATCACTATTGCACCAAGCTCCATTCCACCAACCGATCATCACCATCACCCAACCATTAGACCTGCAACATTAGTAAGTGTTTTTATCATTAATCATTTCCATTCTTATTATGCTCATAGAGTTATTATCATTTTTGTTATCATTCGTCCTTTAACACTCCCATTCCTCCATAGCCTTCTTTCTAGAAAAATCGAGACCTCACCCACCCTTTTATCTAGATCACCTATCCTTGGCCCTTCCACCTCTCTGAGTCTTCTCATAATTTCCACAAACCTCGCCATCCCCTTCTTTAGCTCCATCTAACCTCACCTAGACTCTATAATAAGGTCTTCATTGAACTACTATCACCCCTCTCAGTCTCGATGTTGGTTACCCATAAGCGTAGTTGGTTATACCCAAATGACATCGGTCTCTATGTTTCATACCATGTGCCAATAAAAGAACCAAACAAACTTTTACCAAATAACCTAAATAACCCGAACCCGACACTCGACTCGGTTCGAGTACCTTGACATCTACCAACCCTTTAGATCTAACTATATCCTAACATGTTATATTACATTTTCTTATTTTGACTAATGAGATACCTCAATCATATCAACTACGGTATGACTTTACTTATTTGTTGCATTAAATTTTTTTAAACAAAGTGGATTGACACCATCTAGGGAGTATGACACTTCCCAGGATCTAGAAGACACTAGGAAATCCACTATCATATATTATTTAACTATTCTTTTGTGGTCTTGTTTTCTATTTCGGTGTAGTTCCTCCCACCAAAAGGAATTTCTCACAATCTTCATTAAATCGAGAATTCAAAATGCGTGCAACAATCATCAACCAATCAACAATAATGTATTCCTCCTCACCCTTACCCTTATCTATTTCATCTCAATGAAGTAAAGAAATGGTGAAACACACGAAGGACATAACTATACCATTCCAGCCAACCCTTCACCTTTCAAGACCTGTAAAATGTTGTATTGACCCAATGATGTCCTTATACCATTTAAGGAATCTATCAACATTACCACTTCTTCTTCACCACATCCTCATCCACCACTTCTACTGCTACATCTTTCGTAACTAAATCCTTTATTCCCACTTTGCTTCCATAACTTCTATAGCTAATCCATCATCCAACCCTATACTCCTCAAACATCCAATGCTTCTTCTTCTCAACTATCTAATGATTCATCCATTCTTGTTACCCACATACCCACTACTGATCCCTTATAAGGTTTTTCTCAATGCCTCACTTTAGGGAAGTACCACCTTTATAACATTGACACATTCCATACTCCTCAAGATCATGGTAACCTTCACCAATATTCTAATTATGATCATTTCATAGGAGAGGTTTTCCCCTATGGTCCTCCCCACTTTCGTACCAAATTAACCTATGGGGACTTGATTCTTCTACCTACTCACCCAATCCACCTTCCTAAAATCAACCATTTTCCTCCTACCTTTAATCTCTTACCAACCGCTACTTCCCCCACACCTTCCTCCACCATTATGCTTGGAAGGGATTTTTATTTGGTTTTTATGAACAAGGTTGTCATCTTGTCATTCCTTGCACCACTCATAAGCATAAAGACTACATTGGTATTGGATTTTCCAAACCAGCTTCGAGAAGGCTTGATTTTATCTCATTGAGGACAATAAACATTCCCACCCCATTTAACTCATTCACCACCTTCCCCTATAGAGTCTATGGATCCACAATTCATTCCTCAAAAAAATCATGAGCAGTGTTTCCTGTGACCTCTAACTTATCATCATGATGGAAAGGTTCCCTCTTCTCTTCCCTTTATGTATCCTGACATGATCAATGATGATACACCCTCTATTAACATCATTTAATGTCAAGACAATGATTCTATTATCACCTACCTTGGTGTAGAAGATTATTATATTCACCGATTCTTACCTTTTGAGATGTAAACCATGTTGAATGAATCGACCATCGAAATCAACATTCACACTCAAGACGACCCGCACATTCTAAAAATAGGTCAATATTTAGATGTTATTAAACAAGAATCTTTCAATTCTTTCCTCTAGGATCATAGCAACACTTTTGCTTGGTCCTATGCTAATATTCTTGGTATTAACCCAAACATTGTGGTCCATAATATCGTAACCATTCCTAATGCCAAACCCGTGAAACAAAAGCTATGAAAAATGCATCCTCACATTTCCCTTCTTATCAAAGAAGAAATCCAATGCCTTCTTTCAGTTTCCTTCATCCTACCCATTGATTACCCCCAATGGATATCTAAAATTGTTCTTGTCACAAAAACAATAGGGGGACTCTGTATTTGCATGGATTTCTGTGACCTTAACTTAGCTTTCCCTAAAGATTAATTTCCTTTACCTAGTATTGACCAACTATTTGATCTCACCCCAACCATGAGATGCTATCACTCTTGGATGGTTTCTCAGTTATAAGAAAATATTACTCGCCTCAAAAGATCAACACAAAACCACCTTCATCACTCCTTATGGAACCTTCTTCTATTATGTCATACCCTTGGCCTTAAAAATTCTAGTTCTACATATCAAGGGGCTATGACTTATATCTTTCACGACATCCTACATAACATATTGAAGATTACGTTGACTATCTTATGGCCAAATTTAAACATCAAGCCCAACACCTTGTCTTCCTTAAGGTTGTATTTGACCATATCATCTAATACTATGTTTTATTTCAACCTAAGAATTGTGTTTTCATTGTTCTCTCTAGAAATCTCCTTGGTTTTATCATTTCTTTGTGTGGTATTAAATTTTTCCCACTAAAATCAAGGCTATTCTTGAGATGCCTCCACCTACTAACCTTCATCAACTTAGAAGTTTGCAATGAAAATTGCAATCTATTCGCACTTTATTTTTCATATTTCTAATCACTACTATCCGTATAATCATCTTCTAAAAATAATGTCTCCTTTAAATGGGATGATGAATGCCATAAATCCTTTGACACTTTAAAACAATATCTCCTCTAACCACCTATGCTCATTCCACAAGGATGACCAACCATTTTACCTTTACATTTTTGTTACTAATCATTCCTTGGGTGTCATTCTCTCTCATCGAATGAGAAACACGGGAAAAATTTGTTTATTATATAGTCCATACACTTTTAGACTATGAAACTAGATATATTCGTGCTTCGAAAAAAACTCTTCCTAGCCTTATTTTTTTACACCACCGAATTTTTCCATTACCTATTTAACGACAAAACCTTCATTGTCACCAATACTGACCCCTTATATTACATGTACGCTAAGCCCTACTAACATCAATGTGTTGCATGATGGCTCATGCTTCTTGTAGACATAGATATCAAATTCATCCATCAAAAATTTGTCAAAGGACAAATCATTGCTGACCAACTCGCAGATGTACCTCTCTCTGGAAACCAATCTTCTAATTTAAACTTCCCCGATGAATCTATGGCTACCCTATCCTCGGACGATACCATTTACCAAATGACCTTATTCTTCGATGGTTTCAAATGTCAGCAAGCATGGGGGTGGTGTTAGTGTTATCTTCATTCCTCTTGATAGTGAGCCTATGTCATTATCTTTCAAACTAGATTTTTATTATACTAAAAATATCACTTTGAATATGAAGCACTTGTGTTAAGTTTTCAATCACCATAACCTTAGACATTAAATACATTAATATCTTTGGTGGATCTCAACCGGTTGTTGTGGTCCAAGTTAATGATATATACCGTGTCATAACGAGATACTTCAAAAGTATAAACATCATATTGACATGATTTTGACTACCTTTTATCATTATGAACTTCAAACAACCCCATGTTCCACTAATAATTTTATGCAAAGCATGGCCCGTCTTGCTTCTCAAATCCCCACTTTGTCCTCTAACTCAAAAATATTTGTCATAGTACAAAGGTTGCAATCACATTCTTATTTAAATTGAGACATCAACCTTGTAAGAAACATTTAAACTGACCCACGTGACCTTTGGAATAAGCATTTTTCTCGACTACCTTTCCTTTCAATTCCGCCTCCGGATCTTGCTCGTAATGGAAAACAAGCCTTTCTCAAAAGTGTCTCTCACTATTTCATCGGGGTGGTATTCTCTATAAACGCAGTTTGATACTATCCTCTTACAATGCCTTATGAGTTTTAAAATTCCATAAACCATCAAGGAAGTTTACGATGGGATTTGTGGGGTCACTTCGATGGCTTAGTTTTCACTAAGTGCATCCTTCGCCTTTGTTATTATTGCCAACCATAAATCACGATTGTTGTGATTATGTCAAGAATTGTGTGAAGTGTTAACAACATGCTAATATTCTTCACACCCCTAATCATGCCTTACAGGTCACACAAGACCTTTGGCCTTTCTCTCAATGGGGTTTGGATCTTGTCAAAGAGATCAACCCTCATTCTTCCCAATGTCATCAATGTATTATTACCACTACCAAATATTACACTAAATGGGTAGAAGTTATACCTCTTATTTTTACAAAAGCTAAGAAAATATGTGAATTCATAAACCATCACATCATTTTTCACTTTGGTGTTCTTGACCGCCTCATCACTAATAAGGGAAAACAATTCAAAAATAAATCCCTACGAAAACTTTATGCTACCTTTGGCATTCAAATTATTTTTCTTTACCTTATTATCCTAAAAAAATGGATAAGATGAATCGACTAACAAAACCATGAATAAAATTCTTATGAAAGTGATTGACGGTACTAGTAAGGACTAGCACACACATTAATTTTTCCTTATGGGCTTATCACACTAGTATTCGCACATCAACTTCTGCTACACCTTTCTCTTTGGTCTATGGTATAGAGGTCTTCTTACCTTTCGAAGTCCAAATTCCATCTCTTCGTATCTCACTCAAATATATGCTCAACGATGATGATTTTTTCCGGGACCATTTGACACAAACTATAGACACAAAATTGGGTCACACTCCCCTTGGTCCCTTGTAAAATAACCAGCTCATGCATACTCATATAACCATGGCCTCTTCCACCCAAAATTAATATTAATTTAATTAACTTAATTAAATTAATACCCATCCTCACAATATTCATTACTTAATTATTTTAATTAAGTTAATTTCCACCTCACCTAGACACCTCACCCAGCCACCTCACCCTAGACCTATTCTTGACATGTTTCCATAACTAACAATAACTAAGTCTCACTTGCCTTAATGAGATAAGATTTGGTCTAACCCTAAAATCAATCCCTAAAATCTCTCTAACCAAATTCCCGCTCATTAGAAGGGAAGTTTCCATTCTAATCTGTGAGAATAAATTAACTGGGCCCAAGAAATTATAAAGATCTACCCATTTTAGTAAACCTATGGAATCTCACCTTAACCAACCGGTCACCCCTAAACCAACATCGGTCAACCTAGAACTATCATCAATTACCATTTATTCACCCAAACAGCCTTGTTTTTGGGTTGGCACATTCTAAGAGTAAGGAAGGAGATCAGAGCTGCATGTAAGCAAAACAAGCATCCTTTTATGCATCCAGGACATCCGAGCCATCACCAGATCAATCATGAGCCACCGTATTTAGGAAAACTCCGTGAAATCACCACTCCACATGACCATACACGTATTCTCCGATCAACGACCTCCACCACTCAGCCATCGGATCCTTAACACAAGTAAGTATGGACCTAATCTATAGGGTTTATTTCACAATAATCTCATTACTCTATTATTAATATGTTCTTCACATTCTTATTGCTTCATCACCCACTTTCCTGTGAAATCAAAAATCCCTTCAACCATATCACCAAATCACCTATCCTCACCTATTGTATACTTTTGAGAATACCTAATACCTCTACTGCACCTCCTATTCATTCTCCCAGACTTTATTTGACCTCGATCACCCCTTCCATTTAATCTATTTGATTTTCTTGTACCTTGACCATACCGAAGGTGGTTATCCATAACTACCGCCGATTCTACCTAGACTCGACATCGGTCACATTTAGCCGATGTCGATGTCTCTCGTGTCTTACACCTTGACCAAGAACAGACCCAATAATCACCCTACCCAGCTTCACCTAAACAATCTTGAATCGAACTCCGACTCGACTAGTCCCAGTACCTTGACAGACACCTCACCTCTCAGATCTAACTATAGACTAGCCTGTTGTGATTGGATTTTCTTATTGTACTTAAATGAGATACCTAAATCATATCAAATACAATATAAATTTGTTTATTTCTTGCATTAACTTGTTTTAAATAGTGGATTGATAGTTGTCTAGGAAGTATCACACTTCCTAGAACTAGCATACGCTAGGTAGTCCACTGTCATATATCATTTAACTATCTTTTTGTGGTCTTGTTTTCTATTACAGGTAGTTCCTCCTAGCTAAAAGGAAGCTCTCACATTCAGCTATGGATCAAGAAGTTAGAACACATGTAACAACCATCAACTAACCAAAATTTAACAGGTATTCCTCCTTGGCCCTTACCCTTATCTGTTTTGTCATTTTGAAAAGGTGAAGAAAATGGTGAAACATTTTGGCACGCCGGGGGACCCATCAAGGGTTATTTTACATTTATTCATTCCTAGGTAAAATTTGTGTGTTTTTTTCCCTTCAAAAAGCTTCCACATTAATTTTCTTCTTTGGAATCATTCTCTTTCTTTCTATTGTCTAAAAACAATCGTATTTTTGGTGCTTTAAAAAGAACACATCTTCCTTCCTTTTGCATTGCATTAGTGAAAGAGCATCCCTCTTCATGTTCATCTCTTGCTACATCAAATATCACACTTCAATTTGGGTTTAAAACACTTGCATTGCATTTTGATTTGTTGCATTATTAGCTCACATTAAAACTGAGGGCAACCTATATGCTAGAAGTCATGCCTAGCTGATGGTTGACACAAAGAATCATAGAAAGCACATTTTAATCTCTTTCTATGTGTCTTACCAAACTTACACATAATCAAATATACACATCTTTCTTAAACAACATCTTACCCGGGAACATCTGTCATTGATCACATGATCTAGTTGGCAGGTGCTCCCTAGCTCATTGCCTCTTTCGAGTCATCATCTCATAGGATGACCTACTCCTGCCATAACATACTTAAAACCTCTCCTTTTAGATATCCTTATTCGTAGGATGGATTCCCAACCAAAATGTTCCGTTCTAAATACACACAATCAGTCCTAAATAACATAAGCTAAATAAACATAAGAAAATCATTGTTAGGATACTACTTTTTCTTAGCATTCTTCTTAGTTTGTGTTTTGAGTTGTGAGACTACGACTCTCCATTTTTCTTCTTCCTTACACACTCCACTATCATATTTGGAGTATTATCACTTTATCTCGAGTGTGCAAGGGCCCCATATCCTCATTCTCAGGTTTTTGAGTTTGATTCTTCACTTAATTTAACTCACAAAACCAATTTTATTTATTTATTTCTAATTTCACAATCACCGACGTCATTCCAATGACCATTTCTAGTTCACATCTAACCGTCATCGGTTAAACCCTAACTGGTGTCAACTTTTGGCTTTCTAGTTACTTTACCTAGAATAGCTTTCATCACTACTTCTATTCTATTTTTGGCCCTTAGGGCATCATCATATTTCTCCCCTATTGATACTTACTGTCATACACAATTTTCACAGATACACATCCAACATTCTTGTTTCATTTTTTTAGACTAGTTTCTTCCACAATGACTGGTATCGGTTTCAGAAACCATCATCGGTGTTCCCCAGCCATCACCGGTTATCCTAACTATCATCGCTTAGCCTAACCATCATCGGTTCATCCTCAATCGTCACCAAATACCAACCTAACCATCGTTAGTTTCCTGTGTTTGATTTTTCAAAATATAGACATTGACCAGATTCACCCCCTAGACCCCATTATTCTCTTTTTCTACTATTTTATGTGTCATCTACAGAATACAGTCTTACTAGGTGAGCACTTGTTCACATGGTTCTAACTCGCAGCCGACTAACAACGCCATATTCCACGTTAGTCATCAACCACTATCACCTAGTCCCTCACCACTTTCCGTCATATCACCCATGGATCCAACCTTACCTACCACCATTGTTGTATGTGATGAAGAGTTTGCATGACTTCTTGATCGAATCCCGTGGCCTTACAGCTTCTACCTTTCCAACTCTTCCACCCGAGACTCCTCTCAGGTCAGGTTGATACATGGCATGCCTATATCAATATCTCTTGCCCTTATTCTTGTTGCTGTATCAGCCCCTAATAATGTGGTGTTACCCTCACCTGCTTCATCCTCGGTAGTTTTACATCTAGGCCCCATACCTGCCATGACCACTGCATCTGCAGTTTCACTCACGCCTATCGTATATGTTGTCCCCTCATCAACCACCTAGACCATAGCATAATCCACACCCATTGTCTCATAAATACCCATTGCAACACAACCACCCGTGGTGTCGGTGACCCCTACTCCATTCTATAATCTCATCCTCTCCATCCCATAAACATTGCCCCCAATCACTACCAAGAGTCATGACGACCATCTCACCTACATACACCTACTATCAACAACCCCCTATCTCATCTGTCACCCATTCGGATATGTACCTTCTATGTTAGTTCCTTTATTCACAACCTTCCTATCGGTTTCGTATTTATCTCCTTATGCCATAAGAGGTGTCCCTCCATCACAACCTACTAATGACCTCATCAAGTTGATGATGGAAAATATGCAGACACTAGAAGCATCATTTTCCCACTCACACAATTCCCTCACCTATGATGAAATTTGTAACGAGCCTATTCACCTATCCATTCCTATTCGACCATACCCCATACATTGGGAAATGCCAAAATTCAATTACTTCAATAGCAAAGAAGATCTATAACAACATTTGTAGTCCTTTAAAAATGGGTGTTACATGATTTCCCACGATGACACTTTATTGTTGAGGACTTTCCCTATGTACCTGACATGACCTAGATTACACTGGTACAGTGGACTACCGAGACACTCCATTTAATCATTCAATCAAGTAGCCCAAGCCTTCCTAGATCACTTCTCCATCAACATTGTCAAGAGGGTTACCATGACAAATCTTTATTCCACACGATAGTATGATGATGATTCCATCACTAACTTCATCACTCGCTGGTGCAACCTCATCAACCAGCTCACATTCCAACTACCTCAAACTAAGCTTATAGATCTGTTTACTCAAGCATGTGCTAGACACATCTCACTAACCATGTAGGTGCAAAATTTTCATAATCAAAGAAAACAAGATTCAACTTCGTAACAAGAATATCACGTTCAAATCGAATGATACTTTTTCATCTTCAAACCCCAAAAAAACTATTCAAAGACCAAAGGGTCTACTAATGTAATATTTCTCAAGGCTAGTCCCCTCATAAATAAAACCTAGCCAAACCCCCTTCTAATCTCTCTCTTGTCCAAGTTTTCCATTTCGACGAGAACAATGAAAGTACACTTCCTAGGAGAATCTTATTCTTTTTGTTGGAAAATCTTGTTAAAGCCGGTGCCATTACCCTTCCACCTATAAAACAACATACTAGTTTCAACCTTGAGAAAACCCTACCCACGTGGTATAAGGAACATGTATTTTATAACTATCATCATGTCAAAGGTCACAGTGACAATAACTGGATCACCTTCAAGATTATCATCCAAGAAATGATAGACAATGGAGATCTAGTCTTGGATAGCCCGAATGCACCCGCTAACCAAAACCTACATATCTTTAAGAAGTCATTCCCTAATCATGCCCCATCTTTAAACCAAGATGGTGATACCTAAAATAATGATAGCAATGTCCGAGAGGTCCACGCTATTTACAATGATATACCAATTACTTCCCAATTGCCTCGTGTTCCTTCCATAGATGAATTCTTAGCACGCGCTCCCCTACCTACACCAAAATCTATTTCATCTACTCCTCTACCCACAGAGGAACCTCCTTCATGTTCCACTTCACCCTTGGATGAGCCTATAATCAGCACGCTACCTTTGACCCCTATAAATTCCAAGCAGGTTGTTAGTAGTGCCTCTCCTACTCATGGAAGATGTAGGTCCACCACTTACACCTACGCAAGAAGACCCACTTCGGATGGCTCATCCTCTCCTCTCTACCCATGGGGGATACTATAAAAGTACCACCACCTGTAGAAAACCATTCACCATCAAACCTTCAAGAGCCCATTGATTTGATTTCAGCTCTCTCACCCATAGAGTCTAAGGCTATCCATTTCCTATATCTCAAACACATTTTATAGGAATCGCCACTCAATCCATGTCAGCTCTACTTACAATAGTACCGTTTAACACAAATGCAATTGTCACTCACTAACACCTCCACTATCTATCCAAAAGTGTTTCGAGTAACCAAACCAAACACAACCACAACTATTGTAATACCTTCCATGACACCACTCATGGCCCAACTCACACCTCTTCCCATAGCCCAACATACATCTACACCCAAACCCATGCCTATATCATCTCCCTTGCCTAAACCTATCACTACCTTAGGGGTCATACCAACAACTAGCCTTACTCACCCACCCATCAAATTATATTTAGCTACATCTTCCAAAACTAACACCAAACTTAACTCGGACCCTAAAAATAAGATCCAATCTCCTAGATCTCATACCCCAACCTCACCAACCACACCCTTATCACCTTCACCCCTTCCGTCCATCCTAGGACCTCACCCCTCGACCCTAGCCAAGAAACCCCCATCCACTAGTAAACCAAGAACACAGCAACCCATTTCCCCATCACAGACCTCTAATATACCTAAGCACCCACATAACCTCCGCCCTCACCCATAACCTTCTTACCACCCATACCTCCAATATCATCAATAACTTCTTCACTACCCATGACACTTTCTTCTCTTTCACTCATGCCTCCTACCCAACCCACATCACCTACCTCCACAACACCTCGATTACCCCCATGGGTAACCTTCCCTCTTCCACCATCTACTTTTCCCTCCACATCTCATGTGCCTATATCACCTTTACCCAAAAAGATGCAACCTAAAGTTAAAAATATGCTACCCTCCAATAAGGTAGTTAAACCAACCACACCTTCTATTGTCAATTCATCTACTATGCCCCTACCCAAGAAGATACGACTAACACCTAATACCATACCACACACCAAACTAGTATCCCAACCTACTCTCCCTCTTGTAAAGAATCTTCCTCCACAATTAGCTACACCTGTACACAAACCCACATTCACCTCCCATTTTGATCCATTAGCAGGATCCTATGCCAAAATCCTAACTAACCTCCTCGAAACTTTTTTCATCACATTACCACCTCTTAGACCTTACGACCCACTCAAACCCAAACCAAAAGGGTTTGATGAAACCAAAATTTGCACCGCCATCGTGTGCCAAGACATGATGTAGAGAATTATAAGGCTTTGAAAACCAATCTTATCCAATTGTGTCCTCCTAAAGAAAAATTTGACAATGATGATCTTCTTGATGAGGACCCCATTTCATCTTCACTAATTTCCATAGATCTTCCCTCATTACCTACTCAACAACAAAAATCTCCACCCCCATAACTCTTAGATCCATCCTCAAGATTCAAAATTAACATGGTTTGCATAAGAGAGTTGGCCAAACCACCACCCAAATGCCAATGCACCCTACTCATCTCACAAGGCTCATATCCACCACTAGGTTTTTTTCCTCTTTGTTATACCTTCCATGACACACCCTCTTAATCCACCTTCCCTCGTACTAACATGATCAACATTTCCACCCATGCTTAGAAAGAAAAAGGTAAAGAGAAAGCAAGTGGCCCATCAACCAACCCTGTACCCAATATACTCATCCACACCCACACCCAAAGTCATCATTCAAGGTCTTACATATCCCATTTCCGATGGGGTCACACATCACACAATGCTAAAAACTACACTAATCCCCCCTCAAAATGTCTTTATATGACCTCGTCCAGACCTTGGAGTCACATCATCAAGCCCTCATGGAGCTCCTTCAATCTATCAAAGTCTTACCAAATGATCCCACACCCACAACCTTCATCATTACCCCTCACCACATAGCCTCTCTCACTAGGTCTTCGCCTTCCTCTACACCTCCACCCACTCACCAAGTAGCCACCCTTAGCTTGCAGATGAAGAGATCACTCCCTTCCAATCCGATGACCCTGAACCTACTCTTTTCATCTCTATCTTTATTGATAATATATGCATATGACGTGTTATGATTGATAGTGGTGCTCGCATTAACATAATATCCTCCCATGCATATGAATAAATGTAAATACCTACCCACCGCATCCATGATAACATCATTATGTTGCATTCCTTCAATAATGCCATGACCTCTACACTGGTATAATTGTTCTCCATGTCCGTGTAGGCCCCTACACCATCCCAAACTTTTCTATGTCCTATAAGGGGAGTTTCAATATAACTTGTTTTCGGTCGACCTTGGATCTATGCTATGGGTTGTGTCCTTTGACATTACATCAATGCCTCAAATTTTAACATGAGGGAGATAATTACACCATCCATACCGATCCTCACCTTTCAAGACTTGTAACATGCTATATCGACCCAATGATGTACTTATACTAGTCAAGGCATTCGCCACCACAACCACTTCACCTCCACCCATTATCCCATCCACCAAAATTACAACCGCATACTGCTACATCTAACCTTGTTATCCCTACTAGCTGTAGCTTCTACCATTGGTGCCCATGTCTCCCCTTCATTTAGCGAGCCATCTATACCCACAAACTACATACAAACTACTAATCCCTTAAAATGTGTTTTTCAACACCTCACTCTCAAGGAATACCACCTATACAATATTGATACCTTCCTCACCCCACAAGAGTACATGAATCTGTGTCAACACCCCAGTTATGACATTCACATTGGTGACATTTTCCCTTATAGCCCTCCCTACCTTCACACCAATCTAACATATGGGGGACTTCATACGGTGACCTATAAACCTGAACCTCCATCCCAAACCCATCCATTTTCATTTGACCTACACTCCCTCACTAACCACTGTTTCACTCACACTTTCCTCAACTGATGCGCATCGAAAGGATTTGGCTTCACTTTTTATGAACAAGGCGGCCACATTGTCCTCTCTCCCGTACTCTCTCATAAACACAATGACCATAGTGGAATTGGCATTGACACTCCATCTTCTAAGAAGGTTCACATCGATCTCATCTAGGATGAGAAATATTCCCCCTCTCATTCACCCACATTACCATCCTCACCCACAGAGTCCATAGATCCCGATATATACCTCCTAAATTTTTTTGTAAACACCATTTCCCTGGGACCGCTGACCTATCAACATGATGGCGAAGCTCCTCTTCTCTCACATTCCCGTATCTTGACATGTTTGATGATGATACAGCTTCGCTTAATGTTGTTCAATGTCGAAGATGAGTCCATCCTCACCAACCTTGGTGTAAAAGACTCTTATATTCATCGGTCTTTACCATCTCGAGATGCAAAGCATGTTTAATAAATTAACCATCGAAATCAACATTAATACTCAAAACGACATGCACATTCTAAAGATCGGCCAATCCTTAGATGCTACTGAATAGGAAGCCTTCACCTCTTTCCTTCGGGACCATAACAACGTATTTTCTTGGTCCTATGTCGATATGCCTGGTATCAATCCAAAAATTGTGGTTCACAATATCGTAACCATTCTTGATGCAAAACCTATCAAACAAAAGCTACAAAAAATGCATTCTCACATTTCTCTTATAGTCAAAGAATATCTTCAATGCCTTCTTTTGGTTTCCTTCATTCTACCCATTGATTATCCCCAATGGATTTCTAACATTGTTCCTATCACGAAAGCGACAGGGGACTCCACATTTGCATGGATTTCCATGACCTCAACCTCACCTATCCCAAAGATGATTTCCCACTACCAAGAATTGACCAACTAGTTGATCTCACTGCTGGCCATGAAATTTTATCACTCATGGATGGTTTCTCAAGATACAATCAAATATTACTAGCTCCCGAGGATCAACACAAGACTTCCTTCATCACCCCTTGGGGGAATTTCTGCTATTGAGTCATGCCCTTTGGTCTCAAAAATGTTGGTGCTACATATTAGTAGGCCATGACTTACATCTTCCATGACATCATGCATCACATATTAGAGGATTATGTAGATGATATTCTTGCCAAATCCAAACATCAAACTAGACATCTACCTCTTTTAAGTCATATTTGACCACCTCATCAAATATTGTGTTCATCTTCAACCGAAAAAGTACATCTTTGCGGTACTTTTGGGAAACTCCTAGGTTTCATCATTTCTTTGCATGGCATAGAAGTCAATCCTACTAAATTCAAGGTTATCCTTGAAATTATGCCACCACCCACTAATCTCCGTTGACTTCGCAGCCTATGAGGAAAATTAATTCGTCATTTTATCTCCCATCTTTCTGACTGTTGTCAACCATTCCATCATCTTCTCAAGAAAGACATTTCATTCAAATGGGATGATGACTACCATAAATCCTTTGAAGCCTTGAAATAATACCTACTTCAACCACCAATGCTCATTCCTCCTAAGGATGACCAGCCCTTCTACCTATATATTTCTGCCACTGACCATTCTCTAGGTGCCATGCTCACTCATCATGATGACCAACACCAAGAGCAAGTGGTTTATTACATAATCCATACCATTCTTGACTACAAAACTAGATATACCCACACCGAAAAACTTTTCCTAGCCTTAGTTTTCGTCACCACCAAACTCCGCCATTACCTACTCAACCACAAAACCTTCGTCATTACTAATACCAACCCATTACACTACATGTATGCCAAACCTTATCAAAATCAACATGCCGCACACTAGCTTATGCTTCTAGCCAACCTCAACCTCAAATTCATCCATCAAAATTCCATCAAAGGCCAAACTATCGCCACCAATTGGTGACGCACCCATTTCCGGGATTAACCTCTCTAACTTTGACTTTCTAGATGAGTCTATTCCTACCCTTTCCCTAGACGAACCCACTTACCAAATGACACTCTTCTTCGATGGCTCAAAGTGTCACCATGGGGGTGGGACTGGTGTTATCCTTATTTTTCTTGATGGTGAACCTATGCCTTTGTCTTTCAAACTGAATTTTGATTGTATAAAAAATATGGTTGAATACGAAACAATCGTATTAGGTCTCCGGCTTCTTATGCCTTAGATGTTAAGTCAATCAACATCTTTGGTGATTCTCGCTTGGTCATAAACCAAGTCAATGGTATATGCCAAAGTGTTATAATGAGATACTTCAAAAGTATAAACATCATGTGGACATACTTTTGACCACCTTCGACTGTTACACACTTCAAACCACCCCATGTTCTACCAATAAATTTGCAAATACTATGGCCTGCTTGAATTCTCAGATACCTGCTTCACCCACTGACTCTAAAATCTTTGTCACCATAAAAAGACTACAATTACCCTCTTATTTTCCTTGTGAAGTCTACTTTATGGGAACCTCTGCTCCTGACCCAAGTGACATTTTGTATAAGCAATATATAGACTATCTTTTCCTTTCCATTTTACTCGCCAATCTCACTCATAATGGACAACATGCTTTTCTTAAAAGTGTCTCACGTTATGTCATCATGGGAAGTCTTCTATACAAATGCGTTTTGTAGCATTCTCTTACGATGCCTTACTAGTTTTGAAATTCCTTACACCATTAAGGAAGTCCAAGATGGAATTTTTGGAGGCCACTTTAGTGGTCTCGCTATCACAAAACACATTCTTTGCCTAGGCTATTGTTAAACAACCCTAAACCGTGACTTTTTTGATTATGTCAAACATCGTATAAAATTCCAAAACATGCTAATCTCCATCACACCCCTATTCATGCCTTACAAGTCACACAAGACCTTTGGCCTTTCTCTCAATGGGGTTTGGATCTTTTCATGAGTTCAACCCCCATTCGTCACAACACCACCAATGGATTGTAATGAATACTAAATATTTTACTAAATGGGTAGAAGTCATTCCCTCATTTCCACCAAAGCTGAGAAAATATGTGAATTAATCAACCATCACATCATTTTCTCTTTGGTGTCCTCATTGTAATATCACGAATAACGGAAAACAATTCAAAAACAAATCCTTTCATAAAATATGTGATGCTTTTGTCATCCAACTTAGTTTCTCATCACCTTATTACCCACAAACCAACAATCAAGCTGAATCAACCAATAAAACCTTGAACAAAATCCTTATGAAGGTGGTCAATGATACTAGGAAGGATTGGCATACACACATTCCTTTCACCTTGTGGGCTTACCACACTAGTATTCACACTTCAACTACTACCACCCCCTTTTCTATGGTCTACGGTACTGAGGTTTTCTTACCTCTCGAAGTCTAGATTCCATCCCTTTACATCTCACTACAAGACATGCTCAACGATGATGAATTTAGTCAGGATCATTTGGCGTAACTTGAATTATTAGATGAACGTCATCTCAATGCTCTTGACCATCTCCAAATCTACTAAAAATGTATCAAACGTGCCCATGAAAAAGTGTTCATGAATGAACCTTTCATGTCGGTGACCTCGTCCTAAAGGAAAATCAACATGTAACCAAAGAGAATAAAAGTAAATGGGGAAAATTTTCTCCTATTTGGCTTGGACGCTATATCATCACTCATGCCTATGGATCAGGTGCTTATCATTTGTCTTCACTCGAAGGTAAACCTGAACTTGACACCCTTAATGCCTTGCATCTTTGATAATTTTATTATTGATATCAAGTCCTATATCACTTTATGTCAATTACTAGCTCATCCCTTGAGCATTTTTCACCTTCCATAATTACCCATTTTGAGGATCCATGACTAAACAAGAATCATGTGATTACCCGTCACCTTTTAGCCTTGTCTTCAATATGAGTACCACAACTCTTCTCATAGCATGATTCTCATGGATACTTTTTATCTTCTTCAAGATGGAATCCCATGGTTGTTCATCACTCGAAACCACCTCTTTCACATTTAACCTTTGTGTACTATGATCTTGTCTTCTAAATCAGGAACCTAATCATCCTCTATAATCTTGTCCATGACTTAAATGTCTAAAAACAAAAAGGGATACAACTCCTTGAGTCAAACTTCTAGAAAAATATGACTCCCTCAAAAGGGACATCTCTTCTTTATATTCTACCACTATCAATAGATTGCTCCCTCGAAGGACAACTATATACAGTCATTATCAAAATATAATAAATATTCAAAAGCTTCCCGCATTGATCAGCTTCACGAAGACCTCAAGGAGATAATATATTCATCCCATATAGACTTCCCGCATTGATCAGTCTATTAAAAACAAACAAATCAAGAAAAAGATGAAATTTTTGTCATGGACTTGCCTATTTTGGATTATGGGTTTCTTGTTCCGAAATACACGTCATCATACACTAAGTTATGTTAAACCTCTCATTCTCACCTCCTTGTCTTTTTCTCCTAAATTCCTCATTACTCAAGGGACTTTCCACAAACGTGACATTTCATGATCATGTGAATTTTCTTCACCCTTAAAACAATCCATTATGTAAGGCCTGTAGGGTCTTACGTTCATAGGCCCATCTAGGGTATGGTAGACTCATTAGGGTTCTTATCAATTAAGCAGCTCTTTTACCACCTCTTACCATTCACCTTCCTCATTACCTATTGATTATCCTATACAAGACCAGATCCTTGACCCATGTATTTAAAAATCAATCAACCATACCTACAACCTAAACTCAATCATGCCTATGACCTACATCACCCATTCCTAACACCTATTAGACCATTCCGCTATTTCACCCTCATCTTCCCTAGCTTATGGGAGAACTACATTGTCCTGAGGTCCCTTTTCACCGGGACTATATAGGCAGCACTCTAAGGGAATGGGGCCCTTAGAGGATAGCTCAAACACTCTCTACCCTAACCAATTCCCTCTTCCCCTTTCCTATTCACATTTTACCCTAGTTAGTTTCCTTTTTATATCAATAATTGGAAATTAAACCAAACAAACAAAAATTGCTTAACATCTTTACCATTCATTTTGTCTACCATTTCTTTACCATTATCATGCATTTTACTACAACACATCTTAACATGATCCAAATCATCATTAATTGCACAAATTAATGAATTAAAAACTCAACCAACCTCAACTCAACCATACCTAAACCAACCTAAACTCAACCATACCTAAGTCAACTTGACTCAATCCATGCCTATGACCTGACTCCATCCATGCCTATGACCTGACTCCATCCATGCCTATGACCTGACTCAATCCATGCCTATGACCTGACTCCATCATGCCTGAACCAACCTGACTCCACCATGCCTACACGACCCTGACTCCATCATACTTAATTCACCTAGTTTCCATCACATACACAAATAATAATGGAAATTAAAACAAGTACACCATCCATAGTATAAATATCATCATCTATAAATCATGACATCTGTGTATACATACATATGTACATAGATACAAATGAATACAAAAATATCAAAACCCTCATGTACTGACCACCATCTTCACCATCTTGACACACAGCAAGATATGATCAAAATCAATCAAATCTCATATACATCCTCACTCTCTTTGGCACATAGGCTGGTGTATATCAAAAATAAAACAACTACATCAAAATGGAGGTCCACATGGCTATCAGGAATCATCCTATCGGATATCCTCCATCTCTATCTCCCCGGTCTCCTCCTCCTCCTCGGCTCCTGTCTGACAATGACCTGTTATCATCTCACCACCAATCATGGATTATGGCTATGTCCCAACTTATACATCACCTAGGACTAGCCTCCATGAACTAGTGGCCTCACCTTGACCCTGTGTTAAGGCTCGCTGGCCCCTTGTGCTCTCCACACTATGGGTACATGACCTGGTCCTCTCACTCAAGGCTTGTATGCCCTATACTCTCCATAGGATAGAAAATCTATCCTTGTAATCATAAAAGTATTCTCGATAATACCGGCCTCACCTATAGAATCCCATAATCTGGCTACGGGTACTATCTGTGGTGGCCCCATTGGCCTTTGACCTTGTCCATGTGCTTGTGCATGTCCTAAGGTATAACATTCCCATTTTAAGACTTTAGAAACAAGGGAAAAAATTTGAACCATAATGTTCTCTATTCTAAATAAAACATCATTTAGAACACACATTATATGCCAATCAATCTCATAACAGATAACCATATGCAACTGTAATGACTCGGTATAATAACGATCTCTCATTCCATGACTCGGTTATCAACCGATCTCTCATGTTAACTTAAAGTATAGAATACTTTATGTATACTACGTATACTTGGTTCTCCTACCCTATTCTAGGTATTGAGTGATCTGTTTAAAGAACCTATCTGAATATTTGTTACCAATATTCATCTGACATCATGTTGCTTTAAACTAGGTGACATAGGACAACGCAACCAACAACTTACAATACTTTGGCCAAAATATTTTCAACATACTGTTTATGTTACTATTCCTAGATGGCATACTCGTCATTCTAGAATACGTCCTTCACCTCACTCCTCTGTTATCTAGAATGGTCTTACTGACTACCATCAGTCCACTTGCCCAAGGTTTAACCCTAGCCCAGGTTAGCAACATAATTTATTATAGGAAGACGCTCACAATGACTTAGGGTATATGGGCATACTCAGTTGACCTAAGTCAACCGGATGTGCCAAGGTACCCTGAGTCATAGAGATCTACTACCTATCCAAAACATGCTACTAACTTGACCTAGAGGGAAACAAAGTTCAAGTCTAGATGTGTGTAGATCTAGATGAACAAATGCATAAGGGTGTTACCACATGTCAACTATAACACTTTGTATCCTTGAGAATTCCAGGGACTTCTTGATGGTACAATCCTGTAGTTGGCATGTGTCAACATGCATTAGAACTAATTCATCAAGATGTACATACCCCCCCAAGTGGTCATTAATTCATAATTAATTGGGTTAAGATTCATATTACAGCAACCATGCCTAACCCTAATTCCAACATTCCTTAAGTTCTTTATCCATAATTATCCTGATTAGATATGGAGAACTTCATTAATTCATGTTTGCATTAATGTTCATTAATGTGGCATAACCAGCAGTTATCCCAAAGTAGGACAACAAACATCAAACATTTAATTCTTAATGCAACCTAGCTATCCAAATCAAGTGTGTCATCCACCTAGATTCAACTAGTGTTTACTTTATAAACTTAGTATAAGATTAAAGATCATAACCACTATTCCTTTTATCTTTCATTCCATGAGAGAGGAAGAGTCTTCCTCTACATGGTTAGATGTTAGGTTTAACATAACCTTTTTATCATTCATTACTTATATAGTTTAATTATATGTCCAAAGCATATTTCATTATTAAACTATAGTTGTGTAGTTAGAGAATGACATCTTTTACAATTTAACAAGTTCATTAATATAAGGGAGATTATACTATCTCCTTAATCCAACTCATTATCTTATAACAACAATAGTATACAATAGATATAAAGAATACCACAAAGATATCACTATTATTTCCATCATACAAGTACAAAATAATTCACATCACAATTTGGAGTCCATCACAAAACCTTTCAATTCATGAAGATAAATATACATTTTCAAGACTATGCATTTCAGACATTTTTCATGTCAATCAGAATTAAGGATCTTAAAAGAACATCACTTTTATTTTCCAATACAACTCAAGAATGAATCAAAACTCTTTACAGAAGATCTAGAATTAAATAAGCCAATGCATCATAAAATTTACTACCTTCTTTTTATCATTTACGATATCCATCTAAAAAATTTGCTAAGAAGGGTCAATTCAATGAACTGAGCATGATAAGCACTAAGCATTAAAGTGAAGTGCATTCCACTAATTGTTCCATTAAAACAACTCTTCTTTAATGAAACAATTAATATATCATACATATAATCATAAGTAATAACATCTAGAAAAGAAGTACATTAAAAGAGTCTAAATTTACTTTTAAGAAAAGAACTTAATATAATCTGCAACACCTGCATTATATCATAAGGTTTAATTGATCCTATCAATTACTTTAAAAACAATCAAAAGTCTTGTCATCCAATTGTTTCATAGTTCTATAAGAATATAAATACACATTTATCTTTACTAAGCAACAAAAGAAGTTAATTACAACATAGCTCATATTAGGATGCTTCATCTTTCCATATAGCAAAAGAAGAAGAATCAATACATACTTATTCCCCATACTCTAATCATCTGAAAGATAGAAACAAGTTTAGAACACACAAACTACCTCAGTCCAAAGATAACTATAAAAGGATTCAACATTAAAGGAAAAACATCTAACAAGAATCCCAAATAAGTCCAAGTAGGGGTAGAGAGTCAAAACAGTCCTCCTGCAAGTCTAAACTAACTTCCACATGTTAGAAGATATAATTCAAGATCTGAAACCAAATATTCCACAACCCAAGCTAGACTCACACAAAGTTAATCTCTTATCCAGTCCATCCAAGAAGGGTTCATAATAAGATAGAGTGCAAAAAGAGACAACCTTCCAATATCAATCCAAATGGAGTATGACTCAATCAAGCAAAACAGTTGGTCTAAGCATGATATTATTTTCTTTCCAACATTCTAACTCAGCTAATCTCTTTACAAAACATTACAACAAATGACTTAAGAAAAGTAGACTAAACATTCCACAAGAAATTTCCATCTCGAAGAGAATCGAATACAGATAATTTCAATCAAATGAACTCATCCAAATAACAGTAAGAAGGGATCTCCATTGGAAAAGGTCCAATCCATAATTCATTTCATTTATACTATGAAATGAATTCCCATTTCTATTTCAAACTTAGAAATTCTTTAACTAGTTCCCAAAAGAGAACACAAAACCAAATGCACAGTTAAAGAAAGCACACTTCTAATTTTCCATTACAAATCTTACAAACTGGTTTACCTATTTCCATTCATCAAGCACAAGTTCAAATTCAATTCTCATAATGAAGTACACAGTACAGTCCCTAAAACTGTAACATCCTCATTTATACAATAGAACAAGTCAATTTTTATTTATTTTTTCATAAATGCTTCCTGGTTCTAAATACATAATTTAGAACTCACAAATCAAATAACCATATGCATATGCAGTAATGACTCGAGTACCTCCGATCTATTCATTCCATGACTCGAAATCTACCGATCTATTCATGAGTAATAAGAGTTAGCGTTTTTATTTAACACATCACTCTTGCGGTTCTCTTCCCTATTCTGGGATTCAGAATGCTCTGTCCAAGGAACCTAACTGAATAATTGTTACCATTATTCATCGGCATCTCATCCCTTAGACCAGGTGACTCAGGACAACGCAATCAGCAACTTGCGATACTTTGGCCAAAGATTTGAAACATACTGCTTATGTCTCGTATTCCTTAACGGCATACTCGTCAATCTGGAATACGTCCTTCACCCCATTCTTATGTTATATAGAATGTCTTATACCGACTTCTGTCAGTCCTTCTTATCCCAAGTTATTCACTCGGAAATGGATTAGTAAGGTGACAACGTTATATGGATGCACTCGAGGACTAGGGATAAGATGACATACTGGGTCAACCCTAGTTGAACCAGTGTGTCAAGATACCCCGAGTCTCCTAGGCAGCCATATAATGTGACCACATTCCTAATCGGTCCCAGAGTAACTTGTTCGAGTTAAAGGTGTAAATCTTAACGATCAATGCAAAGGGTGTCGTCATAAGTCACCTGCATTGTTGTATCTTTGAGAAGATCCTAATCTTCTCGAAGGTACAACCCTACAGTTGACTTGTGCCATCAACCTTTAAATCCACCTCGAAAAGGTCTACTTATTAATAAGCGTTATGCACATTGAGTTTAAATTATATTAACAGACGTTCCCCTAAGGTTAGCCTTTCCCGATCCCTGGGTTCCTCACCTTAGAATGACCTTTCTTAATAAAACCCTTTGCACAGAGATGTCTTTAAGACTAAGGTCCCATCAAGGAGTTCATAGAATTTACTTAATTCTATATCAATGAAATTGGACAATAACCCAAAATCTTCACATGAGATTGCCATCTGAACCCTATTTAGGTTTAATTCAGTTCTCAAATTGAATTTATATCTTACCTATAAGTATCGAGATATAGTGATTAAGATTCCAATTACACGTTGTCCTGGTTTAATCAAGACTAGGAATTAATAATTTAATTCAGCTTGTTTAGCGTTCTGCTTAGGTTTATTTTAACCCTAGTTTCCAGTAAGACAGTGATCCATATTTCAATTTAGCTTTAGATAGAACACACTAGAATTGCTAAACAATCATAAGTAATCAGTCACATATTCTTGCAAGCTTACATTGATAATCACAAAAGTCTCCAATATAAACAATAATAACAATGCTCTTTAGATCATTTGAACCGAAGAAGGTCAAACTATCAAGATACGGATGCAAACATATAAGTATCAATTATCTATTTCATTTCCTTCAGAACTAATCAAATACATTTTATGCATTCAGCATACTTGATACAATGCTCAATGGAAAAAGAACATCTTTCCTCATATAGTACATTTAGAAAATTAAGCTGTAATTCAACATAAAATCAAATTTAAACAATCTGATCATCCTATCAGATTTGCGTGATTTTACCACTTACGGCATCCATCTACAAAAATTGTCAACATGGGTCGGGTTCGATGAACCGAGCATGATAAGCACTAACTCTTAAAACAATTGCAATCCATCAATTGTTTTCATTAAACAACCTGTTTAAATGAGATCAAATCACCAAACAAGTAAACATATTTCAGATTATGCTTTTGTAAAACAACATGACTATAAACGCGTAGCTCATATTATAGTCACTAAATAGTCTCAGATACTTTTCAATTATTTCATCAAAAAGTTAGTGACCAAGAAGACAAGTGCATCTAACCAACTATCCATCTGAATCCCAAGGACAGCAACATCAGACGGATTATATATTCAACATAATAAATAAATAACCTTTCATGATTCCATTAGCATGATAGAACAATTCCAAAAGTTAGATAAACAATTATATCAACCTATACTTTATAACAGAAGAGAAATAAATGAATCATACATATTTCCTTCAGAACTAGCTCATGACTGTACCGTCTTTCCAAGAGTAAGGCATTCACCTTAAATACATGCAAATAAATCAGACGAGACCATCAAAAGCACCATAGATTTGTTAAAGATCAAATATAACAACCTACTGTAGTTATCCAACAGTACAGTAGCTCTCACGCTAAACAATGATGACCCTCTACCAACAGGCTCCACAAGACCTTCCACATGAAGCGGCAAACAAGAAGATATTCACCACATCACCTGTCGAGGTGCAGTCGACGGCTCTAAGTTCAGTCAAGCTCAAGGCAGGATTGTCATGCTACAGAATACATAAACACGACTACAATCCCTCATATCAACCTACAGCCCCCTTCTAGTCCCTAATAAACACTGCAAGGCTTTCGGACCCAAGGTCGAAATCAAAGAGCTTCAATTTAATCGCAGTCAACAATAAACTCCTCGACATTAAGCAATTGATGTTTCCCTAAGACTATGCCGAGATAATCACACAGAATTCCCGCAACATGCACAACCTTATCTAACTGGAATAATCAGAAAGGAAACATGACATATCGTATTCTCATCTGGACGCATTCAGATTTGAAGTGTGGTATTCACAACCCACTTTTACAGAGCCAAGTTACATGATATCTAACTATACTCAAGGAATCCAACAGTGCCAAAAACAACAAGTGTACCAATCAAGTTAAATAGAGGAAGATACTAAGTTACTGTCAAGGATTCAATCAACCCAAGTAATAAAGATACAAGATATATAATAATTAGTGATTCCCAACTGTGCCAATAATGGTAAACATTCAAAATCAGGCTTATACAAAAGCTAATTACTGATTTCGTGACAAAGAATCCAACTGATCCTCTTCAATATTTTAGCACAAGCTTACGCAGAAGGAAACGTAAGTACACTCAAGATTCTGTACCAAAATTCATTATAAAATAACATAGGTCGTATACCATTGTTACTCCTTCAGACTCCAACAAAATCAAATTACCAATACTCAAATATATCTGTATATATAGCTTCAACAGTGGTCCATAATACATGAATCATTCAATGGATTCCACAGAGTCGTTTCGAATACAATAAATATATATATATATTGCATACTATCAATGGGTTGCATCCCATAACCACAATGCAAGGGAAAAACAACTTCAACAAGGTCGCAATGAAACATCAGAACAACAAGTTATCCATTCACAAATAACTTTAAAAATCAAGCGAAACCCAACAAGATTCAGTAACCACTACCTTAATAACCTCGACAGAAGTTACAAAGAAGTCCAATTAAACTGAACAAAATGTCCATCAGTATTCTTTCCAACGAGTAACAACAACAAGCATCAACAGTAAGCGTTAACAACAAGTTTCGACAGTAAACATTGACAACAAGAATCAACAGTAGCCTGTTCCCATCAAGAGAACAATTCATGGGCTCTCACAGAGCAAGCCCAGTACACATTCTTGCATATATATTCACAAATTATAGCCGGAATGCAAAACACCAAGAAATATTGCAACAGTTCGAAAAATAAAATACACCCATCAAGGTTTAAATTGAAAAATCGAACCAGCAAGAAGATATAGTGACAAAATCACACAAGGCTACCATATAAATCATCTAATTCCAAAAATCATCTGAACAGAGTTGTTCTAATGAAATCATTTGAAAGAGAGCAAGATTTTTAAAGGTTAGGGCCTAACATGCCTGGTTATTTGCTTAAAATTTCGAAGCAGACCAATGAAAGAGCTCAAACCTTCTCCTCCTTTTCCAAGTTAGAGCCACCAACAAAAATTTGCTATTTCCATGACTTATATATTTTCCTTGCCAGAGGAAAGAGCTAGTTACGCTCATACTTGCCATGCAACTCCAAGAAGACTGGTGCGAAGAACCAGTGAACAGACAGAAGGAAAACCGAGTGCATGCAAAACCCAATAAACTACTAACTTTCCATTTTGCCTGTCTTCCCGTGAAACTCGAGCTCGACTACCGAGTTCCTTAATTGCATTTACTCCCAATTTCCCGCTCAATCTCCACTGCCACCGACCGCCATAGGTTGCGATGGACAATTACACATCAAAGACCATTTCCAATTTTGGTGACCTACCACGTCGGCTCTAGTTAGCCGTTTTAAAACCTCCACCAAATTACCTGTCCCTCATGCTTATCCACGCATTTAATAACATAGAAACTTCCGCCCATGGTTCGCACCCTTCCAAAGGTCCCCTTCCTCCTTGTTCAATAGTTAGGTTAGTAACTTAGGTTAGGATTTAGGATAACACCTAGTCTAACCACTTTGCACATAGATACTAACTTAGAACATTAGCTCTTAGCCTAGGTCTAGGTTAGATTAATACTAATCTAACCCCTAGGTTAGGTTTAGTTTTAGGTTACTAACCTTAACAAATCCAGTTGGGTCTAATATTTCAAATGCTCAGAAAAAGAACCTTCAACATACATTCACGAACAGGGTTCACTCCTGTACTGCCAATAGGCTAGTGAATTAAATGTAACTGAATTATTACCTGGTCCACGATCAAGACCTTCCAGATATATTACGATATCTGGCACCAGTTCATTTAACATGATCAGCCTGAGTTATACTCCAAACTAGCTTATTCAATGCATCCAGACCTTGCAACTTGCTTAAGGTCTATAATTTTAATTCATCACGAATAAACTTAAAGCACCACTTGGATCAATACCACTGATCCAAGGCTAGGTCTTATAGATGGATAACTCCATAATTCATTCCAAAATCAGATTAAACTCAGGTGTAAAATGAAAGAAATAAAAGAGTCCAATCACATTCCGACTCAGTCAAAGATCTACAATCTGCAAAGAAGATACAATACATATCAAGCATGACTTCTCAATCAAAGGAACACATCCTTTTTACAAAAGAAATCACATATCAACACTTGTATGCTCAGGAGGAAGTAACAACAGTTCAGGGTGTTACATGCTTCCCTCCTAAAAAGATTCATCATCCCGATGATTACATATTCAATTAACCTTCAGGTCAACCAATTTATTAGTTCACAAAACAATGTGACTATTTTCCAACTTGCATAGTTCCAGAAATCAATGTCACAACACATTTTATTCAGCCTGAATAATGTTTGCCTTCATCTGGCTTTCATAATTACTTAAAAAAATAAGTCCATAAAAGAAATGTTTTGTCAACAGATTTCATTCTGTTGAAAAAGAGAAGGAAAAGCAATCTTCATCTCTTCAAGATTTTCCCAAGTTGCACTTTCTTCGTTAAACTGGTCCCATTGGACCTTACATTGTCGTATTTCACGATTTCTCAAATGTAATCGATTGAGTTTCCGAACTCGTGTGGGTTTAACCACGATTATTCCTGGGTCTTGGACCTGCAAGGAATTCCAATTTAAAACATGTGACAGATCTGAAACGTATTTCTTAAGCAAAGAAATATGGAAAACATCATGCATGCGAGATAAAGTAGGTGGTAATGCTAATCGATAAGCTACAGGATTGATTATTTCGACAATTTCGAAAGGTCCCACGAATCGAGGTGACAACTTGGCAGCCTTGCCAAAAGTTATAGAACTCTTTCTAGGTTTAACACGAAGAAAAACCTTCTCACCAAGCTCAAACCTGCGATCAATCCGCTTAAGGTCAGCATAGCTCTTCTGTCTATCCGCTTCCTTTAATCGTTCTCGAATCAGCTTAACTTGCTATTCCATTTCTGTGAGAATCTCTGGTCCAATTACCACTCTATCCTCAACACTATCCCAGCTAACAGAGTTATGCACTTTCTTCCATAAAGTGCTTCAAATGGTGCCATTTTAAGAGATGAGTGATAAGTGTTGTTGTATGCGAATTCAACTAATGGAAGATACTCTTCCCATTTATACTGTTGATCCATGCAATACATTCGCAACATGTCCTCCAACACTTGATTTACCCTCTCAGTTTGTCCATCCGTTTCCGGATGATATGCAGAACTGAAGTTTAGTTTCGTTCCAAGAGCTGCATTAAGCGTTTGCCAAAATCTTGACGTCATTCTTGGATCCTTGTCAGATATAATCAATTCTGGTACACCATGTAATCTGAAAATTTCATGTACGAATCTTTTTGCCAGCACTGGTGAATCATCCTTTAGATTTCCAGTGATGAAATGAGCTACCTTAGTCAGTTTATCTACAACTACTAGGATAACATCATGTTTATTCCTGGACATGGGTAATCCTTGTACAAAATCCATGGTTATTACTTGCCATTTGTACTGCGGTATGTTATGAGGATATAACACCCAAAGCCAGGGTGCATATGTTCTACCTTAACCCGCCGACACTCTAAACAATGGGTCACAAAATTTATGACATCCTTTTTCATACCTTTCCAAAAGTATTGTTGTTTCAAGATCAGCAAGCATCTTTGTGATACCCGGTGTCCAGAGAAAGGTGAATTATGAAATTCAACTAACAACTTCTTCCTCAAGTCGTTCAACATAGGTACATATACCCTATTTTCATAACGCAAGATTCCTTCATTATCAAAATGAAAACCTTTATACCTTTCATCATTAGGTTCTGCAGCAAGCGCTGCTTTTACTTGCTGAAAGTATTCATCTGATTCCGAGGCACTTTTTACCTCATCTTTAAACTGAGTTCTTAATGTTATAAGAGCAGAAATGTGCCTCCTATGACTTAGAGCATCAACTACTCTATTCTCCTTCCCTTTGATATAGCTAATATCAAAGTCATATTGTGATAAAAATTCTAACCATCTTCTCTGTCTGGCATTAAGATTAGGCTGAGTAAAAATATATTTCAGTCCTAAGTGATCAGTTTTCAACTCAAAAGGTTTCCCAAGTAAGTCGTGTCTCCAGACTTGAAGTGCATGAACAATGGCAGCAAACTCCAAATCATGAGGGGCATAATTCAGCTCATGTAATTTAAGTTTTCTACTTTCATATGCTATGACTTGATCATTTTGAAGCAAAACACCTCTAAGGCCTTCCCCGAAGCATCCGTTCCAACAAAAACTCCCATTAGGTCCAAGCAGTACAGCTAATATAGGTGTAGAAGTCAACTGGTCTTTCAGACTTTTGAAAGCCGCTTCGCACTTATCATTCCATATGAATTTCTTATCCTTCTTTTGCAATGAAGTTATTGGTGCAGCTACTTTAGAAAAATCCTTTACAAATTTTCTATAGTAACCAAAGAAGACCCATGAAGCTTCTTACTTCTGCGCACATTCTTTGGTGCAGGCCACTCGATTATTGCCACTATTTTTGAAGGATCTACAAAGAATTCCTTCTTTACTTATGACATGACCCAAATAGTGAACTTTTGAATCAAAGAAAGAACATTTGGATAACTTACCATATAACTTTCTTTTTCTCAGAATTCCCAAAACTATCTTCAAATGCTCATTGTGCTCCTCAACGCTTTTAGAATAAATGAGAATATCGTCCAAGAATACAAGTACAAACTTGTCCAGATATTCTTGAAAAATATTGTTCATTAAGTTCATAAAGGCTGCGGGTGCATTAGTTAATCCAAAGGGTAGAACCGTGAATTCATAATGTCCGTACCTTGTTCGGAAAGCTATTTTATGAATATCTTCTTCTCTAATCCTTAACTGATGATAACCAGATCGAAGGTCTATCTTAGAATAAACCGCTGCTCCACGCATCTGATCAAATAGATCGTCGATCCTAGGAAGTGGATATCTGTTCTTGATTGTTGCCTTGTTCAACATTCGATAATCGATACACAGCCTAAGCGTTCCATCCTTCTTTTTCACAAATATCACGGGCGCTCCCCAAGGTGAAACACTTGGTCTGATCAAACCTTTAGACAAAAGTTCCTGTAACTGTGCCTTAAGCTCGACCAACTCTATAGTAGTCATCCGATAAGGTGCTTTGGAAATAGGTTCTTGTTCTGGTTTGATTTTGATGGTGAAGTCAAATTCTCTCTTGGGTGGTAACCCTGGTAATTCCTCAGGAAAAACATCCCTAAAACTTTGTAGCAGAGGAAATCGTTTCATGGAATCATCATCTTCTTCTGAAGATTCAGATATCTTTACTGCATAAAGGGTACATCCTTTGTTTTTAGCCTTTTTAAGCTGCATAGCTGACAGTTTTCTAACTGAAATTTCCCGTTTCACCCCTTGAATCTCTGCTGATTCCAGCTGATCATCTAGACATTTTATGTTCTTTTCATAGCAGTCTACTTTTGCTTTATGGTCAGCTAACCAATTGACACCAATGACAATGTCATACGATCCCAAGGGTGTAACATAGAGGTCAACTTCCGTGGAAAAGTTAGGTAAGTCAAGGACTGCCCCAAAAAGACACATACTCACTGTATGAACAGAGTTATTACCATACTATACAGTCCAAGATTTATCCATTTTTCTAGCTTTTCTCTTAAGTTTAGAAGCAAGTTTATTAGAAATAAAACATTCAGTAGCTCTTGTATCAAAAATAATAGTGACAGGTATGCCAAATAACTTACCCGAAACTTCTATAGGTGTCACTTGCTTTTCAGCTTGCTTGTCTGCTACTGCAGCATGTATCTTATGCTACTGATTACGATCATCCTTCTTCAAAGGGCATTGATTTGCATAGTGGTCTTTGCCACAATTGTAGCAGCCTCCTACAGGTCCCTTTTTAGGCTCAAAATTGCCTCCAGCCTTGTAATTGTCACGTTGTCCTCCATAGGGCTTCTGCCCATTGTTATAATTTTTGGCAAAATTATCTCTTATATTTCCAGCAGGCTTATTTACTACTGCTTTCTTCTTCATTATCACCTGGAAACTTACTCTTGTTTCCAAAAATTTTCCATGGTCCTTTTCTGGGTGTAAGAGAGGTTGAAGAAGGGTTTGCGCCTTCTTCCACACTTCCTCTTTATGAGCGAAATAGCCTTTAATTTCTGTTCTACCTTATGGCCTTTTCAACAACTCCTTCCATAGTGGTTGGACCGTGAACATCTACCTCTCCCCTATCACGGATTCAATCCCATGATGAATTTCCGTATTCGAACTTCTCGTCGGTTTGATATCAAGGTACATACTTGAGGAGTTTTGTAAACCGCTCCCAGATTCGGTTATCGTTAGCTTCCTTGAGCTAAGTTCTAAAATTCTGTCATTTTCTGATCATAGAAAAGTTGTGGCAGCCAACGTTGCCTAAAATAGCCTTTAAATTGATCCCAAGTAATATTAGTCTCATCAATGTTTAGTTCAGCTTGTCGGCTATCCCACCACGAAGATGCTTCGTGGGAAAGCTGATAGGCTCCCCAAATAGCTTTGGTTTCCTCCGAGAAGTTCCTTATTGCAAAGTACTTCTCCATTTCACTGAGCCAGTTCTCAGCTCCATCTCCTAATGTGGTGCCATCATACTTAGGTGGACTTATCCTTTTTATATCATTAGTGAGTTCTGCTACCAACCTGGCCTTTTTGTTTTCTGGTTGGACAGGTGCATTTCCAGCATTAACATCAACTCCCATGTCAGGGTTGTCCTCAGGAGGTTGCTGATTGTTATTATCAGCTTCTTCATCCTCCTCATTTCCCATCACCTGCTGTTCAAGTACAGCTAAGCGATCTCTTGTGTCCAACAGGGCAGCAAGGATCTCATCAAGTTTCTGGGTTGTTGCCGCTCCTCCTTCAGGTGGAGCATTATTCGCAACATTCCCCCTTGTTCTAACCATTTTCTGTTACAAGAAAATTCAGGTTTTATCAGATTATGGACACAATAGGCCCAAGAGCTGCAACCTTCAGCTCTGATACCAAGATGTAACATCCTCATTTTATACATTAGAACAAGTCAATTTTTTTTTTTTTTTGATAAATGCTTCCTGGTTCTAAATACATAATTTAGAACTCACAAATCAAATAACCATTCTTATACAGATAACCATATGCAGCTGTAATGACTCGGAGTACCTCCGATCTATTCATTCCATGACTCGGCAATCTACCGATCTATTCATGAGTAATAAGAGTTAGCGTTTTTATTTAACACATCACTCTTGCGGTTCTCTTCCCTATTCTGGGATTCAGAATGCTCTGTCCAAGGAACCTAACTGAATAATTGTTACCATTATTCATCGGCATCTCATCCCTTAGACTAGGTGACTCAGACAACGCAATCAACAAACTTTTGCGATACTTTGGCCAAATATTTGAAACATATCGCTTATGTCTCGTATTCCTTAATGGCATACTCGTCAATCTGGAATATGTCCTTCACCCCATTCTTATGTTATATAGAATGTCTTATACCAAATTCTGTCAGTCCTTCTTATCCCAAGTTATTCACTCGAAATGGATTAGTAAGGTGACAACGTTATATGGATGCACTCGAGGACTAGGGATAAGATGACATACTGGGTCAACCCTAGTTGAACCAGTGTGTCAAGATACCCCGAGTCTCCTAGGTAGCCATATAATGTGACCACATTCCTAATCGGTCCCAAAGTAACTTGTTCGAGTTAAAGGTGTAAATCTTAACGATCAATGCAAAGGGTGTCGTCATAAGTCACCTGCATTGTTGTATCTTTGAGAAGATCCTAATCTTCTCGAAGGTACAACCCTGCAGTTGACTTGTGCCATCAACCTTTAAATCCACCTCGAAAAGGTCTACTTATTAATAAGCGTTATGCACATTGAGTTTAAATTATATTAACAGACGTTCCCCTAAGGTTAGCCTTTCCCGATCCCTGGGTTCCTCACCTTAGAATGACCTTTCTTAATAAAACCCTTTGCACAGAGATGTCTTTAAGACTAAGGTCCCATCAAGGAGTTCATAGAATTTACTTAATTCTATATCAATGAAATTGGACAATAACCCAAAATCTTCACATGAGATTGCCATCTGAACCCTATTTAGGTTTAATTCAGTTCTCAAATTGAATTTATATCTTACCTATAAGTATCGAGATATAGTGATTAAGATTCCAATTACACGTTGTCCTGGTTTAATCAAGACTAGGAATTAATAATTTAATTCAGCTTGTTTAGCATTCTGCTTAGGTTTATTTTAACCCTAGTTTCCAGTAAGACAGTGATCCATATTTCAATTTAGCTTTAGATAGAACACACTAGAATTGCTAAACAATCATAAGTAATCAGTCACATATTCTTGCAAGCTTACATTGATAATCACAAAAGTCTCCAATATAAACAATAATAACAATGCTCTTTAGATCATTTGAACCGAAGAAGGTCAAACTATCAAGATACGGATGCAAACATATAAGTATCAATTATCTATTTCATTTCCTTCGAACTAATCAAATACATTTTATGCATTCAAAGATACTTGATACAATGCTCAATGGAAAAGAAAATCTTTCCTCATATAGTACATTTAGAAAATTAAGTCAGTAATTCAACATAAAATCAAATTTAAACAATCTGATCATCCTATCAGATTTGCGTGCTTTTACCACTTACGGTATCCATGTGCAAAAATTGTCAACATGGGTCAGTTCGATGAACTGAGCATGATAAGCACTAACTCTTAAAACAATTGCAATCCATCAATTGTTTTCATTAAACAACCTGTTTAAATGAGATCAAATCACCAAACAAGTAAACATATTTCAGATTATGCTTTTGTAAAACAACATGACTATAAACGCGTAGCTCATATTATAGTCACTAAATAGTCTCAGATACTTTTCAATTATTTCATCAAAACGTTAGTGACCAAGAAGACAAGTGCATCTAACCAACTATCCATCCGAATCCCAAGGACAACAAACATCGCATGCATTATATATTCAACATAATAAATAAATAACCTTTCATGATTCCATCAGCATGATAGAACAATTCCAAAAGTTAGATAAACAATTATATCAACCTATACTTTATAACAAGAGAAATAAACGAATCATACATATTTCCTTCGAACTAGCTCATGACTGTACCGTCTTTCCAAGAGTAAGGCATTTACCTTAAATACATGCAAATAATCGACGAGACCATCAAAAGCACCACAGATTTGTTAAAGATCAAATATAACAACCTACTGTAGTTATCCAGTAGTACAGTAGCTCTCACGCTAAACAATGATGACCCTCTACCAACAGGCTCCACAAGACCTTCCACATGAAGCGGCAAACAAGAAGATATTCACCACATCGCCTGTCGACGTGCAGTCGACGAATCTAAGTTTAGTCAAGCTCAAGGCAGGATTGTCATGCTACAGAATACATAAACATGACTACAATCCCTCATATCAACCTACAGCCCCCTTCTAGTCCCTAATAAACACTGCAAGGCTTTCGGACCCAAGGTCAACATCAAAGAGCTTCAATTTAATCGCAGTCAACAATAAACTCCTCGACATTAAGCAATTGATGTTTCCCTAAGACTATGACGAGATAATCACACAGAATTCCCGTAACATGCACAACCTTATCTAACTGGAATAATCAGAAAGGAAACATGACATCTCGTATTCTCATCTGGACGCATTCAGGATTTGAAGTGTGGTATTCACAACCCACTTTTACAGAGTCAAGTTACATGATATCTAACTATACTCAAGGAATCCAACCGTGCCAAAAACAACAAGTGTACCAATCAGGTTAAATAGAGGAAGATACTAAGTTACCTGTCAAGGATTCAACTGAACCCGAGTAACAATATACAAGATATATAATAATTAGTGATTCCCAACTGTGCCAACAATGGTAAACATTCAAAATCAGGCTTATACAAAAGCTAATTACTGATTTCGTGACAAAGAATCCAACTGAGCCTCTTCAATATTTTCGCACAAGCTTACGCAGAAGGAAACGTAAGTACACTCAAGAGTCTGTACCAAAAATTCATTACAAAATAACATAGGTCGTATACCTGTTACTCCTTCAGGACTCCAACAAAATCAAATTACCAATACTCAAATATATATGTATATATAGCTTCAACAGTGGTCCATAATACACGAATCATTCAATGGATTCCACAGAGTCGTTTCGAATACAATAAATATATATATTGCATACTATCAACGGGTTGCATCCCATAACCACAATGCAAGGGAAAAACAACTTCAACAAGGTCGCAATGAAACACTGTAACACAACAAGTTATCCATTCACAAATAACTTTAAAAATCAAGCGAAACCCAACAAGATTCAATAACCACTACCTTAATAACCTCAATGAAGTTACAAAGAAGTCCAATTAAACTGAACAAAATGTCCATTAGTATTCTTTCCAACGAGTAACAACAACAAGCATCAACAAAGAAGCGTTAACAACAAGTTTTCGATAAGAAACATTGACAACAAAAGAATCAACAAAGAGCTTTGCTCCCATCAAGAGAACAATTCATGGGCTCTCACAGAGCAAGCCCAATACACATTCTTGCATATATATTCACAAATTAAAGCCGGAATGCAAAACACCAAGAAATATTGCAACAGTTCGAAAAATAAAATACACCCATCAAGGTTTAAATTGAAAAATCGAACCAGCAAGAAGATACAGTGACAAAATCACACAAGGCTACCATATAATTCATCTAATTCCAAAAATCATCTGAACAGAGTTGTTCTAATGAAATCATTTGAAAGAGAGCAAGATTTTTAAAGGTTAGGGCCTAACATGCCTGGTTATTTGCTTAAAATTTCGAAGCAGACCAATGAAAGAGCTCGAACCTTCTCCTCCTTTTCCAAGTTAGAGCCACCAACAAAAATTTGCTATTTCCATGACTTATATATTTTCCTTGCCAGAGGAAAGAGCTAGTTACGCTCATACTTGCCATGCAACTCTCAAGAAGATCAAAAGAAGAACCAAAGAATGCAGAAGGAAAACCGGAGTGCATGCAAAACCCAATAAACTACTAACTTTCCATTTTACATGTCTTCCCATGAAACTCAAGCTCAACTACCGAGTTCCTTAATTGCATTTACTCCCAATTTCCCGCTCAATCTCCACTGCCACCGACCGCCATAGTTGGCGATGGACAATTGCACATCAAAGACCATTTCCAACTTTGGCGACCTGCCACGTCGGCTCTAGTTAGCTGTTTTAAAACCTCCACCAAATTACCTGTCCCTCATGCTTATCCACGCATTTAATAACATAGAAACTACCGCCCATGGTTCGCACCCTTCCAAAGGTCCCCTTCCTCCTTGTTCAATAGTTAGGTTAGTAACTTAGGTTAGGATTTAGGATAACACCTAGTCTAACCACTTTGCACATAGATACTAACTTAGAACATTAGCTCTTAGCCTAGGTCTAGGTTAGATTAATACTAATCTAACCCCTAGGTTAGGTTTATTTTTAGGTTACTAACCTTAACAAATCCAGTTGGGTCTAATATTTCAAATGCTCAGAAAAAGAACCTTCAACATACATTCACGAATGCAGGTTCACTCTGTCTTCGCCAATAGGCTAGTGAATTAAATGTAACTGAATTATTACCTGGTCCATGATCAAGACCTTCCAGATATATTACGATATCTGGCACCAGTTCATTTAACATGATCAGCCTGAGTTATACTCCGGACTAGCTTATTCAATGCATCCAGACCTTGCAACCTGCTTAAGGTCTATAATTTTAATTCATCACGAATAAACTTAAAGCACCACTTGGATCAATACCACTGATCCAAGGCTAGGTCTTATAGATGGATAACTCCATAATTCATTCCAAAATCAGATTAAACTCAGGTGTAAAATGAAAGAAATAAAAGAGTCCAATCACATTCCGACTCAGTCAAAGATCTGCAATCTACAAAGAAGATACAGTACATATCAAGCATGACTTCTCAATCAAAGGAACACATCCTTTTTACAAAAGAAATCACATATCAACACTTGTATGCTCAGGAGGAAGTAACAACAGTTCAGGGTGTTACAAAAACAAGATATCTTTTGTCCCCAAGAGAACATGTTCCTTTCTCTATAAAACTTGGAGATTCGTTCAATGAATCCATCAAGGAGTAGAAATCCACAAACAAGAAAAAGATATACAAGTTTAGAAGTAATCACGAACTCAAGAACTGAAATCCCATTACAAGGCTTCAACAACTCAATACAAAGAAGTAAGTAGTTCATGATCCAAATAAGAACAATAATACAAAACTATCTGAATAGAGATAAAATATATCCTTTCATACAAAATTCAGTACACTAAGGTACTCAATCCATCTTTTTAATAAAACCCAGAAATCAATTAAAAAGAACTGAAGAGAGTAAGAAAACTCAATATATGTTTAAGACAAGTATTGTCCCAAACTTACCTCCAACATGATTGAAACGAATCACAACAAGGACTCTCAAGTTCCATTTAAAAATATTACGACAAGGAAGGCATTTTTTTCAGACATCTATTACAAGAAGGAGAGTAAATACTACATTTCTAGAAGCCTCTAAAATTGTTAACGACTGTTCCAAATGAACTATAAATCATCAAATACCCATAACAAGATATAATTCCAGTCCTTTAATCCTTCTAATATAATAGTCAAGCCTTCAACAAGACACAGGTTCACTCAGGGTAGAGAAGAATAGGATATACTTTGTATTCACATGCCCTGTCAAGTTCAAAGAAGGTGGTACAGTCTAAAAGACAAAAGTACTAAAACCATTCACACTCAAGAAGCTACATGAAGAAGATCTCAAAAGATATTACTAGGTCTACTTCAAAACAAAAAAATCTCTCAAGACCCTTTCAAGTAGACAGTCCATAATGAGTTCAATCATTCTCAAATCCCTGAATACAAATAAAAATTTCAGCTCAGAGTACATGTACAGAACAAAACTCATCAACTCGACTACAAGTTCAGAATACACAAGTACTAAATACGAGTATAGTGTCAAATATGAAGATTTGAGAAAAGTTCAGAACTACACAAAGCTCCAACTCAGCTCAAAATAACACGAAGTTTAAATACAAGCTCCTAGCAAAACTTGAATGCTCCAATACAAGTAAAAACGAAACACAGTTCCAAATAATAGTTTAGAATGAAACATAAGACTCCCATAAAGGTTCAGAACCACACAAAGCAACTAATGCCAGTTCAAAACAACACCAGTCTTGCATACAAGTTTCAGATTGAATTACAAAGCTTCAAATACAATTTTCGCAAGCATGTCACCATCAAACTAGCACAGAGAAAGTTTCCCAAAAACCATCATTACTAAGAAATGGATTTACATTCCAAAAACCACAGAGATTCATAAAAACATGCAAGTAGATAACCAGACAAATCATGCAAATATTTATCTCATGAGAGCAGAGTTGTTCTAATGAATCACTTAGAAGAAAGCAAGAAATCTTAATGGGTAGGGCCTATCATGCCTGATAGTGCTTCGAAAATTTGAAGGAGACTTCTAGCCAAGCTTCCCACTCTTTTTCTTCTCCACAAAAGATCAAAAACCAAACAAATTTCCTTCCAATGCCTCATATACATTCCCTTGATCAAAAATAGACCAGAGAAACCAAAAATAGCCAAGAAGAAGAAGAAGTTGAATTGCTGGTTCAAAGAACCAGATAGCTCCATGCAGAGAAAAATTTGCAAGGCATGCAAAACCAAACAACCTCCCACAAATCTACCTCCCTTGTTTCCAAGACAGTTTACACACAAAAACTGAGATCCATTAATGTCATAACTCCCAATTCTCCTACTTATCTCTCCTTGCCACCGCCTCCCAAAATTGGTGAATACCATTTCCAAATCAACATGCAATTCCATACTTAGTGAAGCCTCCACGTAAGCCCCACTAAAGTTAACTAGCCCTTGCCAAAACTGGCAGTACCTCCTTGCATTAATACCCAATCAAATCAATTAAAATCCATTGGAACCATCACCTTAGTGCCATGCAACCCTTAGGTTCCTTTTTAAATAGTTTAGGCTAGATTTCCCAAAACTTAGGTTAGTCTAACAATTAATCACCTTAGGTCTTAAAACATTTCCATAGGTAATACCCACTTTAGGTTAGATTAAATTTACTTCCATATAGTATTAGGCATTAGGTTAATATAGCCTAATATCACCTTAGAAAACTTTCTCCCTTATTCCTTTAGCACTAGAGCTTAGGTTAGATTATAACCCTAATTAAGTAGATGTAGCTAGGAAGTAGATGCTCTTACCTAGTTTAGGATACCATTAGGTTAATCCTTTAGTTTTAGGGTTCTGATCCCCTTCATAGTCATAAGTAAACTATATTTTTTTTACGCCAATAATGTCCTACAGAGATCAATCCCAAAGACCCAAGCACAACATACAATCAAATGAAGACATGTTCACTCAAGCCCAAAGAATTTGTAACATACAAAGTTTAGTTCTCTATGTCTCTCAACTAATGAATGTCAATTTACCATTCAGTCTATTAAGAAGATTTAAAACATTCCTTGGATCACTGAAATTGATCCAAGGATGAGTTAGTAAAGAGATATGGTTGTGACTCTAAAAATCAAATTACAGCTTATCAATAAGAAGTGAAAGTGGATTCTTGCAAGCCATATCATTACATTCTAAAGAATCCTAGAGCAGAAATAATTTATCCCTAACAAACATGATTTTCAACAATCAAGGGAACACACCTCATTCAAGAAAATCACATGCCCATGCTTGTAATGCAAAGAGAAATATAACAGCTTGTCCAGGTGTTACATGAGGGATCCTATCCCGCTCCTACCTATATTTGGGTGTGAAGAGTTGCAACCTATGCCTGTATTGGTCAAATAGCCTTGCAAACTTGTAACATATGCCTATAGGGTGGCCACATGTATCCCATCACCATCACCACCCTATGCGAGTGCCTTTCCCTATGCTATCCGGGCACGTAAATGACCACTGTGCTGTAAAGTGGCCACCTATGCCTCTAAACCTATCAAAATCCCTTACACCATACCCAGCTATGTAATCAAGGTATCCACCCACCCCTATAGGGATTCCCTCTAAAAAGTGATGGTGGCTAAATCCAGCTGCCTCAACCTTGACAAGACTACTCATAGGTGTGCAGCCCACCACTGCCTATATCTGTCATCGTACCACCTCGATCATCGATGCGCCGGTCTCTCACCTACTCCTCCTACCCTGTAGGCACTATCGGTTGGGGTAGAGGCAACGGCCTCTCCACATCATCCCTCCTATATTGTGGGAAGGGTGGAGGTATATCTTGTGGCAACCCAAACTGCCATTTAAACATGTCTACAGGTATCATCTCGTGCTCTCTAACACATCACCCCTCTATCCATATGAGTAGCTATAATCCATCTATCTCCTTGGCCATCTTCTTGTATGATGGAAAACCAACATATGGTCTCCAAATGATGTCTACACCAAACAACCCCTCCAAGAACACACTGTAGTAGGTTACATCATCTATCACCTTGCCCACTCGACACTCTCCCATAATAGAACTCATCACCTGTAACCCACCCAAACCAAACCTGAGCTCGAATGCATCCACCTGGGCATACCAACTGGATGCACACACATAATGTGCTCGTATGCCCAATAATGAAGTAGAAAGGTGCAGCACAAGATGAACCTCTGAAGCTTCCCATACGCCCATAACTCCCTATATAGCTACACCAGGAATGTTGGTGCCCATGCAAAATGGGTCTAGTCTATCACCATATCATGTAGGACCCCCATCAATGATCACAAGAATCTCCCACCCTTTACATCTGGTATTACAAAGCAACAGATTGCCTCCATCAACAACATAACTAGCCTAGTCTCCTCTAGATGAGCCAAGTACATCTCCCCATAGCTCATGTTGGCACTTTGTGAAACCTCATCTCCACCAACCCCTCACCAAAGACTATCAACATCAACTCCTCAGACACCTCTAAGGAGATTGAATATACCTACACCCCCACTATTAGCAACTGCAGGATCCTGTACACATCCTCCAGGGTGACCGTGATCTCACCCATCGATAGATGGAATGTGTTGGTCATCGAATCCCATCTATCGATGAGGGAAACCATCAAGCTCAGCTGCCGGACTACATATCGGTGGCGCTGAACCCAATCATTCCAACCTCTACAATATGCTTCCAATCCTTGGCTATCACACCTCCACGAAACATCACGAGTAGGGGAAGCACCTATCTTATATCCACAAACTGATCTCTCGCCTGCATCCAACAAAACATCACATTAATACACCTTGATCATACCCACAATCACTCTTGACACTTCACCTACACCTATTACCCTCCCTCTTTTTCCCCTCACAACTTACCTTCTTATCACATATTCTATCTACCCACCCCAACCCTCACCCACTATCGATCATACCATACCTCTTTCAACCTCTTACCCATGCTTTGTTTTTCATCACCACAATCTTTTTTTTCCCACTATCTATCTCACCCAACCACCCTAGGGCTCTTTTGGCCCCTTTTTCTCCACATGATGACCGGTACTAGTTACTCCTAACCAACCATAGTCTCTCCCAAACCGCATCAGTCCACCTTATCTCGTGACCGGTATTGGCTCGAAACCATCAACGTCGACCACCCCTTGACTGATGCTAGTCAACACATCACATAGAAATCTGTGACACCCAAAACCCCTTTTTCCTAAAACACTCCCTTCTTCTCACCCATTCCTACCTAACTCTACCCTCAACTCCTCCCCACCCCTCGTACACCTAACCACACCTCTCCCCATTCCTATTTTACCCAATTTTCCTTCCCAAATTCAAATCCCCTTTTCCCCCCAAAATCTTGTATTCCTTCCCTAACCTATATACCCAATCTACCTCCCAAACCAATGCAAGATATTAAATCTTACCTCATCATGTTGTCATCTCCATGGTGGCACATTGGGCTACTACACCGGTGGTCCACCCAATCCCTCTCCCACCTCTACCATGTCCAATCACCAAATCCAATCCTCCTGACCTCCACCCAATCAAAATCGATCCCACTTTGTGCTCGTGAACCCATCTACCTAGCTCCTCTAACCAACCGGATCCCTCCACCTCAATAGGATATTGTCCCTTGTCTTTTCCTCCCAAAAATCACAACTCATTCAGTGCTCTGTCATTTTCACAAAAGCCAAACCATACAAATGAATCCATCTTATACGAATTTTTATTTTTATATACCCACATTAACCTAATCGATGTCTCATATACCTAAACCGACATCGGTCTTATGCCCTAACTTTGCACACCGTGGTCGGTTATACCAAGACCAACATTAGTCATCTATCCCCAATAAACCGTGATCAACTTACCTTGATTGTCATTGGTTATGTATGATGACATCGATTACGATCATACTCTTGCCCCTACCCTTTCCCCATTTTTGACCCAACTTAACCAACCTAGCTGCCATTTGACCTTACCCACCCTTATTGCAACTAACCTCCATGCCTACCTTACCTCTACTTGTCCTTAATTTCATTTTGGGACTTTTTATTATACCCATACCTCGGCCCTACCCATGCTATGACCTAGCTACTTATACCCAGAACATTTTTAGTAACTTGTGAACTCATGTGCTCGCTATACCTTATGTCATTGTTACCCTTGTTGTTTTACCTAATGACCTTACTTTTCCTATTTTTGTGAGCGTTTATCCTGACCCGACCTTTGGTGTATCGGAACATACCTAAATGTTCCCGCACTGACCAAGTGCTTCGCACCATATCATATACCTTGGATACTAGAATCACCTCAACCTTGTTGGGATAAACCTATCAACATTTAGACAATGTAGATTTTGCATGCTCTTCAACTTGGTACCGTGCTATAGTTTATATGTGTGTGTTCATTTGATTGTTACTACCTTTGACCGTGGCCCATTACTTGGATTACCCGATTGGACTTTTACCCCATTACCCCCATTGTCCGCCTTATTCTTCATCACATTCACCTTTTATCAAACCACTCACTTATTCGTCTTTACGCTTACATTAGTTCCTAGTTTGAGGGGGATCACCTTCACCCACACATGGGACAACCACATATTATTTTTTTCATTGTTGCTTACTAATACAAGCTACGCAACAAAAAGGAGAAAATGTAAACAACAAAATTGGGTCACACTCCCCTTGGTCCCTTGTCAAATAACCAACTCAAGCATACTCATCTAACCATGGCCCCTTCCACCCCAAATTAATATTAATTTAATTAACTTAATTAAATTAATACCCATCCTCACAATATTCATTACTTAATTATTTTAATTAAGCTAATTTCCACCTCACCTAGACACCTCACCTAGCCACCTCACCCTAGACCTATTCTTGGCATGTTTCCATAACTAACAATAACTAAGTCTTACTTTCCTTAATGAGCTAAGATTTGGTCTAACCCTAAAATCAATCCCTAAAATATCTCTAACCACATTCCCGCTCATTAGAAGGGAAGTTTCCGTTCTAATCCGTGAGAATAAACTAACTAGGCCCAAGAAATTAGAAAGATCTACCCATTTTAGTAAACCTAGGGAATCCCACCTTAACCGACACCGGTCACCCCTAAACCGACGCTAGTCAACCAAAAACGTCGTCAGCTACCATTTATTCACCCAAACAACCTTTTTTTTGGGTTGGCACATTCTGAGAGCAAGGAAGGAGATCAGAGCTGCATGTAAGCAAAACAAGCATCCTTTTACACATCTAGACATCCAGAGCCATCACCAGATCAATCATAGAGCCATTACATTCACGAGAGCACTCCAGGAAATCACCGCTACAAGACCATACACGTATTCTCCAATCAACCACCTCCACCACTCAGCCATCAGATCCTTAACACAGTATGGCCCTAACCTGTAGGGTTTATTTTAGTTAGTAATCTTTATTACTCCTGTTATTAATATGTTCTTTGCATGCTTATTGCTTCATCACCTAGTTGCCTTTGAATTAAAAAATCCCTTCACCCATATCACCAAAATCACTGTCCTCACCTATTATATACTTCTAAGCATACCTAAGACCTCTACAAACCTCCCCATTCATTCTCCCAAACTTTATTTGACCTCAGATCACCCCTGCCATTTAATCTATTTGAGTTTCTTGTACCTCGACCATACCAACGTCGGTTATCCACAACCGCCGTTGGTTCTACCTAAACCGGCATCGGTCACATTTATCCGACATCGGTCTCTATGTTTTACACCTTGACCAAGAATAGACCCAACAATCACCCTACCAGTTGACCTAAATAACCCGAACTAGACCCTAACCAGTCCCAATACCTTGATAGAAACCTCACCTCTTAGATCCAACTATAGCCTAGCCTGTTGTGATTAGATTTTCTTATTGTACTTGAATGAGATACCTAAATCATATCAACTATAGTAGGACTTTGTTTATTGATCACATTAACTTGTTTTAAATAGTGGATTGATAGCCATCTAGGAAGTATCACACTTCTTGAAACTAGCATACGCTAGGCATTCCACTGTCATATATCATTTAACTATCTTTTTGTGGTCTTGTTTTCTATTACAGGTAGTTCCTCCTAGCGAAGCAGAAGCTCTCACATTCAGCTGTGGATCAAGAATTTAGAATGTACGCAACAACCGTCAACCAACCAACATTTAAAATGTATCCCTCCTTGTCCCTTACCCTTATATGTTTCATCATTTCGAAAAGGTGAAGAAAACGATGAAACAATAGCCTTAGTTATTAGACAAATTTTGTCTAAATGCTCTCGCTTCACCTCCAAATCTACCAAAAATGTATCAAACATTCCTCTATTAAATGTGTCCAAGAATGAAACTTCCATTTTGATGACCTCATCCTTAAAGAAAATAAACATGTAAAAAAGAGGAGAAAATTAAATAGGGCAAGCTCTCCCTAATTGGTTTGGACCTTATATCCTTACTCATGCTTATGGATTGGGTACTTATCGTTTATCTTCACTCAAAGGTAAACTCAAACCCGATCCCCTCAATGCCTTACATCTTCGATCATTCTATTATTGAATCAAGTCCTATATTACCTTCTATCTATTTAAAACTCATCCCTTGCACAATATTCACCTTCAACTTACCTATTTTAAGGATCAACGAATAAACAAGAATCATGTGATTACCCATCACCTTTTAGCCTTATCTTTAATATGAGTACCATGACTCTACTCATGGCATGATTCTCATGGATAATTTTTGTCCTTTTCAGGATGGAATCCCATGGTCGTTCATCCCTTAAAATCTCTCTTTCATAGCTAACCCCTATGTGCTATGGTTTTGTCTTCATAAAAGAATCCTATACTTCTCTATAGTCTTGTCCATGACCTAAAAGTCCAAAAAAACAATTCAAAAGTAATATATGAGATTTTCAAATTCAAACTCCTTGAGTCAAAATTCTAGCAAATAGATGACTCCCTCAAAAAGGACATCTATCTTTCTATCTTGCTACTATAAATAGATAACTATACAAAGCTAGCCATATTGTACATATTCTATCCAAAAACAAGACTATTTCTACAATAATAAAATAAAAATATTCTAAAGCTTCCCACATCGATTAGCTTCACAAAGATCTCAAGGAGATATTCTATTCATCCCACATAGACTTTTCACATCGATCATTCTATAAAATAAAATTATAAAGGAAAAAGATAACTTTTTCATCATGGAATTGCCTATTCTGGTCTTGGGTATCTTACAGAAGAGGCATGTAGTCACACACCAAGGTTATGCTAAAATAACCCATTTCACCTCACTGTATTTCTGTATAATCTTCTACCTACTCAAGGGACATGCCGTAAATGTAAATTTTCATGATCATGTGACTTTCTTCACCCTTAGAATAGCCAATCATACAATTCCTTTAGGGTCTTACATTCATAAATCAATCATTGATATGATAGAATCATAATGGTTCTTACCAATTAGGTAGATTTTTTTCTCCTCTTACCGTTCACCTATTTTATTACTTATTGATCCTTCTTCATAGGACCAAACCTTTGACACCTACATTTGGGAAATTTCTCTTCCACCAAAATCACTGACACCTATTCAACCTAGATGACAACCATGCCTATTCAACCTATACTCAACCATGCCTAAATGACCTAGACTCAACCATGCCTAAATGACCTAGACTCAACCATTCCTATTCAACCTATACTCAACCATGCCTAAATGACCTAGACTCAACCATGCCTATTCAACCTATACTCAACCATGCCTAAATGACCTAGACTCAATCATGCCTAAAACCTACTGACCCATTCATCTCCCTTATCATATTATTCCCTAGCATATGAGATAACTACATCAGCCTGAGACCCCTTTTCTTTAGGGCTATGTAAGAAAAAATCCATGGGTATGGGGCACTCGGAGGTTAGCTCAGCCTTTTTACCCCTATAGTTTCAATTTACGTAAAAACTTGGAAATTAATATATCATAAACACATACATACCTACCATTTTATCACCACGACCATATTCTACTTAAATCATTTCATATTTCCATGATATTAATTACTTGGAAATTTAACCACAACATACATACAATACATTATTTCCATAAGATCAGTAACTTGGAAATTACCTAGATTCCACCATGCCTATACCGAGAAAACCATGCCTATACTTCACTCCACCAATCCTATACTTCTCCAAACCATACCTATACCTGACTCCACCATGCCTATACTTGACCAAACCATGCATATACCTAACTCCATCATGCCTAAAAGACCTTGACTCAATCATGCCTAACTCACCTAGTTCCCATGGTACACAATAACAATGGAAATTAAAAATATTACATCATCCATCCAATAATAATCATCAACTATATAAATAGGAATTTCTATGTATTAATACATATATACACATGGATAAATAATCAAAGTGTCTCAAAAACTCTCATATACAATCTCACAAAATCTTCGAACACGTAGGCCGGTATATATAAATCAAAAATCATCATATAAGTATCAAATGTCATGATCAATCAACCCCACCTAAGACCCTCCTCTCCACTCTCACCCATCTTCTCCCCGGCCATTAGCTAGAACTACTATGAAAGAGCTAGTAGCCTCACCTTAGACTTGCCTCTGCACCGAAACCCCCCATGTACTATCTCGAGCCGTAAGTCCTGACTCGGTCCTCTCACTAGGCATGCTGTTGGGCCCTATGATTGGTATATGAGGGTACATCAATACCTGTAGTGTATAGATGGTCTTGGTAATAGCGGTCCGTTTAGGGAATCCTTGAACCTCATCATAGATATGGTCTAGGAGGTGTCATCGACCTAATCGCCACTGTGAAATCTTCCCTATAAATAAAGGAATCTATCTGGTGTCGGATTTTTACTATGGGACCCTGTCTCGATGCCTATGTTGGTACCTATGCAACTACCTAGGCCTATAAGGTTATGACCTATGTCTGCGTTGCTAACTATCCCTATAAATTAGTAACATGTGCCTATAGCGCTACTACCTTTGCAAAGATCTCCTGCAAGATCTTGTACTGCACTTGTTCTTGATCTTAGGCGGTAGCCATCTAACCTGTAATGTAGTCACCTTCCCTATCAAAGTAACTACTTGTGCCTATTTCATTGTCAACTAAAATCCTAGCACGGTCATTGGTCCCTGTAGGGTATCCCTTCGAACCATCATCATGTGAAAATTCGACTAACCTAGCCATTGTGGTGTTATCTATAAATGTGTTCTCCACAACCGTCTGTATGCCATAGTGGTCCTGTATAGTCCAATCTCATATCCACTAGTACCTCCTCTTATCCTTTGGGGTCTGTGGGCTAGGATGGAGAAAATGTCTCTCCACATCATCCTTGCGGTATTGTGGGAAGGGTGGTGGTACATCCTACTTGTAATCCAAATCGGTGTCGAATATGTCGATTAGGATTAACTCGTGCTTCTTCGGAACATCTTCCCTATATCCACCACACTAACTATAACTCTTGTAGCTCCTCATCCATCCTCTAAAATTTGGAAAACTAACATAGGGCCGCCAAACTATGTCCATCACATATAGGCCCTCCACCTCTTTCTCATAGTATACTACATCACGAGCTACCTCCTCTACTCGAGGATAACTACCTACATCCACCCACCTCCTTTAATCTTCCCTCTATCGTCCATGATTCCAATCTAGTATAGCTAGTCCTTGCGGCCGCACTATCACAATATACTCGTACGCCTCAAAGCAAAAGGTAAAAGGGGAACATACAATAGATGTGATAGTGTCGCATCCTCTGGTAGGCCCATAACTCCCTATATAGATACACTAAATATATAGGTGCCCATGAAAATAAAACTTGATCCTCGATCATATATCGCAATACTCCCATCAGCCCTCTGGGAAACTAACCACCCTCTGAATCAGGAAGTGCATAGCACCCCATCGCTACCATCATTAGCACTGCTAATGCAGTGTCTCCTTTCGATGTGTAACATATAAATCCTTATAAATAAGACTGACACTATGCTCTATCAAATCACTCTCCATCTCCCCAAATACCTCAATCATTTCCTTAAGGGATACATTTGTAGATATCAAATATACTAGCTCACCAACAATAGACAGCTGTAAAATATTGTATATGTCCTCCTGTGTGATGGTCATCTCGTCGTGGGTAGATGAAAGGTGTTGGTTAGTGCATCCCATCTATCGATGAGCATGACCATGAGATTTTTATCCCTTCGGATCCTCCTGTAGCACCTAATGCCCACCAATCCAACATCTTGCATATGTGTCCACTTGTCCTCAGTAACATTAGGACACATCTTCCCTAATAACAATGTGAGATGGTCCTGCATCGTCAACTAATGTTGTGACTTCATCCATACCACTCAACAATGTCAAAGACTAAACTACTTTTCCCATTTCTTTACAACCTAATTACCCCACCTATCTATTTCCTAACTACTTCCCTAGCCTATCATTTCTTCTAATTTAGCTTACCAAGTTCCCATACCCATTCCATCACTATGACCTAATCTTCCTCTATTAACCACCTATGTTTACCTATGTTTACCCTTACCCACCTTCTTCTCTCCCTCATCCCTCTCTATTTCCCTTATTCACTACCTATATACCCTCTAATTTCATTTTTTACCCCATTTTTGCCTTCTCAACTTAACCTATTCAAACTAAGTCACTTTTCATAGTGACCAACATCGGTCACATTGACCGATACCGATGACCCTGAACCGATGTCAGTTGACTATTTTCCCACCGATGCCGACATGCTAGACTGATGTCACCACTACCTAACTAACTCGGGTCTCTAGTTCGGCTCTAAATCAACCCCGATGCCTCTAATTTTCTAAAAATTTATAAAAAAATCCTAAAACCTACTCAAAAACCACCCAACCCCACCCATTTCAATTTTATACCCTAATTAATCTACATTGTACCCACCCCATACCCAAATTATTATTATTTTAACTATATTTTTAATTTTAACCCCCATTTCATTTCATTTTACCTACAAATTCAATCAAAAATAACTAAAAGGATTGAATCCTACCTCTACACGCCTATGTCACCTCACTTTGGGATATCGGTCTTTGATTCGGTTGCCCTCCCACCCTCCTCCTACTACTTCCATGTCTGAATCAAACCCCTGGCTCTCCACTAATTGAATTGTGCCAAAATATCTTGTAGGCCCACCTCTACACCTCTCCAACCACTCACCTCTCTCTAAATCATCCTATAATCTAACCCAATCACAGTCACTCTCGTCAATTATACGAAAATGAATATTTGTTTGTCATTTTCACAAATGGAAAAGCACAAATGAATTCATAATTCACGGATTTTACCTTTTTATCCCAAATCTGACTTGATCGACATTGTTTTCCCTAAACCGACATCGTTCATGTGCCCTAGTGCACACGCTAAGCTTCTCCCGAGTGACATCGGTTGGCCATGACCACGATCGGTTATCCTTTTTTACCTCATTGCACCATATAACACCAACTCTTCCTACCCGAAACCTTTTTCTACCTAACCCAAAGTTGACCCTGACCTTACACCTCACCCTCATGACCTTATTACCTATCACCCAACCTCAGAATCAGTTGGGAATTTTTTTCCCTACCGTGGCCTTACCTATGGCCTTACCTAAATCACCCAACCCAACCTCACTCATTATGACACTCAAATTCATGTACTCATTATACCTTGAATGTGATACTCGTGTTGTTTCACCTAATGAACTTACCTTTCCTGAAGTTGTGTTGTTTATCTTGACCATAATTTGGTTCCCAAGAACAAAACCTATTGCCCATTCCTACACTTGGCCCAGTGGTATTTCAGGACCATATCCTATAGCTTGGATACCTGAACCACTTCAACCTTGTTTAGATAAACCTATCAAACTTTGACGATGTTAAGTTTACAAGTTCTTCAACATAATACCTTATCATAATCTATATGTATGTGTTCATTAGACTACCACTACCTATTACCCAACCAAAAATAACCTTATCGACAACTAACCTCCCCTCATTTTCATCACTTACCCATTTATCAAACCACTCACCGACTTCGTTTAACACCTCATCAGTTCCTGGTTTGAGGGGGATCACCTCTACCTATACTTGGGGTAACCTAACCCTCACTAATACTTGGAGTATCATCATCTTATTTTAGTCTACATCACTTATCAATGCAGGCTATGCAATAAAAAAGGGGAAAATGTAGAAACCAAATTTGGGTCACACTCCCCTTGGTCCCCTTCAATTAATTAACATAACACATTTAACTAATCATGACCCCTTCATCCCATATTAATATTCATCCTCACATTATTAATTAAATTAATTATTTTAATTAAGTTAATTTCTTCCTAATCCTCCACCTCATCTTGAAACCTCACCCTGGACCCATTCTAGGGGCATTTAACTCACAATGACCACGTCATCACTCCTAGTGTTGAGTCACTACTTGACCTAGCTAACTAAGAATTCTTCCTAAACCTAACTAGACTTCTTCTAAGATATTCATACCTTCTCTCATGTGAACTCTACTTCCCTAAGTGGAACCAATTGGGAAAGCATGCCAAATTTGGTTATATCTTCCTATTTTTGGTAAATAAGACTATTTCACCGTAATCGATGTTGGTTTATCTTCGACTAACATTGGTCACCTAAATGTTAGTGTAGGTTATTATTTATCCTTTTATATATTTATTAGGATAATTATTACACTTGTGTTAGCCCTACACTTGTTGGGTTAGATTTCTTAGGTGTACTAGTTGTGGAGTTAGCTTACTAGTTGTGTTGAGTAGCTTCTCAGTTATGTGGAGTTAGTTTACTAGTCTTTTAGAGTTAACTTAACTACCGATTATCGCTTAGTGGGAGTTATTCACCACTTATTTAGGTAGTAGTTGCACTTCCTCCTCCTATATGTACATCTTTTTTATTGAATAATTCAAGTCATTGTATTGTAATGTATTGAGCATTATGGATTATGATGGATTTCCATATATGGTATTTTAGCTCTTCTGTTTTAAAAATCTAATGTGGTGTGCTATTATCATCTGAGATCACGTCTTGGAACAATCTTCTTATCGTTCCTTTCATGGTATCAGAGCGATAGATGATGTAGACATCCATCTGTAAGTTTTTCTTTGCAAGCAAGGGTTTATTATTTTCATGTATTTAGAATTTGTTAGCACTTTTATGCAGCATGAATTTTTATGCAAAACAAAGTGTGCCATTAGATTTGGAAGGTTCCAAAACCATAGAATCAATCTGTAAACTTGACCATGTTTTGAGATAGTCAAATCCGATCATTTTAAGGGTTTTTTGGCACATTTCTCAAAAAATCCATACAATTATGTACGACATATTTTTTGACTCAAAAATTATATCAGCTTTCTAGGTTTTTTGAGAAAATTTTTGGGTTTCTCTCTATTTTTTAAATAGATGCCAGAAAAAGAGATATTTGCAGTCAAAGTTTGTATTAACAATTGTACTTTTTGGGTGCATTCTTTTATCCATTGGATATAAGTGTGTACCTTCCAGATGCATTATTTTACCCTATGGATATTTTTATTTTGGATGTAGTATTTTATCCACTGGATGCATATCTGTACCCTCTAGGTGCATTCTTTTATCCATTGGATATAAGCATGTACCTTCCGGATGCATTCTTTTACCCTCTAGATATTTCTGTTTTGGATGCAGTCTTTTATCCACTTTGGACATGGAGATAGATCGTACCTTATGGGTGCATTATTTTATTCATTTTATATTGAAGTTTACACTCTGAATGTAATGATTTACCCTATAGACATTTAGGTTTTGGAAGCAGGCTTTTATCCTTTGGTCACAAGCATGTATCATGTGGATGCACTCTTTTACCCTTTGGACATTTGGGTGTCATGTGTACCTTTAAAAAAACATCAGCATTAAAATATTATTTTAATAGAAAATCCTTGTAGAGCTCATAAATTTTGATCCGTAGCTCGGATTAAGGTGATTTTTCTTTTGAAATTGTGTATTTTTTCAAATCTATGCATTGAAGACATTTTTATACACATATTTCAATTGTAAAAGGTATTGTTACTCATTGTAATATTTACATGCACTCAATTATAAAGTGCCAAATTTGGGAGGGTGTTGTAATCACTTGTGGATGTAATATTGGTTGAGCCTGACGTCCTCAAATTTTGGGTGATGAATTCTTGTATCTATTGGTGTATGCATTTGTATCTCTCTTTTTTGTTGAGATATTTTGGATCTGTATTTTAGACACTTTATTTTTTGGCATGTTGAATGTATCTCTTGTGGGGAGATATTCTTGTGAAGCCTAGGGTTAGTTTATCGTTGTTTAAGTAGTTGATTTTGGAAACTCATATAGATTTGTGGTGTCACTCAAACCATTCAACAATATGGGAGGGTATGGTGTTGATACTTTGATTCTTTAAGTTTTGTGTCCTTACCTTGTTATGTGTTGATACTACTTCTTCTTCGGTTTCATGTCCTTTCTTTATTACCTTGTCTTTTCTTAGATTTTGGAACTCTTATTTATTTAGATCTCGTGTCCTTGCCTTGTTTCCTTGGTTGTTCTTTGATCTTTGCACACCTATTTGCAACAGTTGATCAAATTATGTTTGGTGGATTTTTGCATTTTCAACATCACTCCATTGATAGTCCCCTTGCATGGAGCTATTCTCAGTGAATCCTGTGTCAATTTTTTTGAGTTCTATGATCAAGTAGTGGATTTAGACCATAGTGTGCACCACACTTCTTCACCATTGTATGAGTTTTTGGAGCCGAGATTCTAAGGATATTTTACAGAGAGGATTTTTCTCTCTCTACTTTTTTATTATTGGCTTTGGGTACCTTTCGGTGTCCAATTTTACCAGCTTATTGTACGTGGGTACCTCATTAGGCCTTGTTGTCGATCCACCTTCTTTTTCACCCACCTAAGTTATCTACGGAGGGTGTTAGTATAGGTTATTATTTATCCTTTTATTTATTTATTAGGATAATTCTTACACTAGTGTTAGCCCTACACTTGTTGGGTTAGCCTAGTTAGGTGTACTAGTTGTGTGGAGTTAGCTTTGTAGTTGTGTTGAGTTAGTTTCTCGGTTATGTGGAGTTAGCTTACTAGTCTTTTGGAGTTAACTTAACTACCAAAGACGCTTAGTGGGATTTCTTCACCATTGATTTAGGTAGTAGTTGCACTTCCCTCCTCCTATATGTACATAATTTTTATTGAATAATTCAAGTCATTGTATTGTAATGTATTGAGCATTATGGATTATGATGGATTTTCATATATGCTATTTTAGCTCTTTTGTTTTACAAATCTAATGTGGTGTGCTATTATCATTTGAGATCACGTCTTGGAACAATATTCTTATCGTTCCTTTCACTAAACTTCCATTGATTCCTTTATATATAATTTTACAACCCTTTACCTAGGCTAGTCATTCATTATTGGAGCCTTATTGTATTCAAATGGGAATCTTCAATCCCTCTTGCATCCAAACAATGAACACACAAAGCCACATTGTAAGAAAATAAACTAGTTCTCCTTCCGGATAATTGGAATACTCACTGGAGCACATAGGTTGTACTACCGTAGAACTAGACCCAAGAACTTCTTCTCTCGATCAACCATCAACCATCTCAACTCACAAGACCTATAATATACCAAGTACTATGATTTTAATCACTTGTGCTTCCTTTATTGTAGATATTTTTTCTTCTTTCAGTATTTTATTTCTTTTATTACCTGTACATCATCTTCTTCACATAAATCCACTATTCAACCACCCCAAGCCTTTTCACCCTTCTAAACCTCCTTCTTAGTGTTCTTGAGTCCTCTCAGCCATATTATGACCCAAACCACACTACCCTCACTCTTTGTGCAATCATAGAGAGCCTAAAAACCCATTTTTAATAGTTCATTACCTATTTCTCCTATCGACATTGGTTCCTTGACCGTCGTTGGTTTATTCCCCATACTAGAATCAATCATCAAACCAATATTGATCTCTATGTCATTTCATATTCTTATACCAACAAGCTTCCCACTCACCCAAAACCAACCCAAACCTCAACCAATCAGCCCTAGACCCTTACCAAACCTTTGACAAACCTGTCTGACCTAAACAAAACCCCGGTTCTAATTAGATTTAGTCTAGCATAAAATCTAGTGTATTGTGTGTATGAGAAACCTAAATCATTACATTATAATAGGAACTATTTATTTTAGTTTCTTATTCACATTGAATTGTTATTAAACAGTGGATTGACAACCTCTCTAGGAAGCACCACACTTCCTAGATCTAGCATACGTTAGGCAATCCACTGTCATATGCTATTTAATACTCTTTTGTGGTCTTGCTTTACATCTACATGTAGTCCTTCCTAGACAAAAAGGAGTTCTCTATGATCAGCTTGGATAACGTCAAAAACATGTGCATTATACCTTCCACCTTTGCCTCACAGGTATTCCTCCTTAACCATTTAACTTCTATCTATTTTGTCCTAGAAAGCATAAAAATTATTAGTGAAACACCAAAAATAATAAACCTATGACCTTGTCATACCTCCTAAGAAAAGTATAGATGTGACCTTGTCCCCATCTATGTCTACACCTAAGGGGCATTATGCCACCATCCTAGATGACCTCCTTTAGTGGTCACTTATTACATTACCACCTCCTAAGCCATTTGATCATCACGGATGGAAACCTTCTTGGTATGAATTCAATATATTTTACAATTACCATAGAACATGAGGCCATTCCATAGAAAATTGTAGGGCCTTTCACTTGAAAGTACATGAACTTGTAGTCCTCTCTTCCTTCCTTCTCAATCAAACACAATGCCAACATCTACATCATCATCATTGAAACCTAAAAAATATATCCCTAAGACATCTGATCATCGAGTTGGTGTTGTACACATCACCACCCATTCACAAAATTATGACAAAGAGCCATCTGAACCTAAGAAAAGTAAAAATTCATCACTATACCCCCACCTCCTGAATTATCAACTTCATCTAATAAACCTAAGGTATATATTTCATTAGCTCCTAATAAATCTAACCAAACACCATCATCAAAAACCAATATCTCTATATAAGAAACAACACCCCCTTTCACTACAATAAAGAATGTTTCTATCAAACAATTACACAAATCTCCTATCAGGATGTAACTCTATGAGCTAGTTTAGACGTCACCCTTTCACAAATAGACTATGATTGAAGCCCTCCAATCCATAACTATACCAATTAATAATCCAATTACTTTCATAAATTTTTTGGGTACTCTTAAAAATCCACCACTAAATCATTTGAACCATTTAAAATTCCATCTCTCAAACCAAAAGACCGCGACCTAACACTCTTCATCACTGCCCAGATCAATGACATATCCATCAAAAGGGTCATGATTGATAATAGGGCTTCAATTAATATAAAATCATCCCTTACTTTTGACCAAATAAAATTACCCAATACTTTCTTAGCTCAAACTACGGTTCTATTACAATCCTTCAATGACACAATCAATCCCACATTAGGCATCATCATACTTTGGCTTAAGGTCGGCATAAAAACATACCCAAAATTTTCTACATTATATAAGGATAGTTTCAATCTAACATGTTATTAGGATTCCTTGGATACAAACCATGCAATGCATTCTTTCCATCTTATATCTCTATCTCGTATAAAAACATGAAGGTCAGAATTTCACTATGCCCACTAATCCAAATTTTTTCACTAACTACTACATGATGTACTTTGCCCAAACAAAGTTCTTGTACCCAAATCCGTATCTCGAGCCATCTAATGAAGAATCTACTATCACATCCATCCCTTCTTCCAAATTACCATATTTCTTGGTGAGGTCAGAAAGCACCTTACGCTCGAGAAATATTGTCTCCTCATGATTAACTCCATCCCTTCACCTAAAACATATGGCCACCCTGACAAGCAACCCATGTATGACCAAAATGTAGGATATTTCATTTTTATAGTCCGCTTATCTCAAAATAATCCTTATCTATGTAGGACTTGAAAATCCTCCATCACATGCCATTAATCCACACCATGTTATGTCATTCACACTAAACTTCAAATCTCTCAATAATCCAAACTTCACCGTATGTATCTACATCGATGGGCTTGGAGAGGTTTTGGCCTCAGGCGTTATGAACAAGGAACCCATGATCAACCCATCCTATATTCCTTAAACCCTATGAGAAATTTGGTTTAGGTTATAAAAGGTTCACCTCTGAAATGTGTGAAGCCACCACATCTAAACTTGCTACATCCCTAACTATTTACAGAACTAGAACTATCATCACCGATAAACCCTGAAGATCTCATGGACACAGATGACACTATGCCCATCCCAGGATAACTTTTTTTACTCAATTTATATCTTTAGGGCCACTTACTTATCAATCCAATCACTCCACTAAATTGTTACCCCTTATTTGGCTAGAAATGGTTGAGGAATATTCACCTACCATAGATATCCTCCAATGTCAGGATGACTAGAATATCCTTTACCATATGGGAGTGAAAGATTTTTTCCTTTATAGGTCCCTACCATCTAACACACCAAATATCTTTAACAAATCCACCCTCAATGTTAACTTAGGCACCCTTAGGATCCCCATATAGTTAAGGTTGGTCAATCTCTAGATCCATAAGAATTAAATGATTTCACCTCATTCTTAAAAAATATCACCAAGCCTTAATCTAGTCATATAATGATATGCCTGAATCGATCCTAACATTATTTTCAAAAACATAGTTATGTATCCCGATGCTAATCCAATAAAATAAAAACTCAGAAAAATGCATCCACGTATAGCTATCTTTAATAAGGAAATGTTACAACACTTCTTATCTTCCAACTTCATCATACCCATTAAATATCCAAAATGGGTCTCTAGCATCATCCCCTTAACCAAAGGCTCAGGAAAATACAAATTTACACAAATTTCAGGGAGATCAATATTTCCTATCCTAAAGATGATTTCCCTCTCCTAAACATAGATCAGTTCATCGACCTAACATCTAGTCATGAAATTCTCTCACTCATGGATGGTTTATCTCATTATAACCAAATCCTCATTGCTCTCAACCATCAACATAAAAATTCTTTCAATACCCCTTGGGGAACCTTCTATTATGCCCTTTGGTCATAAAAATGTAGGGGCTACGTATCAATGTGCCATGACATACATTTTCCATGATCTCATCTAAAAAAAATTGAACACTACGTCGATGACCTCCTAGGAAAATCCAAATCACGAAAAAGGCCATCTTGATGTCCTTAAATCAATCTTCACTTGTCTCATCCAATTTTGTCTTCGTTTATATCCTGCAAAGTGTGTTTTTGGTGTTCTCACCGGAAAATTTTATGATTCATAATCTATCTCGAGGCATTAAAGTTGACCCAATGAAGGTTAGAGAAATAATTAAAATTCCTTCATCATCCAATCTTAAGCAATTGCATAGCCTTCAAGGTAAATTACAATCCATTCAACATTTCATATCACAACTTTCTAACTATTGTGATATAGAATTAGAATTTCACTATTTTCTCCACAAAGACATAGAATTTCATTGGGATTTTGATTACTAGAAAGCCTTCAATGAAATCAAGTAGTATCTATTATCACCACATGTGTTTACTCCACCTCATGAAGGGGAGCCATTTTATCTATACATATCTACTTCAAAACATTCTCTAGGACTTATGCTTGCCCACCATGATAATCAAGGTCATGAATAAGACATATACTACATTAGCCACACACTCCATGAGTATGAAACATGCTACACCGAAGTTGAAAAATTGTGTTGTGTGTTATAATTCACCACCTATAAACTTCGACATTATCTCCTCAATCACAAGACGTATGTCATCACCAACTTTAATCCACTTAAATTCATGCATGTTAAACCTTATCATAATGATCACATAACTCAATGGCTTATGCTCATGATTGAATTTAACCTCAAAATCATATCTCAAAAATCTATTAAAGGTCAAGCCATTGCAGATCAACTTGCCTTGATGCACCCCTTCAAGATAATCAAATACCTCATGAACATTTTCTTGAAAAATCCATCAACAACATTGATGAATCTAATTTCATCCCCATTAAAATGACCCTCTTCTTTAACGGTGATAACTACCAATAAGGAGGAGGAGATGGAGTTGTTATCATACCCCCTAGAACACCCCACTTTTGTTATCATTCAAACTTAACTTTGAATGTACTAGTAATATGGTAGAATATAAATCCTTAATTATGGGTCTAGATACTACCATTCTCTTTGGTGTTCACATCTTGGAAATCTATGGAGATTCACAATTCATCGTCATCCAGTTAAAGGAGAGAATCAATGTAAAAATGAAATCCTTCAAAAATATAAAGTTGTTTTTGAATTTCTCCTTGGCACATTTTATCATTAAACCACTCAAGTCATTCCATGATTCCCTAATAGGTTTACAAACAATATGGCATCCCTTAGATCCCTCATCCCTTTTGAAATAGAAAAATCAAGTAATAACACTAAAATGTCTTTTTTTTTCTCAACGCTTAGATCACCCTTCACATCAAAATGACTTTCCTTCCATCAATAACATTGAAAATAATCCACCTGATCTATGGTACCATTAAACTTATCACATGGTGTTAAATGATCGTTTTATCAATTCATCACTCACTTTTTCATCATAGAAGGAATCCTTTATAAACATATTTTCAAAGGTATACTATCACGAGTTCCTTAAATCATGCAAATCAGCTTAAAGTAATCAAGAAGTCCATGATGGAATTTATGGTGGTCATGTCAGTGGTAATGCCATTGCTAAACATGTCAAATGGCTAGGGTATTATTGGCCTACCATCACCAAATATTGTTGTGGATAAATAAATAAATGTGTTAAGTGCCAAATTAATTCAAATATCATCCATGTCCCTAGTCAAGAATTATAGCCCACCCAGGACTTATGGCCTTTCTCTCAATAGGGGTTAGACCTCATTGGTACAATAAATCCAAAGTCAACTAAAAACATCATTCCATAATCACAAAAACTGAATACTTCACTAAATGGTTTGAATCCATTCCTTTGACTTGACAAAATCTAGACCTATTATCAACTTCATATATCAAAATATCATATGTTGTTTTGGTATCCCGCACAATCTTGTCACAGATAATGGAAAATACTTTTAAAATAAGGAAGTTAAACAAATTTTTGATACTTTTAACATCAAACTTAGTTTCTCATCACCATATTATCCTCAAGAAAATGGACAAGTCGAGGCCTCTAACAAAATACTCATGAAAATGGTATATAATGTACGTAAGAAATGGAATCTATAAATCCCATTTAACCTTTGGGATAATAAAACTAGCATTCACACCTATGGGTGTTATGACGTATTCACTTGTCTATGGTGATGAAGCCATTGTACCTCTTGAAATTAAAATTACGTCACTTCGTGTATCTCTCAAATATTTCATCTCGAATGAATAATATCACCAAGAATGCTTAACGTAACTTAATTTGCTAGATGAAAAGCATCCAACCACCTTGAAACATCCTCAAGTCTATCAACAATGTATTAGTAGAGCATACAAAAAACTTATCAAAGAACGTGACTTTAAAATTAATGATCTTGTACTTAAAGAAAATCAAAATGTTAATACATTAGAATAGAGTAAATGTGAAATTTTTCCCCCAATTGGATTGTCCTTATGTTATCACTCACAAGTATGGGTCAAGAGTGTATCATCTCACTTCTCTTGATGTGGAGCCTAAAAGGGAAAATTTGAATGCTTTGTACTTACAACCTTTTTACTAATAAATAATTGATTATCATGATAGTAGTTACCTCCTAATCCTATCACTTCATCGTATCATTGCAATGGTGTGATTATCCATCACCATCCTAAATACACCTTAAAGATGAGCACCACAGCCCTGCTCATCACATATTTCACATGGGAAAGTTCCTTCCTTTTGAACGAATACACCCATCCATTCCATACCAAACAGAACATGACATGGGGCATATGTGTGTAGGTCACATGCACATTTTATCCCCTCCTTGAAAAGGTCTATTATGGTTTTTCCCTCAGCTTAAATATATAAAAATCATTTGGACGCTCCTCTTATCAAAACATCAAAATATAATAACATGATCCCTTGAAGAACAACTATTTTCAAGACTAAATCATTATCAAAAAATAAAATAGACTTCTCCTTGAAGGATAGCTGCCAGTCAAAATGATGGACCAATCCCTCAAAGGATGGCCATCTAGTCAAAATTCAAAAATGTAGACCATACCCTCGAAGGATGGCTACTCATATAAAATTATTCTCATATCAATCACCTTCAAAAATCAAGAGAGTGTCCAGAAAGCTTCTCACATCAATCATCTTTCCCATCATAGAAATCTTCCCGCATCGATCAATTTTCTTTAAAATAATACAAAAAAGTTGGGGCATCACCCCTTTGAAACCTTTGAAAAGGAGATCCCTTTCTCCCACATCGGCCTACACACAAAATCCCTTTTTCATCATAGAAAAATACATTCACTTGAACCCACATTCCTATCATGATTTTCATAACTACCCATTGATGATCTTATTCAACATCTTAAAAGGCCATAAGTGTAAGTGTTTTTGAAACCCAACACATATACATACCAAATTCATAGTGGGGAAATCTTTCTAATTTTACCTCATTTTATTTAGATACATTTTTTTATTTAGCATGTTTGTTAGATCATACTTTAAAATCATTTAAATCAATTAAGAACTTAACCATGTTTAAACCAAACATTTTAACATATCATATTTCATCAAAATCCATCTAAAAACGTTAACACATTTTCAAAAAAGAAATATATAACATATACCACATGCAAATTAAAAACATAATATAAACCATAATTCATCGTCAACATCATCATATATATATATATATATATATATATATATATATATATATATAAGAAGTCTGGTATACATCATAATCAATGTCCAAAAATCAATATATGTCATCATACAAAAATGGGCTTCTATGAGCCTATGACATCATATATAATCAAATAGTAAAATCAACATCCTCAAGAATTTTGCTAACATCACCCTCTCTCCAGAGTAGTTGTGCCTCAGTGCCACCGCACCGACACCTCCACCATCTCTAGGAACATTGGTGACAAAACCTCACCTCACCTTTGGCTCCTCTCTCACCATTACACCCTCTCTCTTCCCTCCAGGTGGATGTACCACACTCTCTACACTAACACTAGGCATGGATGCTCCCGTAGTTTCCCCTTGGGCAGCTATGTGATCAACGTACAATGTAGCATCCAAGTAGTTCTTAATGATTAGATCATCATAATAATCTCTCTCTACCCACACTACATCATAGTGTTCTACTTAAATCATAATATATGGGGAAATGTTGTATATTATCCCCTCTTTCTACTAGAATGGTCCATTTATGACACCTCTACACTAGATATAGAAGGCCTTGTGATCCCTAAGGCATTCTTTAGTGAATCCATATGTCTCTTGTACTTTTCTCTATCAGTAGAGACCTATAGAAGAATCTGTGTCTATCTCTCTCTCCCATCATAGTATCTCTCTCCACCCTAAGTCCATCTCTTTCTAAATCAACCCATACCTCTCTCTAATAATAGTATCCCAAACACTAATTAAATCATCACGATCTCACCGATCTATGTATATCTCTCCCTCACTTGTGGCCTTCTCGGTCCATCATCACTATTATAGCAATAACTAAATCATCATCTCCCTCCTCCTCCTCATAATAATTTGCTTCATTGCCTCTACCTAAGATCCTCCCTCCACCCAAGAATGCACCTATCTCACTCACTCGTGTAGTTCTCTCGCACTACTGTAGCTTTATCAAAACCTCTCAAAGATGGAGCCCAACATGCATGTGTACTCTAGGGTAACCCTCACATAATAAATCTCAAATAATAACTCACTCTTCATTGGGTCATGTATCCCCGTAGATAACACAAAAATTTTGGTAGGACCCACCACCACTACCCTCGTAGTAGTATTTATATCCATCTCCTCCCATCTATACTAAATGGGCTCCTCAAGAACTCCCTACTATAATCCAAACTACCAAAGAATATGATCAAAATGATGTATCTCATGCTCACCTAGCTCTTCGTGCATGTATCCACATAGGATTTTGTAAAGCATGTAATTCATGAGGGTACTCAGGCCATGCCAATAAATCCAAATAGGGTCTCCATACTACATCCCCCACCTACAGTCCTAGTCAACAAGTCTCTATAAAACCATGTCCTCTTCCTCTTCCCCATACAACCTTTATCTGATCTCCACCTCATAAATCCAGGGTATTGATCATCAATATCCCATGGTAACCCTGTTGGTCGAGCAATAGCTATATGCTCCATAGCCCACACCTGTAGCAGAAAACCAACATCTATACCATACCACTTGTGAGCCCTCTAGGCCCACAAATCTCTAAACATATGTTCCAATAAGGTGGGCCCCACTCAAAAATAGTCTGATGCTCCATCATCTCATCTACAACCCCTATCATCATCCATGGGAAATGACCACTCCCTGAATCTAGAAAAACATAGCACATGATGGCCATCATCATCATGGTCATCCAAACATGACCCTCTCTCTCATGAAGGTATACATTTACATACGCAAAACCTCCTAACTCATATCAGATGTCTACCACATCCTCTCTATACAATATGTCCATCACACCATCCCTCTCTACCTCAGTGATAGTATATACCACTACTCCATGGATCGGTAGTCTCAAGATGTGGTACACATCCTCCAAAGTGATGGTAATATCTCCAGTGGTAACCAAAATGTGTTGGTGGAAAATTTCCACCTCTCTAACAACATTAAAATCAAAGTTGAGAATCTATGAATCTATCTATAATGCCTCATGCCACCAAAACCCATGGCCTCCAAATTTTCCCAATCATCATCCAACATGTCCTCTCTCACCTGCTCTAGAATCAGTGGAATACGATCACAGATATTCAACTTCACCTCCACCTGTAAAAACAAACCAAATCATCAATTAGTATCATTGACAAAATATAGCAACAATATGTCAACAACAAAAACTCACACCCATCTTTTACACCAACAACATCTAAAACAATTAAACATTAATAATTCACAAAAACTATCAAAAATACACATGAATCACCATTGATCCATACTAAATGCCAACAATTTTGCTACGAATCACCGGAAATTGCATCAATTGCCAATGATTCTAGGCTAGGGCACCCGTATGCCCCAAACATGACCCTAAGATCCTAAAACTACAAAACAACACAAACACATGTTAGAATTTTTCCTACTTCATTTGTTGGTGGTTTTCATTACCTACTGGAAGATGCCATCACCTCAAAATCCTCTAAATAATCTCAAAAACTTGATTTCACTTGCCAAATTTGTTTTCATGCCATGGTTAAAATAAACAATCAAAAGACACAAGTAAATATAAAGCCCTATTTTTACCCCGATCCAATCATCGATGTTTCTATCACCATGATCATTGGTGATTACCCTAAATGCTAGAGATTTTCCCTGTTTACAATTACCATCATCATTTACACCTCTAAGCATTACAAAAACACCCTTTTACAAATTTTTCACTTTCAAAGGATCCAAATAATCAATTCAATAAAAAACACCAACTCTTGGGACTCATCATACATCTATGGGAAGTGTGCCCTTTAGCCCCCATCACTTGACCTTCCCTTTAAACTAATGCTACCCCCATGGATCACATGTATATAGGCATAAAACCCTTGGTTTCCCTATCAAGTTGATCCCTTGGTAGCACACTCTCTTTTGATATCCCCTCAAACTAGGGAAACCTTTAAAAATAAAACACATGCATGTATTTGGTGTTTCATGTATTATGCACTACAGTTGAATCACCCATACAATCAAACAATGTCTATCATTTTTTTCTAACACCTTGCTAAGACATCAAAAAAAGAGGAAAATGTAGACACCAAAAATATGCACATCCCATCCTTGCACAAATAATCGATTAAATGATACCATTCACATACCATTTTACAACTCAAGTCCTCCATTCGAGTGGTCAATCTTGTCGTCACATCATTATGACATTCCTAAACCTAAGTCATTAACCCCATACCCCTTTAATTAATTAATTTACCTCACATTCCTAAAATCATACCACCCATCTCGAAGTTAATTAATCAATTAAATAATTATTAGATAATCCACTCACCCTCACACCTCACCATGTGAACTCATCCTCACTCACTAGTTGTAACTAGTTATAACTAAGCAACCTTCTAAAAATACTACCCTAACCACCTCTAACTTATCCCTATAACCACTTCTCACTTCTCACTAGTTAGGACTAGTTTAAATTTGGAAACCTTCTAAATTATCCCTACTCTATCCTAACCACTCCCATCCACCTCTAACCTCACACTCTTTCTCCATGTTATCTAGCTATGATTCCCCTAAATCACCTACATTTAAGTTAGAAATATAAGGTTTATCACTTCGTATCTCACCCTAACTCCAACTTCCCAAAAATGATTAGCGATTACCAAAGTGCCGATTATCTATAAATACCAATTCTTCTACCTCTCTTGGGACCATTCATGACCATCTAGATGAACCAGAGCACTATCAATTTTTCTCAAGCATTCAAGCAACATTACCAGGATCTTATCAACATCATTTTGCATCTAATACATCCCTCAAGAATTTTTGGGTTTTTGAGGGCTCTTTCATCATCCAAGCACAACCACAACCAGCTTGTTGTCACCACTTATCATTCAAAGGTTTGTCTCCATCATTTCTATTTTGTTTTCATTCTAAAATAAACTTGTTAGATCATCATCTATTTCTCTTTTACATTTAATAGATTGTAATTTCGTTTTAGAAAATCAAATCATTTCTTTTTAGTAGTCTGTTATTATTTCATAGAATCACCTGTGATTAGCCTAATCATTTGTGATTCCTGTGTTTTCTATCAACTTAGTAATCAATTTTCATTAGAAGTTGTTATTAATTACTTTAGGCTTTTGTGTTACTAATCTTTATGCCAAGTATGGATCTTGTAGATGGCCATATCAGAACTAATCATCCCATTACCAACATTAATTCCTTCCATTATCCAACACCCATTGTACTAGGAGAAATATGACTTACTACATGACTTGGAGTTGTGTGCCATATATGCAGCCCCCATTGATCATCTAGAAACCATCTTTGCATCTACAAAGAAAACATGAGAAGCCACTGAGGAATTTTGGGAAGCATACTATGAGGTGTAGTAGATCTAGACTCATCTTGCATGGTTTGAACATAACTACGAAGCAGGCCTAGAAATACTTGAAGACATGAACATTGAATTTGAATCTAACATTGAAAGAAAAATCAACTTTCCAGGACATTGATTTTGATCTTACACATCTATATGACATGAAGGAGATCTCTAACTTCTTTATGGAAGACTAAATCTCATAACCTAATTCATACTTCACCGAAGATGATGATTTAGCCTTCTCAGTAGGCTCTAACATCTTTTCTAAAAACTTAGATACTTGACCTAGATTCCAACTTCAGATTATAGGCTTGTTACTTTTCATTATCATTATCAGTTGATGTATGTAATAATCTAAATAAGTGACAAAACATTTGATCACATATTGTACTCCATTTCATAAATAAAATATTAAGTGTTTTAAAAGTAGGTTGACGTCCACATAAGGAATTCTTTTGGCTTCTAGGAACTATCCTTTTCCCCGACAACTTTCCTACCTATTTTACTAATTCCATTTTTGCAATGGCTTTGACTTACAAGTTTAATTATAGGAAAAGATATTAATTTATTCATCATGGAGAATAAAAAACCAAATGCCTATCACATCCCACGAGTACCTTAGAAATCCCACCATACTCGAGGTTGATTCATTTTTTGCCTCATTGTCATAGTGAACTAATCACGAAGGAAAAAATTTCCTCGACAAATGGACCTTCGAGAGAAGGTCATTCGTCTATTAATCATAATACTAACACTACTCCTAGAAAGGGAAATGCAACTAACTAATCCTAAACTAACCATGCTAAGGGATCAAAGAGAGAGAGAGAGAGAGGGTTAGGAGTATGAAGAAAGGGGAAATCCTAAGCTAATAGAGGCGATAGCACCAAACAAGGGGGTGGTTGAGATCTTTCCATAAGAGGAAGGAAAGGAAGAAAATGGGAGGGAGGGAAAACAAAAGTGTGACATATCAAGAACCACATTCTCCACTCACCCACACATTTACAACACAACAAAACTTGACCCTGTAAGCACAAATAAACACAACATGCTAAAAAATGAATGAAAAGGAAACACTTCACACAAATCTAGCTAGGGAAGATAAAACATGCCACAAAACACATTTTATTGCTTAAAATATACAAAATTCCATTATATTCATGGTATCTAATTTGTGAGATTACACTTTGTAGGGCCAAGATTTGAGGTCTAGAACTCATGGGAATTTGACCACCATTTTAAAATGGTGTCACTACAACAAAGAAAAGCTCAAGAACCCCCTCAAATGGGTGAATTTTACATATATATAGCAAAAGAGATCCTACCTACCAAGCATTAAGTGCTCGATAATTAGTTGAGATACCTTGTGTAATCACCATTAATGCTTAGCTCGTAGCTGATTTTCATATTGCTGATGGTTACTTACATTTTTACATCCAAAAGGTTGTATTTTTCTTGATGTTTCCTTCTCTCGCTACCAATTCGACCATCTTTCCCATGCCACCGGCTGGTAGCATGGGTTTTATGCTATCATATGGTATCATATTCATGTTACTGGCCGGTAACATCCATACCACTTGTCATCGACCTTGACCACCGCCGTTGTGACTCGAGCATCTATGTCCTCACTCCTACTTCGGCCAAGGTAGCTTTTTGCTACCGGTTGGTAGCATCCATACCTACTACTTGTCCCGGTTCATTGATAACTTGACTGAAATCTCCATATCTTAGAGAGATATTTCATCCCACCTACCTCACTTCTTCATCTCGCCCATTGGCTTGACCAGTCTTCCACGCAACTTGTCGAGTCAACATTTTCCTATAGACCCAAAATTCATGGAATGATGCACATGGCCCCGATTATACCTAATGTTAAATTTGACAACCATATGTATGTCAATTTCGTACTCAAATAACTAATCCCATATTAAATATAAGTTATTTAAATTAACCTAAGGGTTAAGTTGGGATAACAATATCTAGTTCATTAATTTGAGAAGGAAAAATAAACTTTCTTCCAATAGCTATTTTGAACATTAAGTGTGATGCATGAGCTTGGAAATTCAAGTAATCGCATCTTGGTGAGTGACCATTTGAATACTCACACTTCAAAGGGTAAATTTTAGTGGTGAATCCTCACTAATTCACAAATATTTACATTTTTAAATTTGCATTTTGAGGACACATATGGAGTATCATTTCACCTAAAATTTTAAGATGGTTCATCTCGCTTTATTGTTTAAAAAAAAATCATATTTATGCATGTATATTAACACTACCTATAAACACTAATTAGGTACATTCACCAATATATAATAATAAAAATTTTGAGCATCTACAAAATTGAAAATTTCATAAGGCTCTTACATAAAAGACGTCCAACAGATGATCTCGACCACATAATCTAAACACTGACATTGCATAGTCTAGATGCCTAATCGCAGATGCATGAATACATACTCTAGACATATAATGACATAGTCTAGATACACTACTACATAATTTCAGATGCATGGTATTATAATCCGGATGCCCACTTTCATATTATAGATGTCTAACTATATAACCTAGATGTCGACTTTATATTCTAGGTGTTTGAATGCATATTCTAGATGTTGGCCAAGAAAATGTAGATGTCTAACATGCAATTGATAAGGTCATTAGTTCCTCACTAGGATCAGATGATAATTGAAATGTGGTGGCCCTGGTGGGCCAATCATACAAAGGGAATATTTTATCTTATTTTAGTCATCCACAAAAAGGGGCCATCCAGATACGAATGGGCATACACACCAAGTACTATGTATTAACTAAATAATTAATCCTTATTTATTTTCAAATTACAAATTATAATAATATACTTAATAATATAAATTTCAAAAACCCATTTTTATGCAGAACCCACTAATAGAGATATTCCACATGAAATAATTAATCACAATAACTTGTCACCACCTCATAATATTATTGATGATGACATGCCTCCACTTGAGGAAAATCCTTATTATGTGCCTACATTATATGGAATTCATGTTATGATATGCAATAAGAAGAAGATGTGCCTCCACTTGAGGACACTCCTTATTATATTCCTACATTGGATGGAAATATCATTCATGATTATGATACACAACAAGTAGAAGAAATTTCTAGTCATCAAACACTAGCTTCAACTAGAAATTCTACTGTCAATTATTTAAAAAGGAAGATAATAAATGGCATTACTATTGATGAGATCCACCAAATAGAAGATATTTCTACACATAGTGATCAAACACATATTTCAAGTGATAATACAAAAAAATATGTGCGAAGAAAGAGAAGTAAGTACACCATTGGAAGTTATTTTAAGTTTGATCGAGAAACTAAGTATCCATTCATTTAACCAGTACAATAAAAAAGGAATTGATACTCCAAAAGGATGTAAATGTATTACTTGTAGCTGGAAATTTGGAAAGGATCACAAAATGTAACTCAAGTTGGAAAAAATTGAGAAACATTGTGGTAAAATATATGTATCGATTAAACATGTCATATTTCATAAGTTTAATAATAAATTGATCTAGTTATCTATTAATTCCAAAGATTATAATTTCAAGTAATGTGCAAATATTTAATAAATTAAATGAAGTAAATGCAAAGTAAATTTAAAGTAAATTTACAAAGTAAAACACAACAAGAAATAACACAACACGGCAACACAAGATTTATAGTGGGGAAAACCAAGGTAAAAACCCCACTTCAAAATAAAGAATTTCCTTTATTGTAATTTATCATACAAATTTATCCAACACCTCCACTTCCTCCTTGGTCCCACAAAAATAAATTGCACAATAATTAAAATGTTGAAATAATAAATATTTCACACAATCTCACAATATCACAATTTCACAATTCTCACATCACAAATTACCCAATCCCTACTTTCATGAGAGATCACCCTATTAAATAGAGTAGGTCAATTGGTTGCACTCAGGTGTACCATTTCACTTTCTAATTAAATCATTAGATTTAATTTATATGTGGGTACTTGAATCAATTTAATAAATTTAATAAATAAACTTTTAAACATGAGGTGTGAAGTGATGGCCCACCTAAAAGGTGTCCCCAATTGACATTATTACCCCAACACTCCCCCTTAATATTAAGTGGGAAAAAAATTCCAAATTACCTTTTTCTACAAAATTAATACAATCCATAAATCATTAACGATGATTTAGGCTAGAATGTACACAATGGAAATCATTACAAATTTTCCATACAAAAAATTCTAAGGAAAAGTTCTTTACATATGAAGACTAACATCAAATTATGTATCCTTTTATAAAACAATAAACTCACATAACTAATGTTTCATTTGAATTTACAAGTAAAATTTCATGTTGTGATCATTTACTTAAGACTCACATGCAGTGATCATTTACAAAATGGAGGAAGTAAAGAAATTTTACAACAAGACGATAAGAGGTGGAATAACAATACACACTCCCCTCAATGGAAACCCAAAAAGGCCTAATAAGGAATGAAACTTGCAAAAATTCATAAAATGGAGTCACTTCATGAAAATATTTGTAACTTGATCTTCGGTTGAACATAACTTAAGATCAATGTCAACATTTAGGACTGTCTCTCAAATGAAGTACATATGAATCTCTTTATGTTTCATTCTATGATGTTGAAATGTATTGTATACAAGAGCAATATAAATTTGGTTGTCACATAGAAGAGTATTTATTCCTTTGACAAACCATATGGAGTTCATCAAACAGTATTTTTAGCCACATTTCTTCCTTTACTACTTCCATATAACTTCTATACCCCGCTTGAAAGAGAAGAGATAGAAATTGTTGGTTGTTTCTTGTTACTTCAAGTGATGGCACCTGCATCAAACTTGAAAACATATCTAGTTATATATTTTCTATCTTTCACATCATCAAAAAGGTTAGAATCACAATATCCATATAACCATGCATCATCACAATAAGCATAATATAAATCATTATTGATTTCACTTTTAACCATATATAAATCCTACATTAATAGGATAAAAACAAGTTTTACAACAAATTTCAATGACAATCTACTTATAATCAACCATGTCATATTATCAACATGTTGAATTTTTGAAACAATAATTTCAACATTTTAATCAAAAAGAAATCTAGATGCAATCGATCGGACATCTCCAAAACAGCCTCAAAGGTGTCCCCATGTGTCATTTGATGTGCACATAATACTATTTTTAGTAATCACGTACTAATTTAGAATTCAGAAATGTTTTCTTAACATATATAGCTTCATTATCTTCACTAAGCATTTTGATGTTATGATCGATCAATCTCAACTAAGGTTTTAAACTTTTGGAATTTGGAAAAGACATCTGAATTTTTCTTAATGAAGTATGACTAGGTAATCCTAAAGAAATCATCAACAAATATTATAGCATATAAAGCTCCATCGAGAGAGGGAGCTTTAAGTATACCTCTCACATCACTATGAATCAAATCTAACATGTGAGATGAATTTAGATTGTGTTATTTTTTAAATGGTTCAATGTGTTTCTTACCACACAAGTAAATTTCACATGTTTCATGATCATATTTCATATTAGGAAGACCTATTTCAAGGTTTAGGTGAGACATTTCATACATAATCCTAAAATTTAGTTGTCCTAGTATTCCATGCCAAAGTTGAAGATCATTTCTAGAGGTAGAAGAGAAACATGATTCAAACAAATCCATCAAAAATATATAAACCATTTTTCTATATACCAGATGTAATAACATTACTGAGTTCATTTTTTGAATACCATTTATTTTGTAATAATACAAATTTATAATTTTATTTAGTTAATTGAGAGCAATATAAAAGTTTCTTTTTCAACTGAGGAACATATAACACATTCTTAATTGTTCCATTTTTCAATTTAACATTCCCACAAATTTTAGATCGAATGATAGAATTTTCCCTAGATATATATTTTCCTCACATTCTACAACATCTATGAGGATATCATGAATGTAGGTCATGTTCCTAAAGGCACCACTATATAGGATCTATTTGTTGTCATTTGAAGCTTGAAGTGTAGTATATAGGGTGATATATTGCTTAGTGTTATTTACATGGTTTTGATATTGGTTCTAGTTTTGATCCTTCTTTTGATTGTTAATTTTTATTTTTTGTATTTTTAACAAACTTATTAGTTTTCACTCAAAATCGACTCCTTATGACAAATTTTTTCACATTTGTTACATGTTCCATTGAATTTTCACTTTTAAATTTTGATTAGATTTAAATTTTGATATGTGGTTTAGTTTCTAATTAGGAGTGTTATTAGTTCTATTTTGAGAGGGTTTGTGATTTTAAGAGCAAAATTTTTGAGAGGAATTCTCTTTTGAATGAAAATTTTCCATAACACACTCTTCTTGAATTAGTAGAGATGTAGGATATCCAGATTAGGTAAATCATTTTCATTTTGGTATTTAGAGTTTAGGATAGAGATGTAATTTCAAAAAAATTCATGGATGTTTACTTAAATGATAAAAGAAAGAAACTGATGTAGCCTAGAATTTACCAGATAACAACCTAGTCACGTTGGCACATCACTCACACCTTGAATGAGTGCTCACCCAAAGCATGAAAAGGTACCAAGTACCTCTTTAGGGTTGTTCTAGTAGAATGTTAGTGTGATGAAGGAAGAAACATATAGATTCATAACTAATCTATCATTCTACAATGTATGCTACATTCAGATCTATGACAAAACAAACTTTAAACAATAATCATGATTGAATCAATAACATGTACTACTTAATTCCACACAGAAATGACACTTAGGTTCAGCCAATATCTTCCATCTATTAATAAACATAGAAGCTCCTTACAATAATGTTAATCTATACCAATGCGTGTATGGGTCTAATATAGTAATTCAGTCATATGCGTATATCTCTATACCTCCATACATCCCTCACACTAATATATTACCACTATGTACCTCACATCATATATATATATATATATATATATATATATTGTGAGGACTTACCCTTCACCACTTATCTATTCTAGAAATAGGCCACATGTTATTAATAGCCACGCACTGCTTCACAAGCATAGCCACACATGTAAGTGTGGTATCTATAGACCTCTTACATTTAACTGAAGTTTCAATCCTATTCTTAGCTTGTCTCCATGAAAAATGCTTCGATATGATCCTTCAAAATAGACAATGCATGGTGTGCACATCTTTGCATCGCTAGTGTGTTCTGCATGCCATCTTCTGAAAATAGGTCATCATGCCCAAAATCAGCTAAGTCCTAAATGCTAAAATTTCCTTCGCATGCAGTTCCTTCCTATCCCTCCACACCCTTGATCCTCGGCCTTCTCTCTGCATGGACTCCTTGTGTGTTTTCTAAGTATTCTCGATCAACATTACCCCACATTAATCTCATTGTCGTCCCAAAATGGGTATTCTTCTAAAAATTGAAGTAAATAATAGAATAATGGAAAGAATAAGAATGAAATAATGAAAAAAATAAAGAATTTTTATGAGGTTCTAATCACTTCCTCATCCTCTTGTGTTACTACACCTTATTTAACTACTTTACTACCTCCTTCACCTCATTATTCTCTTCTAGGGTCACACATTTTAATTTAATTTCTTCACTTTAATTAAATTAATGCCATTTACCTCCATACATATTAATTTAATTATTTTAATTAAGTTAATATTACCTTTTACCCACACACACATTAATTTAATTATTTACATTAAATTAATTCACTACCCTCACACACCTATTTAATATAATTTCCTTTATTAAATGCACCTCACCTAACCACCCCCATCATTTGACCCATTAACCTAAACCCTAAACCAATGTCCTAAATAAAACCTAACATTAGACCCATCCCCTCACCTCACATTTAAAAGCCTCCTAAGGTCAGTTTTCACCCCCGAGAAAAGGGAGACCCTTATCGAATGGCGGAGAAACTTCTTCCCGAGCTAATTTTTGAACAACCAAGATATCTCACCCAAACCGATGTCGGTTCACCCTAAACCGATGTTGGTTCACCCTAAACCGACACCGGTTATACTGAGAATGGACCAAATGGCCTATTTAGACCCATCTACAGCTTTTTAATATGTTGGAAAAAAAACTTCTGATCTCGAGTTCAATCTCTTTAGACATGACAACAGAATGAAGATTGATTTGTGATCAACAAAGGCAACCAAATACACTAGCACAACAGTGAAACTTTCTTCCCAACATCCTCCAACGCAACAAAACTCTTCATTATTCTTCAGACCTGTACCTCACAAAAGAGTAAGTATCCTCCTTCCATCTATTTCATTTTCTTATCATCATCTGTAGTATTTGTGGTAAAGGAACCTAGTCTTTTACCCTCTGTCCATTCCCTCTCTCTCGATTGCAGACCACCTTCCATACCTAATCATCTTAATACTTGGCCCATTTCCTATTTGACCTCCTCGGTAGTCTCGGACCTTCATGAACATATCTACACCCCCTCTGTGATCAATCCCCATCTTCTATCCACTCCACTTTTTCCCCAAAACTCCAAAAACCTAGACTGTGTGATTCCACCACCCCAAATCTTAACCATCGTCTTCGGTTCTCTCTAACCATTGGATTACATAAAACCATCATCGGTTTTATAAAACCATGGTGGTCTATCTCTGTCACCTCATCTCTACCAAAATAACAACAACCTTATTTTTTTGACATATACCTACTTGAACACCTATTTGACCTTTAGATCTGTATCTAACCTAGCTTGTTAGCTCAGATTCACCTATAACCAACCTACTTGACCTCTGGATCTCCTTCTAGCCTAGCTTGTTAGATTAGATCTAGCCTATTGTTTTTTTATGAGATGCCTAAATCATATTAAACTACAGTAGGACAATATTTACTTTATTTCAGCATTGAATTGTTTTAAATAGTGGATTGATAGCCATCTAGGAAGTATCACACTTCCAGGATCTAGCATATGCTAGGCAGTCCACTGCATATATTGTTTAACTCTCTTTGGTGGTCTTGTTTTGGTTCTTATACAGGTAGTTCCTCCTAGCCAAAAGGAAGGTCTCACAATCACTTTGATTCAGAATTCAGATATGTGTGCATATAACCTTCAACCATCCCAAAATAGGTATTCCTCTTACCACCTTTACCTTATCTGTTTCATCAAGTACTTCTCAAAAAACTAAGAAATCAGGTGAAACATTTTGGCATGCCTGGTGGGACCCATTCGGGGTTCCTTGCATCTTTCTTCATTCCTAGGTGAAAAATTGTGTGTGTTTGTTTCCCTTCTAGTAGCATTCACATTAAAACTTTCTCCTTGGTAACATTCTCTTCTTTCTACTTGCTCTAAAAGACACATTTCTTTTGGTGTATTTAAAAAGAACCTTCTTATTCTTGTTTTCTACATTTTAGTGAAAGAGCATCCCTCTTCCTGTTCATCTATTTTTGTCATCGAATATCATACTTTTGATTTGGGTTTAAAACAAGTGCATTGCATTCTGATTTAGCTCATTAGCTCACATTAATTGAGGGCAACCTATATGTTGGAAGTCATGACCAGCTGATGGTTGACAAATGAATCATAGAAAAGCACTTCTATCCTTTTCTCTTTCTCTGAGTCTTACCAAACCACACAAAAATTCAAAATACATACATTCTTAAACAACATCCTACCTAGGAAGAAGTTGTAGGTGATCACACGATCATGGTACAGTGGGCACCCACTCACTTTACTCTGTCGAGTCATACTTCAGATGAAGCCCGCCCCCACCATAACATTCTGAAACCTCACCCTTTAGAATTCTTTCTTCATAGGAAGCCTTCCTCACCAAGAAATTCTATTGTTCTATTCATAACAGTCAGTCCACACAAATAGCATAAGTTGAACAAACGTAATAGAATAGGCACTCTAGGAACGTTCTTTCTTAGTGTTCTACTTGATTTGCATTTTGAGGTGAGAGCTTTTGATCATTATTTTTGTCTTTCCTTGCACACTCCCAATCATAGTCGGTGTATTCTGACTTCGTCTGAGTGTGCCTGGACCACATCTACATCATTCTTAGACTTCTGGGTTTGATTCAACACCAGATTTTTAAATCACAACCATTTTCTTATTCTCTGTTTCAATTTCACAGTAACTGGCTACGGTTATCTTTAACCATCACCGGTTACATTCCAACTGGCATCGGTTTAACCCAACCAGCATCGGTCTGAAGTCTTTTGGATACCTATCCAAAAGACACCTATTTCACTTTCTGAGCTATAAAAGGCTCCTATCACCTTTCATATTGTCGTTACTTCAATCACAGTCACCTTACGTCTCATCATGTGTGAAAATTGTCAGTCTGGGACCATCATTTAATAGATTGTTGGTTTTCATAGTAACCAGCACTGGTTAAGCCTAACCGGCATCAGTTTACCCAAACCGGCGTCGGTCACCCTGTGTTGTTTTACAGCTCACCAACCAACCTAATTCACTCACCATTGATTATTTTCCTAGTTCTATTGTGTTATGTGCCATTCATTCAGACATAATACAGTCTCACCAAATCAGTTCCTACCCACATGGTGTTGACCCATAGTCAGGAAAGTGCCCTCGTATTTCACACTAGTTGACTACCACTCCCACCTAGCCCTTCATCACCTAGTCCTTCACCACCTTCCATCTCATCATCCATGGATCCCAATCAACCTATCACCATTCCTACAGGTGACACGGAGTTCACACTCTGGATCAGAATCCCACTTGCTTTGAGCCACTACCTCACCCATGCCTCCACTCGAGATGCCTCGGGTCAATTGATCTATGGCATGCCCATATCCTTATCTCCATCCCTAATGATCACTTCCACCTCGGCTCCACCTCCTACCATGGTGACCTCACCCATTTTATCCCTAGTTGTGTCATAGCTAGGTCCCACAAGCTTTGACCACCACATCCGCCACCTCTATTGCACACCCATGTAGTCTCCACCATACCTTCATCCACCACCCAAAACATAGCATCATCCACACCTGTTGTCTCATATATACCAGTCACAATCGCTACCACCCTTGGTGTCATTAACCTCTACCCCATTTCAAAATGTTGTCCTTTCTATTCCCCAATCTCTACCTCCCATCTCTACCAGGGTCACTACGAGTGTCCCACCCTCACATACCTACTACCAGCCACCTCTGTTTCATCGGTCATTTAGTCAGGTATATACCCTCTATGTTTGTCTCTCAATTCCCACCTCCTTATTCAACACCACCATACTCTGGAATGTCATATTCTTCATATGTCCAACAACAACCTCCTTTCACTCCGGGGGTACCCAATCTTCACAACCTAATAATGACTTTATCAAGTTAATGATGGACAAGATGTAGACATTAGAAGCATCTGTTTCCGCTCCTGTAATTCTCTCTCACCTATGATGAGATTTGTAATGAGCCTATTCACCCATCCATTCCCATTCACCCATATCCCATACACTGGGAGATGCCTAAGTTTAACCACTTTAATAGTAAGGAAGACCCACAATAGCATTTGTGATCTTTCAAACATGGGTGTTACTTAATTTCCCATGATGATGCTTTGCTTTTGCAAACCTTTCCCATGTCCCTAACTGGTCCAGCATTGGACTGGTATAGTGGATTACCTAGACATTCCATCTTCTCATTCAACCAAATAGCCCAAGCCTTCTTGGATCATTTTTTGATTAACATCATCAAGAAGGTTACCATGACCGATCTTTATTCTACGCATCAATATGATGATGAATCTATCACATATTTTGTCACTCGTTGGCATAGCCTAATCAACCAACTCACTTTCCAATTACCACAAACTGAACTCATAGAGCTCTTCACATGAGCTTGTGCTAGACATATCTCACCTACCTTACAGGTGCAAACCTTCCAAACATTCGATGAGGCTTTCACCATGGCACGTAAGCTTGAAATTCATGCCATCGAAGAGAAGAAGATACAATTACGAAACAAGAACTCCTCATTTAAATCACACGATACTTCCTCTTCCTCAAAACCTCAGATGAGTTATTCCAAAGCCAAGGGAACTACCAACATAGTGGTACTTAAGGTTGGCCCTTCCCATCCATCCAATCATGCTAAACCTTCATCCAATCTGTCACCGGTCCAAGCCTTCCAATTCAAATGAGAACAAAAATAAATACACCTCAATTGGGAACCATATTCATCTGTTTTAGAAAATCTTATTAAAGCTAATGCCATCACCCTTCCTCCTATCAAACCACATACTTGGTTTTGACCCCTCTCACCCCATACCAGGTTGGTATAAGGAAAATGACTACTATAACTATCACCATGTAAATGGTCACAGTGATAACAATTGTATCACCTTTAAAAACATTGTTCAGGGAATGCTCGAGAGCGGCGAGTTAGTCCTGGATAACCCTAATGCACCTACCAATCAAGACCTTCATATATTCAAGAAACCATTCCCTAACCATTCCCCATCTAATGATCAAACTGGTGATGCCTCACACAATGAAAGTAATACACATGAGGTACATGTTATCTTTACTTGACTTACCACTTGTTTCCCAAATATCTCCTATCCCCTCCATCGAGGAAATCCTAGCCCAAAATCCTCTACCCACACAGGAACCTACTTTATCCATTCCTCTACCCATAGAGGAAATCCCTTCACCTCCCATACACCTGCGGAGGAGTCTCTCATTAGCACCGATATCATTTCCCCTTTAGCTTCCCTACCCAGTGAGCCACTACCAATTGTACCTCCTCCACCCACAAAGGAGTACCCATCATCTTCTCCACCTATTCAGGATCCAATAGATTTGTCGTTACCACTCGGTGACCATTCTCCATCAGCTACCCAAGATCCTGTGGACCTACTTTCAGCTCTCTTACCTATAGAGGCCAAAGCCAGTGAATTCCCTATTTCTCAGACACATTTTATGGGAATCACCACTCGCTCCACATCTACCTCATCTACCACAGTGTCGTTCTCACGTTTGGCCACCACTGCTTGGACTATGTTGATAGGTCTTCACTTTGGGGCATCTCTTACTCCCGGTCTCGACCCAAATGCAATCATCTTCCACTAACACTTCTACCATTTATCCAAAGATGTTTCAACAACCCAAACCACACATGAACATAACTCTCGATACATCTTCTATTACATCATCCTCATCTATACCCGCCCCTCTACTTGCTAGCCGACGTGTTCCAACATCATCTCTTGTATCTAAACCCACTAGTGTTCTAGGGGTCACACCCACATCAAACCTTGCACATCCTCCTGTCAGGATACACTTGACCACATCTTCCCATATACCTATTGAACCAATCCCTCAACCTAAACAAAAACCCAACCTTCTAATCCACATGCACCGACCTCACCAACTACACCTTTATCACCTTCACCCCTACCATCCATCTTGGGACCTCACCCCTCTACCTTAACAAAATCTACTCTCTCCAGGGTAAACCTAAAATTCCCTTGACCCCTTCACCACAGCCTGTCAGCTCTACCTAGGTGAACCTTGCATCCTTCATCACCATCTATAACTTCTTTGCCTCCTATACCACCATTACCTTCTATACCTCCTTCACTACCTATGACATTTTCTTCCACCTCACTTGTACCTCCCTCTCGACCTCGACCAACACCTACCACTGCACCTCAGTTGTCCCCTTGGGTCACTCATCCTCTCCCACCATCTGCCTTTCCATCTACATCACATGCTCCCCTACACCTCTACCTAAGAAAAAGCACCAAAAATTGAAAAAAACTATTAATTTCCAAAGAGGTGGTTAAACTTACCCCTCTTTTTGTTGCTGCACCTACACCAAAGAAAGTACAACCCAAATCCAAGACTACATCACCTCAACTACCACCACAACTACCCAATCTTCCAACCAAACCTACTTTCACTTCATTGTGATCCACTAGTGGGATCATATGCCACCATCTTGGCTAACCTCCTGGAAAGCTCTGCTATCACCCTCCCTCCTCTTAGACCTTATGACCCTCTTAAACCTAAACCGAAGGGTTTGATGATACTAAAATTTGTGCTTACCATCGTGTGCCAGGACATGATGTTGAGAACTATAAGGGTCTAAAGGTTTCCCTCATTCAATTATGTCCTTCTGACCCCAATTTTGATGACGATGACCTCCTGGATGATGAACCTATTTCACCCTCACCACCTTCTTCACATCTTCCTCCTACACCTATACCACAACCTCCATCTTCACCACCATGACCTTTCTTTCCATCTCCAAAATTTGAAATTAACATGGTTCACATCAGAGAACTTGCCACGCCACCACCCAAATGTCATTGTTGGCCCAACTAACCTCACAAGGATTTTCTCCTCTAGTAGGTTTTTTCCCTTCATGTCATTATACCACTTACCCTACACCTTCTCCATTTTCCAACTTCCCTCAAATCAACATGGTACACGTCACTACACGTGCGTGAGAAAAGGGGCAAAGAAAAATAGCTGACCCACCAACCAATCCTATACCCAACATACCATCTGCACCCATACCTAAGATAACTATCCATGGCCCCACATACCCCATTTCTAATGGCATCACACATCGCACCATGCTCAAACAATTACACCAATCTCCTCTCAAAATGTCCTTATATGATCTCATCCAAACCTCGAGTCACATCATCAAGCCCTCATGGAGGTCCTTCAATCTATTGAGGTTTTACCTAATGACCCCACACTTGTAGCATCTATTATCACACCTCATCATGTCACTTCTCTCACCAAATTTCCATCTACCTCATCACCTCCACCTATTCACCAAGTTGCTTATCCTTAGTTTCTCGGATGATGAAATTGTCCCCCACCAAACCGATGACCCAGATCCTACACTTTTCATCTCCATCCATATCGATAATATACACATCTATGTTATGATCGATGGGGGCTAACATTAACATCATCTCCTCTCACGCATTCGAACAAATGTGCATACCCAACAACTACATGCATAAACATCCAGTCATGTTGCATTCATTCAATGATGCTATCACCTCTACACTCGGCACTATCATCCTCCATTTTGTGTGGGTCCCCGTACTATTTCTTGAGTTGTTCTACATTTTTGGAAGGGGAGTTTCAATACAATTTGTTGCTCGGAAGACCCTGGATTCATGCCATGGGTTGTGTTCCTTCTACTTTGCACCGATGTGTAAAGTTCGAACATGAAGGACATTCCTATACCATTCCATAGCTGACCCATCACCTTTCAAAACCTGTAACATGCTTTACCAGCCCAATGATGTCCTTGTACTTGTTAAGGCATCTACCTCCCTACCTACATCTTCTTCACACATGACCCCATCCACCAGTGCCATTGCAACCTCACCTTCACCCAAATCTTCTATTCCCACCTTTTTGTTCTTCTACCAGTCACACATCAGCTTCCCAACTAACTAACACCTCTCACCGATCTAACTTCTAATGCTTCCTCCATTCCAGCCACCAATATATCAACCACTGATCCCTTGGAAGGTGTTTTTCAATGCCTCACTATGGGGGAGTATCACTTGTACAATGTCAATACATTCCTTACTCCACAAGAGTATGGAAACCTTCACCAGCATCCTCACTATGATCACCACATAGGAGCATCTCCTTTATGGTCCTCCCCACCTCCATACCCATCTTACCTATGGGGGACTTGATATTTCCACTTACACACCCAAACCACCATCACAAACCCGACCTTTTTCGGCTGACCTTCAGTCACTTACCAACCACTTCTTCTCACACTTTCCTACACCACTGTGCCTAGAAGGGTTTCAGCTTTGGCCTTTATGAGCAAGGTCATCACACTATTATTTCATGTACCACATGTAAACACAATGATCGTAGTGGAATCGGTTTTACCAAACTACCTGCCAAAAATCCCGTATTGAACTCATTGAAGACATTGACCCCTCTCCACCTTCTTCACCTACCCCACCTTCACCACCTTCACCAACGGAGTCGATGGATCCTAAATCTATCCCTCCTACCTTTTTTTTTCATAAATACCATTTCCTTGGGGCCTCTGACCTATCACCACGATGGCGAGGCTCCTTCCTCTCTTCCTTTCTTGTATCTTGACATGATAGGGGATGATACTCCTATTAATGTCATTCAATGTCAGGATGATGAGTCCATACTCACCTACCTTGGTGTTGAAGACTCTTATATTCACCGTCATTACCTTCTGAGATGTAAACAATGTTGAATGAATCGACTATCAAAGTCAACATCCACACTCAGGACCCCCACATTCTCAAGATTGGCCAATCTCTGGATGTTGCTGAACAGGAAGCCCTCACTTCTTTTCTTAAAAATCATAGCCATGCTTTCACTTGGTCCTATGTTGACATGCCTAGCATTGATCCCACTATCGTGGTCCACAATATTGTAACCATTCCCGATGCCAAACCCATAAAACAAAAGTTGAGGAAAATGCACCCTCGCATTGCTCTTCTTGTCAAAGAAGAACTTCAATGCCTTCTCTCAGTTTCCTTCATCTTACCCATCGATTACCCCCAATGGATTTCTAACATCATCCCTATCACTAAGGTGATAGGGGACTTCACATTTGCACCGATTTCCATGATCTCAACCTTGCCTACCCAAAAGATGATTTTCCTCTGCCTGGTATTGACCAGTTGGTTGACCTTACCACTGGCCATGAGATGTTATCACTTATGGATGGTTTCTCGGGTTATAACCAAATCTTGCTCACTCCAGAGGATCAACACAAAACCACATTCATTACCCCTTGGGGACCTTCTGCTATCGAGTCATGCCTTTTGGCCTTAAAAATGCTTTGGTGCCACCTATCAGTGGGCTATGACCTACATTTTCCATGACATTATGCACCATATTAGAAGATTATGTAGATGATCTTCTCACCAAATCTAAATCACGCGGCCACCTCTCTTGTCTTTGAAAACCATCTTTGATTACCTCATTAAATATTGTGTTTGCCTTCAGCCTAAAAAATGTGTCTTCGTGGTTCTCTCAGGAAAGCTCCTAGGATTTATCATTTCCTTACGTGGTATAGAGGTTGACCTACTAAAAGTCAAGGCCATTCTCGATATGCCTCCACCCACTAACCTTCACCAACTTCATAGTTTTTGCAGGGCAAGTTGCAATCTATTCATCGATTTATTTCCCAACTCTCTGACCATTGTCAACCATTTCATCACCTTCTCAAAAGGATGTCTCTTTCAAATGGGATGATGACTGCCACAAAGCTTTTGAGGCCTTAAAACAATACCTTCTCCAACCACCCATACTTGTTCCACCTAAAGATGACCAACCCTTCTACCTATACATCTCTGCTCGATCACTCTTTAGGGGCTATGCTCGCTCATCATGATGAACAACATAGGGAGCAGGTGGTTTATTACATAAGCCATACCCTTCTGGACTACGAAACCCGATACACTCACCTGAAAAACTTTTCTTAGCCTTAGTTTTTGTTGCCACCAAACTTCACCATTACCTACTCAACCACAAAACCTATGTTGTGACCAACACTGACCCCTTACACTTCATGTATGCTAAACCTTACCAAAATCAATGTGCCACACATTGGCTCATGCTTCTTGCTGACCTAGACCTCAAATTCATCCACCAAAAATCTATCAAGGGCCAGGCCATTGCTGACCAGCTCAGCTGATGCGCCTCTTTCTGGGAATCAATCTTCAAACTTTGATTTCCCTGACGAATCCATTGCTAACCTCTCTTTGGATGATGACCCTTACCAAATGACCTTATTCTTCGATGGTTCCAAATGTCAGTGTGGGGGTGGTGTAGGCATTATCCTCATTCCTCTTGATGGTGAACCCATGCCCTTATCATTTAAACTTGACTTTGAATGCACTAACAATATCACCGAATACGAAGCACTCGTATTGGGTCTCATGACTGCCTATGCCTTAGATGTTAATCCATTAATATCTTTGGTGATTCTCAACTAGGTAGTAAACCAAGTCAATGGTGTTTATCAGTGTCATAATGAAATACTTCAAGAGTACAAATGTTACGTCGGCATCATGTTGACTACCTTTGACCACTATAAAATTCAAACCATTCCATGATCCACCAATAAATTCATGGATACCATGGCCTGCCTCACTTCCCAAATACCCACTTCACCTGATGATTCAGACATCTTTGTTACCATAAAATGCATACTGAGACCTTCTTATAAATCTTGTTGTGTTAACCTCATCTAAGCCTCACTAAACACACAAGACCTTTGGTATAAGCAGCTTGCGGACTACCTTTCCCTTTCTATATTGCCTCCTGATCTCACACGTAATGGACAACACACCTTTCTCAAAAAGGCCTCTCATTATGTCATCATGGGTGGCCTTCTCTATAAATGAGGCTTTGATGGTATTCTCTTATGATGCCTTACCAGCTCTGAAATCCCCTATACCATTAAAGAAGTTCACGATGGCATATGTGAGGTCACTTTAGTGGCCTTGTTGTTGCTAAATGCATTCTTCACCTAGGCTATTATTGGCCACCCTCAATCATGATTGTTGTGACTACGTTAAACATTGTGTAAAATTCCAACAACATGCCAATCTTCATCACACACCTAGTCATGCCTTACAGGTTGCACTCGTGACCTTTGGCCCTTCTCTCAATGGGGTTTGGATCTTGTCGGAGAGATCAATCCCCACTCTTCCTAAGACATCAATGGATCATCACCACTACCAAATATTACACCAAATGGGTTGAAGCCATACCCCTCATCTCCACTAAAGCTGAAAATATGTGAGTTCATCAATCATCACATTATTTTTCACTTTGCGGTGTTCCACATCACCTTATCATTGATAATGGAAAACAATTCAAAAAAAAACTCTACAGAAAAACTTTGTGATGCCTTTGGCATCTAACTAAGCTTCTCCTCACCATATTACCCACAAACCAATGGCCAAGCCAATCCACCAACAAAACCCTAAACAAAATTCTCATGAAAGTGGTTAATGATACTGGGAAGGATTGGCATACGCACATTCCTTTCACTCTTTGGGCATACCATACTAGTATTCACACCTCCACCACTGCTACTCCCTTTTCTCTGGTCTATGGTACGAGGTTGTTTTGCCTCTCGAAGTCTAGATCCCATCTCTCATATCTCTCTTCAAGATATGCTTACTGATGATGACTTTTGCCAAGACCATTTAGCACAACTTGAGTTATTAGATGAATGTCATCTTCATGCTCTCGACCATCTCCAAGTCTACCAAAAATGCATCAAGCATGCCTATGAAAAACGTGTCCATGAATGCACCTTCAAGGTTGGTGATCTTGTCCTCAAGGAAAATCAACACGTAACCAAAGCGAAAAAAAAAAAAAAATGGGGCAAATTTTCTCCTAATTGGCTTGGACCATACATCATGACCCATGACTATGGATCAGGTGCTTATCGCTTGTCTTCACTTGATGGTAAGCCCAAACCTGAGCCCCTCAATGCCTTGCATCTTCACCATTCTACTTGTTGACTTCTAGTCCTACATCACTATTTATCTAGTTCATGCTCATCCCTTGAGCACCATTTACCTTTCTCTTTTCCACACCTCATCCCCAACGACTAAACAAGAATCATGTGATTACCCATCACCCTTTTTCCTTATCTTAAATATGTGCACCATGGCTCTGCACATGGCATGATTCTCATGGATACTTTTCATCTTCTTTTAGATGAGATCCCATGGTCATTCACCCTTTCCTTCTCAACAAGAACCAAATGCTTCGTTATAGTCTAGTCCATGACTTAAAAGCCAAAAAAAAAATTTCCAAAAATAAGGGATTAACTCCTTGAGTCAAACTTCCAATATAAAAGATGAATCCCTCAAAAGGACATCTTCCACCTTCAATTGTCACTATAAGTAGACTGCTCCCTCGAAGGACAGCTATAAAAAGCTCACAACTCTCTACATAGTCTTTCCAAAAAGAGGACTATTTTCTCAAAAATCAAAATTCAGAAGCTTCCCATCGATCAACTTCACGAAGACCTCAAGGAGACATATATTCATCCCATATAGACTTCCCATCGATCAATCTATCTAAAAAGTCAAAAAGAAAAAAAAAAGAAAAGTAAACTTTTTCATCATGGACTTGTCTATTGTGATCTTGGATTCCTTGCCCAAGGCATTTTTCTTCATAACATATGACCTAATTACCTTCACCTCCTTACCCATTGTCTTTTCACTTCATACCTCAAGGGACCTGCTGAACCTATGACATTTGGTGATCATGTGACTATTCTTCACCTTTAGAATTAATCAATCATGCAATGTCTTTAGGGTCTTACGTTCACTAGCCTATCTGTAGATGTGTTTCATACATTTTGATCCTTGCCAATCGGTGGCTTTCTTGCCCCCTCTTATCTTTTCTCTTCTTCATTACCTTTTGATCTTCCTATATAGGACTAGACCCTCGACACCTATCTTTTGGGATTTTCTTCTCCCACCTCAATCAACCTAAAATCACCTTTACCTATCTACCTATTCTCAACCCAAACATCAATGACCTCAACCTAATTATACCTATGACCTGGAATCAACACTACCTATCGACCTAAAATCACCTTTACCTATCTACCTATACTCCACCCAAACTTAATTGACCTTGACCTAATCATACCTGACCTCGAATCACCTACTACCTATCTACTCACCTACCTACCTTCATCTTCTTCTCTTCTTCTTCTTTTCTATTATTCCTATGGGAGAACTACATCGGTCTGAGGTCCCTTTTTACTGGGACTATGTAGGCAGCACTTCCAGGGCATGGGGCCCTGGAAGGTTAGCTCGGCCACTCTTTACCCTAACCATTTTCCCCACCTTTACCTGATTTCCTGTTCATATCAAAAACCCAGAAATCTATCCCATATCCACATCATTTGACCTACATACACTCCTCATGTTTCACATACTCTTTTACCACTACCATTATTTCCCATATTCATCTATAACCCATATTTAAACATTGTACACCATTACATTCATTTGCATTAACATGTATTACCAAAATATCAAAATACACATCCATGCCTAAACCAACTAACTCGATCCATGCCTAAACCAACTTCATGACCATCCATGCCTAAACTGACTGACTCCATCCATGCCTAAACCAACCTGACTCGATCCATGCCTAAACCAACCTAACTCGATCCATGCCTAAACCAATCCATGCCTAAAACCAACTTTGACTCAATCCATGACCATACCTAAAAACTTACCTACTCGATCCATGCCTAAACCAACTGACTCGATCCATGCCTAAAATTAACTTTGAGATCCATCCATGCCTAAACCAACCTCACTCAATCCATGCCTAAACCAACTTGACTCCTAAACGATCCATCCATGCCTAAAATTAACTAACTCGATCCATGCCTAAACCATCCTAACTCATCATGCCTAATCACCTAATCCATTCATATCATAATAAAGTAAAATAAAATACACATCACAACACATAATCATCTGAACCTCATACATCTCATCATATACATACATGTGTATCATAATAATGTACACTCATCTCAAAAATACATGTGTCTCTCATACATCATCTGGCTCATGAGCCATTATCCAATACAAAAAAATATCTTCGGCTTTCATAGGCCGTATCATGTACAAAAAATAATAATAATATAATAAAAAAATCTCTTCGGCATGTAGGCCGGTCTCATATATAATCCATACAAAAATGACTCGGCATGTGGGCCGTCCATAGCATGTCAATCATCTCCCCATCTGATGTCAGGGAATGCTCCTGTGATTGTGTGTCTCTCTCCGACCCCTCTGCCACACATGTCTGGTGCCCGACACTGCCTCACCTCCTGCTGATGGCCCCTCACTTGGGGCTGGCCTCTGCACACTAGTGGCCTCACCACGACCCTTGTCCTTGGGCTCATCGGCCCCCTGTACTCTCCACACTTTGTGAGTGTGGGATCTAGTCCTCTCACTGGAGGCCTGTTGTGCTCTGTACTCGGCATAGGAGGGCACATCTAGCCCGACAGCTAACAAATGATCCTGATAATATCATGCCTCTGCTAGGGCATCCCTGAATCTGACCATGGTCACTATCTGTGGGGGTGCCATGGGTCTCACTACTGCGTGGGTACTGTACATGATGGGACCACTGTCCTGAAACTGACTGCCTGAGCCTGTGTTTGGTACTAGAGCCTGAGTCGGCCCTAGAATCTATGCTTGTGCCTATATCTGGGCCTGCAGGGTAGTAATCTGTGCTTTTGCTTTGTTGTCATGTGGTGGCCTGTGAGACCCAACCTCCCCTTGCTGTTGTGGCCAATGTGCCTATAAATCCTACTACCTGCACCTGCACTTATGGGGCAGCTATCTACTCTCCATCTCCCCTACCTCCTCTCCATCTCCATCTCCCCTGCCTCCACTGTGTGTGGTACTTATCCCTGCCTTTGCCTGAGCTTGTAGCATCACTATCTGGGCCTGTAATGTGGCAACCTGTGCCTCTGAACCTATCAGCTGCCCCTGCATGATCCCAAGCTACATCACCAAAGTAGCCACCTGCCCCTAGTAGGGCATCTCTCTGAACTGTGATGGTGGCTAAGTCTGGCTGCCCTAGCCTCGGTGGTATGGCTCTCAGTATGTGCCCACCACTACTTATATCCATCTACAACCCCAACATCATCAATCTATGTATCTACATGGTTGCTCCTCCTATCCAGTCGGCACTTTGTGGGTCATGGTGGAGACATAGGTCTCTCCACATCATCTCTCTCTGTATTATGGGAATGGAGGTGGTACATCCTGGACTAACCCAAACTAGGCACCTAACCCACTCTATGGGTATCCACTCATGCTCTCCCACTCTCCTCCCCTCTATCCACAGATATAGTTGTAGCCCATCTAGCTCCATGGCCATCTGTCTGTATGAGGGGAAGCCCACATATGGCCTCCAAATGATGTCCACCCCAGACAACCCCTCCAAACCTCCTGTAGTAAGCTACATCATGAGTAGCTCTGGCACCTCGGGCCTCTCCATGGCCGGTACCCACCACTTTGTACCCAACTCTCAAAACTCTCCATGGGAATGCATCTTCTGGGGCATCCCCACTGGTCGAACACAAACAATGTGCTCATAAGCCCAACAATGCAGTAGTACGATGCAACAGATGTTGAACCTCTGCAGTCACCCATAGGCCCATAGCTCTCTATATACCTGCATCAGCAATGCAGGTGCCCATGTGAACCATGTCCATTTGTATCATCATGTCATGAAGGACTCCCATCAGTGACCTCGGAATCTCCCCCCTCTGCATCCGGTAGTGTGAGCGCAACACTTTCCTCCATCAAAGTACCACTAACCTCATCTCCTCTAGATGAGCTCTATACATCACTCCATAGCTCATGCTAGCACTATGGAACATCAGGTCTGCTACACCCTCACCAAAAATGGGTGCTAGTAGCTCCTCAGATGCCTCTGAAGAGATAGAATAAACTTGGCCCCCAATATGGGCAACCACAGGATCCTGTAGACGTCCTCCAGGGTGATCGTCATCTCACCCATCGGCATATGGAAGGTGTTGGTCACTGAGTCCCATCTATCGATGAGGGAAACCATCAGACTCACCTCTCGGACTACATGTTGGTAGCACCTCACCCCTATCAACCCCACCTCTGCAACATGTTGCCACTCCTCTCCTCATCGTGCTCACTCACTACTTATCGATAATAAGGGTGGCACCTGGCCCTCATCCATGCTCATCTCGGGCTGCATCCCACAAAAGCAATGTATTAGTACACCTTCCCAACTTACCTATTTTACCCCACATCCCAACCTAATCTCTTTCCCCCCCCATCCATTGGCCTTGTCCCTAATCCAACCTACCCAAACCCATTACCCAAACCTATCCCAAACCCTACTACCCTCCTCAAACCTACCCAAACCCATCTACCCTACCTATCTACCCTAACCCTCACCCAAACCTACCCAAACCCATCCTACCCTACCTACCTACCTCACCCTCCCCAAACCTCCCCTACCTACCCTACCCTCACCCAAACCCCACCCCCAACCCCATCTACCCCAACCTCACCCCTACCCATCCCACCCTACCCTCTACCCTATCTCCCCTACCCTCTCACCCTAAACCTACCCAAACTCCTCCACCCTAAACTATATACCCTACCCCCTCCCACCTAAAAGCCACCCTTAACCCTTTTCCCTCTCACCTAATCCTTTCCCACCTACCCTACTTCCCCACCCTACCCTTACTCTATTATTTTTTTGTCCCAACTTAACCTTAGGTTGACCACCGACCAGGTTATCCCTTGACCGACCCTTGACCACGGTCTCCCCTTGACCGGCATCGGTCACTATTCTTGTGACCGATACCGGTCACTACCCACCGACGTCGGCCACAAGTCGACATGATCGGTCGGTCATTCTTGTCATGTGCCACCCACCCGATTTCCCACCCTACTTTTTCCCTTCTACTCATTCTACCCACCCAAATCCCTCCTTACACCCCTAATTATTCCTACATTACCCTTTTTCTACCCCCTACCCTTCCCCATTCCCATTTCCCTCTATTTTTCCCATTTTGAAATTCTTTCCCCCAAACCCCCATTTTTCATATTTTTATATTTTTTAATCAAATTAACCAAACAATGAATCAAAAAGTTCAAATCCTACCACATCCCATTGCCCATCGTGGTGGAACCTCTGGCCTCCGTGCCACTCCTCCCGATCCCTCTCTCGGCCTCTGCCATCCTCGAATGTCCTCTACCTCTCTCCACCAATCACCTCACTCGATCCAATCTCGTGGCCCCACCTCTCACTCAATCAATCTCACCTATGTGGCTCACCAACTCAGCTCTCTGATGTCTCTTTTGTCCTCTTCCTCTTTTCTCTCTTCTTGTCCTTTTCTTCTTTTTCACAAATGCACAAATGAATTTTAAAATGTGGGTTTTCACTTTTTATACCCTACCCGACTCAACCAACGTCGGTTAACCCTTGACCGATGTGGTCTATTTCCCTAGCCAACCACCATCGGTTCCTCTCCACCATCATTGGTTCATACTGACCACTGTCGGTTACCCTGCATACTCATTTCCCTCACATTGACCTCATTTTCCTTACCTCCTCTTTCTTTTTCCTCCCCTACACCTACCTGGACCACTTTACCTTCCCCTCGGCCCTCCACCTTCTTCAACCTCACCTCATCAGCCATTGAAGCCTCATTATTTTACCCCTACCTCGGCCTTACCCATGTTGTGACCTATCTACTTTGGACCTGACCATCGTTAGTGACCTTTGAACCAATGTGCTCACTATACCTTGTGACATTATTACCTATGTTGATTGACCTAATGACCTTACCTAGCCTATTGCCGTGACCATTTATCCTGACCCTACCTTTGGTGTACGAACATACCTAAATGTTCTTACACCTAACCTACATTGTGTTTCCTGACCATATCCTATACCTTGGATACTGGAATCACTTCAACCTTGTTTGGATAAACCTATCGACCTTAGACGATGTAGAGTTTGCAAGCTCTTCAACCTGGTACCATGTCATAGTTTATACGTGTGTGTGTTCAACTGCCCCTTTGACCTTGGCCCATTTACCCATTTACCTATATGCCTGATTTTCCCTTTACCCCATTCCTCATTTCTCATCATTCTTCTTTGCATCCACTTTTATCAAACCACTCACCGATGTGCTCTACCACCTCATCAGTTCTTGTTTGAGGGGATCACCCTCATTCCCACTTGGGGCAACCACATCTTATTTTTGTTAGCGTCACTTACCAATACAAGCTACGCAACAAAAGGGCAAAAATGTAGACACCAAAATCATGTCGTAATCACCTTGGTCCCCTAACGCAGCCCTATAATCACTTCCTCATCCTCAACACCTTATCACCTACCTCCTTCTGCCCCACACATTTTAATTTAATTACTTTAATTAAATTAATGCCATTTACCTCCATACATATTAATTTAATTATTTTAATTAAGTTAATGACCTTTTACCCACACACATAATTTAATTATTTACATTAAATTAATTCACTACCCTCACACACCTATTTAATATAATTTCCTTTATTAAATGCACCTCACCTAACCACCCCCATCATTTGACCCATTAACCTAAACCCTAAACCAATGTCCTAAATAAAACCTAACATTAGACCCATCCCCTCACCTCACATTTAAAAGCCTCCTAAGGTCGGTTTTCACCCCGAGAAAAAAGAGACCCTTATCAAATGGTGGAGCAACTTCCTAGGAAAATTTTGAACAACCGAGATATCTCACCCAAACCGATGTCGGTTCACCTAAACCGATGTGGTTCACCCCCTAAACCGATGCGGTTATACCGGAATGGACCAAATGGCCTATTTAGACCCATCTACAACTTTGTAATATGGGGTTGAAAAACTTTTGATCTCGAGTTCAATCTCTTTAGATGCGATAATAGAATGAAGATTGATTTGTGATCAATAAAGGCAACCAAATACACTGGCACAACAGTGAAACTTTCTTCCCAGCATCCTCCAACACAACAACTTCTTCATTATTCTTCATAGACCTGTACCTCACAGAAGAGTAAGTATCCTCCTTCCATCTATTTCATTTTCTTATCATCATCTATAGTATTTGTGGTAAAGGAACCTAGTCTTTTACCCTCTGTCCATTCCCTCTCTCTAGTTGCAGCCACCTTCCATACCTAATCATCTTAATACTTGGCCCAATTTCCTATTTGACCTCCTCAGTAGTCTCAGACCTTCGCAACATATCTACACCCCCTCTGTGATCAATCCCCATCTTCTATCCACTCCACTTTTTCCCAAAACTCCAAAAACCCAGACTGTGTGATTCCACCACCCCGACTTAACCATCGTCGGTTCTCTCTAACCATCGCGATTACAGTAAAACCATCATCAGTTTTATAAAACCATGGTCGGTCTCTGTGTCACCTAATCTCTGCCAGAATAACAACTTGTTTCTAACATATACCTACTTGAACACCTATTTGACCTTCAGATCTGTATCTAACCTAGCCTGTTAGCTCAGATTCACCTATAACCAACCTACTTGACCTCTGGATCTCCTTCTAGCCTAGCCTGTTAGATTAGATCTAGCCTATTGCATTTTGTATGAGATGCCTAAATCATATTAAACTACAGTAGGACAATATTTACTTTATTTCAGCATTGAATTGTTTTAAACAGTGGATTGACAGCCATCTAGGAAGTATCACACTTCCAGGATCTAGCATATGCTAGGTAGTCCACTGCATATATTGTTTAACTCTCTTTGGTGGTCTTGTTTTGGTTCTTATACAGGTAGTTCCTCCTAGCCAAAAGGAAGGTCTCACAATCACTTTGATTCAAAATTCAGATATGTGTGCATATAACCTTGTGTGCATATACCTTTACCTTGACCAGTCTCATCCATGTGGGTGTGCATTGACCATGAAAATTGTTTTCAAATGCACACACCACATCCTCATCCATTAGCTCACCCAAATAAATACTTATGTGCTATCATGCTCTAGAAGTGGGCATGGATAATTTTTGTGCATCATCTACATACCCCATGGCTAGTGGAATGTGCTCCCCACTTGTTATTCTAGACCATTGCTTCTTATGAACTTTAGCTTCCAAATTTGGGACTTGTGTCTCCATGTCCTGAACATTCTCAGCAGCTATCTCCTCTGGTCCCTTCTTGTCCTCTTCTCTTCCCTTTGATTCCTCACCTTGTTCTTCTATGTTCTCTGGAAGTGTGGGAGAATTAGGTGCACTTTGCTTTGACTCTTCCACCTCATTTAACTTCAGTTTCCTCATTATTTACATAGTTTCCTCCTTTTGGAGAGAGCCTAGGTGATTTGTGCACTTTGTGGTTGGAGTAGCACCTTGGGTCCTTGTTATGCTAAACACCCTCTTAAATCTATGCTCCCCTTGGACTACATTCATTCTGCATCATCCCTCTCTTGTGGTTGAGGTGGTGTAATGGCACGTTAAGCTTCACCCTTATTTGGAGGATGTCTCCTACCTCTATGCTCCAAACCACCACTATCTTCATGCTCCTCCTCCTCATCATCCACTTCAATTGGCTCTGTGGGCTTAGGTGATAGGATGTTCTCCATTGTATTTTTTCCCTTTGGTGGTGTTGGAAGTGCAAAATCACCTTCCACATATTTGTTATTCTCCATCTTTAGCTTCAACTGAAGATACACCAATGTTGCCCTTACATCTGCTACAGCCAGACTTATTGGCTTAATATTCAACACCTCTGAAATGATCCTCTCGGTGAAGGCACTTCTTCCAAGATACACATACTTCTTTCTCAACATGTGGTAGTCACAGTCTACCTTATCTGCATTGAATACCAGTCAGTGCGTGTCTATAAATTTGTGAACATATGCTTGGAAATACCTTGCAGTGAATGCGTAAGGTAATTTACACCAAGGGCTCTAGACTCCATCTTTCATTAGGAAGCACATGATATAGAAATGCTGATATACAAAAAACTAGACTTGTTTTCCTACTACTAATGGTAGGTCCTTTGGGATGCGCCACTCTTCTCCAAATGTCGTGCGGAGCCTGTCATACCATTTCTCTACCCTTTTCTTTACGTCATATGTCATGGACCCTTTACATAGATACTTGTTGAACCTTTCCACTGGTGAATTATTCTCCATGGGGTATTCCCATACTTTTTCCTTCGACCCGTCTGGTACTCCAATTTCCATGAATACTAGTGATAGTAGAACAACCACAAAGCTGATCTTCCCTCCTGAGCATGCTTCCTCGACTATTTGTTCTACAATATAGCTCACATTGTAGATCACTCCTTTTGACATCTTACGTGTAATGTGTAACCACATAGTATTTACACGTGATCACTGCTCCTGATCATTCAACTTTGTAACAAGGTGTGTTCTACTTGCACAACCGGACAGTCCTTCAATTTTTCTATATCCATACTTTGCAAGTGCACCCTTCAAGTACCCCAAATATTGTCTAGTCTTTAAGTTCATAGATTTATTTGTGAGATCATTCTATCTATCCTCTCATGTGGCCTTCAAACCTATAACTGATGAGATGAGCGCCATGAGATTTTTACTCTGTGTCCTACAAAGTAGAAGTCCTTGTGCACTATGCTCATGAGCCACTTATACAAGGGCTTATACTTCCTGAAATATGGAAGCTCATATAATTGGTAGAACCCAAGTCTCTTCAAAATCTTATCACCTGCATCATCATAAAATGACATGGCATCCATCATACACTTGTTCTTCCTAACATTGAGCAAAGAATTGAGCTCCTTCTTGTTCTCTGCATTCTTGTGATTGTATTCACTCACTTTTCTCTTTTTGATGGGTGAATCCCACTCCTAGCCAATGATGAATCCTTCTAGATATTGCATTTCTGAAAAGTCACTTTCGAGTGCCATCTCTTCTTCCTCAATGACCACCTTCTTCTTTCCTTTTGCTTTGCTTGTTAGCAGATGCCTTCTTGGGTGCCATTCTTTTTCCTTTACAAACATCTCCTCTTTAACTATGAAAATTTTCAAATCAAACCCCGGATCGATTCAATCATGACCTAGGTGGAAACTTCATTCCCTAACTCCTCTCTACCTCCTTGCTTCACTCAAACCCTTCACCACTGGGACGCAATCTTCTTTTCACATAGATCTATTTATCACACTTGGTTTCACACCCTTCACACCTTAACCCAATCACTCAACTCTTCATAATTGGATCTTTCCTCAAATTCTCTTAGTCGCAATGGTAAAAATGAATCTACATCCCATCCTTATATAATTTTTTCAAATTTTCAAATTTTGATGCATTTATTGCTCCTTCACCTACCAAATATTCTCTCATTTACTGACCAAATTCATTCTTTCCGCATGGTTCATTTTCATGCTAGGATTATAACCTTCTAGTGTGCCTTCCTACCCTCTGGTCATAGACTTCACTTTAGTGCATGCCCTTACACCTGAGTACCTCGTCACTGTACCTTCTCCTGGTAGTTATCATGGCCTCCACTTACCTCATGTTATATTGTCCTTTCATTCATCTCCATCCTTGGCCACTTTTGAGAAGCAATCTTATTTTGACTTAAAGCACTCCATGTGACTTATTCCTTTCACCTTTCAATTGCCATGGTCTTTTACTTAGATAAATACAACCACCCTAGACTAAAGGTATGTACGTCCTCTACGCATAAAAATTATTCACATAGTAATTAGCTTCATGCGTGCAAGTGCATTTTACATAAGAACAACAGCAAATTGAAAAGAATATCAACAATGAAGGAAATACGAAGGAAAGCTAATCTAAATGGCAATACTACCTTATTATAAACACCAAGAAGTCTTTTTATAGTAATGCTTCACTACTCCGTTAAAGTAACCGGGTAGTTGTGTTCCATCAAGTGCTTATAACTAGCAAGCACCTGATTCAAGTATGTAAGTGATGAAATATGACCCCAACCAATGTACTTTGAGCTTTCTGGATGGCACAAGAACTTAGAATCATAAAGAAGTACCATTTTTCCAATCTTAAATTTCTTATCCCTTATGTTTTTGTCATGCCATACCTTCGCCTAGCCTTTTTCCACTTCCGACTCCATCATGCTATGGCTCGTCACTCATCTAGTGGAACCATCTTCTCGATATGCTCTTCTAAATCCTGTTCATTAGCTAGACTGCTACACATGCAATGTGTAAAGAAGGTAACATAAATTCTATAGGAGAATGGATTTCATGCCAAACACTAGCTGAAATGGTGTGGCTTTGTTCATTGCTTATAAGTTGTTCTATATGCCCAAAGAACAACCGACACTTTGTCATCCCAATCCTTTCTTCCAACATCAATTTTTTTGTCAAATTCTCGGCTCAAAATCTTGTTGAAAGCCCTGCTCATTTTTGTGGCTAACTCCTCTCGTTCTTCCCTCTCTTGTGCCTCAGTCATAATTTTTTTATTTTTAGGCACTCAAAACCTTCTAGAAATGGCACCATTAGATAGAGCTCTTTCTCAGCTTTCCAGAAAGGTAAAGTTTTCCTCCTAACTCCATGTATTTTTGAAGTTATGGCTCAAAGAGTTTTTGTGGAAATTTTCCCCTTGAGGCCCACAGCTAATGAGATGATGCCACGTGTCTAGGGAGGTGGTGGGGGTTGGAAGAGAACTTGGTTTTCTACCAAGTGTTTTGGAAAAGTTTTCAAGAGGAAATATTTTTCCATGAGCCCACCGATCAATCAAGTAATGCCACGTGTCCTGGGAGAAATTTGAAAAAAATTGGCTAAGTGTTAGTGCATGGAAATTTTGACAAGAAATCCCGTGGCCAATAAAAACATGCCACGTGTCTCGGAACTTTGGAGGGTGGAGGAGAGGTTGGAATTTTGGCAAAGTGTTTCAAAATCTCAATGAAGAAAGTTTTAGCCCACTGCCCCACCCCGATTATATATGTCACCACGTGTCCTGGAGTGGCGAGCATGGGGAGAATTTGGGAAATTTTCCCAAGGAGAAAATAAAGGAAAATTCAGAGAGGAAAGCCCGCCCCCTTATTGCGAGCCAATAGAATCTCGCCACGTGTCAGCTGTGGCAAAAACTCAGGTCAAGCCCGCAAGGAAATTTTGGAAGGTCAAACCCACATCAAATGGGGTTTTGACACGTGTCCAGGTTGAAAATTATCAAAGTGACCATGGAAAAATTAGGAAAGATGGGCCCATGTCCAATCAGCGCTTGCCACGTGTCCCAAGCTCATCGGCCCCGTGGGAAGTTTTGGAAAATTTTCCAAAGTGCAAAGTGAAGGAAAATAGAGCAGGATGGGCCCATGCCCAATCAAAAACATGCCACATGGCACCTAGAAAGGTGGAGCATGGGAAATTTTGGAAAATTTTCCAAATGACCAAAAAGGTGAAAAAAATTCAAATTTTTGCCCGCCGACCCGATTTGGCCCTATTTTGACCTAAAACTTCAAATCACCATATCTTTCGATCCAGAGCTCGGTTTTTCACGTTCTTTATATCAATGGAAATCTGGTGAAATTATCTACAAGATTATGGGGTCAATTTTTCATTTTGATGGATTTTGGAGAGATAAAATTGAAAAACACCTGCACGTGGTCATGGATAGAAATGATGTTTCAACCACCGTTATTTTAATGAAGAATGGCTCGCATTCTCTCCCAGCATGGTTAAAAATGTCAAGGAATGGGTCTGTAAGGATGCCCATGCTGTTTTGAATGTGTTTTGGTCAATGGTTGAATCCCTTCCATGTTTTCCCACGTTTCTCTCTCTGGCTCGTCCCTTGCCTTTGTAAAAGCCGATTTTGGCTCATTTTCAAAGGTTGAACATTTTTCTTGTATTGCAGGTCCCCTTTCTCTCCTTGAAGGTGATTTTGGTGGAATAACAGACCTTTTCTAGGAACTGCAACTTTATTTTGCCTCTCAGGTGTTGTAATGCAAGTGATTTTGATGTTAAAAATAACAATACAGGCCCTATGATTAGTTTTCCATCCTCTGCTTGTGTTGTTTGACTAATTTCTGATTCTTCATTATAGTTATCAGTTTGTGCATGAGGTTTTTGTTGCATTTTATGGATTGTGTCAATCTGCAGAAGTAAAAATGCTCACCACTCCTTTGGTGCATCACCTATTAGCATTAGTTTTAGCTTTTTTTTACATTCTCTATCTTTGTCCCTTTGGAATTTAGAGTAGAAATTAGGATTTAAACCTCTGTAATTGTGCAAGTGATATATCTGATCAGAGGAGTTGAGGAACCAACCTCTAAACTAGAGATTCCTCTTCCATTTTACAAGTCCCACACTTGGGGAGAGGATTCAATGTTGTGCAATCACACTGGATGCTTAGGATGATCAAACTAGAAGCTTGATCATCATCCGAGGTCTTTGCTGATTTGCAACAATAGTTTTGGCATGCCCAGTGGGACCTTAGAGGTCTTCATCTTCATTGCAACAAAATTGATGTGCATTTGTTGCAAGATTCTTTCTTAAAAGAGCCCTAAATTGCACATCTGGCGACTCCAAGGAAGAAGAATCAACTGGTTTTAGCAGTGCAGACCTGAAAACTCATGAGAAGAATCACCACAAGGTCAAGAGTTGGAGAAGAAGAGGTGTTGTTTGAGTATCTACAGTTATCTCCAAGAAGAAGGCAAAGAGGGAGGAGAATTCAAAGGTCTCCATCTCCACCAAATAGAACTCTTTCCACTCCTCCACCTGGTAGGCCTTTCATTCAATCAACAAGGGTTCTAAGGCCAATCAGAATGGCACAAAACAACCCCTATGTCAATTTCACTGGCAGCCCCACTTGCTCTCAATGCACAAAATCCAATTCCAGTTGCAGCATTAAAAAACATCCCATACTTTACTGGAGAAAATCAGACCACTCCTGGTGATCATGTCAAGGATATTGCTAACATTTGTGCAATCCATGAGATCAATGAGATGCAAGTTCTTGGTCAAATTGTTGGCATCTTCATTCAAAGGGAAAGCTTTGCAATGGTTCAGGAGTCTTGCCTCAGGTTCTATTCAAAATTGGAACCAGCTATGTATAGCCCTCCATGAGTAGTTTGGAGAAAAGGGAGACAACTTGTCCCTTTTGGAGCAGTTGACAACCATCAAGAGAGCTCCCAATGAGCAGCTGACTGATTTTAATTTCAGATTTCAAAGGACTTGGGAGAGAATTCCAGTGGCAGTCAGGCCAATAGCAGAAGGTGCTTTCCTTTATTACCTTAAAGCTTTAAATTCTGATATTTCTATGTTAATTCAATCCATGGGAGGCACAACTATTCCCATTGCTTATAGCATTGCCATTAGAGCTGAAAATTGTTTGATCCAAGTGGCAAAGCTGGCTCCTAGACCTCCAATGCCATTGTTTCCAAGTTTAGAGAGCCCAAATGCTAATCAAATGCCTAATTTAGCTCCTATTCCCACTCCTAGAAATCAGAATTCAAATGAAGCTTCTACTTCATCTTCTAGTGCCTCAAATGAGCTTCAAGAAGTCATGAAGCAGCTGCAAAATCTAGGCAATGAGCTGGTTACACTCAAGAGGTAGCAAGCCCAAGGTTTTAGACCTTCTTTCCAGCCCCAAGCTCAGCCCAACAGGCAGCCATATCAACCCCAAAGACCACCCAATCCAGCTGCAAATCTAAATCAAGCAAGGCCTCCTGCCAATAGACCATTTCAGCCCTATAATCCCAATGCTACATCTGCCTCTAAAGCATTAGTGCCAGTACAAAACAATATAGCTCAAGAGTATGATTGGTGTTTCCCATGCAATGAACCTCATAACCAATCCATGTGCTTCAATGGTGCCTTGAATCAAGCATTAATGGTGACAACAACTGGTGTAGAGGTTGAAGGTAGTCAAGGAAGTAACCAACAACAAGACACATTCCAGCAGCAGTCAGCTCCAAATGATACCACACTTGTAAACTGGCAGGTAGAGGATTTTTGTGGCATGAATCAAATGGTTTCCCAAAGTGTTGCAGCCAACACAAGGTCAAAGAGGAGAAATTTGGGTGAAGAACAACCATTAGCCCCAAGCAATCCACAACCTTCTATCACTCCACAAAATATTGGCAAACAAAATTCAGCTCCAAGCATGCAAGGACTACCTAAAATAGTTCCTAGGCCAACTCAAATGCCAGTTGTTACTACCCATACACAAGGAATGAATGTGCAGGCCAAGGGACAGCAAAGGGATACTTCATCTCCATTCAATATCATTGATCAGATGAAGAAGAAAAATGTAAACATATCAATGTGGGAATCACTATCTATCCCAGGCCAAAGAGATTTGCTACAAGCTGCCATGAAGGACTGGTCAACTTCAAATCAGCAAGTCCAAATGCAAGAGAAAGTGCTCACAAATGCTGCCCAGCCTGAGGGGAATCATGGAGGACAACAAGGTAAAATGTTGAAGCCCCCTCCATTCTATGTTTCATTGATCATTGGAAATCAATTAGTACACAATTGCATGATTGATTCGGGCAAGTAGTTCAGTAATGCCCAAGCAAATAGCTGATCAGTTGGGAATTCAGTATGAAACCATATCCAAAGGGGTAGTGCAATTGGATGGGACAGCAGTGACAACAGTTGGAGTGATAAAAAACTTGAGTCTTACCTTGCATGCATGTCCCAACGTGGTTGTTTTGCAAGATGTATCAGTAATAGACCTTCCACCACTCTTTGCCCTATGTTTGTCAAGGGATTTCACAGCTAAGATTGGAGGTTACTTGTCTGCTGATTGGTCACACATGTTGTTCAGAACAAGATATGGAACCAAAGCCACAATCAGGTCTGAACCTATTGCAAACTTTCACATTGAGCCTTACACTCCAAGTCAGATCAATGCCAATTGTTCAACGTTTGATCAAGAAGATCACCCAAGCACTGATGAAGCTGACACCAAGGTTGGAAGCATCCCAGATCTAACTCTTGATGAATGGGAAAACAAGGTGCATGCTTTTGATCCTTATCAAGAAATAGAAGAATCTGAGTTAGGAGTCTATTGCATGCATGAAGAAAATCAGCCTATTCCTAGCATCACCAAGCCAGACCACAAGGATGACAATGAGGTATGGCAAAAAAAAATTTGATGGATCAAGGAGTAGACAAGGTGCAGGAGGGGATCTATGCTTGTTTCCCTCAAGGAGTTAAGTATTATTCAGCTTTTAGATTTCAGTTTGCATGCTCTAATAACACTGCTGAATATGAAGCTTTGATACAAGGATTGCATTGGTCAATCAAAGAGGAATAAAGAACTTGCAAGTCTTTGGTGATAGTGAGTTGATTGTCAACCAAGTGAAGGGGCAGCATGTTGTCAAGAATGATCTACTCAAATGCTACAAGAACAGGGTGTGGGACCTCATTGAAGATTTTGAGGGTTTTAGCATAAAATCCATTCCTAGAAAAGAGAACCAAGCTGCTGACAGGCTTGCAGCAGTTGGGGCAGCCTTTGACGTTGTTGAAAGCATTTAAAAGACAAGGTACAGCCAAACATCCATGTGATTGTGAGGCCTTTAGTGCCAGACAACAATGTAAGTTGGCAAGTGTTTGAAAATGATCAACAAATCATCCATTTCTTGCAAGAGGAGGCTGAGTTTTCAGCTAAAAATCAGGAAAAGTTGGAGCAGCAGTATGGTGACCAAGTGGTGCAGCTGAGAACCAACAAACTACCAAAGGGACTTATTACTTTGGAGTCCATTTTCAATCCTAATGATCAGTTTAGGAAGGAGAAAAAAACATCCAAGTCAAGGGAGAAGATTCAGTGTCCATCTCGGTGGAAGAAGGCAAATCACTCCAAATTGGCAAGATGACAACTGAGCAAGAAAGGTATGAGTTCATACAGCTTTGTCAAGAATTCCCTGATGTGTTTGCTTGGAGCTATGAAGATTTGAAAGGTTTCAATCCCGAGTTAGCTCAACACACCATTGAGTTGGATCCAAGTACTAAACCCATCAGAAAAAAACAAAGGCCAGTCAACCCCACATGGAGCCTCTCATGAGAAAAGAATTGAATAAGTTGATAGAATCAAGAATCATATTCCCTATCAAGCATTCTAGTTGGGTTGCCAACTTGGTTCCAGTTAGAAAGAAGAGTGGGGAAATCAGATTGTGTGTTGACTTCAGAGATTTGAATAGAGCATCTCTCAAGGACCATTATCCACTTCCTTCCATGGAGCAGATTTTACAAGTTGTGGTTGGCTCCGAAGGTTTTCACTACTTGATGGCTATTCGAGGTATAATCAGATTATGGTGAAGGAAGAAGATCAGTTCAAGACAGCCTTTACAACCAAATGGGGAACTTATGCATACAGGAAAATGCCATTTGGGCTGTCCAACGCTGGGGCTACTTTCCAAAGAGCAATGGACATGGCGTTCAAGGGTTTGATTAACAACATAGTGCTGATATATCTTGATGATATCACTGTTTTTTCAAAAAATGCAGCAGACCACCTCTTTCATTTGAGACAAGTGTTCCAAAGGTGTAGAAGATTTGGAGTCTCCTTGAATCCTAAAAAGTGTGTTTTTCTAGCTCATGAAGGAAAGCTCCTTGGCCACATTGTCTCCAAGGAAGGATTAGCAATTGATCCAGAAAGAGTTGAAGCCATAAGAGCACTACCATTGCCAAGCCACAAGAAGGCCCTTCAAAGTTTCTTGGGGAGAATAAATTTTGTTCGAGGTTTGTCCCAAATTTTGCAGCCCTTGTCAAGCCTATCACCAAGATGTTAAAGAAAATCATGGCTTTCAAATGGACAACAGAAGGCAAGGAAAGTTTTGAAGCAATCAAAGAAGCCATCTCTCAAGCCCCAACTCTCATCAACCTAGATTTCTCCAAGGATTTCATCCTCTATGCATTTGGGGGTGATGATACTATTTCTGCAATTTTGGTACAGCAGAACAAAGACAATGATGAGCAGCCAATTGCTTTCTTCAGCCAAAGCCTGGAGGACTATGAGGTGAGATATTCTTTCATTGAGAAGCATGTTCTTGCAGTAATCAAAAGCTTGAAGAAATTCAAGCATTTAGTCTCAAACAACAAGGTTCAATTGTTGGTTTCTCATGTGGGAGTTAAAGACTTCCTCCTCAACAAAGACTTGAATGAAAAGAGAGCAGGTTGGATTACTCATGTCATGGAGTATGACATTGAGATCAAAGTTACCAAGTTGGTCAGAGGAAAAGGATTGTGTGAGCAGCTGATTTTGAGCAAACAAAAGGAAGCATGCAATGAGAAGGAAGTTGTTTTGGCGTTGCAAGACAGCCATGAGCAAGGAAGCACTCAAGAAGAAAATAATGGTGTCCCCACTCCTTGCTGGACCCAAGGTATAATGCACTTCCTAAGCATAGGCCTATGCCCTCTAGAGATGAACAAGACCCAAAGAAGACACTTCAGATTGCAGGCTGTCCCATATGCCCTTGTTGATGGTGTTTTGTTCAAAAGAGATGTGAATGGAGTACTGCTGAGATGCATTGGTACAAATCAGATTCATAGGGTGTTGGAAGAGTTCCATGGTGGACCAGCTGGTGGTCATTTTGCACCAAGAGTGACAGCTCTAAAGATCATGAGGGCTGGCTATTATTGGCCCAAGATTTTCAGTGATTGTTATGCATGGATCAAGAGGTGCAAGAATTGTGCATTCTTCACAGGTAAAGAGAGGCTAGCTGCCCTTCCATTGCATCCAATTTCAGTTGACCAGCCATTCATGCAATGGGGTTTAGACTTCATTGGAGTCATTAATCCCAATTCAAGCCAAGGGCACAAGTGGATTTTAACAGCCACAGATTACTTCACTAAGTGGACTGAAGCAGTAGCACTCAAAGAGGCAAATGAATCTAGTATCCTAGACTTCTATGAGGGAATAGCAACCAGGTTTGGCATACCAGCTACAATAATATCAGATAATGCATTGGCATTCATTGGGTCCAAGGTGACTGAATGGGCTGTCAAGAATGGGATCTACCTAAGTACTTCATCAAACTATTACCCCCAGGGTAATGGCCAGGCTGAGTCTACAAACAAGAACTTGTTGAGAATCATTAGAAGGACTCTTGATGAAAATCAGAGGTCTTGGCATACTAAATTGAAATCAGCTTTATGGGCTGATAGGATAACTCCCAAGAGATCTACAGGTAACTCTCCATTCAAGCTTGTTTATGGGAGAGAGGCAATTTTGCCCATGTCACTTGAGTTGCCAACATTGGAACTCATGAAACAGTTGGAGTTGTTGGAGTTTGAGCCCATGGAGGTTAGATATGTAGAATTGATGGAGCTCCAAGAAATCAGAAATCAAGCATCCCAAGCAATGGAGAAGGATCAAGCTTTGATAAAGAAGACCTTTGATAAGAAGGCCAAGGATAGATCTTTCCAAGTTGGAGATCTAGTGTTAAAATGGGATGCAGATAGAGAAAAACCGGGAAAGCATTCAAAATTTGATGCCATTTGGAGTGGCCCATACATGGTCACAAAGTGTAAGGACAACAATGCTTTCCAATTGTCTTCATTGGATGGCGAGGAACTGCAGATTCCAGTCAATGGAATCCATCTAAAGCATTGTTATTAAAGGAAAATTCTCCACCTTGTACATATTAGCTTAGGTTTCCATTCCTCCAAGTGCTTGTGCACATTGTTTTGTTGTAGGTTAGTTTTCTTTCCCTAAGTGCTTTGGCACAAGCTTGTTGTTCCTGGAGATGTGTTTGCAGGCCTTGCTCCATCAGGTGATATTCCATCTTCCTCCTTGCAATGTTCTAGTCAGTTGGGGTATCAAACAGAGAAAATTAGATGACTCCATGCCCAATGGATTGCTTCAAGAAACTGGTAATTTCATCCAGCAGGCAGATGACCCCTCTGAGTCACCAAAATTGTTATCCAAAATGTGCCCCTACTCATTTTGTGGCTAACTCCTCTCATTCTTCCCTCTCTTGTGCCTCAGTCATAATTTTTTTTTCTTTTCGGCACTCAAAACCTTCTAGAAATGGCACCATTGGATAGAGCTCTTTCTCATCTTTCCAGAAAGGTAAAGTTTTCCTCCTAACTCCATGTATTTTTGAAGTTATGGCTCGGCGGAGTTTTGTGGGAAATTTTCCCCTTCAAGGCCCGCAGCCAATGAGATGCCACCACGTGTCCAGGGAGGTGGCGGGGGTCGGAGAACTTGGTTTTTTACCAAGTGTTTTGGAAAAGTTTTCAAGAGGAAATATTTTTCCCAGGCCCGCTGTCGAATCAGGTAATGCCACGTGTCGGGGGAAATTTGAAAAATTTGGCTAAGTGTTGGCACATGGAAATTTTGAGAAGAAAGCCCATGGCCAATAAAAACATGCCACGTGTCTCGGAACTTTGGACTTCGGAGGCGGAGGAGAAGTTGGAATTTTGGCAAAGTGTTTCGCCAAATTTCAATGAAGAAAGTTTTGCCCAAAGGGCCCCACCAATTATATGTCACCATATGTCCCACGTGTCTAGAGTGGCGGAGCAAGGGGAGAATTTGGGAAATTTTCCCAAGGAAAAATAAAGGAAAATTCAGAGAGGAAAGCCCACCCCCTTATTGCAAGCCAATAGAATCTCGCCACGTGTCGATGGCGCCAAAAAATCAAAGAAAGCCCGCAAGGAAATTTTGGAAGGTCAAACCCACATCGAATGGGGTTTTTACATGTGTCCAGGTCAAAAATTATCAAAGTGACCCACGGAAAAATTTGGAAAGATGGGCCCACGTCCAATCAGCGCTTGCCACGTGTCCCAAGCTCATCGGCCCCAGGGAAAGTTTTGGAAAATTTTCCAAAGTGCAAAGTGAAGGAAAATAGAGCAGGATGGGCCCACCCCAATCAAAACATGCCACATGGCACCTGGAAGGGTGAGAGCATGGGGAAATTTTGGAAAATTTTCCAAATGACCAAAAAGGTGAAAAAAATTCAAATTTTTGCCCGCCGACCCGATTTGGCCTGTTTTGACCTAAAACTTCAAATCGCCATATCTTTCGATCCAGAGCTTGGTTTTCACGTTCTTTATATCAATGGAAATCTGGTGAAATTATCTACAAGATTCCGGGTCAATTTTGCATTTTGATGGATTTTGGAGAGAGAAAATTGAAAAATGCCTCTGGCACGTGGTCATGGATAGAAATGACGTTTCAACCACCGTTTTTAATGAAGAATGGCTCGCATTCTCTCCCAGCATGGTTAAAAATGTCAGGAATGGGTCTGTAAGGATGCCCATGCTATTTTGAATGTGTTTTGGTCAATGGTTGAATCCCTTCCACGTTTTCCCATGTTTCTCTCTCCTGGGCTCGTCCCTTGCACTGTAAAAGCCAGTTTTGGCTCATTTTCAAAGGTTGAACATTTTTGTGTATTGCAGGTCCCCTTTCTCACCTTGGAAGTGATTTTGGTGGAATAACAGACCTTTTCTAAGAACTGCAACTTTATTTTTCCTCTCAGGTGTTGTAATGCAAGTGATTTTGATGTTAAAAATAACAATACAGGCCCTGTGATTAGTTTTATCCTCTGCTTGGTGTTGTTTGACTAATTTCTAATTCTTCATTACAGTTATCAGTTTGTGCATGTTTTTTGTTTTTTTGCATTTTATGAACTGTGTCAATCTGCAGAAGTAAAAATGCTCACCACTCCTTTGGTGCATCACCTATTAGCATTAGTTTTAGCTTTTTTTGCATTCTCTATCTTTGTCCCTTTGGAATTTAGAGTAGAAATCAGGAATTTAAACCTCTGCAATTGTGCAAGTGATATATCTGATCAGAGGAGTTGAGGAACCAGCCTCTAAACTGGAGATTCCTCTTCCATTTTACAAGTCCCACACTTGGGGAGAGGATTCAATGTTGTGCAATCACACTGGATGCTTAGGATGATCAAACTAGATCCATAATATCCTTGTTCTCGTGCTCAAATACACAATGACGTAATACTTCATCTCTACCTAACTTGTAGAGGTCACCACTAATTAACATATATGGTACCGCGTGTATAGCAAGTTGTTTTTTTCTAATGCCTTCATTCCTTCTGCGGTGCTATACTAGTCTGCAAAAAAAGACAACAATTTCTTATAATTTTTATGGCATGCATTGTAACCTATATAATTGTGCATCTAGCATGGTTTCTTCAATTATCTATGCTTGCTTCCTCTCCCGAGTTGATTTTAGATAAATGGTTTGGTCTAGAATTTACGCTCCCTAGCTTCACCACAACCTGTGAAATCAAACTCTTGAGATAGGAGTACCCATCTACATATGTGACCCTGTAATATGGACTTATTTAAAAATTACTTCAATCCCATGTGATCTGTATAAAACACAAATGGTGTTGCTAAAAAGTATTGTCGAAACTTGTGCAATCCATAGATCATGGACAAAGCTTCGTACTCTATAGTTGTATAATATTGTTCAACAGAGTCAGACTTCCTATTGGAAAAAAATTGGATGATCGACAATACATTTTCCAGTTGAGATAACATAGTGCCATGGCCATGCTAGAGGTGTCCACATGCACATGAAATGGTTTATATCATGAGGAAGCATAGAATGGGCACAATAGTAAGTTTCTCTTTTAATATCTCAAACACGCACTGCTATGGTTCTCCCCAATAAAATGTACCTTTCCCCTTTTGTATTTCTTCCAAGGGTGTAACAATTTTGGCATACCCTTTGATGAAATTTCTATAATATCCTATATGACCTAAAAATATGTGCACCTCACTTTGATTGGTAGGCGCTTCTAGGCCTAAAATGACTACAACCTTAGCTAGATCAATGAGAAAACCTTCCTTGTAGATTATATGTCCTAAAATATTCCAAATGGTGTAGAAAATATGCACTTCTTAATGTTCAAAGAGATACTCAACTATTTGCACCATTCAAACATTAAGCGCAGATTATCACAATGATATTTCACAAGCCCATATACTGTCTAATCATCTAGGTAGACCTGTAAGAAGTTGTGAATAAAATATTTGAATGCCTAAACAATTATGCATGAGAATACAACAGGCGTGTTTTTCAATCCAAAAGGCATCATAGTATAGGAAAAAATACCCCATTCAATAGTAAATGTTGTCTTTTCTTGATCTTCCTGAGAAATCCTAACCTGATGATACCCAAAAAAACCCATTTGTAAATGAGTATATTTCACACGCCGCAACACCTTCTAGCATTTCCTCCGAAAATGGCATCGAATGGATCACCGACACATGCAGCATTCAAATCCCTGTAGTCTACACATATTCTAATTCATCCATCCTTCTTGATACTAATCACCATTGGCTAACCCATTCCAACTCATCAACAATTTTGATAATTCCATATTTCAACATTTTATCAATTTCTTCTTTTACCTTTTCACACAAATTAGGATTCATTCTATAAGACCTCTTTCTAGCTAGTTGCACCATCCTTAAGCTTTATCTTCATTTACCCAAGTGATCTATATGTGCCTTTAATTTCATGATACCCTCGAGGAATATTTCCGATAATCCTGAGTAACTAAATGATCTTTCTACCTCCGAGTCGACTAGTAGTCTCCAATTATGGCCTCCTTAGGCTCGGGTTCCAAACCTATATTCACCTTCTTTGTCTTCATGGGTTCATGATAGGCACACATATCCTTGTCTATAATATCCAAGATCTCATGCACCCCTTATGAATGTTCAATATCTAGAACTTAACTTCCTCATCATCCACGATGTAAACCCTATTTCCTTTCTCTTTCTCAAGGAAAATGTGTTCAAGTAGTATGAAGTCTGTTTCTTATTCCTTTTCAAAACACATTCGGACTCTATCTCACCAAATAACTCCTAAATATTCTCTTTTTACTTTTGCGCTATCTCCCATGGTTAAGCGCTTGATAAATTTTAATGCCTCTTCTATTGGAGGTTGAGAAGAAAAGTAGTCAAAGGTTTGGATCATCCCTGCAGTAAAATTTTTCTAGTTTCCAGTCTCTCGATGTAGTTCTACATATACATACTAGGCATGTGTGCATCCTTGTAATGTAGAGTACAATCTATGCACCCAGAGTGAAGGTGGTAATGCTTTTTGTCCTGCTATCCGAGTTTGTCACACTCACCGAATGTGATGCTAAACAGGTTGATCACCATGATAAGTGCAGATCTACGTAGGTGCATTTTTCCTTACAAACCTAATAGGTAGGATGATTCCAATCTCTTCCCATTCTAGAAGATTATCTCTGTGGACTATCCACCAGCGTGATGCTATCCCACGCAAGGTATATACAAACATAGATCTTCTCTAAATTTGATCGGTCCACTATGTTTCCATGGGTTTCAAAAATCTAGGAAGATCTTACCCCTTGTATATCAAGGTACTATGCTAACTATCCATCAGAACAAATGAAGTCCATTCTTATGTGCAATCGCACTCTTTACTTCATGCATTTCTAATTCATATGTACCATGAGCCCAATTTTCACAAGAAATACTCGTAGTATCACTAATATAATGAGAATCCTACCACTGTATGTTGCCTTCTTTTGATGGCTCATTGACCTCTAGGTCCTGAATAGCATGTACATAAATTCATTTTAAGTCCTCCTCACTTAGAGGCTCAACATATGGTGTAGACTTCCCATCTATCAATGGTATCACAACCCTTTCCTCCTTATTCTCAAATATGATATACCCCTTATTGAATCTCAAGTTAGCGTTATTCGCATAACACCAAGGGCATCCAAGAAAGGATGGAAAATTGTCTACTTCTGCAAGTGCTAATACCTCAAAATCCCTAGTGAACTTGGCCCCTTGTATGGTTATAGAAGCATCCTTCAAAACTCCTATGGGATTGGCTTTAGTTCAGTTTTCCATAAACAACACATTAGATGATAGCTGCAATGGAGGCCTCCCCATTTGTACCCATGCATATAATGTAATCACATTTACTTACACACTGTATCAATTAATATATTGCTCAACAACTACCCATCCACAATAATAATTAGAGTAATTTCCTTTTCATAGTCAATGCTATTAGGGGGAAGATTTACATGCAGGATCTGCCGTCTAGTTTCAAAACTTGTGTGCGAGTGTTCCCCTTTAACCAACTTCCTAATAGTGGGATAATTTTCTCCTGGTGCAACATTTTGCACACTTCTCACAGATCATCGATATCATTTTGGACTGTCTCTTATGCTTTCTTATACTCCTTTAAGTATTATATCTCACCCTAAAGATTCCTTAGCACTTCCATGGTATCCTGGTAAACCTCCTTCTAATGAGTGGGATCTGGGTACCTTCCATGAAATAACTCCTCCTTGGTGATCATAGGCTTCTGGTGCAATGCTTCTCTTACACTTGCTACTTCAAGTGCGTGTAGTAATCTTCATTATCAATGCCTCAAGTACTTCTACAATCTTTGGCATCCATTGATCTTCTATCGTCCTGGATTCTAACCATCCTGGCACCTTTGTTTTCTTAATTATGTTGCTTACTCAGATGCTCATATAAGTCTGGGCACTCTTCATAGCTATGGTTATTCCCACGAGATAGAACATGCAATATTTTGAGGACATTCATGCCTATAGTGGTTAGGAGATCTATATGTATAACATGTTCCATGAGGGAACTCACCTCTTCCTCCACCATGGCCTCATCCTCCATATCCACCATGATATTCACGTCCCTTTCCATGACCTCCTTTAAAATGTCCCTCATTCCTTTCATAGCATGTTTGATTATGATCCTGATCTTGGTGCTCATTCTTACCCTAAGAATTAATCACACACTTGTCTATCGTACCCCGATGTCTATAGCATCCTGAATTTGACGAATCATCTGATAATCCTCAATATCATGGGTCATGGACTTGTAAATATTGTAAAAGAAAGATACATTCTACCTTATTACATGCTATAACAAAAGACAGTGACTAGCATCATGATTCAAATGACAGATCTCACAATCTAATAGTAATGAGCATACAGATCTATGAGGGAAACTATCCTTGGTGTGACCTTCCACTTCACAATCTATACACCAAATTCTTGAGAACATTTCATGGGCTGAATTTGCTGATAGCTTCTCTAACTGCTTTGCCATAGCTGTAATTTGTGCCTCTAAGAATGGACTAACACCAGTGTCAATGCTCCCAACTACCTCAGCATGTAAATCTTCTTCCAGTGCTTTATGTGGATCAGTGTATGTCTTATGTGACAGTGCCCTTCTAAATGGTGTAATCAATCCCCCAAAAAACCATTGAGCATGTTGGCTAGCATGAATATCATAAGATAGCTTAGATAGAAGTGTCTTAAAATGAGAATCATACTCACATACACTCTCAGTGTTGCCTTTCTTGATATCCTTGAGTGCACTTATACTCTTCTGCTCAAACTCGGGGATATGGAACTCTTTCAAGAAAGCATCTTTCAATTTTGCATAATCCACGCTAGTTTGATTAGGGTCAAACATCCTATACCAGCTGTGTGCACATCCTTGTAGTAGTAGAAAATTTTACTTACCTTACACTCAACATCCATGATCCCTTTAGTGTACCACAAGATTTCACACATATGCACAAGTTCGGAAGAATCCTCAATGCCTCTATAATTTAGAAGATGAAGAGACATCTCCATATAAATATTATCTGGTTGTTGTGGACCTTGACCACCTAATCTAGAACCTCTTGTGTTCCCTCTTGCCTCTAGAACCACAAGATCCACTAGAACTAGAACCACCTATACCTCCTGATCCTCCACCTGTAGTGGGAATAGAACTTGTAGATGTACTCCCCGTGTTCCAACAAGTAGTACTATCTTTGGACCCCTATTATCTGTGAGGTAGTTCCACTTCCAGTGGTGAATCCAAAATTCTACACACTCACATTTTGTGTGGATGATGCACCTAAGAATGTTCCTCTAAATATCATTGAAGTCATCTATCCTGACATTGATGTACTTTCTCCCTGACTTACTCCTACTCTCCTACTTTTCAAGTTAGTTTGTTGGTTACTTTTCGTACTAGATACTAGAAAACTAAGCACAAGGGCTAGGTCACCATGTGGATTAAGATGCGTGCCCATGGTCCAGGTAGTCTATGTTGGTGTACTTTTGTGTGTGGCTAAGGGGGTCTCTATCATGTTTTTCAAGATGGGGTAGTTCCCCGATGCTCGGCTCCATGTCTTCTATGTGAGCCATAAATCCTTTATGATCCATCTCTCTCCTCAATGCCATACTTTATACAATGGAATGTTGCTTCTCTATCTCCCTCTCATGTGCCTCATTATACTTAAGTCACCTTTCCTCTCTCTACCTCTCTACCACTAGGTCTACCATCTTTCACCAAACCTATTCCTTCCTTGTGCATGGTGAATTTTAGTTAGCCATTAGTTTACTCTCTAGGTTCAAAGTTACCATCAAGATCTTGATCGCCAATGGAATACCTCACAAATATGCTCCTCTTGGATACCGTAAAAATGGAATTCAGCTACCTCTAGGCAAGAGTACGTCAAAATTGAATATTCCAGAATATAATTGTTTATAACACCATGAAACCACGTATCCATAGTGCAAGTCTAGATCAAATCAGCATCATAAAGGGTGCATGATACAAGTGCTCCTCAATTTATTTTAGATGCATAAGTAGTAAGCCACTCGTATAGTTCTACTGGAAAGATGGTGAAAAATATCTCATATAAGCTGTCATATAGATTTTGTTCTACCCAAGTGTGTGCGTTAAACTCAGATCCACTGCTGAACCGTCAGTGCATATTCTTCCTCCAGATTGTGTATCCATTCCTCAATACTTGCTAGAGTTAACCGATACATCTTCATCACGAACCATCCTAAAAAAAACTGAAAAAGAGGCCCCAAAAGTGAAACCAATGATGCAGCCTAGAATTTACTAGATAACACCCTAGTCACACTGGCACATCACTCAACCTTGACTGAGCACTCACTGAAGTGCGTAAAGATACCAAGTCCCTCTTTAGGGTTGTTGTAGCAGGATGTTAGTGTGATGAAGGAAGAAACATATAGATTCATAACTAATCTATCATTCTACAATGTATGCTACATTCATATCTATGATAGAATAAACTTTAAATAGTAATCATGATTAAATCAATAACATGTACTACTTAATTTCACATAGGATTGACACTTAGGTTCAACCAATATCTTCCATCTATTAATAAACAAATAATCTCCTTATAATAATGTTAATATATACCAATGTGTGTATGTGTCTCATATAATAATTCAGTCATATTTGTATATCTCTATACCTCCATGCATCCCTCACACTCATATATTACCACTAAGTACCTAAGATTATATATATAGGGTGGGGACTTGCCCTTCACCGCTTATCTATTCCAGAAATAGGCTGCATGCTATTAATATCCATGCACCATTCATAGGCATAGCCACACATGCAAGTGTGCTATCTATAGACCTCTTATAGTTAACTAAAGTGTCAATCCTATTCTTAGCTCATCTCCATGCAAAATACTTTGATCCAATCCTCCAAAAATAGACAATGCATGGCATGCACATCTCTACATCGTTGGTGTGTTCCACACACCATCTTCTAAAAATAGGTCATCATGCTCAAAATTGGCTAAGTCTTGAATGTTGAACTTTCCTTCTGCACATGGGTCCTTCTTATCCTTCCCTTCCCTTAATCCTAGCCTTCTCTCCTACTTGGACTCCTTGTGTGTTCTCTAACAAGTATTCTCGATTAACAAAAACTTATCCTAAAACAATTCACAATTACATCCATCTAACTTTATGTTAATGTTTTTTTATTTTCACCAAATAATTAACTATTTTTTCATCCCCTTCATGGGAAGTGGTAAATATTTCCATTATGAGTTTAATCATCTTCGATAGGTGACTTCCCTCATGCATGTTTTCTAATTGTTTCCAAACATTAGTAGGAGAGTCCATGTGTCCTATATGTAGTAAAAACTTGTCTTTTATGCTCTGTAATAGAATTAATAAAGCTTCATGGGATATTTAGGAAAATGAGATTAAGTTTTAGGGTTCACTTGTCTTCCGGTGGGTTGTTCCTCTACATTGCTAACTAGATACCGCATTTTTCTAGCCATAAAACAAGACATTAACCTAACTCGAAAGATACTATAGTTTATACCATTTAATAATTATGATTTATCCATTGAAAGATTGTTAGTTCTAGCCATTTTTAAATTATAAATGTAAACAATCACGTATTTTTGAAGAAAAAAATTGAGTAGTAATTTTTTGACCAAAAATAAACTAGTTTAAATTTAAAAAAAATTTAAATTTTCACACTTACATAAAAAGGTAATATAAATGTACCTTTTTCTATTTTTCAAAAGACTTTATAAAAAATTAAAAAATATTTATGAAATACTTTTAATAATAAAATGAGAGGGTTGAATTGGGAATGTCGAGGAGGTTAGGGTGGTCATAATTATGGTCACATAGAAAAAAATTAAAAATTTGGGGGAGAGAGGATGGTGAAATGGGGCATGAATGCTTCAAATTGGGGTCGCATTGACCGTTGGCAACATGACAAGAGGCTAAATAGGAGGTTCATGGTCCCCTTTTCACATCAGTCATTAGATGCACACTTTCCAAAGCAAATGATATTTCGATGGGATGGATAAGCGATTCCATGTGGACCTCGATAGGTTGGCGTAATGTAAGACTCTCGCCGAAAATAAATTGGGAATTTAAATTTATGCATTTACACCCAAGAACCAAATCTCTCGAGATTCCTCCTTCCCGAAAGCCTTCATTCCTCTTTGCTACGAAATAACCAGGTTCGACCACAAAAGATGCTTAAGGCCACAGGCTATATTCAAACCAAATTCCCGGGTAGAAGGATTGCCTTCTCTCCTCTTATTTGGATAAAGCATCTTCCTTGCATCGTACTTATTTCTAAAAATTTTGCGAGGGTCCATAATCTAGCATTGAGGATTTTTAACCCTCCCTTTTGGCCCAAGATGGTAAATTGGATCTTGTAGAGGATGGGCTGCGTGGTTAGGTAAATATTTTTAGAAGTAGAGTGGGCATCGAAACATTTGTGGGTAAGTGGCTTTCTACAGTGAAATCACCTCATGGTGTGATTAATAATCGGGAAATGCTCAGTATGTTTCTTAGCCAAAGGTTTCTTCTTGATCCTATTCTATAGTGAAGCTAATCAAGATGATGTCCTAAATAAGAAGGCATCCTTTCTTCTAAATTGCGGGTCTCCTTCTCCATTCCTAGATTCCCAAATTTTATTCACTTAAGGTAGAAGCCAAATTTCATCAATTTTGGATCCACTTTTACGCTCTACCCTTAGAATATTAGAACCCTTAAATTTTATCTAAAATATGTGATAGTCTAAGTAGAGTCATTTAGATTGATTTAAGGAATTTAGAAGGCTCCTTGCTTATTTCTTAAAGGTGTGCATATCCTTCGATCCAACCATGCCTTTTCCTAAGTCAATCTCAATTCGTCCCCTAATAACTTGGATTTAAGATGTGGAATATGAAAAAATTATTAGAAATGTTTCAAATGTGGTCAACTTGGTCATCTGCAGCTTGAGTGTAAAGTGCCTTTGAATTTGTATGGATCAAAATGGATTCCCAAGGCCACTTTGGTGGCTCATCAAGTGGTGGATAATCCTCCCCTTACCCCCATGTAGGGTCTCGCTCTTGAGCCTATTCATTCACTCACTCAAAGATACCTCATGCGATACTTTGTGATCCAGTCCAGAGGAGTCACTTAGACTTCTTAACATTATGCATCAATGGGTCCAAGCAGTGTAAGGTGAAACTATGGCTGAATTGGAAAATTGGGTCCATTGAAAGGAAGCATTTCCTATTTCTCCTCATGCCTCTATTCCGAGAAGATACTTTGGGGATTTGTGACGGGCACTTCCCATGACTATCCTAGCTTTGGATTTTCTCTAGTCATGTCACTCCAGTCTCTCTAAGGATCTCAATCCAGGTTTGTCTTTGCTATATGACAGACCCAGTAATGAGGCTAAAACCAAAAAAGAAATCACTAAAGGTAAACAAATCCAAATTAGTAATTTTTTCTCAAAATTATGTAGGGATGGATAGTCACTCCTAAAGGACCAATGGATATCCTTTTGTGGAATGTTAGGGGCCTTAACACCCCTAACAAGAACTTCTTAGATAAGCACTCTATCTTAGAGAAAAAGGAATATATTTTTTTTTTTCAAGAGACCAAGATGAATTCAACTCAAGTTAGGGGATGTGGACTATCCAAAATAAATGGTTGGAAAGGGCTCTCTCTATATTCCACTAGAGCTTCGGGGTTTAGGGATATTTTTGAGGTCTCACAAGGTAGTTATAACCCTATCAAGGAAAACATTCATTCTTAATGGAGTCATGTCCAGTTCTTTCACTTAGATGTTTCTTTCCTCCTTTGTAATGTTTATGCCCCAAATAATCTGATTGCCAAAAGGAATTTATGGTATGCCCTATCCAAATATTTGGAACTATTTGATGATGTATTAATTATGTTTGCTAGATATTTTAATGTTATAACTTCAGATAGAAAAGAGAGGAGGCATTTCAAGAAACCCCAATTATAAAATGACTTTTACTCTATCATTCATAACACTTCCCTATTTGATCTATAGCTGAAGCAAGGTTGGTTTACTTGGATGAATAGAAGATTCGATTTCAAAGAAGATTTTGGAAAGATTGGATAGATTTCTTACGAATGGGTAATGGATTCAATGTAATATCATTTTGGAAGGTGTTTTCCTTCTTATTTCAGGCTCGTATCATTTTCCCATATCCTTGCATATTTCTTTTGATCTTCCTCCCGGAAATATCCTTTCAAATTAGAACTAATGTGGTTAGGATACCCTTATCTCTTTAAATTAGTTAAATTCTGGTGGACCTCTTTTCAACTCAAAGGCACTAAGATGTTTATACTTTCCTATAATCTCTCCAAGTTGAAAGGTATGTTACTAAATTGGAATAAAAGTCATTTCAAAAATATTTTTTGGAAAAAATTAGGGTTGAGGTGGAGATTGAGGAGTTGAATGAATCTATTTTCATAAATGATATCGATCAAGATGAATATCTAAAAGAAAAATATATGATGTTGAATTAGGGAGCTCCTTCTAAGAGAATAAATCTTCTAGAAAAAAGTCTAGAGAAACTTGGTTAAAGGAAGGGGATAGAAAATGAAGTTCTTTCACTCCTCCCTCAAGGAAAGAAGAAGCTCCAGTTATATCTCAAAATTGAAGTTTCCCAATGGTGATTGGATCATGGACTAGAAAGGAATCAAGGAAGATTTAGTTTCCTTCTTTTCTGATTTGTTAGTAGGAGATAGCCTCTTCCATTGTGACTTTCAAAGCACCCTACTATCCTTGGTGCTGAAAATGGTCAATGAGGCCTGGAATACCAAAAAATTTGCTTATTTTTCTATAGAGGAAATTAAATTAGTGGTATTTTCAATGGGGTGGGATAAATATCCTAGCACATATGGTTTTCCTATTGCCTTCTTTTAATAATTATTGGAAAATGTCTGTTTAGATGTCTAAAGCGGAAGTCAAAGAATCTAGATCAACTGGGAAACTCCTAGGGCTCAATCATACCTTCATTTGTATATTCCTATTGATGGTGAATCATAGCACCCCTGAATGTCTACAACTCGATGGGTTGAGACTCTCAGTACGATTGCATAACATGGAGCTTTTCCTAAGTGTGGACCTTGCGAAATTGGAAAAGCTCTCCGGATGAAGGCGGCCTCCTATTCCTCGCCCGTATGCACACATAAAAATACAGAGGGTTTATTCAAAAACTAATCTAACTTTCCAAGGAGGCAGGGTAAGGAGATGCATAAAATAAAACCTAAACTAACAAAGGTGATGCACCAAGGAATGAAGGACACTGTCTTGCCAATAAACACAAACCATTAAAATGCAATGTAATATCATGCATGAGATAACAAAATTTGTAGTGAGAGATCAAGAGGATGCAAATAAACATAGAGAAGGCTGAGAATCATCCACAAACATGCATTATATAATCCAAATATTGATACAATACACTACAAAATGCCAAGAGGCAAAGTTGCATTATAGTTTTAAATGGGAGGTTTGAACTCCACAAACTCACCTGCCAAAGAGAAGAAGGGAGGGGCAAAACAAGAATGTCCAACCTTTATAAAGAAGCCCCTCCTTACAATTTATAGGAATAATGAGAGAGGGAAAAGAGAGGAAATCCAAATCTACCCCAACCACCTCTAGGTTACATTTAATTTATCTCATTATGGCGGTAGGTGAGAACCCTAGCAAACCCAAAAAGTGGCGAACTGTATTTTGCATTTTTAAGAATTTTTCTCACCCAATTAAATATATCCAATCATAGTTGGATAGAGGACCTCGTAATATTTCCAAAAAGTCTAACCTTGTGTGAATCCAAGCTCCCTGTGAAAATTTATGGCCATTTGAATATCTAGGTCAGGGTCTGCTTCCTGTCAGCGCTCAAAATGTTGCGCCTCCTGAAGATGCGCCCCGGCACATCCATCCTTATGTCAACATACTCTTACATGTGCCAAGGCATGAATTTCTTCATGTCGACACCTTATGTCATGCACCCTTTACCTGCGCCAAGGCGTGAATTTCTTCATGTCGACACCTTATGTCGTGCGCCCTTTACCTGCGCCAAGGCACAAATTTCTTCATGTCGACACCTTATGTTGTGCACCCTTTACCTGCACCAAGGTGTGAATTTCTTCATGTCGACACCTTATGTCATGTGCCCTTTACCTGCGCCAAGGTGTGAATTTCTTCATGTTGACAACTTATGTCGTGCGCCCTTTACCTGTGCTTTGCGAGCCCTTTACCGCTAGGCACGAATTTCTTCATGTCGACACCTTATGTCGTGTGCCCTTTACCTGTGCCAAGGTGCGAATTTCTTCATGTCGACACCTTATGTCATGTGCCCCATATCTTCTGTTATTCCCATATCTACCCGAGGGGGAAGATATATACAACAATTTGGTGACTCAACGGGGTCGCCTGCCTGCTAGGTAGAAGATTAGTGGCCTTTTAGCAATCCATTGGGCATGGAGTCATAAGCAATAACCTGAAACCAACTTGATCTCTGATCCCGAGCCTGATACTGCAACTCCTTATTTGAGAGCATGCTGAACCATAGAAATTTAACCGGGGAGCAACAAAACTATGCCAAAGCACTTAGGGAAATTGAAACCTAACTACAACAAGACAATGTGCATCCACACTTAGAGGAATTGAAATCTAGGCTAATATTTACATGGGCAACATTTTCCTTTTAGTAGCAATGTTTAAGATAGATTCCATTAACCAGAATCGGGAGTTCTTCTCCATCCAATGTAGACAATTGGAAGGCATTACTACTTTTACATTCCATGACCATGTAGGGGCCACTCCAAATGGCATCAAACTTGGAATGCCTTCCTGGTTTTGCCTGATCTACATCCCATTTGAGAACTAGGTCCCCTTCTTGGAAGGTCTTTGCTCTTTCCTTCTTATCAAACCATTTTTTTACTAAGGCCTGATCCTTCTCAATCAACTGAACTACATGTTCTCTTATTTCCTCCAATTCCATCAAATCTACACACCTAGCCTCCATTGGTTTGAACTCAGACAACTCCAACTGCTTCATGAGCTCCAATGCTGGCAATTCTAATGATATAGGCAATACTGCCTCTTTCCCATAGACCAACTTGTAGGGAGAATTACTAGTAGACCTCTTTGGCGTTATTCTGTCAGCCCATAATGCTGATTTTAGCTTGGTATGCCATGTCCTTTGGTTTTCATCCAGAGTCCTTCTGATGATCCTTAGCAAATTCTTGTTCGTGGACTCTACTTGTCCATTACCCTGCGGGTAATAATTTGAAGAGGTGCTCAAATAGATTCCATTCTTGACAGCCCATTCTATAATCTTGGAACCTATGAATGCCAATGCATTGTCTGATATGATAGTGGCTGAACACCAAACCTGGTCACTATTCCTTCATAAAATTCTAGTATGTTAGACTCATTTGCTTCTTTGAGTGCTACTGCTTCGGTCCACTTGGTGAAATAGTCCATTGCCATGAGAATCCACTTGTGGCCTTGGCTTGAGTTTGGGTTGATGACCCCGACGAAGTCCAATCCCCATTGCATAAATGGTTGGTCAACCAAAATTGGGTGCAATGGAAGCGCTACTAGTCTTTCTTTTCCCATGAAGAGTGCACATTTCTTGCACTTTCTTATCCATGTATAGCAGTCACTGAACAATGTGGGCCAATAATACCCTGCCTTCATTATCTTGAGAGCATTACTCATGGGGTGAAATGTCCTCCGGAATCTCCATCATGAAAATCTTATAACACCCTCTCAATTTGACTTATCCCAATGCACCTCAATAGAACTCCATTGATGTCTTTTTAAACAAAACACCATCAACAAGCACATATGGAATGGCTTGTAATCTGAAGTATCTCCTTTTTGCTTTGCTCAATTCTGGAGGGCATAGGCCTACCTGTAGGAAGTGTATCATATTCTGAGTCCAACAAGGAGTGGGCACATCATCATTTTCCTATTCTTGACCATCCTGTAGTACCAAGACAGTCTCTTTTTCATCACCTACTTCAACTTGTTGACTCAAAGCTAGTTGTTCACATAATCCCTTTCCACGGACCAACTTAGTGACCTTAATTTTGATGTCATATTCCATGACATGAGTGATCCATCCTGCATGTTTCTCATTTAGATCCTTGTTTAGAAGGAAGTCCTTGACTCCCGCATGAGAGACCAATAATTGGATCTTGTTGTTTGAGACTAGGTGCTTGAATTTATTTAAGCTTCTAATCACTGTAAGGACATGTTTTTCAATGAAAGAGTACCTAGTTTCATATTCCTCCAAGCCTTGACTGAAGAAAGTGACTGGTTGTTCTAATCCTTCTTTGTTTTGTTGTACCAGGATTGCAGAAATTGTGTCTCCACCACCAAAGGCATATAACATGAAATCCTTGGAGAAGTCTGGATTGACGAGAGTTGGAGCTTGAGATATAGCCTCTTTTATTGCCTCAAAACTTGCCTTGCCTTTAGATGTCCACTTAAATGTCATGCTCTTTTTCAACATCAACGTTATTGGCTTTACGAGAGCTAAAAATTTTGGAACAAACCTACGAACAAAATTGATCCTTCCCAAGAAGCTTTGAAGATCCTTCTTATGACTTGGCAATGGCAACATTTGAATTGCTTCAACTCTTTCTGGGTCAATCATCAATCCCTCCTTTGAAACAATATGGCCTAGAATTTTTCCTTCGTGAGCCAAGAATATACATTTTTGGGGTTCAATGATACCCCAAATCTTCTACACCTCTGAAATACCTGCCTCAGATGAAAGAGGTGATCCACTACATTTTTGGAGAATATAGTGATGTCATCAAGATATATCAGAACTATTTTATTGATCAACCCCTTGAATGCCATATCCATTGCCCTTTGGAAAGTGGCTCCAGCATTTGATAGCCCAAATGGCATCTTCTTATAGGCATAGGTGCCCCATTTGGTGGTGAAAGCTATCTTGAACTGGTCATCTTCTTTCACCATTACCTGATTATACCCTGAGTAGCCATCTAGGAGAGAGAATCTCTCCGAACCGGATACCACTTGCAATATTTGTTCCATTGAAGGAAGTGGGTAATGGTCTTTGAGAGATGCCCTGTTGAGGTCTCGAAAGTCTACACACAACCTAATTTCTCCACTCTTCTTCCTGACCGGAACCAAGTTTGCAACCTAGCTTGAGTGCTTGATCGGGAATATAATGCTCACCTCTATTAGCTTGTTTAACTCTTTCTTCATTAGAGGCTCAATGTGGGGGTTGACTAGTCTCTGCTTCTGCCTGATGGGCTTAGCATCTGGATCCAATTCTATGGTATGTTGTGCCAACTTTGGATTGAATCCTCTCAAGTCTTCATAGCTCCAAGCGAAGACATCTGGGAATTCTTGGCAAAGCTGTATGAAATCTGATTTCTCCTGCTCAGTGGCCACTTTACCAATTTGAAGTGTTCTACCTTCCCCAACCGGAATTGGCTCTGAATCTTCTCTCTTGACCTACATGTTAGCCTTTTCCTTACAAAACTGGTCATTAGGGTTGAAGATAGACTCCAATGTTACTAAACCCTTGGGAAGCTTGTTTGTCCGCAGCTGCACTACTTGATCACTGTATTGTTGCTCTAGTCTATCCTGATTCCTAGCTGAGAATTCAGCCTCTTCTTGTAAGAAATTGATGATCTGTTGATCGTTCTCAAACACCTACCAGCTTGTGTTATTATCTGGAACTACTGGCCTCACAATCACATGGATATGTGGTTGTGTTTTTTCCCTTCTGATGTTGTCAACCACATCAAACGTTGCTCCAACTACTGCGAGCCTATCCACGGCTTCATTTTTCTTCCTAGGTATGGACACGATGTTGAAAGCTTCAAAATCCTCAACGAGGTCCCATACCCTATTCTTGTAGTTCTTCAATAGGTCATTCTTTGTAGCATGTTGTCCCCTAACTTGATTGATGATCAGCTTGCTATCCCCGAACACCTGTAAGTTCTTTATGCCCTTTTTCCTAGCCCAATGAAGTCCATAAATCAAGGCCTCATATTCAGCTGTGTTTTTGAACAGAAAACTAGAAAAGGAAAGTGAATAATATTTGATGCCTTGAGGTGAAACAACCATAGCTCCTCCTCCTCGTGCCTTACCTACTCCTTGATCCATCAAAAATAACTCGCCATACCTCGTTGTCATCCTTATGGTATGATTTGGTGATGCTAGGAATAGGATGGTTTTCTTCATGTATGCAATAGACTCCTAGCTCAGATTCTTCTACTTCTTGGTAGGGATCAAAAGCATGTACCTTGCTTGCCCATTCATCAAGAGTCAAATTTGGGATGCTTCCAACTTTGGTGTCAGCTTCATCTGTGCTTGGATAATCTTCTTGATCAAATGCTAAACAGTTGGCATTGATTTGGCTTGGAGTATGAGGCTCAATATGAAAGTTTGCAATTGGTTCGGATCTGATTGTGACCTTAGTACCATATCTTGTTTTGAACAACATGTGTGACCAGTCAATAGATAAGTAGCCTCCAATTCTAGTTGTGAAATCCCTTGATAAGCATAGGGAAAAGAGTGGTGGCAAATCTATCACTGACACATCTTGCAAAATGGTAATGTTGGGGCATGCATGCAAGATAAGATTCAAACCTTTAATCACTCCCACCATTGCTACTTTATTGTCCCATCCAACTGCACTACCCCCTTTGATATGACTTCATATTGGAGACCCAGTTGATCAGCTATTTGCTTGGGCATGACAGAACTACTTGCCCCAGAATCAATCATGCAATTGTGTACTAGTTTATCCCCAATAATTAATGAAACATAGAATGGAGGGGGCTTAAAAACTTTACCTTGTTGTCCTCCATGATTCCCTTCAGGCTGAGCAGCATTTGTGAGGACCTTCTCTTGCATATGGACATGCTGGTTTGAAGTTGACCAATTCTTCATGGCAGCTTGTAGAAGATCTCTTTGGCCTGGGATGGATAAAGATTCCCACATTGATATATTCACATTTGTCTTCTTCATTTGATCAATGATGCTAAATGGGGATGAAACATCTCTTTGTTTTCCTTTAGTCTGTGCATTCCTTTCTTGTGCATGGGTAGCAACAACTTGGCATTTGAGTTGGTTTAGAAGGTGGTTTGGGCTGTCCTTGCATGTTTGGAGCTGTATTTTGCTTACCGACACCTTGTGGAGTGATGGAAGGTTGTAGATCACTTGGAGCCAATGACTTCCCTTCACCAATATTCCTCTTCTTTGATCTTGTGTTAGCTGCTACACTCTGAGAAATTGTTTGATTCATGCCACAAAAATCCTCAACTTACCAATTCACAAGTGTGGTATCATTTGGAGCCGTGTTTTGCTAAGATGTCCCTTGTTGCTGATTTGTTTCTGACTCACTTCACCCTTAATGCCAGCAGTTGTCACCATCAAGGCTTGGTTCAAAGCACCATTAAAGCACATAGATTGGTTATGAGGTTCATTTCATGGGAAACACCAATCATACTATTGAGCTATGTTGTTTTACACTGGCACTAATGCTTTAGAAGTAGATATAACATTGGGGTTATAGGGCTGAAATGGTCTATTAGTGGGAGGCCTTACTTGGATTTGATTTTGATTTGTAGCCTGAGCTGGTGACCTATTTTGTTGGTATGGGGGCCTAGCTTGGTACTGTGCTTGAGGCTAATACGGTCTAGCACTTTGAGCTTACTATCTTTTGATAGTCACCAGCTCATTTCCAAGGTTTTACAATTGTTTAATAACCTCCTGGAGTTCATTTGAAGCACTAGAGGATGAAGTAGAAGTTTCATTTGAACTTTGATTTCTAGGAGTGGGAATAGGAGCCAAAGTGGGTGCTTGACTAGTGCTTGGATTTTCTAAGTTTGGATATAAGGGCATGGGAGGCCTAGGAGCCAGCTTACCAACTTGAATAAGATAGTTTTCAGCCCTAATGGCAATGCTATAAGTAGTAGGTAAGGTTGTGCCTCCCATAGATTGAATTAACATAGAAATATCAGAATTCAAAACTTTAAGATAGTATAGAAAAGCACCTTCAGCTGTTGGCCTAACGGCCACTAGAATTCTATCCCAAGACCTTTGAAATCTGAAGTTGAAGTCAGTCAGCTACTCATTGGGAGCTCTCTTGATAGTTGTCAATTGTTCTAGTAGAGACAAATTGTCTCCCTTTTCCCCAAACTACTAATGGAGAACTATGCATAATTGATTCCAATTTTGGATAGAACTGGATCCAAGGCTCCTAAACCATTGAAATGCCTTCCCTTTGAATGAAGATGCCAGAATTTGACAACAACATCCATTTCATTTATCTCATGGATTGCACAAATGTTAGTAATGTCTTTGACATGATCACCAGGAGTGGTATGATTTTCTCCAGTGAAAAATGGAATGTTCTTCAATGCTGCAATTGGAACTGGATTCTGTGCATTGAGGGCAAGTGGGCTGCTACCAGTGAAGTTGACAAAAGGGTTTTGTTGTGCCATTCTGATTGGCCTGAGAACCCTTGTTGATTGGATGAAAGGTCTACCAGGTGGAGGGGTTGATAAAGTCCTATTAGGTGGAGATGGTGATCTTTGTGGTCTTCTTCCTCTCCTTCCTTTGCCTGGTGATAGTTGCAAGTGGACAAATAGCCCCTCTTCTCGAGTATCGACCTAGTTCAAATTCTTCTCATGTACCTGAGCAACTTGTGTTGCTATATCACCGAATTCTATCCCTTTGAGTCATCGATGTGTTAGATAATGAGCCTCAAAAGGATAGATTCTGCCAAGTTACACACTAAACCTGACAATATTAAAAATAGAATTTAAAACTTTGAAGGACCCGAAAGATACAATTCTTCAATTTGGTTATCGGTCTTGTTGTGCAGCTACTAATCCCCAAAAGGTATAGGTGAAACTTAGGTCATGCAAGGCAACTTACAAAACCTGAAACACAGTGTCGGAACTTGGGACATGCTCAACACCTAGGAAAACCTGAAATACTAAAAACTATGAAATTTTGAAAGTCAAAATCTCAAAAATCTAAGAATGCCCTTTTGAAGATTACCCATAGATCTATCAATTGGTGAAATTTTGACTTGTTTTGAGAAAGTTAAGCCCTTGAAAATTGATTTCAAAGTTCAACCTAAAAGGTGAAAAATCTGAAATTGTAAAACTTGTAATTTTTAGTCCAAATTTCTTGAAAATTCCTTCAAATCTTGTGGAATGACCTCTTTTCCCACCGGGCATGCCAAAAATGTTGATGGAAAATCACAGCACCCCTGAATGTCTACAACTCGATGGGTTGAGACTCTCGAGATTGCATAACATGGAGTTTTCCTAAGTGTGGGACCTTGCGAAATCAGAAAAGCTCTCTGGATGAAGGCTAGTTCGTATTCCTATGTTTAGATGCACACATAAAAATACAGAGGGTTTATTCAAAAACCTAATCTAACTTTCCAAGGAGGCAGGGTAAGGAGATGCATAAAATAAAACCTAAACTAACAAAGGTGATGCACCGAGGAATGAAGAACACCTGTCTTGCCAATAAACACAAACCATTAAAATGCAATGCAAGATCATGCATAGATAACAAAATTTATAGTGAAAGATCAAGAGGATGAAAATAAACACAGAGAGGGTTGAGAATCATCCACAGACATGCATTATCTACTCCAAAGATTGATACAATACACTACAAAATGCCAAGAGGCAAAGTTGCATTACAATTTTAAATGGGAGGTTTGAACTCCACAAAATCACTTGCTAAAGAGAAGAAGGGAGGGGTAAAAAAGTAATGTCCAACCTTTAGAAAGAATCCCCTCCTTACAATTTATAGGAATAATGAGAGAGGGAAAAGAGAGGAAAACCAAATCTACCCCAACCACCTCTAGGTTACATTTAATTTATCTCATTATGGTGGTAGGTGAGAACCCTAGCAAACCCAAAAAGTGGCAAACTGTATTTTTCCTTTTTAAGAATTTTTTCTCACCCAATTAAAGATATCCATTCATAGTTAGACAAAGGACCTCGTAAGATTTCTGAAAAGTCCAACCTTGTGTGAATCCGAGCTCCTTGTGAAAAGTTATGGCCATTTGAATATCTGGGTCAGGGTCTGCTTCCTGTCAGCGCTCAAAATGTTGCGCCTCCTGAAGATGCACCCCAACGCATCCATCCTTATGTCAACATACTCTTACGTGCACCAAGGTATGAATTTATTCATGTCGAAACCTTATGTCGTGTGCCCTTTACTTGTGCCAAGGCGTGAATTTCTTCATGTCGACACCTTATGTCGTGCGCCCTTTACTTGCGCTAAGGCACAAATTTCTTCATGTCGACACCTTATTTCATGCACTCTTACTGCAAGCCAAGGCATGAATTTATTCATGTTGACACCTTATGTCATGCACCCTTTACTTGTGCCAAGGTGCAAATTTCTTCATGTCGACACCTTATGTCGTGCGCCCTTTACTGTGCAAGGCACGAAATTTCTTCATGTCGACACCTTATGTCATGCACCCTTTACCTATGCCAAGGTGTGAATTTGTTCATGTCGACACCTTATGTCATGTGCCCTTTACCTGTGCCAAGGCATGAATTTCTTCATGTCGACACCTTATGTCGTGCACCCTTTACCTACGCCAAGGCACGAATTTCTTCATGTCGACACCTTATGTCGTGCGCCCTTTACTTGTGCCAAGGTGTGAATTTATTCATGTCGACACCTTATGTCGTGCACCCTTTACCTTTTGTTATTCCCATATCTACCCGAGGGGGAAGATATATACAACAATTCCTAATAAAATTCCAGCAAAAGCTTTGGATTATTTTCGTCACATCTCTCTTTACAATGTAACTTACAAGATAATATCTAAAGAAATTTCTCTCCATCTCAGCCTCTTTTGAGTCTATAATTTATAAATAATAGAGTGATTTCTTACCTAGGTGATCGATCTTCACAGGTATCATAATATCCCATGAACTAATACACTCTTTTTCTTTGAATCATCACTCATGTATGATGCTCAAGATGTATTTCAACAAATCTTATGACATGTTGAATTTCTACTTCCTTATTCAAGCAATGTTGAAATTGGGTTTTAACATTACCTTTTGCAAATGAATATTCAATTGCATTTCTTCCCGATTTTTCTCGTCCTTGTCAATGGTTCGGTGGAAGGTTAATTTTTAGGAAACAAGGAGATCCCCTTTCTTCCTTTGATTTCCTCCTTATAGCTTATTCCTTAGAAGAGAATTGTCCAATGTTATTTGGGAAGGTTATCTCAAGTGCCTTTCAAGATGGTGACGGGGTCAATTCTCTTTCCCACTAGAAATTTGCAGATGAAACTTTCCTTTTGGGTGTAGCTTCTTTGGTCGAGTCTAGAGAGTTATGAAGCATTCTTGATCTTTATTCATTAGTTTTTGGCTAGGTAATAAGTCTTCCCAAGTCTCTGGTTTTCTTTTTTAATTCTTCTCCTGGGATTTAAAGGTGCATCAAAAAAATTAGGTCTTTTTTTGGGATCCCTTCCTCAAAAATACTTAGGAATTCATCTTTTATTGGTACTAGGATATCCTCCTTATGGAATGATCTTATAGTCTCATTTGAGAAAAAAATTGTGCATGGAAAGGTAAGTGGCTTACCTTTGCTAATAGAATTCAGCTCATCATATCCATTCTCAATGCTCTTCAAATATACATGCTATCAATTATGAGGGTTCCCAAAGTGATTCTTCAGAAAATTGAGAAAATCCTCATGACCTTCCTGTGGCAAGGATCTGGTGTGGAAAGGAAGCTTCATTTAGTTAAATGGGAGGAGGTCAAGTTACATAAATCCTTGGGAGGGTGGGTATTTTGGATTTGGGCCTTCAAAATGCAGCTCTTGGAGTGAAGAACATTTGGAATTTGGTCTCTCACCCGTTCTCTACTTAAAAAAGTCTAATCCAAAAATATCTCCCATCCGGCATACTTAAGATCATTATAACTAGCCAAGAACTTTCTCTTATAGGTAGGTCTTTTCTGCCCTCACCTCCTAGAAAATTGGTAGTGGTGCACTTGAAAATTTTTAGGAAGATTCTTGGAATGGCTTCCCTACCCTTCAAAACTCTCCAAATCTAGATCTAATTAGACTAGCAACCAAAGAAACTTGGGGTGATTGGGTAGCGATTACGACCATCAAAAGGAAGGTGATTCTCCCTCCTCGTGGAAAGAGGTGGAAGACTTAGATGCTCCACAAACCTCCAAAGTTCTATTTAAAAACATTCTCATTACGCATAGATTTAGCTTCTCCAATTCTAATGATCAAGTCCTTTGGCTTGGAAAAAATCTAGTCGAGACATGACAAAATCAGGCTATGAGTTCCTCATTTTTCAAGAAGGAAGAGATTTTATATCATGGATGGGATGTTGTGATTCTAAATGTCTTCCAAAATTTGGGACCTATGATTGGGTTTTCTATAAAGGGAAAGTCCTCACTCGGATCAAGAGAATAAAATGGGGTTATTAATGCCCATCTCGGTGATTTCTTAGCGAAAAGAGGAAGAAGATATAGATCAATTGATGCTAAATTGTTCCTTAACTTCTCAATGTTGGTCATGGTTGTGTCAAAAATTGGATATGGCCTACATTTTGGGGGATATGATCAAAAGTGTCCTTGAATCATGGCCAGTCTTAAGGAAAAATCACTCCCTTGGATCAATTTGGATATGCAACCCGTTACTCCTCATTTGGCACATTTGGTGGGAGAGAAACCTTCACCACTTTAGGGATACCTTATCAAATGTTCGTAAAGTGACTCGAAACTAGAATTTTCTATATAAGAGAATGTAAGTTCTTATTACAGTAATCTTGCAAAAATTCTTATTAGGCTAATGAATTACAACTTAAGTACCAAGGCACATAAGAATTGGGCACACACGACATGGGGTGTGTAGGAGCATGCAGAGGTGTAGTAGAAAAGGGCACGCCAGGGAAATTATAACTTCAGGACTTATCCATTTTTTTACCACATGCTAAAAATAGGATTAAGTATTAAGTACGCAAAGGTTTGAAGACTTGGAGACTAAGAAAAGTCTATTTTGGACAAGTGGGAGATCAAGCAACATGCATAGTTTTGGGCTAATAATAGGATTAGATATGTAGTTATTATTAGATAATCTATTATTAGCAAGCTTGCATGTTTTTATATTTATCTTATAGCGATGCATGGCTATTCTTAGCATGCAGCCTATTTTGAGGATGCTTAGGTGGTGAAGGGAAAGTCCCCACTTCAATAAGTATATATCAATTTACATGGTTTGAGAGATCCATGATTACTTGTATGGTTATGCTACGATTTACGAGTGAACGTGACTATGATGATACTCTTATGTATGTATTTGGCTTCTGTGTTTTACAGTGATTAATACTATTTCACCTGATTCTAGAGCGTTTCTTAGAAAATGACAAAACAAATGAGGGTAATGGGCATAGGAGGAATACCTGTTGAGATGTTGGTTGATAGGTTGTTGTGTACGTATGACTTTTGAATCCACAACTGATTGTGAGAGCTTCCTTTTTCTTGGAGGAACTACCTGAAATGGAACACAAGACCACCAAATAAAAGTTAAACAATATATGCAGTGGACTACCTAGCGTGTGCTAGATCCGGGAAGTGTGATACTTCCTAGATGGCTATCAATCCACTATTTAAAACAACTTAATGCTGGTAATAAATTAAATCCTACTGTAGTTAAAATGATTTAGGTATCTCATTCATCTACAATAAGCAAATTCATTCACAACAAGCTAGGCTATGATTGAATCTGAAGGTCAAGGTCACTGTCAGGATACTTGTTATTGGTCAGGGTTAGATTCTAGTCAGTTTAGGGTATTTGGTGGTGGTTTTAGGCTCTGATCTAGGTTTTGGTAAAAGATACAAAGACCAACGTCAATTTAGGTTAACCGGTGATGGTTATGGGTGACTAGCATCGGTATGGTTGGGGTATAAGAAACTCAATAAAACTTGGCTAGGTGATAGATCCAGGATTAGATGAAGGTGGAAGGGAAATGGCGAGATTCGTATGGATCTTGGATATGCACAGGAATGATGAAAGTCTAGATATGGATAGTTCAATGGTGTGGGAAAAAGGATGGTCAAGTTTACATGGAGGTAAAATGGTGGGGAATGGAAATGAAAATAGAAACTAATAACAAATGTAAAAGGATCTACTCAAATGATAAGGAACCAATGCAAGTTAACAAACTTACTATTTGTACGAGATTTATGCATGGTTCGTAATGGTGGGTGATCAAATGAACTTGGCGTAGTTCTGGCACTTTCCCAGATGCTCCTGTGAAGGTAGGTGGTTGTGTGATTACTTCAGGTATTGGCTATGGGTGTTCTTATGTTGGTTTAGAAGTTGGTTTTGCTTGCATGTAGCTCTAGTTTCATCAATTGTTCTCAAAATATATCTCTCTCAGAAATATGCCCACCTTTAAAACAATGTGCCAACCTCAAAATAAGGTTTTTTTGGGAGTTAAATGGTAAGCGACGATAGCCCTAGCTTAATCAGTGGCGGTTAAGGGTAACCGATGTCGGTTAGGGCAGGATTTCCTAGGTTTACTAAACTAGGCAAATCCCCTTAATTTGCTGGGATCTCATTTCGTTTACCCCATGGATTAGCATGGAAATATCCTTCTAACAGGCAAGGATGTGGTTAGAGGGAATGTAGGCATTGATTTTTAGGGTTTGGGTAGGTCTTAGTTAGTTATGGCAACTTACTAAGAATAGGCCTTAGGATGAGGTGGCTAGATGAGGTGTCTAGGTGAGGTGGATATGTGGGCATTATCCCAATTAGAATATTTAAATAATAAATATTGTGAGGATAATGAATTAATTTAATTTAAATAATTAAATTAATATTATAGTGGGGTGAAGGGGGCCATGGCTAGGTGGATGTGTTCAAGGTATTTATTTAACGAGGGACCAAGGGGAGTGTGACCTAATTTTAGTGTCTATATTTTTCCCCTTTTTGTTGCATTGCTTGTATTGGTAAGTGACGCTGACAAAAATAAGATGTGGTTGCCCCATGTGTGGGTGAAGGTGATCCCCCTCAAACCAAGAACTAACGAGGCATAAGGAAGAATCAGTGAGTGGTTTGATAAAAGGTGAATGTGATGAAGAGGAAGGTGGGTAACAGGGGGAAATAGGAAAAAAGTCTACTCAGGTAATCTAGGTAATGGGTTAGGGTCAAAGGTAGGAACAAATCAAACGCACTCGTATAAACTGTGGCAAGGTACTAGGATGAAGAGCAGGAAAACTCTACATTGTCTAAGGTCGATAGGTTTATCCAAACAAGGTTGAGGTGAATCCAGTATCCAAGGTATAGGATATGGTCAAGAAACACGACGTCGATTAGGTGCAGGAACGTTTAGGTGTGTTCTGGTACACCAAAGGTAGGGTCAGGATAAACGGTCACAGCAAGAGGCAAGGTAAGGTCATTAGGTCAATCAACACAGTAACAAAGATGCAAGGTATAGCGAACACATGAGGTCAAAGGTCACTAGCAATGTTCCATGGATCGAGTCGAGTTGGTTTAGGCATGGATTGAGTCGGTCATAGGCATGGTTCGAGTCAAGTCTTAGGCATGGATCAAGTCAGGCTGGTTTAGGAATGGATTGAGTCATGACATAGGCATGGCTCAAGTTAGGTCTTAGGCATGGCTCAAGTCAAGTCTTAGGCATGGATCGAGTCAGGTCTTAGGCATGGATTGAGTTAGGTCATAGGCATGGCTAAATTAGGTAATAGTCATGGTTTAGTTAGGTCATCGGTATGGTTGAGTTTAAATTGGTTGAAGTTGTGATGCATTAATTTGTGTAATGAATTATGAGATGGGTCATGTTTAAGATGATTTATAATACATGCATGATGATGGTAGAGGAATGGTAGTCATAGTAAATGTATGTTGTGATCATGATAAAAATGTTAAGCAACTTATTGTTTGTTTGGTTTAATTTCCAATTTTTGACATAAAAAGGAAACTAAGTGGGGTAAAATGTAATTTAGGAAGATGGAAGATGAATTGGTTAGGGTATAGAGTGGTTGAGCTAATCTCCAAGGGCCCCATTCCCTTTGAGTGCTACCTACATAGTCCCAATGAAAAAGGACCTTAGGCCGATGTAGTTCTCCCATAAGCTAGGGAAGAATATGAGAAGATATGAGAATGAGTTGGTAGGTTTTAGGAATGATTTAGGTTTAGGTTTGTTAGGTGTGGGTGAGTTATAGGAAACTTGGTATAGGTGATTTTGATTATGGTAGATGAAGAAGATTACCCCAAAGGTAAGCATTGAGGACCAAGTGCTATATAAGGTAATCAATATGTAATAGTAAAGAAGGTTAAAAGATAAGAGGAGGCAAGAAAACCACCTGATTGGTTAGGATCATACCGAATAGGTCATACCTTAGAGGTGGTGATGAATGTGATACCCTAAAGACATTGCATGATTGATTGATCTAAGGGTGAAAAGTAGTCACATGATCACCAAATGACATGGTTTCTAAGAGGTCCCTTGAGGTGGTAAGAAATGGGAGTACGAATGGTGAAAGGGGTGAAAGATGGTTAATTTTTATATGGTAGAAGGTAACATGCTCTTAGGGAAAGAGATCCAAGGTCACAATAGGCCGATCCATGACTATAATTCTTTCTGTTTTGATTATTATTTGAGATAGACTGATCGATGTGGGAAGTCTATATGGGATGAGGAAATTAACTCCTTAATGTCTTCATGAAGCTGATCAATGCAAGAAGCTTCAAATTCTCTCACTTTTTTTTGAAAGAACTTTACATGGTTGTCCTTTGAGGGATCAGTCTATTTATAGCAGACGATAGAAAGGAAGATGTCCTTTTGAGGGAGTCATCTTTTTATGAAAAGTTTGACTCAAGGAGTTAGATCCCATATAAGGGATTTGAAGTCATGGACAAGACCATGGTGAAGAATAGGATTCTTGTTCGAAACCAGGATGAAATGACCATGGATATTATCTAAAGGTAGATGAAAAGTATCCATGAGAATCATGCTATGTGCAGCACCATGGTACACATATTCAAGAGAAGATAACAAGTGATGGGTACGCACATGATTCTTGTTTAATCATTTGTGAGGTATAAGAAGTGGATAGTGCTCAATGGATGAGCATGGAAAGAGGAAAACAGTGATGTAGGACTAAAATTCAGCAATAGAGCGGTAAAAGATGCAAGGCATTAAGGGGCTCAGGTTCGGGTTTACCATCGAGTGAAGATAAAAGATAAGCACTTGATCCATAAGTATGGGTCACGATGTATGGTCCAAGCTAATTAGGAGAAAAATTTCCCGTTTACTATTTTATTCTTTGCTTATGTGCTGATTTTCTTTCATGATGAGATCACCAACGTGAAAGGTTCATTCATGGACATGTTTTTCATAGGCACGTTTGATACATTTTTGGTAAACTTGAAGGTGATCAAGAGCGTTAAGATGACATTCATCTAATAACTCAAGTTGTGCTAAACGGTCTTGATGAAAGTCATCATCATTGAGCATGTCATGGAGAGAAATGCAAAGTGAGGGAATCTAGACTTCGAGAGGTAGAACAACCTTTGTACTGTAGACTAGAGAAAATGGTGTGGCAGTAGTGGAAGTATGGATACTAGTGCGGTATGCCCACAGGGAAAAAGGAATGTGCATATGTCAGTCCTTCCCAGTATCATTAACCACTTTCATGAGAATTTTATTCAAGGTTTTATTAGTGGATTCAGCTTGGCCATTGGTTTGTGGGTAATAAGGTGATGAGAAACTTAGCTGAATGCCAAAGGCATCGCAAATTTTTCACAATGTTTTGTTTTTGAATTATTTTCCATTATCAGTGATGAGGTGATGAGGAACACCAAAGTGAAAAATGATGTGATGATTGATGAACTCACATATTTTCTCAACTTTTATGGAGATGAGTGGTATGGCTTCAACCCATTTTGTGTAGTATTCGAGTAACGGTGATGATCCATTGATGTCGTTGGGAAGAATGGGGTTGATCTCTCCAACAAGATCCAAACCCCATTGAGAGAAGGGCCAAAGATCACGGGTGATCTGTAAGGCATGACTGGGTGTATAATGAAGGTTGGTGTGTTGTTGGAATTTTACACAACATTTGATGTAGTCGCAACAATCATGGTTAAGGGTCACCAAGAATAGCCTAGGTGAAGAATATGCTTAGCAACAACAAGGCCACTAAAGTGACCTCCACATATGCCATCATGAACTTCCTTAATGGTATAAGGAATTTCAAAACTCGTGAGGCATCGTAAGAGAATACCATCAAATCCATGCTTATAGAGGAGGCCCCCCATGATGACATAACGAGAGACCTTTTTAAGGAAGGTACATTGTCCATTACGGGTGAGATCAGGAGGTAAGATGGAGAGAGAAAGATAATAAAAATATTTTTATACCAAAGGTCGCTCGGGTCTGGGGTGATAGTTACGATGGAGTAAACATTGTGAGGTAAATAAGAGGGTGATTAGAGTCTTTGTATGGTGAAAAATATTTTATAATTGGTAGGCGAAGCAAGCATTTGAGAAGCCAAGTAGGCCATGGTATCTACAAATTTTTTGGTTGAACGGGGATGGTTTGAAGGGCATAATGGTCAAAGGTGGGAAAAAGTATGTCTACATTGATGTTTATACTTTTGAATTATCTCATTATGGCATTGGTATATACCACTTGACTTGGTCTATAACCAATTGAGAATCACCAAAGATTTTGATTGATTTGACATCTAGGGCGTTAGTGGCTTGGAGACCTAATACGAGTGCTTCGTATTTGAAAATATTGTTTGTACAATCAAAATTGAGTTTGAAAGACAAAGGCATGGGTTCACCATCAAGAGGAATGAGGATAACACCAGCCCCACCCCCAAGTGACACTTAGAACCATCGAAGAAGAGTGTTATTTGGTAAGTGGGTTCGTCCAGGGAAAGGGTAGCAATTGACTCATCTAGAAAGTCAAAATTAGAGGGTTGATCCCCAGAAAATAGGTGCATCATCCAATTATTTGGCGATAGCTTGGCCCTTAATGGACTTTTGATGAATGAATTCAAGGTCAAGGTCAACTAAAAGCACAAGCCACTCAGCTTGCGGTTCACCGATTTTGATAAGGTTTGGCATACATGAAGTGTAAGGGGTCGGTGTTGGTCACAACATAGGTTTTGTGGTTAAGTAGGTAATGGCGGAGTTTTGTGGCAATGAAAACTAAGGCTAAGAAAAAAAATTCGGGATGGGTGTATCGGGTTTTGTAGTCTAAAGGAGTATGGCTTATGTAATAAACCACCTACTCCCTGTGTTGTTCATCACGATGAGTGAGCATGGTTCCCAAGGAGTGATCGGTAGCTGAGATGTATAGGTAAAAGGGTTGATCATTTTTAGGTGGATTGAGTATGGGTGATTGGAGAAGGTCTTGTTTTAAGGCCTCAAAAGCTTTGTGGTAGTCATCATCCCATTTAAAAGAGGCATCCTTCTTAAGCAAATGATGAAATGGTTGACACCGATTAGACACTTGTGAAATGAAGTGGTGGATATATTGCAACTTACCTTGTAGGATACGGAGTTGTCTAAGGTTAGTGGGTGGAGGAATTTTTAGAATGGCCTTGACTTTAGTAGGGTCAACTTCTATACCACGTAGGGAAATGATAAATCCTAGGATATTTCCAAAGGAACCATGAAGACACACTTCTTTGGTTGAAGGTGGACGTAATATTTAATGAGGTGGTCAAAAATGGTTTTGAGGACGGCGAGGTTATCAAAGCGGTGTTTAGATTTTGCTAGGAGATCATCCATGTAATCTTCCAATATATGATGCATGATGTCATGGAAGATATAAGTCATAGCCCGTTGATATGTGGCAAAAAAAAATTTAAGGCCAAATGGCATGACTCGATGTAAAAGGTCCCCAAGGGGTGATGAACATAGTTTTAATTTGATCCTCTAGGGAAAGCAATATTTGGTTATAACCGAGAATCCATCCATAAGTGATAGCATCTCATGACCAGCAAGAAGGTCAACCAAATTGGTCAATACCGGGTAGAGGAAGTCATCTTTTGGGCAGGATAGGTTGAGGTCACAGAAATATGTGCAAATTTAGAGTCCCCCTGTCACCTTAGTGATAGGGACAATGTTAGAAATCCAACGAGGATAATCAATGGGTAATATGAAGGAAATGGAAAGAAGGCATTGAAGTTCTTCTTTGACGAGAAGGGCAATGCGAGGGTGCATTTTCCTTAGTTTTTATTTGATGGGTTTGGCATCGGGAATGGTTACAATATTGTGGACCACTATGGTGGGGTCAATATCGGGCATGTCTGCATAAGACCAAGTGAAAGTGTGGTTATGATCTTTGAGAAAAGAAGTGATGGATTCCTGTTCAGTAGCATCTAAAGATTGACCAATATTTAGGATTATGGGTCCTCCTGAGTTTGAATATTGATCTTGATAGTCAATTCATTCAACATGGTTTACGTCTCAGAGGGTAACAACCAATGAATATATGAGTCTTCTACACCAAGGTAGGTGAGTATAGATTCATCATCTTGACATTGAATGACGTTAATTAAAGGTGTATCATCATCGATCATTTCAGGATACAAGAAGGGATGAGAGGAAGGAGCCTTACCCTCACGTTGATAAGTCAAAGGCCCCAAGGAAATGGTGTTTATGAAAAAAAAAGTTAGGAAGGATGGATTCGGGATCCATCGACTCTGTCGGTGAAGATGGTGGAGCGGGTGAAGAGGGTAGAGAAGGGCTGATGTCCTCGATGAGTTCAATGTGGGCATACTTGGTAGGAGGTTTAGCAAAGCCGATCCACTATGGTCATTATGTTTAAGGGTAGTACATGGAATAACAAAGATGATGACCTTTGTCGTAAAATCCAAAATCAAAACCTTTCCATGCACATCAAGACAGAAAGTGTGGGTGAAATGGTGATTAGTGAGAGACTAGAAGTCAACGGAAAATGAGTGAGTTTGTGATGGTGGTTTAGGTGTGTAAGTGGTAGTATCAAGTCCCCTATGGGTGAGACTGGTACAAAGGCAAGGAGGACCATAAAGGATTTGTTCTCCTATGTGGTGATCATAGCAAGGATTTTGGTGAAGATTTCCATACTCTTGTGGAGTAAGGAATGTGTTGACACTTTATAGGTGATACTCCCCCAAAGTGGGGCATTGAAAAATTCCTTCCAAGGGATCAGTGGAAGGTATGTGGGTAGCTAGAATGGATGATGTGTTGAAGGTTGATGCGAGAGGTGGAGCTAATGGATTGGGAGGCTGATGGGTCAGCCATGGAGGTCGTGGTAGTGGTAGGAATGGAGGAGGTATGTGCGGTTGAGGGTAAAGCACCATACTAGTAAGCGAGGTGTAGATGAAGTGGTAGTGGTCGTGGAGGTAGACACCTTAATGGGTATAAGCACATCATTGGGTTGGTAAAGCATGTTGCATGTTTTAAAAGGTGATGGATCAACTAGAATAGTATAGGTGTTTCCTTCATGCTCAAACTTTACACAACTGATGAAAAGTGGAAGGAACACAACCCATGACATGAATTCGTGGTATGCTAAATAATAGGTTATATTGAAATTCCCCTCTAATATGTAAAATAACTTTGGAAAGTGTGGGAGCCCATGCGAACTTGGAGGATGACGGTGCTTAGTGTAGAGGTGATAGTGTCACTTTGAATGAATGCAACATGACAGGATGTTTATGCATGCAATTATCGGTATTCGCATTTGAGTGAATGCATGGGAAGAAATGATGTTAATACTAGTGCCCCCATTGATCTTTACACATCATACACGTATATCATTGATGTGGACAGAAATGAAGAGATTTGGGTCGGGGTCATCGGTTTGGTGCGATGCGATCTCTTCCTCTAAGAAGCTAAGGGAGGTCTACTTGGTGAGTAGGATCATGTGTTGATAAAGGTGGCTATTTGGTGAGAGAGGCTACATGATGGGGTGTGATAATGAAGGCTACAGGTGTAGAGTCATTGGGTAAAACCTTAATAGATTACAGGACCTCCATGATATCTTGACCATGGGATTCTGAGGTTTTGATGAGGTCATATAAGGACATTTTTAGGGGGATTGGTGTAGTTCTTTGATCATGGTGCAATGTGTGACCCCATTAGAAAAAGGATCTGTGGGGCCGCGGATAGTAATTTTAGGTAATGGTGCGAGATGGTATGTTGGGTATAGGATTAGTTGGTGAGTCAGTTTCCTTTTCCTTGCCTTTGTCTCTCTGAGCATGGGTAGCAAATCATGTTGATCTAAGGGGAGTTGGTAAATGGAGAAGGTGTAGGATGAGTGGTATAACGACATGATGGGAAAAAACCTACTAGGGGGAAAAATCCTTGTGAAGTGAGTTGGGTACAATGACATTTAGGTGATGGTGTGGAAAGTTCTTTGATGCAAACCATGTTAATTTCAAATCTTGGGGGTGGATCTAAGAGTTGAGGGGTGGAGGTCGTGGTTGTTGAGTAGGAAGTGAGGGAAGGACTGTGGGAATGGGTGTTGGTGAAATGGGGTCCTCATCAAGAAGGTCATCATCATCAAAGTTTGCTTCAAGAGGACATAACTAGATAAGGATGGTTTTCAAAGCCTTGCAATTCTCCACATCGTGCCCGGCACACAATGGTAGGTGTAAATTTTAGTGTCATCAAACCCTTTTGGCTTGGGTTTGAGGGGGTCATAAGGTTTAAGTAGTGGTAATGTGATGACAAAAGTCTCAAGGAGGTTGGTTAATATTTTGGCATAGGACCTTGTTAGTGGGTTGCAATGGGAAGTGAAAGTGGGTTTGGGCGTAGGTGCGGCTGATTGTTGAGGAACGGTCTTTATAGGAGGGGGAGTGGGTCGAGCTATGGTTTTGGGTGTTGGAGTAGTTTTGGGTGTTGGTCATGTTTTCTTGGGTAGGGGTATGGTAGATGAATGGGAAGGAGGGTGTATGGTTGTTTTGACTACCTTATTAGAGGGTAGTAGATTTTTATCTTTGGGTTACACCTTCTTGGGTAAATATGGGTGTACGAGATCTAGAGGGAAAAGTGGATGGGGGTAGGGGTGAGTTACCCGGGGGTAATGAAGATGTTGTGGAGGTAGATGATGTGGATCGTGCGGGGGTGTGAGGGACAAAGACTGAAATGTATTGGGTAGTGAAGAAGTTCTTTGAGCGTATTAGAGGTATGGGTGGTAAAGATGCTGTAGGTGTGGGTGTAAGTCGTGTCGTGCCTAGGTATATTAGAGGTTTATGAGGAAGGAATGGGTTTTTGTGTTTTTAGTTTATTGATGGGTGGAGGTTTATTGACTGTGTTAGGAGATTGAGGTCTTACAATAGATGAAAAGGGTGTTGGTGATGAAGGTATGATTGGCGTAGCTGAGGTGTGAGTTATATGGGTTTTCTTCTTCTATTTGGGTGCCGAAGTAGGTCAGGTATTGACCATGGAGGATGTAGCTAAATCCAGTTTGATAGGTGGATGAGTAAGGTTGGTGGTTGGGGTGACCCCTAAGGTAGTAATAGGTTTAGTCGAGGAAGATGATGTAGGTGTGGGTTTGGATTTAGATGTATGTTGGGTTATGGATGAGGGTGTATGTTGAGCTATGTTAGGTGGCATGGAAGAAGTTTTGATAGAGGTGGTTGTGCTCGGTTTGATTGGTTTAAATATCTTTGGGTAGATATTGGAAGTGTCAACAAGTGACATTTGCATCTGTGTTAAGATAGGAAGTAGAAGACTCCCACATAATAAGGCTCTATTTACATAATCTAAGCAATCAGCTAAGCGTGAGAACGACACGTCTATAGGTGAGGTTGATGAGGACCTAATGGAAATTCTTGTAAAATGTGTCTTAGAGATGGGAAATTTTCTAGCCTCAGCTTCTGTGGGTAAGAGAGTCAAAAGTAGGTCTACAGGATCTTGGGTAGCTGATGGAGAATGGTCATTAAGAGGAAAAGGTATCTCTACTGGATCCTTAATAGGTGGATGAGAAAATGAATGCTCCTCTGTACATGGAGGAGATGATGAGAACTCCTCTATGGGTGGAGGAGGTAAACAAGTATCCTCCATGGACTGAAGAAGTACTATGGGTGATGGTTCCCTAGGTGGAGAAGCCAAAGGTGAAATAGCCTTGATATTAGTAGAAGGCTCCTCCATAGGTAAGAAAGGAGGTGAAGGGTGTTCCTCTGTAGGTGGAGGAATAGGTGAGGTGGGTTCCAATGTAGAAGGAGGACTTTGGGCTAGAATTTCCTCTATGGAAGGAATATGAGGTAATTGGGAACCAACAGGTGCATCATTGAAAATAGCGTGGACCTCGCGGGTATGGTTATCATGAGTTGAAGTTTCTCTGGTTTGATCAGATGAAGGGAATGATTGAGAAAGGGTTTCTTTAATATGTGTAGGTTTTGATTGGCAGGTGTGTTAGGATTATCCGTGGTTAACTCACCTTTCTTGAGCATTTCTTGGACAATGTTTTTGAAAGTGATGCAATTGCCATCACTATGACCCTTTACTCGATGATAGTTACAGAAGTCGTGTTCTTTATACTATGTGGGTGTGGGGTGAGCAGGGTCAAAAATAGTGTGTGGTTTTATAGGAGGAAGGGTGATGACCCCAGATTTGATGAGCTTTTCTAAGACAAAAGAATAAGTTTCCCCAATTGGGGTATATTTGTTGTTCCCGTGCAATTGAAAAGTCCGAATGGGTGAGAGATTAGATGAGGGGCTAGCCTAATTTGATGGATAAGCTGGGCCATCTTTGAGTACCACAGTGTTAGCAGTCCCCTTGGCCTTTGAATAATTGTTCTATGGTTTGGAAGAAGAAGAGGTATCATTCGACTTGAATGCTGAATTCTTATTACATAGTTGGATTTTCTTCTCTTCGATGGCCTGAATCTCAAGATTTTGTGCCATGGTGAATGCTTCATCAAAGGTTTAGAAGGTTTGGACCTATAGGGTTGGTGAGATATGCCTAGAACAAGCCCGCATGAAGATATTGATGAGTTTGGTTTGCGGTAGTTGGAATTTGAGTTGATTGATTAGGCTACGCTAATGAGAAACAAAATCTATGATAGATTCATCATCATACTAACGTGTGGAGTATAGGTTAGTCATGGTAACCTTCTTAACAATGTTAATGGAGAAGTGATCCAAGAAGGCTTGGGATACCTGATTAAATGAAAATATAGTGTCTAGGTAACCCACTATACCAATCTAACATAGGCCCAGTCAGAGACATGGAAAAGGTTCTCAAGAGCAAAGCATCATCGTGGGCGATTAGGTAGTACCCATGTTTGAAAGACCGTAAATGTTGTTGCAGGTCTTCCTTGCTATTGAAATGGTTAAATTTAGGCATTTCCCAATGCATGGGGTATGGAAAAATAGGAATGGATGGGTGGATAGGCTCATTACAAATCTCATCGTAGGTGAGAGAATTACGTGAGCTAGAAATTGATGCCTCCAATGTCTACATCTTGTCCATCATTAACATGATTAGGTCGTTGGTAGGTTTTGATGGATGGGTTCCTCCTATAGCATAAGAGGGTTGGTGTTGCAGCTGCAACAAGGGTGGCATTCCAATATATGGTGCTACCACATAGGTGGATTGAGAAGAAGGTAGTGAAACAGGGGGTACGTACCCAAGAGTGAATAATAGATGAAACAGGAGGCTACTGATAGTACATATATGAAGGTGGAATGGTCATGGTGACCCTAGTGGCAATGGTGGCTAAAGATTACGGAATAGAAAGGACAACGTTTTGAAAAGGGGTAACCGACACCGGGGGTGGTTGTGTAGCTACGGGTATATGAGAGACAATAGGCGTGGATGAGGTTGTATTTTGGGTGGTTGGCGAAGGTATAGTGGATGTGGTGGGTACAATGGATGTAGCAGATGTAGTAGTCATAGCAGGTATAGGGCCTAGCTACGAAACGACTAGGGGTAAGGTAGATGTGGGAAGTGAGGAGCAAGATGGGGCTGATGCGAAGTAGGAGCAAGTGTTAGGGGATAGATATGGGTATGCCATATATCAATTGACTGAGGCATCTCAAGTGGGTGAGTGGGAAAGGTAAAGCGTAAGGTGGTAGGATTTTGGTTAAGGAGTCATGTGAAATCCTCATCTCTGGTAGTGATAGGGATAGGTTGGGTAGGATCCATGGGTGATAAATAGAAGGTGGTGAAGGACTAGGTGGGAGTGGTTGATAATTGATGTGGAATATGAGGGCATTCGCTTGGCTTTGGGTCGAAGTACCATGTGAGCAGTGCGATCATGTTGGACTATTTTCTATAAATTACACAGAAATACAACAGAAAATAGGAAAGACATGCAGTAGTAGGTGGATTAGGAATCAAATGTCAGCTAGAAAATGACACAGACTGACCGATGCCAGTTAGGTTAAACCAACGCCGGTCATAGGTAACCACTACCGGTTACTATGGAAAGTGGATAGTTTGTTAGAAATAAGGTATAAGGCCAAATTTTCCAAGTATGCAAAATATTGATGAGATTTACTAGGTCAATGGATATGATAAGAGTTACAGGGACTCTAAATAGTCAAAGAAGGTGAATATGTGTCCTTTTGGGTAGGTCAACCAAAAGAACAGTGAACCGACGCCAGTTGGGTATAACCGATGATAGTCAGAGGGTAACCAATGATGGTCATTGGACCAACACCGGTCACTATGAAATTGAAATAGTGATGAAGAAAATGTGGTTGTGAGTTAAAATTTGATGTGGAATCAAACCCAGAATTCTAGGAATGACGAGAATATGGTCCAAGCACACTTAGATGAAGCTGGAATACACCAACTGTGATGAGGAGTGTGCAAGGGAAATAATAAAATGAAGAACAAAACCTCTCACCTCAAAATGCAAGCCAAGCAGAAACACTAAGAAAACACAATCCTAATAGTGCCTTTTTATTATGTTTGTTTAGCTTATGTTATTTTAAGGACTAACTCATGAATTGTAGAATAGAGTTTTTGGTGAGGATGGCTTCCTATGAAGAAGGATATCTATAAGGAGAGGTTTCAAGTATGTTATGGTGGGGGTGGGCCTTGCTCTAAAGTATGAATTAATAGAGTAGTGAGCTGGGTGCCCACTATGTTGTGATCATGTGATCACCTACAACTTCTTCTAGGAAAGATGTTGTTTAAGAATGTGTATATTTTTAATTTTTGTGAGGTTTGGTAAGACTCAGAGAAAGAGAAAGAGAAAGAAGTTCTTTTCTACGATTCATTTTTCAACCATCAGCTGGTCATGACTTCCAGCGTATAGGTTGCCCTCATTTAATGTGAGCTAATGTAGAAAAGTAGGATGAAATGAAGTTAATTTTAAACCCAAATCAAAATATGGAATTTGATGACACAATAAGAGGAATAGGAGAGAGTATGATCCTTCACTAATGCAATGCAAATGAAATAGAAGAAGAGTTCTTTTTAAGCACCAAAACATGATTGATTTGAGACAATAGAAAGAAGAGAAGATTCTAAGGGATAAATTTTAATGTGAGAACCTTTTAGAAAGGAAACAAACATGTTGTAACACCCTTGATAGTTGTTATTTTCCTCCTTTACATTTCAAGTGTTGACATGTGATTTTCCTTATAAAGATATGTTCTTTTGAATTTTGGAGATCATGCTTGATATGGATAAATCATCTTCTATTCTTAAGATCCTTTGACTGAATTGGAATGGCTTCTTTGAATCCATTTTTCATTTCTTGCAGGAGAGTTGCAATCTGGTTTAAGAGTTGTAAACTTATCTATTAATCTGACTCTTCCTTGGATCAATTTTAGTGATCCAAGGAATGTTTTAAATCTTCTCTATTGAATGAATGATAAATTGACATTCCATGAATTAAGAGACATATTGGACTGAACATTGTGGTTACAAGCTCTTTGATTTTTGTGTGAACTTGTTTCCATTTAGTTGTAAGTTGTGCTTGGGTCTTTGGAGATCGACCATGGTAGGACATTGCTGAGGTGAATGGAAAATGTAGCTTGTTCACGGCATAGGAAGGATCCAGGATCCTAAAAAGGACTATCCAACGGAATCCTAAGCTAGGTAAAATAATTTACAAATATAAAGCTTCCTATTCTACTTTGATTGGTTGATTGGCATCCTAACCTAAGCTTGGTGCTAAAGGATTTGGAAAGGTTTCTAGGCTATTAAAACTTACCTAGAACCTAATACTACAAGGTTATATTATGATCTAACCTAATGCCTAAAACTATAGTGTTGTAAATTAATCTAACCTATGTGGAAACTACCTTAGGCTATGTGCTAAGACCTATTGTGGTAATTGTTGTTTGGGTTATAACCTAAGGTATATATTACAATCTACCTAAGGTCTAACCTAAGCAATATTATCTATCCTAAACTAATGGGTTTGAATGGGGAATTAGGTGGTCGCATACATTGTAGGTGACGGTTCCAAGGCATTAAATTTGTTGATAAGGTTTTAATTGCTTAGAGGTACTGCCAGCTTTGGCAAGGGTTAGTGAACTTGGCAGAGGCTTAGGTGGAGACTCCACTAAAATGGAATTCCTTGTTAAAATTGATTTGGCAATCGCTAAACATGAAAGGCGGTGGTAAGGGAAGATAGGCAAGAAACTTGGAATTAATGGAATTAATTGTTTTTGGTTTTCATGCTCAAACTACCTTGGAAGGCATGCAAACAGGTTGGAATGTGGTTGTTTCACTTTGCATACTTCACAATTTTTGCTCTACATGTTCTCTAGTTTTTCGAACCAATAGATTGAACTACACTTGATGGCTATTTTTGAGGTTTTAAACCTATTTTCAGTTCATGGAATATATAGGAGGCATTGTGGAAAAAGAACATTGTTATTTGATTTTTCATGGAGAAGAGGAGAAGTTTTGAGCTCGGCTGGAGGTTATTTTCGATTTGATAGAAGTGCTATCAGGCATGATAGGCTCTAAACTTTAAGATCTCTTGCTTTCTTATAAATGTCTCATTAAAACAAGTCTACTCTTTTGAGATTCTTGGATTTCTTATTTTATCTAGTTAATGGCTTGTTGGGTTTATTAAATCTTGTTATATTGGTTTTTGAATCCTTGGTAAATGATGTTCTATTGGGAAACTTACCATATATAGTTCTTTAAAAAAAATGCATGCAAACATTTTTCTGTTCTTGACTTTTCATTTGGAACTGGAAATGGAAGTGGTCTATTAAGATAACCATCATTTCTTTTGTTATGGTTAAGTGTTTGGGGAAACTTGAATCTTATTGGAACTTCAGATGAGCTCATTTGGCATGGACTAGAGCCTATACATGGGTTTGTTTATCTTGTGTTGAGCTCATGTTTTGTTGAACCTTTATTTTGAGCTCGTCCTTGAATTGGAACTTTGTTCTGGATTTGTGTTTGTTGAGAACTGATTCTTATTGTTCTGAATCATGTTGGAATCTTGTGTATCTCTGGACTATTGTCAAAGCCCGTATAAAGCTCGGTGTTTATATTTTAGTTCCTTGTGATAATTCAAACAGTTACTGTCAGTTCATAAAGTACATGGTATTTGGATGTTATTACTCATTTTGGGCTCGAACTTTGGGTGAAACTTGAGTCCTGTTGAGATATAATATTGGACTCTGTACCGTGTTTTATATTCTTTTGAGAAATTTGGAACTATTTTGTAGATTAGTAACTACAAAGCACTCATATTTTGTTACTTGTGTGGACTTTGTACTCTATGGGAACTCCTAGTTCCGCTTGAGCTAGTAATTGGGCTTCACGTTTGATATGAATCGTGTTGGAGTCACTATTGTGCTAAACCAGTGTTGGTATCTTGGGTAACTAGGAACTGTTATTGAAGATGTACGTGGCTCTGTACTCGTGCCTTACTCTATGGAAATTTGAGCTATTAACTGAAGTTCATAATTTCACCACACTCTTATCTTATTATTTGTTCGATTCTGAACTCTCTCTTTGGAAATTCATGTCTCATTTTTAAAAGGGAAATAGGACTCCTTGTTTTGAATATGAACTATTTTTGGATATATGTATCTCATACTATTTCTTACTAAGATACTGTGCACATATGAGCTCATGTTGAGTTTTTGTAATTCGATACTGTACATGAAATTTAGTACTTAGTGTTTGGAAATAAGTAACAGAACGATGTGTAGGTTTTGTTCTAGTATGTAGAGTTTTCTTGTTATTGATATAAGCTTAGGTGGGAAATTTTTGTTCCCCTGAACCCGTGAATAATTACGTGGGAAGTATTGTACCTTTGTGAGAAGCTTGTGATTGGTATCGTGCTCGATTTTGTACCTTTGAGCTCTGAGCTATTAGTATTTTTGACAAGTTTGATTTGGTTTTGGTAATTGACTTGGGTTTTTAACTTCTTAAGAGTTTAAAGCTCGAACTCATCTAACCGAACTACTTAGTCAAGGAAATCTGAAAGAGTAGATTAATTAGAGTTGTTTAAATATTCTTGGGATTTAAATGGAAACATTTTCCAAGGATAATGGGATTTCAGTCGTTAAGATTTGTTGATGCTTCTGATCCTGCTTGGCTTTCTGAACGGTTATTTTTCTATTCCTTCTTGGATTCAAATGGACACCTTATGTCTTTATAAAAGAAAGGAATTTGGTTCCTTTAAAACAGATTGTGTTTTAAGACTGCAAATTGTATTTCATTCTGAGTATGGAATTGAAATTAGTATTCATTATAAGTAAAGAAGTGTAAAGAATATGGCAGTGTGCTTTCTTCTTACTGTATAGATCATTGGTTGAAATTTCTGTTTTGACTCTTCTTGGATGATCTAGAGTAGAGAATAACTCCTGTATGAGTCTACCTTGATCTTTGAACATTGTTTCAAATCTTTAAAAGTTAAATTCTATTTTTGGAAGTAGATTTAAACTTACAGGTAGATCGATTGATTCTCTATTCCTTCTTAGATTCAGATGAAATTCTGTTCTGATGAATATCTCAATTGTTAAATTTTAAGGTAATTGCCTTTTGGAAGAAACAGTTAAATCATGTTTTGAATCTATTACTGTTTCTTGGATGTGTTGTGTTTGGGCATAGTTGTAATGGTTCTTCTTCTTCTTTTGTATAGGAGATAGATGAGTCATCCTAATCTGAACCATGCATTAAACTCTTCTTTTAGCTTGAATCAAAGATAAATGTTGCTTTCTTTTATGAAAGATTGGGAACAATGAGATGTTATGACATGTTGTTTATCTAAGGATAATTGATTGAATCAATTAGACTCTATTTTGTAAGGCTGATATGGTAGATTATATTCTGTCCTTTTCTTGGAAGTGAAATCAATTGTTTAAATTGTATTTCTTTTTCGTTACTTTTGATATATTGATTATTTGTTGTAATAATTGTCTCATTAAAGTAGATTTGTTTTAATGGAACAATTATTGGAATGCACTTATTTTTAAGGCTTAGTGCTTATCATGCTCAGTTCATTGAACTGACCGTGCTAGAAATTTTTGCAGATGGACTTCATAAGTGATAAAGAAGGCAAAACTTATATGATGCATTGACTGATTTAAGTCTAATTCTTTTGAAGAACTCTGATTCGTTCTTGAGATTGTATTGGAAAATAAAAGTAGTATTCTTTTATAATTAAGATGGTTGTTATGCAGTATACCTAAATGCATAAGTCTTGTAAATGTAATGGTTATAAAGATAAATTGAAAGTTGTGAGATTACCTGTATTGGTTGTGTAAATTATTTTGTATTTGTATGAAAGAGATGGGCTCTATCTTGTTGTTAATCTTCATATTATTTATATGTTAAATGGCTAAATTTTAATAAGATTGGATCAAGGGATTTAGTTCAATCTCCCTACTTGTGATGCAACTTGTAAAGTTGTAGAATATGATATTCGTTATTTAAACTATATAACATAGTAATACAAAGTAGGATGAACATACATTGAAAAACATGGTCATTGGGTAGAATAAACCCTAACACCTTACATATAGTGAAAGACTCTTCATCTTTCATAAATGTTCATAAACCACAAAGGTTTGGTATCATAACTTCAATTTATCAGACTTCATTTGTTATGAAGTCTACTTTATGTTGGATATATTCTGGCGCTGAACTTTCTAAAAAAGTTATTGTACTTTTACATAAGACATATTATAACACTATGCAGTTACACTTAATTGACAGATTAATTATGTATTCGAACATTAAAAGTGGTAATGAATATAACAAATTTCTTAATGGGCTAAATGAATCAATTTAGACAAGAACTTAAGGAGTGTTGGATTAGGGTTAGGCAAGTTGCTGAAATCTATTTTGAATAATCCAAATTAATTAAATTATTAATAAATTCCTTGGGGTATGTACATCTCGATGAGGTTGTTCAGTGGGATGCTTTGGCACATGCCAACTATAGGGTTGTACCTTCGAGAAGATTAGGATCTTCTTGAGGATGCAGCGATGTAGTCGACATGTGGCAACACCCTTCGGCATTGATCATCCATATCTATATAAATTGGAATTGATCTTAGTTTTTCTCTACGTCAAGTTAGAAACATATTTTAAGATATGGGGTAGCCCTCAAAAACTCAGGATACCTTGGCACATGGGGTTGACACAGGTTAACCCAGTATGCTAGCTTACCCTAAGTCTTAGTGAGCTTCCCCTTATCATAACACATGTTGTTAACACAAACTAGGGTTAAACCTCGGGCAAGTGGACTGACGTGAGTCAGTAAAGAACATTCTAGATAAAAATAGAGTGGGGTGTAGGATGTATTCTGGATTGAATAGTATGCCATCAAGGAATAGTAATACATACAGTATGTTAGAAATATTTGGCCAAAGTATCGCAAGCTGCTGGTTGTGTTGTCCTATGTCACCTAGTCTAAGGTTCGTGATGCAGATGAATATTGGTAACAATTATTTAGATAGGTTCCTTAGACAGATCACTCAATACCCTGAATAGGGAAAGAGAACCAAGTATACATAGTATACGAGATAAGTATTCAATACTTAATGTTAAACATGAATATATCGGTAGCACACGAGTCATTACAACTGCATATGGTTATCTATTATATGAATGGTTGATAATGAATGTGTGTTCTAAATTATTAAATTTAGAACAGAGAACATTATTTTAAAAAAAAATTCCTTGTTTCTAAAGTCTTAAAATGGGAATGTTACACATGCACCTTTTCACCTAGAAATGAATGAATGCAAGGAACCCTGAATGGGTCCCACTAGGCATGCCAAATTGTTTCACCTGATTCTAAAGCATTTATTAGAAAATTATGAAACAAATTAGGGTAATGGGCATAGGATGAATACCTATTGAGATGATGATTGATAGGTTGTTGTGTGTGTATGACTTGAATCCATAATCTGATCCTCGAGAGCTTCCTTTTTGCTTGGAGGAACTACCTGAAATAAAACACAAGACCACCAAATAAAATTTAAACAATATATATAGTGGATTGCCTAACATGTGCTAGATCTAGGAAGTGTGATACTTCCTGGCATTACTCAATCCATTGTTTAAAAAAACTTAATGCTAGTAATAAAGTAAATCCTATTGTAGTTAAAATGATTTAGGTATCTCATTTGTCTACAATAAGCAAATTCATTCACAACAATCTAGGCTATGATTGAATCTAAAGGTCAAGGTCACCGCATCGGATACTTTATTGGTTAGGGTCAGATTTCGGTTAGTTTAGGGTATTTGGTGGTGGTTTTAGGCTCGATCCGGGTTTCTAGTGAAATATATAGAGATCGATGTCGGTTTAGGTTAATCGGTGACGGTTATTGGTGACCAGCGTTAGTATGTTCGAGTATGTAGGAAACTCAATAAAACTTGGTTAGATGATAGATCCGGGATTAGATGAAGGTGGAAGGGTAATGGTGAGATTCGTATGGATCCTAGATATGCACAGGAATGATGAAAGTCCTGGATTTAGACAGGTTGAATGGTGTGAGAAAAAGGATGGTCAAGTTTACATGGAGGTAAAATGGTGGGGAATGGAAATGAAAATAGAAACTAATAACAAATGTAAAAGGATCTACTCAAATGAAAAGGAACCGATGCAGGTTAACAAACTTACTGTTTGTATGAGCTTGATGCCTAGTTGGTAATGGTGGGTGATCAAATGAACTTGGCGTGGTTACGCACTTTCCCGATGATCTCGTGAAGGAAAGTGGCTATGTGATTATTTCGGGTAATGGCTATGGGTGTTACGATGCTAGTTCGAAGGCTGTTACCTTGCATGCATCTCTAGTTTCATCACTTGTTCTCAGAAGATCTCTCTCGAAATATGCCCACCTCTAAAAAATGTGCCAACCTCGAAATAAGGTTGTTTTGGGAGTTAAATGGTAACCGATGATGGTTTCGGCTTAACTAATGGCGGTTAAGGGTAACCGGTGTCGGTTAGGGCAAGATTTCCTAGGTTTACTAAACTAGGCAGATCCCCTTGATTTTCTGGGATCTCATTTCGTTTACCCCATGGATTAGCATGGAAATATCCTTCTAACAGGTGGGAATGTGGTTAGAGGGAATGTAGGCATTGATTTTTAGGGTTGGTTAGGTATTAGTTAGTTATGGCAACTTACTAAGAATAGACCTTAGGATGAGTTGGCTAGATGAGGTGTCTAGGTGAGGTGGATATGTGGGCATTATCCCAATTAGAATATTTAAATAATAAATATTATGAGGATAATGAATTAATTTAATTTAATTAATTAAATTAATATTATAGTAGGGTGAAGGGGGCCATGGCTAGGTGGATGTGTTCAAGGTATTTATTTAACGGGGGACCAAGGGGAGTGTGACCTAATTTTAGTGTCTACAAATACAATGATTCTATGTGGTTGGATAATGGTTGTTGATATTAATATGAATGGATCTTGTATGGTGAATCTGATATTAGTTCTTGTCTGATTCTTTATGCACTATGGTTAAGATCTATATTTGTTTATGGTTTATCCTTGTATTGTTATTATGGATCTGAATATATATATTTATGTGTTTATCATGCTAACTCCTTGACAAAGTTATCATAAAAGAGGGACCTAGTACCCTTTCTCATTTTGGGTGAGTGCTCAATTCTAGCTGAGTGATGTGCCAAAACACCTTGGGATGTTTGGTAAAATAAAACACTACATTTTGGTTCCATCGCTATGACCTCTTTTCAATATATTTATAAGGATGTTACATGATGAAGATGTATTGGTTGACTTTGGCCAATATTGAGGATTGGGTAGAGAATTTAGAGGAAGAGTTTGCTCACATATTTAACATTGGACCTGAATTTGATGCATGTGCATGGGTTGAAAAAAATTTGTATCATGAGCTTTATGAGACATTCTTTTACTATTTCCCTATAGATTTGTATGAGTGGCTGGTAGCATACACATCAAAGAGAAATTGGAGGTATAAAGCACTGTTTTGGACCTAGGAAGATTACCAAAAATTGTATGATGCCAATCTGAGTTGGACATGTGATGTAGATCATTGGTGGAGTGGTGTTTTACTAAGTTACACCTTGGATTAAATTGTTTATACTTAATCCTATCTAGAGGTTTTTAAGTTCCATTTTCTTACGCAAACATAGAGGATCTTATTTACGTGTTATCCCTTTAGTGATTAAGATATTAATTGTGACTCGGACTTGGAATAACATCCTATGGCTAGCTAAACCACACCATGCATGAGGACAAGAGAAGGTGAAGTGAAATATGGTAGACCTAGTGAAAAAGAGAAGAAAGGTGGCTTAATTTTAATGAGGCACATGAGAGGGATTTTGCAAAGTAATGTGATATTATGGAGAGATATGGCTCACGAAGGATTTAGAGATCACGTAGAGGACATGGATCTAGAGCATATGGATCTCCCCCATTTGGTTAAGCATGGTGGAGAAACCTCTTCAGCTCCAAATGATAGTGCACCAGTTGAAACTACAAGGACCGCAGGTATGCATTTGATCCCTCCTGGTGACCTAGCCCTTGTGATTCGTCTTCCAATTTTTTTTTCGATAGTTATTCATAAGCAAGCTAGTGTGGGTGATATAGTAGTGACAAATATATTTCTCTTTCGGTAAGTTTAGGAGTTACTCATATAGAACATTCATCTATGGTGGCATAAATGTCATTTGTACTATTTGGGGATCTGGTTGGAGGTATATTTTTTGGCATGTCATCAGTATAAAATGTGGGCACGTAGAATTTTGGTATTACCTATGAAAGTAGTATAAATTCATAGACCATATGCATTCAATTTAGTACAATAGTTGGAACACAAGGAAGCAAATCCTTTGGTCCAACTACCACCATAGGATGGGGATTAATGGATTAGGTGGTTCAGGATATAGTTAATCTAGTGGTTCTAGAGGAGGAGGGAATACATGAGGTAATACAGGTTCTAGATCATATGGGCATTATTCACACCATCCCTAGCAAGTTTATTTCAATATTTCCCTTCTCCTACCAGAGTACATAGGAATTGAAGATGCAACTGAGCACATACATATGTGTGAGATACTATGGCACACTAAGGGGATCACATCTTTTGATCACAAGGAAAGTCAATTTACTCCTACTTTACAAGGATGAGTGCATAGTTGGTATAGGAAATTTGATCCAAACCAGACTTTTGTAGACTATACCATGTTGCATGATGCTTTCTTAGCAGATTTCCATATACCTAAGTTTGAACAAAAGAAAATCAATGTCTTTGAAGGACATCAAACAGGGGCATGGCTAAGAGTGTTAGGAGTATGATGCATAATTTAAAACTCTTTTATAAAATTTATCTTATGATATTCACCTCATTCACCATTCTTAATGGTTTGTTGGAGGTTTGATCACACCTTTCATGAGGGTGCTCTTACACAAGACTTTTACAAATCCACATGAGGCCGTTGAGGCAACTTTGTACGCTCAAGTAGTTCATAGTGTAGACACTAGAGTTAACCCCTTTTTGAAGCTCATATTTCATCTATGGAAAAATAACTAGAAAAATTGTGAGCTAATTAAATCCTTGAGATGTGCAAGGGTATTTGGTACATGAATCGTGAAGTAGAAGGACATATTAAGGAAATTTTCCCTTGTAAATCGGTGCATGCCATGTTCCTTGATTATGATATGTTTCATTTATATCATGATTCAAGTAGGTACCCCTTGTTGTAGCACACAATAAGGAAGAATGTGTCTTGCTATAGTAAGATTTACAATTCTACCACTCATGATACAAAGAATTACAGATTGATTTATCAGATTCATGATGCCATTGAAATTAGTGTACGCCATACCATTGTTACAAACAATTCTAAGGAACATGGTGAACAACATAATTGTAATCACAATGAAGGGTGCTCTAATGGAGGTGGTAGAGGTAGAGGTTACCATGGAGGATTCAAAGGCCAAGGTCATGGTAGTAGAAGAGGTGATTTCCATGAGGACCATGTTATACATGTAATTCCCCTTATCATTATAAGAATGAATTCCCTCATAATGTTATTTGATCCTAATACGGTAATAATCACAAATATGGAGAGTTCCCAAATTTGTATGAGCACCTCTGCAAGAAGCACAAGAAGGATAAGGTCATGAGAATGGTTAGAGTATAGTGTGTTGTGGAAGATTAGTGGATGCCAAAGTTAGCACCTGACCCTGAGATAATCCTAATGTTAGTTACTACATGCAAGAGACTCTTAAGTAGAAACTTGAAATTACAAAACAAGAATTATTATATATAAAGTATCCAGATCCTTCCCATCAGAAGGAATTTTATCAAGATACCATGGAGGTCATTAGAAAACTACAGGGTGAGATAGAATGCTTGAAGGAGTAGTCATGGAAGCTATAGCGGGAAAAAGGGGTTAAGCTTCCTTATAAGTATGTTGATGACTTGAAGGAGGTTTACAAGTTGTTGTACCAAGATAACATCATTCCTTTATCGGGAGATTGGTTAAGGGAAAAGATACTTTGCGCATTAGAGTTGAGAACATGAGATAGATATTACATGTAAACTTACCTCCTCATACTATTGATTATGATAATTAGATCATGTTGAATGCAGTTGTTGATGGATGGTTATTGAGTAACATTTTGATTGATACAGGTGCAAAAGTGAATTTACTCACCTTGTACATGTTTAATCAGATGGGGAGACCACCATTATAGCTATCTTCAAATGTGTTATACATAGAAAATATAACTAAAGCCACGCCCATTAGAGTTTTGAAGGATGCCACCATTAATATACAATGGGCCAAGTTTATTGGGAATTTGAAGTCTTGTCACTTGTGGAAGAAGATAGTAATCCATCTCTACTTGCGCACCCTTGGTGTTATGTGAGTAATGTTGATCTACACTTTAATAAAGGTTATATTAGTTTTGAGAATAAGGAGGAGCATGTGATCATACCTTTGACAAATGGAAAATATGCACCTTATGTAGAACCTTTGAGTGAAGAGGATTTGAATAAAATTTATGTGTGCACCATTAGGGATCCTGAAGTGCTTGAGCCATTAAAGGAAGGAGTTATTCAATGGGATGATGCACAGTCTATGAGTGATACAACTAGTGTTTCTTGTGATAACTAGGTGCATGAGACTTATGAAATGGTTGGGTGTGAGATGAAGAGTGCAATTAATCATGTAAGTAGGTCGTGTTGTGTTAGGCACTTTAAGAAGAGTAGCCACGAACAAAGGTACAATGGTGAAATAAATCCTAATGTATTTCTATGTGCTATGGAAGCCTAGTGGATAGATCAAGTGGAAAGAAGGAATATGTTGGTGTATACCTTGCATGGGACAATAGCACGCTAGTAGATGGTACACAGTGATGGTCTTTTAGAGTGGTGTGAAGTGAGAATTTCCTTCTCTACTAGATTTCTTAGAGCAATACGCCTACCAAGACATGTGAGTTTAATGGGAAGGATTCTACTTTGCGGCATGTTCAAAAGTGTGAGCGACTCTAGATAGAGGGGAAAGAGGCCTTACCACCTTCACTATGGGTACACAAGTTCTCCTTAACTTTGTGTGGCTATGCGCACACATGGTATATTTATGTGAAGTTGAATAGAGAAACATGGAATTGGCAAAAATTGACTTCAGGTATCATTCAAACCTTTGACTATTTTTCTACTAAACCTCCAGTGAATGAGACATTATAGGATATGAAGCACTTGATTATGGGAGATAGTAAAAATGTTGAGGAGCTTATTTAGGAATTACTAGGTGAGACATGTGTGGAGGCATGTTTTGAAGAAGAAGAACAACTTGGGTGCACTTTCCTAGAAAAGGAAAAAGGAAATATGGTCTACATGATTAAGAGGAAATAGAGAATATGGATGTTGGTAATATTGTGGGTACACGTGAGGTCTTAGACATTATAGATGAGAAGGAACGCACATATCATTCGCCTATATAAATAAATAAGGTTAACATTGGGACAGATGTAGAACCAAAATAGGCCATCATTGGTGATTATTGGTCTAACTCAGAGGTTGCAAAGATAATTCAACTACTACATTACTTCAAAGATTTTTTTCCTAGAGACTATCATGAATTAAAAGGGGTACATCACACTTTGGGTGAGATGAGGATCAGTGAAAGGAAGGTGAGTACCTAGTTAGGAAGAGGCCTTATAGGATGAATCCCAATCTACGCATCAAGGTAAAGAAAGAGATTGATAAGATGTTAAACTCTAGAATTATTGATCCCATTGAGGATTTAAAGTGGGTTAGCCCTGTGGTGATAATCATAAATAAATATGGAAGGATATAGATCTATGTGGATTATAAGGATTTGAAATCTACATGTTTCATAGATCCCTTTCCCACACCATTTACAGAGGATATTCTGGAAGGTGTTGTAGGGTGGGAAATCTACTCCTTCATTGATGGATTTTTTGGATATCATCAGGTGTAGATAGCTAAAGAAGATAAGGAAAATAAAACTTTCACCACTAAATGGGGAATTTTTACATATACATTTATGCCTTTTGGATTAAAAAATGCTGCAGTCTTTTCGTGCATTGTTGTGCAAGAATTCTAGGACTTGATTCATAAGTTTTGGCACATTTACTTGGATGATTGGATAGTTTATGGGCTAGTGAAAGATCATTGTGACAATTTAAGACTTATGTTTGAAAGGTGTCGGAAGTTGAGAATATCCTTAAACATTAAGAAGTGTGTTTTTGCTACACCCTTTGGGACTTTGTTGGGACATATTATATGTAAATAAGGTTTATTGGTAAACCCCGCTAAGGTTGATGTTATTTTGGGCCATGAGAAACCTACTAACCAAAGTGAGGCTCATGGATTATTGGGGTGCATAGGTTATTATAGGAATTTTATCAAAGGTTATGCTAGGATTTCCATGCCCTTGGAGGAATTTTTGAAGAGTAAGGAAAGTTCCATTGGGGTGAGGTGCAACAATGCATGTTTGAGACATTGAAGGAAAGTCTTACTTTTGCACCTATTTTGCACTTTTTCCCATGGACTAAACCATTCTATGTACATGTGGACACCTCTGACATGGTCATTGGTACAATATTAGCCTAACCTAGAGAAGGTATTGTTGATCATCCTTTTTCTTTGCAAGAAGGAAATTTACACTAGCTGAGCAGAATTATACAACTACAGAGCGTGAAGTGTTATCCATGATTTACGCACTACATAAGTTTTGATAATACTTGCTAGAAACTCCTTTTATCTTTTATACAGATCATATGGCACTTAAGTACTTGGTGAACAAGCTCATTTTGTAGGGGTACATATGTCATTAGATTTTGTTCTTTCAATAATTTGAATTTATAGTTTTAGTAAAGCCAAGAAAGAGTAACTCAAGACAAGATCATATGTCAAGAATTAACTCTGGTGAGGATGCGCAGAGCATTAAGGAAACAATGTTGGATGTGAAGTTGTTCATATTGAACTACACGTCCTTTGAATTATAAGATATTGTTTTAGTATTGCATACATGTGTGTTTCTGAAGGGATGAAAGATTTAGAGAAGAAATAACTTTCTATGCACATTGCGCCTTACATGTTAATTAGTGGGGATTTATACAAGTTAGGATGAGATGAGGTTTTTCACTGTGCGTATTGGAACATTAGCGTACTTATATTATATAGGAAGCTCATGGTGGAATTATAGAAGAAACAATTTGCGGGACATGCCACCACACGTAAGATTTTATTGGCAGGCCTATGGTGGGAAACAATTTATAAGGATTGCATTGAATATTGTAAGGCATGTGACCACTATCAGCACCTTGGAAAGCCTAGGCATAGAGATGAAATGCCTTTGAGGCCTATTGCTAGTGTAAAACCTTTTAAAAAGTGGGAAATTGAATTTTTGGGTCTTATTTCCCCACCCGTGTGTAGGAATAAGTCATGCTACATTATAACTTGTAAAAATTATCTTATAAGGTGGGAAGAAGTGGCGCCTACAAAGGATTGCATGCAAGCTACAATAGAAAGGTTTCTATGGGAGAATATAATCAACAGGTGTGGATGTCCACTAAGTCGACAAGTGATTGGGAAATCATTTTCTCAATGAGACCATCGGGATATTATTGATAGAATTTATCTTTGGCACACTATAAGACAATTCCCTATCACCCTCAAGTCAATGACACTATTAAGGCTTTCAAGAAGATCTGCAATGTTGGAAAGAAGGATTGAGATGATAAATTCTACATTACAATTTGGGAATATAGGAAAACCTACAAGAGGTTTAATAAGGCCACACCCTTTCAACCTGGTTTTGGAATGGAGGCTATTTTGTTCATGGATTTTTTTTTGTTTATTACACACATAAGAGGTCTAGATGATGAACAAGCACATGAAGAGTGCATTGATAAACTGATGTAGTTGGATGAAAGGCGTACTACTACTAGGGGAGTAAGAAAACTAACAAATCTAAGAAGAAGGCATGACATGATTGGAATATTAAAAATAATCACTTTGAATTTGGAAAAATGGTTCTTACGTATGATTAAAAAAATTACGTCACCCTAGAAAGCTCAAATTGCATTAGTTGGGACCATATGTTTTTACTTACATACTTGATTGAGATTATTTCTAATGAAAGGTGTTGGATGAGACATGGTTTCTGGTTACTTTAACGGGAGTATGATGAAGCCCTACTATAAATAAGTCTTCTTGGTGTTTGTAATAAGGCAATATTTCCATTTAGATTAGATTTCCTTTAATGCACTCCTTTATATGTTTTTCCTTTCAATGCTGCTATGATTTGTCAATTTAATTCATTATTTTGTTGTAATAAACGCACTTACATGCCAGAAGATAATTACCATCTATAGAATTCATGCAAAGAGGACCGCGCATACTTTTAGTGTGGGGTGGAGTGTATATATGATAAATGGGTCAAGCTTAAATGATATCTAGAAAATGGGTATGCATAGAGAAATATTGTGTAGGTTCTTGAAGTAAGGGTGTAGATAAAGAAAAATTACTCATGAATAAATATCACATGAGGATGAATGGATTCAAAGTATAATGTAAGGTAGGTTGAAATATGGGAAACTACTTGGGTTAAGGAACATTGATCCGAAGTACATTATAAAGGAAATAAGTTCCATGAATCTCCCGGATCTCTGATGTAAAAGATGACTTCAAGGGATTTACGACTGACTATTTGAGCGTCAAAAATAGAGTTCGTATGCACATTGGGTGGCGGTCAAAGTTTTGTCAGGTGAAAAGTCAACCTAGTCAATAGTTCAATCTGGACGTGACATGTGACAAAGTAGGAAACTAGAAAAAAGGAAAAAAGAGAGTTGTTTTATTTGGTTACTGACCTCTAGTCTTCATTAGGCATAAAAAGTTAGTGGTTGCAATAAGAGGCTCAAGTTTTTTGATGGAAGGGAGCGACCACCATGAGAGCTAGTAGTGTTACTGACACAGTGGGCTCTCAAACCACCATGTCGACATTGAGTTAGCTCAACGAGATATTATTTCTAGATCAATGAGGTTATCAAATCCCCACTGATTTGATCTCATTGCAATGAGTTTGATTTAGCTCGATTTTCATATTAAGAATCCATGAGTGCACTATGTGGCCAAGTTCAACTGATGTTAGCTCGGTGAGATATTTTAATTAATACCAAGTTGATCATTTCCACTTGGCCCAATGCCACATATTTACAAATTTGGGGATATGCATTATCTCCCACAACAACTCATGGGGAGCTAGGTATAAAGCTCCACACAATGCATGGTGGAGATGGCTTGGTCAAGACGGTGGCACACGAAGACCCCACAATTCCCATAACTCGCCACATGGATCAGCAACACCTCTAATGCACAACACAATTCTCAACAAACCAATGGAACCCACATGACTTGGCCAAACAACTCAACATAATAGAACTAGCCAAGTACATGGCCAAAAAAATGGGATAAAGTGTGGTTAGGGGCATGAGGGTATAGGGCATTGAGGCAAATAAAAACCAACTCCGTTTATATACGTCGATCAATATGGGATTTCCCCACTATGCAAAACAACCCACCATGATGAAAAAGTGGTTGAGCTATGAGTGAGGTGGGATTTGATCCCCAACCTCAATGGTAGAAATGAGCAACCCAACCAACTTGGCCAGCGAATTGGTTGGAATGGGAGTTGGCCAATAAGGCCCTTATACTAAATTTTTGGGTCCATTTGCACTATAAAATGGACCTCTCCCTCATTTTTAAGACAAGCCAAGCTCAAGGATATCTCTCCCTCTCAAGTCATTTAAATATCTCAATTGAGCTATAGACATAGCCAAGCTTAATTTTGGGTGATATAGTATTAGGATAATTTTAACATAGTTTTGTTCACTATATTGACATCCAAAAAGTAGTATAGGAAAATATTATTTATTGGCCTATTATTTTTAGGCAATAGTAGATGAAATAATTTTTATTGGGAGTATTTTACACTACCCATGACCTTGGCCACAATATTGTTAACTTGTGATGCGTTGAAGGTATCGATCGCAGGATGCAGGAAGCATTGGGAAGGCCAATCGAGTTTTGAAGGAGGTTGTGCATTAGGAAGGTGGAGAACGATTCGACTGATCATCAAAAGTTCTTCAAAGGACTGGCATACTACTAGGAAAGTGGAAATTCCATTAGGTTTTATTGTAAGAAATAACATTGTACTTACAAATTTTAACTAGTGGAATGGTTTGAAAGAACTCGGAGACGTAGGCTATTGCCAAACTCCATAATCAATCATGTGTAATTGTCATTATTATTGCATTAATTTTAAATTGATTACTTAAAAGGAGTAATTTTTAGAAAATATTAAGAGGCCTACAAGGGTCCGAGATTAGGTAGATAAAAACTTAATCAAGTTGGTATTGGAGCTAGTTTTATAGAGCTGGTTTTGTAGAGTTAGTTTTGTAGAAATGGATGTATTCGGATCAAGTTGGTATCGGATCTAGTTTTGTAGAGTTGGTTTTATAGAAATGGATCTATACATCTTCTTCCGAGTTTCTAGTTATTCTTTCTTAATTGGGCACCATGGTTCGAGTTATGATGAATCTTGCCGGATCATGGAGTTACAAACCCACTTGGCTACTACTCAAGAGCGTTAATGCCAGTAGGAACACCACATTACATAGTTGAAGAGAAGCCTAGATGATCCACTTGGGAATGTGAATGAATCAAGTCATCTTCAGAAGCACCGCTTGGAGAGGTAACCTTCACCAGACTCGGTCATGTGTCATCATTGTGGCAAAGGAACAACATCGAGAAATGCAAGAAATTGTATCTAGATAGGAAGCCTAAGTGGATATAGAAGAAGGGAAAGGATATTGCAGGACCCAACATTGACCATTCAGTGGCACCATTGGGATAGAGAGCACCAGTGGATCATCTAGATATTATATTGCGACATGTGAATGCCTTGAGACAGTGGATTTCGTGATTTCACGAAGACAGTAGTTACCCTTATTTTTGATTGGACTATCGAGTAGGGTATGTGACTTCCAATTTGGTGCACTAACTGGGACTTCCCACAACACCACTTCCTTGTACCAAGACATTTGGTAAATAATATGGTACTATGCATGGAGTGTCTACACCGATATTGTAGTCTAAGCTTCATAGTTGGGAGACGATTTTCTAAAAATATCACTCTCGACATCATCCCTTTGGAGATGGAAAAAATGTATTAGGAAACTTCTACCTAACTGCTCATCAAGGTTATATGACTGATGATATGAGTGGATTATATCTTCACATTAGGCACATCTATAGGATAAAGTTTACAACAAGACATGTTGTTTATCTTGTGCAAGGTGAAGACAATGAGACACCTAACTCATATGTACCAGGGGATCATGTAGATCCTAATGCAGAGTCGAGCTCATATGTCCTGTGGATTAACCAAATCCTAACACTAAGGTTGTATAAATCCCAACAGATCATCAGGATTTGTATGCAGAGGAGTGAGAGCTTAAAGATCCACATGACACCTATTGAGGTATTCTAAATAGACATCAAAGATTCTACAGCTGGTAATAAATCTAATGTGAAAATAAAGTTGACTTTGTTCAGCTATTGTATTGGTTTTTCTGAGAATTATTTATTTCTCTTATTATAATAAAACCATAAACATTTGTGTTAGGTAGAATGTATGAATAAGACCCCTGTGTGGTCAATTTTTGTATACATCTAACCAATCAGGACACACTAGTAAAAGACCCAATTCTTGGGCAATGTTTGTACTCTTTTATACTTGCATTAGTAAGACCCCTTAGAGGGCAATTATTTTGGTAAATTTCTAATACTAGGAGATGCAATATGTTTTGGTCCTTGTTGAGTTATTTGTCCAGTAGGAAAGAGACAAATGAGGTCAATCCATAATGTGATGTAGTGGAGAAGACCAAGTACATAAGCCACTGAGTAGGAGAAATTTTCACGAAAATTTTATCATGTGAAATTATTTTCCTATAAAATTAATAACTAAGATTATTGTACCAAGAATCAAAAAATGGAGCATTTTACAACTAATTTGCATGATGTATTAGGATATAATTTCCTTACACTTGTATTTAAAAGTTGTATAAATACCATTTTAAGGGAACATATCTCCTAATAAAATGTTTGAGTGACCATTATAGTTGGATACTCATATCTATGAGTTTGGAGATTTTCATCCATTTGTGCAAACAATGGAGCTCACAGGTGTCAGCTTGGAACTTCATTCTTTGTAGAGGCATTGTGATCATGCAACATAATGGTAGCTGAATCACTATTGGCATTAACGTTGGTCGAACTTCATTCTGTGAAGAGGCCATCATAGGCATCTAGCGCGAATTATACGATATTAGTTTATCAACAAGAGGAGCTCTCGAAGGATAAGCTCGGATAGTCATTCGGTTTTAAGGAAGTGTAACCACACATTTGAATGGTAGCTGATCATCAGACTTAGTATCATGTATTGGAGGCTTAAGGTCTTGAAAGAGGTTTAGCATCATGCATTGGAGATGTTGAAGTCTAGAAAGGGATGTGACATCAGGTCACAACTTCATTTTGTGTAGAGTCTCTTCTTACCTTATAGCAAGATGGTACCTGAAAATCATTGTTCATCACTAGAATCGATCAATCATAGCTCTAAGTAAAATGGAGTTCCTTCAAATGAATTTGGATTCTATGGAATCAACTAGGAGCTAGGAACTGTGCCAAAAAGTCAAAGAGGATCCTTATTGTCGATATATCTAGAAGCCTAGCACCACACAACAGAGGCATGGAGGTCTTCTTCAGATATCAAAGTGGTGCAGTAGGAGGTAGTGAGCCCAAATGCCATAGGTCCTAGAGTTTGAGCCATCATTTTTGAATGTGGAGTTGGCAGAATACTGCGATGATCTCTTCTCAGCAAGGTGATTTGGAGTTCACAAGATTTTTGGGATAAAAATCCTTTCCCATTAGGGAGGTGTGATCCGAAGGAGATTACAAAGGAATTTTTTTACTAAATCTCCTAGGATCACTACAATGTAGAAGATAACTCTGAGAGATTTATGTCGACTGTTTGAATGTCAAAATGGAGTTCGTATGCACATTGGGTGGCTGGTCAAAGTTTGGTCAACTAGAAATTCAACCATGGTCAATAGTCCAATCTGGACGTGACACGTGGAAAAGGTGACAACTAGAGAAAAGGTAAAAATAGATTCACTTTATTTGGTTATCAACCTCCAGTCTTTGTCAAGCGTAAAACATTTGTGGTTGTAGCAAGAGGCTCAAATTTTGTGATAGAAGGGATTTCAACCATCGTGAGAGCTAGTAGTGCTACCAACACGGTGGGATCTCAAACCACCATGTCGATGTCGAGTTATCTCCCCACCCAATTGATCACATTACAATGAGCTCTATTCATCTCGATTTACCTATCGATAATTGACAAGTGCAATTTGTGTGGTGAGTTACACTTGTTATTAGCTTAGCGAGCTATTTTAATTGATACAGAGTTGATCATTTCCACATGTCCCAATGCCACATATTTACAATTTTCTTGATATGTATTATCTCCCATAATAACTCGTAGGGATTTGGGTATAAAGCTTGTACAGCACAGGTGCATGGTGAAGATGGCTTGGTCAACACAATGGTAGGTAGAAGACCTAACAACTCACCACATGGATTGGTGACACCTCCAATGCATAACATAACACTAAAAAAACCAATGGAATCCACATGACTCGGATGAAGAACTCAAAGCATAAAAAAAAATTCCATGTATGTGGCCAAAAAAAATAGGATAAGGAATGGTGAGGCCACAGGGGTATAGGCATCGAGCCAAATAAAAATTGATTCCCCCTCTACACTGCGGTCAATGTAAGATTTCCCCACTATGCAAAATGTCCCACCATGATGCAAAAGCATCCAAGCTATGAATGAGGTGGGTGATTTGATCCTGACCTCAATGGTAGAAATGAGCAGCCCAACAAACTCAGCCAACGAGTTTGGTTGGAATGGGAGTTGCCCAATAAGGCCCTTATACTAAATTTTTGGGTCCATTTACACTCTCAAAGGGACCTCTCCATCATTGTATAAAACACCACAAGCTTGAGGATCTCTCTCCCTCTCGAGTCATGTAAAGATATCAATTGAGTTATAGACACACCCAAGCTTAATTATTTCTTAAGCTTAATTGCGGGTGCTATAATACTACGGTAATTTTAATATAAATTTGTGCACTATAGTAAAATCCTAAAATTAAAATAGGAAAATATTGTTTATTGGCATATTATTTTTAGGCAATAGTAGATGAAATATTTGTGATTGGGAGTATTTTACACTACCCAATAGGCCTTGAGCCACAATTATTTTCACCTACAACACCCGGAGTATCGACAGAGTGCCGAAGGACGCAGGGAAGTGTTGGGAAGGCCAATCAAATTATGAAGGAGGTTGTGCATCAAGAAGGTGGAGAATGATTCAAATGATCATCAGAACTTCTTCGAAGGACTGACATACTATTAGGCAAGTAGAAATTCCATTAGGTTTTATTGTAAGAAATAACATTGTACTTACAAATTTTGACTAGTGGAACAGTTTGAAAGAACCTAGAGACATAGGCTATTGCCAAACTCCGTAATCAATCATGTGTAATTGTCATTATTCTTGCATTGATTTTAAATTGATTACTTAAAAGGAGTAATTTTTCAAAAAATATTAAGAGGCCTACAAGGGTCCGAGATCAGGTAGATAAAAACTTGATAATTTTCGAATCACACATTGGATAGGCACTTGATTGCATGAAGGCACATGTAAGGTAATTTGTGGCCAAGAAGTAGTGGGCATGCCATAAGGTTATGAATGGGTGTGGAAAACATGGAGGGGAAAAGGAACAAAAATAACATTCAATGTTGAGTATGGTGGTAAGTGGAGAGTAATAAATTCAAAAAAATTCAAAGTTTATATAAGGTGAGTTTTTGAAATCATTTTATTACCTTGCATTGTGAAGAATAATCATTTGAGTGAGTTGAAGAGTGAGTTGATGAGTTAATTACATGAGAAAGTGTGAAAATTTGTGATAAGAGACTGAATCAAATAGATTTGTGCACGAGATTTATTGGTGCTCCACTATATATAGTGTTTGAGCAAAGCAAAGGTATGTGGGGAAGAAAATCCATGAATTACAGTTCAAAAGGAGATAAGGAATGTAAGTTAGAGTCACGAGCTTGAATCGACTAAAAGAACACTCCATTATCATCATTATGGCACCTAAGTGAGCACCTAGAGTGACTACAAGGGGAAGAAAGAAGAAGGAAATAGTAACGGAGGTGGAAGATACCCCAAAAGTTGATTTTTGACAAGCAAGATCCATACGGTATGTATATGGGTCATGATTTGGAGTCATGCATCGGGTAGAGTAAGGTGAGTGACTAAAACCATTAGACAAAGGATAATAAGGATGACTGGATAAACTTCTGGTGGTGAAAACAACCCTATGAATAGAAAATGACATGGCAGTATATGACGATGTAGGGGAGAAACTGCTATCACAAGTGGGATTTTTGCAGCTCTATGAGCTCCAATATTTTGGTAAACCGAAGAAACTTTACCAGTGGCTGATGAGTCAAGTCCATGGGGGCTTCTTTTATTTTTATGGGTGGATGAGACTTGATGCACCCCTTATTAGGAGGTTGAAAGGGTTGAGAATCTCAGAGACCGAGGTCAATAATGATCTTACTGACAAGGAAGGAGTAGAGGTAACTAGGAAAGTGTTATCTTATGTGAAGGGAGGCACAAAGTAGATATTTTTAAGTTGTAAAAATACCCTGTTATTTAGGAAACAGTGCACCTCCTCACCAAGCTAAATAATCAAGAGCATTGGTCACAAGTGAACAAGATGTTGTTGCACATTTTTAGAAGATGAAAAAAGGTGTCATGTATAATTTATCTAACTTCATTGTTGAGACTATAATTGTAGATGCACACGAAGGAGATAAGATAAGTTTTGGTGCTATCCTTTTGTCCATTGTATTTGTAGATATTGGAGTGTTTGATGGTCCGAAAGATAATATGTGGCAATACCATAGAGAAGAAGTCCTGAAAGATATATTTTCAAAGTATACATGTGATGGATCCATGAGTGGACCCTACAAAAGGACAGAACTTTGGTATGAGTGCTTATGCACTATATTTGAATATGAGTGGAGGATACCCAAGGATCTACCTTCGGTATTAGACAAGTAGGCTCAATTTTATGTTTACTAACATTTTTGCATAGGGTGTTTTGGAATGAAGGATGGAAAGTGGGGTCCTTGTTCCAGGATCCCATATTCCTTCACTTTGTGCACTTTTTTCAAGCATTTATATAGAGGTTTTCCAATGCACACAAGCTAATGTTTAATGCAAACAAAGTGGATTGTGACTATCATACACTCAGAAAGACATATGTCTACCCAAGTAAGTTTGCTTACATTGAGAAGTTGATTTCAGATGATATTAATATCAAGGATATGAGTTTAGAAATTGGGAAGTATAGAGTGGCTTTGGTATACATCTACCTTAAGCCTAAGTTGGAGAATGGAAAATATGTTGAAAAATAAATTTGAGCTTCTAATCCACCCAATGGGAAACATATTGTGGGCATATTATAGGATGAGGAGTCTAATTTTCCCCATGATGATGCAAGAATAAGAAGAGGAATTTAAGGAAGACATTGGTGGCATGGAGCATGCAAAAATAAAGAAACCCATTATAGGAGAAAAGTGAATGTGCAACCCTAATCCTTTCGGAAAAGAAGATGGTGAGGAAAAAGAAGTGGTGAAACTCACATGATAGGGATAATCGGGCATTGAGGACCAACGATATAAGAGATTATTAAGGAGAAAAAGGACTCAAGTCATGGGAAATCTCATTGACCAAGGAGATAGCCTTGAAAATCCCCTGTGAAAGAAGAACCAGAGAAGAAGAGAAGGCCCATGTACATTCCCACTAGGGATAGTGAGGGTGAAAATTTTGAGGACAACGTGCGAGAATACTACTATTAAAATTGAAGGTGCAAAAGGAGCCTCAAAGAAAATAATTGAAACAAGATTTATAAGGATTGGAAGAATGGGAGGTAGGAAGTGGCGCCATTGATACAGAGATGGGTGAAGATAAGGGCAAGCCATCTGGTGTGCCTACTAGTGAGGGACAAGTGCTTGATGTGGGCATGCACATTCCAAAAGGTAAGCACTCTGGAAAGGAGAAGGATGGAGAAACGTATGAAACTCCAACAACATGTTATATTAATGATCCTACTAAGATCATCCACGCTAGGTTCCAAAGTACCTTAGAACCCAACGACATTTATGGATGGGAATCAATGGATTCTAAGATGGTGAACATGCGCACTTGAAAATAGTTGTCATGGAGTATGCAGAATCACATGGATGAGCCTAAATTTTATGTATGTGAAGAATCATGTGTGTCATGAAGAATGAAGAAAGTGTCACATTCTCGCCATGTGACAGTCAAGCCGACTCAGATGTCAAATGAGCAGGTAAGTAATACATTAACTAAGGTATCTGTAGAGGTTGCACATAGAAACATTGATAAGGAGGAAACTATTCATGCTTTTTTGGAAGATAGAAAAGATAAAGAAACAAATATTAAGTGTCTGATAGAGGAAAAGGAGAAAGTTGAGGTGAAGGCATGAGTAGTACTTAGTATGGTAGAGTAGATAGGTGATGAAATTTTGAAGGAAAGGCCACATCTAGAAGAGAAAGTGGTGGAGAGGTTTCCATATGCTATGCATTACTTATGCACACTGGTTCATATGGTGATGGATGAAAGTACAATAAGGATGTCGAAACCAAAGATCTTTGCAGATAGGTAGAAAAGACAAAGGAAACCATTATGGGAAAGATAAGTGGGTCTAAGTCTTAATTTCATGCATTGAAAGATGAGTTGAAAAAGGTTTATTTTGTGTTAAACATATACACAAAACCTGAGATAATAATCAAAACAAGGAATATGGTGGAAGAGAATGCAATCCTTATAGCAAAACAAGATGAGACACTTGGGCATGAGGAGAGGCTCACTTTAGTAGCAGAAAATTGTGATGCGCTTACAACAGCCCAAGACCCTCACAAGGAGAAGATCAAATAAATTGGGAAAATTATTGTGTGATAGATGGATGTGATGGAAGGGATGGTCTCATGTGTGGTGAACATCCTTAGATTATTACCAAATGAAGGTGAGAACATGACCCTAGATGATATGGAAAGGTTACTAGTAGATATACTTCACAAAATAATAAGGCACTCAAGGTGATTGGAATGAGTTAGAGGTAGAAATAAAAATTACATATCCATAGTTGATTCTACCTTTAGAAGGGTAGCACACCAATGTATTATTTTATTCTTTGTGTATAGTTATTATTTTGTTCCTTATTATTTATTCATGGAGAGATAAGCCATGGTTACACATTTTTGGGGTGGTAATGAAGAAAGTGTGGGGTAATGTTGGGCTAATGAATTACAACCTAAGTACGAAGGTGCATAAGGATTTGGCACATAGACATGGGGCACGTAGGAGCATGCAGAGAGGTGTAGCTGAAAAGGGCATGCCCAAGAAATTATGACTTCGAGGAATTAGCCATTTTGTTTATCATGGGCTGAAAATAGGACTGAGTGTTGAGAAAACAAAGGTTTGAAGACTTAGAGACTAAGAAAAATCTATTTTGGACGAGTGGAAGATCAAGCACATGCATAATTTTGGGCTAATAATAGGATTAGATATGTAGTTATTATTAGATAATATATTAATAGTGAGCTTGCATGATTTTGTATTTATCTTGTAGCGGTGCATGGCTATTCTTAGCATGCATCCTATTTTGAGGATGCTTAGGCGGTGAAGGGCAAGTCCCCACTCCTATAAATATGTATTGATTTGTATGTTTTGAGAGATATGTGATTTCTTGTAAGGTAATTTTGATGATTTCTAAGTGCCTATTACTATGATGATACTCGATATATGTATTTGGATTTTGTGTTTTACGCTGATTAATACAATGGCTTTATGTGGTTAGATAATGGTTTTGATATTAATATGGATGGATCTTGTATGGTAAATCTAACATTACTTCTTGTCTCATTATTTATGCACTATGGTTAAGATCTAGATCTGTTTATGGTTTTTTCTTGCATTGTTAATATAGATCTAGAATATATATCTATATATGTGTTTATCATACTAACTCCTTAACAAATATTCCATAAAATAGGGACCTGGTACCCTTGCGTGCTTCAGGTGAGCACTCCATTCTAGCTGAATGATGTACCAGTGCGCCTTAGGCTATTTGGTAAAATAAAATAATACACTTATCTAGCTAACATGTCTCAATTAGGAAGGCATGACCTCTCATTAAACTCCCTTTTTAAGATTATATTCTCAAACAATGAAAATTTGAAATGGAAAAGAGGATTATGAGAAGACATGTCAGATGGTCTCTACCCCTAGTTTTGCAAGGTAAAATTTTATGGGGCTTCCAAAGGGAATCCTAGGATTTCGGGGGTGGGGTGTATCATTTGAAATGAGTCCAGTAGAAATGGTAAGTGTCGGATAATTTCATCTCCAAGATGGAACAATTAATCAAGCAGAGGCTCAAGCTCTTCCTTTTGGCATAAAAAGAGCAAAGGACTATGGCTGTTCTCACCTCCTAATTGAGGGAGCTTCGTAAATTATCATTCAAGATATTATATTTGAGTACGGCTTCTAATTGGACTTTAGAATTTTATATCTCTGATGCTTTATATTGGCTTGCCAACCTAGACACTTGGAGTATTGGTCATGTATACCATGAGGCCAACTCGGTAGTGGATTACCTAGTCAATTTTGGGGTGATTTAGGTGGATGACATCATCATAGATAATGATAAATTAAAGTAGCCTGATCTTACCGCCATTCTAGAAGGTGATTCCAGAATATGACATGAGTAATTTTATAGGACTTGACATATGGGAATCCTTCTTTATTGTTGTTTCGAACCCTTCATTTCTTGAGTTGTAATATTCCCATTTTAAGACTTTAGAAACAAGGGATTTTTTTTATATAAATAATGTTCTCTATTCTAAATTCATAATTTAGAACACACATTCTTTATCAACCATTCATATAACAGATAACCATATGTAGTTGTAATGACTCGGTGTGCTACCGATCTATTCATGTTTAACATTAAGTATTGAATACTTTTCTATATACTTGGTTCTCTTTCCCTATTCAGGGTATTAAGTGATTTGTCTAAGGAACCTATCTGAATATTTGTTACTAATATTCATCTACATCATGAACCTTAGACTAGGTGACATAGGACAACACAACCAGTAGCTTGCGATACTTTGGCCAAATATTTCTAACATACTATTCATATTACTATTCCTTGACGGCATACTCATCAATCCGAATACGTCCTTCACCCACTCTATTGTTATCTAGAATTTCCTTTATTGACTTCCGTCAGTCCACTTGCCCAAGGTTTAACCCTAGTTCAAGTTAACAACATATGTTATGATAGGGGAGGCTCACTAAGACTTAGGGTAAGTTGGCATACTAGGTCAACCTAAGTCAACCCCGTGTGCCAAGGTATCCTGAGTTTTAGAGGGCTACCCCATATCTTAAACATGTTACTAACTAGACCTAGAGAGAAACTAAGATCAAGTCCAATGTGTGTAGATCTAGATGATCAATGCAGAAGGGTGTTGCCACATGTCAACTGCATCATTGTATCCTCAAGAAGATCCTAATCTTCTCAAAGGTATAGCCCTGTAGTTGGCGTGTGCTAACATCCTATAGAAAAACCTCATCGAGATGTACATACCTCAAGGATTTTATTATAAATTTAATTAATTTGGATTATTAAAAATAGATTTTAGCAACCTTACCTAACCCTAATCCAACACTCCTTAAGTTCTTCTCTACAATAGATTCAATTGATTGTTAAAGAACTTTCTTAGCTTAATATTTCCTTTAATTTTATTTACTTGGACTTAACAATCATGTCAACCATAACAGGATATCAACATCATAAGTTCCATTTATTATGACTTAACCATTCAAGGAAGTGTAACAACCATCTAGGTTGTAACTAAGTAGACTTTATTAACAAATTCTAACGATTAGGAATCACTTCTTCCATTTTGTTTGCATTCTTAAGATAGAGGAAGAATCTTCCTTTACATGATTAAGTGTTAGGGCCTAGCACCCCTATAAATCATTTACAAATTCAATAGTTATTACTGAATGTTCATTCCACATCATATTACTATATTGAATTGTTTAGTTATGACCATCAAATTCTGTAACTTAGGAAGTCTGCATCCTATTTAGGGAGATTATTCTAATTCCCACTTTATCAAACTTATCTAAGAATACCCCATTAAGCATATAAATAATATGGAGAATATCAACAAGATAGGATTCCATCTATGTAATGAAAGTACAAGATAATTTACACATCCAATGTAAATAAATTCTCAACATTTAATTCATCTCTAAAACTTATACATTTAGGTATGCTACATAACAACTACCTTCATTACAAAAGAATACTACTTTTCTTTTTCAATACAATCTCAAGAACGATTCAAAGTTCTTCACAAAATCAGACTTAAATCAGCCAATGCATCACATAAGTTTTTGCCTTCCTTATCACTTACGAAGTCCATCTACAAAAATTGCTAGCATGGGTCAGTTCAATGAACTGAGCATGATAAGCACTAAGCCTTAAAAAGAAGTGCATTCCAATAATTGTTCCATTAAAACAACTCTACTTTAATGAGACAATTATTACATCATATAATCAATATATCAAAAGCAACAAAAAAGAAGTACATTTTAACCAATTGAATTCACTTTCAAGAAAAGGACAAAATATAATCCACCATATCAACCTTACAAAATAGAGTCTAATTGATTCTATCAATTATCCTTAGGAAAACAACAGATCATAATATCTCATTGTTCCCAATCTTTCATAAAAGAATACAACATTTATCTTTGCTTCAAGCCAAAGGAAGGGTTTAAAGCATGGTTCTTATTAGGATGACTCATCTAACTCCTAAATGAAAGAAGAAGAAGAACCATTACAAACTATGCCCAAACACAACACATCCGAGAAACAGAACAGATTCAAAATGTGATTTAACTGTTTCTTTTAAAGGACAACTACCTTAAAATTTAACATTTAAGATATTCATCTAAACAAAATTTCCATTTTAATCCAAGAAGGAATAGAGAATCAATCGGTCTACCTGCAAGTTTAAATCTACTCCCACATATAGGAGTTAACTTTTAAAGATCTGAAACAACGTTCAAAAATCAAGGTAGACTCATACAGGAGTTAATCTCTACTCGAGTTCATCCAAGGAGAATTCTTAAAAAGATAGAGTGCAAGAGACAAAACTTACTCATCTCAAACCAAACAAGTAAAGTCTTGTCAAACAACAATCTACCAAACAAGCTGGCATTTCCAGCTCAATAAAACTGAATAATCTAATCTCTTCCAACATCATTTCTACAAATGATTGGGTAAAAGAAGACCAAACAACTCATAAAGAAATTTCCATATAAAAGGAGAATCAAACAGAAAAGTTCAACCAAAGATCTACCCAGTAAGAAGAAAGCTCTCTGCCATATTCCTTACTCTTCTTTACTTTCAATGAACACGTGCTTCAATTCCCAACTCAGAATGAAATACAAATAGCAGTCCTAAAACATAGTCTGTTCTAAAGGAATCACATTCCTTTCTTTGATAATGACACAAGGTGTATTTACTATATCCAAAAAGAAATAGAAAAATAACCGATCAATAAGTTAAACATGATCAAAAGTATCAACAAACTCAGACTGAAATCCCATTGACAGTTTCATTATTGCATTACAAAAGAGTAATCAGTTCTTGATTCAATAAGTATTGTAATACAAAAATTATTCAAACAGAGACATATAATCCCTTCATAACAATTTCAGAGTACTAATTTAATTAAACTCATCTTTTAAATGAAACCCATAACTTATTTTAAAAGATCTGAAGATGCTAGTTTCCACAAAACAGAGGGGAAAATAATACCCCCGATAAAATGCCATTGCCATCTCAAACAAGATGAAATAGTTCACAGAAAAGAATTACCAAACCCATTCATCAAACAAAGACGTTTTCAGTTGAGATCTTAAGAGTTTATCCAACAAATTAGCCAACTATTCTCCCAATTTTCCTTGATCAATGGTTTAACAAAAGAGTTATCAGTTTTAAACGTTTAAAACAAATAAAACCCAACTCAAAATACCATAACAGAGTCGACACGAAGTCTCAACAATAGTTCAAACTACACAAGTAACAAAATATGAGTGTTGTGTAAATCACGAATCTTCAATAACAGTTCCAAATTTCCCAAAAATATAAAACATAGGTACAAAGCCAAGAGATTTCCACATTGGTTCGAGAAAAACTAGAGGCTCCAACACAAATTCATATCAAAATGCGAAGCCAAATATTATCCCCCAACAGAACTCAAGTTTCTCACCAAAGTTCAAGCCCAAAAATGAGTAATAACATACAAGTACCGTGTACATTATGAACTGACATTAATAGTCCAAATTATCATAAGGAAATAAAACACAAGCACTAAGCTATATACAGACTTCAACAATAGTCCAGGATATCCAAGATTCCAACACTGGTTCAGAACAAAAAGAACCTCCATCTCCAGTTCTCATTAAACACAAAACCAGACCAAGTTCCAAATCAAATATGAGCTCGAATAAAGGCTCAACAAAAACACGAGCTCAACAAAAACTCCAACAAGATCAAACAGAACCCAAGGTTCTCAAAAAATTTGAACCAAATCGAAATAGCAATGAATATTATTTAAATAGAATACTTCCATTACCCATTCCAGAATGAAAAAGCCGAGTTACAAAAATACATTTTGCATGTTTTTTTCTAAGAACTACACATGGTAATTTTCCAAATAGAGCATAATTTACCAAGGATTCAAAACCAATATCACAAGATTTAATAAACCCAACAAGCAAATAACCAGATAAGATATGCAATCCAAGAATCTCAAAAGAGCAGACTTGTTTTAATGAAACATTTATAAGAAAGCAAGAGATCTTAAATATTAGAGCCTATCATGCCTGATAGCGCTTCGCCAAATCGAAGAGAACCTCCAGCCAAGCTCACAACTTCTCCTCTTCTCCATGAAAGATCAAACAACCACATTATTTTTCCACACTGCCTCTTATATATCCCACAAACTGAAAATAGGTCTAAAATCTCAAGAATAGCCATTAAGTGCAGTTTAATCTGCTAGTTCAAAAACTAGAGAGCATGCAGAGTGAAAATCATGAAACATGCAAGGTGAAATGACCCCATACAAACCCGTTTGCATGCCTACCAAAATGGTTTGAGCACAAAATTGAAAACCATAAATTCCATTAATTCCTATTTTCCCGCCTATCCTTCCTTGCCACTACCTTCCAAGTTTGGCGAATGCCAAATCAAAATTAACATGCAATTCCATTTTTAGTGAAGTTTCCACATAAGCCTCCACCAAGTCAACTAGCCTCTACCATAACTAGCGGTACATATGATTTTAAAACCTTATCAACAACTTAAATGCCTTGGAACCATTTCCTGTGATACATGCGACCACCAATTCCCCTTCATGTCCATTAGTTTAGGGTAGTCATAATTTCTTATGTTAGATCTTAAAGATAAGTAACCTTAGGCTATAACCCAATCAGTAAATTACCACCTTAGGTAGTTCCCACGTAGGTTAGATTAATTCTAACATAATAGTTTTTAGGCATTAGGTTAGATCATCACATAACCATATAGCATTAGGTTTTAGGTTAATTTCAATAACCTAGTAACCTCTCCATAATCCTTTAGTACAAAGCTTAGGTTAGGATAAAATCCAATTTATTAACATATCTAGGTAGTAAATATGTATATTCTTACCTAGCTTAGGATTCTCATAGACAGTCCCTTTAGTTTTAGGAACCAGAATGTTTCCTATGCCGTGAATAGGCTATAGTTCGTTTGCATCAGCATTTTCCTGCCACGATCGAACTGAAAAGATCCAAGCACAACATACGACTGAATAGAAACACGTTCACACAACAATCAAAGAACTTGTAATCAATCATAGTTTAGTCATACATATTTTTAATTCATGGAATGTCGATTTACCATTCGCTCAATAGAGCAGATTTAAAACATTCCTTGGATCACTAAAATTGATCCAAGGATGAGTCAGATTAATAGATAAGTTTACAATTCTTAAACTAGATTGCAACTCACCTATAAGAAGTGAAAAATGGATTCAAGGAAGCCATTCCAATTCATTCAAAGGATATTAAGAACAAAAGATGATTTATCTATATCAAGCATGATCTCCAAAAATCAAAAGAACATATCTTTATAAGGAAAATCACATGTCAACACTTGAAATGTAAAGGAGGAAAATAAAAACTGTCAAGGGTGTTACACGTGTCAATATTTCTTCTTTGTTTCCATTTTATTAGTGGTGTGATTTGCATAGTTTTTCAATGGCTTTCGTTCCCTTCCCAATCATGTTTATAAGAGGGGAATTGCAAGAGATGTATTTTTATGGCCCCATCTCCCCAACCCATTTTAGAAAGGTGTTATTAATTAGTTCAGTTTAGTGGGTAATACGATCGGGTGCATTTTGGGCAACTCTTATCTCCAAGGTAGTGGTTGTACAAGAGTGAATGCGAGATAACATTTGTTTTTTTTTCTCATCTATTGTTCATTGGAGGAAATAAGGAAGAATTTTTTTTATTTCCCATTACATCATTCTCCTCAGGCATGTGAAAGGTCTAAAAGAAGTTGGTAATTTTCACCTTCCTACGAGATTTTTGTAGGCGAGAGGATGGGACTTTGAAGATGGTGGATTGTGATTATGTGACTAAATTGGAGAATAGGAATAAAGCTATGTGGATATTTTTATAATCATCTATCAAAAATGTCACATGAAGTGTTTTGCTTCATCTTTCATTTTCCCCTTGGCTTTGGAATCCCTTTCCACGCCTATAGGTCTTATTCCTCCTCACATTGTACAACTCAAAAAAAAAGATTAAAAATTTATATGATTTTCTTCTAAAGGCCACCGGGGGCTGGTGAGGTGGGTCATCAGTTTATTGCCCACAAGAGAGAAATAGAGGCTGTTACAGAGGCAAAGAAACATATGAAGGAGGAGGTGATCAAATTTTTTTATTAAGTCTTGGTATATAGCCTGTATAGTCTATCTAGTTATTTTGATGTTTTTGTTTCAGGTTGGCTCTCTTCTATTGTTTCTTTCTCAAGATATCTTACATCTTTCGATATAGTAAATTACTATGTAATGTAAGGAGGGGACCAAGAAGCCCTTCATAGCTCCATAAAAAGTGTTTTGTTATTAAAAAATTAAAAATAGGTTCTTAGGTCATATAGAGTCCATTAATGCCAAGGATTATAGGTTTAAGTAATGTGGAAAGATTTAATAAATTAAATGAATTAAATGCGAGTAAATTACAAATAACTTTGTAAATTAGAACAAAAAAATAAATAGTACAACACATGAACATAATATTTATAGTGGGGAAAACCAAAAGGTAAAGATCAAACTTCAAAATAAAGATGCCTTTATTATAATTTACCAAACAATTTTACCTAACACCTCCACTTCCTCCTCAGTCCCACACAAATCAATTTCACAACAATTACAATATTGAAATAATAAATATTTCACAAAATCTCACAATTTCACAATTATCACATCACAAATTACATGATCCCTACTTTTGTGAGGGTCACTCTATTACATAGGGTAAGTGAATCAGTTGCACTCAGGGTGCACCATTTCAATTTCTAGTAAAATATTAACATTTAATTTATATGTGGGGACCGACTCAATTTCATAAAGTTTATAAATTAAATGTTAAACATGGGGTGTGAAGTGGTGTTCCACCTAAAAGGTATCCCCACTTATTACCCCCAACAAAATAAAAATATGGTCAAATAAAATGAACACACAGATGGAAAAATGCAAAATAATGCATGCATGTAAGATATGCAACAAAGTATGAAAATGAACAGAAATGACTACAAAATCTTGTTGAGAAAGGAGGAACAATTACAACTCAGTTAGGAAAAGTTGTTCAATCTAATCTACGTGCCAAAAATATACAGTTCTCAACTATTTACCACATTCTAAAAAAGGGTAGACCTATTTATGATTTTTTGGATTATAAAATTTTATTTCAACATAATGGATTCCCTAATATTCCACAATCGCATTGGTTAGACAACAATGCTTGGGAAATGGAAAAATGTCTAGCGATGATTGAGAAGGAGGATTTGAAAGAAAAAGTAAAAAACATAATTTATCTCACTATCTATTGATGAGGTCACAACAATTGACAACACATCATGGGTTTACATTCATGTTTATAATTTTGAGAACCATCTAAGGAAACCTCATTTATTAGAATTCCATAAAATAATATAAAATTACAATGCCAAGAACATTTACAAGTTGGTTATTTCAAGTTTGAGGGATATAGTTGGGATGGATGATTATAGTATCACTACTAAGTTGGTGTGCATTAGTAGTGCAAGGGCAAAAATGGTCTTTGCATTTGAATAAAATCCACTTTTCCCCATATATAATTCCAATCCATTACATGGTGCATAAAATGAATCTTACATACAAAATAGTTATCACATTTGAGAGTGTTGTGAAATTCAAAGAGCTTATCTGTGACTTGCATGCATATATGTCCAATAGTTTGAAAATATTTCTAGAGTTCCAAAAAAATTAATTACAAGTGAATGATGGTTAAAAATCTTCTAAAATATGTTGATACAAGGTGGATTTCCATGTATGAACCTGCATGCATAGTTTTTAAAGAATATCCATCGTTGGCATGTTTTATGTATAAATATCATAAAGAAGTTAACAAGGAAAAATATGTTTTTAAATTTGTAACATATTTGGAAATGTTACTAACATTAATTGGTTTTCTAACCATGTTGAAGGAAATCAATTATTGATTAAAAATGCTCAAGAGAGGTCCATATATATTGTTGGTTTCATATGGTTTAGAAAACGTGTATGTCAAACTTTAGTTATTGTATGTGTCCCAAGCTAATTTTAAAGGGCCTATATTTGAGAATTGAAATTTTTAAAATATATTAAGGATCCTAATTACTATTTGAAATTCAATATTCAGGATTATATTTGTATCTTTATAGATGAGAAGGATGTACTAATGCATACTTTTCAAAAAAGAGTTGATTTGATCAGAGCAGAAATTGAATAAATTCTTATAATGCATGTTTTATATGACACTTTTATTTCTTATACATGGATGAAATTGAGAAATATTTCAAAAATATTATCCACAAAAATTTATGATCATTTTAAAAGGTATGGTCTACTAGAGGCCATGGGAGTAGTGAATCCCATATTTTGGAACATTATTGATGGTCATAGTGAAGAATTAGTAAGTAATCTATTTCTCAAATATATGAGTGCTTTGATTAAGCATTTTAGCAAGTCCATACAGATAAATGGAGTTAAAATTAAAGGCATTTTATAAAAATATTTACTGACATCTCAATCAACACATTTTAGACTTATAATGATTGATCAATATCGGTATCTAAATGAACCACAGAAAATTGAGCTATCACAAGGCTATGGAAAAAAATGTATCCTAGTAGTATCCTACAAGAAAATATTAGTGAATATTTTTTATTATATGAACTTTTCCAAATTATGATTTTGGGATTAATGGAAGATGAACGAGTCTTTATTACATTATCATTTGTTAAATAAAAAATTCTAAACAAGTTGGATAAAAATATGGAGACATGTTTGAGATCAGATGTTTCACATTATCCCATGAATGCATTTCCTTATTTAACGGAACTTTCCATTTGGAATTCACTTACTGAAAGAATAGGATTCACTAATACAATGAAAAACAAAGATAATATTAATACTTGAGCTAGAAGTGGACATTTGCTTTGACACAATAGATACAAATGTCTCTAAAAATGGATTTCTCAAGGATTGTTTCAACCGCATAAGTTTTAGTTTTTTCCTTGGTAAGAGGTATGTTTTATAAATTTTTATTCCTATCTAAAAAATCATATGAAATCGTTACTGAGATATGTAATAATGTATGTATGTTTTTGACTAAATGATTTCAATATCCTTATTTCTTATAATTTGTATACAATACAAGTGTAGACACTAAAATTAGATCACACTCCCCTTGGTCTTTCAATAAATAAATACCTTGAACACATCCACCTAGTCATGGCCCCCTTCACCCCACTATAATATTAATTTAATTAATTAAATTAAATTAATTCATTATCCTCACCATATTTATTAAATTGAGATAGTTCTCACACACCATCTTAGCTAGCTACCTCACTCACCTAGACCTATTCTTAGTATGTTGCCATAACTAACTAAGACCTACCCAAACCCTAAAAATCAAATCCTACATTCCCTCTAACCATATTCCCATATGTTAGAAGGAAGCTTCCATGCTAATCTGTGGAGTAAATGAAACGAGATCCCAAAAATCAAGGGGATCTGCCTAGTTTAGTAAACCTAGTAAATCCCACCCTAATCGACACCGGTTACCCTTAATCGCTGCCGATTAAGACGAAACCATCGTCGGTTACCATTTAACCCCAAAAACAAGCTTATTTCAAGGTTGGAATTTTTCTAAGAGATAATCACGTCTTTTGAGAACAAGTGATGAAACCAGAGCTACATACAAGTAGAACCCATCTCGTATAACCATCAGAACATCCATAGCTAGTACCTGAAGTACTCACATAGCCATCTGCCTTTGCGGGAGCATCCAGGGAAGCACCAACACTACACCAAGTTCATTTCATTTGATCACCCATCATTACCAACCGGGCATCAATCTCATATAAACAAGGTAAGTTTTGTTAACTTGAACTCATATATTCATCATTTGGTAGATCTTTTTACATCTGTTATTAGCTTTTTCTCTCCTTTCCATTCCCCATCATCTACCTCCATGTAAACTTGACCATATTTTTATCCACACCCTTAAATTTTCCATACCTAGAGCTTAATCATTATTGTGCATACCTCATATCCATGTGAATCTTGTCATTGCCCTTCCATCTTCATCAAATCTTAGATCTATCACCTAGCCGAGTTTTATTGAGTTTCTGTACCTTCACCATACCGACACCAATCACCCACAATTGTCACTAGTTAGCCTAAACTCGATCTCGGTCATAGTAGACCAACGCGATCGATCTCTGTGTCTTTTACCAGAAACCAAGAACAGAGCTCCTAAACTTCCACCAAATACCTAAAACCACCCAAAATCTCACCTTGACCAATACCAATACCTTGACAAAGGACCTTGACCTTCAGATTCAATCATAGCTTAGCCTATTGTGAATGAATTTTCTTATTGTAGACGAATGAGATACCTAAATCATTTTAACTACAATAGGATTTCCTTTATTTCTCGCATTAATTTGCTTTAAACAGTGGATTGATAGCCATCTAGGAAGTATCACACTTCTTGGATCTAGCATACACTAGGCAATCCACTGCATATATTGTTTAAATTTTATTTGGTGGTCTTGTGTTCCATTTCAGGTAGTTCCTCCAAGCAAAAAGGAAGCTCTCATGATCAGTGTGGATTCAGAAGTCATATGCGCGCAACAACCTACAACCAGCATTTCAATAGGTATTCCTCCTAACCCATTACCCTTATTTGTTTCATCAACATTCAAAGAAATGCTCTAGAATCAGGTGAAACATTTTGGCATGCTCAATGGGACCCATTCGGGGTTCTTTGCATTCTTTCATTTCTAGGTGAAAACGTTGTATGTTTGTTTCTTTTCTAAAAAGTTCTTACATTAAACTTTCTCCCCTGGAATCTTCTTCTCTTCTATTGTCTAAAAGAAATCATATTTTGGTGCTTAAAATGAACATTTCTTCCCTTTCATTAGTATCGCATTAGTGAAAGAGCATCCCTTCTCATGTTCATCTATTTGTGGCATCAAATTCTACATTTTAATTTGGGTTTAAAAATCATTGCATTTCATTCTACTTTTCCACATTAGCTCACATTAATTGAGGGAAACCTATATGCTGGAAGTCATTCCCAACTGATGGTTGAAAAATGAATCATAGAAAGAACTTTCTTTCTCTTTCTCTCTCTCTGAGTCTTATCCAAACACCACAAAATTGAAAATATACACATTCTTAAAAACATCTCACCTGGAAGAAGTTGTAGGTGATCACATGATCACGGCACAGTGGGCACCCCACTGGTTATCTCTATCCAGTACCCCATTAGAGGATGGCTTGCCCCACCATAACATACCTGAAACCTCTCCTTGTAGATCTCCTTCTTTGTAGGAAGCCATCCTAACCAAAAAACTCTATTCTATAGTTCATGAGTCAGTCCTTAAAATAGCATAAGCTAAACAAACATAATAGAAAAGGCACTCTTAGGATCATATTTTTCTTAGTGTTCCTACTTGGATTGCATTTTGAGGTGAGAGGATTCATTCTTCATTTTCTTATTTCCTCTTGCATGCTCCTAATCACATTTGGTGTATTATAGCTTCATCTGAGTGTGCCTGGACCATATTCTCATCATTCTCAGAATTCTGGGTTTGATTCCACATCAAATTTTAACTCACAACCACATTTTCTTCATCGTTGTCTCAATTTCATAGTAACCGGTGTCAGTCTAGTGACCGTCATCGGTTACCCTCTGACCATCATTGGTTTTACCTAACTGGCATTGGTTACAGTTCTTTTGGTCAACCTACCCAAAAGGACACCTATTCACCTTTTTTCTTTTCAAAGTCTCTATCACTATCATCATATTCACTTTACTGGTAAATCCCATTAGCATCTTGCATACTTGGTAGATTATTGGCCTTTTACCATATTTTGACCAACTTTCCACTTTCCACAGTGACTGACCATGGTTTACCCTAACCGGCATCGGTTATACTATGTAAATCTTCCATCTGACATTTGGTACCTAATCCACCTATTACCGCATGTTTCTCATATCTCTACTATATTTCTGTGTCATTTACAGAAAATAATCCAACCCGATCAGTACTTGTTCACATGGTGCTAACCCTGAAGCCAAGTGAATGCCCTCATATTTCATGCCAGCCATCAACCACTCCCCCTAGTCCTTCACCACCTTCTATTTTATCACCCATGGATCCTACCCAACCTATCACTATCACCACAAGAGATGAGGAGTTCACACAACTCCTTGACCAAAATCTCACCACCTTACAATTTTACCTTTCTCACTCATCCACTCGAGATGCCTCATGTTAGTTAATATATGGAATTCCCATATCTATCCCCCGACTCTCATTCCCTCTCCGCATCAGCCCCATTTGGCTCCACGTTTCCCACATCTACCTTACCCCAATCGCTTTCGCATCTAGGCCATATACCCTCTATGATCGCCACATCTGCTACATCTGTCTGCACCCGCCACATCCACCATACCTTCACCAACCACCTAAAACACAACCTCATCCATGCCTATTGTCTCGCATACACCCATTGTTTCCCAAATACCTCATGTTCCTTGCATCAAGGAAATCCTATCCCGAAGTCCTCCACTTGCACTTAAACCCACCTCACTTATTTCTCCACCCACAGAGGAACACCTTTCACCTCCTTCATCACCCATGGAGGAACCTTCTATTAATATCGAGACAATTTCACCTTTGGCTTCTCCACCTAGAGAGTCATCACCCACAGTACCTCTCCAGCCCATGGAAGATGCTTGTTTATCTCCTACACCCACAGAGGAGCACCCATCATCTCCTCCACCCACAGAGGAGCACCTACCATCTTCTCCACCCATAGAGGAGCACCCATCATCTCCTCCACCTATCAAAGACCCAAGATATCATTCTCCATCAGGTGGAGGAGATCACGAGTCTAGGTGACCATTCTCCATTAGCTACCCAAGATCCTGTAGACTTACTTTTAGCTCTCTTACCAAAAAAGCCGAATCTAGCAAATTCCCCGTCTCTAAGACAAATTTTATGGGAATTGCCATTAAGTCCTCATCAACCTCACCTACATATGTGTCATTCTCATGCTTAGCTGATCACCTAGATTATGTAGATAGATCCTTACTTTGGGGGTGTCTTCTACTCCTGTCTCAACAAAAATGTAGATGCAACGGATGATACTTCCACTATCTACCCAAAAATATTTCAACCAATCGAACCAAGCACAACCACCTCTATCACAACTTCTTCCATGACACCCATCATATCTCAACACACACCCTTACCCATAACCCAACATACATCTAAATCCAAACCCACACCTACATCATCTTCCTTGACTAAACCTATTACTACCTTAGGGGTCACCCCAACCACTAGCCTTACTCATCCACCTATCAAACTAGATTTAGCTACATCCTCCAAAGTTAACACCAAACCTACTCCAAAACCCAAACAAGAACCAAGCCCATAGAACTCATACTCTAGCTGTGCCAATCACACCTTCATCACCTTCACCCTTTCCATCCATCTTAGGACCTCAACCTCCCAACACGGTTAAGAAACCTCCACCTGTCAGTAAACCAAAAACATAATATCCCATTCCTTCCTTTCAAACCTCTAACATACCTAAGCACCCGATACTACTTACACCCAATCCCGCAATATCTTTACCACCCATTCCTCCAATACCATCAATTACTTCTTCACTACCCACTACACTTCGCCTCTATCCCTCCCACCCCCTATGCGACCCACGTCATCTACCTTCACAAAGACATCCATTATCCCCGTAGGTAACTCACCCTCTTCCCCATCCACTTTTCCCCCTATATCTCATACATCCATATCACCTTTACCCAAGAAGGTGCAACCCAAAGACAAAAATTTGTTACCATCTAATAAGCTAGTCAAAATAACCATATACCCTCTTGCTAGTTCATCTACCATACCCCTACCCAAACAAATATGACCAACACCCAAGACCATGCGAACCCAAAACCATAGCTCGACCCACTCCCCCTCCTGCAAATACCATTCCTCAACAATCAGCCACACCTACGCCTAAACCCACTTTCACTTCCCATTGTGACCCACTAGCAGGGTCCTATGCCAAAATCTTAACCAACCTCCTTAAGACTTCTGTCATCACATTACCACCACTCAGACCTTATGACCCTCTCAAACCCAAGCCAAAAGGGTTTGATGACACTAAAATTTGTGCCTACCATCATGTTCCAGGACATGATGTAGAGAACTGTAAGGCTTTGAAAAAGGTTCTTATCCAACAGATTGTGACCTCCTCGAAGAAAAATTTGATGATGAGGCCCTTTTTGATGAGGACCCCATTTCACCAACACCCATTCCCACGACTCTTCCCTCACTTCCTACTCAAAAACCTGGACCTTTTCCCCACATCTCCTAGAACCACCTCTAAGATTTGAAATTAATATGGTTTGCATTAATGACTACACCAAACTCCGCACCCAAATTTTGATGTGCCTAGCTCATCTCACAAGGATCCTTCCCGCCATTGGGAATTTTCCCTTCATGTCACCATACTTTTCATGGCTCACCTAACACACCTACTTCCCCACCTCAAATCAACATGATCCAAATTTCTACCCATGCTCGGAAGGATAAAGGGAAGGAAAAGGTAACTCGACTCACCAACCAATACTATACCAAACATAACATTTGCACCCACACCTACAATCACTATCTAAGGCCCGACATATCCTATTTCTAATGGGGTCACACATCGTGTGATGCTCAAACAACTACACCAACCCCCTCAAAATGTCCTTATATGACCTCATCCAAACCTCATAATCCCATCGTTAAGCTCTCATGGAGGTCTTGTAATCTATTGAGGTTTTACCCAATGACCCTACACCCATAGGCTCCATTATCAAACCCCATCATGTATCCTCTCTCACCAAATTTCCACCTTTATCCACACCTCAACCTACTTACCAAGCAGCCTCCATTCACTTCTCAGAGGAAGAGATCACACCGCACCAAACAGATGATCCAGACCTAGCTCTCTTCATCTTTGTCCACATCGATGATATACATGTATGACGTGTCATGATTGATGGGGGCACTAACATTAATATCATTTCATCCCATGCATTCACTCAAATGTTCATACCTAACAATTATATGCATAAACATCATGTCATGTTACGTTTGTTCAATGACGCTATCACCTCTACACTAGGCACCATTATCCTCCATGTTCGCGTGGGCCCTCGCACTATTCTAGAGTTATTTTACATCTTAGAGGGGGAATTCCAATATAACATGTTGCTTGGTAGACCCTGGATTTATGTCATGGGTTGTGTTTCTTCCACTTTGCATCACTGTGTAAAGTTTGAGCTTGAAGGACACACCTATACTATTCCAATTGATCCTTCACCTTTTAAAACATGCAACATGCTTATACCCTTTAAGGCATCTACCTCCACGACCACTACTTTGCTTCACCTACACCACCACTTACTAAGTACAACCGCTACCTCAACCACACGTGCCTCTTCCATTCCTACCACCGCCATAACCTCCATGGCTGAACCATCAACTTCCTAATCTATTAGCTCCACCTCTACATCGACCTCCAACACATCGTCTATTCTAGCTACCCACATACCAATCACTGATCCTTGGAAGGTATTTTTCAATGCCTCACTCTAAGGGAGTATCACTTATATAGTGTCAACACATTCCTTACTCCACAAGAGTATGGAAGTATTCACCAACACCCTCATTATGATCACCGTATAGAGAGCATCTCCTTTATGGTCCTCCCCACATTTGTACTAGTCTCACCTATGGGGACTTGATACTACCACTTACACACCCAAACAACCTTCACAAACCCACCCATTTTCTCTGACTTCTAGTCACTCACCAATTGTCATTTTCCCACACCTTCCTATGCTGATGCGGGTGGAAGGGTTTTGGTTTTGGATTTTACAAGAATTTCCACTATAATTTCATTCCATGTACTACCCACAAACATAATGACCATAGTGGTATCGGCTTTGCTAAACCACCTACCAAGAAGGCTCACATTTCACTCATCGAGGACATCAGCCCTTCTCCACATTGTTCACCACCATCACCACCTTCACCGATAGAGTCGATGGATCCAGAATCCATTCCTCCTAACTTTTTTTTCATAAACACCATCTCCTTGGGGCCTCTGACTTATCAATGCGAGGGCGAGGCTCCCTCCTCTCTTCCCTTCCTATATCCTGAAATGATCGATGACGATACACCTTCAATCAACGTCATTCAATGTTAAGATGATGAATCTATACTCACCTACCTTGGTTCGGAAGACTCATATATTCATCGGTCATTACCCTCTAAGATGAAAAGCATGTTGAATGAATCAACTATCAAGATCAACATTCATACTCAGGATGACCCACACATCCTAAAGATCGATCAATCTTTAGATGTTGCTGAACAGGAAGCCATCACCTCTTTTCTCAAAAACCATAACCACGCTTTTGCTTAGTCTTACGTATACATTCTTGGTATTGACCCCACCATAGTGGTCCACAATATAATCACCATTCCTGATGCCAAGCCTTTCAAACAAAAGATAAGGAAAATGTACCCTCACATTTCCCTTCTTGTCAAAGAAGAACTTCAAACCTTCTTTTTGTTTCCTTCATATTACCCATTGATTATCCTAATTGGATTTCTAACATTGTCCCTGTCACCAAAGAAATAGGGGACTCCGCATTTACACGCATTTACATGACCTCAATCTAGCTTGCCTAAAAGACAACTTTCCTCTACCTATTATTGACTAGTTGGTTGACCTTACCGCTGGTCATGAGATGTTATCACTCATGGATGGTTTCTTGGGTTATAACCAAATCTTACTTGCTCCAAAGAATCAACACAAAATTGCATTCATCACCCCTTGGGGACCTTCTGCTATTGAGTCATGCCTTTTTTCCTTGAAAATGCTAGTGCCAAATATCGGTGGGCTATGACTTATATCTTCCATGACATCATGCATTGTATATTTGAAGATTACGTGGATGACCTCCTTGTCAAATCTAAACACTTCTCCAAGTACCTCACCATCCTAAAACCATCTTTGACTGCCCCATTAAATATTGCTTTCAACTTTCAGCCCAAGAAATGTGTCTTCGTGGTCCTCTCAGAAAACTCTTGGGATTAATCATTTCCTTACATAGTATAGAAGTTGACCCTACTAAAGTCAAGGCCATTCTTGAAATGCCTCCACCCACCAACCTTAGGAAACTCCATAGCCTGCAAGGTAAGTTGCAGTCTATTCGATGTTTCATTTCAAAATTTTGTGATCGGTGTCAACCATTTCATCATCTGCTCAAGAAGGATGTCTCCTTTAAATGGGATGATGATCGCCAAAAAGCTTTTCGAGCCTTAAAACAATACCTTATTCAACCACCTATACTCATTCCACCTAAAGACGATCAACCCTTCTACTGTATATCTCAGCTCGATCACTCCCATGGGGCCATGCTTGCTCATCATAATGAACAACACAGGAGCAAGAGGTTTATTACATAAGTTGTACTCTTTTGGACTACGAAACCTTATATACCCATCTCAAAAAAATTCCCACCTTAGTTTTTGTTGCCACAAACTCCACCATTACCTACTCAACCATAAAACCTATGTTGTAACCAACACTAACCCCTTACACTTCATGTACACCAAAGCTTACCAAAATCAATGTACCACACGCTGTCTTATGTTTTTGGGTGATCACGACTCGAATTCATCCATCAAAAGTCCATTAAGGGCCAAGCTATCACCGACACACCTATTTCTAAGGATCAACCCTCTAATTTTGAATTTCTAGATGATTCAACTACTACCCTTTCCTGGATGAACCCACTTACCAAACGACACTATTCTTCGATGGTTCCAAGTGTCGGTGTGGGGGTGGGGCAGGAATTATCCTCATTATCCTTGATGGGGAACCCGTGCCTTTATCTTTCAAACTCGATTTTGATTTTACTAACAATATTGCCAAATATGAAGTGCTCGTTTAGGTCTCCAAGTTGCCTACACCCTATATGTCAAATCAATCAACATCTTTGGTGATTATCAATTGGTCATAAACTAGATCAATGGTATATACCAATGTCGTAATGAGATAATTCAAAAGTACAAACATCATGTAGACATACTTTTGACCACCTTCGACCATTACGCCCTTCAAACCGTCCCACGTTCAACCAAAAATTTACAGATACCATTGCCTACTTTGCTTCTCAAATACCCACTTTTCCTACCGATTCTAAAATCTTTGTCACCATATAACGACTCCAATCACCCTCTTATTTACCTCATGATGTTTACTCTATCATAACCGCTTCCCCCGACCCAAGTGACCTTCAGTATAAACAATACTCTTACTATCTTTCTCTCTCCATCTTACCTCCTGATCTCACCCATAATGGACAACGCACCTTCCTTAAAAATGTCTCTCGTTACGTCATCATGGGGGCCTCCTCTATAAGCGCAGATTTTATGGTATTCTCTTACAATGCCTCATGAGTTCTGAAATTCCTTATACCATTAAGGAAGTTCATGATGGCATATGTGGAGGTCACTTCAGTGGCCTTACTGTTGCTAAGCATATTCTTCACCTAGGCTATTACTGGCTGACCCTTAACCATGATTGTTACAACTACATCAAGCATTGTGTAAAATTCCAACAACATTCCAACCTTCATCATACACCCAGTCACGCCTTATAGGTCACGTATGGCCTTTGGCCCTTTTCTCAATGGGGTTTGGATCTTGTCAGAGAGATCAATCTATAGTATTTCCAATGACATCAATGGATCATTACCGCTACCAAATACTACACAAAATGGGCTGAGGCCATACCACTCATCTCCACAAAATCTAAGAAAATATGTGAGTTCATCAATCATCACATCATTTTTTGCTTTGGTGTTCCTCATCGCCTCATCACTGATAATGGAAAACAATTCAAAAATAAAACATTGTGAAAACTTTGTGATGCCTTTGGCATTTAGCTAAGTTTCTCATCACCTTATTACCCATAAACCAATGGCCAAGCCGAATCCACTAACAAAACCTTAAACAAAATTCTCATGAAAGTGGTTAACGATACTAGGAAGGACTGGCATACGCACATTCCTTTTGCCCTATGGGCATACCGCACTAGTATTCAAACTTCCACTGCCGCTACACCTTTTTCTTTGGTCTACGATACAGAGGTTGTTCTACCTCTCGAACTCCAGATTCCCTCACTCTACATTTCTCTCCATGACATGTTCAATGATGACAACTTTTGTCAGGGCCGTTTAGCACAACTTGAGTTATTAGATGAATGTCGTATTAACACTCTTGACCACCTTCAAGTTTACCAAAAACATATCAAATGTGCCTATGATAAACATGTCCATGAATGAACCTTTCATGTTGGTGATCTCGTCCTGAAAGAAAATCAACATATAACTAAAGTAGAAAAATTAAACGGGGTAAATTTGCCCCTAATTGGCTTAGACCATACATCATGGCCCATACTTATGGATCAGGTGCTTATCGTTTATCTTCACTTGATGGTAAACCTAAACCTGACCCCCTTAATGCCTTACATCTTCATCTACTTTTAGATGAGATCCCATGGTCATTTAACCTTACTTTATGAACAAGAATGCTATTCTTCACCTTGGTCTTGTCTATGACTTTGAAGCCCTCACATGGGATCCAACTCCTTGAGTCAAACTTCCAATAAAAATATGACTCCCTCAAAAGGATATCTTCCTCTTGGCAATCCCTCGCTATAAATAGACTACTCCCTCGAAGGACAAATGCTATGTAAATCTCTTTTAAAAAAAAATGAGAGAATCTGAATCTTCCCGCATCGATCAGCTTCACAAAGACCTCAAGGAGTTAATTTCCTCATCCCATATAGACTTCCTACATCAATCATTCTATCTCAAATATTAGTCAATGTAGAAAGCCTTTTAGTCATGGACTTGCTCATTGTGACCTTAAATCTCTTTCCCAAAGAGCATGCTACCTCATACCATATAAAAATTAACCGCCTTTCACCCCTCTCACCATTTACACTCCCATTTCCCGCCGCCTCAAGGGACCTCTTGAAACCATGACATTTGGTGATCATGCGACTAATTTTCACCCTTAGAACAATCAATCATGCAATGTCTTTTAGGGTCTTACATCCATCACCTTCTCCAAGGTATGACCTACTCAAGATGATCCTAACAAATCGTGGATTTCTGCCTCCTCTTACCTTTTAAACTTCTTTATTACATATTGATTACCTTATATAGGACTAGATCCTCGACACTTATCTTTGAGTAATTTTCCTCCTTCACCATAATCAACTCAAAATCACCTATACCAATGTGTCCACACTTCACCGATACCTAATGTAGACCTAAACCAAAATCATGCCTAAAACCTACCAACTCATTCTCATATCTCCTCATATTCTTCCCTAGCTTATGGGAGAACTACATCAGCCTGAGGTCCTTTTTTGTCAGGACTATGTAGGTAGTATTCGCAGGGAATGGGGCCATTGGAGGTTAGCTTAGCCACTCCCTACCCTAACCAATTCATCTTTCATTTCCTAAATCACATTCTACCCTACTTAGTTTCCTTTTTATATCAAAAATTGGAAATTAACCCAACCAAATGGAAAATTGCTTCACATTTTTATCATCATCAAAACATACATTTATTTCGATTACCATTTCTTTACCAACATCATGCAAATATTATAAAACATTTTTAAAATGACCCATATCATCATTCATTGCAAATATTAATGAACTAAAAACTAAAACCTAACTTCATCCATGCCCAACACCAACCTGACTCAATCCATGCCTAACACACCTACCATAAGTCCATCTATGCATAATAATAAAATGTTATCAACACAAACACATAATGCCCATAATCATCATCATCTATATAAATACAATATCCATATACATAACTATCAAATGTCTTTGGCACGTAGGCTAGTGTATATAATCCAATCTCTCAAAACTCTCATATACATCCTCACCATCTTCAAAGACGTAGGCCAATATATATCAAAAATCAAAACTACATCAAAATCAAGGGCCATATATTAGACATCATCATGGTAGACATCCTCCATATCTATCTTGCCTGTCCCCTCTACCTCCTTGGCCCCTATCTAGCGACTGCTAACATCTCCCCACCCATCATGGGTGGTGGTTGGGTCCCTACTAGTACATCAACTGGAACTAGCCTCCATGAACTGGTGGCCTCACCCTGACCATGTCTCGGGGCTCGATGGCCCCTTGTGCTCTCCATGTTATGGGTGTATGATCTAGTCCTCTCGCTAGAGGCTTGTTGTGCCCTGTACTTGGCATACGATAGACAATCTATCCCTACCGCGTCGCCTAGTCTTGATAATATTGGGCCTCATCTCTTACCTCCTATAACCTGGATATAGGTACTATCTGTGGTGGCCCCATCAACCTCTGACCTTGTACCTATCTTGTGGGACCCCAGTACCACCCCTAGACCCCCCCGGTCCCTGTGGTGGTGCCATTGGCCCTTGCCCCTGTGCCTATATTTGGGCCTATAAATCCCCAATTTGTGCTTGTGTCATGGCTAACTAGCCCTATAACCTTGTAACCTATTCCTATAGGGTAGCCACCCAACCATCATCACCATCTCCATCTCCATCCCCACCCTGCCATCTCGACTCAAGACTAGCCACCTGCTCATAACTCGGCCACCTCCCCTCTAAACTAGCTAACTGCTCCTCAACCATACCTAACTAGGTAATTAGGGTCACCACATGCCCCTGTAGGGCGTCTCTTTGCACCGTGACAAAGGGGTTAAATCTAGCTACCCCGGCCTAGGTGGTACTACTTGTTAATGAGTCACCCACCTCTGTCTATATCGGTCTACACACCGTAATCATCAATCCACTCGCCTATCACCTACTCCTCCTACCCTATCGACGCTGTCGGGCCAGTGGTAGAGGCAATGGCCTCTCCACGCCATCTCTCATGTACTACGGGAAGGGTGGAGGTATGTCCTATAATAGTCCAAACTTCCATATAACCGTATCAACTGGGATCATCTCATGCTCCCCGGCACGGAACCCCCTATCCATCTTAACAGCTAAAGGTCATCCATCTCATCATGCATCCGCTTGTATGAGGGATAACCCACATACGGTCTCCATATGATGTTCACTCCGGATAATCCCTCTAATAGCTTCTTGTAGTATGTTACATCATGTGTAGCCCTATCTGATTGTTTCTCTCCAATCACGGTTACCCATCGCCTGTACCCCACCCACACCAATCTTGACAGAAATGCATCTGCTCAAGGCATACCCACTAGGCACACACAAACTATGTGCTCATAGGCCTAACAATGTAGTAAAAGGTGTAACATAGGATAAACCTATGCGCAGATGCCCATACGCCCATAGCTCTCTCAGATAATCGCACCAGAATGTTGGTGCCCAGAGAGAAATAGGTCCAATCCATCACCATGTCATGTAACACCCCCATCGGGAGTAGGGAAACCTCCCACCCTCTACATCTAGCAAAGGTGTAAAAGCGTAACACTCGCCTCCATCAGTAGCACTACTAGCCTCATCTCCTCTAGCACAGTCTAGGTACATCACTCCGTAACTCGGGTCGCACTATGGAATGTCATGTCTACCAGTCCCTCTCCAAACACTTTGCATCAACTCCTCCTATGCCTCAGAGGAGATCGAGTACACCTACGCCCCTAGTATTGGAAAGTGCAGATCCTAAACATTTCCTCCGTGGTGATTATAATCTCACCCATCATTAGGTGAAATGTTTTGTCATCAATCCCATCTATCGATGAGAGTAACCATTAGACTCGGCTACCAAACTACATGCCGATAGCATCGGACCCCAATCAGACCCACCTCCTCCACGTGCCGCCACTCCTAAATCATGTTGTCATGCCTCATAATCTCTAATCGACTCCGGTCACCCCTAAACGGCATTGGTCACCTATTTTGTGACCGATACTAGTTTGACACTACTGATGTCGGCTAACTCGACCGACACGGTCACCGTCGCAGCGAAAACTACGACCCCCAAAACCCTACCCTCTCAAAAAACTCCCTCTCCTAACCCTTCTACCCACCCATTCTCACCTACATTTTCCCTTAACCACATCCCACCCCTTATTCACCCACTTACCTCTTTCCCTTCTCCTATTCTACCCAATTCACCCTCTCACATTTCAAATTTTCATTTTCCCCACCCAAAATCCAATTTTTCCACCCAACCTCTCACCTAATCTATTTCACAAAACACTAGTAAGGGTTTGACGCTTACCTCATCATGCTACCATCATCGTGGTGGCACATATAGCCACTTCACTGGTGGCCCACCCAATCCCTCTCGGCCTCCGCCATCACCAATCACTAACCGTGCCTCCAACCAATCAAATCACTCAATCTGATCCCATGGACCCACCTCTCAACTACCAATCACCCATCATTCAGCTTAGCCAACTCATCTTTCCATTCCGTCTAAACACTTTCCACATTTCTCTCTCTCTCTCGTGTCATTTTCCTCTATTTCGCATGGGACAAATGATTCCAAAACACGGAATTTTTCTTTTTTATAACATCCCCAACCTAACCGATGTCGGTTTTACCTTCACCGGCATTGGTCACATGCCCTACCTTACCATGGTTGGTTACCCTATACTGGCATTGGTTACCCTTGATCGGCATCAATCACCCTCTCTTCCACATTTCCCACACTTTCACCCTATTACCCTACCTATCACTCTTTTTTCCCTCACCCAATGCTTACCCTAACCATTCACCTCACCCTCCTGACCTCATCATTTACTACCTAACCTCATCCTCATTTAGGGACTCATTATTTTACCCATACCTCGGCCCTACCCATGTCATGACCTAGATTCTTGGACTTGGAACATCACTAGTTCCCTTTTACCTCATGTGTTCTCTATACCTTGCGGCATCATTACTGTGTTGATTGACCTAATGACTTTACCTTGCCTCTTCATGATCAAGTTATCTTGACCCAACCCTTGTGTAATGGAACATACCTAAACGCTCTTTCATGTAACCTCGCATCATTTTTCTTGACCATATCCTATACCTTAGATACCAGAATCACTTCAACCTTATTTGGATAAACCTATTGACCTTAGACAATGTAGAGTTTTCCTACTCTTCAACCTAGTATCGTGTTGCAATTTATACATGTGCATGTGTTTGACTGGTACTACCTTTGACCCTAACCCATCACCTAGATTACCCGATTATACCTTTTTCCTTTTTCCCTTGTTACCCACCTTCCTCTTCATCACATTCACCTTTTATCAAACCACTCATCGCTTCTTCCTTCTACCTCGCGCCTCCTGGTTTGAGGGGGATCACCTTCACCCACAAAAGTAGTCATTTTTTCACCCACTAAGAACAATGGAACCTCATGCGCATTGGCCTGGGCCACCGGGCATGTGCACTGTGCACTCACCTAAGGCGCACGAGAGGGGGCCGAGTTTCTCTTTATGTGATTTTAATGGAAGGCATCATTCATGATCTTGACTTAGTGATTTAAAGGACATGAAAAATCTATAGATCTTAGAATGGCTTATATACCCTTTCACCATATCAAAAGTAAAAGTGCTTAATGTAATTAACGTGAACTAGGAAGTTATAAATCCACAAATAGACTTCACATTTAAATCAAGTTCATGATTATACAAGAACAAAATCATAATAGAAATATGAAAATACTTTGTAGAGAAAATATCTTAATACAATTTTCATGGTAACCTTATCATATTCATTCATATCATTACTATAGAATAGAATGTAAGGGGAGACCGTAGTCACATGCTATATCCGGATCCATACATGAAGACATTCAAACAAAATTTACATTACCATTCCCTTATTACATCCTTCCTCTAATCATCTACCCATTTTATCCCATAGTTCTCCCAAGTAATTTTGCTGTAACTCCACTACCTCACTTGTATCTCTTTTTCTTTGCTAAGGGCACGCATATAAATAGGCATTTGAGCTCCAATAGACTCCTCTGCAACCTCAAATCTGGTCCCAAGTGTCAAGGTGTGGATCATCCTAGGTGCATTCCTCTCCAAGTCATGATTAGCTTTTTGGATCTTCTTATCAAAAGGTATATTCCTTCCAGACACCCTATTACCAGTGTCGAACCTTATCCAAACGGAACACGTTCTTCATTTGTTCCATCCAAAAGGCCAAAAACGGCTAAGTCCCAAATTGTGCTTTGTGGGCTCGTGTCCATGGTTCTCTAAGAACCCTTTTTGAACCCTACCTTGCGTGCCCTAACTTTCACGCTTCCTCCGGCCGTGTGTGCCTATGTGCCTTTAAGATTTGGAAGCTATAATAGGGTCCCAACATTACCCCACACTTCACCTGTTCTCCACCCTCAGAAACTCTTCAAAGAATGTAGTACAAAAAGGAAAGGCCCTGCCTTGGAAAAGAATGGAGGGAAAGAATAAAGAATGGGGGAGAGAAAGAATAGAAGGAGAACTACCTAAAGAAGAAGAAGGGGGAAATTTTGCCGCAGGTCGGCCTCCAACATATTCCATGTGCTGACTTCATCCTGTGCTCTTGTGCAAAGGTTGCCAACCAATGTGCTCACCTCATCGAATGTTAACCCTTCCCCTTTCGTGTTTATGGGCTCTACCACCATCTTTAGTTCCATAGCGTGATCTTCTAAGGCATCCATCTTCCTCGTAATGACCTTGTAGAGATCTTTTAGCTGGGTTTTGATTGAGACCCACAGGATCTCAATAGCTTTAGAATTCTTTTCCACTTCAGCTAGGATCTTTTCTCACTCAGCTCTATTGCCTTTATTCTTTTCCCAATTCCTTCATCTCGACCTCATCACCGCAAGAAACATTCTTGTCACCTTGTCCTAATCTCAGGCAATGGTCAGTATGCGACCCTAGTGGCTTATGTATCTATTTTTACACTAGTGAGCACCTTGTTGTATTCAGCTATGAGTGTGACAACTTTCAACTTGTCCTCCTACTCCAAGCGTGCAACTACATCCTCTACCGACTCCAAGGCCAAAGGTTTCCTTTCCATGGTGAGGATCCAAGTCAAGTCCTCAAGACACTCCAGGGAGGAACCATACTTTTACGCGGGAGGGTTAAGGTCTGGGTGCTTCATGATAATAGCTTGGGAGATGAGCTCCACCTTCTTGGAAACTTTACGCATCTTAGCTTTCCCTTATTGTAATTCTCGTTGTAGTTGAGCACTGATCAGCTTTTTAAGGTTGAGTTCCTTTGTTAGCTTAACTACTTCTTCCTTCCTCTTCTCCATCAGGTCCTCCAAGACTTTAACCCTGTCATTTTTATAGAAGAGCCTAGCCTCAACTTCCACAGAGACTTTGTTGAGCGTGTTACACACTTGCTCATCCGATAGTTGTTACATTTTATAATGGGGTTGTCCCCCTTTCCTTTGGACAATGCTAGTACCGCTCCTTGGTTAACCTCAAACTTGGGATCATCAAGGTAGGATTCAAATTCCCACAATAACATTTTTCTTGTGCACAGGTACCCACCCTTAGGATTAAAGGATTCCATGGTGGTTAGCTCCTTGTGGGCATGGTACTCTAGAAATGTGCACATAAAAATTTGTTGGGGTCATCAATATATCCCATCATTATTCTTCCCCCTTCCGCGTGCTTACTTCTCATGTGCACACCCTTGGGAATAGTTACTAACAGAGTTGGGCCTTTTGTGCTACCCACACTCTTCTCCCTTTGCTCCTCCTTGAATTCACTGAGCACGAGCTCTACGCTGTGCTCTAATTCCTCATCAACCAAGGTATTAATTATCTTCTCTACCTCCCTTGTTGCTTTCTCATCCACCTCCTCCTAAGTAAGCATGGGCATATCTAGCTCCTTGGTAATTTCCCCCTCACTCCTTTCTTCACTCTATGCACCTTCCTCCCCTTGGGTTCCCTTCCTCCTTACAAAGATGAAAGCATCATTTACATCTTTTACTTCCTCAAAATCATAGACATCAATCGGTTCCTAATTTACCTCTAGCTCTTCCTCTTCATCATCATCCTTTTCACCTATATAGGCATTTGGGTCGTCTGTATCCTCAGAATCTAGTTCTTCCATCCCCTTTTCTTCTTCCTCTATTGAAAAACTCCAGAGTTGGGGATGTGGTCTTTTATTCATCATCTAAGGATTCTTCCTGAGGTGGTGGCTTTGCTGGTTATGGGGTCTTCTCCTTGACCACCGTCCTCTTCTTCTTCTAGACATAGGTACTTGGCCTGCGGTATCTACATTCTAGCTTCTCCACCGCCCTTTGTTCCTCTTTCTCTTCCCTCTCCTTGCGCTTTGGCGTGGGCTTCTTTCTACCAATAGGGTCATCTCGGGATGGATATCTCATTCTCCATGTACGCACCTTTTTCAAATTTTGGCCTTATGCGCAGATAGATCCTAGCAGTAGCACTCTCAACAATAAGTAAGGTCAAAGGCCTTACAATGTGCACATTATGTGACATGTACCTTTTAACATATGTGTGCTTCTCTGGGTAGACCAACTTCTTCCTCACTTCCCTGTGCTCTATGTCCATGGTGGATAACTCAAGGTTTAATTTCTTCGACTCCTTCTATTTGTTTACTCTCGCTTGGAAAAATTTGGTAGTAAATGAGAATGGAAGTTTTCACCATGGATTCCAACTACCATCCACCAAAATGAACTTGCCAATGCAGAAGTGCTGGTTGACCGTGAACTATGCTTCTCCTTTGGTCACCTCAAGGAGTTGTTCAGGGATCCACCATTTAGCCCCGAATGTGTTCCTAAGGCACGTATACCATTTGTCTAAGCATGCCTTGTGTACCCCTATCATTGATTCACATGTGTACTCCCACACAAATTTTTTAGATGCATCCGACACCCCAATTTCTAAGAACACAATTGTCAATAGAACATTTCCAAATAAGATCTTTCCTCCCTTCTCCGTGTTGTTTATGATTTCATCTGCTATGTATTGGGAGATGTTGTATACGGTGCCTTCCGCAGCCTTCCTGTAAACATTCACCTAGGGCTTGCTCACCTAGGTCCACCTCTCTTGTCCATTCAGCTTGGAGACAAGGTGTGCAACCATCTTCATCACCATATTGTTGATATCTTAGACTTTGTAGTACCTTGATCCCTTCTTCAATTCCTGGGATGTTATGGTTTCTCTGATTGCCTCCTCGTCTAGGAGGTCATCTATGAGTGCATCCCCTTTACGCTTTAGGCTCGTGAAGTTTGAAATTATTTGGGGAGTTATGCACATTTTGAGCCCCGTGATGCGTAAGAAGTCTTCATGTATGTGCGTCATCAACCATTGGTACAAGTGCTCGGGCTTCCCAAAATATGGTAACTCGAAGAGTTAGAGAATCCCTACCTTCTCCATTTTCACCTTGACCATGTCACTGTAGATTGAAACCCATTAGGTGTTCATTTATTTGTGGGGTGCACCAGCTCTAGTGCCATTTCCTTCACGATCATACTTGACTAGTGATTGTATTCGATCACGGCCATTTTCCTTATGTGGGACTCCCACTCTTGCCCTAACAAAACCCCATCTGGGTATTGCATCTCTGAGTACCATTCCTCATTTGTATCCAAGGGTATTTCTTCTTGTTTCTTCTTTCCTTCTCCTTTACCCTTCCTTCTTGGATTGTTTTAGGTTTATCAACCGGTTTCGTGGCCATCATTTCACCCTTTTCTTTCATTCCCAAGTTAACTTCATGAGTTTTCTAAAAAAATTCTTCATGCACCCCATGCCCTAAAACACAAACCCTAATCTCCTTACATCACAACACTTCTTTAAAACATTCCTCACACCTGTGAATCACTTCTACTCTAGTTTGTAGATCCAATGGACCGATTTTGCTTAAGTTCTTGGGATTTTCCTTCGCACGAGTCAGTTCTCAAAACCCTAGCTCTTAAAATAAAATCACTCTTCTTGTGTTTGTAAAGTAAAATGATGAAATTCCCACTCTTGTATTTATATCTTTTCCCACTTTTACGCATTTAAGGCTAGGCTACCTACCATTTTATGACAATGTTTAATGTGGTGTTTTCAAGCAAAACCTGACTTCAATGCTTCACCTTATGCGCTCAATCCTTGCGTGAAAATTTTTCCACCCATGCCAAATCCTTACATGAAAATATTTCCACCCACGCCTAATTCTTGCGCAAAACTTTTCCAACCTTTTGGTGTGTAAAAATCCATCTTGACAAGACTCTTGTGCACGTGTTACCGAGCCAAAGGCACTTCTTCCATACTCATGATTCTTTCTTTCACCTACCTTTTGTTTTTGTGCTTTTTCTCCTTGTATGTGGATTTCCAATGTAACCTTATTTTGCCACCGACCCAAATCCTCCTAGCGAGAATAACTCCAATTATCTATTCATCACCTCACCCCACACTAAAACAATGCACGGTCCTCTGTGCATTCATAAGTCAAAAAGTAATAAGGTTATCGCACCCAAGGTGCAAAACAAAACAACAATGTGAAAGGGAAATACAAGAAAGGAAAAACATAAAAGGAAATTTGAAACTAACTAGAAAAACTACCTTATTTACAAACACCAAGAAGCATTATTTATAGTAGGGCTTTAGCCTACTCCCATTGAAGTGTCCAGGTAATTTTGTTCCATCCAGTGCTTGTAACTGGCACGCGCCCGAATCAAGGATGTATGAAATTATATAAGGACCCAACCAATGCACCTTCAACTTTCCAGGATGGCGTAGAAATTTTGAATCATATAGCAATACCATCTGGCTAACCTCAAACTGTTCATTCTTAATGTGGCGGTCATGCCATGCCTTTTGCTTTGCCTTCTCAATTATTTAGCTCCATATTTCTAGTGAGCACCTTTCATCCAACTTCATCAAGTCATCTATTCTTTCTTCCAGCGACTTTCTCATCATCCAACCCTCTTGTGCATGTTATACACAGAGATGGTAGCATGAATTCAACCGAAAAACTACTTCCATGCCGAACACCAATTGAAATGGTGTGGCCTTGTTCAATATTTTATACATTGTTCTATATGCCCAAAGAATTGTTGACACCTTGTCATCCCAATCCTGCCTACCCACATCACATATCTTAGTCAATGTGTGACTAAGGATTTTGTTGAATGCCTCTGCAGTCCCATTTTCCTGAGGGTGATAAGGGGTAGTCTTGTGATGGGCTACCATGAATTCTGCTAATAGAATCCTGATGGTTTCATTTAAAAAGTGAGTGCCCCTATCACTTGTTAAACTTAATGGGCACCCATACCTACTGATAATGTTCTCCCACAAAAATCTAGCAGCCGTGGTTGTGGTGTAATCCTTAGTGGGTGTGGCCTCTACCCACCTTGTCAAATAATCAGTATAGGTAATGATATACCACGAGTTAGTCCTTCACGCAGCTAATGAGATTGGTCTAACAAAATTTATTTCCCATTTCTCAAAAGGTTCCGTGCTGGCGATGGGGTGTAAGGGCATCTCATCCCTTCTTCTAAGTTTTCCAAGTCACTGGCAGTCATCACAGCCTTGCAAAACTCAATGCAATCCTAGTGAATCATCTCCCACCATAGTCCTGGAAACTAGGATCTTACACATAGTTGCATTTCCCACATAGTTTCCTCTAGCAATCCCACCATGGGCTTCTTCTATTATGTCCACATGTTCATGTTCTAATACACACTGGCACAAAACCTCATTTCGCCCATTTTATACAAATCCCCATTGATCAACATGAAGGGTGTGGCATGTATGGCTAACCTTTTCCTTTCTAGTGCATTCATCCCTTCAGGCACCACACCTTACTTAAGAAAAAACGTCTTCTAACTCTAAGGGCGTGCACCATAACTCGAATAGTTACGTGTCCGCATGGTTTCCTCAATACTTTACGCGTCCTCTCCCGAATCAATCCTTGATAAATGATCTAGCCCACAATTGTTCTTTCTCGGTTTTACCACCACTTTGAATTCAAATTCCTAAAATAAAAGTACCCAATGGCATATGCGCCCTTGCAACACTACTTTGTTTACTAGATACTTCAAGGCCATATGGTTAGTGTAGAATATGAAGGGAGTTGCCAGTAGATATTGTCTAAATTTGTGGAGTGCATAGATCATTGAAAATGCCTCTCACTCGGTTGTTGTATAATTCTGTTCTATTGGTGTCAACTTTCTACTTACAAAACACAAGGGATGATCAACAATCCCCTCTCCCGGTTGAGCAAGAATGGCTCCCATTGCTGTACTAGAGGCATCCACATGGACATGGAAAGGTTTATCCAATGATGGGAATCATACAATAGGTGCAAGTGATAAGTCTTTCTTTTAGAGTGTCAAATGCCCTCTGCGCGCCTCTCCCCACCGAAAGGAACTCTTGTGTCTGAGCAATATTTCCAAAGGTGTGAAGATCTTAGCGTATCCCTTAATGACCTTTTTGTAGTACTCGGTGTTTCCAAGGAATCCATGCATGACACTTTAGCCGGTGGGCTCCCTAATCCCATAATAACCACAACTTTCGCGGGATCCACAAGTAAGCCCTCTTTGCATATGATATGCCCCAACAAATGCGTTCCAAAAGGAGTTGCAAAGACATATTTCTTGATGTTGAGGGAAATCCTCAACCGCCAACATCTTTCAAACATCAATCTCAACTTATCATAATGGTCCCCACCAATCCATATAATGTCCAATAATCCAAATATACTCAAGGAACTTTTGGATGAAGTCCTTAAATGATTGTACCACTATGCATGAAAATACAAATGGGTGCATTCCTCAACCCAAAGGGCATGACCGTGTATGCAAAGCTTCTCCACTCCATGGTGAAATTTTTATTTTCTTGGTAATATTTGGCAATCCTTACTTGGTGATATCCCAAGAATCCATCTATAAAGGAATAGACCTTGTGCCCACTAACTCCTAAAATCTCTTCAATGAAGGGAGTGGGAAAAGGATCTATGATACAAATAATGTTCAATTCCTTGTAATCCACACATATCCTAATCCACCCATCCTTCTTTATGTTGATCACCATTGGACTTATCCATTCTAATTCCTCCACAACCTCAATGATACCAGATGCTATCATTTTTTCTAGCTCTTCTTTAACCCTTACACGCATGTTGGGATTCATCCTGTAAGGCCTCTTCCTGACCGGGTGCGCACCATCTTTCAACTTTATCCTCATTTCCCCCAATGAATGGTGGACACCTTTTAACTCATGGTATCCACATGGGAATAAATCCTCAAATTCACGCAAGAGATCAATGATCTTTGATACTTCCTTGTCCGACCAGTAGTCCCCAATGATAGCTTCCTTGGGCTCCTTCTCTCGAGCCGATGTTAACTTTCTTGGTTTTGAGTGGTTCATGATATGTGCACACACATGCATCTACACTGTCAACTACCTCACATGTCCCAACCGAATGGTCAACATTCAGGCTCTCCATCTCCTCTCCATCAATAACGTATACCATCTTTCCTTTCTCCTTTTTAGCACATGCGTGCTCGAATTGTATGTCTTCTGGTTCCTCCTCTTTGAACCGTGCTTCTAAGCTAGGTCCACCAAGTAAGTCTACTAATCTATCTTCCACCATGGTGAAATCCCCAAAGTGAGGTGTTTGACAGCCTGTAACACCTCATCAATTGGTTGCTTAGTACTTTAGTACTTGAATGTGTGAACCAAGTCAACCGCTAATTCCTGCCAATTTCCGTTTGGCGGTGAGTTTCAAAATGGATGTACCAAGCACGTGCACAACCTTGTAGTGTTGAATATAGCTTGTGCACCCAAAGGGAGGGTGGTAAAGCTTCCGTGCCTTCTCCCCAAACCCTCTCACATGCCTAGATGTGGGAAGAGGTGAGTTCATTGCCATTGTAATCCTTGATAGCGGTGGGTATATTGCTCCTCGAGAATCAGACAGTGAGTGCAATTCTAACTTCACGCCACTCCAACAAGTTTTTTCTATGCGTGACCACCACCTCGTTGTTGTGCCTATCAAGACATAACCCAACATACCTCATCACTCGTCCTCCCTCCATTAAGCTTCCATTTCTATCAGAAAGACCTCAGGGTATACATCCCTAGAATACTTGGTTATTTCCTTTCCCTCTAGGCACTCGAATTGTACACGTTGTGGTTACCCCGTCACCGATCCTTTCAAATGTCACCCAATCAATTCATAAGTCCCATGCACCCAATTATCGCAAGATATACTGGTAGTATCACTAATGATTGAGAATCATCAAACTAGATGACTCCTTCTGTAGGGTAGATGGTCTCTGGATCTCTTATGGAGCTCACATATATTCTATCCAGGACTTCCTCTCCAAGGGGTTCATTATAGGGTGTGGAATTTCCATTAGCAAGTGGTATAATCACCCTCTCCTCCTTGATTCCAAAGCTTGTGTACCCTTCTAAAACTAGAGATCTACATTATTCTTATAGCACCGCGAGCACCCAAGTAACATTGGGAAATTATCTACCTCGGTAAGTGCCAAGAATTCAAAATCCCTAGTGAACTTAGTCCCCTGAATGGTAATGGTCACATCCTTCAAAACACCTATGGGCATTTCCTTTGTCTTATTTGCCATATACAACACATTTGAAGATGGTTGTAATGCAGGTCTTCCCATTTGATACTGGCATCCAGAGTGAGAACATTAACCTTCGCACCTGTGTTAATGAGGATGTTGCTAAGAAGCCATCCATCCACTACTATGTTCAAGGTGATCTCTTTGTCATAATCAAGGCTATGAGGTGGGAGGTTTACATGTAGGATCTACCTTTCATGTTCTTCCCTAGTGTGTGGTACCTTTTCTCTCAACCATGCTCCTAGCAAGGGAATAACATTCTCTTGCCTCAGCAGTTTACACACCTCCTTAACCTCATCCAAGTCATCCTTTGGTGCTTCTACTAGTCTTATTTTCTCATCTTTTTAGTTTACTCTTTTAAGCATTATATCTCCCTTGTAAACTTTGAATTACATCCATGGTTTCCTGGTAGACTTCTTTCTGGTGAGTCGTTTGGATACTTCCCATGTACTACTTCTTCCTTGAAACTAGAGGTCTCTGCCTAGGTGCTTCCTTGCACGTGTGGACTCTACCCTTGTTGTTACCATAACAGGCTCTAGTTCTGATTCACGTATTACTCGTAGGAGCCATTGCACATCAACCTTCTTAATACTCACCTTGGCAGCGCCTTATCCTTCCAAAGGCGGCTAACTCATATGTTTGTATAACTCCGGGCACTCTTCATACTTATGTTTTTTTCCACACTAGGAGCATTGTAGAAGATCTGGACATTCACGCTTATAATGGTCTATGGCTCCACAATTAAAGCATGTCCCATGTAGGAACTCACTTCTTCCCCACGGTTACCACGGCCATGAAATCCTCCATGAAATCCCCTCCCACATGCACCTCCATCTCCACGTTCTTCATATCAACGCTCATCTCCTTTGGAACTGCTAGCAATGCCATTCTGGCACACACCAAGATCAATTTCCTCATGAATCTAGTCAATCAATCTACAATCCTTGGTGTCATGTGTGGTTGAGGTACATATCTTGCAATAACAAGATATGTTTTTGCAGATCACGCATTGTAAAAGGGGGCACCTACTCACATCATGATCCCCGTGACATATTTTACAATTTACCACTACGGTGCGTACCACCTTCCGAGTACATATCCCACCATTATCCTTTATGTGCCCTTCTTTGTTATAATCTGGCACCACATCCCACCATGAGTCTTTGGAACTATGTTGGCAGATAATTTCTTCAACTCGCTTAGCCATAGTAGTGATCTGATCCTCCAAAAATGGGATAACACCAAAGTCAACACTACCAACTACCTCAGCACGCAAAATAGCTTCCAATGCTTCGCTGGTCTCAGGAATGTTTTATGAGACAAAGCCCTCATAAAGGGTGTGATTAACCCTCTAACAAACCATTGAGCATGTTGTGAAGGGTGGATATCATAAGATAGTTTAGACAATAGATTCTTAAAGTGCACATCATATTCCCACACGGTCTCTACCATTCCTTATCGATTTCTTTGAGAGAGCCGATGCTCTTCTCGCTCAAACTCGTATGTGGAATTCTCGCCAAGAATGCATTTTTCAAAGGTGTGGCATAATCCATAACAAAGATGATGAGGTTCATACTTTCAATACCAACTATGCACGCATCCTCGTAAGGTTGTCATAAATTTACTAGTCTTTCAATCTTGGGTCGTGATCCCCTTCGTGCACCATAGGAGCTCACACTTATGCACATGCTCTGTAGCATCTTCTATCCCACTATAATCTGGTAAGTGTAGAGACATCTCAAAAAAGACTTGAGGAGGTGGTTGAGGCCCTTGTCCTCCTGACCCAGTCCCTTAATTTCCTCCAGTGTTTCCTCCTCCACTAGACCCACTAGATCCTGAGCCACCAGCTCCACCACTTCCACCTCCCGATCCTCCCCGTGTTAGGCACAGGGGCCTGTGTTTGTCATGTCGAATACTACCCTTGTCCCACTAATATACACGCCGATAGTTTGTGAACTAGTGCCACTCCCAGTCATATTTCCTCCACCACTTCCTGACACGCTCCCAAAACCACCTATATATATGCCTTGTCCAAACATTCCACCAAATACTAGAATAGTGTGTGAAGCCATAGAAGTCCCAAATGAGAAGTTATATCTTTTGGGCGCTGATCGGTTGCTTCCACTGATATCAAATGGATCAACTGTACTTTTCCTTATTCAAACAAACCAAGTGCCAAGGTTCGGTCGACTAGGTGGGGTCAGATGTGTGCCAACGAATCTTCTTTCTCCATGCAATGGGCTCTCATTAGAAGCCGAGGGGTTCTCTCTTCCGCGCTTGCCAAGATGGGGTAGCACAGACTGTTTAGGCTCCACATCCTCCATGTGAACCTCTTCTCCCAAAAACATCTACCTCCATGGATCCATCATAAATGTAACCTCACATCGTCTCGCAATCTCCCTCTCATGCACTTCACCATACTTAAGCCGTCTCTCCTCCCTTTCCTTTTCAGTCGTTATATCAGCCATCTTTCCCCAACCTGGCTTCCTCACCAAGCACTCAGAGTGGTTTATCCGGCCATTGGGAATGCCTCTAAACTCATGGTTACCATCCATATTTTGATTGCCAGGGGGATAGTCCACAAAAACAATCCTTTAGGCTCCCGCAAAATTTAAACTCAACAACTTCCAAACAATAATACGTGGAAATTGTGTATTCTAGAGTGTAGCTAGCCAATACTCCCTTCCACCAATGATCTATAGCATGGGTCCACGTTAGATCAGCATCTTGTAAGTTCTAGTATGTTTCTTGGGTCCAAGGGTGTGATTTATAATACCACCCCGACCTAGATGCATATGCCAAGAGCCACTCAAATAACTCTACTAGAAAATAGCAGAAGAAGGTTTTTTACAACTCATGAAAGAGAGTTTCTTCCACCCATCTTCGCGTATCAAACTCAGGTCCAGTACTAAATTTCTAAGTGAACTTGTCCTCCATGATTTTAAACCAATTTTCAACACCTTCAAGTGTTAAGTGCTCCGTCATCACTTTTTGTATAGACCATGATGTATGCCATGTTCCACTACAACTTCGAAAAGAGGTCTTGGCAACGGAACCAAGATGTAGTCATTTTTGCACCCACTAAGAACAAGGGAACCTCATGTGTGTTGGGCTATCACCTAGTGGGCACTGGGTGCTCACCCAAGGCATACGAGAGGGGGCCGAGTTTCTCTTTATGTGAGTTTAATGGAAGGCATCATTCATGATCTTGACTTGGTGATTTAAAGGACATGAAAAAGCTATAGAGCTCTTAACAACTTCTATACCCTTTTTAGTCATATTAAAAGTAAAAGTGCTTAATGTAATTAATGTAACTAGGAAGTTGTAAATCCACAAATAGACTTAACATTCAAATCAGGTTCATGATTATACAAGAAAAAAAGCATAATAGAAATATGTAGATACTATAGAGAAAAGATCTTAATACAATTGTCATGGTAACCTTATCATATTCATTCATAGCATTACTATAGAATAGAATAGAAGGGGAGACCATAGTCACATGCCATATCTGGATCCATACATGAAGACTTTCAAAACAAAATGTGTGTTCCCATTCCCTTATTACATCCTTCCTATAATCATCTACCGATTTTATCCCATATTTCTTGTAGTAATTCTGCAGAGCTCCGCTACCTCACTTGTGTCTCTTTTTCTTTGCTAAGGGCATGCATATAAATAGGCATCTAAGCTCCAACAAACTCCTCTGTAACCTCAGATCTGGCCCCAAGTGTCAAGGTGTGGATCATCTTAGGCACATGCCTCTCCAAGTCATGATTAGCTTTTTGGATCTTCTTATCGCAAGGTATATTCCTTCCAGACACTCTATCACCGTAGAACCTTATCCAAATGGAACATGTTCTTCATGTGTTCTATCCAAAAGGCCGAAAATGGCTAAGTCTCGAATTGTGCTTTGTGGGCACGCATCCTTGGTTCTCTAAGAACCCTTTTTGAATCCTGCCTTGCGCACCTTAACTTGTGCGCTTCCTCCGTCATGCACGCCTATGTGCCTTTAAGATTTGGAAGCTACAATAGGGTCCCAACACCCACACATGGGGCAACCACATCTTATTTATGTCGCGTCTATGCAAGAAAAAGGGGAAAAATGAAGACACTAAAATTAGGTCATACTCCCCTTGGTCCCTCGATAAATAAATACCTTGAACACATCCACCTAGCCATGGCCCCCTTCACCCCACTATAATATTAATTTAATTATTTTTATTGAATTAATTCATTATCCTCACCATATTTATTATTTAAATATCCTAATTGAGATAATTCTCACACCACCACCTCACCTAGCCACCTCACCCTAGACCTATTCTTAGTATGTTGCCATAACTAACTAAGACCTACCCAAACCCTAAAAATCAAAGCCTACATTCCCTCTAACCATATTCCCACATGTTATAAGCAAGCTTCCATGTTAATCCATGGAGTAAATGAAACAAATCCCAAAAATCAAGGGGATCTACCTAGTTTAGTAAACCTAGGAAATCCCATCCTAACCGACGCCGGCTACCCTTAACCACCACCGGTTAAGCTGGAACCACCATTGGTTATCATTTAACACCAAAAACAACCTTATTTCGAGGTTGGCATTTTTCCGAGAGATAATCATGTCTTTTGAGATCAAAGGACGAAACCAGAGTTACATGCAAGCATAACCAACATCCGTACAACCATCAGAACATCCATAGCCGAAGACTCAAGCAATCACATAGCCACCTACCTTCACAGGAGAATCCAGGGAAGCACTAGTACTACACCAAGTTCATTTCATTTGATCACCCATCATTACCAACCAAGCATCAAGCTCATATAAATAGTAAGTTTTGTTAACCAACACTCATATATTCATCATTTGGTAGATCCTTTTACATATTTTATTAGCTTTTTCTCTCCTTTCCATTCCCCATCATCTACCTCCATGAAAACTTGACCATATTTTTATCCACACCCTTACATTTCCCATACCGACTTTAATCATTCTCATGCATACCTCATATCCATACGAATCTTTTCATTATCCTTCCATCTTTTTCCAATCTCGGATCTATCACCCACCAAGTTTTATTGAGTTTCCTGTGCTCGACCATACTTGATGTTGGTTACCCACAACCGTTGCCAATTAACCTAAATTGATACCGGTCATACCATACTAACATCGGTCCCTCGTGTCTTTTCCCAAAACCAAGAACAAATCTCCTCAATTTCCACCAAATACCCAATACCACCTAGAATCTCACCCTAACCAATACCAATACCTTGAGAGTGACCTTGACCTTCAGATTCAATCATAGATTAGCCTGTTATGAATGAATTTTCTTATTGTAGAAGAATGATATACCTAAATCATTTTAACTACAGTAGGATTTCCTTTATTTCTCGCATTAATTTGCTTTAAATAGTGGATTGATAGCCATCTAGGAAGTATCACACTTCTCGGATCTAGCACACACTAGGCAGTCCACTGCATATATTATTTAACTTTTATTTGGTGGTCTTGTGTTCCATTTCAGGTAGTTCCTCCAAGAAAAAGGAAGCTCTCACAATCAGCTGTGGATTTAGAAGTCATACACGTGCAACAACCTACAACCAAAGATTTCAATAGGTATTCCTCCTAACCCATTACCCTTATTTGTTTCATCAACATTTAAAGAAACACTCTAGAATTAGGTGAAACATTTTGGCATGCCCAGTGGGACCCATTCGGGGTTCTTTGCATTCTTTCATTTCTAGGTGAAAATGTTGTATGTTTGTTTCTTTTCTAAAAATTTCTTACATTACACTTTCTCCCCTGGAATATTCTTCTCGTATATTGTCTAAAATCAATCATATTTTGGTGCTTAAAATGAACATTTTTACGAATAATATGAAAATAATAATTACGAATAAAAATCATGTATTATATTTTACATTTTTATGAACAATAAAACACCATAGATGTTATGAAAACAATGTATATTAATAAGTGTCGATTCATATTGTTTCATAATGATTTACAAAAGTCCAAAATATCTCAATTAAAATTTGAGATTTACATTTCAACTCTAAGTATTACAATTGTACTTATATAATATAAGGGAATACAATCTCATTCTAAGATTCTCCCTCCGGTCTTATATCTTCATTCTTACTAGTGCTCCTAATTTAATTAGATCATCGATTCTGAAATTAATACTAGCAATATTTTCCCGTGTTGATTGGCTACATCATCTACTGTAAGTAAACTAGGATCCACATCTTATTTCTACTTCAACAATATTTCTTGATCCATGCCATGATCCTTAATTATTTTCTTTAGTTTGGTGTTGTGTTTATTAAGAAGAAAAAAATTTTACTTCAAAGAAATAACATGATTTAAAATTTTACGTTCATTCTTTAAATTTTCATTTTTGATAGCATTGATCAAAGAAATATTATTAGTTAAAAAGTTAAAAATTTAAAACAAAAATATCAAGGAAAATAAAGAGTTAAACTTATGATAGCTTCATCTTTTCTAAATTTTCAATGACAACAAGGTTTTTATATCTATCATGTATGTTGTAGTAAGCTTGGGCTTCAACATTTAAATTTTCCAACCTATTTAACATTACATCCAAAAATTATCATTATAGTCATTCCTTACTGTGATTTCACCTGAGAGAGCTTGATTTAGTAATACATATATCTTTATTGGCTCATTTCGAACTAAATAAAATAAAAATCTCTTTGGGAATGGTTGTGAAAAGGGCATTTATTTTATTCATCAAAGCTTTGGCCTGAAATTCCCATGTTTTTTAATTCTCTGTATCCTACATAAAACATCATTAATAATAGCATAACAACTCTTTGACAACAAATTATGTAACAAAAAATTAGTTAATTGATCATCAAACGGTGGTACTTGGTATCTCGTTTGGAGAGGGTGTGTCATATGGTGAATCGGGTGATTCATGAGCATCACTAAACATATTCATTAAGAGTACATTCTCATGGTTATGAATTTAAGGAGGTCAAATTTGGTGTGTGGAGCCAATAGAGAGTGAGTCTAGGTGCTCTAGAGTTCTTGTTATCAAAAGGGAACTTTCCTCCAAAACATGTAATTCAAATTTCAAACTTGTAAATGTGGATTCTAAGCTTGGAAGTAGGTGGTTGAGTCTTCAATAGGTGTTGATATATGTCTTCGAGGGGTATTAAGGGTTTGTTAAGGTCTTGTGTGTATTTTTTTCTTGTTATAATATAGAGAGTGAGATAAGTCTATATGATAAAATGTGAGTAATGAAATGTAATGCAACTATGTGATGTGATAATGGGCACCTATTGAGTCATTATGTGGGGAGGAATCATTAGAATAATTTCTAAGTTAGTATGATAGTGCCCGACATACATCAATAAGTGAATAAGGGAAGTCCAAGAGGCACAAGGACTGTTATGATAAGTCTTGGGAGGGGAGTTACATTTAAAAAGTAGTTACATATATGGAAGTGCATTAGAATATAGGAAGGTAGGATTTAGTTTTGGCACATTCTTCGAGTAGAAGGAAGACCGAGTTAAGGTGAGGGGCAAAATTTTTGTAATAGAAATATGAATATTTTGTAGAGGATACTCACTTTGATGTGAGAAAGGAATGTTTCACAATTGATAATGGAAGTATGACTCGATTTGTTGTGTATACGGTGTTTATTTATGAGTTTATAGCAAGATTCTATGATTTTTTAACTCATCTCATATGGTGGTTTAAATGGTGAAATGTACGTGTTACCTTACAAAGATTTATCTCATAATTTGCACTATATTTATACTCTATTTTGATTGTAGGTTATTTTCATAGCCTGATGTATGATATAGCTTTGGGAAGGTAATAGTGAATATTTATTGAAATTTCAATGAAATTACCAAGTTTTGAAGGATGGACTTTGAATATTAAAATTTTCTTGGTATTTTGAATTCTTTAATGATTAAATCCTTCCAAAATATTGTTGATTAATCAATTCTCATGGAGTTTTGAGACATGTATGTATCTCGCTTCACCAATATTGTAGTAGAGATGAAATCGATAAGAAGGTAATGGGCATAGGAGGGATACTTATGTTATGTAGATGGTAGAAGGCATTGTGTGCACTGTAGACTTTTGATCCAAGTTGATTGTGTGAGATTCCCTTTGGCTAGGAGGAACGACTGTATAAGAATCACAACAAGACCACAAAATAGTATTAAATAACAAGAGTCAGAGGGTTGCCTAGCAATGGCTAGATCTAGGAAGTATGATACTTCCTGAGGTCCTGTCAATCCTCTATTTAATACAAATCAATGTGAGAAGAAATAATAAACAAGTGCATCCTATTGTAGTTATAATATTTGGGATTCTCTAACAACATACAATAAAATATTTACTAAAAGGTAAGGCTAGGCTTAGATCTAAATGGTTGGGTAGGTTGTCAGGTGAGGCAGAGGTTATGGGTGAAGTCTGGGTGGAGTTAGGAGGGGTTTTGGGTTGTTTTAGAGAGGTGGTGAGCTCATTGTCTTAGGGAAATTTAATAGACATAGAGACCAACATTGGCTAGGTGACCAACATCGGTATAGGAGGGTGACTGATGTCGGTTGGGTGACTAGTTTTGATAGGGGAAATTAGTGGGAGACTATTAAAAATAGGTTTTTGAACCTCTCTGTGATTGCACAGAGAGTAAGGGTGGTGTTGATAAGGTTGTGATATTGTTAAGAAGACTCAGGTATGCTGAAAAGGAGGTTGGAAAGGGTGTAAAGGCTTGGGATGGTAGAATAGCAGGTTGGTGGGAAGAAGGTGATATATGGGTAGTGGAAGGAATGTAAACACAAAAATAAAACAAGAGATCTATACTAGAATAAGAACAAATGATAAAATCACAATACTTACTTGGTATTTTTTAGATCCTGTGAGTGGGGATGGTTGGTGGTTGATTGTAGAGGAGATGTCTAGGTCCAGTGTCATGGTAGTGAAGAATGTGTTCTCCTATGAGTATTCTAATGCTCTGGAAGGAGGACCTGGTTACTTTTATTGCATTGTGGTTGTGTGTTCATCGTCGGGATGTAGGAGAGCTTGAAGATTCAAGATTGAATGCAAGAGGGATCCAATAACTAAATGACCAACCCTTGTGAAGAGTTGTGAAATTCTATATAAAGTAACCAATTGAGGTTAGGTAACCGGTTCTAATCGAGGAAAAAATGATATCGCTTACCCTTTAGGGCAAATAGGTCAAGGTTTTCAAATATAGCCTGATATTTACTATTTTAGCATGGTTTATATTTTAAACATGCATCTTAATTGATAGATTGTGCCCATATACATATAGTCTTTGTAGGAGAAGTTATGGGAATTAAATTATAGGGCTAGACTAAGTCTTAGTTAGTTAGGATAAGTATAGAACTATTCCTAGTTAATTAATAGGACAGGGAATGGGTCTTGGGTGAGTTAGATATGTGAGGTGGAGGGGTGAAGTAGATAAATTAATTTAATTAAAGTAATTAAACTAATAATGATGTGAGGATGAGAATTAATTTAATTAGGGATAATTAAATTAATGTTAATGTATCGAAAGGGGTCGTGGTTAGATATATGTGTCAAATTGTTGGATTGAAAGGGGTTAAGGGGATGTGACCCAATTTTTGGTGTCTACATTTTCCCTTTTTTGTCACGTAGCTTGTTTTGATAAGCGACAAAAAAGTGGTTGCCCCAAGTATGAGTGAAGGTGATCCCCCTCAAACTTGGAACTGGTGAAGGAAGAGGTTGAATCAGTGATGGGTTTGATAAAATGGTAGGTGGAGTGAAACTAAACTAGGTAAAATGTGGGCACATGCAATGGTGATATGGGTGTAGGTAGTGGGTCGGGGCATTCAAACACATGCACACACACATATATAATGCGATAAGGTATTAGGTTGAAGATCTCACAAAATCTATGGTGTCAAAGGTCAATAGTTTATCTAAACAAGGAGAATGTGATCCAGGTATCTAAGGTACATGATACAATGTTGGAAACAAAACTAGGCTAGGTTCCATAATAGGCAATAGTTATGTTCCAAATAACCTATAAGTTTGGTCTAGTCAAGGTAAACAACACGACATAAGGCAATGCACCGTTGGTAGGAAAAACAACACAAGTATCAATGTCACAATCTAGAGAGAGTAGGTGAATTCGAGTGTCAAATAGCCATAGGTAGGTTGGGTAATAGGTAATTTTGTATGAAAGGCTTAGGTAGAGGAAACAACATGCCCCAAATGACAAGGTGGTTGGTGATAGGTAATTAGGAAATTAGGTTGAGTGATAAGGCTAGGTGTAGACTTGGGTAGGATGAAAAAGGGTTTTGGGCAATCAAATGTGGTGATAAGTGGTGTATTAGAATCAAGCAGGATAGCCAATCTTCGGTCAAGCGTAATCGATATCAATCAAGATAAAATGACCATGGTACACTAGGGAACATGATTGATACCACCAAGAGAAACCAATGCCACAAGTTGTATTTGGGGAAAAAAAGGTAAAATCCACCTTTTATGGATTCATTTGTTCATTTCTACTTTGGGAAAATGATAGAGAGGGTCTTTTGGCTTGTTGGACTTGGTGAAAATGATAGAGGTACTATCTAGGATGAGTTGGAGAGAGGTGAGTGGTGATTGGATTACAATTTCGGGTCCATGGGATTTATTAGAGTGATTTGATTAGGTGAGAGTTATGGAGGTGGGTGGAGACATGACAGAGGTAGGAGAGGGAGTTGGAGGACCACCAACTTAAAGACCAAAGAAGATGACATCGAATAGAGGTAGGATCTACTTTCCATCCATGTTTTGAGTGAAAAATGAAGGTTAAAAAATGAAGGGTTTGGGTTTAGAAATTAAATTTGTAATTTGGGTGAAATATGATGAAATTGGGTATGGGGAGGGCCAATTTTAGGTTAAATAGGTTGGTAAAGGAATGTGGGTGAAATGTAGGGGTCACTGGGTAGATTTTTTAGGGTGTTTTATCAATTTTTTACAAATGGGGGATGTGGGGATTCAGTTTTGGCATTGAACTAGTGATCACTATCGATCAAGGTTCATTCAAGATTGGTGGGCTATCCGGTTTTGGTAGGTCTAAGGGTTGACCGATGTTAGTCACCGTGAAAGTGTCAAAGTTTCAAAAATGGGTTGGGGAAGGTAAAATTATTTAGAAGGGGGGATGGGTTTAGGGTAAGTAAAATAGAATGTACGAGGTCTGAGGTGAGGTATGATGAAGTAAGTAGGTGAGTGGGAAATTTTTTTAAGTGTCAAGGATGTAGGATAGAAATTTAGGGGGAGACACATAGTGGATAAAGTAAGTAATGGAAAATTGGTGAAGAGTAGATGTGAAGGCTAGTGAAAAATAGTGTAGAGTGTGAAATGTGAGCATTGGGTAGCCTAGGAAAGGAATAGGAAAGGATTTTGTCGGTCGGGTGTGGGATAATAGAGTACTGATAGAGTCATTTGATTAACATGGTTCAGTGGTGATGCAGGAAAGGTAACAACTAACTCGTGAGATCAGTGTGCAACCGTTATTGACCTAGATGTGGCCTACCGTCATGAATGGTGTGTGGAAGAATATACAAGCAGTTAGGGTTGGTTCTATTAGGCACTATAGGCACATAGTATGAGATCATAGCTTGATGGTCACTCTCATTGATAGATGGGATGTAATGACCAATACCTTCCATCTACCTACTTTTGAGATTACTATAACAAGAGAGGATGAGTATCGATTCCGTGACTATCGATTATTATCAAGCCGATTGTATCGAGGCTTCAATCGAGCCCATAGTGGTTGTGTTTAGAGAGGTGATGGGTGAGTTGAGAGATCATAGTGTGAGCATTATTTATGGGGATATGTATACAACCTATCCTCAGGAGACTAGATTACCAGTGTTTATGATGGTGGCAGTTGGGTGCTATGCACTTCCTTATTTAGAGGGTGGGAGATATCCTTGGGCATTGATGGGGTTTTTCTAGGATATGATTGAGGACCAAGTCTTCTTTGCTTATGCACTGATTTTTTAGTTTAGATTTACAAGGATTTATGGTCCTATCGAGGATTAGGTAGTTTGGCATGTGTTACACATATCTATTACACTGTTGGGCATATGAGCACATCATATGTTTGCATCTTATAGGCCTTCCATGACAAGACTGGTTTTGAGGTGTCTATAGGGTTGGATTCAGAGATGAGTACCTGTAGGGAGCACATCTAAGAGTGGATATTACTACACACGATGTTACCTACTACAGGTGGTTGTTGGATGATTTTTCGATCGATATTTTTTGGTGGCCGTATGTGGACTTTCCATCCTATAGGGGCATGGTTGAGGAGCTAGAGGGGTTACAGTTGGTCTGATGGATACAAGGTAGGTGTGCAAGTGAGCATGAGATGATACCAATGGAGAAAGTTAGATGGTAGTTTGGGCTATGACAGGATGTGCCTCCACCATTTCCATAGTATTGCAGGGATGATTTAGAGAGACCTATGTCTCCACCATGTCCTATAGTGCCGACAGGGGCACGAGGAGTAGGGTGGCAGATCGGGGGATTGATGATGTTGGTATGATAGATGCATATAGGTAGTGGTGGGTGGCTCAACTATAGGTAGCACCACCTAAACTTGGGAAGCCATCTTTGGACACCGTATTATGTAGAAAGATTAGTTTTAGGGCTAGGTCACAACATTATAATTGTATCTATCTTAGTCCCAAACTAAGGTGACCACCTTACAGGGACATGTGACAAGGTTACAGGGGCAGCTGGCATAGGTGTAGGCATAAATAGGTGATGGGGGATAGGTAACTACATTACATGCACAAAGTTATCACCTTACAAATACAAGTTGTGACTCTACAAGGCCATTTTTCACAGGTACAAGCTTAGGCTCCTATATGGGATGGAGCACAGGTAACAGTGTTACAAGCATAGATTACAAGTTTACAAGGTCAATTAACAAGCCTGCATAGATCACAACATTATAGGTGCAGCTAGATGTGTAGGCACTAGTTAAGGAACTGCAACAGGTCCCCCGATACAAAAAGAGGATAGGGGCCACTATTATTAGGGAAGGGTCCATAGGTTAGAGATAGGGTGATGGAACCACCTCAAACAAAAGATCCATGTAGAGGTTTAGGGATGCCCAACGAGGCCCACTATTACCAGGACAAGCTAGCAGACACTGGTATTCATGTGATATCATATGCCAAGCATAGGGCCCAAAGAGGTAGCTAGTCAAAGGACCAAGATACGGACCCGCAGCACGACTATATCACGGTAGCCATTGGTCACATAGACATGGCGAGAGGGAGGTTATGAGTTCACAAAGGCTGAGACCATTAAAGGGTGGGAGATGATGAATGGGTGGAGGATATGACCAGCTTTAGGGTTTACGTGATAGTGAAGGTGAGGGTCCTATACTGGAGTGAGGTGGGATGATATGTGTTACTATATTTTGATTTTTGATATATATATCGGCATGCATGCTGAAGATGTGAGATTGTACATGAGATTTTTGAGATACTGTTATTGTTTATACCTATGTATATATGTATTGATACACAAACACTCCCTTTGTATAGTTGATTATGATATTGGATTGATGATGTACTTGGTTTCATTTCCATTGTTTTGTTATTATGGAAACTTAACTTGATGGATGTTGTAGGTTTTTTTGTAGGCTATGGAAACCAGGTAAGGTTAGGCATGGTTGAGTTAGATGTAGGCATGGTGGAGTCAGATGTAGGCATGGTGGATTTAGTATGAATTTAGAAGGTTTAGGCATGATGGAGTTAGGTTTTAGGTATGGTGGAGTCAGGTATAGGCATGGTTTGAATTTGAAAATTTCCAAGTTATTATTTTTATGGAAATTAGATGAGTTAGGCATGGTTAAGTCATGGTGACTATGATGTGGTTGTACATGTTTTGGTTGATTTTTTTATTGTTGAATATGAAAATGAAATGATGTTAAGGTAAAATGGTTTAAATTTCCAATGTATTGATATTATGGAAACTAGGTTGTTTAGGCATGGTTGAGTTTGCTTTGTGTTGAGTCAATTTAATTTCCAAGTTATTGACATGATGGAAAATAAATGATGAGGTATATATGATGTATGGTTTGATTTAAAGTTAACTTCCAAATTATTGTTGTTATGGAATCTAACTAAGTGTTTTGTTTGATGTGGAAAATAATGATGGGGTAAAGGGTGGCTGAGCTAACCTCAAAGGGCCCCATGCCCTAAGAGTGCTTCCTACATATCCCTTGCGAAAGGGGCCTTAGGACGATGTAGTTCTCCCTTAAACTAGGGAAGAAGAAAGGTGGGTTAGGTAGGTTGAATAGGTAGGTGGTTTAGGTAACGTGATTGGGTAAGGCAAATTGATGAAGATAGGCAAGGTGAAATGTGAAATTGGTAATAGGAAGGGTAGATTAGGTGTAGGTGTATAGGTGACAAGATTGGATGATGTTGTCTTAGTGAATCAAATAACCATGTAGGTAGAGGTGAACTAAAAGGGAAGAAAAATTCCCCAAGTTGGCAAATACCCTAAGTGTTGGACCCTAAAACTTATTTTAACATAAGTCCCTAGATACATTGCACAATCAATAGGTCTAAAGGTGAAAGAAGTTGCATGATCACAATGTGTAGAATACATGCCATGTCCCTTGAGTTAATTGGAAGATAAGAAAATAGAAGGTAAAGTGGAAGGGTTTGTTTAGCGTAAGCTTGTTGTGGGACAATATGCCCCTTCTACAAGATACCCAAAACCTAGATAGGCAATTCCATGACTAAAAGTTAATTAATTTTTCTTCAATTTTTATTTTTTCTTTTATTTTTAGTGTGTATTGATCAATGCGGGAATTCTATATTAGGATAAAATAATGTGTCCTTGAGATCTTCGTGAAGTTGATTGATGTAGGAAGCTTAAAAGCAATTTATTTTATTTTAACCGATAAGAGATTAGTTGTCTTTTTGGAGATACCAATTGTAATATGAGGCTAAATTTTTATAGTTGTCCTTTGAGGGAGCAATCTATTTATAGTAGCTAGAGAGATGTAGATGTCCTTTTGAGGGATTCATCTATTTGCAAGAAGTTTGACTCAAGGAGTAGAGTTTTTGTATCCCCTATTAGTTTTTATTTTTTGGACTTAAAGTCATGGAAAAGACTATAAAGGAATATAGGCCTCTTTTATGAAGGAAAGACCATAACACGAACAAGTCTAGCTATGAAAGAAGGGGTTTTAAGTGAAAATGACCATGGGATTCCACCCTAAAGAGGATGAAAAGTATCCATGAGAATCATGCCATGAGTAGAGCCATGGTACTCATATTGAAGACAAGGTTGAATGGTGATGGATAGTCACACAATTCTAGTTTAGTTGTAGGTCCTTAAAATAGGTAGTTGGAAGGAGAAGTGCACTCAAGGGATGAGCATGTAAGTGACATAAAGTGATGTAGTACTTTATTCAACAATAGAATGGTCAAAGATGCAAGGCATTAAGGGGCTTAGGTAAATTTACCTTCAAGTGAAGCTAAATGATAAGTGCCTGATCCATAGGCATGGGTGACGATATAGGGTCCAAGCTAATTAGGATAAAAATTTCCCCATTTTATTTTCTCTACTTTGGTTATATGTTGATTTTCCTTTAGGACAAAATCACTAACCTTTAAATTTCGCTCATGGAAACGTTTTTCATAGGCTTGTTTAATATATTTTTGAAAGATTTGTAGGTGATCAAGAGAAGTTAACTAAATTTTTCTAAAATCTTGAGTTGTGCTAAATGATCTTGGCAAAAGTCATCATCATTGAGCATGTCTTTGAGTGATATGTGAAGAGAGGGAATTTGGACTTCGAGAGGTAAAACGGATTTGGTGCCATATACTAAAGAAAAAGGTGTGGCTGCAGTAGATGTGCGAATACTAGTGTGGTAAGCCCATAAGGCAAAAGGAATGTGCATGTGTTAATCCTTGCCAATATAATCAAAAAATCTTCATGAGAATCTTGTTGAGGGTTTTGTTGGAAGATTCATCTTGGCCATTGGCTTGTGGATGATGTGGTGAAGCAAAAACTGAGTTGAATTTCAAAGTTATCACAAATTTTTCATAGGGTTTTATTCTTGAACTATTTTCCATTGTCTATGATAAGGTAATGGGGAACACCAAAGTGGAAAATGATGTGATGGTTGATGAACTCGCATATTTTCTCAGCTTTGGTAGAAATGAGAGGAATGGATTCAACCCATTTAGTGTAATATTCGGTTGCAGTAATGATCCATTGATGGCATTGAGAGGAGTGAGGGTTAATCTCTCCAACAAGATCCAAACCCCATTGAGAGAAAGGCCAAAAGTCCCTGGTGACTTGTAAGGTGTGACTAGGAGTATGGTGAAGGTTAGCATGTTGCTGACATTTCACACAAAGATGAGTAACATAGTCATAAGAGTCCTAATTAAAGGTTGGCCAATAATAGCCAAGGTAAAGGATGTGTTTAGCAACAACGTGGCCGCTGAAGTGTCCACCACAAATTCCATCATGGATTTCCTTTATGGTATATGGGATTTCAAAACTTGTTAGGCACCTAAGTAGGATACCGTCAAAGCCATGTTTATAGAGAATACCACCCATGAAAATGTAATGGGAAACCTTTTGAAGAAAGGCTCATCAACCATTATGAGTGAGATCTAGAGGTAATATGGAAAGGGAAAGGTAATTAGTATATTGCTTATATGAAATATCAAATGGGCTGGTTTTGATTCATCCCAAAAAAATTATGTCATAGCTTAGGTGAGAAGGTGACTCCACCCTTTACACCATGACAATAAATTTTGAGTCGAAAGGTGAGGAAAGTATTTGTGAGGCCAGACAAGCCATGGTATCCACAAATATTTTAGTGGAACATGGAGTGGTTTGAAGATTGTAATGATCAAAGGTGGTCAAAATTATGTCAACATGATGTTTATACTTTTTAAGGGTTTTGTTATGACATTGGTATGATCCATTGACTTCATTTACTACCAGTTGAGAATCACTAAAGATATTTTTGAGAAGAAAAAGTATGATACTTAGCAGAAGACATATAGAAGGTTCATGCATGAGAATAGAGTGCATTCAAAGGCATGGAAGGATAGGGAAGGACATGCACACGAAGGAAAAGGATAGATTCGGGACTTAGCTATTTTCATGTGTACGAGATATTTTTGGAGATAGCATGTAGAGAGCACACAAACTAGATAATGAATTACACAACACGCATAGGCTATTTTTGGAAGAGTGGCTACCAAGCACTTTGTATGGGTTTAGGATAATAATATAATGCTACTTCTAGTTAAATAGATGAGATCTATTGTTAGCGTACTTGCAGATCTGCTATTTATTGTAAAGGCACATAGTTATTTTCATAATGTGGCCTATTTTGGGAACTATGCAAGTGGTGAAGGGAAAGTCCCCACTTTATAAATATGTAGTGATCTACATATTATAGGTTGGACTGGATATAAGTTATTATGAATTTATGCTACCAAATCGATGTGCACATGAGCTTATGGTATTGTAATAACCTTCTCGTGTATTTATTATGTTTGATATAATGGAGTGTATTGACTAATTCAAGGTGTTAAACATGATTACAAATAAATATTTCATGGAAGAATTCATCGCGGCTATTACTTAACTTTATTACTCTTTAGATTTAGATCTAGAATGTTTTTTGTAGAATGTTATACTAATTATGGATCTGAATACATTAAATCTTAATCTTGCTAACATCCTACATAAACAACCCTAAAGAGGGTCTTGGTACCTTTGCATGCTTTGGGTGAACTCTCAATCTAGGGTGAGTGATGTGCCAACATTCTTGGGTTATTACTGGTAAATTCTAGGTTGCATCATTAGTTCCATTGATGGGACTTCTTTTTCAGTTGTTTTAAGGATGGTTCATGATGAAGACATATCGGTTGAGCCTAGAAAGTGTTGAGGAGTGGATACATGATCTAGAAGAAGAATACACACAGAGGTTTAACACTAGATCTGAGTTTAATGCACGTGCATGGGTGGAATAGAATATGTATGATAGTTTGTATGAGATATTATTTGCTATTTTTCCGATAGAATTCTACAAGTGGTTGGTTGCTTATGCGTCTAAAAGGGATTAGAGGTATTGCACACTTGTCTGGATGCAGGAAGAATTTCATGCCCTTTATGATGCTAATTTGATTTGGACACGCACTATGGATACTTGGTTTCATGGTGTTCTGAACAGTTATATTCTGAGTACTCAATTTCCACTTATTCTTTCCCAGAGGTAGCGGAATTCCATTTTTACGATATCCTAGGGGAACTTACTTACAAGGCATTCCACTAGCGATCAAAATCTTGATGGTGACCCTAAACTTGGAAAGAAAACTAATGGCTAACTAAACCCCACCACGTGTGGGGGCAGGAGTAGGTTTGGTGAAAGATGGTAGACCTAGTAGCAGAAAGGTAGAGAGAAGAAAGGTGGCTTGAATATAATGAGGTGCACGAGAGGGAGAGACAAGCATCAGGATGTTTCGAGTGAATGGCATTGAGGAGAGAGATGGCTAGCGAATGATTTAGAGCTTATGTAGAATACATGGATCCAGAGCATCAAGAGCTCCCCTATTTGGGAAAGCATGATAGGGAACCCCATCATCCTCATGTGGAATCACACCGGAGAGATGACTTGGGTCATGGGTGTGTATCTTAATCTACCCGCGAGCTCACCCTTGCACTTGGTTTTCTCGTATCTAGTATGAAAAATAGTCAACAAGCTAATTTAGGAAATGGGAGAGTAGGAGTAAGTCACATAGCAAGTACATCAATGGTAGGAAAAACATCTTCATTATTGTTTAGAGATACCTTTTTAGATGCATCATCCACATAGAATTCAAGCATGTAGAATTTTGGACTCACTTCTGGGAGTGGTAACACTTCACAAACTGTAGGGGTTTAGTTTAGTACTACTTTTAGGACATAGGTATGTACATCCATTGGTCTTATTACGTAGATACAAATAGAGGATCGGGATTTATAGGTGGTTCGAGTTCTTGTGGATCCGGTGGTTCTCGAGGTAGAGGAAACACAAGAGGTTACGGATCGTGTGGGTAATGTCTACACCAACCCCGAGAATTTACATGGATATGTATCTTTTTCTACTAGAATATAGGGTCATAGAAGATATTTCTAAACTTGTGCACATGTGTTAAATACTATGTCACACAAAGGGGATCATGGCTTCGAGTGTAAGGGAAGTTAATTTTCCACTACGTTACAAGGTCACACACACATCTGCTATAGAAAGTTTGATCCTAATCGACTTGCGTAGATTATGTAGCATTACATGATGCTTTCCTTAAAGAGTTTCACATCCTTGAGTTCGAGCATAACAAAGATAAGCATGCTCAAGGATATTAATTAAGGTAATACTAAGAGTGTCACAGTATGATGCCCATTTTAAAACAATTTTATCTAATCTTTCTTATGATATTCATGTAAGACAACATGCACAATGGTTCATTGGAGGTATGATTACACCTTTTAGAAGGGTGATATCACATAAGACATACAATGATCCATGTTAAGCACTTGAAGTAGCTTTATGCACCGAGCTAGTTAGAAGTATAGACACAAGGTTAGCCCATTCTTTCAAGCACAAATTGTGGGTATGGAAAAGTTGTTGGAGAAAATATTGACAAATTCAGCACATGAGATGCACATGGGAATTTGGTGTATGGATTGTGAAGTAGAAGGTCACACCAAGGATAGTTGTCCCCGCAAAATTAGTACATTTTTATTACTAGACTATGAGATATAATAATCGAACCATGATTTTATCCACTACCCATTATTGCAACATGAAATAAGGAAGAACATATCCTACTTTTTAAATTTTTTTGTTCCACAACTCATGATACAAAGGACTGTAGATTGGTCGGTCGATCTATGATGCCATAGATATTTGTGTGTGATAGACAAGAGTCTTAGATAACTCTAAAGGTAAGAATGAGTATTAGGATCGGGATCACAATCAAGCATGATATGATGGGAATGAAGGTCATTTTAAGGATTTCATGGTAGAGGTCGAGGATATCATGGTGAATTTGGAGGATAAGGTTGTTGTGGTGGATGAGGAGAGTTTCCTCGAGGAACATGTTATACATGTGGATCTCCTAACCACTACAAGTGTGAATTTCCTTAGAATATTACTTGTTCCTTCTATGGAAAGAATCATAGCTATGAGGAATGCCCAGACTTATATGAACATCTTAGTAAGCAGCATAAACAATAAAATAAAGGCACATGGATGGTTAGGATACAACGTGTTATGAAAAATCAATGGATGCCCAAGTTGGAACTAGAATCTGAGGTATTTCCTATAAATATCACTACCCGTGTTGAAGTGGCACGCACCAAAGAAGCATTACAACAAAAGCCTACCATCACTAAGGAGGAGGTACTGCATACATGGTACCCAGATCTTGTCCATTAGAAGGAGGTGTATTAGGAAACCATGGAGGTACTCAAAAATCTTCATGATCAAATATAGTATTTAAAGGATTAATCATGGAAGATGGAGCAAATGAAAGTAGTAGAGATGATCCAAACTGATATTAGTGACTTGAAGGAAGTGTGTAAAATGTTACACTAGGATAATATCATTCCATTTTTAGGGAATTGGACAAAGGGAAACACTTCACACGTAAGTATTGAGAATGGACTACGAGATCCTACATGCAAATATCCATCCCCATAGCTTATACTACAATAAGGAAATCACTCAATGTTTTTTGGATGGGTGGCTCTCGAGTAATATATTGATTAATACATGTGCAAAAGTTAATGTTCTTACTTTACATGTATGGGTACAAATGGGGAGACCCCCATTATTGCCATCTTCTAATGTATTATTCACGGCTAACCAAATTAAGGCCACCCCTATTGGAGTGTTAAAAGATGCAACCATTACTATACGAGAGCCAAGTTCACTTGGGATTTTGATGTTTTAGCACTTGCAAAAGAACATAGCTTCCCACCTCTACTTGGGTGCCCTTGGTGCTATGCGAATAATGTTGATCTTTAGTTCAAAAATGGTTATATTAATTTTGAAAATAAGGAGGAAAGATTTATTATCCTTTTAACGATGGAAAATTTGCACCCCATATTGAACCTTTGAGTGAGGAAGATCTAAATAGGATTTATGTATGCACCATCCAGACCTAGAAGTGCTCAAGCCATCTAAAGAAGGAATCCTTCAGGGGGGAATATGCACATTCTATTAGTGACACTAAAAGTGTTTCTTGTGATAATTGTGCTCATAGTACTAATGAGTTAGTAGGGTGTGAAGTAAGAAGCACATTTGCGCAGAACAACAGACCTTGTTGTATCAGGAGAATAAGAAACAATTTGGTACCTCAATACACTGGAGAAGGAGACCCTACAGTATTTTTGTGCACCATGGAGGAACAATGGATAGACTAGTTGGAGAGATGGAATATGCTAGCATATACCCTACGCGGGACAATAACGCACTGGTGGGTGGTTCACAAGGATAATCTTGTAGGATGGAATAAAATTAGGATTTCTCTTTCTACTCAATTTTCTAGGAGCAATGCATTTACTCAAATCTGCACTTATCATGTTAATCAACCTATTCAAAGACTACATTAAACAAAGGTGAGAGGCTCTAGAAAGAGGGGTCGAAGCTTTACCACCTTAAATCTGATGCAAAAATTGTACTCCACTTTACAATTTTGTGTGCGTACTTAGTATGTATAAGAGAAACTCCATAGAGAAACTGTAAATTCATAGGATTTGATTATAGGTATGATCCGGATGCTTTATTATTTCTCTACTAAACCTCTAATATAAGAGGCATTAAGGGTTATGTTAGGACCTAAATTTTTCTCCTTTTCATTCTCGAGTAGCATCAAAGATATGGCATGAAGCTTGAAGACAAATGGATCATGGTGTGTGTCATTTTGTAGTGGGGATATGATCTAACTAGCACTCATATTTGTGGAGAGATGGATAGCACTCAAATAGGACTTGATCTTCTCCTAACTATTTTAGGTTATTCCTTTCAACCAAGGTAAGATAACCTATGTTGTAACCCTCAAATGGTGAAGGAGATGATGATATCCCTCAATTTGTGCAAATAGTATGAAAAGGGGCCTTGGGAAAATATGATCAACACTCCAAATTTAACTTTCATCAATTGTCACTTCCAGATTATGGAATACTTTTAATGCAAGGAAAGGGTTACTGAAGACATTTTTGAAATCTTGATTTTTTCTCCATACTTTAGCAAATGGATTTTGATCTTTTGTAGATATACAGTCAAAACAGGTAAAACAGGCTAAGATTAGTTTTTTTGAATGATTTTTTGATGGGAGTTTAGATAAGACAAACCAAGGTCCACCAAAATCTTTGAGGATTTCAGAAAAATATGGAGAAACTTAACAAGAAAAGTATCAAAATTTTAATCATCCCTTCAACCAGGATATGTGTATCAAATGGAGGCCCAAATCTTCACTTTTCCACACAATCTTTGATCATATATCACAAAATCTTGAGTTAGAATGAACCAATGAAGCATTTAGCAATCACTATTTAATCATGACCTAAGGTGCACCCAAAGGTTTACAAACAATCTCTAAAATAAAAGAAAGTAAAGTGATGCACCCAAAGGTTTACAAACAATCTCTAAAATCAAAGAAAGTAAAGTGATTTTAAATTTTTTATCTCTATATCTAATGAAAGCTATTTTGAATGTGAGATTGCAAATGCCACTAAACTAATCACAAGAAATGAGACCATGTATGATCAAGAGATATTTTAAACACAAGATTGTAACAAGAAATAAGAAACACAAATTTGAAATGCATTCTGAAACATAAGTGTATGCAAATTTTTCCAAGAGACAACACAAAATAATCTAGAAATGATCAAATTTATCAACAAGGGAATGTTTCAAGAACAATCTCAGAGCTTGTTGATGGATTTACAACTAAAACCAACTCAACATGATACAAATCTAATGCAAAAAGGAATTATAAATGGTTCTCAGGTGGTTTCTCAGAGAATGGGCTTCTTCCTAGATTTTCTCGTGAAATTTTTAGTTTTCCAAGGATTTTTTAAACTCTTCCAACCCTTTGCATGAAAAATTCATGCAATATATAGCTTTCAATCTCCTTTGAGCCTTCTTTCCCAAGAAAAGAATATGCCAAAGGATCAAATTTGTTACAAAATTTCTCATGATTCACAGACAGGGATGTTTAATAGAACACGTCCAAAAAGTTACCAGTTGTCTCAAAAAGAGATGAATCATTACAAAATTCACATCATTATCCATTGTGGAGGTACATTTTTCATCTTCAAAGCATGCAGACCCCCTTCCTTTCATTATTTCATCCGTTTCCCTCAAAAATTTGACTCTGCAACTTCTGGATTTGACATTTTATGTTTTGGATGAGCTAGGGTAAAATTTCACTTCAAAAACATACTTGATCTTCAAATTGATCCTCAAAATCGATTGCATTGGTCCTTGCAGGCACAAATGACATGAATTTTCCAAAAATTTGGTGAAAATTGATGCAAAAATTACTTCTCCAAGCTTCCTGGAGCTCAAATGGTGGCCAAACTAAAAATGCACAGATTACCATTGATCTTCCTTTATCCTTTAATCTGAGCCCTCCACGTGTCAAAATGTGATTGGAAATGGGTTTGGGATCACTTTTTGAAATTTTAACACTTTTGGAAAAATGTAAAAATTTGACATTTTCTCCACCCTCCGCCCTTTGAAAATGAGCTTGACACGTGTCCTAAAGTAGGCCCCATTGAATCAGAGATCGATTCTACACATTTCCACCTTTTTTGGAAAAAGAAAAAAATTTCAAAAAATCCCCACCACATCTCTTTATGCCCTTTGCTTCCATATGGGTCTTAGAGGACCTGCACTCCAAAATTTCATTTTATACCTATTTTGCCAAAAAGACAAAATTTCCATATTTTCCCGCGGACCCGCGCACCTCCTCGACCTTGCCATGTGTTCATCTCTGGATTTGTTGCAGAGAATCGCTTCAATTTTTTACCTTAACCCATTTTGCCAAAGATTCAAAATATTCCTTTTTCCCTGCGTGACCTTGATTGATCCACACAAGCTTCAAATTTCCTCTTTATCAGGGCCGCACTTCCTTTTAGAATTTTAGTCCATTTTGCCAAAAAGGCAAAATTTCCAAGTTGCCCCCGAAAGCCCGAACCTCCATTTTTCCATCATGAGATAAAAATACTAACAAGGCATTAATTCAATTTAGCGGGCCCGTGGCCTTTTTCATCATTTTAACATTTTTACCCCAAAAGTAAAAAAACTTAAAATACCTCCACATCTCCGCCCCTCCATTGTTTTTACTTTTCCAACTGCCACGTGTCACCCTCTGATTGGCTGAGGGCCTACAGACTTGCGGGAAAATTTAGACCTTTTTCCAAAAACACAAAAAAGCTAAGTTGCTCGAGAAGACCACGAACTATGTCTAATAAAAAATGGCCAAGTAGGAGATTATTTTTGACCTACAAAATTTGACAGGAAAAAGATGCCCGTATGACCGTCAAAAACATAGAAAATGTCCAATGACACCCAAAATTGATTTTTCCTTTGTGGGTAAAGAAATTTTCGATCAAATGACAAATGGAAAGTGATTCAAAGCAATTTACGACCATGGAAAGGGATTTTTGAGGGAAAATAAGTATAAATCAAACAATTTTGAGCTCCAAATGCTAGGAAAAATGGAAAAAATGGCAAAGGCATTTGAACAGGAAAAAATTAGGGCAAAACACAGGGCAAAACTTAGAGATTCCTCAAAATGGTGCAAGAATGGAGAAAAAATGAACAACTCAAAGCATTTAAACACATATCCAAGTTGTTTTTCATCAAATTTGAAGGATGGGAAGATCCAAAGCCATTTTTTCTCAAAAACAAGGAAAAATGCACTTCTCCTTAGCAAAGCATGGCATGTGCAACATTGGGCACCAACATTTTCTCCAACTCTCGGGATGGGCACTCCCAGTGAGTGCAACAAGAAAAAAAGTTGACCAAGTGCCAAAATAATGCATTGGGAAAACAGAGTCATGAGCCAAAGCCACCAAAAAACTAGCTAAGACACCAAAAAAAATGGTTGTCACACACCAAGGCAAACCATGAACCGAACAAAACACCAAAAATAAAGCAAAAGCCAAACACTATACACTTGTACAAGTTGGTAAGAAAACCTTGATTCAAAGAAAAAAAATCAAGGGGAAACCCCAAATTTCCTCCATGTTGGATATGACCATGCCAAGAGGTTCTGATATGTTTTTAGCAACTGGAAATATACCTCTTTTTCTTCTTTGTTTAATTTGTAAACCATCCAGTTTCTTTGAAGCTCCTCCATTGTGTTCAGGTCAAACATTTTAACATTTTTCAAGGTTGAATCAAGGACCAAATTTACATAAAACAACATACTTAGGATATATGTTTTCAACAATTTCATACTCCCTAAAATCCACAAAACTCACAAAGTGATCAGTACTAGCATCTTCCTACAAAACTTCATAAGATGCATTGTTTGGGTCTTCAATAAGGTACAACATCTTTTTCTCTCCATATAACTTTACTAAGTTTCCTTCAATGGGGATAGTGGCATAAGACATGTCCATTTGGACACTCCCACCAACACTTACAGCCCATTTCCTTGATAATAACATACCCCATTTGGTAGGGCAATCAACAATCACAACATCCAATTTTAAATTCCTCCCAGGATAAGATGTAAATTGCACCACCGATCTTTGACACAGCCAACTACCAAAGACTTCTCTAAATCCATAGCAGTACACTTGTCATATGCTACTGTCACTTTAATTCCCAATTCATTCATGACCTCCAAAGGCATGACATTGCATGATGCCCGAGTCAAACATACAATTATGTAACAACTTGTCTTTGATAACCAAGGTAGTGAAAAATGGATCCACATTTAGCTAAGATTTAACCAAAGAAGTTCCTAAGTAAACCTCAGGTGGTTCCCCCAACTCTTCCAACACTTGTGGCTGTTCCAATTCTACAATGGCAATAGGAATCCCAACCTTGTTTCCAACTCTGCCTTGGGTACTCTCTTCCTCTCTGAATCCTAAATATTCAAAAGCCCTCTTCTTGTGCTCAGGAATCCTAAGAAACTCAACAATTGGGACAGAATCTTGATCTGACTCAAGACTTGGGCAATATCATATGGAGCATTCTTGGGTAAAGCAACACTAGGGGAAAGATTGGAAAATTCATTAGATGGTATGGAAGTCTTTTCAGTTTAGGCATGGGGAGGATCACAAGTTTTGCTTGGGGAATAGGGCCTTTACTAGATGTATTTTTCTTTGGAGTTTCTTTAGTAAGAAATGGAAATTTTGACTTGGCTTGTTGCCCCTTGGCAGCTTTACTTCTAGTATTGTGCTCCTTCTCTTGGGAAACTATAGCATTCATAAGTAGTTTCCTATCCTCCTCTGAAGGAACCCCTCCATCATACTTCTCAATCATCAACACCCTCAAGTATTCAAAATCATTATTGGGCAGCTCAAAGGCTTGTACATTATCAATTTCTAAAACATGAGAAGGAGGAAGAAGATGTACCCGTTGGATACAATCCCAAAAAACAATAGTAGTCCTAGCACTTATGACATCTGTTGAAGTTGCTCCCCTTGGTGAACTTGCAGGGATCTCCATCATGTAGGCATCATCATCAATTTCATCATCAACTTCCTCTTCAATTTTGATCTGTTCCACATGGAGGATGGGGTAAAAACATCTATCACACCAATCAATTTGATTTGTAACTTCCTCAATAGTAGTAAGCCTAGTAGTTAGGGGATCAGGTAACACTCTTCCTTCACATGCTTGAGGATGTATATTTTCAGACCCCATGGGTCATTTCCCTCTATCATCAGATCTCTAATCACCCCTAGGATGATTGGAAAATCTGTCATGGTTTTGTGCTTTTGATGATATTGTGAAGTTTTCCCAATTCCCTTCTCTACCCGGGCTAACTTGTATGAGATTTCTTTGATTTGAAAGCCCCTAATAAAATTTTCAAAACCTCCTCCAAATCATCACCCTTGCTAGCTTGAGGTTTTTCAAGGTTTATCAACTTTATACCATCTCTCTTGAGAGGTTTCCCAATTGCTTTGATATTGGTTTAAATTTGCGAGTGCTATGGTGAAGGCCTCCTCAAATTAGTAGGGTTTTTGTCTCTTACGTAGTAGGCTACCTTCTTATTAAATGCATCTATATATTTGATTAAAAATATTGATCACAAGGCCTCAATTAATAGGAATTCTTCTCAATGTTTATTTTAAATCTTGTGTTAAAGTCATGCACTTTGATTCATTGGGCTTCTTCTTGATATTTTCAAACTCGAGACAAGAGAAATCTAGGATCAATCTTATCACCATATTACAACCTAAATGCATCATTCATCTTTGTCCACGAATCAATAGAATTATCAGGCAAATCCTTTACCAATCTATTGCATCCTCTTCTAGTGTATGAATGAACAATTTAATGTACACATCCTCAAATCCAATTTCAAAATCCTCCATCATATTAATAAAGAGTTTCAAATGTTGATCACCTATTATGGCATTATTCCCTTGGAACTTTGGCAATCTACTTCTAACATCCTTGAGGCATAGCATTAGGATAACCAGCCATTCCCTAAAATTTATTGGGCCAAAGGTATTGACCATAAATGGAGGCCCAGTGGAGGCTGAGCCATGTTGTCCGGGGTGGGGTGTGATCTTGGGGGTGACACAAGTGATGAGGAGTGCAAGGTCTTTCGGGCTCAAGAATGTGGTTCACAAGATTGGTATTCTCTACGTGTTGATTTTCTTAGAAATTTTTACTAGAATTGAAACACATAGGTGTAGATTAAAGAAGGAACTCACCAGTACAAAAGAAGGACCTTCACTAGTTGAGGTAAACAAGTTTATGAGAAGATTTCTTGAATCAAAATCACTGGAAGAAGAGTGATAATCCTCTATTAAAGGTTGATCTCTCTCACCAATGGATATGCCTTTGCTTGATGTTTGACCTTCAACAACCTTCCAAACTTTTCTCTATTCTAAAATTGTCTTTCCCAATTCTTGAAATAACTTTCTACTTGGGTCTCTCTGAAGAGAGATCTTCTTCCTTCCAGTTTTGTAGACTAGTAACACTAAAAACAAATGACAGAAGCTAAAACTAAAACACCGGTATTTATCAAGATCAAAATAGCATGGAGTCACCACTAAGGAATTTCACCCTAGTTGTGTAAATGCACTAAAAATCTTGCCAAACTTTATAGATCGATCTTCCTTTTCTCAAGCTATCAACCAAAAATGTAGATAAAGTGCAACTACTACTAGAAACTAATAAAATTACAACTAGATTTTGAAACATTTACATACACCTTGCAAATCTGAGTATAGAATGATTCTTTAACAATATATTTGCAGACAAAACTTGCAAGAGACATAACCTGGGTTTGATATGCATTCAAATATTTCAAATATGTATGCACATGGATCATATTGAACTAATAATGTCCCCGGAAATTGTGCCACTAGTGTTGACGAGCTCAAAAGAATATGAACTAGAAGCATATTAACAAATTAGTCTGATATTACATTCTCCATGCTCGAAAATGGCGCCACTAGTGTTGGTACGCAAATTTTTTCTCCTTTTAAGTTTATGCAGCATCAAAGATATGACATGAAGCTTGAAGATAGATGGATCATGGTGTGTGTCATTTTGTAGATGGGGATATGATCTAACTGGCACTCATATTTGTGGAGATATGGATAACACTCAAATAGGACTTGATCTTGTCCTAACTCTTTTAGGTTGTGTCTTTCAACCAAGGTAATAGAACCTATGTTGTAACCCTCAAATGGTGAAGGAGATGAAGATATACCTCAATTTGTCTAAATAGTATGAAAAGGGGCCTTGGGAAAATATGATCAACACTCCAAATTTGACTTTCACAAGTTGTCACTTCCATATTATGGAGATACTTTCAATGTAAGGAAAGGGTTATTGAAGATATTTTGAAGTCCTGATTTGTTTTGCATACTTTAGCAAATGGATTTTGATCTTCTATGGGTATACAGGTCAAAATAGGGGTAAAACAGGGTAGGATTAGTTGTTTTGAATGATTTTTTGGGTGGGAGTTTAGATAAGACAAACCAAGGTCCGCTAGACTCTTTGAGGATTTTAGCAAAATATGGAGAAACTTAACAACAAAAAGTATCAAAATGGTTAATCATCCCTTCAACCAAGATATGTGCATCAAATGGAGGCCCAGATCTGCACTTTTCCACACAATATTTGATCATCTATCACAAAATATTGAGTTAGAATGAACCAATGAAGCATTTAGCAATCACTATTTAATCATGACCTAAGGTGCACCCAAAGGTTTACAAACAATCTCTGAAATCAAAGAAAGTAAAGTGATTTTAAATTTGTTTATCTCTTTATCAGATGAAAGCTCTTTTAAATGTGAGATTACAAATGCCACTAAACTAATCACAAGAAATGATACCATGTATGATCAAGAGAGATTTTAAACACAAGACTGCAACAGGAAATAAGAAACACAAATTTGAAATGCATTCTGAAACATAAGTGTATGCAAATTTTTACCAAGAGACAACACAAAATAATCCAAAAATGATCAAATTTATCAGTAGGGGAATGTTTCAAGAAAAATATCAGAGCTTTTTGATGGATTTACAACTGAAAACAACTCAACATGATACAAATCTGATGCAAAAATGAATTAGAAATGGTTCTCAGGTGGTTTCTTAGAGAATGGGCTTCTTCCCATATTTTCCCATGAAATTTTTAGTTTTCTCGGGATTTTTTAAACTCTTCTAACCCTTTGCATGAAAAATTCATGCAATATATAGCTTTCAATCTCCTTCGAGCCTTCTTTCCCAAGAAAATAATATGCCAAAGGATTAAATTTGTTAAAAAAATTCTCATGATTTGCGAGACAGGGGGCGTTTAACGAACACGTCCAAAAAGTTGCCATTGTCTCAAAAAGAGATGAATCATTACAAAATTCACATCATTATCCATTGTGGAGGTACATTTTTCATCTTCAAAGCATGGAAACCCCCTTCCTTTCATTATTTCATCCATTTCCCTCAAAAATTTTACCCTACAACTTCTTGATTTGACATTTGACATTTTAGACAAGTTAGCGTAAAATTTCACTTCAAAAACATACCTAATCTTCAAATTGATCCTCAAAATTGATTGCATTAGTCCTTGAGGCATAAATGACACGAATTTTCCAAAAAAATTGAAAATTGATGCAAAAATCACATCTCCAAGCTTCTTGGAGCTCAAATGGTGGCCAAACTGAAAAATACACAGTTACCGTTGATCTTCCTTTATCCTTTAATTTGAGCCCTCCACATGTCACAATGTGATTGGAAATGGGTTTGGGATCACTTTTTGACATTTTAACACTTTTGGAAAAATGTAAAAATTGACATTTTCTCCGCCCCTCCGCTGTTTCACTCGAAATGCTTCGCCTTTTAGAAAGCAGATAAGGTTAGGGTTAGGAGGAATACCTTTAGAATGTCGAGATGATGTGCGCGTCATCAGTAGAGAAAGATCGGGTTGATGCAAGAACTCCTTTTTGTCTCGGAAGGACTACTCGCAAATAAGAACACAAGACCACAAGATTTGATTAAACAATAAATGAGGAAATCTGCCTTGGCCCGAAATGTAAAACTTCCTTTCGAAGGTGGTCAGTTTCCCTGCTAACGTGAATTAACACAAAAGACTGTAAAATATCAATTAAATTGCTTGGCTGAACTGGGTAGGGGAAAGGCTGTTTTTCCTGGTTTTTGATCAAAGGAACCGATGCCGGTTACCTATAACCGATGCCGGTTACTGATAACCGATACCGGTGGGTTCTAGGATCTTCTGGGCTGGTTGTGGTGTTTGTAATGGCTGGTTTTTGGATAGTATTAGGAAATGGGATGGTTAGAAGCAAAAGAATGACAGTTAGAGGCAATGGTACGTTGGATAATGGATTCAGAAATGGATTTGGGAGGACTGTAATTCCAAAAGCATAAGAAATGTTATAATGGAGGACATGCAAGATGTAACTTACTGGTTTTTACGAAGGTGCAAGTTGATATCCTTCTTTGTAAACACGCTCTAGTATTTTCACTCGTCTCTGCTTGGTCAAGTGAAGATCTGGACTCTGTTCCTCGCTCGCAATGCTCTCTGTTGATCCAGAAATCCTTCGACTGATCTCCAAAATGAAATTCTCGATCCGTTGTTTTGGTTTGGGGAGCCCATTTACAGGGAACCGATGGCGGTTGCGTAACCGACGGCGGTCGAGTAGGAACCGGCATCGGTAAGGAAAAAGTAGGCTATTTTTAGTAAAATAGCCCACCTTCCCTGCTTTTCTCCCGAGAGATCAGTTGCGGGCTTGGTCAAGTGGCTAGAAGGTCGGATTTTGGTGCGAGTAAGGAGGCATTAGTTATGGATGTGAGTCTAGACCAAGTCATGGGTCTTAATTAGGTTAGTTTAGGGTTAGGGCTAGGTCATGATGAGGTGGCAAAGTGAGGTGGCGGGTAAGGTGATGTGGATTTATCAATTACAAGGTAATTAATAAATAATTGTGTAAAGTTTAGGTAATGAGGTTAGGTTGCGAAATGGGATGCGGGTCACAAGGGGTCGTAAGACACAAATTTGGTGTCTACATTAGCCCCTTATTGTCGTGTAGCTTGTTCTGTAAAGCTGCGCGGACAATAATATGAAGTGGTTTCTCATGTTAAGGATATAGGTAATCCCCCTCAAATCTATCACAGATTGAGTGAACGGGAAATCAGGGATAGGGTTGATAAAGGGTATATGTGGTAGAGAGGATGGAAGGTGGTGGGGTAGGTCCAAGGAAGCAGACGCATGTTGAAATGCAATAGTACGACTAGGGTACCTGATTTGACTAGCAAACCAGCAATGTATAGGCAAAGGTCGATAGTTTATCCAAACAAGGGTGATATAATCCTGGTATCCAAGGCATAGGAAGTAGCTCCAGGGTATATAACAGGTAAGGTACAGGAACGTTTAGGCATGTTCGGCGCATACAAATGGTTGGTTTGGTTGAGATAAACGTCACGGTCTAGGTCTAGGCAAAGTTGGTCGACAGATCAAGTCAAGGACCCTAATCGTGCTAAAACACGAACAGGTGAGCTCGATTGAACACAAGGTACATGATGGATGTATAAAATAAAACGTTGATTGTGGGTATGGTATGGAAGTGATACGGCCTTGGGTCAGGCCAAGTGGTTGGGCGGTGGCCCTGGGTCAGGTTAGATGGGTAGGTTGAGGCCTTGGGTCAGGTCAAATTGTTAGGGCGAGGCCTTGGGTCGGGCCGGATGGGTAGGTTGAGGCCTTGGGTCGGGCCAAATAGGTTAGGGCGAGGCCTTGGGTCGGGCCAATTGGTAGGTTGAGGCCTTAGGTCGGGCCGAATGGTAGGTTGAGGCCTTGGGTCGGGCCAAATAGGTAGGTTAAGGCCTTGGGTCGGGCCGAATGGTAGGTTGAGGCCGTAGGTCGGGCCAAATAGGTAGGTTAAGGCCTTGGGTCGGGCCAAATAGGTAGGGCGAGGCCGTGGGTCGGGCCGAATGGTAGGTTGAGGCCTTGGGTCGGGCCAAATAGGTAGGTTGAGGCCGTAGGTCGGGCCAAATAGGTAGGTTAAGGCCTTGGGTCGGGCCAAATAGGTAGGTTAAGGCCTTGGGTCGGGCCAAATAGGTAGGTTAAGGCCTTGGGTCGGGCCGAATGGTAGGTTGAGGCCGTAGGTCAGCCGGGATAGGTAGGTTGAGGCCTTAGGTCAGCCGATAGGTAGGTTGAGGCCTTAGGTCAGGGCCGAATAGGTAGGTTGAGGCCTTAGGTCGGGCCGAATAGGTAGGTTGAGGCCTTGGGTCGGGCCAAATAGGTAGGTTAAGGCCTTGGGTCGGGCCGAATGGTAGGTTGAGGCCGTAGGTCGGGCCGAATAGGTAGGTTGAGGCCTTAGGTCGGGCCAAATAGGTAGGTTGAGGCCTTAGGTCGGGCCGAATAGGTAGGTTGAGGCCTTAGGTCGGGCCGAATAGGTAGGTTGAGGCCTTAGGTCGGGCCGAAAAGGTAGGTTGAGGCCTTAGGTCGGGCCGAAAAGGTAAGTTGAGGCCTTAGGTCGGGCCGAATAGGTAGGTTGAGGCCTTAGGTCGGGCCGAATAGGTAGGTTGAGGCCTTAGGTCGGGCCGAATAGGTAGGTTGAGGCCTTAGGTCGGGCCGAATAGGTAAGTTGAGGCCTTAGGTCGGGCCGAATAGGTAAGTTGAGGCCGTAGGTCAGGCCGGACAAGTGAACAAATGGTGTGCAGCAAAGGTGGATAGAGGCGATATTGGTGAAAAAGAGGCAAGGAGTAAATAAGGGCAAAGAATGGGGTGAAAGTTGGGTAGAGAACCGATGTCGATTCTGCATGACCGATGATAGAGAAGATGTATTTGTTTAACATCTAAATAAAACTGAATATGTATGGTGATTTGAGTTATGATAATAATAAGAATGTTTGCGTTGTGACTTTTGGTGTTTTGAAAAAGGATAAAGAGGAATGTGATTAAATAGAAATACACAGAAATATTTATTATACCACACATGATAGATTATGGTAGGGGATGGTCGAGCTAACCTTGGGAGACCCCATGTCTCCGAAGTGCTGCCTACATAGCCCATTGCACAAAGCAAGGAGGGGCCTCAGACCGATGTAGTTCTCCCTTAGGACCAGGGGAAAGGTGAATTCAGTGCAATTTGGGTATGGTTAGGCAGTTTGTTGGTTGATAAGATTTTGATGTTGATAGGGTAATGTTGTTGGTGTTGGTAAGGTATGGGCGATGTTGATGTAGGTATAGGTAAAGTGAAAGTTAGCTTACCCAAAGAGAAGGGAACCATGTCCTGATTAAGATCAACACACAATCCTAGATGCGAGGCAAAGAGGAAAGAGTGTCCCGTAGTTGAGAAGAGCTAAACAAACCACATATTAACATAGGATGAGCTTGAATCCCTAGGTACCTTGCATAGGCGAGAAGTCGATAGGTGAAAAGAGTTGTATGATCACAATATATCAGGTGTACGTTACGTCCCTTGAGTTGAAACAAATGGTGAGGTGATGTGGATGATATAGCTGAGGTACAAAGAACTTGTTACAACGAAAGAGAACCTACCCTAAATAGACAAGTCCATGACCCAAAAAGTTCTTTTGTATGAGGCTTTTATTTTATTGAATGTAGACTGATCGATGCGGGAAGTCTACAAGGGATATTGATTATTTTATTCTTGAGGTCTTCACGAAGCTGATCAATGCGAGAAGCTTCTGATAAAGGCTGACTGTGTATAGCTGTCCTTCGGGGGAGCAATCTATTTATAGTAGCAGAGATGATTTTAGTGCATAGCTGTCCTTCAGGGGAGCAGTCTATTTATAGTAGCAGCAATAGTTTGGCATATAGCTGTCCTTCGAGGGAGCAGTCTATATTTAATTTTAGATGACTAGATGTTCTTTTGGCGTGAAGCATCTAGTTTAGTAGGAAGTTTGACTCAAGAAAATCCCATAAGAATACGGCTTATTTTAATACTTTGAAGTCATGGACTAGACTAAAAAAGGGGAAGGCATTATCAAGGGGAGGTGCGAAGTGATTTCGATTTTATTTAGAGATATAGAAAACAAAGTGTATGTAGCGGTAAATGAGCTCAAGGGACGAGCGAAAGAGGTAGATAAGAAGTGATATAACACTAGATTCAACAGTAGAATGGGTAAAGATGTAAGGCATTAGGGTTCTGTGCTCGGAGTTTACCATTAAGCGAAGCTAAACGATAAGTGCCTGATCCATAGGTGTGAGTGATTATATAAGGCCCAATCCAATTGGGAGCAAATTTTCCACGTTTGCTCTTTTCTAGTTTGGTGACATGTTGATTCTCTTTGAGGACAAGATCACCAACCTTAAAGGTATGCTCATGAAGTCGCTTATCATAAGCACGCTTGATGCGTTTTTGATAGATTTGAAGGTGATCGAGAGCTGTAAGACGTCGTTCGTCAAGAAGCTCCAATTGGGCTAACCGCTCTTGGCGGAAATCATCGTTGGTGAGAATATCCTGAAGAGATATTCTAAGGGAGGGTATTTGTATTTCGAGAGGCAAAACAGCCTCGGTACCATATACCAAAGAAAAAGGTGTGGCATTAGTAGAGGTACGAATGCTAGTACGATAAGCCCAAAGGGCAAAGGGGATGTGATCGTGCCAATTTCTTCCAGATTCATTGACAACTTTCATGAGGATTTTGGTTAGAGTTTTATTAGAAGATTCAGCCTGACCATTGGCCTGCGGATAGTAAGGCGATGAGAAACTAAGTTTGATACCAAAGTTGTCACAAAGGTTTTGTAACAACTTGTTTTTGAAAGATTTACCATTATCTGTTATTAGGCGATGAGGAATACCAAAACGACAGATAATGTGATGGTTAATGAATTCGACAATTTTTTCTTTTTTGATTGAAATGAGTGGGATGGCCTCCACCCATTTTGTGTAATATTCGGTCGCTGTGATTATCCAACGGTGACGTTGTGAAGAGGTCGGGTGAATCTCACCAATAAGGTCTAAACCCCATTGTGAGAAAGGCCAAAGATCACGAGCGACTTGTAGCGGGTGGCTAGGAGTATGTTGAAGGTTGGCATGTTGTTGACACATAACACAACGCTTAACATATTCGTAGCAGTCGTTATTGAGAGTAGGCCAATAATAACCTAGGCGAAGGATTCGTTTAGCCACGGCAAGGCCACTAAAATGTCCACCACAAATCCCATCGTGTACTTGTTGGATGGTATAGGTGACCTCTGCGCCGGTTAGACAACGAAGGAGGATGCCATCAAAGCCACGTTTATAGAGGAGTCCTCCCATGACAACATAACGCGAAACACTTTTAAGAAAAGCACGTTTTCCGTTACTAGTAAGGTCAGGTGGGAGAACCGAGATTGTAAGGTAGTCGTGAAATTGGTGGTACCAGGTATCCTGCGAATTAGTAGACACAGTATTTATCATGCAAACTACCGGGGTTGAATAGGATGGTGCAAAAAGTTGCTGGACCACAACGAATAATTGAGTCGTCACTAAGCGGCGGAATCTGCGAGGCTAAGCAAGCCATAGTATCCGCAAATTTGTTAGTGGAGCGGGGAATGGTTTGGATAGAATAGTGAGTAAATAAGGTTAGAAGTGATTCCACGTGGTGTTTGTACTTCTGAAGTTCCTCGTTTTTACATTGGTAGATGCCCATAACTTGATTGACTACCAATTGAGAGTCACCAAAGATATTGATAGATTTAATGCCTAAGTGTATCGCAACTTGGAGACCCAGAACAAGGGCCTCGTATTCCGCTGTATTATTAGTGCAGGGGAAATCAAGCCGGAATGAAAGAGGCATAGGTTCAGCGTCAAGAGGGATGAGAACAACGCCGGCTCCTCCGCCGCGCTGGCACTTAGATCCATCGAAGAAGAGGGTCATTTGATACGACTCTTCTCCGAGCGAAAGAGTGGCGATGAGTTCGTCGGGGAAGGTAAAATTGGTAAATTGTTCCCCAGGTAGAGGGGCCTCCGCAAGTTGGTCTGCAAGAGTTTGTCCTTTGATTGATTTCTGTTGTATAAACTCAAGGTCAAGGTCGGCGAGGAGCATGAGCCATCGAGCGATGCGTTGGTTTAGGTGTGGTTTGGCGTACATATAATGAATGGGGTCTGTGTTGGTGATGACGAAAGTTTTGTGATTCAGGAGGTAATGTCGGAGTTTGGTGGCGACGAATGATAGGGCCAGGCACAATTTTTCTACATGTGTATACCTAGTCTCGTAATCCACGAGGGTACGACTTATATAATAAATGGCCTGCTCTCGGCGTGCCGAGTCTCGATGTGCGAGCATAGCTCCTATAAAGATGCTTAGTGCGAGAAAGATAAAGGTAGAAAGGGCGGTCGTCCTGGGGTGGGATAAGCACGGGTGGCTGCAAGAGATACGTTTTGAGAGCTTCGAAGGCTTGGTGACACTCCTCACTCCATTGAAAGGCAACGTCCTTTTTTAGAAGGTGATGAAAAGGGTGACATCGATCCGAGAGTTGGGAGATGAAACGCCGGATGGATTGAAGTTTACCCTGCAAACTACGCAATTGTTTGAGGTTTTTGGGTGGGGGCATTTCTAGGATAGCTTTTACTTTAGATGGATCGACCTCAATGCCACGCAAAGAGACGATAAAGCCAAGAAGTTTTCCCGAAAGAACACCAAAGACACATTTCTTCGGTTGAAGGCGGACAGAATATTGTAACAGGCGATCAAAAATAATGGTTAAAACATCGAGATGTTCACTACGATGTTTAGACTTGCCGAGAAGATCGTCGACATAGTCTTCAAGGATAGTGTGCATAATGTCATGAAAAATGTAGGTCATAGCCCGCTGATAGGTAGCACCAGCATTCTTAAGGCCAAATGGCATGACACGATAACAGAAGGTTCCCCAAGGAGTTATGAAGGTAGTTTTGTGTTGATCGGCAGGGGCAACCAAAATTTGGTTGTATCCTGAAAAGCCATCCATGAGAGAAAGCATTTCATGGCCCGCAGTGAGATCAACAAGTTGATCAATACTTGGGAGGGGGAAGTCATCCTTGGGGCAAGCAAGGTTAAGATCCCGGAAATCTGTGCATATCCGAAGTCCCCCTGTCGCTTTAGTGACAGGTACGATGTTAGAAATCCATTGAGGATAGTCAATAGGCAAGATGAAGGAAACAGAAAGGAGTCGTTGGAGCTCCTCTTTGACCAAGAGAGCAATGCGTGGATGCATTTTCTCAATTTCTTGTTTGACTGGTTTGGAATCGGGGTTTAGGGTGATGTTATGGACGGCAATGGTAGGATCAATTCCTGGCATGTCAGCGTAAGACCATGCGAAAGCTTGGTTGCGAGCACGGAGAAAGGTAGAAAAGGCGGCTTGTTCTGATGTGTTAAGGGATTGTCCAATCTTCACTATGTGAGGATCTTCCTCCGTGTGGATGTTGATTTCTATAGTAGATTCGTTCAGCATAGTTTGGGTTTCAGATGGTAAGGCGCGTTGAATATAAGAATCATCCGCGCCCAGGTAAGTGAGGATGGAGTCGTCATCCTGGCATTCAACAACATTAATCAAAGGCGAATCCTCTTCGATCATGTCTGGATACAGAAGGGGAAGAGAAGATGGGTCCTCATTATCGCGTTGATAAGTGAGAGGACCTATGAAGATAGCATTTATGAAAAAAAAAAAGTTAGGAGGGATAGATTCAGGGTCCATCGATTCTGTGGGAGATGATGGCAAAGTGGGTGATGATGGTTCGGTAGGGGCGACGCCTTCCTCTTCCAGGATACAGCTGACAGGAGGTGTCTCCATGTAGGTGTTTCGAAAACCGAGACCACTTCGATCATTATGTTTGCGTGTGGTCACGGGAATGAGTGTATGTCGGCCTTGTTCGTAAAGGCCAAAACCAAAGCCTTTCCACGCACAGCGAGTCAAGAAGGTGAGGGCGAAACGACGATTTGTCAAGTATTGAAAATCGGATTGGAAGGGAACCACACCAAGAGGAGGTTCAGGGGTAATGGAGGATGCGTCAACACCCCCATACATTAGGTTAGTGCGGCAATGGGGTGGTCCGTAAGAGATTACCTCCCCCACGCGACGGTCGTAGGTGGGATGCGCATGTAATTGTCCGTACTCCTGCGGGGTAGGGAAAGAACTAACGTTATATAGGCGGTACTCCCCGGCGTGAGGCGATGAAAACATCTACTAAGGGATCTGGAGGTTGGGATGTTAGCTACGGGAAGAGAAGTGGTTTGTGCGATGGTGGTTTCATCAGTTGAAGGCGTAGGTGCAGTTGAGGTGGATGGTTGAGGTACATTTGAAGAGGATGGTTGGGTTGAATGTATGGGTGTCTTAATTGGTATAAGCACATCGTTTGGGCGGTATAACATATTGCAAGTTTTGAAGGGGGGAGGATCAGCTTTTACAGTGTAGGACTTCCCCTCGTACTCAAATTTTATGCATCGATGTAATGTTGAGGGAACACATCCCATGGCTCGGATCCAAGGACGACCCAGCAATATATTATATTAGAACTCTCCTTCAAGGACATAGAAGAGTTCGGGTAAAGTACGTGGGCCTACGCGAATGTTGAGGATCACGGTGCCTAAGGTAGAAGTAATAGCGTCATTGAATGACCGCAACATGATGGGGTTGGCACACATGCAACTAGAAGGGATGTTCATCTGTGGAAGGCTTTTGAAGAGATGATGTTTAGGCTAAGCGCCCCGTCAATCATAACCCGATGTACTCGAATGTCCCGAACGTAAGCGGAGATGAAAAGGGCAGGGTCGGGATCTTCTCGTACCAAAGTCGACTATTTCATCTTCGAGAAACCGATCGCAGCGCTTGTTGTACGAGAGGCGTAAGTGGTTGGGGCGATGGGTTGTTTGGTGAGAGAAGCAACATGATTGGGTGTTAGAATGGAGGTAACAGTGGGGTTTCATCGTGTAAAACCTCTATCCTTCGAAGGATCTCAACGAGAGCTTGTCAATGAGATTCGAAGTCCGAATGAGATCATACAAAGGTCATTTTTACTGCGATTGGTGAAGCCGTTTAATCATATTTCGGTGGCAATGCCATTAGAGACCGGATAGGCGGGTCTCGCGAATGACCACTTTAGGTGGTGGTGCAATCGGGATGTTTGACGGAGAAAGAGATGCCGCAGTGTGTTTTCTTTTGCTTTCCCATTGTTTTTCTGCCCTCGAGTAGCGACACTAATCATATTAATCTCGTAGACCTGAGATAAGGAAGATGGTGGGGATAACTCATGGTCTTCAAGAGGTGGGGTTGTAATAATGATAGATCTTGGTGAGGCGGGGATAGATGATATAGTAGAGGGAATTGACGCTAGAGGTCTTTCCCTTCGTAAGTTGTCTTTCTTAATCTTTCTATCCGGGAGAGGTGACTGACGAAGGATGGTTTTTAGAGCTTTGCATCCCTCCACATCATGTCCTGGTGTGCGGTGATAAGCACAGATTTTAGACTCATCGTAACCCATAGGTCGGGGTTTAGACGGGTCATAAGGTCTAAGTGGAGGTAGGGAAATGGTCGCATTCTCCACCAACATAGCAAGGATTTTGGCGTAAGATCCTTTGAGGGGGTCAAAATCGGATGAAGGTATTGGTTGTGCGGGTTTTGGTAATGTTTGGGCGTGGTTGGTTCGTACAGGTGGTGGTTTAGCCGAGGGGTGCTGACACATGTTTTTCACTAAACGTGGTTTCTGGACACGTGAACGCTCACGTTGGGCTGGTTAGATGATGAGGCTACAGATAGCGTGGTAGCGGGAAACAACCACGGAGAAAGGGGAGTGACAGAAAATAAATCCTTTGATGATGGGATTGGTTTAGGGTTGATAGGTGGACCAGATACGCGGGGTAACGATGTTGTGATACCATTTGATCTCTCGTATAGGTGTAGAAGGTGTAGGTCGTTTAGCGTAAAACAAAGGAGGTATGATATATTGGTGTAATGTGGAGGGATGAGGTCCCAATATGGAAGGTGGGTGTGACGATGAGGGTTTTAATTGTGATAGAGACCGGATTGCATTCGTCTCTAGGTGGCGAACGGATTTATTTTTGGATAGATCGAGTCGCTTAGGCGGGTGTGTTAGACTGGGCATTGGTGAGGTCCCAAGCGTAGGGGAAGATCTGGTTAAGTTGATAGAAGTGGACGGGGCATTTGGTAGAGGTGAGGGGGGTGAAGGCGAGAACAGGGGCATTTTAAGCTTCTGTAAGCACTTCGGGTAGATGGTGGAGACATCAGGATCAGTCATTTGCATTTGAGTAGAAAAAGGGGTACTCAAACGTTCCCATAGGGCCTGTCTATCTTCTGTGGAATGACAGTCTCCAGGTGTGATTTGTAATTTTGGTACGGAAGAAAGGTGGGTTGTAATTCCAGTCCACTGTGGGAGTGATACAGGGGGTAGATGAGGCACTGTATCAATAGATGTTAAGAGGTCGACTGGTCGTTGAAAAGATTTAGGTGATGAGGGACTAATAGGCAGAAGGGCATGTTGGAGAGGGTCTGTCACGGCTAAAGAATTTAGTGATGTCGGTGCAAGAGATTTCTCGTCTAAGGATGTCAAAGGGAGTGGCGTACCTTCCTCTTGTGCGGCAAGAGTGGTAGAAGGAGACGTCTGGGAAATGGATAGATTAGACAACATCCGCTCGCAATCTTGTAGGGATGTGGTGTAAGAAGACTCATTGATGGGAAGGGAAGCCTGGGCAGTTAACTCTTCTATGGGTAAAGGAACGATTTCGCTTTGGCTTGATGGTGGTAAAGGAGGTTCGGGCTCCTGTGTTAGTGAAGAGGCTTGATTCAAAATTTTCTCGATAGAGGCTTTTGGCTGGGTATCGAATACTGCATGGATCTCATGAACACTCTCCTCGGCTAAGATATCCTGGTTGACGTTACTGTTGGACGAGTGATTCGGGAATGGCTTGTTGAAAATTTTCAAATTTCGGTTAGCAGGGGCGTTAGGATTATCGAGGGCTATATCCCCCGCATCAACCATTTCCTGCACTATGTTTTTCAACATCTTGCAGTTTTCATGACTGTGTCCCTTCACGCGGTGGAAGTTACAAAAGTCATTTTCTTTGTACCAGGAAGGTATGGCGCGAGTGGAATCAAACCCAGAATGAGGTTTAACAGGAGGTAAGGTAATGGCTCCTGCTTTGAGCAATTTTTCCAAGATGACACCATAGGTTTCTCCCAAGGGAGTGTAGTTGATGGGTTCGGCTTTGTATTTATAGGTGGTTTTTGGTGGAGTATTGGACGGTGGTTGGGATTTGACCATCACCGCGTGGACAGCTCCTTTTGATTTAGAAGAGGTGGACGCGTGAGGAGTGGTGGTATTTGGTTTATTGGTAGAATCAGGAGTTCGGAAAGTGGAGTTCTTGTTGCGCAACCGCAATTTCTCTTCCTCTAAGGCTCGAATTTCTAATTTTCGAGCCATAGTAAAGGCCTCGTCGAATGTACGGAAAGTTTGGATTTGGAGGGTAGGGGAGATGTGCTTAGCGCAGGCCCGCGTAAAGAGTTCGATAAGTTCGGTTTGAGGCAAGGCATACGTAAGTTGGTTGATAAGGCCCCGCCATCGTCCAACGAAATCTGCGATAGATTCGTCCTCAAATTGTCGGATGGCATAAAGGTCGGTGATAGATACTTTCTTAGCAATGTTAATGGAGAAATGATCCAAGAAAGATTGGGCTAGTTGGTTAAAAGAGAAGATCGAGTGCTGGGTTAAAGCACTGTACCACTCCAGGGCGGGTCCTGATAAGGACATAGGGAAGGTGCGGAGTAACAAGGCGTCATTATGGGCAATCAAATAACAAGCATGTCTAAATGATCGCAAGTGTTGTTGAGGATCCTCTTTACTATTAAAACGAGTAAATTTCGGCAACTCCCATTGAGGAGGATATGAATGAAGGGGGACAGAAGGGTGAATGGGCTCCCAACAAACTTGTTCGTATGTCAAGGCGCTACGACTTCCCGAAACCGAAGCCTCCAAATTTTGCATTTTGTCCATCATTTGTTTGATGAAATCAGTGGTTGGATGAGATGATGGTGCACCAGAATAGGGATGTCCCATATAAGGTGTTGAGGTTACTGGATACGTGTATGGGAATGAAAAGGTAGGCGGAGCTTGAGAAGGAAAGCTCGTGTGGATAGGTGGCAGAGAGCAAGTCATGAATGGAGCAGTCTGCAAAAGAGATGAGGTAGGGGCAGTTGGTGGTAACGAAACGTGGGGTCCAAGATTAACAAAAGGAAAGCTAATCGGGGTCGTATGAACCTCTGCAGCTGTCGGATTGGGAGACGGGGCTAGAGATGCAGGAAGCAAGGCGGTATTATCAGGAGGAGTGGGAGCTAAATGAGCAGCTATACTGATAGGCATACCTACAAGGAGCTGACCATCAGGTGTACGGTCAGGGGTATGAGACAAATAGTATTGTACAGCGCTGGAATTAGCATCCAGAAACTTGGCAAAGTCCTTATCTCCCACAGGAATTTTTGGAACCTCACTGGTATCAGTAGGATTCCCCATAGAAGGTGAAGGGGGTGATTCAGGCAAAGAAACAGAGCAAGCGTGTGAAACCATGGCGGCGGCTTGTTTTCGAGTGATAACAACCATGGACAGCAGTTCACGGTAAAGTTTCAATCTATCAAGAACAAAAACAACCCCAGAATGATGAATTTGGCAAGTTGCTGGTTTGTCAGGGGCTGATGGAGACAGTAACCGATATCGGTTTAGTAACCGCTGTCGGTCACAGGGGAAATGACGTCGGTCCCTTAACCGATGCCGGTGTCAAAAATCTAGGATAAGAAGATACAAAGGGCTGCTAATTTGATTTTTAGCAACGTTGAGTATATTTATCAACTTATTGATCACAAAAGACAGAGTATGACAGAGAAAACAGAACAGCAAACAAGCAAGATGCACACGCAAATCCAGAGATTAACCTTAGGGTTAATTTTAATTATTGTGGGCTTATGCCTTTAGACGTAGAATGATGTCAGAATCCTAAACAAGAGACTTAGGGGAAATGTCAAGTTGTTTTGGCTTATAAGGTTACCTCAATCGGGCGGAGGAATACCGCGGAAAAAGGGGGGATGTTTGAGCTGTTGTGTTAATTGTGAAGTGATTCGGTATGTGTTGTGCAGTGAATGTAAGATTAATTTCCTGTCAATACCGTGGATATCACCCCCACGTGTACGACACTTACTTAATCTATGTTCACTAGAATTGAAAACAACAGCAGAATGCAATGCATGTGTTTTAAAACCCAAATCGAAAGTGATATTCGATGAAGCAAAAGAGATGACTTTTACTAATGCAAGATGCAAAAACAAAGCAAGTTCTTTTACCAGAATAATAAAATACCTTGTGAATATCTCTAGAAGAAGAAAACAGCAAGTATGCTCCCTATATGAAAGCAAGCAAGAAATAAAGATAAACCCAAAATGGGTCCCACCGGTGTGCCAAAAATGTTTCACTCGGAAATGCTTCGCTCCTTTTAGAAACAGAGATAAGGTTAGGGTTAGGAGGAATACCCGTAGAATGTCGAGATGATGTGCGCGTACCGTAGAGAAAGATCGTGTTGATCATGGAGAACTCCTTTTTGTCCTGGGAAGGACTACCTGCAAATAAGAACACAAGACCACAAGATTTGATTAAACAATAAATGAGGAAACTACCTTGGGCCTGTGAAATGTAAAACTTCCTTTCAAGGTGGTCGGGCTTCCGCTAACGTGAATTAACACAAAAGACTGTAAAATATCAATTAAATTGCTTGGCTGAACTGGGTAGGGGAAAGGCTGTTTTTCCTGGTTTTTGATCAAAGGAACCGATGCCGGTTACCTATAACCGATGCCGGTTACTGATAACCGATACCGGTGGGTTCTAGGATCTTCTGGGCTGGTTGTGGTGTTTGTAATGGCTGGTTTTTGGATAGTATTAGGAAATGGGATGGTTAGAAGCAAAAGAATGACAGTTAGAGGCAATGGTACGTTGGATAATGGATTCAGAAACGGATTTGGGAGGACTGTAATTCCAAAAGCATAAGAAATGTTATAATGGAGGACATGCAAGATGTAACTTACTGGTTTTTACGAAGGTGCAAGTTGATCTCCTTTCTTTGTAAACACGCTCTAGTATTTTTACTCGTCTCTCGCTTGGTCAAGTGAAGATCTGGACTCTGTTCCTCACTCGCAATGCTCTCTGTTGATCCAGAAATCCTTCGACTGATCTCCAAAATGAAATTCCGATCCGTTGTTTTGGTTTGGGGAGCCCATTTACAGGGAACCGATGGCGGTTGCGTGAACCGACGATGTCAGTAGCAGAACCGGCATCGGTAAGGAAAAAGTAGGCTATTTTTAGTAAAATGCCCCACCTTCCCGCTTTCTCCCGAGAGATCAGTTGCGGGCTTGGTCAAGTGGCTAGAAGGTCGGCTTTTGGTGCGAGTAAGGAGGCATTAGTTATGGATGTGAGTCTAGACCAAGTCATGGGTCTTAATTAGGTTAGTTTAGGGTTAGGGCTAGGTCATGATGAGGTGGCAAAGTGAGGTGGCGGGTAAGGTGATGTGGATTTATCAATTACAAGGTAATTAATAAATAATTGTGTAAAGTTTAGGTAATGAGGTTAGGTTGCGAAATGGGATGCGGGTCACAAGGGGTCATAAGACATGAATTTGGTGTCTACACCGCCCTTTGAAAATGAGCTTGACATGTGTCCCAAAGTGGGCCCCATTGGAATCTCAAACCGATTCTACACATTTCCACCCTTTTTAGAAAAAGAAAATTTTTCTGAAAAATCCCTGCATCTCCACTCTTCCACCCTTTGCTTTTGATATGGTTCCTAGAGGATCTTGTGCTCCAAAATTTCATTTTATACCTATTTTGCCAAAAAGGCAAAATTTCCATATTTTCCCTACGGGCCCATAATTGTGCCTCTGACCTTGCCACGTGTTCATCTGGGATTCACTGTGGAGTAGCACTTCAATTTTTTACCTTAACCCATTTTGCCAAAGAGTCAAAAAATTCCTTTTTCCTCTAATCGCCCGCTGATCTGCACAAGCTTCAAATTTCCTCTTTGTCGGGGCCATGCTTCCTTTTAGAATTTTAGTCCATTTTGCCAAAAAGGCAAAATTTCCAAATTGCCCCCAAAAGCCCAAACCTCCGCTTTTCCATCATGAGCAAAAAATGTGAACAAGGCATTAATTCAACTTAGCAGGCCCGCGGCCTTTTTCATCACTTTAACATTTTTACCCCAAAAGGCAAAAACTTCAAATACCTCCACAGCTCCACCCCTCCACTGTTTTGACTTTTCTAACTGCCACGTGTCACCCTCTGATTGGTTGAGGGCTTGTGGACTTGTAGGGACAATTTAGACCTTTTCCAAAAACACAAAAATGCTAAGTTACTCGAGAAGACCCACCGAACCATGTCCAATCACAAATGGCCACGTAGGAGAAGATTTTTGAGCTAAAATTTGACGGGCAAAGGATGCCCGTATGAATGTCAAAAAACGCAAAAATTGCCAGCATCACCCAAAATCAATTTTTCCTTCATGGGTGAAGAAATTTTCGATCAAAGGACAAATGGAAAGTGATTCAAAGCAATTTACGACCATGGCAAGGGATTTTTGAGGGAAAATAAGTATAAATCAAACAATTTTGAGCTCCAAAGGCCGGGAAAAATGGAAAAAATGACAAAGGTGTTTGAATGGGAAAAAATAGGGCAAAACGTAGGGAAAACTTAGAGATTCCTTAAAATGGTGCAAGACTGGAGAAAAAATGAACAACTCAAAGAATTTAAACACAGATACGAGTTGTTTTTCATCAAATTCGAAGGATGGGAAGATCTAAATCCATTTTTTCTCAAAAACAGAGCAAAAAATGCACTTCTCCTTAGCAAAGCAAGTCATGTGCAACATTGGGCACCAACAAGTTATAAAGTGCTTAACTATGGGAGATAGTGCCAAGGAAGAGGAACTCATTCAGGATTTATTTAATGGAAATGATTCAAGAGCGAGTTTTTTTGAAGAAATAGATACAGATGCCACACTACTTAAGCACACTTTCCTTGAGAAAGAAAAAGGGAAGATGGTCTACTTAGTGGATGATGAAGAAGTAGAAAATATGGATGTAGATAATTTAATAGGTAGGCGTGAGGTTTTGGATAGTGTAGATAAGACCATGCGCACCTATCATGAAGCTATAAAAACAAAGAAAGTGAATATTGGATCATATTTTTAGCCTAAGGAGGCCATGATTGGGACTATTGGTCTGACTCAAGTGGCAAAAATCATTGAGTTACTACGAGATTATCAAGACTTATTTCCTAGGGGATACCATGAACTAAAAGGTATGCATAAATCATTAGTAGAAATGAAGATAAATCTTAAGGAAGGTGCACACTTGGTCAAGAAGCAACCCTACATAATGAACCCCAAATTGCATGAAAAGGTCAAAGAATAAATTGAAAAAATGTTGAAGTCTAGAATCATCAAGCCTCTAGATGAATCAAAATGGGTTAGCCCAATGGTGATCATTATAAAGAAAGATGGTCATATTAGGAACTTTATGGACTACACGGAACTGAATGTTACATGTGTGATTGATCCCTTTCCTACGCCATTCAATGAGGAAATATTAGAAGGCATTGTCGAGCGCAAGGTCTATTCCTTTACAGATGGATTCTATTGGTATCATCAGGTTAGGATTGCACAGGAGGATTAATAAAAGACTACTTTTACTACTGAGTGGGGAATTTTTTCTTATACTATGATGCCTTTTGGTCTGAAAAGCACACTTGTTGTATTTTCACGCATAGTTGTCCAAGCATTCAAATATTTTATTCACAACTTATTGCAGGTTTATTTAGATGATTGGATAGTGTATGGACTTGTTAAGGATCATTATGACAATTTATGCTTAATGTTTGAAAGGTTTCGCCACTTAAGCATCTCTTTGAACATCAAAAATGTATATTTTCTACACCATTTGGCACATTGTTATGGCACGTCATTTGTAAGGATAATTTATTGGTTGATCCAGCTAAGGTTACAGTCATTATCTCCCTAGAAGAGCCTACCACTCAAAGTGAGGTGCATAGATTCTTAGGTCACACTGGGCATTATAGAAAATTTATAAAAGGCTATGTTAAGGTCATCGCACCCTTGGAAGAGTTACTAAAAGGAAAAGGGACATTCTACTAGGGAGAACTACAAGAGAGTGCATTTGAGAAATTAAAGGAGAAACTTACTACATCACCTATTTTGTGCTTTCCTTGTAGGACCAACCATTTCATGTACATGTGGATACCTCTGGCATATCCATTGGAGCGGTGTTGGCTCAACCTAGAGAAGGTATTATAGATCATCCTATATGTTTTTCTAGTAGAAACCGTAGAGTAGAATTATACAAGTATAGAGCATGAATCCTTTTCAATTATCTATGTGTTACATAAATCCAAACAAGACTGCTAGCAACACCATTTGTATTCTATACCTACCACATGGCATTGTATTCTCTTATTAAATAATTTGATTACATAGTTGTGGTAAAACCAGGGAAAATTAATTCTATACCCAACCATCTATTCAGAATACAGTCTAACTAAGATGCGTAGGAAATTAAATATACCATGCCCAATGCATAGTTATATAGGTTACAATGTGTGCCATCAGAATTAGAGTACATAGGACATTGATATATTTCTACATACCAAGATGGTGCCGTAAGGAATTAAATCCTTAGAGAAGAAACAAATTTCCATTTGTGCGACACATTTTATGTTGATTATCGGTGACATGTACAAGTTAGGCCGAGATGAAGTATTTCGTCGATGTGTACTAGAACATGATCACATAGATATCATGGAGGAGTCTCATGGTGGTATTTCAGGTGGACACTATGAAGGTGACAGAACTATGTGTAATATTCTACTCACTAGATTATGGTGGGAGACCCTATACAAAGATCAGAAGGCATATTGCAAGGCTTGTGATCACTATCAAACCTTGGCAAACCAGACAAAGAGATGAAATGTCTTTAATACCTATTCCTAGTACCAAACCATTTGAGAAATGTGCTATATATTTTTGGGTCCTATTTCACTAGCCACAATTAGGACCGGATCATGTAATATCATCACTTGCATGCATTATCCGAGAAGGGGGAAGAAGCAACACCTACTAAGGATCAGTACAACAACTATAGCATCCGTGTTTTTATGGGAAAATATTATTATAAGGTATGGATTCCCTTTGAGTTTGAAAAGTGATAGGGGAACACATATTTTGAATGAGACAATCAGAATTCTATTGAATGAGTTCATGATTGCACACCATAAGACTACACCATATCATCCTTAGGCAAATTGGACTCGCGAGTCTTTTCAAAAAAATTGAGCCGCACATTGAAAAAAAATTGTGATGTTGGAAGGAAGGATTGGGATAATAAATTTTATATAGTGCTTTGGGCATATAGAACTACATATAAGCAAATAACAAGGCCACACCCTTTCAATTAGTGTTTGGTGCGTATGCAGTTCTTTCTATGGAATTCTTGTTACCTTCTTTGTGTATTGTGTGCATTGGAGGTCTAATTGATGAAAAAGCCTTAGAATAATGAATTGATGAGTTAATTGTTAGATGAGTGATGAGAAATAGCACGCTGAGTCGAAAGCAAGAAAAATATAGGTAGAAAGCATGGCATGATAGGCACATCAAGGACAAAAAGCTTGAGATAGGACATATGGTGCTCATTTATGACTCTAAGTTTCGTGCCATCTAAGAAAACTCAAAGTAGATTGGTTATGACCATATGTTATCACTTATAGCAGCTTGTCGCTTAGAAATTATTGATGGAATATGGTGACCTAGTTACTTCAACGGGGTAGGTGAATACCTATTATAAGTAAGTCTTCTTAGTGTTTGTAATAAGGTAGTGTTTCCATTTAGATTATGATTTCAATTATGTATTCCCTTAATGTATTTCCTTCTTCATCACTATGCTTTGTCAATTTAGTTGGTGTTTTGTGAAATAAGCATGTTTGTGTGTTAGAAGATAATTACCATTTGCAGTATTTTTATGTGTAAAGGACTGACACATACCATTTGTGTGGGGTGGTTATTGAAAAATGGGTACACGTAAAGGAACAAAATGTTACAGGTGTTATTCAAGTTTGAAGAGTTGATGGATAGAAGATTGCTTCCAAATAATGACCATAAATGGAGATAAACGAAGGAATGGTATAACACAAGGTAAGTAGTGGTGTGGATACCGCAAGGAGAAGGTGCAATGGAAAGATACTAAGGTGCATGGACGCGCACTAGAAGAGAAGTTTGTAGCTAGAAGGTGGGAAGACACACTAAAAGGTTATAGCTGAGGCACAAAGATGTACCACATGGAAACTGTGAAAATGGTCAATTAATAAGAGGATTGTAGGTAGGTGAAGGAGTAATAAATGCACTAACTTTTTGAAAATCTATATAAGGATGGGATGTAAGTTCATTTTTACCATTATAATCATGAAAATGTGAACAAGATAAGTGCAAAATGAGTTGATCGAATCATGTTGAGGTGCAGAGAGTGTGAAACTAGACATGGAGAGAAGATTTTTGTGCAAGAGAAGCTTATGTCCCCATTGGTGAAGGGTTTGAGAAAAGTAGAGCATTGTGAAAGAGCTATGGCACATGATTTTAACTAGGGCACACATATTCGAGCTAAGGTATGGACTTTCTCGTTACATAAGATAGAAAGCAAGAATTTACACACTACAGAGGATAGAAAGTTTTGATTTATAGATGACACCAAAGAAAGCACCTGTCATAGGAGCCAAGGGAAAGAAGAAAGTGGAAGTAGAGGTTGAAATTTCTCCCGAGAGTAATTTCTTGGAGATACAATACCTAGAAGGCATGATAGTGGGACAAGAATGGGATTCTCACATCCGTAATTGTAAGATAAGTGATTACAACCACCACACATTGGATAATAAAAAGGAATTAGACACGTTGTTGAGTATGAAGACAAACAAGTACACAATAGAGGACATGCCAGTGTATGATGATGTTGGAGAGAAGTTGTTAAAGTAGATTGGAGTCTACCAGTTGTATGAGCTCCCGTATTTTGGAAAGTATGAACCTTTGTACCAGTGGTTGATGAGCATAGTACATGAATACTTTTTCTATTTTTCCGTAAGAAGGGTAAGGATTACAACCACATTGATTTCAATAATAACATGATTAAAGGGCACAGGAGTGGATTTGGATAGTGACTTGATAGATAAAGTAGCAATCCTAGAGATGTGGAAGGAGTTAGGGTATACCAAGGGTCCGCGTGGAATGGATATCGAAAAATTAAAGAAGTACCTAGTGGTACAGCACTACACATCTAGTGACCAAATTGAATGATCAAGAGAGATGGTCACATGTGAATACAATGTGGCTACACATTGCAAGGAGAATGTCATAGGGAATAATTTACAACATATCAAGCTATATTGTAGAGACTATCATCAAGGAAGTGTGTCAGAGGAGGGGTGAAAAAGGTATATTTACTAACTAAATTAAATGTTAGGTTAACATACATAAAATTAAATAACAACATAAAACAAATTACATAAAGTGACACCGTATGTAACATGGAAAACCCATAAATGGGTAAAAAACACGGAAGAATAATCCACTATAGAGAAACATTTTACAACTCAGTCCAATAACTCCTCCCTCACTTCTACTCCATTTATTTAACCATAATCCAAATGATTCACATGATATTTTGAATATGACATAAAGCCATATTTAAATCACTTGAAGGTTATGACCATATTACATGACGGGCACACCCGATTTAATAAATAATTAGTTAATTAATAACTAACAAACCTAATATAAAGTTTATATTTAAATAATAAGAATATAAACTATTCTATATTATTTAACTATAAACTAAATATTATGATGCACTTAATATTATAGTTCTAACACTCCCCCTTAATATTAAGTGGGATCCATATGCCAACATTACCTGTTTGTACAACAGATTTACAAATCCATAAACCCTAAAGGTTTAGGCTAGCACATGTACTTTTTAAGGAATTATAACACCTTCATCATGCTCAACTTACCTTTTGGTACAAAAGGATTTGGAATCCATAAATCAGACATATGATTTAGGCTAAGCATGATTTTTGAGACTACATCTCATTGTTTCTTGTGGAAATATTCTTATACCGCATCTCTAGGAGTCTTTTTATAACACAAGGACCTCATTTACAAATAGATGCACACTGAATGTATTTTTCCCGTAAACTCTATCAATTTACATGTAAACTCTATCAGTTTACTTTAGATCATACAAGATATTTTACAATGCTTTTAAACCAGAGTAGAAGTATAGAGGATAAGGAGTCAAAATCGTCTAACCATTAGGAGGTGGAATTTCATGCACACTCCCCTCAATGGAAACTCTAAAAGGCCAAACATTACACACACTTGTAGTATTTTACAGCACACAATGGCTCATAAACATAACTACAATCTTAATATTCAGTCTAGTAAAACTGGAGATCTCTATCACCGCAGAGAACCTTCTCTCGGATAACGCATATATGAACTTTAATGTGCTTCATTCTATGATGTTGAACTAGATTATTTTTCAAGAGTAATACCACTTTGACAACCACATAGAATAGGAATACTTCCTTTAACATCCAAGTGTATCTCTTCTAACACCGCTTTAGCCACATAGCTTCTTCACTTCTTCCATTGTACTTATCTACCTCAGTAAAAGAAATGGAGACTGTTGGTTGCTTTTAACTGTTCCAAGTAATGGTTCCTGCACCAAAAACTTGAACACATATCCAATATGTTTTATATCTAACACAACATCAACAGGTTAGAGTCGCAATATTCATAATATAAATCATTATTAATTTCACGTTTAACCAATTGTAAAAGTTAAATAGAAGTTGTAAAACAACTAACATAATAATATGCTTAACACCTAACCATGTTAGAATATGTTGAAAAATTCAACATATTACTCTTGTAAAATATGTATTAGATGCAATCAGTATTGGACGTCTCCAATACAAATGCAAGGGCATCCCCAAGTTTCATTTGATATGCATATAATAATATTTTAGTAATCACATACTAAGAAATATTTTATCAAAAACACATATATCTTCATTATCTTATTGTAAGCCTTTACAAATGAGATAAGACTTGATAACATATCAAATAATCAAGTTATACAAGAATAATCATAGTATTCACTGAAAACATAATCCACTGACTATGGACACTTCTTATGGAGTTTTCTTCAAAAAATGACATGTAAGCACCCTTCAATACATTTCATAGGAAAAAATAAGTTTAGACATGCCATATATGATCAATTTTTTATGCCACAAAATGAACAACAATTCCATTTTTGAATAAACTATCAAAAACAAAGAAAAATTTAAAGCATATATAAGTCATTTTGTGTATGTTTTTTAGTTGTAGTTACTTCTAGTTTATTTTTCACAAACCCATCTGAGTTAAACAAAGAAGAAGAAAAAAAAACATCTCTTTTTCAACAATATATTTCAAATAGAAGGTATACTTTTCATTTAGAAGTAATTTATAAAGCTATTATATTAGCACTATGATTATTATCATCATCATTATCTTGATTTTGATATGATTTATTCCATTTTTGATTTTTGAAATTTGACTTATTTTTAAATTTACAATCCTCTTTCTTATGTCTAAATTTCCCACAATTATGACATTTACCATCAAAAGTTGATTTTTGATTCTTGTTAATTCTAGAAGGTTTACCTTTTTCTTTCTGAGTAAGAAGTGCTTGTGTGGCATTTTCTTTTGAATCAAAATTATTCATAACTTGCTCTTCCTGAACAAGGAGATTACTAAGGGTTTGAAAATTTGGAATGTCTTGTTCAGATTTATACTTTGAATTCAAAATTGAAATGAAATTTCTAAATTTTTCATGAATATTTAATTGGATAATAAAATATAGCAATTTATCATGAATCAAATTATTGTCAGATCCATCTAATTGTGACTTAATATTTTTTATTTTTGCTAAATAATTAATCACTTTTTCATCTCCCTTCATGGGAGTTATCATAAGCTCTAAAACTAATTTAATTTTTTTATAAATGTGTACCTTTATGCATCGACTCCAATTATGTCCAAGCTTCACTAGGACTCTCTACATTTTTATATGAAATGTAAAAATCATCATGTACACTTCACAAGATAATGGACATTGCCTCTTGTACTTTCTGTTGATATGTGGTGATGTTATCAACAACAGATGTCTTCCGATAGAGCTCTATATGTTCCATTTACAACTGCCCATAGTTTATGAGCCATGAATTTTGCTTTCAATCAAATCTTCCAAATGGTGTAGTTTTTTCCATTCAACGTTCTGAGATTTATCAATTAAAAATTGATTAAACCCTGTTTGTGTGTAAAATATAGATAAAAACAATTAATAAACAAGGATTAAAATAAGAGTTTTTATAGAAATTCCCCTATCATATTTTAATCCTCGTAATCGAACACGATCAATTTATGCCAAAAATGGAGGTCCTGTTAATTGAACAATCTTGATTTTGCAGGGCTAGGTAATTCATGAAGTTGAATTATTTTTACGCAATTGAAAATCCACAATGCCTTTTCACCTATGTAATAATCATCTAACCAACTATGCGGAACGGGAAGGGGGGATTAAATAATATTTCAAATATTTCAACTACCTTCCCAACGGTTATGACCTTAGGTTATATTAGGATTATATTTAATTTATTAAACTCGCTCTAATACCATGTCAGGATGAGGGGTGAAAAGGTATATTTACCAACTAAATTAAATGTTAGGTTAACATACATAAAATTAAATAACAACATAAAACAAATTACACAATGACACCATATGTAATGTGGAAAACCCATAAATGGGTAAAAACCATGAAAGAATAATCCACTATAGAGAAACATTTTACAACTCAGCCCAGTAACTCCTCCCTCACTTCTACTCCATGTATTTACTTGTAATCCTAATGATTCATGTGATATTTTAAATATGACCTAAATCCATATTTAAATAACCTGAAGGGTTATGACCATATCACGTGATGGGCACACCCCGATTTAATAAATAATTAGTTAATTAATAACTAACAAACCTAATATAAAGTTTATATTTAAATAATAAGAATATAAGCTATTCTATATTATTTAACTATAAACTAAATATTATGATGCACTTAATATTATAGTTCTAACAGTGGCACACACAGTGAGAAAATCAGTTTTGTGCTATCTTATTGTCCCTTATATTTATGGAGATTGGAGTTCCCGATGGGCCAAAGAACAAGATTTGGGAGTATCCCATGCAAAACAAGTCCCTTTCAGTAAAAGTTTGACAAGTACTTGTACAAATGGTCAATGAGTGGGCCATTCAGATAGAGGGTGGAGATGTGGTATGATCATCTTAGCATGGCATTTCAAGAGGAGTGGTGCATCCCAAGGAGTCACCTTCTATGGTGGGAAAAGCAAATCCAATTTGTGGTGTTTCAACACTTATAAATTGTGTGATTTTGCATGAAGGATGGAACTTGGATCCCCTGGTGCAAACTTCCATATGCCTTCATAGCACGCTACCTCCAGGCATCAATCCATTTTTACTGATGCACGCCACCTGAATTTTTTTACAGATAAGGTAGACTGTGACTACCACACACTAAGGAAGATGTATGTATATGTAGGTAAGACTACCTATATTGAGAGGCTAATTTCATAAATGATAAGCATGAAGCCTATGAGTTTGGTGATTAGATATAGTGGAGTTGTGCTTATATACCTTCATCTTAAACCTAAGTTGGAGGGTAACAAGTGTCTAGAGAATGATTTCATGCTATGAGGGTTGCCTAAAGGGAATCATACAAAGTTGGGAATGTACTAGCTCCACAGCCCATAGAAACGGTTGAGGTAGATGATGAGGAGGAAGAACATGAGGATAGTGGTGGCTTGGATCATAGGGGATGGAGGAAACCCACAGACATGGTAGAATCTGAGTGTGCAAGTACTCCACCCTAGGAACAAGAAGAAGGAGATGAAGAATTGGAAGTAGGAGTAGACCCTGAAAAACTCCTCTTTAAGAGGATATTTAGATGAATAAGAACTCAAGGAACTACTCCACAATTAGTATGAAGATCACGATGACTCTCTCCACAAAAGGAGACAACTGAGAAAAGAAGGAGAAAATTAAATCTGAATGAGGAGGTGGAGGATCTCGAAGATAGCGCACCTAGATCTCCTATACATCGAGAGGATGTGGAAGAGACTAGGGATGAAGAAATGAAGGTCAAGAATAAGGAGTAAATAATCTCGAGAAACAGAGCAAGATAATGCTCAGACATAGAGGATCCAACTCCAAACCTTGGTGCTCAATTTCCGAGAGTATGTTGCACGAGTCATGAGCTATGAAGAAGACAAAAGTAAAATTGTCCACGTGCAATTCCAACATACATTGGGCCTCAAGGAATTGTATGGATGGGAGTTGATGGACCGTAACATGGTAACCACACCCATGAGGAAATATTTGTCATGGTCCATGCAAACTCACATGGATGAGTATGATCTTGATGTGTGTGAAAATTCATGTGTGTTAAGGAGAATGATGAAGGTACCCAAAAAAAGCACATAACCATAAAGACAATTGTTATGAATAATGAATAGGTGAGTAATGCCTTAGTTGATCTATAGGTATCTAGAAAAACACACCACTTCATTAGTTCCATCAACACTAAGAAAGAGTAACAAGAAAAGTGAACAAAATGAGGTAAACAGAGGTTTTCGAAGGAACCATTGCTTTGCACAAAGTGGCGCTTCAGAACCACCGCCAGCCAAGGCAACAATCTTGAGACCACCGGTCTACTCAAGGCAAAGTGGTATTGACACTTTCAAATAGAAAAGAAGAATGGAACACAAATGGACGTGGATCTATAGTGCCCAAATATGTCTCTTCCCATTCCACGCCCTTTCAAATCCTCTAATGCACAGGAGGACATGGGAAGGCCAATAAATGCATGAAAGGAGCAAGAGAAGAGGCATTTTAAGATCCAGATAGATCGAAGAAGAAGATTTTAATAAGATAAGTGAGCAAGATCTTCAATGCTAGAGTGGAATTTGTATGAGAAAGGTGTAGAAACATAACAAGAAAGTAATTGAAGAGAATTTTTACATTTTTACTTATTTTAATACTTATTTTAATTTATAACTATCTATATTAGACCAATAAAAGTGGGAAGAAAGAGAAGTTTCCTTCCCGACTGGTTTTCCTCGATCAGTAGGTTTCAAGGATAAAATTGTTGGTGTTGAAGTGTTTTAATTCTTTCCTTCTCTGTAATTTCCTTTCTATATCACTAGATAATCATTCATGAAGCTCTAATTTTTAAGCAAATATGTCATTTTCTAAAGTTGAAAGTAGAACAACATAGTTGTGTGATTCGTAGAGTTCCAAAGTAGAAGTTTATGGATCATTTTGGTTTGATTATATATCCAGGACTATGGTATTTCAATCTTTCTTGTGATTTTTATGACAAAGGACAACGTCCAAAGGTGAATAATGTTTACCTTGCAAGCTAGATATTTCTACAAAAAGTGGAAACAGAGAATTCGATCTCAAATAGAGGAAGATAACTTGGTCCATAGAGTCGAGATGCTAGAGACCACGATGGATAGATCATATAGAAAAAAGAAGAGATTTCAGATCTACAAAAGATAGCTTTATTTAAGCAAGATTCCATGGACTCATGGTTTGAGCACTAGCTGAAAAAATTGGTATCGAAAGAGCCACAAAGAGGAAGAGCATGAAGAGATGCCAATTGTAAGCGAGAAGGTAAAATCTTCACATACACTTTTTAAATTTGAAACAAAAGTGGAAATAAAGAATTTTAAAGGACAAGTAGATGTAGAATTACTCGAATAAATGGATAAAATAGTTGAAGTCTACTTTAGTGTGCATAATGTCACCGAGGCACAAAGGATCACCTTTGCACATCTCAAAATGGAGGGTCATGCTCTGGTTTGGTGGGAAACCCATCTACCCACTTGTGAGAATAATAAACATCCTATTGTCTATACTTGAAAAGGTTTTAAAGAATTTATTAGAGCTAAATTCTATCCTATTGGCCATAACAATGACATGATGATTAAGTGGCAAGATACTCAGACAGTAGTGTTCAAAGTGTGTAAGACTACACTATGAAATTTCGAGACAAGCCATGTTCCTTAATATGGACTTGGAGGATGAGGACATTCTGAACAAGTATTTGGGAGGACTTCACACTCAGCTTCGGAGGAAGGTAATCTCCATGAAGCCCAAGGATCTCATTGAAGCTTGTATACAAGCATACTACATTGATGATGAGAAGAAGTAAGGAGAAATTGATCCAAAGGGAGACCATTCGAACAACAGGACAAAGAACAAGGGAAGACAAGTAGCAAAGGTAAATGGAAATGTAAACATTTCACTGTTGTTTTACATATTTGTAAAGATCCTAAGAATTTTTGTAAGAATTGTGATGTAAATGAACATACTAACACCACATGTTGGAAGTTGCATCCATAATTACAGCCAAAGAACCAAACCAAGGATTCCAAGAAATCCATGGCCACTATAAAGATAGAAAGAGAAGTGGAGATCGAGGGTGATTCGATGTAGATGAGAGGTCAGATGCATGGCCACTAACATGTACAGGGTAGCATAAGAAGAAGAATTTAATAAGCTATTTCAAATCGTAATCCAAATCAGAAGACTAAGGTAAATGCTTTAGTATATTCGTTCTCACCAAATTTGATTTCTGATGTGGTTGTTGAACAACTTGGTTTAGATACTTACGTGCATCCACATCCATACCCACTAGGATGGGTGAGCAAGGGTATAGAAATACAAGTTACAAGGAAGTTTAAGATTCAATTTGGGATAAATACCCAATACATAGATGTATTAGAGGTTGATATTATTTCACTTGATGCATTTGACGTTGTCTTCGTAAGTCCATACTTGATGCCAGTGGATGTTGTGTTCACAAGAGAGGGAGAACCGATACATATGGGTCTAGGATGGATTCTATTTTAATATTTGGGCACACTAGAGTAAATCAAAGAAGGCTATGGTAAGTGTCAACCAAGCACCCAGACTTATTCAGAAAACCATTAGTTTTTTTTTTTCTTTCATTGGAAGAAAAGAAAAATGGACATGAGAGCATGGATATTTCGATGAAAGATGGAGAATTTGGATAGAAATTGTCATTAGTTTTTGCAGAAGAAGCCACCATAAAGCAACTACTCATTCAAGGAGAAAATAAAATTCATCTATGTAGTCATCATAACTACCTACGGATTCACTGGACCTAGCCATGGGGAAGCAATAAGAAGAGGAGATGCAAGGAATGGTGGTGACTATAGCAGCAATGTACTTAGAGAGGATTCGGCCAATCCATCTCAAGATACAAAGACAAGTAAGAAGGAATAAACAAATATAGTATGGGACCTTTGCCATACTTGAGTAGGTTGGAGAAGAATCCTTTATGCCATACTTCATGTAGATGCACACGATAGCAAGTTTCAAGAGCTCGCATCCACTAATGTCATCTATGCATGACAAAGAAGGAAAGATACATAAGTTTCCTTCTAAAGAGGATTGTACTCAAGAAAACTCAAAGGAGGATGTAGCACTAGAGCAACAAACCAGAGATCCACAGAGTCTTGGCAGGTTGGATGAGAGAAGACACCAAGGCAGACCCAGTGGTACTCGAATGAGCATGAGAGGGAGTTGATTCCTCTACCACTCCCCCACTAATATTTTGTGGGAAAAAAATCCTCCTAAGTAGGGGAGGTATGATCCATAAGGATCTAGAAAAACACACCACTTCATCAATTCCATCAGCACTAAGAAGGAGAAATAAGAAAAGTGAATAAAATGAGGTAAACAAAGGTTCTGGAAGGAACCGCCGCTTTGTGCAGAGCGATGGTTTCATAACCACGGCCCTACATGGGTGGAATCCTAAAACTACTACTCATCCAAGGTGGTGTTCCCTGAGACCACCTATTTACTTAGGGTGGCAGTCCCGACTCTTTCAAACAGAAAAAGAAGAATGGAATGCAAATGGACATGAATTTGAAGTGCCCAATTATGTCTCTTCCCCTTCCATTCCCTTTCACATCCTCCAATGCATGGGAGGACATAGGAAGGCCTATAAATTCATGAAAGGAGAAAGAGAATAGGCATTCAAAGATCTAGAGAGATCGAGAAGCAGAGTTTAATAAGAGCAAGTGAGAAAGATCTTCAAAGTTGGAGTGGAATTTGTAGGAGAAAGGTGTAGAAATAGAACAAGCAAGTAATTGGAGAGAATTTTTACATTTCTACTTCTTTTCATACTTATTGTAATCTACAATTGTCTATAATAGACCAATAAAATTGGGAAGAAAGAGTAGTTTCCCTTCCCAATCGATTTTCCTCCACCGGAGGTTTCTAAGATAAAATTTTGGTGTTGAAGTTTTTTAATTCCTTCCTTTTCTACAATTTCCTTTCTATAGCACTAGATAATCAGTCATGAAGCTCTAATTTTTCAAGTAAATCTATCATTTTCCAAATTTGAAAGTAGAACAACATATTTGTGTGATTCGTAGAGTTATAAAGTACAATTTTACAGATCATTAGTGAAGGTATCTACAAAGGTGGTGCATAGGAATGTGGATAAATTTGCCACTATCAAAGCACTAACAAGAAGAGATCAAAGAAAAATATGCAAAGATCGCACATCTAAAAAGAGAGAAGGAACTAGATAAAAATAATAATGGGGTTCTCATTAGCATGGTAGAGGAGATCGAAGATCATGTCCTGAAAGTAAGACTGCACTTAGAGCCCAAGGTACCCAAAAAGTTCACTTCGGCTATGCACCATATGTGTAACCTAGTTGATTTGGTGCTTGAGTATGGACCATTTTGGATGCCAGAGCCAAAGGATCCTAAGAAGGAAGTAGAGAGAGAAAGGTCTTGAGTGGTAAGGAGGATTTCATCCTACGAGGCATTGCATCAAATGTTGTAGGAGGAGATGAAGAAATAAGACCAGGAATTGAACATATGTGTAGCTCTAGAGGTAGTAATAAGGATCAGAACATAGTAGAAGACAATGAAGTCCTGAAGGCAATGAAATATGAGACATTGGGGCACATGAAGAGATTGGCGCTAGTGAAGTAGAAGCGTGAGGCCCTTGTAGTAGCCCAAGACCCCCACAAGGACAGGCTGGATGAAATTGGGAAACTTATAGCCTAGAAGATGGATCTTCTGGAAGGAAGGGTGACTACAATGTCTAACATTGTTATCGTATTACAGAATGAGAAGGAAGAGATTGCACAAGAAGAGTTATACTTTATTGCATCAGATATTCCAAAAAGGTAGAAGTCGCATTGAGTGATTGGTAAGCCTTAGAGGCTAAAATCAAAGAGGAATATCCATAGTTGATTCTTCCAAATTAAACAGAGGATGTTGCAGGGTGAAGGTCATTCTTTGTAAATAAATTATTTACTTTCCATTCATTCCATTCCTTATTCTTTATTCTTTAAAAGTATCAGGAGGAAACCATTGTCGGGCGGCAATGCAGTTTTGTGTGGGGTAATGTTGAGTAGACAAAGTATGATACTTAGTAGAAGGCACACAGAAGGTTTGCACATGAAAATAGGTAACATTCAAAGGTGTAAAAGGATAGGGAAGGAAATGCACATGAATGACAAGGATAAATTCGGGACTTAGCCATTTTCTCGTGTATGTAATTTTTTTGGAGATAGCAGGTAGAGCACACAAACCGGATAAATACTTGCACAACAGGCATATGCTATTGTTAGAAGAGTGAATACCAAGCACTTTGCATAGGTTTGGGCTTATAATAGAATGCTACTGCTATTTAACCGAGAGGATATCTATTATTAGCGCACTTGCATGTGTCTATTACTCAAAGGTGCATAGCTATTTTCACCATGTGACCTATTTTAGGAATCATGCAAGTGATGAAGGTAAATTCCCCCTTATAAATATATAGTGATCTACATAGTATAGGAGGATTGGATATAAGTTATTATGAAGTTATGCTACTAGATTTGATGCGCGCATGAGCTTATGGTCTTGTAATAAGCTTTTATGTATTTATTGTGTTTAATATAATGGAGTGTATTGACTAATTCAAGGTGTTAAACATGATTATAACTAAATATTGCATGGAAGAATTCATTATGGATATTACTTAAATCTATTACTCTTTAGATTTAGATCTGGAATATGTTCTGTAGAATGTTATACTAATTATGGATATGAATACATTAACTCTTCATCTTGCTAACATCCTACACAAGAAACCCTAAAGAGGGACTTGGTACCTTTACATGCTTCGAGTGAGTGTTCAGTCTAGGCTGAGTGATGTGCTAATGTGCCTAGGTTATTACTAGTAAATTCTAGGCTACATCAATATTAATGGTTTTAATATCAAGGGAAATGGTGGTTTAGAGACCTAGTATGAGTGCTTCATATTCGGCCATGTTATTAGTACATTTAAAATCAAGTTTGAATGATAAAGGCATAGGTTCACCATCAAGAGGAATGAGGATAACACCCACGCCACCCCCTGTTGACATTTGGAACCATTGAAGAATAAGGTCATTTGGTAGGCCATGACATCCATGTCTTCAAGAGAAACAATGGAAATTGATTTGTTGGGAAATTCAAAGTTAGAGGATTGATGTCCAGGAAGCGGTGTGTCTGCAAGTTGATCAACAATGGTTTGTCCTTTAATAGAATTTTGATGAGTAAACTCAAGGTCTAGGTCTGTGAGGAGCATGAGCCAACATGAGGTATGTTGGTGTTGGTAAGGCTTAGCATACATGTAGTGGAGAGGGTCAATGTTAGTGATGATGAAGGTTTTATGATTAAGTAGGTAGTGGTGAAGTTTGGTGGCAATGAAGACTAAGGAAAGGAAGATTTTTTCAGCATGAGTGTATCTAGTCTCATAGTCTAAAAGTGTATGACTTATGTAATAAACCACTTGTTCCCTATGTTTTATTTCATGATGAGCAAGCATAGTACCCAAGGAATGGTCAGTAGCTGAAATGTAAAGGTAGAAAGGTTGATCATCTTTAGGTGGGATGAGCATGGGTGGCTGAAGAAGATAGGCCTTCAATGCTTCAAAGGCTTTATGGAATTCATCGTCCCACTTAAGGATACATCCTTTTTAATAATATGGTGGAAAGGATGAAAACGATCAAAAAATTTGGAAATGAAATGTCGAATAGATTAGAATTTCCCTTGCAAAATACGAAGTTGTTTTAAGTTAGTAGGTGGAGGTATCTCGACAATGGCCTTGATTTTAGTGGGGTCAAATTTGATGCCACAGACAACAACAAAGACATACTTCTTTGGTTGAAGGCACACAAAGTATTTGATAAAAAATTAAAAATGATTTTAAGGACAGGAGATGTTCTACATGACTCTTGGACTTACCAAGAAGATCGTCGACATAGTATTCTAGTATGTCATGCATGATGTCATGGAATATGTAATTCATAGCATGATTATAAGTGGAACCAATATTTTTCAAGCCAAAGGACGTGACTCGATAGAATAAATTCCCTCAAGGGGTGATAAAGGTGGTTTTATGTTGATCTTCAAGAGTGAGAAATATCTGATTATAACCCGAGAACCCATCCATGAGAGATAGCATCTCATGGCCTACTATGAGATCAACAATTTGGTCAATGTTAGGTAAAGGAAAGTCATCCTTTGGGAAAGCAAGGTTGAGGTCATGGAAATCCATGCAAATGTGGAGCCCCCTGTCACTTTGGTGATAGGCATAATGTTAGATATCCATTGTGGATAATTGATGGGTAAGATGAAGGAAATAGAAAGGAGGCATTGGAGTTCTTCTTTCACCAGAAGAGAAATGTGTGAATGCATTTTTTGTATCTTTTGTTTCATTGGTTTAGCATCGGTATAGTTACGATGTTATGGAAAATGATATTGGGGTCAATACTAGGCATGTCAGCGTACGACCAAGAAAAGGAATTGTTATGTGCGTAGAGGAAAGAATTGTAGAATTATTGTTCAATGGGGTCTAAAGATTGGCCTATCTTTAGAATTTAGGGGTCATCCTGAGTGTGAATGTTGATCTCTATGGTCGATTCATTCAACATGGTTTACATCTTAGAAGGTAATGACTATTGAATATAAGAATTATTTACACCTAAATAGGTGAGAAGGGAATCATCATCATGACATTGAATGATGTTTATAGAAGGTGTGTCATCATTGATCATGTCAGGATAACAAAGAGGAATGGAAGAGGAATCCTCGCCATCATGTTGATAGGTTAGAGGTCCCAAGGAAACGGTGTTTATGAAAAAAAAGTTAGGAGGAATGGATTTTGGATCCATGGACTCGTGGGTGAAGGTGGGGTGACAGGTGAAGATGGTGTAGATGATGGCAAGATAGGTGACAAAGGTTCAGAAGGTTGATCCTCCTCTACAAGGTTGATTCGAGCCTTCTTTATGATAGGTGGTATGGAGAATCCAATACCACATCGGTCCTTGTGTTTGCAAGTAGTGCATGGTATAACTGTGTGACGGCCTTGTTCATAAATACCAATCTAAATCCTTTCCATTCACAATGATGGAGGAAAGTATGTGGAAAATGATGGTTGGTAAGGTATCTAAAATCGAAAGAAAAGGGTTTGGTTTGAGGTGGCAGTTTGGGAGAATAAGAAGAGGTATCTAATCCTTTGTAGGTCAAGTTTGTATGAAGATGAGGAGGACCATATGAAAACATCTCTCCTATACATTTTTCATAATGGGGATGTTGGTGGAGGCTACCATACTCTTGAGGAGTAAGGAAGGTATTGACATTGTAGAGGCGGTACTCCCCCAAGGAAAGACATTGAAAAATGTCTACCAGGGGATCGGAAGTTGGGACTTGGGATGCGGGAATAGATGAACTGTCGGACTCTTGGGGTGATGTAGATGGGTTAGCTTTAGAAGCAATTGAAGTGGTCGGAATGGATGAGTTAGTTTTGGTAGGTGGAGTAGTAGGACTAGTAGAAGAAGATGAAGTGTAAATAGAATAATATGAAGAAGCGGCAATGGTGGTGATGAAAATGCGGTAGTAGAAGATGATGAAGCACTAGTGGTAGTAGATGAGGTGGAAGTAGTAATGGATAAAGCGGTAGTGGTAGTGGATGAAGCATAAGAGGTAGTAGATTCATTGATGGGGATAAGAACATCATTTGGTCTATATAACATATTACAGGTTTTGAAAGGTGAAGGATCAACGGGAATAGTGTAAGGGTGCCCCTCATATTCAAATTTGATGCAGTGATGGAGAGTTAAGGGTACACATCCCATGGTGCTAATCTAAGGTCGGCCAAGTAGCATGTTATATTAGAACTCTCCTTCTAGGATGTAGAAGAGTTCGGGAAGAGTTTGAGGACCCACACAGATATGAAGGATGATGGTGCCAAGGGTGGAAGTGATGGCATCATTGAAGGAATGTAACATAACTAGGTTATTATGCATGTAATGGGAGGGTATGCACATTTTTTTCATGTGAATGGGAGGAAATGATGTTGATACTCACACCTCTATCAATCATAACATGTCAGACACACATATCATTGATGTAGATAGAGATGAAGAGGGTAGGGTCAGGATCTTTTGAATGGAAAGGAGAAACTTATACTACAAAAATGAAAATATGATGAGTGGTAGTGGGATGGAAACTTTGGGTGTGATGGTAAGAGAAGCTACATGATGAGGGGTGAAAATGGAAGAGACAGTGAAGGGTCATTTGGTAGCACCTCAATAGTTTGGAGGATCTCAAGTAAGGCCTATCGATGAGATTCAGAGGTTTGGATAAGATCATACAAGGACATTTTAAAAGGGGATTGCTGTAATTGTTTGACCATGGTGTGATGTGGGACACCATCGTAAATTGGATAGGTCATCCTGTGGATGATTTACCTTAGGTGTAGGTGCTAATGGAATGTTAGGTACATGTGTGGTGGATGGGTTTCCTATCTTCTCTTTCCCTTTATCCTTCTGATCTTGAGTGGAAACTCAAACCATGTTGACTTGGGGAAGAGATGGAGATGAGTCATGAAATTCATAAGGATGTGAAGGAAAAAATCCTAATATGGGATAAGAACCTTGTGAAATAAGGATGGCATAATTATATTTCGAGGGGGTTGGGCTAGCTCTCTAATATAGACCATATTGATCTCAAAGGTTGGAGGAGGATAAGAGGGTTGTGGAGGTGGAAGTGAAGGTTGCATGACAACAAGAAAAGGTGGAAGAGGCTCTTCATCCAAATGGTCATCTTCTTCATAGGACTCTTTAGGAGAACACAATTATAGAAGAATAGATTTTAGGGCCTTGCAATTCTCAACATCATGCCCTGGAACATGATGGTAGGCATAGATCTTGGTATCATCAAACCCTTCTGGTTTAGGTTTGAGTGGGTCATAAGGCTTGAGAGGTGGTAATGTGATAGCGAAGTCTCTAACAACTGAGCGAGGATGTTAGCGTAGGACCCTACCAAGGGATCAATGAGAGGTAAGAGTGGGTTTGGCTAGAATTTTAGGTGACTATTTTGGAAGAGGTGTTGTTGGGGGTGGAGTTGGAGGCTGAGTAGGTTTGAATACCTTTTTGGAGGTAGTGTGGTCTTGGGTTTGGGTTGCACCTTCTTGGGTAAAGGTGTTGGGGTAGTGCATGAGGTAGAGGGGAATGTAGAAGATGGAAGTGGATGGGTTAACCAAGGTAAGAGAGGAGGTGTAGTGAAAGTAGTAGTAGGAGGTATTACAGGGAGTGTAGATTGAAGGGAAGGTGAAGGTATGGGTAATGGAGCAGGTGTGGGTAACATAATTGGTTTGGGTGGAATAAAAGGTTACAGATAAAATGTCGGTGGCTTCATTTTAGGCTTAATTTGAGTAGGAGGTTTTGACTAAAGTGGATGGATGAGGACCTAAGATAGATGGGAGTGGAAAAGAGAAAGAGGAGGTGGTGGAGAGACTGGGTTCATGTCCTAAGAGGTTGGGTCTTCCTCTTAGGTGGGGGGATAGGTCTAGTGATAGTCTAGGAAGAGGTAGCTAGATCGATCTTCACAGGTGGATGGGTTAGACTTGGTATTGGAAACACTCCTAATGTAGTAGTGGGTTTAGGTGCAGGTGAAGTTTTTGGTGTTGGTAAAGGTTTAGGTGTGGTGTAGGTTTAGGTTGAGTGGGTTTGAGGTTGGGTGTGGGTTGAATGAAGAAACTATTATGACTAGTTCTGGTTTATGGTCTTGGTTGACTGGAAGACTTTTGGATAGATGGTAGAAGTATCTATGGATGACATTTGCATTTGAGTAGATACTAGGAGTCAGGTGCACCCCCAGAGTGTGGAATGATCAATGTAATCCAACTTATCTACCAGTCATGAAAATAAATTTGGTTTAGACATTGATGAGCGGGTTGTGACACCTGTCCAAAATTCTTGAATTGAGTGACACCAAAAATCTTCTCCTCTAACTCAGTAGGAAAAAGTGATGCAATGAGATCAATAGGATCTTGGAAGATCCTGGGAGATATATATCGCTTATGGGAAAGGAGGATACAAATGGCTCCTCTATGGGTGGAGGAGATTACAACACTAGTGATGTATGCTTTTCTTTGGGTAGCAAAGTAGATAGGTTTAGCTCTTCCTTGGGTAGAGGAGCGGGTAAAATAGGTCTGAACTATGGGAAATGATGTAGATGTAGTTAGTTCCTCCATGGGTAGAAGAACATGTGTGATATACTCCATAGTGAGAAGAGACATGGATGAGGTAAGATCTTCTATAGAGGAAGGGGTAGATATGATTGGATCCTCTGTGGGTAGAGGAGTGGAAGGAATAGGCTCCTCTCATGGGTGAGGTGAGGTAGTTCGCGCAAGGATTTCCTCAATAGAGGGAATGGGAGACAACTAAGTAGAAGAAGTGACACTTGTATCAAAGATGACGTGAACCTCATGAACATTTTTGTTAGAGGTTTCACCTACTTGGCTTGACGTATGATTATGGTTTGGGAAAGGATTTTTGAAGATGTGCAGGTTTTGGTTTTCGATGCATTAGGATTGTCAAGAACGAGATCTCCATTATCTATCATTTCTTGAATGATATTCTTGAATGTTTTACATTTTCCATCACTATGGCCCCTAACATAATGGTAATTACAATAGTCATTTTCTTTATACCACGTGAGAAAAGGATGTGAAGGATCAAAACCAATATGTGGTTTGATTGGTGGAAGACGATAGCTCCTACTTTTAAAAAAGTTTCTATCACAGGAATAGGGTTTCCCTATGCAAGTATAACATCGTCATTGTTCATACTTGTGTTGAAATTTCTGAATAGGTGAAATATTAGAGGATGGTTTTAGTTTGTTGGATGGATGAGATGGACCAGCTTTCAGGACTACCACGTTGGTAAATCCTTTCACTTTGGAATGATTGTTTGAATGGTTATTTTTTGATTTGGAAGAAGAATAAGAGTCATTTGGTTTGAAGGGATCACCCTTGTTATGAAATTTCAATTTCATCTCTTCCATAATATAGGTTTTAAGCTTCCAAGCCATTGTGAATACCTCATCAAATGTTCGGAAAGTATGGACTTGGAGAGTTGGTGAGATATTCCTAGCACATGCTCTAGTGAACAACTCTATAATTTCAGTTTGAGGCAATGGGAAATCAAGTTGGTTAATAAGGTTTCACAACATGCAACAAAGTATGTGATGGACTCATCATCATATTGGCGTATCAATACAAGTCAGTCATGGTAACCTTCTTGAAAATGTTGATGGATAAATGATTGAGAAAGGCCTGAGCTAATTGATTAAATGAAAAGATAGAGGCCTGGGTAAATCACTATACCAGTCTAAGGCTGGTCCTATCAAGGACATTGGGAAAGTTTGAAGAAGCAAGGCGTCATCATGAGTGATAAGATAACATACATGTTTAAAGGATCACAAATGTTGTTGTGGATCCTCCTTGCTATTGAACTGGTTAAATTTTGGCATTTCCCAATGTGTAGGGTAGGGATGAATTGGAATAGAAAAGTGAATAGGCTCATTACAAATCTCGTCATAAGTCAATGTGTTTCGGGATCTAGTCACAGATGCTTCAAGATTTTACATCTTTTCCATCATCATTTTAAGAAAATATGTGGTCATATTAGACTGAGAGGCACCTCCCATGGTATAGGGAGGTGGATATGATGAATAGGATGTGGGTGGTACTCCAGTGTATGGAGGTTCTGAGTAGGAAAACTAAGAAGGAAGAATGTAGGTAGTGGCAGATGATGATGGTACATACCCTGAATATGAAGTATAAGCAACAGGTGGTGGTTGAGATAAGGTATATGTAGGAGGGATATGTGTCAAGACCCTCATAGAAATAGTGGTAGTGTAGTGCATATGGACATGAATAGACTTTGAAATGGGGTTGATGCAACTAGAGGTTACAAAGTAATAGGGACTAATGAGGTGGGGATCCCTACACTAAGATCCACAGATGATGGGAAGTGGACATTGTAGGTGTGATACATGTCATAGGTGTGACATATATGATGATGTAGGGATGATATGAGAGATGACAAGTGGCAAGGTAGTAGCAGGTAATGCTACACTAGTGTTAGCTGACATGGAAGTGGGTGCAATAGCAGGAGAAATGGAGACATGCATCCCATATAAAATTTGTCTTGACAAATCATGGGTGGAAGAATGAGCTAGGTAATACTACAAGGCTACGGGGTTGTGATCTAGGAATTTTGTGAATTCCTCATCACCTGTAGCTATGACAGGAGGAGTGTTGGGGTCCATGGGTGATGAGATGGAAGGTGGTGAGGGACTAGGAGGTAACGACTAGTGGTTGGTGTGAAAAACCAAGGTGTTGACTTGGTGACAAGTAAAAACCATGTGAATAGAGTGAGAATAGGTAATATGAGTTTTGCAGATGGTACATAAACATAGAAAAAGATAGCAAAAGAAATCTAGAAAGTGAAATTTGATCAATCGTTGTTTTGACATAAAATTCAAAACATAGAGACCAATGCCAATAGGGTAACGGATGTCGGTAGACAAGGGTAACCGATTTCATTGATCGACGATACCAGTTACTATGGATAAATGGAAGATTTAAAAATTTGAGGATGAAGAGTGTAAATAGATGAAACTAAATTTTGTTGGTAACAAAGACTTAGAAATGCTAAGAATGATAGAAACAGGTCACAAAAATTACCTAGATGTGAATTGAATACTATTTTGGGAAAATAACCAAAATAGATAGGAACTGATGGTGGTCAATGAACTAATACCGGTATGAGGATGTAACCAATGGAAGTTTTGGGACTGATGTCGGTTATTGTGAATGATTAAAATATTTGAAAATATGGGAATGATAAATGTAAATTAGATGAAACCAAGTTCTTTTGTTGGTAACAAAGACTCAGAGATGTCAAAATGACAGAGATGAATAATTAAAGATGATTGGGTTTTATTTAAGCATTGCTTTAGGAAATATTACCAAAATAATACATAACTGATTTGAGTCAAGTAAAATCAATTCTAAGAAAGTGATGAAAAAATGAATTATAGGTGATTAAGTTAAATGATACCAACCTAAAATGGAGTATGGTAATGAAAAGTCCAAACACACTCAGAAATAGAGTTAGAATACACCAATTGTAATGATGGGGTTTTTGTAGGAAAGAAAAAGAAGAATAACGTTCCTTACAACTCAAAACACAAGACAAGAAAAAGCTAACAAACATGCCAAAAATCCTAGGTAGTAGATTTTATGTTGTGTGGCTTATGCCATTTAGGACTGACTGTAAGTAGAATAGAGTTTTTGTCAATGAAGGTGCCCTATAGAAACTGACAACTATGGATGGTTTCAGGTAAATTTTGTCTTGGAGTCCCCAATATATACTTTTTAGTACATGAGGCCCTACTCTGATATGATGACTAGCCAGAATACCAACTGGATCCGATACTAATCCGATTATTAGTCATTAATGGTAATTTCGGGAGGAAGATGTTTAAGAAATGAGTTGTTTGTTTTAGTGATTTGGTTTAGGGAGTGTGTGCACAAAGTGAGCTACACTTCATTCTCACCAACCATCAGCTGGTCATGACCTCCAACATATAGGTTGTAATTAAATTTAAGTGAGATATAATGCAACAAACTCAGAATGCAAGTGCACAAGTTTTAAACCCAAATCCACAAATGAAATTTGATGAGAACAATTAATGAAGAGGAAAAGAGTATGTCTTTCACTAATGTAATAAAAATTTCTTTTTACCGAATATGAATTTCAGGAGACAATTAGAAGAAGAAGAATGTTCCCAGGAGAAAGCTTAGTGTGAACTCTTTCAAAATGAAATAAACACACAATAATTCCCTAAGAATGAATAATGCAAAAGAAACCCAAAAAGGGTCCCACTGGATGTGCCAAAATGTTTCACCAATATTGTAGTAGAGATGAAACATAGATAAGAAGGTAACAAGCATAGGAGGAATACATGTGTTATGTAGATGGTAGAAGGCGTTGTGTGCACTGTAGAATTTTGATCCAAGCTGATTGTGTGAGATTCCCTTTGGCTAGGAGGAACGACCTATATAAGAATCACAACAAGACCACAAAATAGTATTAAATAGAAAGAGTTAGAGGACTACCTAGCGATAGGGCTAGATTTGGGAAGTATGATACTTCCTAGAGGGTTGTCAATCCTTTGTTTAATACAAATCAATGCAGAAGAAATAATAAACAAGTGCATCCTACTATAGTTATAATATTTGGGCTTCTCTAACAACATACAATAAAATATTTACTAAAAAGGTAAGGCTAGGCTTATATCTGAGTGGTTGGGTAGGTTGTCAAGTGAGGCAGAGGCTATGGGTGAAGTCTAGGTGGAGTTAGGAAGGGTTTTGAGTTGTTTTAGAGAGGTGGTGAGCTCACTGTCTTAGGGATTTTTAATGAGACACAAAGACCAATGTCACTAGTTGACCAAAAATGATATAGGAGGGTGACCGACACCGGTAGAGTGACCAGTGTCGGTAGGGGAAATTAGTAGGAGACTATTAAAAATAGGTTTTTGAACCTCTTTATGATTGCATAGAGAGTAAGGGTGGTGTTGATAAGGTCATGATATTGTTAAGAAGACTCAGGTATGCTAAAAAAGAGGTTGGAAAGGGTGTAAAGGCTTGGATAGTAGAATAGTAGGTTGGTGGGAAGAAGGTGATATATAGGTAGTGGAAGGAATGTAAACACAGAAAAAAAAAGATATCTATACCAAAATAAGAATAAATGATAAAATATCAATACTTACTTGGTATTTTACAGATCATGTGAGTGGGGATGGTTGGTGGCTAATCGTAGAGGAGATGTCTCGTTCCAGTGCCGTGGAAGTGAATCATGTGTGCTCCTATGAGTATTCCAATGATCTGGAAGGAAGACCTAGATTATTGTCTTGTACTTTTTGGTTATTTGTTCATTGTCTAGATGCAGAGAGATTGAAGGTTCGAGCTTGAATGTAAGAGGGCTCCAATAATTGAATGACCAACCTTGTTAAGAGTTGTGAAAGTCTATATAAAGTGACCAATGGCGGTTAGGTAACTGGCACCAATCGAGGAAAAACCGGCATCGGTTAGGGGGCGAATAGGTCAAGGTTGCCAAAAATAGCTTGATATTTTCTATTTTTTGTGTGATTGATATTTTAAACCCGGTCTTAAGTGATAGACTATGCCTAGATAAGTAGAGTCTTTGTTGGAGGAGTTATGGGAGTTAATTTCTAGGGCTAGACTAAGTCTTAGTTAGTTAGGATAAGTATAGACCTAGTCCTAGTTAATTAATAGGTTGGGGAATGGGTCTTGGGTGAGTTGGATAGGTGAGGTGGCATTAGGTGAGGTGGAGGGGTGAAGTAGATAAATTAATTTAATTAAAGTAATTAAACTAATAATGATGTGAGGATGAGAATTAATTTAATTAGGGATAATTAAATTAATGTTAATGTATCGAAAGGGGTCATGGTTAGATATATGTGTCAAATTGTTGGATTGAAAGGGGTTAAGGGATGTGACCCATTATCAATCTGAGAGTGCACCCGCTATGAGGAACATGCAATAGGAACTACAGCTATTCCTCACTCCATTGATACAATGGGAACTCTTCTAGTTGTGAAACCTACTTGCAGAAGAGAGCCTCCAGAGTGGGTTGGTTCCCTCGGTAAACCACTATCCTGCCTTCTGTGTGAGAAAAAGAGGAGAAAAAATTGCAAAAACAATACTGAAAAAACAAGCTAACTAAGGTGATGCACCGATATTTGTTGGACCCCTCTATTCTACATACACACACTAGTGATTGATAAAGTTATCCTTGTCACTTCAAAGCACCTCTATAATTAATGCCTAAGTGATTCTGAAGAAGGTGTAAATGACTGTAATAACTAAAGTGAGAGGGTTATAAACCACTTTCAAAATAGGACTACAAAAACACACACTTAATCAGACCGCAAAAAACTTATAGTGCAAATCAGAGGTTAATTGCATTAGAAAACAAGCAAAGGAAAGATAAATTTCACTTACACAAGTTACTAAAGAAAAGAAACACTTTGAATTGCACGCACAATGGAGGATAAAAATAACTTTATTGCATCAAATAGGTGCTCACTGTAGAATTTCGGGTCCTCCCAAAAGCTTACAAAAAGTATGATGAACTTTCCTTGTCAACTCTCGGTCCTTTGTGCTTGCAATCACACTACAATATATAGCAAAAGTGTTTCCTAAAAATAAGCCTAAGAGTGAACTCGCCCATTAGATCTATTATTATCCCTTTGTTATTTTTAATGGATAATAATGATCTATTACAAAAGAGGCTCCAAGGCCATGAGCATCACTCAAATACATAGTCAAACTGAAGTTGAATCTTATTTTAAAGGAAAACTAATAAAAAGAATTACAAATATTGCTTGTAATGCAAGTCTTTCACATGCAACATGTTGCTTTATTCTCTGATGTGGACATCTGTTTTGTCCCTTCTTGGTGCATGGAAAGGTCTATTTTGGCAATTTGTCTTCATTGGGCATGCATATAAAAATTATTACCCCTTGGCATATTGTAATGCCACCAAACTATGGTTTATAATTTATATTTTTTAAATATTACCACCACCTTAGTCAAAGGGGGCTACCATATCTATTTTTGGTAATACTTGGGGGCGGTGATACTTTGGCCTACCATTGCCTTTATCTCATGACACTTGGTGTATTCTTGATTGTTGATTTTGTTTGGTCCTTGGCTATTGATCTGACCCTGTGAAGGTATTAATGTTGGTTGTTGGCATATTTATCATGATCCATGGCATACTTGATCTCGGCCATTGATTACGAAGGTGTATTGTTCAATCTTATCCCTTGATCTTCTTGGCATTAATATTGCCCTTATCGTTTGGGCGGCAGTTTTCTTGAACCGTTGATCTCCTGACTTCATCTTGGCCATTGGATGTTGTATGGTACTTATGCATTGATTGTTCTTTTGATCTAGATCATTGGATTACTGCCACTTTGGTCTGGGCCATCGATTTCATTGATCATGGTTGAATTTTTGACTTGGTCTTGGCCATTCGATTAACTTCGAAGTGATCTGTGCCATTGGATTTCATAACCATGGTTAGGTCATGAGTTTGTTGGAGCTTATGGGGGAAAAGGAATTCTGTTGAGCTCATTTGCATTTTTTGATGACCATGGCAAAGCCCTAGAAAAATTGCTCCAGCTCTGCATTTTCTAAAAAATGGTGGCTTTTGGCATTGTTCTTTGATGATTCTGGAGCCTACACACTTGATCGTTTAGCTTGGATGACATTATTTTGATGTTGGTCTGTACTTTGACCTCATTTTTTAAATGCTTCTTGAAGGTATACACTTCCTTTTGTGACCCATTCCCTTTACGAATCCTGTGGATCATTTTCAATCTATTTTTAGTGGCTCCTTTGATCATTGTACAATGACACAACCTTGCATTTTCTCTCTGGTTTTTCTATTTCTATCATTTGGCTTCGATGAGCTCGAACAGAGCTTGCAAGGGAGACAGATACCATTTTTTCCTTCTTCGGCCTTGCTATTATAATGTGGTAAGTTCTTCAGTCTGTCGACTCTCTGCAAGTGTTAATATGAAAACATGGGCCTTTGAAATTTATCCTATGTTGATTGATCTCGAAATACAGCTCGACCTCTTCCCTTATGACTGCATTTTTTTAATAACCATGATCGTTCAGCCTTATTGAACATGACTTGTATTTTTTTTTGATTTGGCCTCTTGTGTATTCATAACCTCGGCCCTGGCTTCACCTGTAATTGTATATTTTATAAACTCAGCCTCCTTGGTTACATTTACATCATGAACTCACTTTTGTTAAGTAGGTCAGATATGCTTCTTTATGGTTTAGCTTTGGGTATGTCGATTGTATAGCTTGATCATTTTGCTTGAGTTTTTATGGTTTGGCCTTGGGTATGTCGATTGTATTTACCGTATGTCGACTCTCTCGCAAGTGTTAATAGGAAAACATGGGCCTTTGAAACTTATCCTATGTTGATTGATCTCGAAATATGGCTCGACCTCTTCCCTTATGACTGCATTTTTTTTATAACCATGATCGTTCGGCCTTATTGAACATGACTTGTATCTTTGTTTGATTCAGCCTCTTGTGTATTCATAACCTCGGCCCTGGCTTCACCTGAATCGTATATTCTGTAAACTCAGCCTCCTTGGTTACATTTACATCATGAACTCAGCTTTTGTTGAGTAGGTTGTATATGCTTCTTTATGGTTCAGCCTTGGGTATGTCGATTGTATTTACTTGATCATTGTGCTTGAGTTTTTTACTTTTGATAACCTCGGATTCTTGACTCACATTTGGCTTTCAATACGTTGACTGTTCATTTTGATGAAGTTCGGTCTTCAGATTCTCTGCCATTCTTTTATTCTTATAACTTGATCAAGAATCTATAACTGCTATGAGTATGGATACCTCAAGTTTGATAGAACTTTCTGAAAGCCATTTGATCGATCCTTTGTTGCAAGCACGATTGTATTCCATTCTCTATAATGAAGAACATGATCCCTTTTTCTAGAAACTCAAAGAAAATCATTAAGTTTCTTTTCTGTAATGACTTTTCCTTTTCAGAAGTCAATAATACAGTCATTGTATTTTAGTTTTATTGATAAAGCATTAATTTTCAATTTTGTTCTATCTGAAAACCCCATTTTGCAAGGGGAGACTCTGGCAAAAAAATTCAAAATCCTTCTCTCTCCAGATTTCTACAACTTGTCCATTTTGAAAAGATATGAGTATCTCTCTGCTACCTTTTATGGGTTGTCTGTTCACTTGATTGAATTTTGTTCATGCTTGCTTTGCTTGATCCATTGCAGCTTTGGAAAATTGTGAAGTAGTTGGCTTTTGATTCACACTTTAATTTGGAAATAAAATGAACCTTGAATACTTGTACTTGATGAAATTCTGAGATCACTGTATGTTCCATTTGATCATGATATCATTTTGTAATGATGAAACATATACTTTTTGTTGATTGTTATCATTCCTTTTGAACTCAAGAAGCTTATAAAGTACTGTTGTAGCCTATAAAGCATGTATTTCAATTCTGTTTTAAATCAAAAGTCACTTTTACAAGGGGAGACTCTAGCAAAATTTTCCAAAATGACTATTTTTCTCCACCTTTTCCAGATTTTCAACCTGATTTGTAAAATTATTTCCTTCTTGACTTATTTTGATGCTTCTTTGCTTCTATAAACCATCTTGAAATGATGTTTGTTTTCCATTCTCTTGAAAGTAAACAGTAGCTTCTTTCTTTCTTAACTAGTTAAACTGATCTTTTTCATTCTCATGTTGCAACCTGTTCCTTGCAAAACTTAGAAATATGTTAGAAAAAATATAGGATTTTTGGCCTCTCTTATATCCATGTGATTTTGATTTCTTCTTCATTCTTCTTTTTGTGAACTGTTTTCAACTTCTTTTTCATGTCATCTCCACATCTGTTTCTTTTGTAGTCTATTTCAGATTTTGCTTTTCTATTTCAATCTTTTTCCTTTTTATTGCTTTCTGCCACTGATTTCTCTTTATGCACTCTACTCTCTTCTACTACCATGCCTATCTGTATCCCTGATCTGACCTATGTCATGTGCCTGTATTTCCTTCTTTCAAGTACCATTAGATGCATTGAACTTAGAATATGTATTTGCTTTAGAATAGATGTATAGGAATAAAAATGTACCCGAGCTCAAAATTGATAGTAATTGCTTCTTTATCTTGTAGGTGATGAGAAAAGAAGATGAATGGAGAAATGCAGATGATGCGGAGTGGGAATGAAGATAGAAAAGGCAATGATGGGTTCACTTTTACTCCTCTACTCCTATTCTTTAACACATGCAATATTCTCTTTTCCATGTATATGATGTTGTTACTCAGTCACATCCCACGGATTGTGTGGGAAAACTTGTAATCTCTTATGAATAAAGCATTAAATTGAAATAATGAGTTGACTATCTCTTTCTGCATTCAGTTTTTTCTTTGATTGTACAATGATGTAAGCAACTCAATATCTCAATCAAATGAATTAATATAAGAGATAAACTTAAAATAAATACATGTAACTCTAGTAAGAAACCATTGAATGAGATGTGCCTCCTTGTATGTTGTTTTACTACATTAAGCATATGCTCTTCATTTTGACTCTTTCCTACTATCTCCATTCAGACATTATTGTCACTTTGTTTGGTTGGTGGTACTTTCTTGATGGAAGTAGCAAGAAAGGAGTCACTTGTAACATTTTAATGACAGCATAGATGGATGCAATTTCATGAATCACAAACAAATTTAATGAATACAAAGCAATAAATCTGATGAGCATGACATAATAAAGTGAAGTTGACTATTTGAAATCTGCAACTGTGAATGTAGTTTCAAATGATTAGTTGATTGCATAAAGTGCAATACGTTTACCCTCATCAAGTTGTCATATGATCCTTCATGAAGCTTGATGAAGATAAATGAGAGATTTCCGTTTATGTAACTAGCTCTTTGTTTGGGGACAACATTCCTAGTTTCAAATTCTGACTAATCACCTTCATTTGTAATCAACTCAACTTAATGAACTCAATCTCTGTAATCTGTAACTGAAATGCCCCAATGTTTAACCAATAAATTTTTAAAATGCCCCATACTTATGATGACCAAAATTGGTCAACATGACCCAATTTTGGGTGTCTACGATTCTAACAAAGTGGTGAAGTCTTGAATAATTGGAAGATTAAGAAGCTAAGAGAGAAAGTTGTCTAAAAGACTAGGGTGAAAAATACCTAAGTGAATACCTAAAGATACCAATGGACCAAGGTGAAAGATACTTAAGTGAAGGACACATGGAAATATTGAAAGAAGATATGGGCATCAAATGCAAGGGAGTGAAAGAAGGAAGAAGTTATGACAAAGAGAAGAAAAGTACAAGATAATTTTTTTTTAGAGAAATAAAAAAAGGAATCAATTAAAAGGTTTGAGAGGTTAGAAGCAATGATAAAAATCATGATGTGAATATAATACAAAATATTTAAGTGGAGGATGAATAAAAATGTGAATTGGCCTATTAGTCTACTCGTCATGAAGCATCGAGGGCATAGGATAATGGCTTTAGAGAAAGAAATAGTCAAAAACACTCATGAAAGAGTGAAGGAAAATGTGATGATATGTGAAGAAGAGAATAAGGAAATTGAAAACAAAGAAGTGAAGATGAAGAATACAATCATGTGGTACTTATGGGATCTTATTTTATTATCTAATTGTGTATTTGAGTGGCTATTTGTAGGTATGAAGATGACAAAGTGATGAAAGTGAAGGAAATTACTTCAAAATGGATGAGAACCAAGTTAACTAAAGTACATTTAGAAGAAGATGAAGCTGAGATAATGCAAGTACAGTTGGTACAAGAAAAATATGATGAAATAGAAGATTCTAAACCTGATCAAGAAGACCAAGAAGACCAAATGTCATTATTTAAGGCATGGGAAGACTACTTGAAGGAAGAACCAAGTAATATTGGGAAATTTGAAGCTACAAACTTTGAAATATGGAAGCCAAATCATATTTTTCATGTTTGAAAAGGAGAAAAAGAGTTATGAAAGACACTTCTAATGAATTCAAGCAAAGGAAGAAATGTACTAGGAGAAAACATCAAGTTTCTCATTCAAAGGAGAACATAAAACATGACTATGTTGTGCCTATATGGCTTAAGTACAATGAAAAATAGTGAAGCCTAAGGAGAATGTAAGTGAATAGCATACAAGTTTACAAGTCGAGAAAGAAGAGAGCTGATATAAGGAAAATTCAAGCTATAAATGTAAGCAAACAACTTATGTGAGATCTAGAACTCATCCCAAACATATGGAAAACAAAATAGGGATGATGAAGACCAATAATGAAATGAACATACTACAAGAAATCATGAGAAATGAGGTGAGCACTAGTTCAAGAGAACAATATGGCATAAAGAAATTAATCCAAACATGGCATCCAATCATTTTTCGAAGAATGCACAAATTCAGAAGAAGAACAAGGCAAATTTCACGATATGAAAGTACTTTGTGGAAGGTTTAATGATGTATATGACCATGCTAACTGGAAATCAATAAATGAAGAAAGAAAAGAGAAATTCATAGCTTTCAAAGAAGTAAAAAAGAAGATACATGGAAATTTAGTGAATGCTTATACACAAATGAATAACAAACATGGAAGAAAGGTGATTATTGTGTCAAAAGGATGAATATGACAGCCCCAAGTTTTATGAGGCTATGAATGAAGAAAACATTCTCATGTCAAGATAAGAAATGTTCCTAATAGATAAGCTCCTTAACTCTCCAAAAGATATACAAACCAATAATGAATACAAGATGAGTAAGTTTGATGATTTGTTACTTGATAATTAATATTGTGTAAGTGAATTTCTAGAGATTGTACCAAGGTACTCTACTAGTACATTTGATAATTTTAGAACCAACAAGAATTATTGGATGGCTGGGAATGATGAGCTTGAGAAGCATGATAATCGGTTTTACATGAGTACAATAGGTGAGATATTTTCAAATTTGACTAGTGAAATGAAAAATGAAGAGAAAAGGAAAGTTACAGATGAGAGAAAACTGATTTCTTGGACAAAGAAGAGAAAATAAGAAGAAGACACAGGTTTGAATCATTTTGAGGTGGTGAAGAATGATAGAGAACAAGAGTAAAAACAAGAAAATGCAGATTTTTGAAAATAACAATATTATTACATGAAGGAGATGCACTATAAATGGATGAAAGAGGCAATAAAGAGTGAATAACAATCTATATTTGTGTTTTATAAGATTGTGTGTGCTGGTATGATTAATGGAAATATGACTATGAATATGATGTAGATGGAATCCAAGGAAAAGAAAAGAAATTTCAAGGACAAAAGAAGCATAGATAATACCATATGGGACCCAAGTGGCTGTAAAACACATAAGGACAAAGAGAGTGGAAGGAGAAAAGAAAACAATGCAAATAAAATGAAGACTCAATCAAGACATGATTACTCAACCAAGCTTTATGAAGTTTTTTTCACCACCTTGGGTGTATGACGCAGAACATCACTAAACATATTCATTGAAAGAACATTATCATGGTTATGAAGTTAAGGAGGTCAAATTAGGTGTGTGGATTCAAGAGAGAGTGAGTCTAGGTGGTCTAGAGTTATTGTTTTCAAAGAGGGAACTTTCTCTCCAAAACATGTAATTCAAATTTCAAACTTGTAAAGGTGGATTCTAATCTTGGTAGTGGGTGGTTGATTCTTCAGTAGTTTTTGATACATGTCTTAAGGGGTATTAATGGTTTGTTAAGGTCTTGTGTTTGTGTCTTATTAGAATGTAGAGAGTGAGATAATTCTATATGATAAAATGTGAGTCATGAAATGTAATGCAACCACCCAATGTGATAATGGGAACCTATTGAGTCATTATGTGGGGAGTTATCATTAGAATAATGTCTAAGTTAGTATGATAATGGAAGATATACATAAAAAGGTGAACAAGGGAAGCCCCGAGGCACAAAGACTCTTATGATAAGTCTTAGGAGAGGAGTTACATTTAAAAATTATTTACATGCATGGAAGTGCATTCAAATATAGGAAGGTAGGAGTTAGTTTTGACACATTCCTCAAGGAGAAGGAAGACCTAAGAGAAGGTGAGGAACATGAGTTTTGTAATAAAAATATGAATATTTTGCAAAGGATACTCTGTTTTGATGTGATAAAGGATTGTTTCACATTTTATAATGGAAGAATGACTCGATTTGGTGTGTATGTGGTTTTTATTTCTAAGTATATAACAAGAGTCCATTATTTTCTAACTCATCTCATATGGTGGTTTCAATGGTGAACTGTAGGTGTTACCTTAAACAAGTTTATCTCATAATTTTCACTATATTTATACTCTTTTTTTTATAGTAGGTGATTTTCATAGCCTATAAAATATTGATATGGCTTTGGGAAGGTAATATGTGAACTCTTCCTTGTCCAATTTGCATGAGATGTGATCATATGAGTTAGAGCTTGATAACTATGAGATTGGTTTCTCTGTTCTCATTTAAGAAATTCATAAATTTGAATATATGAGCTTGTATCATAACTTGTGTTTATTTGGGAAACATGCATGTATGTGTGGGGGCCCATTTAATTTATTGTAGGAAGAGCATGAATGTTTGGAATGAGTGGAGACTCTGTTTTAAGGTAACTAGTTTGGACTATGAAAAAATGGATGAATACAAGAATGTGAAGATCCTTTCAATGGCTTATTTGGAATTGTAAGGAAAGAACCCTAGCATGAAGATAATTCAAAACAAGGAAACGGTAATAATCGACACTCCTCAGCACTTAGGGATTAAAGAATTTGTAATCTCTTCTTACATGCAAGGAAAACCACTCTAAAGGACAAGAAACTATGTCTACCCTTTCTAAGTAATGTACTTGTGAGGATGAAGGTTCTTGTTAAGTATTTTTATTTCTTAATGTATCTATAATTTTCCATTGAGTATATTTTCATCATCCAACAACAAATATTTCTTTAAACAAGTGTGATCTTATCAAGAACTTATTGGAGCGTTTTCATTCTTACCCTATCCATGTATACGGGATCAATGGAAAATTGAGTGGTTGAGGTTTTTACCTATATCAAGAGTCACTAGTGGTAATTTAGAAACAAGGAGGAGGTTGAACTTGACTCAGAATCTTGAAACCAGGTCTTTAAATTACGTTTTTCCCATTTTATGAGTAAAAGTTCCTTCTTGGGCTGTCTTGATACATCTAGTGGAGCTTTCCTAGGGTCATAATTTCGAGGGTGAAGATTAGTGACTATCAATGTAAAATTTGGTAGAAATATTTCTTAGGGTTTCTAATAAGTGTTTCAAATATAATTTAGGAATTCCATTAGTGGAATGTTTATTTATTCATGACAGGTTGGAGGATAATCGAGTTATACTCACCAGAGACCTAATTACAGAGTCATCTTACAAATAAATTTGTTCTTGTCCTTGAGTCATAGTTTGAAAGTTCTCAAGAAAACTAAAGGGATTAATGGATTCTTATAAAACCCTTCATTTCACCTTGATAACTACAACAAAGATAAATAATAATTGATAATCACTGTAGGAAGACCTAGTTAGAGGCTACAAGACCAAATTGCAAAAGGAGATAATAGAAATTGTGTAAATAATTAGACCTTGAAACTTTACAAGCATGTTGAGGTTGAAAAAATTAAACTATTAAACCTTTTAGAACCTCCTAAGAAAATATGGAAGTATGAATATAATATTGGAGAAAGAAACATGATTGATGGGGTCTAGTAGGCTACATAGAGCAAAGAAGTGAATATAAGAACTTTGTTTATCTTAAATGCCTTACATGATGGGTCTAACTTTGTTTCAATTGTATGAGAAGAGGTAATATCCCAAGGATAAATCAAAGGAAAAGAATTCAAACTTCCATTATTGAACTAAATAACTAGTGGAAAAAAAGGTAAGAGTTAGCAGAGGGGCGATTGAGTATAAGGCAATTTGGGAGATGAATGAGCCATTTGATGTGCAAGTGATGTGATAAAAGAGGTATAGGAGATGGTGGAAACAAAATAAATTATTTGGAAAGACAATCTTGTTGGTAATGCCTTAGTTTTGCAAAATTTTGACCTTTATGGACTAAACCAATGATCCTCAATGCGGGTATGATGGAAGAGTGGGGTTTAAATCACTTGCTGGCTAAAAATAGATGGTTGTTTTCAACCTTCTCAGAATCATTGGTGTTTTTTCCTATAAAATAGGATCTATTTGGGGAACTTGTGAGCCCTAAATCATATTATGTGGATTAAAAGTAGTTGGATCCCCAATACCACTCTCGATACCCAATAAATCATCATCAAGATCAATTTGTTGTAAAATGGTGGTGCCCATTGCACTAGGGAGACCACCAAAAGAGAAATTTGGAAACTCTGTTCCTGTCAGATGAATCATGCCACCACTTTGAGATGGAAAATATATTCATTTCCCCTTGTTTGAACTTGTCTTTGCAGTGGTGGTGGTGGCATATTTTTGTTTTAGAAGTGGGAAGTGGAACTGTAAAAATAAAATGTGAAAAAAACATAAGAATTCAATGTTTAGTAAATTTAGCATAAAATTTAAAGTTTGAAGTGATACTAATAATGTACCTACCTTGTAGAGTATGTCTAGGTGTAGTTCCTTCCATTGTTAGTGGTTGAATCCTTACGGATTCCATTGGTTCATGTTGATGTGGGGAAGTATGATGAATATGTAAATATGCACTAATGACTAAAAAAATTAATGTTCTATTAATAAAAAATGTAAAATGTATGTTCCATTATTCATAGCTTGAAAAAATCATAATAGTAATATCGGGAATAATTGATGAAGTTACTTTTAGCACTTGCAATTGAGGGATGTAATATAAATTCTCATGCATTTTTTTTCGGAACTCGACTTGGAGTTGGAGATGATTATACATGCATGTATGAATCTATAGAATCCTTAGAAGGTTGATGGCCTCTAACCTAACCTGTCTTATTGCATGAAATAGAATTACTTTCTTCTATAAGAAAAATAAAAATTAGCTCTATTTTTCAAATAAATGTATGAAATTATAAACTTAAAATACAAAGTGACCTCTTTCTTATCATTTTAAAGACAATTTACTCTCAATTTTTTTCATCGAGTGTAGTCAGAATATTAGTATTTAGTGAGTGTAACTAAAGAAAGGCTACATAATATAATGCAATTATATAATTACAACATGATATTGGTGTAGTTTCCTTACAAAGAGTATATGACAAATCATGTTGTATCGTATTAGATATAATACACCAATCAAATTGTTGGCAACTTAGAGAATGCAGGATGTAGACAACAACCCAATACCGGATGTTAGATTGTCTTCCATGCAAGACTATCCTAGCCTAAAAAAATTCAACCATGGCCTAGAAAAATGTGTGTGAACAACTTGTATAGATATAATTAAATTCATATATGAGATTATTAAAATCGTTGTGATGAATGTTTAATCGAATTTGCGTTATTATTTTCTAATAAAGGATTGTTTGGTGATGATTTATTGAATTTAAATTATATATATAGTTTTGTATATAAAAATAGATATACATACATACATACATACATACATATATACATACATATATATAGATATACATATGTAAACATATATATATATATATATATATATATATATATATATATATATATATATATATATATATACACACACACACATACATACATACATACATACATACATATGTGTGTGTGTGTATTTAGGCTTTGATGGCATATTAAGCAATCATTAGAATACTTACCATATATACGAACCACTTGGCATATAATATTATTATGTGGTGAGTAAGTATATTGTGTGGCGTTGTTAATTGGTTGATGTGAGTTATGTGGCTTTGGGAAGTTTTAATAAACTTAAGTTGCATATTTGTAATGGTTGTTATTGATGTTATGGTTTTAAACTATTTTGTTTGATAAGTCATGAAGTGGCATGAAATTTAAGAGGTTTTTAGGAACTAAATGTGGAGAACACCTTGGAAACCATTAGCTTTCTTGATAAGCTAGGTCATGGAAAGGAAATGAATTGTTTCATTTTCATTTTTGTTTTTGAAGCTCACGTTGTGGGTTGTGCGTGGATTTTTGGGGGAAATTTATTTCGTGACTATGCATGGATATTTCACTACAATTATTACAAGTTATCATGGAATTTTTACTATTTAAATATGATGTTGGAAGATTTGATAGTGTTTTTGAATATTTCAACTTGTAAAAATATTTGAGTAGTAGTTGGAGGTAAAATACATGTATGGGTTTTTCTATTCTTACTCTTTGTTGTTATTTTGATGATATAACCGAATGCATTCTTGGATCTGGTTTATTATTGAAGTTTGAATACGTTTGGGGTTTTGATAATTATGTGAGATATGGAAAATGAATAAGGGGTTAGAGTGTAATAAAAATGAACTTTGATTAGTTCATATCCTTTTTAGAGCATTGTTGTTATTATTTTGCTAGATATGTTTTGGTCTTGGGTTTTGGTTTATTATGCATGATCTGTAAAAATAAACAAAATATGAGTTTTAATGGGTCCGTCTTAGAGCATGACTGATATTTTGAAAACATTTAGGCTTTCATTATTTTGTGAAATCTAGGAAAAGAAACAAGATTTTTATAGCTCTTCCATGAGCATTTTTCTATCATTTGGATTATAGTTTTTCCTTTGAGCACAATTATTATCATTTGGTTATAGATCCTTCCTTAATAATTGTTTTCATTAATCCCTATACTATTATGAATAAACAAAGGAGGAGGATGTGCCCGGTGAGTGTATAGATTACATGGGTTTTTTTTTGTTTAAAATCTATATTTAGTTTTAGGGAAAATTTTGGTTTTATATAGTGTGGGTTGATTGTTGTTTCATATTATTATGTCCCTTAAGGGCATATTGAATTAATCGATTGTGTTTTATGGGTTTTAAAGTTTGGAAAATGGTTTCGGATTTATGGGTTTATTGTTGTACATTTTTCTTCTATTTGGGAATAGTTGAATGACGTTTAAGTCATAAACTAATAAAAATTTGTTCATTGGAAATTTGAAATGATGAAGATTATAGAAAATGTAAATTGACTTATTTTTAGTTGATTGATGCTTCAATTTTTTAAATATAGAAATAAAGGTACATCGTTCAACTCCATTACTTCTTGCATTAGTAATGAAAATGATCTTTTCATGTGATATGTATATTTTTAGTTTTGGATAGTCTTAGGATTACCATCGTTGATATAAATGGATAATGGCTTGATTTTTTGATAGCTAAACATAATTGTTTAGAGTTAGTTTGGGAAATATTAAGAAGAGATAAAGGTTTATGTATCACTCTATTACTTATTTATAAGATATTTAATAAAATTGATGTTTAATGTTTGTTATTTATGGAATCTCTCTCCCTTCTTGGGACTAGACATTTTGGTTAACTTATGTTTTTATTTAATGAGTCCTTGCATGGAATTTTGAATTTTTGTAAACAATGATTATATTTATAGTCAACTCAAAAGGGTATCTAAAAGAAAATTACCTCATTATTATTTATTTGATTGAGGTTATAATTAGGTTGTGTTTTATTTCTATAACTTTATGAAGCTTAACTCTGATGTAAATGAGTTGTTAGATGGACCATTGTCGTTATTATTTGCCTACATTATAAAATTTCTAGTTGTTCTTAATAGTTGGATAGTTAGGAAATATTGTGAGTTATTACATATTTAATGGAGGTGTGATGTAGTATATGAGACATATTCTCTAACTATCCAAGTCACATTATATTGGTTGTAAATTGTAACTATGGACATAAAGTTTTTACTTAATTAAGAATTTGTATTAAGACATGTTTATAAGGTATATTTCATAGTATAAATAATGGACTTTATGATTATCAGTAATTTTTTTTTAATGGTATGTTAGAATCAAAATGGACTGAGAGGGGGGTGAATCATTCCTTAAAAACTTTCATTCAATTATATTTAACTATGTGAACCATTAACCATTCCATCATGCATCAATGTGAGCTTATTAACATGAAACAACCATCAATAAGATCATAAACCAAGAGAGTACACAAGAACGCAAGATATGAAGTGGGAAACACTTAAGGAAGAAAGAAAATGAAATTTATAAATATATCACTCAATTCAAAATAATTTCATGAATATTAAAAATTACATAAGATATCTTTAGTGAGACGTCAATCCCACAAGGAGCACTAACCCCTATTTAACAAGGCATGAACACTGCAAAGATGATACAACCCCTAGGATGACCAAGCACGAACTTAACCACTTGAAGATGAATTCACCTAATTCTTATTGCTCATACAACTGATTGTGATCACAAAATTGGCCCACACACCTCAAAAACACTCTCTTTGCTCAATTTTGCTCCTTCATTAGCTGATTAGGTATAATGACCTTGAATACCTTCTTAACTCTACCTTAGATCCCTCTAACACTCTCTTTCACCTCCTCCATCTTTCTCACAACTCTATCCACTCATCTAATTCAAATGAGAAAATACATTCACTTTATATGCATGACACAACTCATAAACACCTTTAGGTTAGATAATACCATTAAGTTCAGTCATACCAACATGACAAAACATCTATGACACCATATAAATTTACATGAAAGGACCATAAGTTATTTTTTTGAATGGTCTATTAGAATCATAGTGGACTAAGAGGGGGTGAATTAGTCATTCAATACTTTCATTCAATTGTATTTAACCCTTATGAACCATTAACCATTCAATCATGAATCAATGTGAGATTATTAACATGAAACAACCATCCATAAGATCATAAACCAAGAGAGTACACAAGAACATGAGATATGAAGTGGGAAACACTTAAGGGGAAGAAAACCAAATGAGATTTCTAAATATATTACTCAATTCAAAAACTTTTATGAATATTACACATTACATAAGATTTCTTTAGTGAGACATCAATCCCACAAGGAGAACTAACCCCTATTTAGCAAGGCACCAACATTACAAAGAGGCTACAACCCCCCTAGGATGACCAAGCACAAAATCAACCACTTGAAGATGAAGGTAACCTAATGCTTATTGCTCATACAATTGATTATGATGACAAAATTAGCCCACACACCTCAAAAATATCTCTTCGCTCACTCTTGCTCCTTCATTAGCTGATTAGGTATAATGACCTTAAATACATTCTTAACTCTACCTTGGATCCCTCTAACATTCTCTTTCACTTCCTTCATATTTCTCACAACTCTATCCACTCATCTAATTCAAATGAGAAAATACATTCACTTTATATGTATGACACAACTCATAAACACCTCTAGGTCAGACAATACCATTAAGGTTAGTCATACCAACATGAAAAAAATCTATGACACCATATAAATTTACATGAAAGGAACATAAGTAATTTTTTTAATGGTCTATTAGAATCACAATGGACTGAGAGGGGGTAAATCAGTCCTTAAAAACTTTCACTCAATTATGTTTAACCCGTGTGAACCATTAACCATTCAATCATGTATCAATGTGAGATTATTAACATGAAACAACCATCCATAAGATCATAAACCAAGAGAGTACACAAGAACATGATATATGAAGTGGGAAACACTTAAGGGGAATAAAACCAAATGAAATTTCTAAATATATTACTCAATTCAAAAGACTTGCAAGAATATTACACATTACATAAGATTTATTTAGTGAGACATCAATCCCACAAGGATCACTAACCCCTATTTAGCAAGGCACCAACATTAAAAAGAGGCTACAACCCCCTTAGGATGACCAAGCATGAACTCAACCACCTGAAAATGAAGGTAACCTAATGTTTATTGCTCATACAACTGATTGTGATCAAAAAATTGACCCACACACCTCAAAAAAATCTCTCTTCACTCACTCTTGCTCCTTCATTATCTGATTAGGTATAATGACCTTGAATACCTTATTAAATCTTCATTGATTCCTCTAACACTCTCTTTCACCTCCTCCATCTTACTCACAACTCTATCCACTCATATAATTCAAATGAGAAAAAACATTCACTTTATATGTATGGCACAACTCTTAAACACCTCTAGGTTAGACAATATCATTAAGGTCAGTCATACCAACATGAAAAAACATCTATGACACCATATAAATTTACATGAAATGACCATTTAGGTCGGCATTGGACCAAAGAACACAACATACACAACTAGGCTTAAAAGGCTTGTTTCTTATCCACCAAATGTTTATTGTACTCTAAGGGCACAAGGAAACTCCATCATGGCTCCAAAAGATCCACACATGTTAGATAAGTCATCTCAACATATTATAAATTCTTAATAAAATCTACATTATCCATCTTCCTCATGACACAATCAATCTAAACTATGTCCTACTCATTTTAGGCACCTTCAATAGACCAAAGGTATTCAAAGATGAAGACCAAGATCCCAAAAATAACCTAAACTATGGCATGAAACCACTTATTGTAAATACACTAACCTAAAGAACATCAAAAAAATTATATACTTCATGAATTATCCCATGGAGTTATTAAAATATCTTTGTCCTTCGGGTACTTATACTTCCCAGAAAACTAGTCTTAGAAACTTGATCTTATCACACCTACTCGACACTTTCAAGACCTCTCAATGCCTGGAATATGATCAAATTTAACCCCTCATCACTCAAAAAATTATAGATATCTTTAATCAATCCAATTTATTAGTATTTAATACCAATTACACTAAAGAACCTTCATTGTCCTTAAACCTTGTCAAGTAGGTCAACTTGTGACCTCATCCTTTCCAACCAATCTGGCCTATAGGAATAAAAAAAAGGATGTAAAATTTCATATTAGATTTATAAAACACCCTCATAGGCATTAGACACTTCTACTTAGGCCACACATGCCCAAGAACCTCCTTTCACCATGACTGTCAAAAACTACCTATTAGGCCTAAAAACCAGTCTTCACTTTTGAACATGTGTAGACCTCAAAATGGCTCTACCATGGTATGAAATCACCTAAAACATCTAGCATAGCTTCCTTATACTCATAACATCAATTTATATAATGGGTCAAATGGAAAACAAAAGAGGAAATCAAAATTTCTTGAAAACATGCAAATTTGAGTGGGCTCCACTACTCACAATACTCCAAACCACCACCATCGAAATCTTGGAGAGACCTTTCCATCCTAAAAGCATAAAATTTTATTATCTAATGCATTTATATATCAAACCAATAAGTTTTCTCCCATTGTTAATGAACGAGGGTTTAGGTAGAGTTTTTGACCACATGTTGATCAAAGAATACTTGTTAGAGAACACACAAGGAGTCCATGCGGGAGAGAAGGCCAAGATCAAGGGGAGGGATAGAAAGGACCCACGTGTGGAAGGAAAGTTCAGCATTTAGGACTTAGCCAATTTTGACCATGATGACCTATTTTTAGAAGATGGCGTGCAGAACACACCAACGATGCAGAGACATGTGTGTCATGCATTGTCTATCTTTGGAGGATCGATCGAAGCATTTTGCATGGAGACAAGCTAAGAATAGGATTGACACTTTAGTTAACTATAAGAGGTCTATAGATAGCACACTTGCATGTGTTGTTATGCCTATGAACAATGCATGGCTATTAATAGCATGCGGCCTATTTCTATAATAGATAAGTGGTTAAGGAAAGTCCCCACCCTATATATATATATATATATATATATATATATATATATATATATATATGATGTGAGGTACATAGTGATAGGAGATGAGTGTGATGGATGTATGGAGGTATAGAGATATATGCATATGACTAAATTAATATATCGATACATGCGTGCATTGGTATAGATTAACATTATTATAAGGAGCTTATGTGTTTATTAATAGATGGAAGAGATTAGTGGAACCTAAGTGTCATGCCCGTGTGGAATTGAGTAGTACATGTTATTGATTCAATCATGATTAATGTTTAAAGCTTGTTTTGTCATAGATATGAATGTAGCATACATTGTAGAATGATATATTAGTTATGAATCTATATGTCTCGTCCTTCATCACGCTAACATCCTATTATAAAACCCTAAAGAGGGACCTAGTACCTTTGCATGCTTCGGGTGAGCGCTCAGTCAAGGCTGAGTAATGTGCCAGCATGACTAGGGTGTTATCTGGTAAATTCTAGGTTGTAACATTGGTTCCATTTCCAGGGACCTCTTTTTCAGTTATTTTCAGGATGGTTCGCGATGAAGACATACTAGTTAACTCTAGCAAGTATTGAGGAATGGATACACGATTTGGAGGAAGAATATGCACGGCGGTTCAACAGTGGATTTGAGTTTAACACACGTACTTGGGTAGAACATAATCTATATGACAGCTTATATGAGATATTTTTGCCATCTTTTCAAGTAGAACTATATGAGTGGCTTACTACTTATGCATCTTAGTGGAATTGGAGGTATCATGCACTTGTCTAGACATAGGAATAATTTCAGGCCCTTTATGATGCTGATCTGATCTAGACTTGCGTTGTGGATATGTGGTTTCATGGTGTTCTAAATAGTTATATTCTAGAATATTCAATTTTGACGTACTCTTTCCCAGAGGTAGCTGAATTCTAGTTTTTGCAGTATCCAAGAGGAGCATATTTGTGAGGTATTCCATTGGTGATCAAGATCTTGATGGTAACTTTGAACCTGGAGAGTAAACCGATGGCTAACTAAACTTCACCACGCGTGAGGGTAGGAATAGGTTTGGTGAAAGATGGCAGACCTAGTGACAAAGAGGTAGAGAGAGGAAGGTGACTTAATTTTAATGAGGCATGTGAGAGGGAGATAGAGAAGCAGCATTCCATTATAGAAAGTATGGTGTTGAGGAGAGAGATGGATCATGAAGGATTTACATCTCACATATAATATGTGAAGCCAGAACATCAAGAACTCCCCATCTTGGAAAACATGACAGAGATCCCCTCAGCCTCACATAGAAGTGCATCATCGAGACTACTTAGACTGCAGGCACGCATCTTAATCCACCTAGAAAACTAGCCCTTGTGCCTCGTTTTCTAGCATCTAGTACGACAAGTAACTAGCAAGCTAACTCAGGAAGTAGGAGAGTAGGAGTAAGTTAGGGAGAAATTACATCAATGGAAAGATAGATGAATTAGATGATATTTGGAGGAACATTCTTAGGCGCATCATCCACACAGAATGTGAGCACGTAGAATGTTGGATTCACCACTAGAAGTGGAACTAACTCATAGACTATAGGGGTCCAGGATAGTACTACTGCCGAACATAAGGAGTACATCTACAGTCCTATTCTGTTATAGGTGGAGAATCAAGAGGTATAGGTGGTTCTAGTTTCATGAATCTGTGGTTTTGATAAAAAAACTCCAGATTTGATGATTAAATTTAGCAACAACAATTTGAGATTAGCACATGAAAATAGGAAAAATCCAGAGACAAATAAAATATAGAAAATAATTGAGTAATTTCTATTGAATAGGAAGGGCATTTTATACAATTGCTTGCTCCTATAATCATGGAGACAAGTCTTATCTTTTTATCCCCAAATCTCTCCTCTATTCCCTAGTCTTACTCTCAATCCCAAGATATTCTCACACACTCTTATCTCTATGAGTTGTGCATGACAACTAATTGTACACACTCATATATTATTTTATAAATATTAAAAACTATTACTACCAAATAACCCAAACCACTCCTAAGTGTTCACACTATGAACAATATTTCAGTAATAGTCACCCCCTTAGTGTGAACATGGGGAAAGCTATCTCCTATACCTACTCATGATCTACAAAGAAATGAAGGTTTTCAATGAGTACCAACAACTCAAACAATATGAGGTTTTCAAAGATAACCTCCAACTCAAAAAATGGTTTTCTAGTGGAACCAACCACTACATAGTAGCGTACATTATTTTTCTCACATCATTGTTTCTAACTTAGAGGGATTACAAAACAAAAATTATGCTCACGCAAGAGCTTTGAACAGGAATATTACTTCTATTCATTATTACAACATGAAAGAAAACACATCACACAACTGAAACAAAAGGTGACCAATACAATAAAGTAATTTATTTGTTGGTGAATAACAAGAGATGCCAATTTTCCTCCATCCTCCTATTCCTCCAGCCTCCATTGTGATGCTGCTAACTCAGCCGAATTTGTCTTTGAGTCTCATTTTATAATTCTATTGGGTGTCGGTTTCAACCGATAATGCACCCCCTCACTATGAACGTCACGTACAAGTGAAAATATGTTTGATTAGATAAAAATCACACCATATCTAATTGCCATTCCAAATAGATGCAGAAACAAACTTTGACAAAAAAATTGTTTTAATCATATACAAATTCCATAATTGTTTTGAGACGCCAAAATATATTTCACGTTTTATCTTAAACCAGAAACTGGGTTATTCTAAAATTTTAACCGTAGAGAAATAAAATACGTATCTTCAGACCCAAAAAATTTCAAAAGATTTGGAATCTGGGTTTTTGAGAAAAATATGATTTACCAGTCATTTTTTTTCAAGATCAGATTCTAGAAAATGGTGACGGAAGCTTCAAAACTCTCAGATCTACATCCTTGAGGCTGCGGTTTTGTCCTGTAATCACTCTCATAAATATTCCTAACCTTCTCTGATACCAGATGATAACAAAACTCCAGATTTGATGATTAAATTTAGCAACAACAATTTGAGATTAGCACATGAAAATAGGAAAAATCCAGAGACAAATAAAATATAGAAAATAGTTGAGTAATTTCTATTGAATAGGAAGGGCATTTTATACAATTGCTTGCTCCTATAATCATGGAGACAAGTCTTATATTTTTATCCCCAAATCTCTCCTCTATTCCCTAGTCTTACTCTCAATCCCAAGATATTCTCACACACTCTTATCTCTATGAGTTGTGTATGACAACTAATTGTGCACACTCATATATTATTTTATAAATATTAAAAACTATTACTACCAAATAACCAAAACCACTCCTAATTGTTCACACTATGAATAATATTTTGGTAATAGTTTTAGAGGTAGAGGGAACACAAGAGGTTCTAGATCAAGTGGTCAAGGTCCACAAGAACCATAGAATATTTATATGGAGATGTCTCTTCATCTTCCAAAGTATAGGGTTATAGAAGATGTTGCCAAACATGTGCATATGTGTGAAATCTTATGGGGTGCTAAAGGGACCATGGCTGATAAGCGTAAGGCAAGTCAAATTGTTACTACATTATAAGGACATGCACACAGGAAGTTTGACCTTGATCAAACTTACGTGGATTATGCAGCATTGAAAGATGCTTTCTTGAAAGAGATCCATATCCCTGAGTTTGAGCAGAAGAGTATAAGTGCACTCAAGGATATCAAGCAAGGTACTACTGAGAGTGTACATGAGTATGATGCTCATTTTAAGACACTTCTATCGAAGCTATCTTATGATATCCATGCTAGCCAGCATGCACAATGGTTTGTTGGAGGATTGATTACACCATTTAGAAGGGCACTATCACATAAGACATACACTGATCCATGTAAAGCACTGGAAGCAACTTTGTGTGCTAAGGTAGTTAGGAGCATTAACACTAGCATTAGTCCATTCTTAGAGGCATAAATTGTAGCTATGGAAAAGTAGTTAGAGAAGCTATCCACAAATTTAGCCTAAGAAACGTGCTTAGGAATTTGGTGTATAGATTGTGAAGTGGAAGGTCACACTAAGGATAGTTACCCTCACAAATTTGTGTGATCATTACTATTGGATTATTAGATCATCATTTGAATCGGGATGTTATTCATTGTCCTTTGTTACAACGTGTGATAAGGAAGAATGTATCTTGCTTTTAAAGATTTGCAGTCCACGACCCATGATACTTAGGATTTTTAGTTTATTGGTCAAATCCATGATATTATAGACATTGAGGTACGACAAACAAGTGTAACAGATAATTCTAAGGGTAAGAAGAAGCACTAGGTCGGGATCATAATCAAATGTGCTATGACATGAATGAGGGGTGTTTTGAAGGAGGTTGTGGTGGATATTGAGGGTGAGGTCATGGAGGAAGAGGTGAGATCCCTTGTGGAACATGTTTTACGTGTGGATATCTTGACCACTACAGCGCAAATGCCCTTAGAATATTACATGTTCCTAGAATATTACATGTTCTTTCTGCAGGAAGAACCATAGCTATGAAGAGTGCCTGGACTTATATGAGCATCTTAAGTAAGCAGCATAAGTAAGAAAACAAAGGCACCGAGATGGTTAGAATCCAGCACGAGGTAGAAGATTAGTGGATGCCTAAGATAGCTAAAGGACCTGAGGCATTGACAGTGAAGATTACTACACGCGCAAGAGAAGCATTGCACCAAAAGCCTACGATCACCAAGGAGGAGGTTTTGCATGCAAGGTACCAAGATCTGTTCATCAGAAGGAGGTTTACCAGATACCATGGAAGTGCTAAGGAATCTTCAAGGTGAGATACAATACTTAAAGGAGAAGAAGAAAGCATCAAAGACAGTCCAAACTGATATCGATGATCTGTAAAAAGTGTGCATAATGTTGTGCCAGGAGAAGATTATCCCACTATTAGGAAATTGGTTAAAGGGGAACACTCCATGCGTAATTCTTGAGACCAAATGATAGATCATGCATGAAAATCTTCCCCCTGATAGCATTGACTATGACGAGGAAATTACTATCAATTTTGTTTTGGATGGGTGGTTGTTGATAAATATATTGATTGATACAGTGTGAAAGTAAATGTGCTTACATTAGATGCATGGGTACAAATGGGGAGGTCTCCATTGCAGCCATCACCTAATGTGTTGTTTATGGAAAACTAGACTAAGGCCACTCCTATAGGAGTTTTGAAGGATGCATCTATAACCATACAAGGGGCCAAGTTCACTAGGGATTTTGAGGTATTAGCACTTGCAGAAGCAGATAATTTTCTAGCCTTGCTTGGATGCCCTTGGTGTTATGCAAATAATAAGAGGTATATCAGCTTTGAGAACAAGGAGGAAAGGGTTGTGATACCATTGATAGATGGGAAGTCTACACCATATGTTGAGCCTCTAAGTGAGGAGGACTTAAACTAAATTTATGTACGTGTTATTTAGGACCCGAGGTCAATAAGCCATCAATAGAAGGCATCCTACAAAGTGGGAGGATTGTCATTCTATTAGTGATACTATGAGTATTGCTTGTAAAAATTGGACTCATGGTACATATGAATTAGTAGGGCATGAATTAAAAAGTGTGGTTGTGTATAAGAATGGACTTTGTTCATCCCAATGATAGGTAGCATAGTACCTTGGTAAATAGGGGTATAATATCTTCCTACATGTTTGAAAGCCATGGAAACAGAGTGGACAGATCAAATTAAGAGAAGAGATATGTTAGTATATACCTTGTGCGGACACAACAGTGCACTAGTGGGTAGTCCACAAAGATAATCTTATAGAATGGGAAGCGATTGGAATCACCATATCTATTAAGTTTGTAAGGAACAATGCACCTACGTAGATCTACACTTATCATGGTGATCAACCTATTCAACATCACATTCAACAGTGTGAGAGACTCTGACAGAAGGACAGGAAGCATTACCACCTTCACTTTGGGTGCATATATTGTACTCTACATTACAAGGATGTGCACGTGCCCGCATGTATATGCGAACTAAATTGAGAGATTGGAAACTAGAAAAATTTGACTACTGGGATGATCCAGACCTTTGACTACTTCTCAACCTCCAATAAAAGAGGCATTAAAATTTATTAAGCGCTTAACCATGGGAGATAGTGCAAAAGTAGAAGAGTATATTCAGGAATTATTTGGTGAGACAGATTCTGGAGTGCATTTTGAAAAGGAAGAATAAATGGAATTCATACTACTTGAACGCATTTTCCTTGAGAAAGCAAAGGGAAAGATAGTTTACATCATGGATGATAAGGAAGTTGAGAACCTAGATATTGAACATTCACAAGGGGTGTGCGAGGTCTTGGAAATTACGAGAAAGGATACGTGCACCTATCACGAACCCATGAAGACTAAAAATTGAATATAGGGTCGAGGCTGAGCCTAAGGAGGCCATAATTGGAGACTACTAGTCGGACTCGGAGGTAGAAAAGATCATTGAGTTACTCGGGATTATCATAAAATATTCCCTCGATGGTATCATGAACTTAAAGGCATGCATAAATTACTTGGGGAAATTAAGATAAATCTTAAGGATGGTGCATGCCCAGTTAGAAAGAGGCCTTACAGAATGAATCCTAATTTGTACAAAAAGGTAAAAGAATAAATTGATAAAATGTTGAAATCTGGAATTATCAAACCCCTTGATGAGTTAGAATGGGTTAGCCCAATGGTGATCAGTATCAAGAAGGATGGAAAAATTAGAATATGTGTGGACTATAGGGAGTTGAATGCTGCATGCGTCACCGATCCATTCCCTACACCATTTACTGAGGAAATACTAGAAGGTGTTGCAGGGCGCAAAATATACTCCTTTACAGATGGGTTTTCTGGGTATCATCAGGTTAGGATTGCTCAGGAGGATCAAGAAAAGACAACATTTACTACTAAATGGGGTAGTTTTTCCTATACTTGTGATGCCTTTTGGATTAAAAAATGCACCTGTTGTATTCTCATGCATAGTTGTTCAGAATTCAAATATTTTATTCACAACTTCTTACGGTGTCCGCCTATATGATTGGATAATATATGGGCTTGTGAAAGATCATTGTGATAATATGTGCTTAATGTTTAAACATTGTAGACATTTGATTATCTCTTTGAACATCAACAAGTGCATATTTTCTACACCATTTGGAATACTGTTAGGACATATAACCTATAAGGAAGGTTTTCTCATTGATCCAGCTAAGGTTGCAGTCATGTTAGGCCCGGAAGTGCTTACTACAGTCAAAGTGAGGTGCATGGACTTTTAGGTCATACAGATATTATAGAAAATTAATCAAAGGGTATGCCAAAATTTTTACACCCTTGGAAGATTTCTTGAAGGGGAAAGTTAGATTTTATTGGGGATAACCATAGCGGCACGTTTGAGATATTAATAGAGAAACTTACTACCACACCCATTCTATGCTTTCCCTTATGGGATAAACCATTTCATGTGCATTTGGATGCCTTGGACATGGCCATTGGCATTGTGTTAGCTCAACCTAGAGAAGGTATTATCGATCATTTGATTTGTTTTTCTAGTAAGAAGTGACTCCCATTGAACAAAACTATACAACTACAGAGCGTGAAGATTTTTCCATGATCTATGTATTGCACAAGTTTCGACAACACTTGTTAGGAACACCATTTGTGTTTTATATAGATCACATGGCATTGAATTACTTGGTAAAAAACCCATCTTATAGGGGCACATATGCATAGGGGTACTCCTATTTTGAGATTTTGATTTCACAATTATGGTGAAGCTAGGGAAAATAAATTCTAGACCAAACCATTTATCTAGAATCAACTCAGGAGAGGAAGCACAGACAATTAAAGAAACTATGTCAGATGCACATTTATATACGTTACAATGCATGCAATCAGAATTAGAAGACATTATTGTCTTTCTACGGATTGGTATAGCACTAGAAGGAATGAAGGCATTAGAAAAGAAACAACTTGCTATACACGCGACACCATTTATGTTAATCAGTGGTGACCTCTACAAGTTAGGAAGAGATGAAGTATTACGTCATTGTGTATTAGAGCATGAGCGTAAGGATATTATGGAAGAAGCTCATGGTGGTATTACAAGAGGCCATTATGTAGGTGATGCGACTACCCGGAAGATCCTACTTGTTAGATTATGGTGGGAGATATTGTATAAAGACAATAAATAATATTGTAAGGTGTGTGATCATTGTCAGTGCCTAGGAAAACTAGGGCAAAGAGATGAGATGCCTTTGAGACCAATTACTAGTGTAGTTTCGTTTGAGAAATGGTCATTGACTTTGTAGGACATATTTCTCTAGCCACGCGTAGGACCTGGATAACGCTATATCATTACTTACATAGATTATATCACATAGTGGGCGAATGAAGACCTATAAAGGAATGTAAAACAACTACAATAGCTAGGTTTCTATGGGATAATGTTCTTACAAGATATGGATGTCATTTAAGCTTGACAAGTGATAGGGGTACACACTTTTTGAATGAGATGATCAGGATCCTATTAGATGAGTTAATGGTTGCACACCATAAAAGAACACCCTAACATCCTCATGAAAATGGAATGATGAGGCTTTCAACAAAAAATTTAGCCGAATTTGACAAAAATTTGTGATGTTGGAAGAAAGGATTGGGATGACAAAGTGTCAGTTGTTCTTTGGGCATATAGAACAAATTCTAAAAGATTGAACAAATCCGCACCGTTTCAGCTAGTGTTTGGCGTGGAATCCATTCTCCCTATAGAATTTATGTTACCTTCTTTACCCATTGCACACAATGGAGGTATAGTTGATGAACAAGCTTTAGAAGAACGTATCGAGAAGATGATTCAACTGGATGAGAGACGAGCCATAGCACAATGGAGTAAGAAGAAGGAAAAGGCCAGGTAGAAGGAATGACATGATAGAAACATAAGGGACAAGAAGTTTGAGTTTGGAAAAATGGTAATTCTTTATGACTTTAAGTTCTTGTGCCATCCAAGCAAGCTCAAAGTACATTGGTTAGGGCCGTATGTCATCACTTACATACTTGACTCAGGTGTTTTCTAGATAGAAGCACTTGATGGAACATGGCTACCTGGTTACTTTAATGGGAGTAGGCTAAAGCCCTACTATAAATAAGACTTATTGGTGTTTGTAATAAGGTAGTATTTCCATTTAGATTAGTTTTCCTTTTGTATTTCCTTCATTGTCACTATGCTTTGTCAATTTAGATGTTGTTCTTGTGTAAAGGGATCTTGCGCGCATGAAGCTAATTACTATGTGAAGAATGTTTATGTGCAAAGGACTACACATACCTTTAGTGTGGGGTTGTTGTATTTATCCAAGTAAAATACCATGGGAATTGAAAGATGAAAGGAATAAGTTGCTACGGGTGTGCTTTAATTCAAAATAAGATTGCTTCTCAAAAGTGACCAAGGATGGAGATAAATGAAAGGAAGTATAATGTGAGGCAATCGGAGGCCATGATAGCTACCAGGAGAAGGTACAGTGATGAGGTACTCAAGCACAAGGGCACGCACTAAAGATAATTTTGTGACTAGAGGGTAGGAAGGCACACTAGAAGGTTATAGTTTGGGGCACGAAGATGAACCGCATGGAACGAATGAATTTGTTCGAAAATGAGAGATATTTGGTAGGTGAAGGAGCAATAAATGCATCAAAATTTGAAAAAAATTATATAAGGATGGGATGCAGATTCATTTTTATGGTTGTGACTAAGAGAATTTGGGGAAAGAGCCAATTACGAAGAGCCGAGTGATCAAGTTAAGGTGTGAAGGGTGTGAAACCAAGTGTGATAAATAGATCTATGTGAAAAGAAGTTTGTGTTGCCGGTGGTGAAGGTTTTAAGTGAAGAAAGTAGGCGAGAGAGGAGTTAGGGCATGAAGTTTCCACCTAGGGCACGATTGAATCAAGCTATGGTTTAATTCGAAAAGTTGTAGAGTTCAAGAGGAGACATTTGCAAGGGAAAAAATGGCACCCAAGAAGGCATCAGTAGCTGTATAAAAAGGAAAGAAGAAGGTGGTTGTTGAGGAAGAAGAGATGGAAAATTTTCATAAATGTAATATCCAGAAGGATTCATCATTTTCTAGGAGTGGGATTCACCCATCAGAAAGAGCAAAGTGAGTGAATTAAATCACAGGACTGTGGAGAACAAGGAGGAGCTCGATTCCTTTCTCACTGCTAGGATGAACAAGCGTATGGCGGATGACATGCTAGTTTATGATGATGTAGGTGAGAAGCTTCTGAAGAGAATTGGGGTCTACCAATTATATGATCTTCCATATTTTGGGAAGTATGAGCCCTTGTATTAGTGACTCATGAGTAGAGTTCACAAGGAATTCTTCTAATTTTAAGGACGTAGAGTTAGAATCTCATCAGCACTTATCTCATCAGTTACAAGGTTGAAGGCCACATGAGAGGACATAAAGAATGATCTCATAGATAAATCCATGATCTTAAAGACCAGATAGGAGTTGGGGTACCTGAAGGGTCATGTGGTATGGATATAGACAAATTGAAGAACTATCTCGGTTGTGTAAGCAAGAACACGCCTTGTTACAAAGTTGAATGACCAGGGAGTGATGGTCATAAGTAAATACTATGTGGTTACACGTTGCGTGAAAGATGTTAAAAGATAAATCTACAACATTGCAGGCTATATTATAGAATAAATAGTCAAGAAAGCATGCACAGGAGGGAAGATCAGCTTTGGGGCTATTTTAATATCACTAGTATTCATGGAAATTGGAGTACTTGGATGAGATAAAGGAAAAGTATGGGAATATCCCATGGAGAGTAAGTCACCACCAAAGGTTCAGCAAGTATCTATGTAAAGGGGCCATGACAGGCTATGTAAAGCAAAGAGTAGAGAAATGTTATGACAGGCTCTGCGTGGCATTTGGAGAAGAGTGGCACATCCCAAAGAACCTACCATCAATAGTAGGGACACAAGTCCAATTTGTTGTATATCAACATTTATGCATCACGCACTTCCCAATGAAAGATGGAGTATGGAGCCCTTGGTGTAAATTTCCTTACTCATTCACTGCAAGGTATTTCCAAGCATTTGTTCACATATTTACATACATGCATTGATTGGTATTCAAAGCAGATAATGTAGACTGTAACTCCACACGTTGAGAAAGAAGTATGTGTATCCTGTAAGAAGTTCCTTCACCGAGAGGATCATTTCGAGAGGTGTTGAATATTAATCCAATAAGTCTGGTTATAGCAGATGTAGGGGAAGCATTGGTATATCTTCAACTAAAGCCAAAGATGGAGAATAACAAGTATGTGGAAGGTGATTTCACACTTCCTGCACCACCGAAGGGAAAGCATACAATGGAGAACATCCCAACGCCTAAGCCCACACAGCCAATTGAAGTGGAGGATGAGGAGGATGAGCACAAAGATAGTGGTGGTTTGGGGCATAGAAATAGGAGACATCCTACAAATAAGGGTGAAGTTGAGCTTGCAATTACACCACCTCACCCACAAGAGGGGGATGATGAGGACTTGAATGCAGTCCAAGGGGAGAACAAATTTAAGAGGGTGTTTAGGAGAATAAGGACCCAAGGTGCTACTCCAACCATGGTGTGAAGATCACCCAAAATATCTCCATTGAAGGAGGCAACCATACAAAGGAGGAAATGAAGTTAAATGAGGAGGTAGAAGAGTTAGTGAAAGCATGCCTAATTCTCCCACACTTCCAGAGAACATAGAAGAACAGGTGGTGAGGATCAAAGGGAAGAGAAGAGGATGAGCAAGGACAAGAGGAGACATCTGTTGAGAATGTTTAGGATAGGGAGACATAAGTCCCAAATTTGGAATCTAAAGTCCCTAATCGGCAACATTCTAGAAGAACAAGTGGAGAGCACATTCCACTAGCCATGGGGTATACAAATGATGCAAGTAAAATTTTCCATGCCCGCTTCCATAAAGCACGATAGCATAAAAGGATTTATTCATATGAGAGCTAATGGATGAGGATATGGAGATTATGCACACTCAAAATCAATTATCATGGTCAATGCACACCCACATGGATGATCCCGACTTTGATGTATGTGACGATTCTTGCATTTTGAGATGGGTGAAGAAGGCACCCCAAGCTAGACACATCACACATGAAATCCTACTATCATGTTAGATGAGAAACTCAGAATGCATTGGTGAAGGCTTCTACTTGAAGTGACTAGAAGAAACATGGACAAAGTTGTAACAATAAGAGTGCTACGTGAGGATCGAAGATAAAGGATGTGGAGATAGCGTTCATAACACAAGAGAGGGACTTCATGCAGAAGAAGAATGAAGTATTTATCTGTATCGCAAAGGAGATTGGGGATAATGTCATCAGAGCAAGGCCACACTTGGAGGCCAAGGTACCATAGACGTTTCCTTCAATGATACACTATGTAGGAAAGTTGGTGGACTTGGTACTTGAAGATGAACCTCTACGCATGACAGCACCAAGGAATTCGAGCAAGATGTAGAATGAGAGAAAGCCTTAGTGATGTGAAATATTTCATCTTATGAAGGGTTGTTGCAAGCATTATAAGAAGTATTGAAGAAAGAAGACCATGCTTTAAATATCTACACAGTTCGAGGCACTTATCAAAGATAAAGACCTTAGAAGAAAACAATGAGATCCGAGAAAGAAATGAAGGATGAGATATTGGGTTGCACATAAAGATTATCAATAGTTAAATAGAAGTGCGAGGGCTTGGCAACAATATAAGATCCACACAAGACTCAGCTGGAAGAGCTTGGGAAGCTAATTACATAGAAGATGGATCTTTTAGAAGGAAGAATGACATCAATGTCCAACATTGTGTTGGTTCTACAGAATGAAAAGGGAGAGAGATTGTGAGGGATGAGTTGGAATCCATTGTTGTGGACATCCCAAAAAAAGTAGGACAAGCACTCACTGAATGGCAAGTTTTGGAGGCCAAAATAAAGGAGGAGTATCTAGAATTGATACTTCAAACTGATATAGAGGAGGTTGTCTCATAACCTCATAAAAATTCTTTATTTTTCTACATTATTTCATTCTTATTATTTCCATTATTCTATTCTTTACTCAATTTTTGGAGGAATACCCATTGTCGGGATGACAATGAGATTAGTGTGGGGTAATTTTGATAAGAGAATACTTGTTAGAGAACACACAAGGATTCTGTGTGGGAGAGAAGGCCAGGATCAAGGGCACAGAGGGACAGGATGGACCCGTGCATGGAAGGAAAGTTTAGCATTCAAGACTTAGCTGATTTTGAGCATGATGACCTATTTTTAGAAGATGGTGTGCGAAACACACCAACGATGCAGAGATGTGCGCGCCATGCATTTTCTATTTTTGGAGGATCGGATCAAAGAATTTTTCATGGAGACGAGATAAGAATAGGATTTACACTTTAGTTAACTATAAGAGGTCTATAGATAGCACACTTGCATGTGTGGCTATGCTGTGAATAGTGCGTGGCTATTAATAGCATGTGGCCTATTTTTGGAATAGATAAGTGGTGAAGGGAAAGTCCCCACCCTATATATGATGTGAGGTACATAGTGGTAGGAGATGAGTGTGATGGATTTATGGAGGTATAGAGATATATGCAAATGACTAAATTACTGTATCAGATCCATACGCACATTGGTATAGATTAACATTGTTGTAAGGAGCTAAGTGTTTATTAATAGATGGAAGAGATCATTTGAACCTAAGTGTCATTCTTGTGTGGAATTGAGTAGTACATGTTATTGATTTGATTATGATTAGTGTTTAAATATTGTTCTATCATAGATCTGAATGTAGCATACATTGTAGAATGATAGATAAGTTATGAATCTATATGTTTCTTCCTTCATCACGCTAACATCTTGCTACAACAACCCTAAAGAGGGAACCGGTACCTTTGTGCACTTTGGGTGAGTTCTTAGTCAAGGCTGAGTGATGTGCCAATGTGACTAGGGTGTTATCTGGTAAATTCTAGGTTACAACACCACCATAGCTTATTAATGATTTTTCATAAAGCATAAGACATCATTTGATCTCAATCCAACTATGAAACCTTTTTATCTCTATGAAAAATCATCTCTCGAATGGATCAGGTCACCATGAAAAAATTTCTTGTGCCAACCAACATAAAACATCTCATATTGAGCTAGAAAATGCACCTTCTTGAGCTCAATATTGCTAAAAACCTCATATCATGTAAAATACTCAACATAAAACCATGAAAATTTGCTCAAAACTTTATGAAATCCTCTCTCAACTTCCCCAATTCTCATATGATCATGTTTGGCTTTGCATCATCTCAACATATATTATTTTCCCACCTAGCTCATGGAAACAAGTTTAGTTTAGACCTAGATAAAGTAGGTTAAAACTATACATCTACTTAAAAACCCTTCAAAAGGCCCTAACACATTTAAGATAACATGTGTTTCTCCTCTGCGCATTCCCTCATGGACCCAAAAACATATGTAACTAACCTTCATGCTCCATTAGGCCACAAATCACCTAGACTAGGTCTAGATATAGACCAACAACCATGATTAAACCCTATAATCAACTTATGAGACTTGTATGATTATCTCATCATACTACCAACATGATCTCCATTCCTCTACCATGCTTATAAGTATCCATACATATGTATCCTTTATGTGATATCATCCATGCTAATTAAACCTCCTTATTAGGCCTTCTTGACAAAGTAATTCTCACCATTTCAACTCTTGTAACCATGTCAATACTTGTCTTCCCATTATATAATCACTACGAACTTTATTTTTCACTCCTTTTCATCATCCTTTTAATTAATTCCCTTGCACCTTTTACATCAATGCCAACACTAGAAAACACATGACAATAATCTACCCCTTTTTCATCCATGGAAAAAACCATGATACTTCTTCCCCTTTTTTATATTAATTAAAAAGGAACATAACTTTAGCACTTGATCACCATCTTCATCAACATATTAGGACCATATTTCAGTTTGAAACATCAACAAAAACATCAAACAGGCTTAAAGTCTTGTTATCCTTATCGATCATTTCTATAGCTTCATGAGAGCACTATAGCTCCCCTTAGGTAGACGGAGATAATAACATATACTTTACTACATACCTGATTCTAAGAAAAACCATCTTGCTAGACTCATACTCATTACTATCCCCACCGAAGAAACCCACAAATAGACTTTCTCTAACTATATATAGATTGGTAACAACTTTTAGGACCAATATCCCTTAATCTCTCCTTTAGACTGATCTTGATAAAATTATTCTTGCTTTATAGGATCATACTAAACACATGAAACACCACCTTATTTCTCCCCCTAAAAACATAGCATTATTATTTAATTGTTAGTGTAAAATTACAGCACCCTCTAAATTCTTACAAGTGAGTTGTTTGGGCAATCAATGAAGTTTTCTAACATGGTATTGTATCAAGGCATGGGACCTGTACGTACCCAAAATTGTAAGGTATCTTGTCTTGCCGTAGGCAAAGATGTAACAAGTGCCCCGATGATGATACAAGTCTCCTCGCAAGGTGTTCGGGATCTGGAAAATCCCTCAAACTATGCGTTAACATCCCGCATGCCCCGCTTAGCCCCCGCACCCTTTGTTTTCCCCTTTTTCCCTCTTTCCTTGGCCTCTTGACCTTCAGTGATGAAACCGCCGCCTGAGCAGGCGGCGCCCCTATGCGCGCGTTTCCGAACGCTCTTTTTTGACTCGCGTGAAATATCACGATTCACCAGCTTTTCTTTGCCGACTTGAGCATGCATTTATGTTTTTGGTCCCCTGGAATAGTGTTTTTCCTTTGTTTATTGTTTAGGAGTTCAATTTGGTTTTGGTTTTTGAGTGTTGGAATTCCTATAAATGCATAGCTTGTGCTGAGGCAAATGGCCACCATTTTTCCTTGTTAGAGTCTTCTGATTTTCAGTGGTTTGGTCTGTTAGCTTGCTTAGGATTGATAGCATAGTTCATTTCATACTTGGTTAGTATTATTCAGTTGTTGGTAAGCCACAGACCCATCTTGTGCAGGCAGTGCTTTGTTATCTCATCCCAATCCAGTTAGAAGCTTGCCTCTGAATTTCTCTTTGCTGTAGATTTGTTTTTATTGTGTCTTGGAGTTCTTAGTTCAATCCATTATATGCCTGGTTAGCTTTATTCAGCTGTTGGTAAGCCACATATCCAACTTGTGCAAGCAGTGTCTTTATTTTATCCAATCCATTGGAACAGAATAGCTTAGGAAGCCATTAAAGTTGCAGGTTTTGCTCTTCGTATAGGATAGTTATAGGTTCTGGTCGCTTCATGTTGCATGACTCGCAGTAAAATCCTGCTAGGAATCGCATAAGCCAAGCTCTGTACTCTTGTACTATCCCTCTCCTACTCGCATTCTCGCCTGCATTCTGAGCTGTCCTTGTCCCAAAATCTACTCTTATCGATGCTAGCATTACACGCTTTTCTGGATCCACGTGAACACGAAAGAACAAGGAGATCATACTGAGGGGACGAGATCACATACACCATCGGATTCGCCACTGTTCTACGGAATCCAGGTTTTAAATTTCAAAGTTCTAGTCAGATTCATATCAAATAGAGTAGTTAATTGCTTTATTTCATTTCATTCTATTCTCGACATTGCCAGGGAAGCTGTGGGGATTGATAGTTTCTGAGAAACTATGATTCACTCCTCACTTCTGAGGTAGGACCGAGAATCTTACAGGTAGATTAGACAGGCTATTTTATTTATTTAGAATAATTCTACAAATCACACAGGCAAATAACCACGCTCGGTTATCTTGTATGCACTTTAAATTATTGTTTAGCTATTACTTATAGATACGATTAAAATAGTTTGCTTTCCTTAAAATTGTTAGAATATTTCTTAGAAGAATAAAAGATATATATGTTAGATTTATTTCACGTAGTTAGAATTTTTTCATTACAGTTAGATTTGCATTTTGTTTCGTATGACAATCACGGGACCTCAAGAACCCAGGGAATATATATTTGATCCAATTGTGCCTCAACCAAACCTAGTCACAGCAATAGTTGACATAGATCGAATCACGCAAGAGCTTGATATTGATTGGAGCCTTCGAGCAGTCATCCTTGCTGATCGATCTATTACACCACCAAGTTAGAAGGGCCTTCTTTTCCTTAGATTCGTAAATTCCACTAGTGTGTGTCGAAGACATTAGACTGCCTAACTAGCTTGTCTGCATATTCTACCCCCACCGGCTGTCTCGGCACGACCTCGGGAGGTCGGGTACGCGGAAGAGTTACTTGGTGATTCTCACGCTCGCTTGTCGCTTTTCCGACGTACAAAATTGGTGAACCCAACATGAAACAAACAATTTTTTCACCTTCTCTCGATGCATATGTGCAGACCCCTCTTGGGTCTTGAGGCATACATACTACGCCCAACAAAATAGGCAATCATCACCCTTTCTCTCAGTATGGGGTGACAACTATTTAACTAATCAGTTGTCAACACAAACCCCAAGAATCAGATATAGTTCGTCTTTTCAAACTGAGGAGTTAGATCAACCCCCTCGAACCCAACAAACAGAGCCTTCAGGTTCAAACAATATGACGTTTACCGGAGAATCTGGTTCGTCTCCTCAAATGCTACTCAGACCACAAATTAGTAGGCAATCGGATCCATACCTGGTCTTAGATGATGGACAATCAATACGTTATCCTAGGAGTGAACAACGCTCCCGGGAATGTACCCACCTGTAGGAGGTTTACAAATACAACCCAAAATCTCTTTTCAAGAAAATACCTCTATGCCACTACATACAGGAAATATTCTTGGAGAAACTTGGCAAGATAGTGATCAGTTTATGACAGGATATCACGTACCTTTACAACACCAAGGTATACAACAAACGCCGCTCAGGCAAAGTACCGTGACTTCACCAAATGAAGTCATTTCAACGTTAGTAGAAAGAGTGAGAGGGTTAGAACTGGCTCAAGCAAGTCACAATTCTCCGTTCATACAAACAGGAAGTTCCAATCCTCCATACCACTCTGGCCAGGTAGATCTCCTTACGGGAGTAGGCACGTTAGGCATGCCTCCTCAATATCCACAACAAATGCCAACAAGGCCTATCATCTCTAACACTATTCCTCCCGGTCTAGTGTCGAACAGTCCATTCCTTGACAATACCCCGTCCTACTTAAACATATACTCTAAATCACCACAAGGAGATATGTTCTCCTCTCCCGGCATGTTTTCTCAAACACAGGGACCTCCCTATGCCCCTGCCACGCATACGCTGCACCGTATCAACAACCTATCCCACCACCACTCCCTCAGCAAACACCATCAATGGTCGAAAGCTATGCGATAGGGACTTATTCAGAATACCTAAAGGAACCCTTAGATTTCACCATACGAAGTGTCATGCTTCCAAGACCTCTCCCTGATTTGCCCAAGTTCAAGGGTGAGGGAGATCCAAACGCACATATCAAAGCTTACGCTACAGCCATTCGAGAATTACTCCCATGGGATGGGGTTGTTGCTAAAATATTCCCCAAAACGCTGGAAGGCATTGCTCTCGATTGGTATTACAGAATACCTGAGGCTTCCATACATTCATTCAAACAACTTGTGTCTGAGTTCATCAAGGCCTTCGACATGAACAAACTATTAAGAACAGGAATCAGGGAGTTCTTACACATCAAACAAGAGCATAACGAGTCTGTCGCCCACTTCATCCAAAGGTGGCGTACCATCCTTTATTCATCAGCAAGTGCTCCAAACATGGATCAGATGGAACTATGTGATTTATTCCTTCATTCTCTCAGTAGAGAAGTGAAGGAAGAAGTCCAGAAGTTCCCACTAAGGACTTATGATGAAGTACTCGAGAGCACTCTGCGAATAGATCAAGCAGCGATAGATAGTGGTCGTAAGACATATGGAACAAATGGGAGGTTAATCACCTCCACTCAAAACACTACAACTACCACAAATGTCAATCAAGGACCCAAAATCCTTAACAAAAATCGTGGGGTAACAACGGATGGGGTAACCGACCAGCCCAAGAGGGTAAATGTTGTTAATGCTCCGTCACAAACAAACAACCAACGAAACAACAACTTTACCCCGACAATCAATACAGTGGATTTTAACCATCCACAACAACAACAACAACAACAACATGGTGAAATCCCATACAAGGGCCAAGCCAAAACTCATTTGGTTACCAAAACCAAAGTCAAAACCAAAAACAACAATTCCAAAACTTTAGTCCAAATAGGCAACAGTTTGATCAAAATTTTAGGCCACAATACACACCAAACCAACAAAACGGGAATTACAACCCCAATTCTTATTGTGGTTTCCATAAAATTTGGGGTCACGATACTAGAACATGTCATGACTACAATAAATTTATGCAACGCTTGCCAGAAGAACAAAGACAGTTCTTCACAGACCTGTTTTTGGCAGATCCCGTCTCATCATCACCAAATACTCTCGCAGGGGTAGTTTCTCCTCAGAATGCTCCCCTCAAAATCTTTAATGATCCGCTCCCAAATCATGATAGCAATAGGCTGAATCCAACCGGAACAAACAAAGGTGCAATGACGGGAAACAATGATCATGAAGCCTCGACTTCATTGAATCCGTCAGTTGCGCCATAGTTGGGAGCTCAACCGAGACCTAAGATAGTCAGTTTGGTAGAATTAGATCGCTGAACTACCTATCGAAGCTATAACAAGAACACGAGAGTATTTCTCTCAACCAAGCCCAAGTCATCTACCAGAGACAGATAAGAGTCATCAAATAGTTGAAAAACCCATCGGTGCCTATGATTTAATTAGTGACCTAACAAAGACCTTCTCACACATTTCATTTTTGGACTTACTAAAGAACTCTCCCCCTCACAGAGCTACTCTTTTAGAAGCATTAGGTCTAGGCCATCTAATTAACATCACTCCACCTCCCGAAACACAAGTAAATCACGTAGATTTTGATATCCACCCTCCGGGGCAGCCGGACAAGGATGTCGAATTCATATTTGAAATAAGTAAAATGCCCACAGATGTTGAGATCGCATGCCGAGGTGACCCAGCCTTACACTTGCAAGTGTGGGTTTATAATAACTATGTAAAACGGGCAATGGTTGATGATGGGGCCACAGTTAACATAGTCCCTTTCTCTTTCCTCCAAAAACTTGGATATGGAGAAACAAATTGTTCCACTACTCGAAATACCTTGAGAGGCTATGATAGCCTTAAAGCCACTTCGATAGGAACTATAATACTGCCGGTCACCTTAGGGCCCAAAACCATCTTGACTGAGTTTTATATTATAGATCGGAAACTAACTATAATATGATCCTCGGCCGACCTTGGATACATCGAATGAAGGCAATCCCTTCTACTTTATTTCAAGAAGTAAGATTCTTGCATCTAGGAAAGGTATTTGTAGCCAAAGGCGATCCAAAACCTTTCGATTTGCACCTAGCTGATTTAAAGAAAAGACCAGGGGTGCACTCAGAATTTGAACTTCCAACAAACCAACTTAATAAACCCTCTGACCCAAAGCCAGAGGAAAAGTTGGTACCTATGACGGATCTTGAAACTACCAGCATATCCAAAACAATTCCAACCCCTAAAGGTAAAACTAAAGAAACAGTATCATTAGGGACTACTGTGAAAATCATTGAGTTGATAGAACAAGATTCACCAATGTTCTTACCATTCGATTTAGTAGGCATAGGATTTTCCCTAGGTGTCGGTTCCTTGCCAGCAGAGGATCTCTGTATGGTAGAAGTAGAGTGCGCAAATGCAGCAAATGCCCCAACATCTACACTCCCGGCTAAGTATTGGACTCTCCATTTCGATGGAGCTAAATGTCGTTATGGAGCGGGGGCAGGTATAATTCTTACTTCGCCCGAGGAGAAGGTCCTCCCATTCTCTTTTAAGTTAAACTTTGAATGCACAAACAACGGCGCTGAGTACGAAGCCCTCCTTCTTGGCCTCACCTTAGCCAGAAGAATTGGTATTGATAACATCAGAGTCTTGGGAGACTCGCAATTAGTAACAAACCAAGTTTCTGAAGTATATGAAACTAAAGCCGAACATTTACAACTCTACAAAAACGTTGTATTAGATTTAAGCAAGGCGTTTAGCTTTATATCCATTGAAGCAATCCCTCGAGAGAAAAATCTTCTCGCCGATTCAATAGCAACCTCAGCATCACGTTTTACTCCAAGCAATGAGCTAGAAGATACTCACTTCACAGTATCCATTCGTGACGAACCATTGATAAAAACAATGACAAATCCTCTTTCAAGCGGAAGTGAGTCTACCGTCCTAGACCATGTTGGAAATGATGCGGCTACTTTGGATTACTTAAATGCCTATGCAGCACTACATCTCTCCTATCACATGCTAGATTTATCCCTGATTCCACATTCATCTTCCTACTTCGGAAATCCCGTAACGGATCTTCCCTCACAAATGGAACCTAGCATATACGCAATAGGAAACGGGGATGATCTAGATTTACCTCCAGCACCACCTGAGTTCGAAGAGGGTAACGCCTCTTTGATCGAAGAAACAATCGATGTCAACATCGGGACAGAAGAGGAACCAAGAATATTGAAACTAGGTTCTTCATTAACCCCAGAAGAAGTGGAAATACATACTCAGATTCTCAAAGAACACCAGAAGGCGTTTGCGTTTAATTATAAAGAGATGACAGGAGTTGCACCCCACATTGCGGTGCACAACCTCGTCACTAAATCAGACGCAAAGCCAATTAAACAAAAATCAAGACCCATGAAGCCCAAAGTAGCTCTCATGGTAAAAGAGGAGGTAATAAAACTCCTTCAGGTAGGATTCATCAAGCCAGTCAATTACTCTCAATGGGTATCTAATATCGTTCCCGTTCTCAAAAAGAATGGAAAGATACGCATCTGCATAGATTTCTGAGACATCAACAAAACACGTCCTAAGGATGACTTCCCATTACCATCCATAGATGAAGACGCTTACAAAGAAGCACGTCTTTCCCAACTAGAAAGCCTAGATGAAACCAGGTTAGATGCTGAACAATGACATAGAGTCTATGCTGACCGGATGTGCCGGCAGTATAACAAGAAGGTCTATGAACGTGACATATACGAAGGTGATCTAGTTCTAAGACTAGACAGCCGGATCGACAAGAAGACCGGCGAAGGAAGGAAATTCCGGCCCAAATGGTTGGGCCCATACCGAGTCATGAAGGACTACGGAAATGGTGCATACCTCTTATGTACGTTAGAAGGTGAGGAGTTTGGCGAAACAGTCAATTCCCTGCACCTCAAACGTTTCTACGCATAAGCAGCTAACGCTACCTATATAACTATCTACATTGCATTTTCATATAGATTAGGATCATTTTGTCCACTTGTTCTTACACAAATTGTGATCAAGGAATCTATTCTCAAAGCAATTCATTACAAACTCATGATGTTGTTGGCATAAAACTTTCTAATCATATCTCTCCATTTTCACGACATCATCAAATCATCTTGGAATATTTTATCAAATAAAATCAAACATGATGAAGTCTTAACGGTAACCATACCAAGATCTGCAAGTTTGTTCTCGCTTTGATTTCTTCTTAGGATAGGTGTCTTGCCTATGGTCTGTTCTAGAAGCTTCATGGTGTCACATCTATCCCATATACACATCTCTTTGGAAATAAGCATATACTGACATTTTACTCAAAAAGACAAGTCAAAAAGTGATTAAACAGAAAATTTTATTTTACACATTTCCTTGCCCCACCAACCTTCGGTGATAAGCTTACGTCTCTTACTAGTGGCGTAGGGTTGGGAAAGGATGGAAATGCCCTTACTCGCCTATGCCTTGCCCACGGTGATAAACCCATGCTTCTTACTAGTAGCATGGGGCAAAGTGTAGGGGGTCCTCTTGACAAAGTAAACGTTAAAAGGTCATAAACAAACTATTCAAACTTTGAGTCAAAAATGAATGAATCAGATGTCTAAAATTCCAAAAAGAGTTAAAAATCCTAAAACCCAGATTTTGTCTACTATGTGGCCATCTACGGGTCTAAGTCTAGATAAACCGCAAAGCAAGTTGCATCCGAAACTATGAAGTCATTCGGGTGGAGTAAGCTTGTAGTTTTCAATTTGGTTCCACCAAAGCTTCGTCTGTCTTTCATCACTATCGTTTCACCATATTTCATAACTTGCGCCCTTCTTGGCTCTTGGTGATGAGCCCTCGCATCTTACTAGTTGCGTGGAGTTAGGAGTGGGGCAAGTTAATCTGTTCATCATACTGGTTATTTTCATCACTTTGCCAAAACAAACATGAGGTATCCAAATTGCTCACAGAAGCTAAGATTTAAGATCACAATATATCTACAATATCATGTATCAGCATCATGAAACACAAAAAGAAAGCAAGCATTTGCATCATCTGTTCTCCATTGCATACATATAAAAAAGCATATAAAACATACATCGTAGTATACACGAGGAAGCTGGAAACAGAAAGGGAAAACACCAGTGACAAGTTTTGATCCAAAAACGAATGCATATATATAAATAATCAATGTTTATATACAATGCCATCATGCTCTAGGCATGGTCAAAACGCTCAAAGAGCCCGTGATATACAAAAGAATCTATAGTACAAAATACATAGGAGCCAAGTGGTCTCTCACTCCCTTCTTTGACCCCATCAAGATAGCTGCATCTCCCATGTAGCCTGCCCACTGTGCAATCTGTGCTCGGGACCCTACCGTCTCCAGTGTGAGTCTCCTCCCGATGATCGGGACCCCCAGGATATGGTAGACATCCTCCAAAGTAATGGTCCACTCACCACGGACCCCTGGCAATCGGAAAGTGTTCCGATCTGCATCCCAATATGAGAACAAGTCACAAAGTATGTGACTGGATGGTGTGACATGGGGCACGCGCGATATACGCAATATGCTGCCAGCCCTCTGTAATGTATCCTCCTCATCCTGAGAAAGGGCATCCAATACCCCGAGAGCCAATCACACTCTCTCTCTCGGCTCCATCTGATATACTCCTCTCTCGCCTGCATACACCCAAAAACACACAAAACAGAGCAAGTTAGTATCTGAATAATACCAAGAGAATCATAAAAACGCATAGAAATGCAAGAAAATACAAGTGCAGTCTCCAAAATAAGTTCTTTTGCATTCTGTGCAAAACCGCCGCCCTGAGCAGGGAGGCGGTTTTAACTGCCGCCTTAAGGGCGGCGATCGTGTAACCACCCCAATAGGCGGCGGTGTAACCGCAGCCCGCGGCGGTGGTCGCGGTCCGAAAACCCGCGCGGGTTGTTAACCCCAAAAAGCCCAAAATGAGCAAAAATAGACCATTTAAACTAAAAATGGAGCCTACCCAGTAGGCGCCCCCCCTAGGTGGACCTTTTGAACCTAACATTTTCAAAAATAACCCCCCCATTATAATGAATTTAGCATTTCAATTTTAAAGGGGGAAAAACACAAAATGGAAGAAAACCAACCTGTGATCACTGAGGTCGGTGTTCTCGCTCATGGAGGCATGATCATGATCTCGCTGTGAACGTTTCGACTCTACTCACGTGAGAAACCGTCACCATGGGTCCCAGAGCTCAAAATCAATCAAATCGACTCGCGCAAATGAATAGGAAAATGGGCCCACTTTCATATATATATCGTTCTATTTCATTTTAAAATGACTTTTTCGCAGGTTTGGAGCGCTGATGGAGGTAAGTTTCTATCCCCATGAATGGTACGTTCTCCTTCCCTATTATTTTAGCGTTTATCTTCCAAGTTATTGCATCTATCTGCACTTGAGTTCTCTTTTCATTTTGCAGGTAGCGGGAATTTCGATGGCGTCATTTCAACACACGGACGAGTAAGGTATAGCTTCTAACTCCCCATTTCGGGACTGCCATACTCGGACCCAACGTTTTATGCCTCTTCATGGCTAAAATGCTTCTCCGAGGGGGCAATATGTACGTACCCAAAATTGTAAGGTATTGTACTGCCAGAACAGTGTAACAAGTGCCCCGATGATGATACAGGTCTCCTCGCAAGGTGTTCGGGATCCGAAAATCCCTCGAAGTATGCGTTAACATCCTGCATACCCCGCTTAGCCCCCGTGCCCTTTTTTTCCCCTTTTTCCCTCTTTCCTTGGCCTCTTGACCTTGATGATGGCCCGCCTGCCAGGGCGGTGGTCCCTGTAACCGCCCTTGCTCAGAGCGGCGGTCCTGTGCGCATTTTCCAGAACACTCTTTTGACATGACTTGCATGAAATATCACGATTCACCAGATTTTCTTTTCCGACTTGAGCATGCATTTATGTTTTTGGTCCCCTGGAATAGTGTTTTTCCTTTGTTTATTGTTTAGGAGTTCAATTTGGTTTTGGTTTTTGAGTGTTGGAATTCCTATAAATGCATAGCTTGTGCTGAGGCAAATGGCCACCATTTTTCCTTGTTAAAGTCTTCTAATTTTCATTGGTTTGGTCTATTAGCTTGCTTAGGATTGATAGCATAGTTCATTTCATACTTGGTTAGTATTATTCAGCTGTTGGTAAGCCACAGACCCATCTTGTGCAGGCAGTGCTGTTATCTCATCCCAATCCAGTTAGAAGCTTGCCTCTGAATTTCTCTTTGCTGTAGATTTGTTTTTATTGTGTCTTGGAGTTCTTAGTTCAATCCATTATATGCCTGGTTAGCTTTATTCAGCTGTTGGTAAGCCACATATCCAACTTGTGCAAGCAGTGTCTTTATTTTATCCAATCCATTGGAACAGAATAGCTTAGGAAGCCATTAAAGTTGTAGGTTTTGCTCTTCGTATAGTATAGTTCTGGTCGCTTCATGTTGCATGACTCGCAGTAAAATCCCGCTAGGAATCGCATAAGCCAAGCTCTGTACTCTTGCGCTATCCCTCTCCTACTCGCATTCTCGGTCTGCATTCTGAGTTGTCCTTGTCCCAAAATCTACTCTTATCGGTGCTAGCATTACACGCTTTTCTGGATCCACGTGAACACGAAAGAACGAGGAGATCATACTGAGGGGACGAGATCACATACACCATCGGATTCGCCACTGTTCTGTACGGAGTCCAGGTTTTAAATTTCAAAGTTCTAGTCAGATTCATATCAAATAGAGTAGTTAATCGCTTTATTTCATTTCATTCTATTCTCGACATTGCCAGGGAAGCATGGGGATTGATAGTTTCTAAGAAACTATGATTCACTCCTCACTTCTGAGGTAGGACCGAGAATCTTGCAGGTAGATTAGACAGGCTATTTTATTTATTTAGAATAATTCTACAAATCACACAGGCAAATAACCACACTCGGTTATCTTGTCTGTTTTAAATTATTGTTTAGCTATTACTTATAGATACGCTTAAAATAGTTTGCTTTCCTTAAAATTGTTAGAATATTTCTTAGAAGAATAAAAGATATATATGTTAGATTTATTTCACGTAGTTAGAATTTGTTTCATTACAGTTAGATTTGCATTTTGTTTCGTATGACAATCACGGGACCTCAAGAGCCCAGGGAATATATATTTGAGCCAATCGTGCCTCAACCAAACCTAGTCACAGCAATAGTTGACATAGATCGAATCACGCAAGAGCTTGATATTGATTGGAGCCTTTGAGCGATCATCCTTGCTGATCAATCTATCACACCAGTCAAGTTAGAATGGCCTTCTTTGCCTTAGATTCACAAATTCCACTAGTGCGTGTCGAAGACATTAGGCGCCTAACTAGCTTGTCTGCATATTCTACCCCCACCATTTGTCTCGGCACGACCTCGGGTGGTCGGGTACGTGGAAGAGTTACTTGTTGATTCTCACGCTTGCTGTCACTTTTCCGATGTACGGGACCCTATAATTAAGACAAACCTCTAGAGAATGTTGGTTCCTCTACCTATTCTAATGCTAAATCTTATACTAGAAAGGGAAATACAAATGTTCTAACACTAACCTAGAATTCTAAGGGACCAAGGAAGAGAAAGATGCATGAAATGAGAGTCCTAAACTAAGGGAGGTGATAGCACCAAGAATAAGGGAGTGGAGAGATTCTAAGTGAGTGAAAATGGGGAGTGAACAGAGTGGGAGAGGGTAAAAAAGTGCCACAATCCAAAACAGTATTCACATTTCCATCCTTGTGGAACACAATGAATTTTAATCCTACAAAAGAACACAATGTGCAAAATATACCTACAAATTCAATTAAAGGAAAAGAATTTAATAGAACTCGAGCTAGGGTAAGAAAAGCCATAAAACATCAATTCTATTGCTTAAAAGATTCAAAATCCATTACAATATAGGAATAAGGAAAAAATCCTTTACACAATACATAAATTCGGGGTTTGCAGCTCACAAAAGTGATAGAGCAATTTTGGTAGAGTTCTTTTACATTCCAGAATGTCTATGCCTTCAAATGAGGTAAAAATTACAATATATAGATTAAGAGCCTCGAAATTGCCTCACCAACTAACAGGTTTTTATCAAAGAGGTATGGGAGGCCATATAATTTGGTACTTTGCTTGCATGGGAAGTCATGGATGTCATACCTTATTAAAATGGTGGTTGAACCACTTTTTATTGCTTCCATTAATCCCTAGTTTGTTCCTACACTTGGTCACCGTGCATCGTTATATCGGTGTCGGCCGGTTGTGTAAATATAAACATCCAAGAACAAGTTTTTTTGCTATAAGTTGGTAGCTTTAAATATTTTTACGATCAATAACATCCATACAAATGCTACTCTGCAACCCTTAACCATCCACGAGCGATGCCACCATTGATGTCCCACTACCAAATGCCCGGCCGGTCGTATTGTACATGTTATCAATCGGTAACATTTTGAGTGCTACCATTGTTTTGCATCATTTTTCCTCTGTAGCTTCTTACGACCCTACTACCAGTTAATAGCATCCGTACAAATTCTCTTGGTGGATTTTTACCGCCACTTTTTCTTCTTCAACTAGGCGGCTCGAACCTTCATCACAGAAATTTCCAGCTACCCTGTTAGGTTTCAAAGTGTTGCACCCATCAACCACCAATGCTCGGACCTATTAATTTTTCCATTTTACGGGTTTCAAATAATGGATAACATTAACTATCTATATAAACACAAGAGTACATACTTTGACTAAAATTCATGGAGATAGGTCATATCGGATACCACGGTTGGGAAGAAACTCTTCGATTTTCTTAGCCTTCTTTTCATGATATTATAGTTTTTTGAGCTTATGACTAGCTCCCCCTTTACTGTATGGATGCAAACAATAAGTACCTCTACCAAAATATCCCTTCTTAACACCTTAGACACCCTTTTAAGATCACTATTATCTCTCCTTATCTCATGAAGTTTTCATATACATGTTAATCATCATTACAAAGACAAAATAACATATTGTACCTTGTCATGATACATACTCCAACCTAATTGTTTTGAAACTATTTTAGTTTCATTTCCTAAGGATAATGAAAACTTAATCTCCCCCTTAAATCATGCAATCATATATAACACCATGAATCTTCATGCATAGTCAGTAACAAGACATGCTTCCCCTTACTACACAACTACCTCTTCAAGGATAAACTCAGAAACATACCTCATCTTATGATGCATCTGCACAATCTTTGTAGACCTTCATCAAGATATAAATCTACACTCTATGCCTTTATACCTTTCAAACCATCTTTTCATTCCATATAATACTAACACAAGCATCCATACACATATTTACAACAATTTTCATCAATTGAAGAACTCACCTTTTTTATTTTTACAAACCTAACAAAGTGCTTTACACTCTTCTTCATACTACCTCCATGATGCATGAACATACTTGATACATCTCACAACATGAATCAAGGACTGAGAAATAACATGTATAATCATCCAACAAACAAACTTGCATGGAATACAACATTACACCATGCATTTGATGGTTTGATCAAGTCATCATACAAAATGAATGACTTTATTCTTCATGAATCCAACATCTTTACTCTATGTCATTACCTAAACCAACTTCTAAACATATTAAGGACCTTCAAGAACCTAATGAGAACATATTTCCACCATGATTGTAATCCTACAATTTCATACTTCAAATCATTCAAGCTCCCCCTTAACACCATGCTTCATATAGATGGTAAATGTCTCTAAGAATCCTAGTAGATACATCCTACTACATGAGGAGTCTAGAACAATAAGTTGAAGAGGTTCCATGACATCTTTGACACATTTGACTCACCTTTTCCTTATTTATTTTGATCAGTAGCCATTGAAAATTCTTACTTTACTTCAACATGCTTGATTCTTGTATTCCCATAACTTTCTGGCCTCTTATCCTTCACTCTAGGAGCTTGAAACCTCTTGGTTTTCCTTAAATGACCATAAAAATAATATCTAAAAACATTTCCAACACCATTGGATTTGAAACATACAATTTCACTCTTACCTATAGGACCTTCATTTCTCCAAATTTGACTACATATTTCATATAGGAAGTACCTAGTAGTGTGACCTCTCTCATGACAGATTATAATAAACAATATTCTTTCAATGATAAGATCTACTATCCCTCCATAGGTGATCATATTTGACTATCCTTCTACACTCCTTTTCTCTATGCCTAAAACCATTACAAGTATAATAATAACCATTAAAAATATTTTTCATACCTTGATGCCTTGGGCTGCCTCATAGACTTTGTCTTCCCATTGTATTTTAAGTTGCTCTCCTTACTCTCTTATTTAGTACTTGTACCTTCAATCTCCTTTCTTAGAACAATGTATTATTTCATCACTTACTTTCCCTTAGGTATTCCTTAAATCCCAAACATGTCATGTCTCTAGAAAATCTTTGACTTTACAAGAGATCATCAAGATACTTGGTGATATTTTCAAACTTATCGAATGTCTTAGCTTTGTTATCTACTTCAGATAGCTCTCCTCTTAGAAATGTCATTTCTTATTCAAACTTAATACATTATTCCTCTTTAGATTGTCAAATTCCAGTCATAGAAATCATTTGCATCTCTAATTTTTGATTGTCTCATCAAGATTACTTGATTTTAGACCAATAATTCTCTTGAAGATAATGAATATTTACTTCATATTGTTTTACTTGTTCTCTTAACTTCTTAATGTTCTTTTCAACATGCTTTAAATCTATCTAGACACGCATTAGCTTAGTTTTGAGTTCATTATATTCTTCTTCTATAATGCATGCGGGAGTCACCAAACAGTACATAGTCTTCACTCTTAGATATTTTAAAATACTTGGCCATAAATAATACTTCATCACCTAAATCATCATGCTCATAATCATAATCGAGTGTCAAATACACCATCATAGCTACTTTATCTAGATGAGCAATAATATTTTTGGTGTAGTAACTTTTATGTCTTCTTCTTATTTTCAAACCTCTTGAACTTCTTCTTTCCCTTGTCAGACCTATGATTCCTCTTGCAATAATATTCATCATCTTCATCCTTTTGCTTATGAGGGAATTTTTGTAAAAATGACCTATTTCACTATAGTTAAAACATTTAAAATATAATTTACCCTTATACTTACCTGAACTAGGTTTCAAACTTCTAGAAAACATTACAATCAGTTCATCATCATCAATCTCAACATTATAAACAATTTTTGTCTTCTTTTCCTTTGACTTCTTCTCAGCCTTGAAATCTATTTCATTCTTGATAGGTTTTGAATCCATGATCCTCATATCATATGCTATCAAAATGCCATCAAGCTCATCCATCAACATGACTTTGAAATCCTTAGATTTCTCAATATAGCGGATACTTTAGGATCAAAATTGGGAGTTAGAGATATCAAAACATTGTAAACCACCACCTCTTCTTTCACCTCTTCACCTAAACCTATGATGATGTTGAAAACTTGATCAACTATGATTAGGTATGCAGTAATAAATTCTTCTTCCTGCATCCTCATGATTTCAAACTGATTTCTAAATGTCTAGAGCTTTTCCTTCCTTACCTTGGAATATCCTTCACATGATTTGAAGCTTTACCCACATATATTTAGCATAAGTACAATACATAACCTTTACAAGTTATGATTGTTCAAATCCACACAAAACTACATTCATTGCCTTGGATTTTTCATTACTAGCCTTCTTATCTACAATCTTTGGTTGGAGGAGTCGAGGGATAGTGTATCAATCTATCAATGATTGAAAAATTTCACATCTTAAGGACATGATGTGAATCCTCATCTTAATGCTCCAAAATTCATATTTTGACCATCAAACATATGAGCCTTGCTATTTGAATTGCCAATATACTTGACTTTCCATTTTATCACTTCAAAGGATATCCTTCAATTGATCAAACTTCTCCAAAATTACCTTTCTTTGATACCAATTGTTAGAAGCACAATGGACTGGGGGTGATACATCCTTTAAAATTTTCATTCAATTGTATTTATCTTGTGTCAATCATTAACCATTCAATCATACATCAATTTGATCTTATTAACATGACTTAACCATCCATAAGAATATAAATTAAGAGAGTACACAAGGAAACAAGATATGAAGTGGGAAACCCTAAAGGGAAGAAAACCCACTATAAGTTTTGAATATATTACTCAATTAAAAATACTTGAACAAGTATTACACATCACACAAGATTTCTATAGTGAAACACCTATCCCACAAGGAGCACCAATCCCTATTTAGAAAGTTGCCAACCTTATAAGAAGTATACAACCCCTAGGATGAATAAGCACCAAATCAACCATATAAAGATGAATATCACAGAATTATTGTTTTTCATACAACTAAATCTGATCACAAAATAGGATCACGTACTGACAAACCTCTCAAACAAATCTCTCTCCTACTTCACTCGATCTTGCTCCTTTATTATATGATTAGGTATAATGACCTTAAATACCTTCTACTCTTCCCATTTACCTTCTCATGATTATTTTTAACTCTTCCTATTAGGAATTATTAGTTATTGTGAACATGGAATTATATTCTCTAGATGATAATATACTAATGTAACAGTTATATTAATAATATAGTTAGTGTGAGTGTGTGAGTGAATTGTAATAACAACTCATGTAGCTGTCCTAGAAGGTGTCGGAGATTTGTGGGATCATTTGGTGAAATTTGGGGAGTTGATAGTAGGGGATCTAAAACCTATTTATTTATATTCTCTACTAATGTAAATTTTCTTGTATTATTTTAATACTAGAGAGTTTATTATTTATTTATGCAAGGCTCCTCTACAATTTAACATTGGTATCGAGTGGTCTATTCTTATTACTGTGATGGCGAGTAGAAAGATTTGGGAAAAACATTAAACCATAGTGTAACCCCAATTTATGAGACGTGTATTTCTATATGGTGTTCTTTATTTCTATGTATTGCTTATTTATTAACATCTTACATTAATGGTATCAAATGTCATATTGCACGGATCTTTGTCTCTTTTAAAAGAAAAATCTTGTCATTCATGCACAACTCCATACCACTATTAGCACATGATTTTGACCGCAACATTATAGATGTGATAGTCCCAAGTTGGATTTCACAAGTATTCTCCAACTTCGTGAATCTTGGACTATTACAATCCATGTTTCATTTAATTTTACAAGTCTTTAATGAGTATTATAGATCACTACAGTGTCTTTCTTCCATATTCAATGATAGCATATCTATTCTAAGGCATAGATTTAAAAAGAAGACATCCAAACTAATATTTTTCCTAATAAAATTATAATATCTCTCCCTATCACCATATGTGCAAAGCACATTCTAGAAATTTGTGTCCAGATCTCCATGATTATAGTGGCGATAATTAATTTCAACAATACATAAAAAATAAACATTCAACAATGGTTTGTTTTGTCTTTTATTTGTTATTAGGTAATTAAGTAATAGTATTTGTCATTGTAAGTCGATTATAATTTAGAAACTATTTTTTTATTATCAAAACTAAAGTCATATTTTCATTACTATAGTGTTATGATATTTCATGCGGTTGATCAAAGTCAAAAATTAGTCATCTTTATGTCATAATTGTTGAGAGTCATTTTGTGTGTCAGAATCATTATCAAAAGGGTCAATTTTTATTATCGTTTGTAGTCAAATATTTCCATTGAGATTTAAAGTCAAAATTTTGAAAAATCAAATCAAATTTTCTTATAGATGCATTATTAGGGTAAACGATGTATAATTTGTAATCAATATATTATATGAGCTTCAAATTCACATTTTTTTGAGTTAAGAAATGATATGGATGGATTTCACTGGACAACGACATAAAGGAGGGTGATCAGTTCCTCCCATTAGTCACCAACGATGGGATCATATTTTGTAGTGGTGACATCATCATTTTAAGTTGTGTGTTTGATTTGATATACAAAATAAGAACAATAGTTTTTGTATGTTAGCTTATGTGAGCATTCCTAAAGTAAACTCTTATACGTGTTGTGATATGGCATGGAAGGTACAACATAGTGAAATAGATGTTTTGGAGGAAGCTAAGCTGTAGAAATCCTCAACCGTGGAGATCCTCTAACTATCGTACTTATTTATGAAGATGGTCAGCCAAAGAAATGTTCATTATGTTCACATGGAGTAAATGCAGCATGTGTTCTTTTCATAGTAGTGGCCCAAGATATAGACAAAAAGATTTAGACAGTAGTATATAGACCTAAAATCATGTGGTGGCATTTGATTCCGGTTTCAAGTATAACTTTTCTCCATGTTCACACTAAGGGGGTGAATGTTAGGAATTAATATTTATAGTGAATATGGACTTATATTATTTAGATGATAATATAATAATGTAAGATTTATATTATTAATATAGTTAGTGTGAGTGTGTGAGTGAGTTGTAATAACAACTCACATAGCTATCCTAGGATTTGTGAGATATTTTTCAAAACATTTAAAGAGATTTGGGGATTTGAGTGATGGGTTTGACTCCTAAATAGTAGGGGATCTAAAATATATTTATTTTTATTCTCTACTCGTGTAAATTGTCCCGTATGATTTCAATACAAGAGAGTTTATTATTTATTTATGAAAGGATCATCTAGAGCTTAAAACTACCTTGGATACCCCTAACACACTCTTTCACCTCCTCTAGCTCACTTATAGCTCTATCTAATCCACTAACTCAAATGATAAAATAAATTCAATTTATATGTATGACACAAATCATAAACACATCTAGGTCAGCCAAGACCATTAAGTTTGGTCATACCAATATGAAAACACATCTATGACACCATGTAAATTTACATGAAAGGATCATATAGGTTGGCATTAGACCAAAGCACACAACATGCACAACTAGGCCTAAAAGGCTTGTTTCTTTTCCACCGAATGATTCTTGGACTCTAAGGGAATGATGCAGCTCCATCATCACTCAAAACTCTCCAAAAAACTTAGATACATCCTCTCAACATATTATACAAGCTTAGTAACATATGCACCATCCATATTCCTCATGACACCATCAATTAGGACTGTGTCCTACTCATTCTAGGCAGCTTCAACATACAAGTTTTAATAGACGAATACCAAACTCCCACAAATCACCTCAACTATAGCATGCAACAACTCATTGGAAATCCATTGACCCAAGGAACATCAAAAACCATGTTATACTTCATGAATTAGCCCATAGAGTCATCAAAACATATTTTTCCTTAAGTATACTTATACTACCCACAAACTAGTCTTAGAAACTTATTTAACAAAAATAAACTAATATGTGTAGATTAATTTGTTAAATTATTATGTATCCTATAACAAGAAACATATGACAGATTAGTACATAAATGACTCAAGAAAATTAAAAAGGAAGCAAAAACCCTAAGTGCAATAAGGAGTTAGGACACTTAGCTGATTTTGTAAATATCCTGGAAGTGTACGAAGGCTGCAAGACTAGCCAAACTGGAATACGAGAAGGTCAAAACCTAGCATAGATATATGCGAAGTGTAGGAATAATAGGGGCCAAGGTGCCTGAGACTATTCTTGGGGTGCATGAGTGCTATAATCCTTTCACGGGAACTAGGGTCTATGCGGGAGGTCCAAAAGTGATTTTTGCGGGGTCCCCAATGATCTTAAACCCTCATTATTTATCCTTAGTATGTGTCACACAACTCCCATTGATGTTGTTAATATCCTACGATAAATAGGACCACCTATAAAACCCTCAAAAGAACATAAAATCTTATGATCGAGTACTTCAACACATCTCGGACCTAATTTAGTTATGTGTGTGTATAGAATCGTTCCCTAAGTGGCTCTTTTGCATCTCGCACTTGGTAGCAAGAAAGGTAGATAGATGTAAAAATATGTAATAGATGTGTGTATGGAGTAAAATGAACTTACCTCCTATGTGTTTGATGTAGAAAACTAGACCTTGTCCCTTGTAATGATGCTAGATGAATGCAAAGATTCTCTTGAGTGCTTGTGAGATGCAACCTTAGGTGATAATATAGATTTTTAGAGCTTGGTCCTTTAATTTAGTCACATAAATTTATATTTATATGCTTCTCTTGTTCAAATTTCACAATTGATCACTAAAATTTAAACCCTAAGAGATAAGGATTCTCAATGGATAGAAAGGACACAAAAAGGAGTAAGTAAAGTACAAAGAGGTTTAGAGCACCCAAAGGAGACGAGGGCACCTGGGCGCTGGTGTCCAAAGCAGAAAAAGGTGAAGTGTAAAGGTACGATTTGGGAAGTGAGGTCTGTAATTCCAAGAAAGAGGATAGAAAGGAAAGTAAGAGGCCAAGTATAATGATCAATTAGTAATTTTCTCTTGTAAGAAGCATATGAATAGTATTATGTGATTAGGACCTACTAATGTACCCAAAGTGCATGATTTATTGTCTATAAAAACTTGATCTTCTCACACCTATTATGACACTTTAAAGGCATCTCAATGCATGGAATAGGATAAAATTGAACCCTTTATCACTCTCCAATATCTATATAACAAGAATCAAGCCAAGATATTGGTCTTTCGGACAAAATGTACCAAAAGCCTTCCTTGTCTTTAAGTCTTGTCAAATAGGTCAGCTTTTGACCTCAACCTTACCAACCAATATGGTCTATAAGACTCAAAAAAATCATGTAACATTTCATATTGGATTTATAAAACACCCTCATAGGAATTATAAACCTCTACTTTGGCCACACATCCCAAAGAACCTCCTTTTACCATTCTTGTCAAAAACTATCTAATAGGCCTAACAACCAATATTCACTTTTAGACTTGTGTAAAAATCCAAATGCCTCTACCATGGTATGAAATAACCTCAAACATCTAGAATAGATTCCCTTATTTTTTAACATCAATTTAGGCAATGGGTCAAATGGAAAACCTAAGAGAAAATCAAACTTTTTTGAAAACATGCAGATTTGAGTAGGTTCCACCTCTGTCAATACTCCAAACCACCACCATAAAAAAATTGTGAGGGTCCTTTGCATCCTCAAATCATAAAATTTTATGATCCAATGCATTTATAGATCATACTAACAAGTTTTCTAGGTAGGTTTTTTAACCATCATAACTTCTTAATGATTGTTCATAAATCACATGACATCATTTGACCTCATTCTAGTTGTGAAAATTATTAGATCTATGTAAAATAATCCCTTAATGGATAATTTCCCCATGTAAACTTTTCATGTGCCAACTAACACAAAGCATCTCATATCGAGCCAGAAAACTCACCTTCTTGAGCTTACTAAAGCAAAAACCTCATAACATGCAAAATTCTCAACATATAACCCTGAAATTTTACCCATAGCTTTAGGAAAACCTCTCTAAAATTTCTCGGTGCTCATCTAATCATGTTTAGATCTACATCATCTCAACATAACTCATTTTCCTAGCTAGTCCTAGTTTATATCTAGCTAATGTAGGTTAACACTATATAACTCTACTTCAAAACCTTTCAAAAGGCCCTAGAACCTTTGAGACTACATGTATCAATCCTCTACATGCCCTCATGGGCCCACAAACCTCTAAAACTAACCTTAATTCTCCATTAGGCCAAAAACACGTAGACTAGTTCTATATGTAGAACAAAAACCATGCTCAAAATTTGCCACCACCTTATGAGACCCTGTATGAGTGTCTCATCACACTACCAACATGGTCTCCATGTCCCTACCATCCTTCACAAGTTTCGATGCATCTCTTTCCTTCATGTGTTATCACCCATGTTGAATAGACCTCTTGATAAGGTCTTCTTGACTAAGTAACTATCACCATTTCTACTCTTATAACCATGTCATTACTTGTCTTTCCATGTCAAGCTTACTCTTGTACTCCTTTTCATCATCATTTTTATTAATGCCTTTACAAATGTTACATCCATGACAAAACTATCACACACATTCCAATATGGTCCTTAGCCAAACTCGTATTCTATTGTTTCATTATGATTACAACATAGAATAATAGTATGCAAACTCATACCAGATTCATATGAACCTGACACATATCTATCTGTCTCCTACATTTTTGCAAGAAAGTTTGGCATACTTGAAGTAAATTCCTAGATTAGATTTTGTGATTGTTTTTACCTTTTGAGTTATTTAGAAATAAATCCAAAAGGATTCTTTGTAATTAATTTGATTAAGAAATTTAAATATCATCGCATCTTAAAAGGGCATTATGGCCCTATGTATTATTCTTCTTTTCGATTAGTGTAAATCATTATTAATGAAGATTGATATATTTATCCCTTATTTGTAATCTAGTCACATGAATTTTCTTACTTAAACTGAAAATATAGATATTTTATTTATAAATTTGATTTATGAATTAAGTTAATAATATCTCAAGTTATGTGATTTTTTCTTATTTTAGTAATTTCGATAATAATAATAAAATTCCAATGACTAATGATAGATAAACCAAAAGGATGACATCATATATGAAATAAAGATGTTTATGTCCTTTATAGCAATAATTAACTAATCATGATGAGTAAATGTATTCAAATAAATCGAGATGAATAACGTATATTTAACCCAAACCTACTTTGAAAATTATTAAGCTTTTAATAAGTACGCTAAGTGTAACTAATATTAGTTAGTAACTCATTGATTTACTAAAACCCTCTTATGGAAACCTATTATTATTGTGAAAATAATACTTTTGAAAACAACTCACCAAGGATGACTTAATTATATTAGTCAACTAAGGCAACCTAAATATAAGGAGCACGGGTGTAATGTTCTATGTTATCTTGTTAAAAGCTTAGCTTTGTGCCAACTTAGGATGGATACGGGAAGGGTGGTGAGGACATAATGATGGGTAATCATTATGTGGTCCTTATTTTTCCCATAGGAATTATAAGATGGTATTGGTGGGATTCCTTATATATAGAGAAATGAGCCAGTAATGGACTCTCCCTCTTCTTAATTAATTCACCTTCTTAAACAATAAGGAATCTAGATATTTGTATTCGGATGGTTTTATGGTGACAGAAGATGAGTTTTTAGGATAGTGTGTAATCTCGAACTAATATTTTAAATCAATTCTCAAAAATTTGGCCAATGTAATGTATAATTGATTACATTTTCTAATCACCAATCCCCTAAATGAATAGTGTTATATAGTAGATGAAATTTGTATGATTGTCTTCTAGGTAGGCACTTAGGAGATACACATAGTTTTTTTAGATAAGCTAATTATTTTGGTTTTGAGGGGACCAAAAACCCACAAGTACAAGTTGAGAAAGGATATTACAATGAATGTCAAATGAAGAAGCATCTACCAAATGCTCGGCTCGAGAGAAACCAACAAAGAACCAACACCAAATGAAACACCCTCATCTTTGAGGGTTCTTCCCATGTGATCTTAAATGCATTTTAGGGGGATCATTTACATTTTTTTATTTTTCTTCCCCAAAATAGTCCAAAAATCATCATTGTTTGGATTTACATTTTCCTTGTGAATTGGAATGATGATTTCTAAATTTTCCTTGTCAACACAAGGTTGAGTCACCAGAGGAGAGGAAACAACATCCAAAGTAACAATAATGAGTAATTCTTTCCCAAACTGATTAGGGGAAGGAGGACCCTTCACAATCTCCATAGCAGGCTCTTCTTTTTACACAAAAGCATCCTCTAAAACACTATCTGGTTGGATAAACATGTGACTGGGATCATCATTTTTCTATCACAAATATTTTCTTTTCCTTTCATTCTTTCTCTTAGCCATCTTTAAATTTACATAAATATGCACCACCACAAAACAATTTTTACATCTGAAGGGTAAGCCTTCATAATCAAGAGGTTGGTTCCAGGATCTATTTTGAACTTTTAGTTCAATGCTAGGAGGTAGGTTTTTAGAGGTATCAATCTCAACCAAGATTCGAGCATAGGTCATATGAGTGAGTAAAATATTTGGTTTGATAATCTATGCCCAATATATTACCCGGTGTATTTCGAATGGAAACAGGATAGCATTTTTCCCATAATTATAGTGGAAAGTATGGTAATATAATCTATACTGGTCTGTAAGAAAGTGTCTTGGTAGTTGGATTAAAGGAGGGAAATAGGGTTTCATGATCAAGTAGTGGGAGTGGCACGCCTAGAGCTCATCGACTATGGTTTCTTTATCAACAATAGAAGTAAAAATGATAATAAAGAAACCCTTAACATAGGGGTAAATGTCTAACCTGCCTTCCATGAGGGGAATCCAATGCTTTGAAATCCATTCATGGATAGTAGGAAGAAGGGTGGGCCAAAACCACTGAAATCTATAGATCAAGGCATGGTCTTGAAAGAAGGTTTCAGATTTAATCACCTATTCCATGAAGGAGACACAGGGATATTATCTGCTGGAATCATAGGAGTGGGAACAATCTTCCTTTACATTGCTTCTTTGAAGGATGTAACACCTTGTCCACCCTTAGGATTATCCACCCCCAATGCACTCACCTTAGCAGAGACATTTGAGTAAGGGATCCCTCAAAACCTCTGGATGTAGAATCGTCACAGAAAATCCCAAAATAGGGGAAGGAAGTGTGGGTCAAGTAAGGGAGACCTTCCCATCTCCCACAAAGAGATCTAGGTTATCATGGTTAGAAGATCCATGGTGGCCAAAAAATTACACACCATTCCAATTCTTGACATGGGATTCTGTACACACCCCATGCATAGTACCAGAAAAACATCCCCCTCCCAAAAAAAACACCACTAAAGGATGCAACAAGGGAGGTATTTATAGTATCTAGACTAAGGGGAGCATCCAGGTACCCAAAACACCCCTTCCTCTCACAACTTAGTTGCCATCCACCCTCCAAATCCAAATCAAAAGATCTAAGAACCCCCAGAACAAGAAGGCTGCTAAAACAGATCCGTCATGATCCGAGAGAGGTAGAGCCACCACAACCTAGGGTAGAAATTACTTGTGATTCAAAAAATTTAGGGTTATATTTTTGCATATCCATCGAGAGAGTCATATTTGGGCTATTCATATATCAGATCAATTATGATAACTTTGTAAAAGTTTAACCAAGTATACACACTCGGTTAGAGTGACTTAAGGGAGATCGTGGAGATCTAGATATACCCTTACAGTTGCACATGGTTATTATATGTTATCAAATGGATTATGAATAATTTAATTATGTCATATTATTTATTTATAAGATAAATAATTAATGTTAATCATTGGTAGCATTAATTATATATTAAGGGTATGATTTTAAAAAAATCCCCTTAATTTGGATGATCATAACATGGGTGTTATAGTTTGGTATCAGAGCTATAGGTTTATCATCTCTTGGAATCAATGGGTTCATAACACTAACAGACATCTTATCCTTTCATTAATAAGATACAATGGTTAGAAGAAGGGTGAACAATGAAGTTGGAAACAATTTAGCTAATGTTGAAGGTTCGATGACTGATAAGTTAGATGAAATTTTAACAGTCCTTCAAGACACCTATAACTAGATAGTTTCCTTGGAGTAGCATGTAGAGGATGAAAATGAAGAGTATGAGAAAGAACAACGTAAGCAACATGAGGAAGAAAAAACTTTAAAAACATAACGATAACAATGAGTGAGGGGATAAAATATCTCGTTTAGTTGTTGAACTATCTAGACATAAATTCATTAGCCCACCCAAATTTTATGGAACAACTTTGGGGGATGGTGTTGGAGAAGTAATTTGAAATAAGATATTTTTCTAGAGGAAACTAAAGTAGTATGGGGTGTTTTCTAACTCTCTAACGAAGCATCTTCATGGTGGGATAACCATAAGATGGAATTGGGAGTAGATATTACCTCCATCACTTAGGAGTAATTCAAGGTATTTTTTTCAACGCTAGTTGCCTCAACTTTATTTTGATCAGAAAATGTCAAAATTTCAGAACTTAACTCAAGGAAAATTGAGTGTTGTGGAGTATTAAAATTTTTACAAAGCTATTAAATTTTTTTCCCGAATACAAAAAAAAATTAGGATTCATAAGTTCATCATGGGATTAAACCCAAACATAGGAGGTGAGGTAGATGTTCATGGACCATCTACAATGGAAGCAAGGTGTTTGAAAAGGCTATAAGGCAAGAATAGAAATTGCAAGCCATTTCATCCTTTAAGGAAGAGAAACATAAGAAGAGTGTTATCTCACCTGCACCACTTTCTCCTAGGAAAACTTGGTGGAAGAAAGAGGGCAACAAAATGAAGTATGCCAAGAAAAATACAACTAAACCTGTTGTAAACACAAGAAAGAATGAGCAAAATAATGTTTCTTTTGGAGAAAATAAATTTGAGAGGAAATTACCTGATGGGGGATGTTTTGAATGTTATGGTGATCACTATGAAAACATATATCTCTAAAATAATTAGGGTAATAACCATCAAAAAATAATTCATGCTTTACAATAGGTAATCACCAAGTAGAAAATAAATCTACCCCAATAGAAGGGCCGGGTTAAGCTTTAGGGTTTTCCAGCTTACTATTTTGTGTGACATCGATACTACCAAGTGTTTTATTTATAGTAAGTTAGATGGAAAATTCTCTAAAAATATAGATTTATGGAAAACACTTACACTATCAAATACATGAATGATGTTACCCATATGGTAGACCAATGTCTATGTGAAGCAAAGATTGGAATTACCTAGTTTTACCACTGAACTTAACCTTTATGTGACTCCTTTAGGGTCTTATGACATCATAATAGGAGTAAACTAGATGTCTAAACACAAGGTAACAGTGGAATGCTTTAAGAATCGTATAGAATGTCTTGATGACATGTAGAAAACATCCATCATTCAGGGCATTAAGAGAGATTTTGAAGTTAGAAAAATCTCTGCAATGCAACTAAAGAAAGCCAAAAACAAAGGTTGCATGTTGTATGCTATTAAGATATCATATTTTAGTGAGGAAGGTAAGACTTCTTTGGAATATTTTCCACTTTTACATGAGTTTAAGGATGTCTTTCCGGAATAATTTCCTAGACTTCCTCCTAAAAGAGAGTTTGACTTCACAATTGACATTAAACTAGGAATATAACCAATATAAAAGCACCTTATAGAATGACAACAATAGAGCTAGTAGAACTAAAAGAACAACTACATGAACTCTTTTCAAAAGGATTGATTTGACCTAGTGTGTCTCCTTGGGGAGCACTAGTCATTTTTATTAAAAAGAAGGATGAAACGTTAAGGTTATGCATTGACTATCACATGCTTAACAAAGCAATGATAAAGAATAGATATCCTTTGCCAAGAATTGATGATCTCTTCAATCAGATGAGAGATGCATTTGTTTACTCTAATATTTATTTATGATCTAGTTATCATCAGTTAAGAATAAAAGATGAGGATATTCACAAAACAACATTCAAGACATGTTATGGGAATTATGAGTTCATTGTTTTGCCATTTGGACTCACTAATGCACCAACAACATTTATGAACCTTATGAATAACATTTTTCAAGAATACTTAGATAATTTTGTTCTAGTTTTTCTTGATGATATTCTGATTTACTCAAAGAATGTTGATGAACACAATGAACACTTAAGAATAGTGTTGGAAGTATTGAGAAAAAGGAAACTCTATGGTAATATTTCAAAATTTTCCTTTTATCAAGGTGGTGATATTTCTATTGACCCATCAAAAATAAAATCTATTATTGAGTGGCCAGCACCTAAAAATGTGCATGAGGTAAGAATTTTTATGGAACTGACTAGATACTACAAAAATTTATTAAATATTGTTTAAGAGTGGCTAGTCCAATTACTTCATTGAAGAAAACAGATAAAAATTTTTGTATGGACTGAAAAATGTGAGAGTGAATTTAACTTTCTCAAATAAAATTTTACATCTTCCCTTATATTAAAGATTTCATATCCCGATGGAATGGAGCTCAAAATTACACTGTCCCGCATCAAATTGATATGGGGATTTGAGGAAGCATAGGACTATCTCCAAGTTGTGAGACTCAAAATGAGACAAACCTCCAGACAATGTTAGTTCCTCTACCTATTTATAATGCTAAAACTACTCCTACAACAGAAATAAAATCTAACTAATCCTAATCTAAACATTCCAAGGGACCAAGATTAGAAGGAGATGTATGAAAGGTAAATACTAAGCTAAAATAGGTGATAACACCAAGAAAAATGGCGATGAACTTATGAAACACAATCAAAATGGATCCTGGAAATGAGAGAGATATTCACAACACATTACAAGAGTAAAAGAGAGGCAAGATGAAGATAAAACACAAGTATAGGGTAGAAGAGAGACACAAACACCATATTTTATTACTTGAAAGTATGCATAATCCATTACATCTCAAATAGAAGGAAAGAACACATCTATAGAGGCCAAAATGAAGGTTCACAACTCATAGCTGCTTAGGAGGCCATTTTGACATGGTTTCTTTGTAGTTTAGAAATGTCCATATTTTGGAAAAAGCGTCATTTTACAATATATAGAATAATGGAGAGAGAGAAGAGTAAGAAAGAGAGAAAGAGATCAGATTTGATCTTGCTATTAATGAAAATCTTTATCTTTCCTCGTAACATGGCTTCCAAGAATCAACCACTATCAATCATGCATTAAATATCTAAAAACATTAGGAACACCTTGTTAAAAATGTCTTCCAATGTCCTTTTTCTTGTAGAAGAAGGAAAAACACCAAATCGGATCAGATCTAGGTAGTTGAGCCGTCTAAGTCTGCATATTAATGGCCCAAAAAATTTCTTCTCTTTTTCACCTACTAAATGCCACAAAAATATGATTCTCGATGATGCCAAATTTAAGATCTCAAGGAGACATTTTCAACTATATAATTGTTTTTTAATTTGGAGAAGGTAATCAAAATATATGAGCATTTGAATATTTTCATGATGGGAAGCACATGAACATGACATGTGGTGGTGTTTAATTGGCTAGAGGATTACCTCTTACTAACATGTGCATTAATTTTTCCTTTTCCACATGTTGGTCTCTGGTTGGGTCATGGGGTCAATCTTTACTTCCTTTTATTTTCTTTCTTGCATTCTTTTTTCCTTCACAAACAGTTTGTTCCTTTATGAAATGCAAGCCATTAAGAAAATTCCACCTTCAATCACAGTGTCAAATTGTTCATATCCCCTGTGAATCATCCACTAATGAGAAATCTCCATGCACACTCATAATTTCATTCCTTCCGATAGATCCCTCTAATCGATGTGAAGCATTAGCCAATAGAAAGGTTCCACGCACCTTTGCAACTCAAACTGCTTCTTTTCTACTGACTAACAATCACAAAACGTGAGCCAATGAGGAAGATCCACACTCCTTGCAATGTCATCATGTCATACCTTTGATTTTATGGCATCATATCGAGTGTGAAATTTGAGCTAGTAAGAAGGATCCATGTGTCTCTCATGTCATATTTTTCCTACTTCATGTTTGCCTTTAATTAGTTGTTGCTTCACGTCGTAACTTCTATCTTGGGCGGACTTAAAATTTTGGATTTATATAAATGTTGCCACATATCCCTATTGAGCTCACCGAATTTTTCTTCACCACGGACCTAAAATGATAATGGGATTGATTTATTACATGGACTTGAGGTCCATGAAATGTGAATGGCTTAGAGTTCTCTAGAATGGTGACATGTGTCCTACCACCTTGACCGTTGATCTTGCGCCATATGGACTGATGATGCTTGGCATTGAATTTTATGCCCAAATGAATGTCAAGTAGCTTTTTAAACATAACCGACTAATGAACCCATGGGTTTTTGAATGTCAATGATTGATGCTTTGAGGTGGTGGAATTTGACATCCATTTAAACATCCCAGGCTTGTTTAAAGGGCTAAGTCCATTTTAATGAGTTATCCAAATTAGCCTGTGGGTAGACTTGTGATAATAGTTTGGTGACCTCCAGTGGACATCTTCCTACTAGATGAAGAGACCAATAGTTTTGAATCATCCATTGGGCATGGATTCAAGCCTCAAAACTTGAAGAAACTCATATTTTACTTTGAAAATTTATCTTCTGAATTCCATATGAACTTAGAATGAATTGGAAGTGTATGAAATTTATCTATAGAGCTTTAAATGAATCTTTAAAGCTTCTCCAACTATCTGATTTTTCCATGAAACACACTCTGAATCGTAACAACAACAAAATAAAAATATATGTTCAAACATGAAAATCATACATGTTCCAAGTAGAAACATGTAGAGTGTGCACAATACAATTCTTTTACTGAAAGAAAACCTACACTAACCAAAGAAATGAGAAGCTAAACAAATCCTAAAATAGGCAGGGAGAAATAGCTTCCTTTCTTACAAAATGTGGCCATGTAATTAATTTGGCAATGGACATGGCCTTGAACAAGAGTGAAAAATTGTCTTGAAGTCAATTTTCCACCCTCTTCCAAGTATCAACAACAAACAAAAATAATACCTCTTTTAGTTGCTTTGCATTTGGATCTAGAAGGCATTATTGTTGACATTCGGTGCATTGTAGTTTTTCCTCATGCTCAAAGTGAACACAATCCATAGAAACTCTCCTTTTGGCTCTAGATTAGCCAAATATTTGATTGGAAATGGACTGATCCTTTTGGTTTTCCCATATTCTTTACAATTATCTCCAAGAATGGAGCTGTATATACTATTTCCTCTATATGGTTGATGTCTGCAATCTTGTCTGGAATTGATTTTTTTTTCTTGTACAAACATCCCTGTTTCCATCCCCCGGATTCTAATATCCTTTGTTATCATCCTCTATTTGGATTTTATCTTCCATTAAAAGTGTATTAATATTCAAACATTTAAAGTAATGAGGATCATTGTATTCCATTAAATCACTTTGGTCATTTCAATACATTATTCCTTAAGGCCTTGGGTAGCACTAATGTTCAAAAACACTTTATCTTCCTCCCCAATTCTAACTCGGATTTCCCTTCACCACTGCTCACTATGTTCTGATTTTTAGCTCTCCTTATTTCATGGCTTTCACATCTTCATCCTCCCAATCTAAATCATACCAATCATCAACAGCTATACAATTGTCATCCTTGGTAGAATTGGTTGGAGAAGAAACATAAACAAGGGGTTGTTGATTCGTTTCATGTTTGGGTAGAGGTGTTTGGTACTCAAGAGACTTGATTTTACCAATTGGAGAAGCCAAATTATTTTTCAAAACATACTCCTTGCTTTGTTGACCTATTTTCTCCAAAATAAATGCATGATTTTTCCTGAAGCCTTGTTATTGGGAGTGTAGCATGGGTTGCTCCTTTTCTCCAAAAGAATAGAAAACATTCCTTTCTACCAACATCGTAGGATAGCTTAGTTTAGTGAGTGTTGGGTACAAGGTAGGGATAGCATGTGAAATACCATAACTTTTGGAAACATTAGTGCATGGTTTAGGAAAGTTGGGTAGTTTCTTGGGTGGATATAGGAGGGGATTTTGAAATGTATGGGGAGTGCTTTGGGCATAATAAACTTATGGATAATCGAAAGAAAAATAAGGAATCAAAGGATATTCCTACTTTTAGAAAGGAAAATGGATTTTTATGTTTAGCACAAGGGGAAGGAAACATTTGATATGTTGAGGAAAGAATTGCAATAATGGAGATGAGTTTTCATTTTCCTACCCGAATGAGAATCTTCTTAGCTTGTGATGCAATTAAAAATCTTGGCGAAGATTATTTCCTCCTAGAGATTGAATCAACACATCTAAATCAGCATCAAAGGACATTAGATAATACAAGAATGCTATACCTTGTGAAGGTATAAATTCTTGAGGAATCATATGCCAAGTCCTTGTAAATATGATGTTGAAATCAGACATAAACTCCATTGGAGCCTATTGTATTTTTTTAAGATGTTCCATGAGAGAAATGAAATTTGTATTCTCCTTGAACTGTTCATGTAGTATTTCTCCCAGATGATCCCATGTGGAAATGGATTGTGAAGCCAAACAGTTATACCAGTCTCTTGCTTTACCTTTGAATGATGAAACCAAAGTCTAAGGAAAATGTTCTCTTCTATGATATTGTGAATGGCACAATGGTTTGTTATATCTTGAATGTTGTTAATAGGAGATTGATCTCCATTTCCATGGAAGAGGGGAAATTTTTTCAAGGATGTCTTGGGGATATCATCCCAATACTGTAAATAGAGGGGGATAACACTAAAATGTGAGAATCGAAGAGATATTTGGAGAGACATGAGAAGATGGGGGCATGTAAATGAATGAGGGGATGGAGGAAAAGGTCTGAAACCTGAGAAAATGAGTTTGTTTGAATCAATGGAGTTTTTATATGTTCTTATAATCGCATCTAAAGACTGAAATCTCATCAAGAACACATCAAAATTGATGAAATGAAATATAAGATTTCAATGCATGTCCCATCTGGGTGTATTAAAACTATTGGAGCTCAAAATTACACCCGTCCCAAATCATATTGATCTAGGGATTTGAGGAAATATGGGACTCGTATCCAAGTTGTGGGAATTGAACTAAGACAGACCTCCAGGAGAAGGTTGGCTCCTCTACCTATTTCTAATTTTAAAACTACTCCTACAAAAGAAAGAAATCTAACTAATTCTAATCTAAACATTCCAAGGGACCAAGGTTAGAAGGAGATGCATGAAAGGGAAATCCTAAGCTAAAAGAGGTGATAACACCAAGAAAATGGTGATGAACATACAAAACACTATCAAAATGGATCCCGCAAATGACAGATATATGCACAACACATTACAAGAGTAAAAGAGAGAGAAAATGTAGATAAAACAAAATTATAGGGAAGAAGAGAGCCATAAATACCATATTTTATTACTTAAAAGTATGCATACCATTAAAACTCGAACAGAAGGCAAGAAGACATCTATAGAGGCCAAAATGAAGGTTTGTGACTCATAGCTTCTCAGAGATGATTTCTACATGGTTCCTTTATAGTTTAGAAATGTTGGAAAAAAACATCTTTTTACAATATATAGAAGAATGGAGAGAGAGAGAGAGAAGAGGAAGAATGAGAGAGAAAGAGATCATATTTGATCTTATTATTAATGAAAATCTTTGTATTTCCCTACAACACAACTTCCAAGCATTAACCACTATCAATCATGCATTAAATCTCTAAAAAACATCATGGGAGCCCTATTAAACATGTCCCCCAATGTCCTTTTTCTTATAGAAGAAGGGAAGAGGACAAATCAGATCATATCTAGGTGGTTGAGCCATCCGAGTCTCATATTAATGACTAGAACTATTTTTCCTCTTTTCTACCTACTAAATTCCATAAGAATCTTATTCGAATGATGCCAAATTTAATATCTTGAGGATACCTTTCCAACGATATAAATTTTATCCAATTTGGATCAAGGAATCAAAATATATGAAAATTTGAATATTTGTTTTTGGGAAACACATGAATGTGACACGTGGAATTATTTGATTGGATAAGGGATTGCCTCTTACCAATGTGTGAATTTTTTTCCTTTTCCACGTGTTGTTCTCTCGGTTAGGTCGCAAGTTCGGGATTCAATTCCTTTTGCTTTCTTTCCTACATTATTTTTTCCTTTGCGGCATGTCTATTCCTTCATGAAATGTGATCCGTTAAGACAATGCCACGTACCCTTGCAGTGTTAGAATATTCATATCCCTTGCAAAATATCCACAAATGAGAAAGATCCATGCATTCTCGTAATTTCAATCCTTCCGATATCTCCTCTCGATGTTGTGTAGCATGATCCAATGGAAAGGCTCCACGCACCTTCACCATTCAGGTTATTATTTTATACTAACTAGCAACCACAAAACGTGATCCAATGAGAAGGCTTCAAACTCCTTGTAATGTTTTCATATTAGACCTTTGATTTTATAGCATCATGTTAGAGTGCAAAATTTGAGCCAGAAGAAGGATCCATGTGTATCTCATGTCATAGTTTTCCTACTTCATGTTTTCCTTTGATTGGTTGGTGCTTCTTGTCGTAACTTATATCTTGGGTGGACTTAAAATTTTGACTTCATATAAAGGTTTCCACGTATTGTTATTAACCTCACTGAATTTTTCTTTGACGTGGACCTAAAATGATGTTGAGATTGATTTATTCCATAGACTTGAGGTCTAGAAAATGTGAATGGCTTGGAGTTCACCGGAATGGTGACATGTGTCCCACCGCGTTGATCGTGATCTTGCACAATATGTCCCTACCGATGTTTGGTGTTGAATTTGATGGCTAAATGAATGTCACATGGCTTTTTAAACATAACCCAATAATGAACCAGTGGGTTTTTGAATGCCAACATCCAATGCTTTAAGGCGGTGGAATTTGATGGTCATTTAAACATCCCATGCTTGTTTAAATGGATAATTCCATTTAAATGAGTTATCCAGATTAACCCAAGGGGGTAAAGTTGGGATAACATAAACTTTACCATGGTTACTAATGCCTCGGGGAAGGGTTTTATGGAATACTTCTTTAAGATGACCATGTAATTGCATATGAAAGTAGAAAAATAAAGGTGTATGAGTAGAAATATGCTCCCCATGACTTATAATGTGTTGCCATATTATGTGCCTTACAAATTTGGAGGCATTATTTTTAGGAAATTCATTTGAACTGAAAGCAATCCATTTGGGGCTGAAATACATTTTTACACAGCCCAATTTAAACCCAAGGAAGCATAGGTGGATGAAAAATTTATCTCAATTTGACTTTGATATTAGTTACAACAAGGGAAAATAAAATCAATTGGCTGATGCACTTTGAGCCACAAGAAGCATATTTCCACAATTGTGACCCTTAGAACTTAGTTTAAGGAAGAAGTTAAGAAATAACTTCAAGTTGATTCTTACTATCAACAAGTGAAAATGGCGTTATAAAAATCCGAATGATAAAAAGTACCAAGGTTTCATGTTTGAAAATGATGAAATTTTACTATTTAACAACAGATTATATGTGCCCTTAGGCAATGACCTAAGATTGAAATTCATGCAATAATTTCATGATGCACCATGTTCGAGCATCCAAGAGTAACAAAGTTGTTGGTTGATGTTAAACAATGTATTTTTGGAAAGGGATGAAGAAGGATATGATATAATATGTTACACATTATTTAGAATATCAACATGTAAAGGTGGAACACTAACATTCCGTAGATCCACTATATCCTCACAAAGATTCTAGAATATAAATGAAAGGTAATTAGCATGGATTTTGTGCAAGGACTGCCACTATCTAAAAATAAACATGATATGATTTTGGTAGTAGTGGATAAACTAACCAAAGTAGCTCATTTCATACCAAGAAATATTAAGGATGATTCTCTAATACTTGCAAAAAGGTTTGTGCATGATATTTTTCAATTGCATGGAATTTTGAAACTAATCATTTCAGATAGGGATCCAAGGATGACCTCTCAATTTTGGCAAACATTGAACTCTACATTGGGAACAAAATTGAATTTTAGTTTGGCCTACCATCTTGAAACAGATGGAAAAATAGAAAGAGTGAACCAAGTTTTGGAAGATATGCTTAGAATGTATTAGCATGGATCAGCAATACAAATGGGAGGAATATCTACCATTGGTTGAATTTACTTACAATAACACTTACCACTCCTCATTGAAAATGTCTCCATTTGAAGTGTTGTATGATAAAAAAGTGTAGAAATCATATTAGTTGGGATAACATAGAGGAAATAGAGGTGGTGGGTACATAAATGTTAACTAAAATGGAAGAGAAATTTAAGCTCATTCTTGAGCAAAAAAGAAGATGCTGATTGGAAGAAAAGATATGTCGATTTGAAAAATATTGATAGAAAAATTGAGCAAGGAGACAAGGTATTTTTAGGGGAAACCCAAAAAGATATCTATTTCAGTTGGTAAAGCTGCCAAGTTATCTCCTAGATATGTAGGACCCTTTGAAGTCCTGTATAATAATAAGTCGACGGCTTACAGATTAGCTTTACCTCCGACATTTTATAGGATGCATAATTTTTCCATATATCTTTGCTTTAAAATTATGTTTCTGATATATCACATATTATTAATTGTAACTCGTTATAGGTTCAAGACCCGGAATCATCGTAGTTGAACTAATAAGAGTGTAAGAAACTCACAAATTGCATCTTAGAAATTGAAAAGTTTCTCAATGCACTGTCCAATGGGACCAATATTCTAAGAACAATGCAACTTGGGAGAATATGAATGATATGTTGACTATTTTCATTTCTTGTTTAAGTAAATAAAACTATTATTTTTTGTAATATTTGATGGATTCATTGAAATCTATTTGATATTGATTATAAATAAATGGAAATTTAAGCCATACTGATAGACTTTCTAGAAAATGTTTGATGAGATAAGATTGATACAACCAAGTTTTAGAACTTTGATTGGTTAAATTTTGGAAATTTCCAATTTATGAGAAAATCAAATTGTATTCTTTACTGTTATTTTTGAATATTACTTATGATTGATATGTTAGAAATGATTATAATTAAATCATCGAACGATGATTTTTTTGGAATGTGAATTCTTATACTATTTTCATTAATGAAAAAATGTGTATACACATTAAATAAAAAGGTTTTTGAGGTCCGAAGAATCTTGAAATGATGATGTTATGAGAAAACAAGATGTGGTTTGGTTGCGAAGGGTGAAGACATTGAGATTAGTTTGGTCTAGTAGGCCTAAACCTTGGGCCTATTCAAAGGAATGACCTAGTATGATGGAATGAGTACATGAGATAGATAGAGAATTATGGTGAAGAAATGGAGAGCATGAAGAGTGTGTGTTAATACATGCTCATGAGGAAAATAGGGCAGGTTCATGAAGCATGAGGTGAAACTAGTACAACTAAACCTATTTTAAGACTATTAGTGTCGAGTCACAAAGCACTCCCCGGATGCGATCGGGCTTCTAGGTTGATCACTCTAGCATCCAGTGTGATTGCACAACATGGAAACCTCTCTCCAAGTGTGGGACTTGTGAAACTGAGAGAGGAATCTCTAGATTAGAGGTTAGTTCCTCAAACTCCTCTGATTTAGATCTATATTTGCACAACTATAGAGGTTTAGATCCTAATCCTACTCTAAATTGCAAGGAGACAGGGATAGAAATGCAAAAATTAAAACTAACTAAAGATGGTGATGCACCAAAAGGAGTGGTGAAACATTTTTGTCATGTAAATAGACACAGACCAAAGATTGCAACATAAAACATACACAGGCTGATAAGATATAATTTAGGATCTGAAATGAAGCAAATAATACAAACAAAGGACTGAAACCCATTCACAAAGCTTGCATTATTATTTCCAATGTCAAAAACCATCGCGCATTACAACCTCAGAGAGGTAAAAACTATTACAGTCTTTGAAGAGGTCTGATTCTTGCAACAATCACTTGCTGGAGGTGAAAGAAGAAGATTGCTATGTCAAAAAGTATTCCCCCTTGAAAATGAGCCAAATCTGGCTTTTACATTGCATGGGTCGAGCCTAGGAGAGAGAAAACATACAAAAACGTGGGAGCCCATTCCTCATTGATTGCAAAATGCATTAAATCAGCATGGAGGACCTTACAAACCCATACCCTACCATTTTTGACCAAATTAGAGGAGAATGCGACCCATTCTGTATTAAATCTGGTCGCTGAAATGTCACTTCTGGCCATGAACACGCATCAGATCCATTTCTTAACTTTCTCTCTCCAGACTAAACCAAAATTCAAGATTGACCCCAGAATCATGTAGAGAATTTTATAAGCTTTCCAATGATATAAAGAACGTGCAAATCTAAGCCCTGGATCGAAAGATATGGCGATCTGAAGATTTAGGGCACAAAACAGAAAAAATGGGTTTTGAAATTTTTTCCCGCGCTCCGCCACCCTGGACGACACGTGTTGAGCACTGATTGGATGAGAAATTCTCTCTCCTTCCCTTACCCATGGGTTTTCCTTGAAAGTTTTGACCTTCTCAGTAACTTTTGGAAAAATTTCCATTTTTTCCCAGCGTCCCCACCACTTGGGATACGTGGCATGATCTCGGTTAGAGGACAGGGCGCGGGGTCATCCTTTACTTTTTAGTTTTTTGCCAAAACTCTTGCCAAATTCTCTAATTCCTCCCCAAGCTCCACACTTCCCTGCTCCATTGGACATGTGTCCTCTTTTTGTTGGCTCGGGCTAATGCTTCAAACCTTGCCCTTTGAAATTTTGGACGTTTTCCCTTGTGACACGTGGCATTTCCTGATTCGTCCGACGGGCTGCCAGCTTTTCACGTCCCTCGTGTCCCTTTGGCACGGTTGTCCCTGTGCCATCTGGGACAATTCCTTCGATCCACCTGATTCGGGCTTCCCTGTCCCTCTTTCGGCTGATGACACGTGGCACGCTTTGATTGGCTCTCGGCTCCTTCGGCTCTCCGCGTCCGCCGCGTACTTCTGGCCCGACTGTCCCAAACTGTCTGGGAAAGATTCTTCCTCAACCACCGAAATGGGATTCCTTTTCCTCTTTTCACTACTTTGCCTTTTCGCGTCCTTCGCGTCCTTTCGGCCCAGATGTCCCAGCCTTATCTGTGCAATAGTTAGTCAATTTTCTCACCTTCGGCTGGTTCGCCCTTTCGCGTCCCGCGCATCCCGATGTCCCAACTGTCCCAGTGCTCTGCGGACCGCCTGGCGGCCTTTTGGCTGATTCACGCCCCAACGTCCCAACCGCCCGACTCTTCGCTGAGGACTAGGACTTAGCCAATTTTTGTGATTTTTTCTGGCCCAAGCTTGTTTTTTTGTAACTTTTTCACCCTTTTTTAGAACTTGCTCTTTTCTTCTTGGACAGGGGAGTTAGAAAAAATCTGAGGGGAGCCCAGAAACATGATTTTTTTCCTTGAATCAATCTATTTTGCCTGGACTTGAGTATTCTGATGCATGTTATCAAATTTACCCTGGGGGGTGAATTTTGGATAACAATTTGGTGACTCAGCAGGGTTACCTACCCGCTAGGTAGAAGATAACATTGCTGAAGCGACCCATTGGGCATGGAGTCATCGATATTCTTTTAGAACCCCAACTGACTTAGAATGAATAAGGAGGAAGATGGAATATCACCCGATGGTAGCAAGGACTACAAAACATCTCCATGGACAGCAAGTTGTGCCAAAGCACTTAGGGAAAACAAAACTAACCTACAACAAAACAATGTGCACAAGCACTTGGAGGAATGAAAATCTAATCTAATATTTACAAGGTAGTGAATTTCCCTCTAGAAGCAATGCTTGAGATGGATTCCATTTACTGGAATCTGCAGTTCTTCACCATCCAATGAGGCCAATTGGAAAGCATTGCTATCCTTGCACTTTGTGACCATGTATGGGCCACTCCAAATGGCATCAAATTTTGAATGCCTTCCCGGTTTTGCTCTATCCACATCCCATTTCAACACCAGATCTCCAACCTGAAAAGATCTATCCTTGGCCTTCCTATCAAAGGTCTTCTTGATCAAGGCTTGATCCTTCCCCATTGCTTGGGATGCCTGATTTCTAATTTCTTGTAGCTCCATCAACTCTGCATACCTCACCTCCATGGGCTCAAACTCTAGCAACTCCAGGCTGCTTCATGAGTTCCAATGTTGGAAACTCAAGTGACATGGGCAATATTGCCTCTCTTCCATAAACAAGTTTGAATGGAGAGTTACCCGTGGATCTCTTGGGAGTTATCCTATCAGCCCATAAGGCTGATTTCAGTTTGGTATGCCAAGACCTCTGCGGTTCTCGTCAAGAATCCTCCTAATGAACCTCAACAAGTTCCTATTTGTAGACTCAGACTAGCCATTACCTTGAGGGTAATAGTTTGATGAAGTGCTTAGGTAGATACCATTCTTGATAGCCCACTCAGTCACCTTAGATCCAATGAATGCCAATGCATTATTAGAGATTATTATAGCAGGTACACCAAATCTAGTTGTTATCCCCTCATAAAAGTCTAAGATGCTAGACTCATTTACCTCTTTGAGTGCTACTGCTTCTGTCCATTTGGTGAAGTAGTCTGTGGCTGTCAAAATCCATTTGTGCCCTTAGCTTGAATTGGGATTAATGACTCCAATGAAGTCCAAACCCCATTGCATGAATGGCTGGTCAACTAAGATTGGATGTAATGGAAGGGCAGAAAGTCTCTCTTTTCCTGTGAAGAATGCACAATTCTTACACCTCTTGATCCATGCATAGCAATCACTGAATATTTTAGGCCAATAATAACCAACCTTCATGATTTTTAGAGCTGTCACTCTTGGTGCAAAATGAACACTAGCTGGTCCATCATGGAACTCTTCCAACATCCTTTGAATCTGATTTGTGCTAATGTATCTCAAAGAGCACTCCATTCACATCTTTCTTGAACAAAACTCCATCAATAATGGCATATGGGACAGCCTCGCAATCTGAAGTGTCTCCTTTGGGTATTGTTCATCTCTAGAGGGCATATGCCTGTGCCTAAGAAGTCCATTATACCTTGGGTCCAGCAAGGAGTGGGAGCAGCATTGTTTTCTTCTTGAGTGTCACATGGATTATGGCTGTCTGGATCACAAAACAGCCTCTTCTTCATTGCACACTTCTTTTTGCTTCCCCAAAACCAGTTGTTAACACAATCCTTTCCCTCTTACTAACTTGGTGATCTTGATCTCAATGTCATACTCCATGACATGAGTGATCCAACCTGCCCTTTTCTCATTCAAATCCTTGTTAAGGAGGAAGTCCTTAACCCCAACATGTGAGACCAGCAACTGGACCTTGTTGTTTGAGACTAAATGCTTGAATTTCTTCAAGCTTCTGATTACTACAAGTACATGCTTCTCAATAAAAGAGTACCTCACCTCATAGTCATCTAGGCTCTGGCTGAAGAAGGCAATTGGCTGCTCATCATTATCCTTGTTCTGCTGTACCAAAATGGTAGAAATAGTGTCATTACCTCCAAATGCATAGAGGATGAAGTCCTTAGAGAAATCTGGGTTGATGAGAGTTGGTGCTTGAGAGATAGCTTCTTTGATTGCTTCAAAACTCTCCTTGCCTTCTGCTGTCCACTTAAAATCCATGCTTTTCTTTAACATTTTGGTGATGGGCTTGACAAGGGTGTGAAATCAGGACAAATCTCTCGAACAAAGTTTATCCTTCCCAAGAAACTCGAAGGGCTTTCTTGTGGCTTGGCAATGGTAGTGCTCTTATGGCTTCAACTCTCTTTGGATCAATTGCCAATCCTTCTTTGGAGACAATATGGCCAAGGAGCTTTCCTTCATGTGCAAGAAAGACACACTTCTTAGGATTCAAAGACACTCCAAATCTCCTGCACCTCATGAAGACTTGTCTCAAATGAGAGAGGTGGTTTGCTGCATTTTTGGAAAAAATAGTGATGTCATCAAGGTAAATCAGCACCACATTGTTAATCAAACCTTTGAATGCCATGTCCATTGCCCTTTGGAAGGTAGCACCAGTGTTGGATAGCCCAAATGGCATTTTCCTGTATGTAAAAGTTCCCCATTTGGTTGTGAAGGCTGTCTTGAACTGGTCCTCTTCCTTCACCATAATCTGATTGTAGCCTGAGTAGCCATCAAGTAGTGAAAACCTCTCGGAGCCAGCCACAACTTGCAAGATTTGCTCCATGGAAGGGAGTGGGTAATGGTCCTTGAGGGAAACTCTATTCAAGTCTCTGAAATCAACACACAATCTGATCTCTCCACTCTTCTTTCTGACTGGAACTAAGTTAGCAACCCAACTAGAATGCTTGATTGGGAATATAATCCTTGACTCGATCATCTTGTCCAATTCTTTCCTCATGAGAGGCTCCATGTGTGGATTGACTGGTCTTTGTTTCTGCCTGACAGGCTTAGTATTTGGATCCAATTCGATGGTATGCTGAGCTAAGTTGGGATCGAAACCTTTCAAGTCTTCATAGCTCCAAGCAAACACATCAAGAAACTCTTGACACAGCTGTATGAACTCATACCTTTCTTGTTCAGTTGTCATCCTTCCAATTTTCAATGGTTTGTTCTCTTCTACCAAGATGGATACTGAATCCTCTCTCTTGACCTGAATGTTTGCTTTCTCCTTTCTAAACTGATCATTAGGGTTAAAAATGGACTCCAAAGTGATAAGTCCTTTGGGCAGCTTTTAGTTCTCACCATTGTACTACCCGATCACCATACTCTTGCTGTTCCAACTTTTCTTGATTCTTGGATGAGAACTCAACTTCTTCTTGCAAGAAATGGATGATTTGCTGGTCATTTTCAAACACTTGCCCACTGACATTGTTATCCGGCACTGAAGGCCTCACAATCATGTGGATGTTTGGTTGTACCTTGTCTTGTTGAATGCTTTCCACAATGTCAAAGGCTGCCCCTACTACTACAAGCTAGCACACGGTGAGCTTGATTCTCTTTCCTAGGAATGGATTTGATGCCAAAACCCTCAAAATCTTCCATGAGGTCCCACACCCTGTTCTTGTAGCACTTGAGAAGATCATTTTTGGTAGCATGTTGTCCCTTGACCTGATTTACAATCAATTCACTATCACCAAAGACTTGCAAGTTCTTTATTTCTCTCTTTATTGCCCAATGCATCCCTTGCACCAAGGCTTCATATTCAGCAGTGTTATTGGAGCATGCAAACTGAAATCTAAAAGCTGAATAGTACTTTACTCCTTGAGGTGAAACAAGCATAGCTCCACCTCCGCACCACCTTGTCTATTCCTTGATCCATCAAAAAATAGCTGCCATACCTCGTTTTCATCCTTGTGGTTTGGCTTGGTGATGCTAGGAATAGGTTGATTTTCTTCATGTCTACAATAGACTCCCACTTTCGAGTCTTCCACTTCTTGATAAGGATCAACCGCATGTACCTTTTTTTCCCATTCATCAAGAGTTAGATCTAGGATGCTTCCAACCTTGGTGTCGGCTTCATCGGTGCTTGGGTGATCTTCTTGATCGAGATCTTTGAGCAATTGGCATTAATCGACTTGGAGTGTAAGGCTCGATGTGGAAGTTTGCAATAGGTTCGACCTGATTGTAGCCTTAGTTCCATACCTCATTACGAACAAAGATGTGTGACCAATCAGCGAGACAAATATTCCCCAATCTTGGTGTGTGAAGTCCCTTAACAAACAAAGGGCAAAGAGTGGTGGAAGGTCTATGACTGATACATCTTGTAAAACAACAACATTTGGACATGCAAGGTAAGACTCAAGTTTCTAATCACTCCAATTACTTATTGCTGTTCCATCCAATTGCACTACCCCTTTGGATATGGTTTCATCTTTGGAGCCCTAGGCGATTAGCTATTTGTTTGGGCGGACAGAACTACTTGCTCAGAATCAATCATACAATTTTGCACTAGCTGATTTCTAGGGTTTCAACATTTTACCTTGCTGTCCTCCATGATTTCCCTCAGGCTGGGCAGCATTTGTAAGCACTTTGTCTTGCATCTGAACTTGCTGATTCGAAGTTGGCCAGTCCTTCATGGCAGCTTGTAGCAGATCTCTTTGGCCTGGGATAGATAGGGATTCCCACATTGATATATTGACGTTTGTCTTCTTCATCTGATCAATGATACTGAATGGTGATGAAGGATCTCTTTGTTGTCCCTTGGTTTGCACATTCACTCCTTGCATGTGGGCAGCAACAATTGGTATTTGAGTTGGCCTAGGGGCTGTTCTTGGCTGCCCTTGTGCATTTGAAATTAGATTTTGCTTGCCAATCATTTGTGGAACCATGGAAGGTTGTGGGTTGGTTGGGGATAATGGCTATTCCTCACCCAAATTCCTCCTTTTTGACCTTGTGTTGGCTGCAACACCTTGGGAAACTGCCTGGTTCATTTCACAAAAATCCTCTGCCTGCCAATTTACCAATGTGGTGTCATTTGGGGCTGATTGCTATTGGAATGTTTCTTGTTGTTGGTTGTTTCCTTTACTGCTCTCACCCTCCACACTAGTAGTTGTCACCATTAATGCTTGATTCAAAGCACCATTGAAGCACATGGATTGGTTATGAGGCTCATTGCATGGAAAACACCAATCATACTCCTGAGCAATGTTATTTTGTGTTGGCACCAATGCCTTAGAGGTAGATATGGCATTTGGATTATAAGGCTGAAATGGTCTATTGGCAAGAGGCCTTGTTTGATTCATATTGGCAGCTGGGTTAGGTGGCCTTTGTGGTTGGTATGGCTGCCTATTAGGCTGAGCTTGGGGTTGATAAGGTGGTCTAAAACCTTGGGCCTCTTTGCCTTTTGAGAGTAACCAGCTCATTGCCTAGGTTTTGCAATTGCTTCATGACTTCTTGAAGCTCATTTGGGGCACTTGGAGATGAAGTGGAAGCTTCATTTGAACTCTGATTTCTAGGAGTGGGAGAAGGAGCCAAATTAGGTGCTTGATTGGTGTTTGGACTCTCTAAACTTGGAAAAATGGCATGGGAGGTCTAGGGGCAAGTTTGCTAGCTTGGATCAAACAATTTTCAGCCCTAATGGCAATGCTATAAGCCATAGGGATAGTTATGCCTCCCATGGACTGAATCAACATAGAAATATCAGAATTTAGAGCTTTGAGATAGTAGAGAAAAGTACCTTCATTGTTGGCCTGATTGCCACTGGAATTCTCTCCCAAGTCTTTTGAAATCTGAAGTTGAAATCGGTCAGCTGCTCATTGGGAGCTCTCTTGATGGTTGTTGTCACTGCTCCAAAAGAGACAAGTTGTCTCCTTTTCTCCAAACTACTCATGAAGTGCTATACACACTGATTCCGGTTTGTGATAGAACCAGCTCCAAGGCTCCTAAACCATTACAATGCTTTACCCTTGAATGAAGATGTCGATGAGAACTTGACAAACCACTTGCATCTCATTGATTTCATGGATTGCACAAAGGTTAGCAATATCTTTAACATGATCACCAGGTAGTCCGATTTTCTCCAAAGTGAAGTAGGGAATGTTCTTCAAGGCTGCAATAGGAATTGGATGTTGTGCATTGAGGGCAAGTGGGATGCTACCTGTGAAGTTGACATAGGGGTTGTTTTGTGCCATTCTAATCGGTCTTAGAACCCTTGTTGACTGAATGAAAGGCCTACCAAGTGGACGAGTTGAGAGAGTTCTGTTTGGTGGAGATGGAGACCTTTGAATCCTTCTTCCTCTTTGCCTTCTTCTTGGAGATAATTGCAGGTATTCAAACAAAGCACTTCTTATTCTCCAACTCTTGACCTTGTGGTGATTCTTCTCACGAGTTTTCAGGCCTGCACTGCTAAAACCAGTTGATTCTTCCCCTTGGAGTCGCCAGATATGCAAATAATAGCTCTTTTCAAGCAAGAAAATTGCAACAGATGCACATCAACTTTGCTGCAATAAAAATGAGACCTCTAGTGTCCCACCGGGCGTGCCAAAAACGGTTAGTGGTGAGTCACAAGACCCCACGGATGCGAGATCAGGCTTCTAGGTTGATCACTCTAGCATCCAGTGTGATTGCACAACATGGAAACCTCTCTCCAAGTGTGGGACTTGTGAAACTAAGAGAGGAATCTCCAAATTAGAGGCTGGTTCCTCAAACTCCTCTGATTTAGATCTATATTTGCACAACTACAAAGGTTCAGATCCTAATCCTACTCTAAATTGTAAGGAGACAGGGGTAGAAATGCAAAAATTGAAACTAACTAAAGATGGTGATGCACCAAAAGGAGTGGTGAAACATTTTTTCATGCAAATAGACACAGACCAAAGATTGCAACATAAAACATACACAGGCTGATAAGATATAATTCAGGATCTGAAATGAAGCAAATAATACAAACAAAGGACTAAAACCCATTCACAAAGCTTGCATTATTATTTCCAATGTCAAAAACCACTACATTACAACCTCAGAGAGGTAAAAACTGTTACAGTCTTTGAAGAGGTCTGATTCTTGCAACAATCACTTGCTGGAGGTGAAAGAAGAAGATTGCTATGTCAAAAAGTATTCCCCCTTGAAAATGAGCCAAATCTGGCTTTTACATTGCATGGGTCGAGCCCAGGAGAGAGAAAACATACAAAAACATGGGAGCCCATTCCTCATCGATTGTAAAATGCATTAAATCAGCATGGAGGACCTTACAAACCCATACCCTTCCATTTTTGACCAAATTGGAGGAGAATGCGACCCATTCTGTATTAAATCTGGTCGCTAAAATATCACTTCTGGCCATGAACACGTGTCAGAGCTATTTCTTAACTTTCTCTCTCCAGACTGAACCAAAATTCAAGATTGACCCCAAAATCATGTAGAGAATTTTATAAGATTTTCAATGATATAAAGAACGTGCAAATCCGAGCTCTGAATCGAAAGATATGGCGATCTGAAGATTTAGGGCACAAAACAAGCAAAAATGGGTTTTAAAATTTTTTCCCGCGCTCCGCCACCTGGACGACACATGTCAAGCGCTGATTGGATGAGCAATTCTCTCTCCTTCCCTTACACTGTGGGTTTTCTTGAAATTTTTGACCTTTTGTAACTTTTGGAAAAATTTCCATTTTTTCCCAAGCGTCCCCGCCACTGGGGACACGTGGCATGATCTGGATTGGAGGACAGGGGCGCGGGGTCATCCTTTACTTTTTAGTTTTTTGCCAAAACTCTTGCCAAATTCTCTAATTCCTCCCCGAGCTCCGCACTTCCCTGCTCCATTGGACACGTGTCCTCTTTTTATTGGCTCGGCCAACGCTTCAAACCTTGCCCTTTGAAATTTTGGACGTTTTCCCTTGTGACACGTGGCGTTTCCTGATTCGTCTGCGCGCCTGCCAGCTTTTCACATCCCTCACGTCCCTTAGGCCCGGTTGTCCCAGTGCCGTCTAGGAAAAATTCCTTCGATCCACCCAATTCGGCTTCCCTGTCCCTCTTTCGGCCGATGACACATGGCACGCTTTGATTGGCTCTCGGCTCCTTCACTCTCCACGTCCGCCGCGTACTCGCCCGACTATCCCGAACTGCTCGGGGCATTCTTTCAACCACCTGAAATGGGCTTCCTTTTCCCTCTTTGCAGCCTACTTCACCTTTTCGCGTCCTTTGCATCCTTTCACCTGCCCGGATGTCCCAGCCTTATCTGTGCAACAATTAGTCGATTTTCTCACCTTGGCGATTCGCCCTTTCACGTCCCTACGTGTCCTCGATGTCCCAACTGTCCCCAAAGGTTCTCACGGACCACCCGGCGGCCTTTCACAATGATTCACGCCCGACGTCCCAACTGTCATGATCAAGCTACGAGGACTAGGACTTAGCCGATTTTCATGATTTTTTTTGGCCCAAGCTTGTTTTTTGTAACTTTTTCACCCTTTTTTAGAACTTTCTCTTTTCTTCTTGGACAGGGGAGTTAGAAAAAATCTGAGGGGACCCCAGAAACATGATTTTTTGCCTTGAATCAATCTATTTGCCTGGGACTTGAGTATTCTGATGCATGTTATCAAATTTACCCTGGGGGGTTAATTTTGGATAACAAAGACCTAGTGTAGGCATGGCTTGTAGAATGGAGAAAAACAAGATATAACAAGAAAATGTAAGCATTTATTATGTATGATGATGGTATAGAGATGATGTGGAAGGTGTCATAGGTCAATATTTGATAGATAGAGGCATGATTGAAGTATTTTAGAGGCACATTCTTGAGAACAAGCTAAGTATGCATGGAAAAGTCATGGCGTATGATGATTTTAATATTGGTGCAATATTAAAATGAGAGTTGGAAATCATAGAGGAGGTCATCATGATGCTCTGGGAAAAATTTCAGGTCAATAGTCCAAAGGAGGAGTAAGAAAATGATTTTTGACTCTACCAAGTTCCTTAGATGGAAAAAACCAGCTTGATGGTGAACTTCATTTTCTCACCCCACACATGTGAGATGTGCATGGGACCTTGAGGCTTTCAAGGATGTTGGTACATGGATTTAAGAATCCAAAGAAAAAATAATGAGATGAAATGAATTCAGAACTTTATGAACAATGTTTAAGAAGTTAAGTTTCTACAAACCCTACTAGAACCCTCCTCTTAGAGCGATGGAGAAGAACTAATTATTTTGGTTGTGAAATATGTTGTGGAAGTTAATTTTATGGTTTTGGAATGTATAGTACTCCTTGTACTTCATTTTTTTAGTGATATCATTCTCCGTCAGCTGGTAAGGCACTAAAATATGATTGTTTTGAAGAAATTTTATGGTATAGTCAGGTGATGAAGGATTCATGGTGAAACATCTGATGTGGGAGAAATTTTGGGATGTGAAGTTTCCATGAATATTTTCATGTTTTTTCTATTCAAAATTTTGATGAACCATGTCATACAAGATGGTCTACCGCTTAAGGCCTATAGAGGAAAAACTAGTCATGATGGTTCAAAGAATTTTCGATGTGAATGCATGATATTGAAGTGAAATATGAGCATAGATTTTTGACATAGGTAAAATACAACATATCTGATCCTGGACATGATATGGTGAATTTTTTCTTTTCCTTAGTTATAATCGTCAAAATTTTCCCCGGTCTTCCCGTCAAGAAGGTTTGAAGAAAGGAAGTGAAAATGTGAAATCCTTTGCGTATCCCCTACAAGTGAGTACTTGAAGTTGAAGTAGAGCTCCTCTGTGAATTGTTTCATTCATTTTTTGGTCATTGAAGTGTTTTTGGAGTGTTGGAAGGCTCTTAGAAAAAGAAAATTTGGTGTCTCAAGAGCTAGTGTGAATAGTCCCAGAAATGCAAGTATATTCATGTTAAATAACTTGAAATGGTGCATGAGGTGCGTTTGATGAACTAAATGAGTATGTGTTATTTCCATATATGTTCCATGAGATCCATGATCAGGTGTTTATATTAATAAACTTAATCATTTTGTGAGGACTAGTTTTATGTGTATGGAAACCCTTTGATACTTTTTTTCTAATATGTGCTTCATGAAGAGAATAAATATTATAGTGCTTATCCATGACCTTGAAGGTGATAAAAATATCACATAATACATCCTCCATGCATTAATAAAATTTGAACATTCATACTTTGGTGTTGATTGATCATTCTTATGGTTGCGTTTTTTATCCTCCATGATTGTTTTCTTCAAGTTGAAAAGAAGAGTGAAAATGTTTTCTCTTTCCTTGAACTATAGAAATCCAAGTAGACAATGATGTTGTTGACATCTTGAATAGTATATCTTCCTAATTTCATTGCATAATTTGAAATCTAGAGTGAATTCATTCACTCAAGTTGCATAATGTATTTTTGTATACCATAGTTCTAATGAATCTTTTGAGTCCTATTAGCTTGTCAAGTGTGTAGTAGAAAAGGAGAGGATATTTGTAACTTATTAAAAATTTCATGACACTTGTTTCATTGTTTGTGAGAGCTATAAGAAAAATATTCCAACATTACGAAGAAGACAAAAAGGAGAAAACTATTACAAATAAGCTTGTAGTTTTTAGTTTATAATTAGAATCCATCGGTGGTGTCATAAATACAGTAAGTTCAAAGATAGTTTACAATACCACATGGATATTAAAAGGATCTTGACAGATTAGGAAAAGATAGTACAATAACGACACAATTGTAGAAGTAATTATGCATTTGTAATTGTCCTAGTGATTTCACCTAGAATATTTGTTACAATTTGGAAAGGTTAGAAGCTCAAGGGGTGAATAGATGAAGTTAATGAGATGTAAGAAAGGTCATTCTTGTGTATGTGTATATATTATTGTTTAAGAATTTTTTATGATTGCATTCTGGAGTAGAATTAGGACATGAAAGAGAGGTGAATCAAGGAGCACAAGTATGTAGTGTTAAATAATGCATCAAGAGTTGTATGAGATGAGTTGAATCAAGAAGTGGGAGAGGATAAAAATGAGTTCTTATTTGTATTAATGAAGGAAAAAGGTGTGTGAGTGTTTGAGGCCATTGAATTTTGTACTTGCAGTAGGCTGAAAAATGAGAAGATGAGACAAGAGGTGAATCAAGAGGTGTGAAAGAGAGATAATAGGAGTTGAATAAGAGATCACAATTTTTTTATTAGACAAGTATATGAAATTGATCAAAACTTTTTCAAATTATAAAGTTGATGCTTTAAAAAATAGGGAGTTGGAGCTTCCTTATAAGTTGAAGATTGTAAAAGGTCAAGTGGGTGCTTCACTAAATTGTTGGGAGTTGTTGCTTCCATGCAAGTAGGATCTTGTAAAAGGTAAAGTGGGTGCTTGACTAAATTATTGAAGTGGGTTCTCAATAAATTTTAAATCCTTATAACCTTTGTGGGACAATTGTCCTAATAGTGCATTGATTTCAGTGAGTTTTTAATCCTTTTAAGGGTTTCCCACATTTGACACTATGTTCATGTGTGCTTGTACAATTTTTTCTTATGTTTAAATACCCTAACTGCCTCATGATGAAAATTGATCAAGATTTAATGGTTTTAAATTTTTTAATTGGTTTCAAAATTTGAAGAAGCGCTGATTCACCCCTCCCCTCTTAGTGCTTGTGTTTCCAACATATTATTTTTAGAGGGGAAGTATGTAACATCCCGAATTTAATTAAATTCATATATGAGATTATTAAAATCATTGTGATTAAATGTTTAATCTTATTTCCAATATTTTTTCTAATAAAGGATTGTCTGATGATGATTTATTGAATTAATAGTAAATATATATGCAAACACAAACACACACACACACACACACACACACACACACACACACACACACACACACACACACACACACACACACACACACACACGTATATATAGTTATGTATATATTTATACATGTGTGTGTTTTTAGGATTTGATGGCATATTAATTAATCATTAGCCCACCCACCATATATACGAATAACTTGTCTTATAATATGATTGGGTGGAAAGTTGGTATATTGTGTGGCATTGTTAATTGGTTGATGCGAGTTATGTGGATTTAGAAATTTTAATAAATTTAAGTTGCATCTTTGTAATGGATATTATTGAGGTTTATGGATTTAAACTATTTTGTCTCGATAAGCCATGAAGTGGCATGTAATTTAAGAGGTTTATTGGGAATTAAATGCAGAAGGCACCTTGAAACCATTAGCTTCCTTAAGAAGCAAGGTCATGCAAAGGAAACACATTGTTTCATTTTCATTTTGGTTTTTTGAATCTCTATTATGGGATATGCATGGATTTTTTGGGGAAAAGGTTGTTTGGTGATTGTGCATGGAGATTTCAATGTAGTTATTAATAGTTATCATCTAATTGTTACTTGTTTAAAAATTTTGTTGGAAGATTTGATAGTTTTTTAAGCTTACAACTTGGAAAAAGATTTCAAAGTAGTTGGAGGAAAAATACAGGCATGGATTTTTCTACTCTTACTCTTTCCTATTATTTTGATGATATAACTAAATGCATTTTTGGCTTTGGTTTATTATTGAATTTTGAATACTTTTTGGGTTTTGATAATTATATGAGATCTAGAATATTAATAAGGGGTTAGAGTCTAATAAAAATGAACTGATTAGTTCGGCTCCTTCGTAGAGCATTGTTGTTATTCTTTTACTAGATATGATTTGGTCTTGGGTTTTGGTTTATTATGCATAATGTACAAAAAGAAAAAAAAAGATCATTTTTAACAGATTATTCTTAGAGCGTGATCAAGTATATATTTTTGAAAATGTTTTGAGATATTATTATTTTGTGAAATGTGGGAAAAGAAACAAGAGTTTTATAGCTCTTTTAAGAACATTGTTGTTATCCTTTAGATTATAGCTCTTCCTTTGAGCATTATTGTTATCATTTGGTTATATCTCCTTCCTTGAGCATTGTTGTCATTATTCTCTATGTTATTATGAATAAACGGTGGAGGAAGTACCCTGTTGAGTGCATGGATTAATTGAGTTTTTATTTTATTTTTAAAACTAGATTTAGTTTTGGGGAAAAGTTTGGTTTTATATAGTATGGATTAGTTGTTGTTTCATATTATTATCTCCCTCATGTGCATATTGAGTTAATTGATTCTGTTTTTGTGGGTTTTAAACCTTGGAAAATGGATGCTATGAGTTATGGGTTTATCGTTGTACATTTGTCTTCTATTTGGGAATAGTTAAATGATGTTTTAGTCCTAAACTAACATAATTTTGTTGATTGGAAACTTGAAAGGATGAAGGTTATAGAAAACGTAAATTGTCTTCTTTATAGTTAATTTATGCTTCAATTTTTGGAATATGGAAATAAAGGAAACATTTTCAAATCCATTATTATTTACATTAGTAATGAAAATATCCCTTTCATACAATATGTATATGTTTTAGTTTGGGACAAATTTAAGATTACCATCATTGATATAAATGAATAATGGCTTAATTTTGCGATTGCTAAGCATGACTCTTTTGAGTTAGTTTGGGAAATCTCAAGAAGAGGATAAAGGGTTATGTATCATTTTATTACTTATTTCTAAGATATGTAATACAATTGAAATGTATTGTTATTATTGATGGACTCTCTCCCCCTTCTTAGGACTAGACATTTTGGTTAAATTTTGTTTCGATTTAATGAGTCCTTGCATGGAATAGTTGAAGTTATTGTTATCTCCAAATCACATCACCCTATGATTTGCACAAGTGTATGTGCTTGATCTCATAGTGTTATTGGATAACATGGGTACTATCTTCAAGTTGTGGGACTTGCTACTTGAGATAGACCTCCAGAGAAAGTTGGTTCTTGCTCCTAAACTACCTACCAGAATCTACTCTAATGCGTACAAAACTATCTTTTCCTAATCTAACTTTCCAAGGGACCAAGGAGAGAGAGTACATGAAAATAGAGCCTATAATAAAGTGGTGATACACCAAAAAGGATATTTTGAGAATAGTCTTCCAATGTGTGAAAAGTAGAAGAAAAATGCATACTAGAAGGGGTGATAACAATTCTCCATAGTTTAGAAAATGCATTCAAAACAACATTTCGTACATAAAAATGATAATGAATCCCTTAAAAGCATAAATAGACATAATATGTATGCAATGATATTGGAGGGGGAAAAGAGAATGCAAGCAAACACAACAAGAGAAGATACATCTAAAAACTTATATTTATTGCTTCATGATATGCACAGTTCAATCTATTACAAAATAAGCACCTAGATCACCATACAAGGATTCCACTAAAAGGGAATGCAACACATTGGCTTCACAAAACAAAATTTGGTAGATTTTTGCTACGAAAAAAAACTATATCCCCTTTACAATGAGCCCGACACTCCAATTTATAGAATTTTGAGAGGAGAAAGAGAGAGGGAAAGTAGAAATCCCCAAATCTATCCTCTCACCACTTGTAATATGTCATAAATGGAGTTAAATGATGTTATTTTTCCTACAAAAGGCCCCCATACTTTTCCATAACTTGTAATAGCTTAAATATGTCTCGCCTATGCTTCATTGAATGTATCCCAACCACCACTAAAATCATTGTTCTAAAATGAAAATATTTTCTACAAAATCACCAATGATTCCTCATAAAATTATGGATTTCTTGATTTTTTTGAATTGGGCTCATAACCATGATTCCAACGGTACCAATTTTGTGCATTTTCGTTGAGAATTGTGAAAGTTATGTCCTTTTGAGTGCGGGCATCTATTTTGGGTCTACTAGGCATTTCTGTCATTTAACGGGAATGATCATTTGATATACTGGAGCTAAATATGTTTCCTTTATTTTCAAAAATCTACCCTCATCAAACTTAATAAATGTTTCTATGGCATAGAGGACATCGTGCTCATTCCAGAAACTCAAATTTCATGAAAATCGAGGTATGAGTCAAAAGTTATGATCGTTTGAAGTTCGGGAGGGTCAGGCATTGAATTTTCCTTTGTATGTGGCTATTTAGGTGAAATCAGTTCTTGGTATTCCATATGTCCCTTGTGTAACTTGGGCTGAAAACCTCCACTTCATCTGCACCACTCTCGACCCACCTTGTGTGACTTTTTGGCAAAATCAGGTTTTCGAGGAACTCATGTCCCATTTGTCCCGACGTTAACGGGGCCTTGAGGACCATTGACCTCTGCTTTCACCGCACCGCTTTGTAATTGGATTTTTCACCTTTGTGCATCCCACACGTACATGTGTCCTAGTTATCCTATAGACCGCGCAGACAAAAATTTTTGATTTTGTTGATTCCTTTTGCCTACGGGCATTTTGCCTTTGCGGCGTCGGGCTATCCCAACATCCTGCGGAACGTCTAGGATTAAAATATATGATTTTCCACATTTCTCTATCTCCTTTGCATTTCGGCCTTGAAATTGGTACAACGAACCTTGGTATGACCCACATTGGCTCCATCCGCAGCCCTTAGACCTGATTTGCATTAAAATAGGCTTATGACTTCATTTTTTCAGATTTTTGCAAATTTTTCTAACTCCTTGAATTTTTTTCCTTGGATGGGGAGGTTAGAGAGAAGCTAAAGGGACCCCTAAAACCGGATTTTTTCCTTTTTCCATTTCTTCCTTCTTAAACCTAAAGAAATCATGTAAGTTATCCAAATTACCTTGAGGGGTGAATTTGGGATAATAGTTATGGTAAACAATAGTTATATTTAAAGTCAACTCAAAAGGGTCTCTAAAATAGAATTACTTCATTAGTTTATAGTTGATTGAGGTTCTAATTAGGCTATGTTTTATTTCCACAACCTTATGAATTTTAACTCATTGTAAATGAGTTGTTAGATGGACCATTGTTGTTATTGATCACCTACATATGGACTTAATAGTTGTTATTAATAATGGGGAAGTTGTAAAATATTGTGATTTATTACATATTTAATTGAGGTGTGATGTAGTATATGGCCCATGTTGTCTAACTGTCTAAGTCACATTAGGTTGGTTAAAACAATAATTGTGGAAAATGTTTTTATTTCATTAAGAAGTTTTATTAAGACATTTTTATGAGGTTGATTTCATAGTATAAACTATGGACTTTATTATTATAACTCATTGTTTATGAATGGTACTTAAATAATATCTTATTATGTTATTTCATTACGATTACAACATAGAATAAGAGTATGCAGACTCATGTCAGTTCATATAAACTGACCCATATCTATCTATCTCCTCTAGTTTTGCAGGAAAAGTCAAGCATATTTGAAGTAATTGCTTGGATTAGATTGTATGATTTTTTCTATGTCTTGAGTTATTTGGATATAAATCTGAAATGATTCTATGTAATTAGTTTAATTAAGTGATTGAAATATCATCGCAACTTAAAAGGGCATTGTGGCCATGTGTATTATTCTTGCTAATTAGTGTAAATTATTATTAATGAAGATTAGGATATTTATCCCTTATTTGTAATTTGGTCATATGGCTTGCTTACTTGAATTGAAAATGTATATGTTTTACTTATAAAGTTGATTTATGAATTAAGCTAATAATATCTTAAGTTATGTGATTTTTATGATTTCATTAATTCAAATCAGAATATTCAAAGTAGAATAAATAATGATAGATAAACCAAAAGGATAATAATGGAAATGAAATAAATATGTGTATGTACCTTATAGTAAATATGAAATAATCATGATGAGTAAATGTATTCAAATAACTCAGGATGAATAACATATATTTAACCTACACCTACCAAAAATTATTAATTTGTTGATAAGAACAATAAGAGGAAGTAATACTAGTTAGTAACTCATTGAGTTACTAAGACCCTTTATGGAAACCTATTAGTATTGTTAAAATAATTCTTTTAAAAACGTCTTACCAAAGATGACTTAGTTATATTACTCAAGTAAGGTAGCCTAAATATAAGGAGCCTAGGGTATAATGTTCCTATGTCATCTCTCTAAAATCTTAGCTTTGTGCCAACTTAGGATAGATACGGGAAGGGTAGTGAGGACATTATGATGGGTAATCATTACATGGTCCCTATGTTTCCCATAAGAATCCTAAGATGGTATGGATGAGATTCTTTATATATAATAAAATGAGCTAATAATGGACTCTATAAACAAGGAATCTAGATAAGTGTAATGAGATGGTTGTGTGGTGATGGAAGACGAGTTTTGTAGGCTAGTGTGCAGTCTTTGAACTAAGCTTGCAAAGAAATGCTTAAAACTTTGGCCAAAATAGTGTAATTTGACTTCATTTTTTTATCACCACTCAATAGTATCGGATAGCAAATGGAAGTTACATGATTGTCTTCTAGGTAGGCACTTAGGAGATGCACATAGTTCTCATAACTTGTAAAAGGTTTAACCAAGTATACAAAGTATACACACTCGATTAGAGTGACTTAAGGGAGATCTGGATATACCCTTACAAATTACACATGGTTATTATATGTTATTAGATGGATTATGAATAATTTAATTATGTTGGATTATTTAGCATAGAGCTAAATAATTATTGTTAATCATTGGTATGATTAATATTACATTAAGGGTATGATTTTTAAAAAATCCCCTTAATTTGGATTATCATAACATGGGTGTTACACTTCTTGATTTAGAGGAGTTAGCAATAGTTGCACAAAAGGAAAAAATATGTTATCACTTAGTGTGATAATAATAGAAAGAAATAAATGTAAAAATATATTATTACCTTCAACTTGTATGCATGGAACTCCAAATACTTTTTCTTGAGTTGGAGAGTAAGGATTTTGTTGTCACGGGGTTAAAATTCGTGTGTGGAAGCCCTGTTAAGCAATGGATATCTTTTAGAGATACTCCATAAGAAAATTATCATGATGGCAACTTGATTATGAAGACACATGTGGATTTTTCCTAATTAGATAAAATAAAGTACAAAGCACTTTTGGTATCATTGTGATATCGAGACATGTAAATTATACCTCAAAAATAACATTTATCTCCCAATCAATAAATGTGTCCTTCAGATTTAAGCAATGTGGAAATTTTGGGGCATAAGGTTCCGAATGAACTTTGGGTTGAACTTGAGATTCGAGAGGATGTCAAATTGCATGTCAATTTTTGGATTATAGAATGTAGATTCGGATATATGGACTCGGAGCTTGGTCCGATAGTCATATGATTTTGGAGGTAATGACTGAAGTGGAGTGTGGAGGAGCAAGTGAGGAAAAATGAAGGAAAACAAGGTCCCAAATATATATATATATATATAAGGTAGGGAGGGTACATGGCACAACCGGGTGGTTGCATGAATTGACATGTGAATGTATGAGAAATAGTTAGAGGCCTACATGTAGACACCCATTTACATACAACAAGGAAGCTACATGCACACGGATGTCCTGGCTACATTTTTAGGAATACATATATACATGTGGATGCTCAAATGCATACACAACCAAGCGGATGCATGTATAAAAACCTGACTTCCCAAGTAGCCAGTGTCTCCATATGTAGTTTCCTAGTTATCTATGTAGACGAGTGTTTTCATGTACAACCATTGGGTTACATATGTAGATGTTCATCTCGTATGCATAAACACTCGGTTGCATACACGAAAAAATGTCTATATATGTAGGCTTCTATCGTCTAGTGTTTCCATACAAACAACACACATACACTTATAGATGCCTACTTACTAGACTTTGTATAGCTGACATGTTTGTATCTTGTTTTATGGTTGAATCCTTACAACTCTCTCTAGCATGCCTTTTCCTAGATAAATAATTTACCTACATCACTATATAAATTTTTCTCGTATTCGTCATCACAACGAAATCCATTTTTACAAATTCGCCAAAAAAATCCAAGTTGGATTTTGGTAAGGGGACTTTTAAAGTATGAGTGCGAGAAATGATGGAATGTGAGTGTGAGGAATAAGAAATAAAGTGTGATTCATCACATATGGGAAGTGCAAGTAACAAATTTTTTTGAAGTACAAGTGTTGAAATACTTAAGTAATAAAATACTGAATCTAATTTAGTGCCAACACTAGAAACTATTAAATCATGTTTCCTAAACAAAGACTATTCTTAGAAGAAAAGGAAGATATTTGAATGTTACCAACTTGTTTAAAACCAAAGAATAGGGTTCATTTTAAGAGACCTCTTAGAAATCGGAGGTGGAAAATACCTGGCAAATATCCTCAAAACCGGTTTCGCAGGAAGGTAAATTTTTTGGGGGTCTGACAGGACAAAATTTTCACCTAATTTTTAAGTGGTGGGATAGAAGGCTACAAACGCGTGATAGAGATTTACTGATGCACGTCAACAAGGTGGTAGATGTATGTCAACGAACCTCACTAATGCACGTCAACAACCTTGTTGACACACATTAATGAGGTTACGGTGACACGCCGTCAACAAAACCTCATTGGCGCATCAACAAGGTTATTGACGCGGCCGTGAGTTTTGTTGACACACGCCACCACCTTGTTGACGCGCATTAGCAAATCTTTGTCGCGTGTCTGCAACCTCTGCCATCTGGTCATGCAACAAAAAAATCTCTATGTCATGCATCAAAAACTCTCTGTCGCACATCTACTTCCTCTGCACTCATGTTACACATCAACAAACTCTCCCTTTCGTGCGTCAACAAACTCTCCATGTCATGGATCAACAAACTCTTTGCCACGCATCTACAGCCTCCTCCCTCATGTCACATGTTTACTATACTTGATAATACATATGCCCCTAGGTGGTATGAGTGAGCTAGTAGTGTTCTACCTGTGAATAATATAGGATTATATAGGGGATAGTTTCAAGGGTAGGCAAAGCTGACCCCTAAAAAAATTAAACTGTAATTTTTAGGTGAACAGGTCACTGACCCGCGCTAGAAAATTTTCCTTTTCAAATTTTTCAAAAATGGAATATTCACCATATTACAAATATTCACCACTAAAATTATCCCCGCCAAGAAGGTCCCTACCTTTAAAATTTAACCATTTTCCTAGGTGGAGGGTGTTATACAATAACAGCCTCATAATCTATCTCTCTCTTGCTTACTCTCTTTAGAATTAAAAATAAATAGAAGTACAAATGAATGTGGAGGTGTGAATGTGTGAGGAAACTCTCTCTCTCTCTCTCTCTCTCTCTCTCTCCTACCTCTATCTCTCTCTATTCTTTTTTTTGGATTATTTGATATGATGAATGCATTGGTTTATTTTTGAGTGTAAGGTTTTTCCATACCATTCCTAGGACTGACCTTGTGTTGGTTGTAGGTACTTCAAACAAGAAGGATTAAAAGCATGATATTTTGTTATTAATGAGCTGGCATTGAAATGTTGTATATTAATATTAAATGAAAGTGAATTAGAGAGAATGTAATATATAAATTAGTGTGTTGAAAATCATTGTTTTTCTTGAACTCCTATGTTTTAAGCATTGTACATGGGAAACTATTTGGCTTGTATCTACTTATGTTTTAAACTAACTTTTCAACATTAGTAGGGGTGACACCTAATGAATGTAGGACCAACCATGTAGAAACCATGTTAACTTAATTAATAAAGAAGATAGTTAACAATGTAAATTTGTAAAAATTACAGTACTTACTTCATGTTTTTTTCATGCCCATTTGGATTTAAATAAGTAAAGTTAGTCTCACCCAAGAACTAATCTAAGGATATTTGTTCATATGGTAAATCTCAGGGTGGTAATAGACCTACATTTATTCTTTGGGTACCCTCATGGAATATAACTTCTCTAGTGTTGCCTTTAAAGCCTTGTAATAGGCCTTGCATGTGTGTAAGTGTGGATGTTGTAGATGTTAATGGAATTGTAAGTTTTTATAAAACTACATGTAGTGTGATTTGATGTAAAAACACATTTGGACTTACTTGTGGTTAATTCTTGAGGGAATTTCATTCTATCTTACTTAACACTTGCATGGTGACTTAAGAAATGTAGTTTCTTACCGTGGGGAACTCGTTCTTGAAGTGGTAATATTAGTTTTGAGAATTTTTTAGAACATGTGGCATATAATGGTAGGGTGAAGGGAAACCTTCATGTAGAACACAAATGTGATGTTGAACTCCTCCCTTCCAAGGAAACTAAATAGGGCACGATGTACAAAGGAGACATGAGGAGTATGGTTTGCATCTAACCCTCATTAGATCTATTTGTAAGATAAAATTAAATTAAAGGTAATGAAGATAATTTAGGAAGCACGGTTTAGGGAATAACTAAACATGTTGGATTCTACAAGTCACTAGCAATTCTATTAAGAAGTTGTTATATAATTTCATTCTGGATAAAATTGGACAATGGAAGCTCATATCCGAGTAGTCATGAAGAGACCCTCACTAGAAAACTCGGAGTATACGGGAAGATTTTAGTATCCAAGGAAAAATTAGGGTATTTGAGAGAGCTGAAGGTTGCAATAGGATATTTCCCTTTTCTTGGTCTTCATAAAGTTCAAAGTTTTGATAAGATAAGGAGCAACGAGCAAGAGGGGCCCACTAGCAAGAAAAATGGAAAACATACCTCCTAACATCTTCTCATAGTTGTATGGATTCACATAATTGTATAATATGTTTAAGGAAGGTGTATATTTTACAAGGAAATATCCAATATCTAGGGACAACTCATTGAGCACGTAGGCGAGCTACCTGGGTGCACTCTTGCATTGGGCCGAGTTGCTTAGAAGACCCACCTAGTTGTCTTTTTAGAAGGGTGAGTTGTGTGATATTGAGCTGGGTAAGCATTTTTTTGCAACGAGCTCATGTGGAATTCATCTAGTTGAGTTGGCTATAGGAACGAGCCCTCAAAATCAAGCCATCTTAAGGCATGGTGACCTGTTTATAGGCTAAGTTGCACATCATACAAGAGAATGTTTCTTAAGTCCCTTATAAAGCTAACCGTTCAAGGTGAGTGACCTAGTTCTACTTCCCTATGAAAAGTTCTAAGTTTATGGGAAAGGTATCCTTCATTATTGATCTCACCAAGATCAAATTGCATTCCCCAAGAGAGCTATCAATATGCATCAAAAGGAGGTTCCTGGGGAATCATTGTTTTACAGGATCAAGATAGAAAGGCCTCAATCAAGTTGTGCAATCCAAGGCTGAATTATAATTTCTGAAAGCACCTAGTTGATCCTGGTACAACTAAGATAATACTAATTTAATGGGAGGTGCATATTCTCGAGCCCTTGACCAAGTCATTACATGGGGTAAAGTTCATAGATACAGTATGAGCCGAGAGGACTCACCAAACTAAAGATGGTGGTTGAGCTCATTTTGAGAATTCATAGTGGTGAAATAGTTGGCATTGTCTCGAGGCCTCAAACATTTCACCATGACTACAAACAAGGTTTGAGCCAATCAAAATAGAAAATGAGGTGGGCTCATGAAGTGTTGAAAAGGTGAGCTTGATTGGAGAGAGCTTGAATCGGTGCCGAACGAGTCAATCAGGGGAAGTTGAGTCAATATTAAAGGGTCCAAGAAACATGAAAGGATTGAACATAGAAATAAATCTCGGGATATATTTCTACGATACATGGCATGGCCTAATTAGACTTAGGTGGGATGGACAAGCCAATTGACGATGAAAGAAAATAGCTCAATGCATTGATAGCGAGTCGATCCCCTGGAAATATCATGAGGCACCGAGTGGATCTCGTAACAAGGAAATGCATTGGTATCAATGTTGCAGGTTTGAGGAGCTTGCATACTCGAAGAAAGATGAATAGAGCCAACTCAAGCCTTCATGGGATCCCGTGATCCACATTGAATCCAAGCGAGTGAGTTGTCGAAATTGAGAGTTCATCGCATGTAAGATGGTGCATCCGAATCGATGGTGATTAAAGTAAGGTGCACTTAGAAAGTCAAGCTCGAGAATAGTCGAGCACTTTGTAGAAATGAAATTAGTGAATCAAGATTTGAGGAAGGTAGGTTACAGGTCAAGCTCATGCAGAAATGGTTCGGATACGATGAACAATGGACAGAAAAACACTTAGGAGATCCCATAGCGAGGTTCTCTAGGGATTTAGCAAAAGTGTGGAATTATAGAGCCCAGATGGCCGGGAGAGTTGGGATGTTTTTGTACAAGAATCCTAAAGTTACCAAAATATCCGTGGGAAATGTTCTCATGGGAAAGTGGATGAACATAGCCTGAACAATCCAAATGTGAGTCGGGACATTTGTGCGCATAAGGTCCACCTTTTCCGCATTGAATGATGGGTAGAGATTTTGGCTCCAGCGATACCAAATGGCCCTTAAGACATGTGTGTCATTGAAACCCAAAAATTATGTGAGTAATATAGTGTGGTAAATTTGGCATTTTAAGGCCCGGATGGCCCACGGTGAGTTGGGTAGCGCGGGCCCGAAATACACTAAATCACCACATTGAACGTGTTGTGGATCATTGGGAGGTAAATGCCCATACGTGGAGTTGATGATGTTTTGGGGCCCAGGATTGGATGTGATGGGGAATCCCAACACATTAAAATGTCTCAAAGACAAAGGTGGGCGCGAGAACCTAGGTGCGGGCGTAGCAGTGACAGGTTGGAATTAATAAGCGGGGACTCGATGTAAGCTAAAGGAGGCTCCACATAATGCCAAATTGTAGGGTGAGTAAGAGGTTAATCCACCAAGTTGGAAGGGGTTGGAAATGTAAAATAAGATCTTGTTGATGAGAGGAAAGAGCCACTTAAAACATTAAAACATACAACCCCCAAACCAAAGATAAATCAAAAAGAGATAGAATCTTGCTGCCCCCATATTTTAAAATAACCCAAGAATTTTAAAATCATACAAGGAACATTAGAAGAGAGGGAGAAATATTTAAATTTTCATTTCCAACAAGCAAGAATTAATTCTCGGTCCCGTGAAATGCAAGTAAGCCTAGCAAGATCTCAAAATAGTTGTTCCTTCTCGAAGCTCATAACTTGAGCATTTCTCAACAGAATCACACAAAATTGGTCTCGTTGGAATCATGGTTCTAAGACCTTCATAAAGGGATTAATAAGTTTAGAAATTGATTTTATGGTGAATTTCTCATAAAATTGGCCTAGTTCATAACAATGATTCCAAAGTGGTTGGAAGTGTAATTAATGGGCATATGGAGTCATTTTCTTGTGCTGCAAGTTACAAATCAATGTGGGATGAATTTTGAAGATTACATATAATAATTTTCACCTAATTTGGGAAACTTGCAAGTGATGGGAAATACAAATTTGAGTTTCATTCTCTCTCTTCTCTAATTCTATAAATTGTAACATGGGGCTCATTTGTAAAGGAGTTAGTCATTTTTCCTTTATGCCCTCTCTTTCTTCTCTTCTAGGTTGAATGTGGATTTTCAAGCCTCCTCTCCATGCTTTGTAATGGCATTCTCTTTCCTCTTTCCCTAAAATTATGTATTTTGCATACTTAATGGAGCAATAAATTGTGTTTTTTGATGCATTTTTTCCATCCTTTGCATGTTTTATTGTCTCTACTTGCCTCTCTTCATTACAGGGTATATTGTGCATATTCTTGATGTTTATTACAGGTTTTGAGAGTTATGTTTAATGGGAAATAAATGGTGTTCTGTGTGAATTCATATTTGGTCTATGGTGCATCTTTTCCACCCTCTCCATTGCTCATCTCTCTCCATTTTAGGCAGTTGGATTGTGTCTAGCACCTTTTCTGGTGTATCACCACTCTTAGTGTAGGTTTATTTTCATGCATCTCTCTCCTTGTCTCCTTGGAAGGTTAGAATAGGATTAGGTAGTTTTTTTCCTACATTAGGAGTAGTTTGTGGTAGGTAGTTTAGGAGAAAGAACTGAGTTTCTCGTGAGGGTTGTCTCAAACCTGCAAGTTCCACAACTTGATAGATAGCCCAATGTTATAAAAATTACACTAAATGCCCCATTGACATGATGACCATTTGGGGGGTGTTGTAATTTCGTGATAACGTAAGCAATTTCATGAATTAAACATTTAAGAATAGAGAAGGCACTAGCAATTGCCATGCAACATTTCTATTGGCCACATCTAAAGATAAATATTTACAAGATACATCAATAATACATGATATAAACCATAACCAAACTCACAAACAAGAGACAAGAGAATTAGCTAGTCTTTCCTAGTGCCAACTAAATAACCTTGTGAGTATAGATCAATGCAATTTCCTTAAATTCATTCACTACAAAAATATACTTATGAGTATGATTTCATGTAGATAATTAGTTTTTAAAACTATAGAATTATCTCGATGTTTGTCGAAGACAAATTCAAGGCTATATTTTGTAAATATCTTCTTTGAACATGTGTTTTTCTCTAACTTTTTCTACAATTATTGTAATGGTATAATTAGGGAGTTACAATCCTTTAACATTCATGTTATAGTGTATAGAAATTTACCTTATGAAGGGCACCATCATCCATAGTGACTTCAGGAGACATTATACTAATGATGGTCAATGACGTTGAAGGCTTGTTGAAATGCATTATCGGAAGGACCGTAGAGTGTACGATGGAAAGTGAGTGATGCCTTAAAATTTTGATATAGGACCTTGTTTTGGTTTATAAATGTCTCTTGAATTTTTTTCAATGAGTTGTGGGCCCTAACAACTGTAATTATGCTTACGCAAATCACAACATCCCTTGATTACAAGATGCAATATGTGAAAGTGAAATAATTAGTTGTATGTCATTTGGACAAATATAATTTGCTAAATTTTATGTGTATGTGAGACCTATACTTGTCATTCCAAAGGCATTCCCCCTATGGTAAAGGGCTTGCGGTCATTCACATTATGTGCTTAAATTTGACAAACGTTTACACGTTTTTTCATTGTCTTAAATTTGACGAGCGATTACATGTTTTTCTTGTTTTTAGTCATTTTTTCTATTTTTATCCTTTCTCTATTTTAAGGAGTTTGCATGTTGAATGCAATGAGTTTCAAGCAACTTTTGGTAAATTCATGAAATCTACCCTTTTTAAAGCGTGTTTGCTAGCTCATTGGGTGAAGGTAGGATTTGGATATGCGACATCTCTAAGCTCTTCCAAAGGTAGTTTGCTTGTCTGCAGATAGAACAATCATCAATGAACTGATAATAGAGAACCAGTGGATGTGATCATCTATCATTAAAAGGTATGTATCCCATCAAGATGATCATTTTATAGTTTTGCATAATCTTGTTCTATTTTCTACAACAAAAAACCCTAAAACGTATTTATTGGGCAATGAATATTTGTTGTTAGATACCCAAGATCAATCTTTATTGCAGAGAAATTCTCAAATAGGGGTTATATATTAGTCACTTGAAGGCCATACAATATCCACACCCACCCACAAATCATGTTTCACTTTTTTCTTATTTTGTGTCTAAATAAGTTTTTGGGTTGTAATCTTCCTTTAATTTTTTGTTTATGTTGGTGCTATGTAAATTTGATGGATGATAATGAACAGGTTGAGTAGAATAAGCAAAGTTGTTGTGAATTGAAATTACTTAACAAAATAGAAAATTATGTGGCTTTTAAGGTATTTATATGAACTCGAGAATCAACACTTTGGATTATTATTATTTTTTTCCATGCCCTTTGTTCAAAAATTTGTAAATGAATCTATTTGTAGGGAAAACTTTCTTTCATCTAATTAACTTCGGTTTTGAATTTTTAGCTTCATCTAAATTTAACCCATGAATTTGTGCATTAGTTCATTCCTTTTTCTAACTATTTTTTATTTAGGTCTTATGAATGATGGAACTTGGTATGGCGGTCAAGACTACATCTCCAAAGAAGTGTTTTGTATGGCCAAACAAAGGCGTTATCTTGCCTCAAATTTGTTTTGATATTACATGTACTCATTTTATATAGCTTATTTAATACAATGATGCATGATATTGTTTTTTTATTTTATTGTTCTTTAATTATTTAATGGAAAAATAATTCTCTTTTTAGTAACAATGCAAGCATAAAATGAAACCCCACCTTACATGCAACGCAAAGACAAGTTCCTTCTCCCGAGTGTTATAGTCTCTTCTGCAGTACAGAGCATAAATATATTACCCTAGATTTTGTGATAAAAATATCACTTAGCTATAATTTAGATAACACTCTTTGGATTTCATTTCCTTTTTACCGAAAAATCTAGGATGAAGTCATCATTTTCTCTAGTTCAATAAGGAAACATGAAAAAAATTGAGGAGTGTAAATTGAGGGTTCTTTAAGGTTCATTACTGGGAGCATTGTCATCGACAATGAAAATCAAGATGGTCTTAGCCATGATAAATATCATGTGAGTATATTGGCTTTTTGTTTGTATCTTTTCCATTGTTTTAGAATGTTTACATAGTGATCGTGTGTTTATATGAACATTGAGTCTCGTGTTATGTATCTTCTTCTTGTTTGGTGTTTCACTTAGGCTAAAGCTATATCTCTTATCCATATGATGAAAAATTCATTTCTAATCTTTGGTAATTTGTTTGTCGGGCTACAATACCACAGATCCCTCTCTCTATCCTTAATTATTTGACTTCCATTTGTAAATTATCCACAGATTTAGAGATCCTAAAATTTAGATATGGGTTTCTCCTATTGTAAGAATATTTTCCTACCATTATTCAATTTGTAAAGACCTTGATGTATCAATTATTGGTAATGATGATTTTACGTAATTCTATGTTACATTCATATGGAGTTATACCTATTTGTGTGAACAAGGTTTATTGTTAGATCATATTAGCCATGAATAATTATTTTCTCCCTATGATGAATAAAATCTTTGGAGGCCATATATCCTTCCTCGGTGATGAGGATAGGTTGTGAACCAATGACAATTTACTACTATGAGTGTTATCTTCATTTACTACATCTATTTGATTATTATGTATAAATTCCACTAATGGGGACTTCATGTGATTACCTTGAGTTCAACTACATATAGAAATTAAATTATATGTCAAAGTGGATATTGATTGATGTAATCTATCTATTTTATAATAGATTATCCTCTACAAAAATGGGGTCTTTTGTGCCTTGTATAATATTTTTAAGGACATCAGACACCCTGTAATTATGTTCTCCCTTTTATTGATACTATAATCTCTAGAGTTATTCCAGTTTATAAATACCAATGACATATTGCATGGTCTTAGATGACTGTTAAAACTTATTTCAATTAGGGTTCCTAGATTATCTCTTGAGACTAGGAATGGGGTACAAACACTAATTACTTTGTCCCATTGATCATATTTATGAGGAGTAAGTATAATGGAGTCTTTGTTTCTCTCAAAATCTGTAGGTGTATACTTATCAAGTCCTTTCCCTCTTCAACATTTTGTTGTTTAATAGATACTACTCCAACCTATTTCTATAAAAAGCTAAGATGTATATCAAACTGTATTTCTTTCTTGCAACAATGCCAAACATAGCAGTCCCTGCGAAACATACTATGTACTTCTGAATTTTGATGCTTCATTTGCTATAATTTATGTCATGTTCAACATTTTGAATGTTCAATATATTATGTACTTTTGAATGTCTTGTCATTTATGTCATGTTCAACATTATGTAACTCGCTTCTTTCTTGCAACAATGCCAAACTTAGCAGTCCCTATACTGCTAGTAGTACACTCTTATGTTGCTACTTTCTCTAATTGTATAAGGTTCCATAAGAAAAATAGTTAGATCAAATGGCATCAAGAAAGCTTGTGTTGATATAATTATTGCTACATTGAACATAATTACAAATGAATGACAAGAATAATATGATTATTGGGTTTGTGTATAATTATGAATTTGAGAGTATAAGATAGATCTATGTTGGTTGTATTTTGTTAGTAGTTTCTACATCATCTGTTTGTTGTGGATTTTTTTATATTTAATGTGATGTTGCTGCGTGCTAGACATAGTAAGAACCTGTGGCCTTAAGTTTCAACCAAAATTTGATTGTGTAACTTGTATATCATTTCAGCCTTCAGGGTTAGTGGGACTTAACTCCATTTTCTGCATCCTTAATGATGGATCTTTAGAAACTGGGAAACAAGTAAGAATAATATTTCCCATATAGTGAAAATGTATGGTAGGGAACAATATTCAAGCACATGGAAGTGCATAAGCCATAAATAGCACTAAATAGAATATTGTATCCTTCCTTGTTGTATGATTTTTCTTTGTAAAACATGTATTTATTTAGTTCTCTTTTGCACTCAATGCCATGTAAATTTGTATTAAAATTGCAGAAATATTCTTTTAATAATGATAAAATATTACAACATGAAACCGATCCAAAAATTGTTCATTATTTCAACAATTTTTCATGCTTGTCTCTATAAGAAGCATTTATCGGTTGATAGAGAAGTACATTATTGATATAAAGTGTGTGTGACTACAAGTACGTATGACAATAAATAATTAATAATAGTGTTCCCTATCTCAAGTAAAGATCAGGTTAATTTATAGCCAATATAAAGGATTGTTTGAGGTAGTTCTCATATTAAAATCGGGGACAAGGAAAACCTAGATTTAAAGCAAAAAAAGGGAGCATGCACACCAGGAATATTAAAAATTATTTCAAGTACTTGGACAAAATACTTAGACAACAAGCTCAAAATATAGAATCAAATAATCATAGATTATTCCTCTAACATAAAAGAGATCAAAGTACTTAGCAGGATACCCACATATATAATCTTTCCTTCTTCCATGAGTTTCTTCAGTTCATCCATCTATAGAAAATGAGTCATAGGCTTGTTATCAGACATTTCTTTTTGTTTTGAGTTGGTAAGGTTAAACACTCAAAGGTAAACCCGGGATTATTACTAGCCTTAGTTCAACTTCAAACTCAAATCCATATAGGTGCAAATACATGCACTCAAAACTTCTCAAATATACACATAACAATAAGACTGGTTTTACTCCTTTTTGTTATTTTTACAAGGATTCAAATTTTGCACCAGCTAGGATCATATCGGAGAAAGGCTTCTCTCTTTACACTTGATTGCATAAAAATGCTAATGAAAAAGCTATGAATTGTTACAGGATCCATGAAACACAATTCACCGAGGCATTTTGTTAAACATTAATAAGCACCATAAGAATTTCTCAAAATAATGGAAATGTTTTCATGTGTCATAAAAATTTCTCTAGCAAATCCTAAAATTCTGCAACACTCTGCTTTCCATATTCTAAAATATGTAACACTTTGCTTTCCATGTTCCAAAATTCTGCAACACTCTGCTCTCCATATGCCAAATTTGAAAATTTTGAATTTAGTAGAAAGCGGGAGGATGATGAGAAAAATTATTTGGGTCAAACATTACATATACTAGCATGTTACATATTGCATTTGCTTTAATATTACTTGATAATTTTCATAATAACAGTTTTTGTACATACAAAATATTGTTAAACTAGGTGTTTACCTTGTCAATATACTTTTCTTTTATTAACAATAATTAGAGGTCACAAGGTCCAAAATTAAGGGTTAGAAGTTTCAATTAGGTTCAGAGGGTAAATTATCACCATACCCACTCTCTAACAGGCTTAAAGTTTCAACTTGATTTTTCTCACACTTAATGCATTCAAAATTTCCTAAATCATTTCCATTGGATAGGAAATTTCCTCACCTTTCCATTGATATAAAGAAGTCCTCCTAACTCCTCATAAAACTCAAGTTATGGGCCGGCGGGCCTTGGGGTGAAAATTTTCCCCAAGAGCGGGCTTACGGGCCTAGGGGTGAAAATTTTCCCAAAAAGGGGGGTTGGCGGACCACGGGGAGATTTTTTGAAATTTTCCCACGGGGTGAAAAAAACTTTTTGCCCCACACCCCCCTGTGGTCCACTAGGACACGTGGCGCCCTCCAAGCCAAAGTGGGGAAAAATAAGGGAAGGTGGGGCGGTGGAGATGTTTGGGAGAATTTTCCAAAGGGGGTAAAAAAGGGGTAAGTTTACATGCACGTGTGCCCCGCACGTCCATGGAAATGATTTTTCCAAGGCAAGGGTAAGAGTGTGGGGCCACAGAGATAATTACAAAAAATTTTCCAAAACAAATTTTCTCAAAAAGATAAAGTTTCAAAGTTTCCCCTCCACCACCCACGCTGCCACGGCATTCATTCATTGGCTGGGGGATTGCGGTAGGCGGGAGGAAACTAAGAAAATTTTCCAAAAATTTTTTTTTAAAAAGCGCCAAGGAAGAAAATAGTGCCACACTCCATGCCATTTCCTCATGAGGCCACGTGGTAGCTTTTGATTGATTGGCGGGCTGGGGGTGGCAGAGAAAATTTTAAAATTTTCCCAAAAATTTCCTAAGTCCCAAGGGAAAAATTGGGCGCAGGCACAAGGAAAAATTTTCCCAAAATTTTAATGCCAAGTGAAGAAAAATTTAGAAGGCCATAAATTTTGATAGAGAGCTCGTTTTGGGAAAACGAGGACTTTCTAGAAATCTCTCGATGCCCTCTTTGCATAGAGATCATTAATTTTAGATTTTGATAAAGTTTAAGGGGTCAATTTTATGAAAATGTTCTGCAGGATTTTTAAAAGCAAACTGGTAAATTTTAACTTATAAAATTTTGTTCAATTTGATCTTCTCCTTCACTCAACATGCCAAACAGACATGGAGGATTATTCTAAGAAGGATTTAGGATGCATTGGAAGGTAATTTTGCTTGATTGATTTCAAATTTGAATTTTTACAACTTCTGACAGCTAAAAGACTGTGAAAAGGTTTGGGCCCGATTTTGCAATGTTTTAAAATATTTCCTTAAGTGTTTTAGTCTACTTGGAATCATTTTGATCACCTTAAGATCAATTTAATATTTCATTTGTCTTTTATAGCTTGCAGGGTCATTCTAATTAATATTTGATAAAAATTTACAAGTATACAATGGAATAAAAGATGGAGTTTATACAATTCAAAAACAAGGATTAGTCTATTTCTTTTGCTATACTATAACAACATTGAATTCATTCCATGCTCATTTAAAGTAGTTATCTTTCCTTCAATCAAAATGTAGAAAAAAAAATGCAGATTCTATTCTTTTCCAATCATGCATTTCAACAAGACAGGACAATGCATTTTCTTCATACATATTTCCTTCTTCCAGTTTTCCAACCAGGGATTTCAAATACAGAATTTTAAATATAACAATGTCATTCTAAACAAGGTAAGACAACTTCCATAAGTTCAATGAATCTTTTACAATTCTTTTCATATATATTTTTCAAAATACAACATATAGAATACATGTCTTTCTTTTCTAATAACATAACTGAATACAGAGCACAACTCTTTTACATTTCAAATTTCAACTTTTTTTTTATTCCTTCCCAAAATTCATCATACAAATTACATTTCCTTCACATTCTTTCAAAGAAAAACAAAGTCTATCTCTTTTTCATTTCACTTTACAAATTTCATAATCCATACATCCTCTTTCCATTTCAAAACATTTACAATACATCCACTTCAAAGTGGGAAAGGTTACAATGGGATTTCATTTCACATGGACTGTCAAACTATCTTTCTCCTCTCTCTAGAACAACAACATGAATTTCTCTTTTTGGATCACAACAAAGGCAGGGGAAAGGCAACGCTCTCCACCCAACCAAGACATCCAATGAAGAGGAGAAGCCATCCTTCTTCATTGGCCCCGAGCCCCAACCACAATGCAATAAGAAATGTATTTCAACTCATGGCAACAACAAGCTTCCACATCACAAAGCAATCTTTCAACATGCACATTTCAAATTAAAAACACAATCCAAACAAAACAACAGTTTTACAACTACATTGAAACATTAAGATAGAACTCAGCTTCATCATGCAAGCCAAAGGAGCAAGAACTATGGGGGAAGTTGCTTATGCCTCCCAATGGGAATTGGGTATCCACCTATAACAAACCACCAATATAAATCATCACACATATCCTTATGCCCCCACAATCCCTCCTTATGCCCCCCAAAATTTCCTTATGCCCCCACAAAGTAAGAAATGCAAGCTATTTCTTTTCCATGGTGGATCCCAATCCCAAACTCCTCCACAAGAATTCTGATGCCACTTGGCATTCCCTTATGCCCCCACATGGATTCCCCATAGCCTTCTCCTACACCATTCCTAGGCAGTCTACCCAACCAGCCAACAAACACACAAAACATTCACCATTCACACAAACATAAAAAGAAATAAAAGCATATATGAAGAGCTAAGCTCCTACCTCTCCATGGTAGATTTTGTTCCAAAACAACAAGCTTTCAATGCCAAAATACAGTCCCAAAATCAGCAATGCCCAAGTATGAAATGCTCTCCAATCTCCTCCAAAATCAACAAGAGCTCCAAACAACCAAGAAAAATTCCCCAAGGAAGCATTCCAAAAGTTCAACAACCCAAAACAAAGCAAGGAGTTTCAATTTTATAGAAGAGGGAAGAGAAGAGGATGAGGTGGATCCATGTAGGATGCCACATCACACATCCTCAACTCCAACACAAAATTCAAATTCATTCTCCAAAGCACAATAAAGAGGTGGGTGAATAATATATGACAAATAAACTTACACACTCCAAAAAGCCCACACCCCAAAGGACTGAATTTAATAAAATGTAAGAAGAGTGCAATTAAAACTTACAATTTGTCTTCCCAAAATGCATTAAAAAGGTCTAAAATCAACCCTCCAACCATAGGTATGGTTGGTAAATAAAATTAAGAGGTATGGGACAAGTTTTACTTGTCCCACAAGCCTCCAAAAATAGCCTCCAAGGACAAATTCAAATTTCCAAGGAGGTGGAGTGTTTCATACTCCAAAATCTGACTTACACAACTCTTACACATACTTACACATCACTTACCACATTTAATACAAATACAAAATCAACAACTTCTATAATTACTTTCTTATATCCCAAATTTGATTTATTTATTTATTTTAACAATATGATTACTCACATTAATTCTCCACAATTAAAAGAATAATGAAAGGGGTAAATGCATCACAAAATAAACACATGCAAACAATAATAAAAAAGGAACCACATTAATAAAATACACAAAGCCCCTTGGTCACATTCAAAGGTAATCCCCCATGGGAATCCCTAACAAAAAACAACACACACACACACAAAAAAAACATGTTGCCATGGTGACCTTGTTGAATTCATCTAGAATTCCAATGTGGTTGGTCTCCAATCCCCGATGTTTGTTGTGATATTTTAACCTACAAAACACAAATACCTCCTTCGGCCTCATGGCCATATCAGAACATCCAACATGATATAAATATAATCACAAAATCATCTATACATATGAATCACAACAACATCAAGGCAATCAACAATATCACTTACAATTTATATCAACAACTATATCATCATCATATAATGTCCATTTTCTAGGTCTACTCACAATATCCAAAATCACATGTCCGAACAACATTCATAATATATCCATGTCAAATAGTATATCATCATCCACATATGAAGTGTCTCTAATAATCATCATGCATCATAACTAAATCAAGATCAACAATAATCCATGGTCCAACATCTAACATCATACTAAATCAAAACCATAATAATGTCCATAATGTAATCAACAATATCAAGATCAATATCAAAGGTGTCAAAGGGAAGTGGGCACTACATCCCCCTCCCCTTAGACTCGACTTCCTCCTAGAAGTCACTGGAACAAATGTGGAAACTTGAACTCATAATAAGGTAGCATCCTCCCATGTAGTTGCTAGTCTCATCATATCTGTCCCACTGCACCCAAACCTGATCAACCTCTCTACCTCGAAGGCCCAGGGTCCTACGATCTAGGATGCAAACGGGCTCCACCATCACCTACCCCTGATCCTACACCTACAATGATGTCCAATCTAACACATGAGAAGGATCTGCAACATATCTCCTAAGAACTGAAACATGAAACACATCATGTATGCGAGACAAGCTAGGTGGCAATGCTAGATGGTAGGCCAAAGGGCCAAAGGGCCAATACGCTCCAAGATCTCAAAAGGACCAACGAATCTAGGAGCTAACTTAGAACCTTTTCCATAATGGATAGGGCTCTTATGTGGCCTAACACAAAGGAACACCTTCATGCCCACATCAAAACTATGGTCGGTCCTATGTTGATCTGCATACTTCTTCTCTTCTATGTCTATCATGTGCCTCCTGTAGTCTCTGTCTGATCAATACCACCTACTGCTCCATGTCCTAAAAAGCTAGTCCAAGAGAAACCCTATCCTCTAGCCTGTCCCAGCTAAGAGGTGTCCTACACTCTCTACCATACAAATCCTGAAAAGGAGCCATGCCTATAGAACTCTAAAACTATTATTGTAGGAAACTCCACTAAGTACAGGTACTCCTCCCATCTAGACTACTGATCCATCACATACATCCTAAGCATGTCCTCTAAAATCTGATTCACCCACTCAGTCTATCCATCTGTCTCGGGTGATATGTTGTGCTGAAATTGATCTTCGTCCCGAGGGCATACTACATGGTAGTCCAAAAATGTGAAGTATACAAAGGATCACGGTCACAAATGATCTTCCATGGAATCCCATGCAACCTGACAATCTCATCCAAATATACCCATGCCACTACTCTAGCTGTATAAGTGGTCTTCACCAGAGAAAAGTGAGCCACTTTTGTCAATTTATCAACCGTGACCATGATGGCATCATGGTGATATCTCGACATCGGTAGCCCAATAATGAAATCCATGGAAATGGTGTCCCACTTCCATTCCAGTATAACATGAGGAAAGAGAAGGCCAGCTAGATGTTGATGCTTGGCCTTAACTCTCTAGCACTCTAAACATCATGACACAAATTGGGCCACATCTCTCTAAAGTCCTCTCCAATGATACAACTGTCTCAAGGTGGCATGCATCTTCTTCACCCCGGGATGGGCTGAATAGGGTGCATGATGTGCCTCTACCAAGATGTCCTACCTCAAGCCTCCATCTCTGGGAACATAAATCCAGCCTCTGTGCCTGAGAAGACCATCTTCCTCTAAGGAAAAACCATCAAACTTCCCCTCGAGGGGTCTCTGAGACTCGATCTCTGCTCTAAACTGCAATGTAGAAGCTATCAAGAGGAAGCTAAAGAATCCTACTCCACAAATCTTGTGCTCACTGAGGTGGCCATAGCCACATGTCTCCATCTACTGAGAGAGCATCTACCACCACATTCTCCTTCCCCTTCACATGCTCGATCTCCATATCATACTCACAAAGAAACTCCATCCAACACCACTGACGAGCATTGAGATTGGGCTACGTGAAGAGGTGGCGAAGACTCAAGTGATCTATCCTGAGTGTGAATCTCCAACCAAGAAGAAAGTGCCTCCATCAAACCAAAGCATGCACAACTACCGCAAGCTCAAGATCATGAGTCGATAATTAAGCTCATAATCCTTGAGTTTTGAGAGACTCAAAAGCCACTACTCTACCCTCTCTGCATCAACACACCTCCAAGCCCTACTAAGGAAGCATCCGTGTGCAAAAAAAAAACACCCTATGGGATCCGGCACTACAAGAATAGGTGTTGTAGTGAGACACTCCTTCAGTGTCCTAAAGGCTTGCTCACATCTTGTCTACCAAAAAAACTTCTTCCCTTTCCTCTGAAGGGAAGTGATGGGGTGTGTAATCCGAGAGAAGTCCTGAACAAATCTCTAGTAGTACCCTACTAATCCCATGAAGCTACACCTCAGTCACATAGTAGTGGGTGTTGGCCAATCCATAATGGCTCTAATCTTGGAAGGATCGATGGTGATACCTTCCCCAAAAATGATATGACCCAAATACTACACCTCCATCTAAAAGAATGCACACTTCTCCAAGTTCCCGTAAATAAATTTCTCTCCCAAAGACACTAAAGAACCTAGCGAAGGTGCCCCTCATGCTCCTCACACGTACATGTGAGTAAATAAAAATGTCATCAAGGAAGATGAGCATGAAGCAATCTAAGAAGGTCCTGAATACCCCATTCATCAAACTCATAAACACTGCGGGGGCATTAGTCAAACCAAAAGGCACCACTGAACTCATAGTGGCCATATCTCATATGGAAAGCGGTCTTATGAATGTCCACCTCCAAATCCTCAACTGATGATAGCCTTTGACTTAAGATCAATCTTAGAGAAAATTGTGGCTCCCTTCATCTGATCAAACAAATCATCAATGCGAGGAAGGGGATAACGATTCTTGATCGTTACCTTATTCAACTTAGTGGTAATCAATACACAACCACAAGGATCCATCCTTCTTCTTCACAAAGATCACCGGTGCACCCCAAGGGGATACACTAGGATGGATAAGGCCTTTCTCCAAAAGGCCCTCAAGCTACAACTTGAGCTCACAGAGCTCTAGGGTGGTCATCCGATAAGGTGCTCATGAGATAGGCTCTGCTCCTGAACCAGATCTATATGAAAATCAATCTCACGTGGGGGTGGTAACCCTGTAGCTCCCCTAGAAAGACATCTACAAACTCTCTCAAAATGGGGTGATCATCTAGTGATGGTCCACTAGACCCATCCTCTGATCGTCACTAACTATAACAACATACATCTGAAAACCCCATCACACACACCGCTTAAGCTACATAGCGGAGATGGTGTGAATAGAAATGGGTCTCCTGACCCCTGAAATCACCGACTCAACTCCCAAATCATCTGACACAAGATATAGTCTTGTGGTAACAATCCATCCTGCCCTATGTGTAGATAACCAATCCATACCCAAAATGACTCCATACGAGCCCAAAGGAAGGATACGAGAGATCTGAGGTAGTGGTGAAAGGTCCCAAATCCACTACACACTCCTTAACTAAGGAGTCTATAGAGATCTTGGCTCCAAAAGCCATCTCAACATCCCAACTATGACCCTACCTAACTACCACCAGCCTGCATCACTCTACTAAAGATGGTGCAATGAAAGAATCAAAAGAACCAAAATCAAACAAGATGGAGGTAGGAATACCCCCAATGCTACCTATAGTCTCAATGACTATACTCTAATGCTCTGGCCTGGCGGTTCTCAACCACTACATAAATCATGTGGCTATCCCATGTCACCAACAATCAGCTCTAGATCTATGTCTTACCCTTGTTATTAGGGTTCTGTGGGCTAGTCTCTCCAAAAATGTCCAGTAACACCACAACCAAAACAACCACCTGATCCTCCCCAATGAGTAGCACCTCCAGTAGGTGCTCTAGAAGTCTATGGTGTGGATCTTGATGATCCGGTGGTGGTCTGTTGAGGTCTCTACTAGTGAGCTCCCACTGACTAAGCTCTAGGTCCACCCTTGTGTCCTGATGGGACCCCTAGGAGGAGGCCCCATACTCCAACCTCTCTATGCATCAACTCTCTGGAGGTCTATAAGGTGGGTGGACTACTGTTGCTTCTTCTGGTCTAAATGATGACTGTGAAGAACTCTGGCCACCACAAGGAAGAGGTACTGACCCCTCGATCTACTATCCTTCATCTATTATATGTGGCTCTGGACTCGGTCTCTAGCCTGTTGGGTCTTTCCCCGAGTCTCCTCTGCTATATAGGCCTTCTCGATGGCCTCAACTAATGTCTATGGACAATGGATCCACACTACACCTCCAATGTCTAGATTCAGCCCCGATGAACCTATGGATCCACACCTACTCATCCTGCATGTACTCAACATACTGGAGTAGATCCAAAAACTACTCTCATACTCTACTACTAAAAGAGATGCCTATCGAGGTCATGAAACTCATCTATCCACTACTATATGAACCTCCGTGACAAATATCTACTCCTGAATCTCTCCTCAAAGAGCTCCTAGGTCACTATCTCATAAATCAACATGGAGCTTCTACTCCTCTGTCCTCCACCATACTCCTACTCCATCCCTCAATAGATGGATCACAACACGAGCTTTCATGTTGCTAGAACAAGGACAAAGCTTGAAGCAACCGCTCAAGCTCACTAGCCAAGCCTCTTCTGAAATCCACCTATGTCACCAGAATAATGTGAGGGTCAAAGCTTTAGGATCTCCCTGATGTGATCTCAGCTGGTCCGATGGCCTCAGGTCTCTCTATGCTCATCCCTAAGCCTAGGGCTCGAGACCTCTCTCTATGCTCTCGAAACTTGGTCACCTATGTCCCCTATGGTGACTCTTCCCCTGGCTGACTCTACATGGGATTCTCTCCTCCTCTATGCTCCTCACTGGGTCGAGGAGATACCTGACCCTCAATGGAAATGTCCCTATCATGTCTAGCTACATGTCCTCCTACTGATCCTCCACGAGTGGCATTAACATCCTGAAGAGTCTATAAAATCTGGGGTAGGATGGCTGCTACACCATGATCTGGTGGTGGTAAGTCTAGGTCTATGTGAAAATTCCCTCATCCCATCTATGCCTCCTGCATAGACCAAGGTGAGAGTTAGTTCATTTTTCTAAGTTTTATTCAATTTCCATGTTTACTAAAATATGCAATTTCTAAACTAAGTTGTTTTCTAGATTTAAAAGTGTGCTAGGTTTAAGTTTCATGTCTCAAGTTTTCTAGTGTGCCCAATGGTCCAAGATTTTGAACCACTTCTCTAATACCAAGTGTAACGCCCATTAAAAACAACCCACTTGAGACCCAAGAAACAACCTAGGATTAGTTAGGAAAATTATGGAATAATTTTTTTTTTAAAAAAGATCTACAACTAGGTTACAAGACAACAATTGTCACTAACAAGTTCCAAAAAATTCTAATCCACTAGAATATAATTTTCTTTTATTAACAATATTAGAGGTCACAAGGTCCAAAATTAAGGGTTAGAAGTTTCAATTAGGTTTAGAGGGTAAATTATCACCATACCCACTCTCTAACAGGATTAAAGTTTCAACTTGATTTTTCTCACACTTAACATTCAAAATTTCCCTAAATCATTCCCATTGGATAGGAAATTTCCTCACCTTTCCATTGATATAAAGAAGTCCTCCTAACTCCTCATAAAACTCAAGTTATGGGTCGGGCCTTGGGGTGAAAATTTTCCCCAAGAGCGGTGGGCCCTGGGGGTGAAAATTTTCCCAAAGGGCGGGTTGGCGGCGGGGAGCCGAGGGGGATTTTTTGAAATTTTCCCTGCATGGGGGAAAAAATTTTTTGCACCCACACCCCCACGGGTCCACACCCAGGAGGACACGTGGCACCCTCCAAGCCAAAGTGCAGGGAAAAAATGAGGAAGGTGGGGTGGAGAGAGTTTTGGAGAATTTTTGCCAAAGGGGGTAAAAAGGGTAAAAGTTGCACGCACGGGCCCACGCCCGTCCATGATGAAAATGATTTTTCCAAGGCAAGGGTGGGAGTGCGGGCCATGGAGATAATTAAAAAATTTTCCAAAAAAAAAATTTTCTCAAAAAAGATAAAGTTTCAAGGGTTCCTCCCTCCCACCACGCCGCCACGTGGCAACATTCATTGGCTGCATGGGGATTGGGGGGGCAGGAGGAGAAAAATAAAAAAATTTTCAAAAATTTTTTTAAAAAGTGCCAAGGAAGAAAATAGTGTCCGCCTCCACCACCTCCTCATGAGAGGCCATGTGGCAGCTTCCGATTGGCTGGCTGGGCCAGCGGGGGTGGAGAAAAAATTTGAAAAAAATTTCCCAAAAAATTTCCTAAGTCCCAAGGGAAAAATTTGGGCCGCGGCCCACCAAGGAAAATTTTTCCCAAAATTTTAATGCCAAGTGAAGAAAACTTCAGAAGGCCATAACTTTTGATAGAGAGCTCAGTTTTGGGAAAAAAGGACTTTCTGGAAATATCTCATGCCCTCTTTGCACAGGAGTCATTAATTTTAGATTTTGATAAAGTTTAAGGGGTCAATTTCATGAAAATGTTTTGTAGGATTTTTAAAAGCAAACCTAAATTTTAACTTATAAATTTTGTTCAAATTTGATCTTCTCCTTCACTCAACATGCCAAATAGACATGGAGGATTATTCTAAGAAGGATTTAGGATGCATTTGGAAGGTAATTTTTCTTGATTGATTTCAAATTTGAATTTTTACAACTTCTGACTTCTAATAGCTAAAAAAAGATCTGTGAAAAGGTTTGGGCCCGATTTTGTAATGTTTTAAAATATTTCCTTAAGTGTTTTAGTCTACTTGGAATCATTTTGATCACCTTAAGATCAATTTAATATTTCATTTTTCTTTTATAGCTTGCAGGGTCATTTCATTAATGATTATTTTGATAAAAAATTTACAAGTATACAGTGGAATAAAAGATGGAGTTTATACAATTCAAAACAAGGATTAGTCTATGCCTTTTTCTATACTATAACAACATTGAATTCATTCCATGCTCATTTAAAGTAGTTATCTTTCCTTCAATCAAAATTAAAACAAAAATGTAGATTCTATTCTTTTCCAATCATGCATTTCAACAAGACAGGACAATGCATTTTCTTCATACATACTTCCTTCTTCCAATTTTCCAACCAGGATTTCAAATACAGAATTTTAAATATAACAATGCCATTTTGAACAAGGTAAGACAACTTCCATAAGTTCAATGAATCTTTTACAATTATTTTCATATATATTTTCAAAATACAACATACATAATACATGTCTTTCTTTTCTAATAACATAACTGAATACAGAGCACAACTCTTTTACATTTCAAATTTCAACTTCTTTTTTTTTTTTTCCTTCCCAAAATTCATCATACAAATTACATTTCCTTCACATTCTTTCAAAGAAAAATAGAGTCTATCTCTTTTTCATTTCACTTTACAAATTTCATAATCCATACATCCTCTTTCCATTTCAAAACATTTACAATACATCCACTTCAAAGTGGGAAAGGTTACAATGGGATTTCATTTCACATGGACTATCAAACTGTCTTTCTCCTCTCTCTCAGCTCCAGAACAACAACATGCATTTTCTCATTCTTTTTGATCACAACAAAGGCAGGGGAAAGGCAAACTCTCCACCCAACCAAGACATCCAATGAAGAGGAGAAGCCATCCTTCTTCATTGGCCCCGAGCCCCAACCACAATGCAATAAGAAATGTATTTCAACTCATGGCAACAACAGCTTCCACATCACAAAGCAATCTTTCAACATGCACATTTCAAATTAAAAACACAGTCCAAACAAAACAACAGTTTACAACTGCATTGAAACATTAAGACAGAACTCAGGCTTCATCATGCAAGCCAAAGGAGCAAGAACTATGGGGAAGCTACTTATGCCTCCCAATGGGAATTGGGTATCCACCTATAACAAACCACCAATATAAATCATCACACATATCCTTATGCCCCCACAATCCCTCCTTATGCCCCCACAAATTTCCTTATGCCCCCACAAAGTAAGAAATGCAAGCTATTTCTTTTCCATGGTGGATCCCAATCCCAAACTCCCTCCACAAGAATTTTGATGCCACTGGCATTCCCTTATGCCCCCACATGGATTCCCCATAGCCTTCTCCTACACCATTCCTAGGCAAGTCTACCCAAACAACCAACAAACACACAAAACATTCACCATTCACACAAACATAAAAAGAAATAAAAGCATATATGAAGAGCTAAGCTCCTACCTCTCCATGGTAGATTTTGTTCCAAAACAACAAGCTTTCAATGCAAAATACAATCCCAAAATCAGCAATGCCCAAGTATGAAATGCTCTCCAATCTCCTCCAAAATCAACAAGAGCTCCAAACAACAAGAAAATTCACCCCAAGGAAGCATTCCAAAAGTTCAACAACCCAAAACAAAGCAAGGAGTTTCAATTTTATAGAAGAGGGAAGAGAAGAGGATGAGGTGGATCCATGTAGGATGCCACATCACACATCCTCAACTCCAACACAAAAGTCAAATTCATTCTCCAAAGCACAATAAAGAGGTGGGTGAATAATATGACAAATAAACTTACACACTCCAAAAAGCCCACACCCCAAAGGACTGAATTTAATAAAATGTAAGAAGAGTGCAATTAAAACTTACAATTTGTCTTCCCAAAATGCATTAAAAAGGTCTAAAATCAACCCTCCAACCATAGGTATGGTTGGTAAATAAAATTAAGAGGTATGGGACAAGTTTTACTTGTCCCACAAGCCTCCAAAAACAGCCTCCAAGGACAAATTCGAATTTCCAAGGAGGTGGAGTGTTTCATACTCCAAAATCTGACTTACACAACTCTTACACATACTTACACATCACTTACCACATTTAATACAAAAGCCAACAACTTCTATAATTACTTTCTTATATCCCAAATTTGATTTATTTATTTATTTTAACAATATGATTACTCACATTAATTCTCCACAATTAAAAGAATAATGAAAGGGGTAAATGCATCACAAAATAAACACATGCAAACAATAATAAAAAGGAACCACATTAATAAAATACACAAAGCCCCTTGGTCACATTCAAAGGTAATCCCCCATGGGAATCCCTAACAAAAACACACACACACACACACACAACACAAAACATGTTGTCATGGTGACCTTGTTGAATTCATCTAGAATTCCAATGTGGTTGGTCTCCAATCCCCGATGTTTGTTGTGATATTTTAACCTACAAAACACAAATACCTCCTTCGGCCTCATGGCCATATCAGAACATCCAACATGATATAAATATAATCACAAAATCATCTATACATATGAATCACAACAACATCAAGGCAATCAACAATATCACTTACAATTTATATCAACAACTATATCATCATCATATAATGTCCATTTTCTAGGTCTACTCACAATATCCAAAATCACATGTCCGAACAACATTCATAATATATCCATGTCAAATAGTATATCATCATCCACATATGAAGTGTCTCTAATAATCATCATGCATCATAACTAAATCAAGATCAACAATAATCCATGGTCCAACATCTAACATCATACTAAATCAAAACTATAATAATGTCCATAATGGTAGCATCCTCCCATGTAGCTATAGTCTCATCATATCTGTCCCACTACACCCAAACCTGATCAACCTCTCTACCTCGAAGGCCCAGGGTCCTGCAATCTAGGATGAAATGGGATCCACCATCACTTGCCCTTGATCCTGCACCTACAATGATGTCCAATCTAACACATGAGAAGGATCTGCAACATATCTCCTAAGAATTGAAACATGAAACACATCATGTATGCGAGACAAGCTAGGTGGAAATGCTAGATGGTAGGCCAAAGGGCCGATACGCTCCAAGATCTCAAAAGGACCCACGAATCTAGGAGCTAACTTAGAACCTTTTCCATAATGGATAGGGCTCTTATGTGGCCTAACACGAAGGAACACCTTCATGCCCACATCAAAACTACGGTTGGTCCTATGTTGATCTGCATACTTCTTCTGTCTTGTCATGTGCCTCTGTAGTCTCTGTCTAATCAATACCACCTACTTGCTCCATGTCCTACAACAAAGCTGGTCCAAGAGAAACCCTGTCCTCTAGCCTGTCCTAGCTAAGAGGTGTCATGCACTCTCTACCATACAAATCCTAAAAAGGAGCCATGCCTATAGAACTCTAAAACTATTATTGTAGGAAAACTCCACCAAGTACAGGTACTCCTCCCATCTAGACTATTGATCCATCACATACATCCTGAGCATGTCCTCTAAAATCTAATTCACCCACTTAGTTTGTCCATCTGTCTCGGGTGATATGTTGTGCTGAAGTTGATCTTCATCCCGAGGGCATGCTTTGCATGGTAGTCCAAAAATGTGAAGTATACAAAGGATCGTGGTCACAAATGATCTTCTACGAATCTCGTGTAACTTAAGAATCTCATCCAAATATACCTATGCCACTTGCTCTAGCTGTATAAGTGGTCTTCACCAGAGAAAAGTGAGCCACTTTTGTCAATTTATCAACCATGACCATGATGGCGTCGTGGTGATAACCCGACATTGGTAGCCCAACAATGAAATCCATGGAAATGGTGTCCCACTTCCATTCCGGTATAACATGAGGAAAGAGAAGGCCATTGGATGCTGATGCTTGACCTTAACTCTCTGGCACTCTAAACATCATGACACAAATTGGGCCACATCTCTCCAAAGTCCTCTCCAATGATACAATTGTCTCAAGGTGGCGTGCATCTTCTTCACCCCTAAGATGGGCTGAATAGGGTGCACGATGTGCCTCTACCAAGATGTCCTACCTCAAGCCTCCATCTCTGGGAACATAAATCTAGCCTCTGTGCCTAGAAGACCATCTACCTCTAAGGAAAAACCATCAAACTTCCCCTCGAGGGGTCTTTGAGACTCGATCTCTACTCAAATTGTAATGTAGAAGCTGTCAAGAGGAAGTTATTGAAGAATCCTACTCCAAATCTGTGCTCACTGAGGTGGCCATAGCCACATGTCTCCATCTACTTGAGAGCATGTCTACCACCACATTCTCCTTCCCCTTCACATGCTCGATCTCCATATCATACTCACAAAGCAACTCCATCCAACACCGCTGACAAGCATTGAGATTGGGCTATGTGAAGAGGTGGCGAAGACTCAAGTGATCTGTCCTGAGTGTGAATCTCCGACCAAGAAGAAAGTGCCTCCATCAAACCAAAGCATGCATAACCACACAAGCTCAAGATCATGAGTCAGATAATTAAGCTCATAATCCTTGAGTTTGTGAGACTCAAAAGCCATAACTCTGCCCTCTTGCATTAACACACCTCCAAGCCCTACTAAGGAAGCATCCATGTAAAAAAAAACTCACCCTGTGGATCCGATACTACAAGAATAGGTGTTGTAGTGAGACACTCCTTCAGTGTCTTGAAGGCTTGCTCACATCTATCCGACCAAAAAACTTCTTCCCTTTCCTCTGAAGGGAAGTGATGGGGTGTGTAATCCGAGAGAAGTCCTAAACAAATCTCCTGGTAGTACCTACTAATCCCATGAAGTTACGTACCTCAATCATAGTAGTGGGTGTTGGCCAATCCATAATGGCTCTAATCTTGGAAGGATCGATGGTGATACCTTCCCTAGAAATGATATGACCCAAATACTACACCTCCGTCTAAAAGAATGCACACTTCTCCAAGTTCCCATAAAGTTTTCTCTCGAAGACACTAAAGAACCTGGCGAAGGTTCCCCTCATGCTCCTCACGCATACGTGAGTAAATAAAATGTCATCAAGGAAGATGAGCATGAAGTGATCTAAGAAGGTCCTAAATACCCCATTCATCAAACTCATAAACAACTGGGGGCATTAGTCAAACCAAAAGGCACCACTTTGTGAACTCATAGTGGCCATATCTCATATGGAAGGTGGTCTTATGAATGTCCACCTCTCGAAATCCTCAACTGATGGTAACTTGACTTAAGATCAATCTTAGAGAAAATTGTGGCTCCCTTCATCTGATCAAACAAATCATCAATGTGAGGAAGGGGATAATGATTCTTGATCATTACCTTATTCAACTGGTGGTAATCAATACACAACCACAAGGATCCATCCTTCTTCTTCACAAAGATCACTGCACCCCAAGGGGATACACTAGGATGATAAGGCCTTTCTCCAAAAGGCCCTCAAGTTGCAACTTGAGCTCACAGAGTTTTGGGGTGGTCATCCGATAAGGTTCTCGTGAGATAGGCTCTACTCTTAAACTAGATCTATATGAAAATCAATCTCACGTGGGGGTGGTAACCCGTAGCTCCCTTAGAAAGACATCTGCAAACTCTCTCAAAATGGGGTGATCATCTAGTGATGGTCCACTTGACCCATCCTCTGGATCAATCACTCACTATAACAACATACATCTTAAAACCCATCGCACACACCACTTAAGCTGCATAGCGAGATGGTGTGAATAGAAATGGGTCTCCTGACCCCTGAAATCACCGACTCAACTCCCAAATCATCTACACAAGATATAGTCTTGTGGTAACAATCCATCCTGGCCCTGTGTGCAGATAACCAATCCATACCCAAAATGACTCCATACGAGCCCAAAGGAAGGATACGAGAGATCTGAGGTAGTGGTGAAAGGTCCCAAATCCACTACACACTCCTTAACTAAGGAGTCTATAGAGATCTTGGCTCTAGAAGCCATCTCAACATCCCAACTATGACCCTACCTAACTTTATCAACCTGCATCACTCTACTAAATATGGTGCAATGAAAGAATCAAAGAACCAGAATCAAACAATATGGAGGTAGGAATACCACCAATGCTACTGTAGTCTCAATGATTGTACTCTGATGCTCGGCTTGGCGGTTCTCAACCACTACATAAATCATGTGGTTGCATCCCATGTCACCAACAATCGGCTCTGAGATCTATTTCTTACCCTTGTTGTTAGGGTTCTGTGGGTAGTCTCTCCAAAATTTTCCAGTAACACCACAACCAAAACAACCACCTGATCCTCCCCAATGAGTAGCACCTCTAGTAGGTGCTCTAGAAGTCTATGGTGTGGATCATGATGATCCGGCTGTGGTCTACTAAGGTCTCTGCTGGTGAGCTCCCACTGACTGAGCTCTAGGTCCACCCTGTGTCCTAATGGGACCCCTAGGAGGAGGCCCCATACTCGACCTCTCTGTGTATTAATTCTCTATGGAGGTCTAAAAGGTGGGAAGGACTATGGTCTGCTTTTATCGTTATGGTCTAAAGGATGACTGTGTTGAACCCTCTCCACCACGAGGAAGAGGTACGACCCCCGATCTACTTGTCTCCGCATCTTGTTGTATGCGGCTCTGGAATCGATCTCTAGCCTACTTTGGGTCTTTCCCCGAGTCTCCTCTATTATATATAGGCCTTCTCGATGACCTCAACTAATGTCTGTGGACAATGGATCCACACTACACCTCTAATGTCTAGATTCAGGCCCCGGATGAACCTGTGGATCCACACCTACTCATCCTGCATGTACTCAACATACTAGAGTAGATCCAAAAACCTACTCTCATACTCTACTACTGAAAGAGATGCCTATCGAAGGTCATGAAACTCATCTATCCACTTATATGAACCTCCATGACAAATATCTGCTCCTGAAACTCTCCTCAAATAGCTCCCAGGTCACTGTCTCATAATCAACATGGAGATTTTGCTCCTTTCCTCCACCATACTCTTGCTCCATCCCTCAATAAATGGATCACAACACAAGCTTTCGTGTTACTAGAACAAGGACAAAGCTTGAAGCAACCGCTCAAGCTCACTAGTCTAGGCCTTTTCCTGAAACCCACCTATGTCACCAAAATAATGTGAGGGTCAAAGCTTCAGGATCTCCCTGATGTGATCTGCAGCTTGTGGTTTGACGGCCTCTAGGTCTCTCTACATGCTCATCCCTAAGCCTAGGGCTCCGAGACCTCTCTCTATGCTCTGAAACTCGGTCACCCTATCCCCTCTGTGGTGACTCTTCCCGGCTGACTCTGCATGGGATTTCTCTCCTCTATGCTCCTCACTAGGTTGAGGAGATACCTGACCCTCAATGGAAATGTCTCTATCATGTCTGACTGCACATCCTCCTAGTGATCCTCCGCGTAGAGTGGAATTAACATCCTAAAGATTCTACAAAATTTGGGGTAGAATGGGTGCTACAGACTGATCTGGTGGTGGTAAGTCTGGTTTATGTAAAAAGTCCCCTCGTCCCGTCTAGGCCTCCTGCATAGACAAAGGTGAGAGTTATTCCATCTTTCTAAGTTTTATTCAGTTTCCATGTTTACTAAAATATGAAAATTCTAAACTAAATTGTTTTCTAGATTTAAAAGTGTGCTAGGTTTAAGTTTCATGTCTCAAGTTTTCTAGTGTGCCCAATGGTCCAAGATTTTGAACCACTTCTCTAATACCAAGTGTAACAACCGCTTAAAAACAACCCACTTGAGACCCAAGAAACAACCTAGGATTAGTTAGGAAAATTATGGAATAATTTTTTTTTTTTGTTTAAAGGATCCAACAACCAGGTTGCAAGACAACGGCTATCACTAACAAGTTCCAGATCAATTCTAATCCACTAGAATATACTTTTATTTTATTAACAATAATTAGAGGTCATAAGGTCCAAAATTAAGGGTTAGAAGTTTCAATTAGGTTCAGAGGGTAAATTATCACCATACCCACTCTCTAACAGGCTTAAAGTTTCAACTTTATTTTTCTCACACTTAACACATTCAAAAATTCCCTAAATTATTTCCATTGGATAGGAAATTTCCTCACATTTCCATTGATATAAAGAAGTCCTCATAACTCCTCATAAAACTCAAGTTATGGGCCGACGGGCCTTAGGGAAAAAATTTCATCAAGAGCGGGCTGCATGGGCCCAGGGATGAAAATTTTCCCAAAGAGCGGGTTGGTGGGCTGCGGGGAGATTTTTGAAATTTTCCCACGCGGGGCGAAAAACCGATTTTGCACCCACACCCCCACGGGTCCGCCAAGGACACATGGTTCCCTCCAAGCCAAAGAGGGGAAAAACGAGGGAAGGTGGGGCAGCGGAGATGTTTGGAGAATTTGTCAAGGGGGTAAAAAGGGTAAGTTGCACGCGTGGGCCCGCACGTCCGTGGAAATGATTTTTCCAAGGCAAGGGCGGGAGTGCAAGGCCGCGGAGATAATTACAAAAAAAATAAAACAAATTTTCTCAAAAAAGATAAAGTTTCAAGGGTTCCGCCCCTCCACCATGCCACGTGGCAGGCATTCATTGGTTGTGGGATTGTGGGCTCGGTGGAGGAAACTAAGAAAATTTTCTAAAAATTTAAAAAGCGCCAAGGAAGAAAATAGTGTCGCGCCTCCGTTATTGCCTCATGAGGCCACATGGCAGCTTTGATTGGGCTGGCAAGCCGCCGACGTAGAATATTTTGAAAATTATCCCAAAAATTTTCCTAAGTCCCAAGGGAAAAAATTGGGCCGCGGGCCCACCAAGGAAATTTTTTCCCAAAATTTTAATACCAAGTGAAAAAAACTTCAGAAGGCCATAACTTTTGATAGAGAGCTCAATTTTTGGAAAACAAGGACTTTATGGAAAGCTCTCGACAGCCCTCTTTGCACATGAGTCATTAATTTTAGATTTCATAAATTTTAAGGGTAAATTTCATTAAAACGTTATGTAGGATTTTTAAAAGCAAATGGTAAATTTTAACTTATAAAATTTTGTTCAAATTTGATATTCTCCTTCACTCAAATGCCAAAAGACATGGAGGATTATTCTAAGAAGGATTTAGGATGCATTGGAAGGTAATTTTGCTTGATTGATTTCAAATTTGAATTTTTACAACTTCTAACAAAATAAAAGATCTGTGAAAAGGTTTAAACCTGATTTTGCAATGTTTTAAAATATTTCCTTAAGTGTTTTAGTCTACTTGGAATCATTTTGATCACCTTAAGATCAATTTAATATTTCATTTGTCTTTTATAGCTTGCAGGGTCATTCTGATTAATATTTGATAAAAAATTTACAAGTATACAGTGGAATAAAAGATGGAGTTTATACAATTCAAAACAAGGATTAGTCTATGCCTTTTGCTATACTATAACAACATTGAATTCATTCCATGCTCGTTTAAAGTAGTTATCTTTCCTTCAATCAAAATGTAGAAACAAAAATGCAGATTCTATTCTTTTCCAATCATGCATTTCAACAAGACAGATAATGCATTTTCTTCATACATACTTCCTTCTTCCAGTTTTCCAACCAAGGATTTCAAATACATAATTTTAAATATAACAATGTCATTCTGAACAAGGTAAGACAACTTCCATAAGTTCAATGAATCTTTTACAATTCTTTACATATATTTTTTTCAAAATACAACATACATAATACATGTCTTTCTTTTCTAATAACATAACTGAATACAGAGCACAACTCTTTTACATTTCAAATTTCAACTTCTTTTTTTATTCCTTCCCAAAATTCATCATACAAATTACATTTCCTTCACATTCTTTCAAAGCAAAAATAGAGTCTATCTCTTTTTCATTTCACTTTACAAATTTCATAATCCGAACATCCTCTTTCCATTTCAAAACATTTACAATACATCCACTTCAAAGTGGGAAAGGTTACAATGGGATTTCATTTCACATGGACTATCAAACTGTATTTCTCCTCTGCTCCAGAACAACAACATGAATTTCTCCTTTTAAATCATAACAAAGGCAGGGGAAAGGCAACGCTCTCCACCCAACCAAGACATCAAATGAAAGGAGAAGTCATCCTTCTTCATTGGCCCCCGAGCCCCAACCACAATGCAATAAGAAATATATTTCAACTCATGGAAACAACAGACTTCCACATCACAAAGCAATCTTTCAACATGCACATTTCAAATTAAAAACATAGTCCAAACAAAATAGCAGTTTACAACTGCATTGAAACATTAAGACAAAACTCAGGCTTCATCATGCAAGCCAAAGGAGCAAGAACTATGGGGAAGTTGCTTATGCCTCCCAATGGGAATTGGGTATCCACCTGTAACAAACCGCCAATATAAATCATCTCACATATCCTTATGCCCCCCACAATCCCTCCTTATGCCCCCCACAAATTTCCTTATGCCCCCAAAAGTAAGAAATGCAAGCTATTTATTTTCCATGGTGGATCCCAATCCCAAACTCCCTCCACAAGAATTTTGATGCCACTGACATTCCCTTATGCCCCCCACATGGATTCCCCATAGCCTTCTCCTACACCATACCTAGGCAGTCTACCCAAACAACCCACACACATGCTAACACATTCACACAATAACATGTACATTAAAAAGAAAAAGAGTATTTCAAGAGCCAAGATCTTACCTCTCCATGATGGAGTTGTCTAAGTTCCAAAACAACAATCTCTAATCCAATGCAATCAATCCAAATAGCCAAGCACAACATGTAACAGTCTTCCCAAAAGTTCCTCCAAAGCAAGAGCTTCAATCAACAAGAAAATTCACCCCAAGGAAGCATTCCCAAAAGTTTAACAACCCAAAACAAAGCAAGGAGTTTCAATTTTATAGAAGAGGGAAGAGAAGAGGATGAGATAGATCCATGTAGGATGTCACATCACACATCCTCAACTCGAACACAAAAGTCAAATTCATTCTCCAAAGCACAATAAAGAGATGGGTGAATAATATGACAAATAAACTTACACACTCCAAAAGCCCACACCCCAAAGAACTGAATTTAATAAAATGTAAGAAGAGTGCAATTAAAACTTATAATGTTTCTTCCCAAAATGTATTAAAAAGGTCTAAAATCAACCCTCCAACCATAGGTATGGTTGGTAAATAAAATTAAGAGGTATGAGACAAATTTTACTTGTCCCACAAGCCTCCAAAATAGCCTCCAAGGACAAATTCGAATTTCCAGGGGTGGAGTGTTTCATACTCCAAAATCTGAATTACACATACTTACACATCACTTACCACATACTTACAACATTTAATACAAAAATCAACAACTTCTATAATTACTTTCTTATATTCCGAATTTGATTTATTTATTTATTTTAACAATATGATTCTCACATTAATTCTCCATAATTAAAAGAATCATGAAAGGGGTAAATGCATCACAAAATAAACACATGCAAACAATAATAAAAAGGAGCCACATTAATAAAATTCACAAAGCCCCTTGGTCAAATACAAAGGTAATCCCCATGGGAATCTCAAACAAAAACAACACACACACACACAAAACATGTTGCCATGGTGACCTTGTTGAATTCATCTAGAATTCCAATGTGGTTGGTCTCTAATCCCCGATGTTTGTTGTGATATTTTATCCTGCAAAACACAAATACCTCTTTCGGCCTCGTGGCCATATCGAACATTCAACATGATATAAATATCATCACAAAATCATCTATACATATGAATCACAACAATATCAAGGCAATCAACAATATCACTTACAATTTATATCAACAACTATGTCATCATCATATAATATCCATTTTCTAGGTCTACTTACAATATCTAAAAATCACATGTCCGAACAACATTCATAATATATCCATGTTCAAATAGTATATCATCATCCACATATGAAGTGTCTCTAATAATCATCATGCATCATAACTAAATCAAGATCAACAATAATCTATGGTCTAACATCTAACAAAGATACTAAATCAAAACTATAATAATGTTCATAATGAAATCAACGATGATCAAGATCAATATCAAAAGGTGTCGAAGGGAAGTGGGCACTACAATTAAGGTATTTAAAGAAATAGTTTAATTTTAGCTTCTTATCATGTAGAAATGTTGCACATGCTTCAATAGATCCATAAAAACTTTTACATACTATTCAATTGACTTTTAAGATTCCTTCCTTTTTATGGTGAAGATTTTGTTTGTTCATGTTTGGTTGTTTGGAAAAACTTCATGATGCTAACTTTGGAGTCTATATATCATTTTAGATAAATACTTTGCATCTTAATTAGCTGATTAGCTATTTGTTTAATTCCTTATGTCTTTCTTAGTCTAAACAAGTTGTGTACCTCATATCCATTGTCTTATTTCTAGATCCTTACTATTCAGTTTTTCACATTTGAAAAAATATGAAAACTAATTGTTTTGTTGTGTGTTATTGGTAGATGGATGCACATTTTTGAGCTTAGATTAGATGAATTTACCTAAATTCATATATTGATTGATGAATAAAAGTGCAACTAGCCTCGTGGATGTTAAAAGTTCTTCTTAGTTGTAGGATATTTTCATAAAATAGTATGTGCAAAGATTAGAAGCACTTAATTTTACTTTTTATTGTTTATGACAACTCTTTAACTTCTTTCGCTTTTCTATAGGATAAGTCTGAACACCTAGCTAAGCAGTAATATGATATTTTTATTCTCTTTCTCCTGCGGTAAAGAAGAGAGTGTTGTCTCTAAAAGAACTTTAGGTGGGTTTCAATATTGAGTGAAGTATTTATTCATGTGTTATGTTTCATTTGTTCTATTTATTGCATGTTATGAAGTAAAAAAATATTGTAGAGTACTTTCATTTTATTTGTTTTTGATTGTTTCATTTATATTTATAGTTGGATCCAATCATTTTTTCGGAGTGACATGTGGGGGCATGTGTCTTCATCAATGAAAACATTCGTTATGTGCTTTGAGAAACTCATTCCCCAATGAGGCCATTTCAAAACGCCCCAAGTTGGGCGTTAGGTCGATCAATAAAAAATCTTTTAAAGCTTCATGTCATAAATAAGAATATCTTCTTAGACTAACACATTTTTTCCTCTCTAGTTTAATACGATGCAGACTAGAAACACAATTCCCCTCCCTTCGGTGGGCTTGACAATAACTATGTCTCGCTTGCAAAGGGAGGAAGAGTTTAAACATCTTCAATGTGTTTTCAATGTTTTGCATTGCAGCAACCAAAACCACCTAAAATAGTGATAGCTCGAGATGGTTAGAGATCGCCTCCACTTGTTGCCAACATCCCCAGTTTTTCTCTCCAAATTCCAAACAATTGGACCACATTCACGAGGCTTCTGCTTGGTTTACAATTCTAATGAAGATGCATTGAAATATGAACCACCACACAAATTGAGGAAAATGAGAATAACAATCAAGACATTTGCAACTACACAAAAATACAAGAAACGTGCAAAAAAAATTGCAAAAGCAAAAAACAAGAAATTTGATTAAAAAAATTAGTTTGTATTGGTTTGTTTATAAGTGTTTTTTCAAACAATCTGTAACTCATTTCAAATAATTCCATGTATTTATCATGGCAGGTATAAGGGACAGAGAATCAAACTTTTTAAAATACATGTTCAATTTTTGTAAACCAACAAATTTGTATTTCTAATTTATTTATCTAATTCCATGTATTTATTGTGGCGGTATATATATGCAACAGAGAATAAAAAAATTTAAAATACATGTTCGAGTTTTTTCTAAATCAACAACTATGCATTTCTAATTTCTTTATCATTATATTTCCATACAAATACCTATAGTTTTGTTAGTTCAAGTGTACATATTGTTCTTATTGTTTTCCATTCTATTTGCTTAACATAATAATTTGTAACTTGTTTCAAATAAATGCATGTATATATTGTGGCAGTACATATGGGACACAAAATCTAACTTTTCAACATACATGTTCAATTTTTCCTTCTTACTATTGTTCGCTTCTTTATGTAAACCAACAACAATGCATTTCTAATGTCTTTTTCATTATATCTGCATACAAATACCTATAGTTTTAAAATGCCAAAAAGAACTATGCAATTTATAGTTGTTTTCATCCAAAGCTTTGTACATTATATCACTTTTTTGCATATTGAATTGTTTTAAGGGTTAGACTTTATGTTTGCGCTTTAAAAAATATAAATGAATAGGGAAACAAACTTTAGAGCTTCTCATTATTTGCAAATGCGTGTAAATAATGAACAGTCCATTGTGAATGCATCCTTCATTTCATATTTGCCTATGCTACAAGTTTACTTTTTCCACAATATATTTGTAGAAATCTCACTTTCTCAAGCATCATTTACTTGTCATAGAAATAACTTTGACACACGAAGGCGTTTCTCAATTAATTGAGGGCGCCCAATGTTACTGCACTTGTCCTCCCTACACTATGTTCTCAACATGGATGTCCAACATCGTGTTGACCTTTCAGATGGGCTACATTTTCAAACAACACTTCTACCTTCCAAATTTGCACGTTGTGTAACCGAAAAATCAATACAAGAAGGCTCCATTGTGTGCTTACACAAATCCCCCATTAGAATGATAAAAATGAATTACCAATGTATATAATTCCCCTATAGTAATTCTAATTTTTTCCATTTGTTTTTTCCATCCGTTGCTCAATTCTAATTTTTTTCCCAATTGTTTTTTCCATTGCAGGATTGTTCTTATCATTGAAATGGATGTTGTTGTCGAAACACATATGTTAATTGGTGCTCCAACCCGACTACCGACACGGCAGTGCATGTGACAAGCAAAAAGCCTTACTACCAACAAGTGCTCTCCAAAATAGTCGATCTCGCAAACAAATCCAAGTGCAAACCAAGTTAACAAACATTTTGCGAGAACACCAACTCAAATAAGTGGATTGAATACATCTATGCGCATGTGGTTTGTAGAGGATCGTGCCCTAACAAAAACAACCCTTCACGAATATCACAATCATAAATATTGCATTATCATCTAAAACAACACTAATACAATTTCCCCAAATAATTACAAACCACATCACAAGTAATTAACTATCCCTCCAAATCAAACAACATATACCATTTGGCGTTCACATTACATTGTACAAATACGATTGCTAATGTCTAGTGACTATGGTAGAAGTAGTAAATATGGTGCTCTTTCCTAGTACTAACTAAATAACATTGTGAGCATAGATCAATGCACTTTCCTTCACTTTGTCTCACTCCAAAAAGATGCTCATGATCATGCTTTCATTAAATTGTCACATGGTAGGTATATGTTAACAACTTGAAATATACTCCATTCAGCAAGAATAAAAAGAGCCTCGTTGAGAGGATGGGATTGGGGTGATTCCCGAGCACGCGCATGCACGCACACACACACACACAAGTAGCACACACCTATTTACAAAAGTAGCATATGAAGAAGTCAAGGAGTAGTGGTATTGATGTTTTTGTTGGGCCTGGTAGTGAGGGAGGGCCTCATCCGTACAATTGTAGAATCAGAAGCTCCAAGCATATTAATGGCCTCTCTGCTGGCTTCTATAAACCTTTTCATTGCATTCTCACTATAGCGCTGCGCCTCTTTCACTCTCATCATCTTTCCGATTTGCTCTGGAAAACTGTTGAGCGCATCGTCCCCACTCACTACGGCAGCCAGGTGAACAATTTCTCACTGAAATTCGCTTAGCTCCGCTTCTTCATCAGCTGCCCTGCTCCTGCTCGCTTTTGTCACATCCGGCAAAATCTCTACCACAAATTACACACATTAATAACCATGACTACGCGTAGGGCAGACAATGCAAGTTTATAATTATAATTTTAACTGGGCAATCAGTTCGTGGAGTGTCCCTGTGGCTGACAACGCCTTCAAAAGTAGCAGCCCAGGCATCTCTGTGAGTGAGGAAATTGGCGATGAGATTGAACATCTTCTTGATGGTTGCTGGGATGGAGGAATGCTCGTACTCCGAGCTCGGGTATGGCCCAGTAGGCCGATGCACCACTGCAGATAAGGAAGGACAAAATTAACAACATTTGAGAAATGAGAAATGAGAAATGAGAAATGATGCAATCCTGCAATTAAAAACCTGTGGCTGGGTCGATCCAGGGGAAATCATAATGGTGGGAACGCGCACTCCGAGCTTGTCGAAATTGAAGGTAAAGGGAGGAGGGCCAGGGATTCCGTCGGGGAGGGCACAGCGGTGACGGGTGTGGGGACGTGATCGAAAAACCCTCCATGCTCGTCATAAGTGATGAGAAGCAAGGTTTGGTTCCACTGCGGACTGGATCTGAGGGTCTCGTACACTCGCTTCACCAGCCTCTGCCCGTTGCTCACATCGTGAGATGGGTGGTCGTCATTTGCAGGGGAATCCACAAGATCGAAGTAGCGCGGCTCTATCACCACAAGGTTAGGAGGGTGCCTCCCCTGGCGTGCCTCTCGAACTTTTTCTCAAACTTGTGAAATCTGGACACGTACTTGAGCTTCCTCAGCTCCCTGTAAAAGAGCGTGGTGGGAATTGCGTGGTAGTAAATGCCGAATGACAGCCCAGAGTCGTGGAGGGACTGGAAAATGGTGTTCTGAGGGTAGCCCTTGGCGAGTTGTTTGGGAAGATGGGAGGTGGCTCCGTGGGAGGTGGCCGAGTAGAGGAAGAGTCTGTTGGGCTGCGTGGGGCCTGGGAGAGATGAGAACCAGCGATCGAATACGGCGAACTCGGAGGCCAAAGCTGAGTAAACAGGAATGGCCTCCGCCCTGAAACCCTTCATCACCAACTCGGACATGTTGATGTTAATGCTGGCTGCTTGCTGGGCAAATCCCTTCATCATCGGATCGTCAGAACCTGCAAACACCTGCTCTCTGATTGCCTCGAATGAGTGCCCAGGGTTGGGATCTACGTACTCCGCATCGTCGCTGAAAAACACTCGCTCTGAGTTGGGGTCTGTGGTGGACACGGCATTCCATTCCTTGCCCGTTACTCCATCGATTTCTGGGTTTATCCGCTTCATCCACCCCAACATGTGGTCGAACGATCGATTCTCCATCACCAGAATTACCATCGTTTTTATGCGACCGCTGCCATCGATGCTACTGGGAAACAATACAACCACAAACGTCAAAACCAGTGAAATTCCAACCCCACTCCCACTCGCTGCTCTCAATGCCATGCTTGCAATTTTGCAAAAACAGAGGGGGAAATGGTAAAGGCAGACGCACTGGCGACTGTTTTCTAACCTGCCAATCCAATATATTCGATACTTTTGTCACATTATTTTAAACTTGACGCCCGTTTACACGTTTTTACGTTTTTATTTTCACGTAAAATATTAAGTTGGAAATTCAAATAATTTGTCAAAATATTAAGTTGTAGTCTACCATTACGAATGATGGTGTAAAATGTATTATCTAGCCATCCACCAAGGTTCGAATTCCAAAAGATACCAAGTAATAAAGGATGACATCAAGATCATGCCCCGATGAATTTGACGAAATAGAAACCCCCTTAATTCTTGGCGAGTTAAGGTTAAAAATTATCTACACCTAACCCATGGATGAAAGCTTTGAATTGAATGAAAAAATCAATAGCTTAAATTAAACATAAGAGCTTGACACTTGTTTTCCTTAGTCAAAAGATAATCTATTATTGTAATATATTTCAACATATTTATAACTTTCAAAAATAGTCATTTCAATGTTCTACTCCATTGGTGTTTTGGAATATTATTGAGCTCTTATTATTATACAATTTGTGTTGTTACTTATCCTCTAACATGGTTTCTTTGTTTTTACTCTCTCTACCTATTTCTTGTTTTCTCTCTTCTCCCCTCGATTATTTATTTTATCTTTTTCCCCATAAATTTTTTAGGTTTTTGTTAGAACCATATCTTAAGATTGTGTCCACCTAATTTTTTTGGCTCTTCTTTTTAGGTCTTTTCTTTTCTATTGTGGGTGACTAAGTATGTTAGCATGGTCTTAATTTAAATTTTAAAAATCTATAAATATATCCATGCATCAATGCATTAAGAACAATCACATATAAAAATAATTAGGAATCAATTGATCAAGTGATAAAGAAACATCCCCTTTTAAAAGAAATTACACACATTTTGAATACTATTCAAGCATTTAAAAGTTGACATTGATTATGTCATAAAAACACGGATTAGGCACTTACATTACATTGGTTTGTGTTAATTTATATTATATACTTTGTGTGTTGTCTCTAATGAATTATTCTCATTAAGAAGCTCAAACATAATGGAGGAACACCACATGCCCCTCAAAACATCTTTCATATTTGTTACATTTGTGTAAGCTACTACTACCAAAATAAGGTTCTAAGAAAGGAGATCAATTTTCCAAAGATACACACATAACTATGGGAAAATGAGAAAAGGTTTTTGAAGCTTGAGAGTAGACAAAAGTCATCAAATTAGATTTAACACAAACACTTTGGTTTTTAGAAATGAACCTACTGAATTATAGTACTTCCATAACATACCCTACAATTATGGTATTTCCATTTAAATGTACCCTTCAATTCTAGTCATGCCAAAAAAGTACCCTATGATTCTATTTGTGTCGAAAATGTACCATAGTTGTCTAGTCAAGTGTATGTTTTAGTCAGTATATATGTTCACATTGATATTTATAGGTATTTTCTACCTTAGATTCTACGCCTTCGTCATGATATTCGTTTTAACAACTATCTCTTAAATTGCATTAAAATATATATTCTTCTAAAACCCCCATATCATCAATTATTTATACTCCAAAATATTATTTTATGCAATTATAAATCTAAACTTAATGATATATCTATTTATCTCTATGAATTACAATATATGTACCATGGTTAGTTGTAGTGCATTGTTAACGTAAAACCACTTTCTCGTATCCACATTTTTGAGCTTGTATTAACTAACTCAAAATTTAGGGCTTCAATTTTTGGTGAACATGCATTATTGTGTGCATGCTTGTAGACTTTCGTGGATAGATCTTTCTTCATTAATATTAGATCTTATTATTCTAGGGATTTTTAATTAATTTATTCCAAATATACTAACTATTTATCGTCATGCAAAATGTGTAGCATGAAAAATTCAAAAAAATCATGACAACTCGAGCCACATTTGAAAATTCTTCTTCCGATTAATGTAAGTTTGTCCTCCGACCAACTCGGTCATTGTGTTACCTTCACAATGGCCGGATGAATGTGCTAATGTGATTTTCAAGTGTATTTCTTATGCGGGGGTGTTATTCAAGTTTATTCACGAATATTTATAGAACCATGAGATGACAAGTGTTTCCAGAGGCTCCTAAAGGGGTATTTTTGGCCTTTTTGCACTAAGTGAGAACCCTTCGAGAATGTATATGGAAAATATGAAGCATCCAATAAGTGTGTGGAAGATAAATGAAATCATCCAAGGCATTTTAGGAAATTTCTATAAGAAAATTAGGTTTAGGAATAAGTTATGTAACATCGGGCTAGTTGTAGCATGGTGTAAGGAAATGAAAGTAGTGAAAAAGCTAGTTGGTTTGTTCTGGATGTATTAGGAGCCTCAAGATGATTTGGAAATAAATTAGATACTCTTTAGAAAGATAATTATGCCTACTTCATAGTGAAAAATATTTCAAGAGATTATAAGGAGCAAAGTTTCATATTTTTGCCCAAGAGTGAAGATGAAGATCTCGATCCTGGTGATGAATCAATTTACTATTCTAGGAGTTCCAAGGAGAGTTGGAACCTGATTAAAAGGAAAAAGAAGATAAAATCAAACCCTCTACATGGTTCATGTATTGATTTGGGGAAAATGTAGATTCTTCTTCGGTGGTAGTTGGACTTTCTCGGGAATCACCTGTGACCGGAATTGAAAAGGGGTATAAATTTTAAAAATGATGAATAATCAAGGTCTAAAATTGGTGTAAAATTATTCCTTTTATGTTTTCCACCAAAATCATATAATTTTTCCTATAGTACACCTAGGGAATTTCTCGGGGCAAGAAGACACTCCGACATGTTATTTTTAGTAGTGTAATGGTGAAGGCAAGCTTCCAAAAGTGGTAATTTCAAACTTAGAGACCCATGATGTCCATTTTTACATTTGAAAAAATTAAAATTAGACATGGGGGACACAATAATGTGCCACCATGGTGAGATATTCATGTTTGGAGGTTACGTCACTTAAAATGTCACGTGAGGTGTTATGAAGGTGTCATCCACTCACAATTTAACTTGGCCCTTTCCTCATGAATATCATACCCTTATCAAAATTATGAGGGGTTTATGTCCATTTTTACCCTTTCTAAAGGGACATGGGGACACAAAGTGCACCACCATGGAGGAGGGAGAGTTTTCGTCACTCCAAAAGTGCACCACCATAGGGGACACAAAAGTGCACCACCAAAAGGACACAAAAGTTGCAACATGGAGTGTTAGGAGATGTTTTCAACCCACCTTTATAAGTTGTACCCTTCCTCATGATGAGGATAACCATGGAATTTTTTTCAACCCATTATGTTCCTTTTTCCCATTTTTCCCTTACTAAATGTGGTAAGGTACATGAGGGGGTCTGAGACCCATTTAGTAAGTGTGGCCATGGAGGAGGGAGACTTTGCGTCACTTAAGTTGTAAAATGGAGTGTTAGGGAAATGTTTTCAATCTCACAACCTCATGCCCCATTTTCATGATGCCTCTACCCTTGGTAAATTTTCACACCCCTGATGTCCCTTTTTCCCTTACTAAATTTGGTAAGGGACATGGGGACATCTAAGACCCATTTAGTAACTTTTAACCCATGTTCTCATCTCATCTAACTCAAAGTTAAGTAGGGTGAGTTAGCTAGGTTTGAGAGGATGGGTGAGTATAATAATCATACTTATCCATTTTTAAATAATTTTTCATATTTTTCCTCCCTCCATTGTTGCTAATATGTTGTTATCCTGCCCAAAATTTCCAGAAACTCCATTGCTAAAACCACACTTTTGCTCATATCTCCTTGATCCTTGCTTCGTTTTCCTTGAAACTTGGTATGTAGCTTGCATTCCTGAATGCCTTGATGATAAAACACACATAATTTCCATTGATTCCCTATATGTTTATAGCATCCAAGTGAAAATTTTAGATAAAAATGTTTCCTTTTCAGATCCCAAGAGTTCTAGTGATTAAAAACTCCTGAAAATTAGAGCATGAAACCACATTGAAAAACCTAATCTAACAAGATAATTTTCAGCTCAATTAAACACCCAAAAGGAACACTTATATTTTTAGTAAATTGGCACTAGATCCATACTAAAAACATTAAGTGTTGAAGACAAAGAAACAATAATTTTGAAACCACCGTGCAATTCTCCCATCTGGAACTCAACAGTTGCAAAATTTTAAAATTGGGAAAGTTGGCTATAAATAGAAACTAAGAGTAAGGTGTGAATTATTAAACACCTTTGACAAATAGTTATATTCCTCTTTTGCATTACAAGCATTGGCATGTGATTTTCTTGAATGAGGTGTGTTTCCTTGATTGTTGAAAATCATGCTTGTTATGGATAAATCATTTCGCTCTTGGATTCATTGGACTGAAATGATATGGCTTGCAAGAATCCATTTTCACTTCTTGTAGATGAGTTGCAATCTGGTTTTGAGAGTTGAAAACTTATCTCTTTTAATTGACTCATCCTTGGATCAATTCCAATGATCCAAGGAATGTTTTAAATCTCCTTACTAGATTGAATGGTAAATTGACATTCATAAGCGTGAGAGACATAGTGGACTGAACTTTTGTGTGTTACAAATTATTTGGTCTTGTAAGAACATGCCTTCATTCGGTTGTATGTTTTTGCTTGGATCTTTGGGATTGATCTCTTCAGGACATTTAATGGCATAAGCAAAATGAAGCCTGCTTCATGACTATGAAGGGAATCTAAAGGATTATCCTAACAATATTCTAAAACTAGGTAAATACACCTACTTCCTAGCTATGTCTACTTATTTGGGTTACAATCTAACCTAAGCTTCTTATTCTATTTTGTTGGGATGGCATCCTAACCTAAGTTCTTGTGCTAAATGAATAAGGGAGAAATTACTAAGGTAATGCTAGGCTATTTTAACCTAATACCTAATACTATATGGTTGTGAATTTGATCTAACCTAAGGTGGAAATTACTTATGAAATGATTTTGACTAAACCTAAGGTTATAACCTAAGTTTTGGGAAATCTATCCTAAACTATTGAAAGGGAACCTAGGGTCGCATGGCATTATGGCGACGGTTCCAATGACATTTATTTGATTTGATTTGGTTAAATGAATGGGAGGTACAACTAGTTTTGGAAAAGGCAAGTAAACTTTAGTAGAAGCATACATGGAGGCTTCACTAAAGTTGGAAATGCATGTTGAAGTGGAAATAACATTTACCAGTTTTAGGAGGTGGTGGAAAGGAGAGATATGTGGGAGATTGAGGAGTAATTACATTAATGAGCCTCAGTTTTTATGTGCAAACCGTCTTGGAAATAAGGAAGGAGGATTTTTTGGAGGCTGTTTGGTCTTGCTTACCTTACAATTTTTTCTCTGCATAGAGCTATCTAGCTCTTCGAACCAGCAGTTCAACTTTTACTTTGTGGTTATTTTTGGTTTCTCTGGTCTATTTTCGATCCAAGGAAAGTATATGAGGCATTGGAAGAAAATATGTTTGGTTGTTGATCTTTCGTGGAGGAGAAAAAGAGTTGGAAGCTCAGCTGGAAGTCTCCTTTGAATTGGCAGAAGCACTATCAGGCATGATAGGCTCTACCCATTAAGATTCTTTCTTTCTTCTAAATGATTCATTAAAATAATTTTTCTCTCATGAGATAAATGTTTGCATGTTTTGTCTAGTTATTTACTTTCTTGGTTGTATGAATCTTTGTGATTTATGGATATGAATCCATTGCATGATATGTTAGCCTTTGGAAACTCTCTGTGTGCAAGATTCAGTGGTGATATGCATGTAGAACTTGTATTCGAAGCTTTGTGTTTGGTTCTAAACTTGTACTCGAGGCTTGTGTCTACTTTGAACTCGTCTTTGTGGCTTTGTGTTTAGTACTGAACTCGTATTCTAAGCTTGTGTGTTCTAAACTCGTATTCTAAGCTTGTGTGTTTTGAACTTGTATTTGAAGCTTTGTGTTTTTCTAAACTTGTGTTTGAAGCTTTTTGTTTAGCACTGAACTCGTATTCAATACATGTGGGTTCTGAACTTGTATTCGAAGCATTGTGTTGGTTCTGTACTTGTATTCTGAGCTTTGTGTTTTACTCGTATTCAAGGTTTTTGTAACGCCCACATTTTTCACACACAAAAACAACAGTAAAAAAAAGTAGGATAATTTTTTTTGGCTTACATTGCTCACTACAAAATGCCACAAGGGCTCCAAGTAAAGAAAACTCAGACACATACAACACTTACAAGCCATCGCTCACATAGACACATGACAACACCATAGACATGTCGATGCCACAATTTTCCAAATGAATGAATACTAGCAATGACCCAACCACAAGAAAAGGACTCAAGGATTGGAAAACCCACAACACATCATTTCATTAATTGCATCTTAGTTACGATTAACATTCCAAGAACATTATTGAGCAAGGATAATTTCCTCCTTTTTCTAGCTACAGATTCTTAAGTTCATTCCACATTTAATTTACAGTTCGACCATTTTAAGTTGGCTTTTTTTTTTCCTTAACGGAAATTTCCATAACTTACATACTTATTTGGCATAATTCAAATTACATATAAAGTACTTAATTATCTTATTCTTATGTTAAGAATATTCTTCTCCAACACTTATTTGATGTCTACATTTTAACCTTACAACTCAAGTGAATCTGACTTGATGTCCATATAGAAATATTAGGATTCAAGGGAGATTTAGATACAAGATAGCTTTTTCCCAAAAGCATTCTTCGATCACGGTATAGTTATTTCCCTACCATAGTTATTCTAGTTCAATGACCTGTGGAATTCCATTTATATATATATATATATATATATATATATATATATATATATTTTTGTTTTCTCGAAGTTTGACCACACCAAGGCAATTCATATTCTTTGAAACACATGAAAATATTTAATTGAGTTATAAGGACTCCAAGAGTGGCATTATTCCTAATCTCAAATATCATTTTTACTCTTATATACTTTATTATTTCACCACATTCTGGTCTCATTATTACCCTCACTTTACAAAAAAAGAGTTACGAAAGTACTTGCCTGCCATCTTGAGAAGTACATGGTTGGAAGCGTTATAAACTACACATGAACCCCAAGTGATTTGTGTTCACGGTAAGGTCCCATGTTTCTGCATTTCACGATTCCACATGTGAAATATCATTTATTTCTTAATGCCATAAAAGGACATAACAAGGTATTACGAGACAAAATTTCAGTTTCTTAGGTTCTCTAAATTCAACATCTTTCAAAATAATTTTTGTTTTGCAAAGAGTTACTTATAATTTTCTACCCACAAGTTAACCTCCTAATCAACTATGGTTTAGTTTAATTCCAATTTTCACTCAGGGCTTTACACCCTGTTATAGATTAGATTAAGGTTCAAAAACATATTTATCCTATACAATATCCGTGAAAGATCAAGGCACTATATTGTCACAAGCCAAAGATAAGACATTTAGCTGAGACAATCAAAAGAGGTTAATAACAAGATTTTAAGTGATAGTACAACTTTTTCACTAGCTCCATGATGTCATCTGGGTCCCACAAGCAATTCATTCAATGAAGAAGTTAATTTCTAGATCTTATCTTGCAAGACCTGGCAATCCAAAAGGATACTAAGGGAGTACTAGCCCTACTTACCCCACGGATGGTAAGGTTACACTGAATAGTCGTTGCTTCGAACAAGGACTCATAAGGTGTCTTCTAAGGTGGTCTTCACCACTCAACCGCGGTGTCCGAACTGAAGAGAGGACATTCTCCTGTGGTTACCAACACTAGAGGAAACCACATACTCCTAAAAGTTGGACCATGTAATTTCTAAAAGGTGGGTTCACGACAAGGTCGCTAAACATGACGACTATGATGGTAAACTCCAACTAGGGGTTTTATTTACCTAAACTAGGAGGTTCCATCAAGTGCAGAGTTTAAGTTCATTCTACAGGTTTTCGTGTCTTCTATGGTAAAAAGTATCACACATGAAGACATGTTATGCTCCGATATTATACACGGGTTGAGTGTTTCGATTAAATCTCTTTATTACGTTTACAAGGTAAGAATACAACAAGCAAATTAATTAATCGTTTATCAAACACTGAATATGCACTACAAGATATTACTCCAAATTCATTTACTATATATATATCAAATATTTTTACCATACGTACTATGAATCGAATTGAACCTATGATTAAATACACATTTCCTAGATGTCCCTAAAAACTAGCATCTCATGCATATTAACAAATTTCAAATATAACCTTTTTATAACATGATACTACATTATACATATATTCATTTTATAATGAACTATATAAATTACAATGATAAATAATGAATTTCACATCGCCTTTTCACCTACATTCTTGCATCCTAAAACCAAGTGAGCATGAAATCGGGATAAATCACCGGCATGGCATCCACCCTAATCTAACATAATTAACATTTTTCAGGTTCCCATTTACATATAATAATAATTACAATTTGTAATCAAAAGAAAAAGGTTTAGAGACACGTATTCATTACATTTCATTTCACTTCATTTCGTAACCTAGGAGAGAGAAAGAGAAGGGAAGAGAGAGAAAACATCATTTTGTTAGAAGTTCTATTTCACACAAAAATTTACACTATAGAGTTTCTAAACAGTTATTTACATGTGTCAAAAGTTTCCATGGTGGTTTGACAACCCGACGAGGGTCCCATAACTTTCTATTTTTACATTTTCTTGCTAGCTACAAAAACGTTCAAATCGAGCTCGGAGGTGAAGAAACCACTTTCAAATGTTGTCTTCCGATGAGAAAAAACACCACGATTAAATTTCTACGTGTCCACTTATATACCAAGAGTTCATAACAGCTAAAGGAATGTGGAACTAGAAAACGGTTTATGTTTGGCAGCTAGTTTTCGGGGCCACGGGTTGTAATTGACCCAGTTGCAAATGAACAAAAGTTAGCTTGAGGGCTCAGAAAACCACATCCAAAATTGATGTTCGATGGATGAACATGCAACAAGAAACTTCTTACAAGTTCCCCTATATAAGGAGAATTCATCAGAGTCGATGGGATTGAGAACTAGAAAACCATTTTCAAATAGTGACAAGTTTTCTGGAGCGACAAGTCAAAATTGGTCCAGTTTGACCTTGTCAAACTACGATTGAGGCCTACAAAATGGCTTTGCCAAACTATATAGAAAAGTGTTTTTCCCTAAACTGAATGTTCCATGTAATTGTCTAGTAAAACACTAGAGGTTTGTGAAAATAGATAATAATTTCTCTATCCAGGTTTCAAATGACGGTTCAAAACGAAAGCTAACTTTATAGTTTTAGTAGCTTCTTACAACTACAAAACAGTGTAACATTGCTCCCAATATGGCATCAAAAATATCACAAATGTTCATTCGGGGTCAAACCAAAGGTTAAGGTGACTCCTCACATAACCAAGTACATGAATGAAGCTTAACATCCCATTTTTGGAGTTACGAAGGGTACTTAATGAGTCTCCGAAATATACAAAATTATCTATTTAAATAGGGAGATGGTCAACATTTTTACTGGGAAGTCAATTTCATTTTTTCAATAAAACAATATTGTAGCAATCTATTTGGGTAGGAAGTTTTCTAAATCACCTCAAAATGAGGGTTGAAGTTCATGGTTTAATACAAAAGGGTTATTTTGATTTTGTGAGTTACGACACGACATTTTATTATTTTGCAACAAGTTAATATAAAACAATTAAATGTATTATAATCCTAATATTTTAAAATTATATTAAGTTACAAATGAAAAAATAAAGTATGAGAGTTATGAAAGATAAGGGGAGATGAACCATGCCTGGGAATGAAGCCGGTCAAACCACGAGATTCGGTTCAGCATCTCCCTTAAGCATTTTGTCGAACAGATCATGAGCATCCACAATTTTACCATTTCACCTTTGCTCAAAATCCTCAAGCTTTCCCAACGAACCCATTTTGCATCGAACCAACAATAAAACCACATGTTTAAAAGGTGTTGGACAATAAAGTTTGGAGCTCCCTCAAGATAGCCAACATGACTAAGAAATCCATACATATATTTATGTTCCTCCTTTTTTAGTAGAACTATATTTTTCTGAATTTCATCAAAGCATTTCCTTGTCATTTTCTCTTGGCGTGCCTTTTCCACTTCTACATTCTACCTTCCTTAACATATGTAAATAATTTTTTCACTCCATCAACTATGTACTACCTGGAATCATTTGGATTTATCATAGCACATAATGTATGACATGTTGTTGTCCTCTATTTCCATCGACAGCCAATTCAAGAACTCTTGCACAAGCTTCCTTACTATCTGTGGACTGGAGTTCCAAATTATAACGGACCCATTTAGAAGATGTCTTGGTGTCCAATGCAAAATATATTGCATCTGATAGATTTAATGAGAGCCATTGGTGTGAAAGGTTTTTTTTTGTATCAACATCGTAGACAAGGGAAGATTTGACTCCATTGGCATGAAACAAATCTTTCAAAAGCATTAGATGAATATGAGAAAACATGAATTTCTCATAAGGATATAATCTTTGGACCAGTATACCCGGGTTTGAACTCTGTACCTCTCCAAGACCGATTCCATCTCTACACTGCCCTTCTCTTTACATGCACACATCGCTAGGCATTTACAACTACAACACCTGACAAAATCTTGTTTTTGGCGTAGGCTAGGAGAAAGCTAGAATACATTCAGATTTCCAATATGCTTTGATGGATTTCCACCTGTACTAATCCCACAATTTACTCGGAAGGGAGGTTACTTGAAGGTTTCTAAACCTTTTCAACAAACCCATTCTATGTTTATCCTGCAGTCAACCCAGTCCTCGCAGTCAGGTTCACATGCTGAAAATCTTCCATAGTTTGTATACACCTCTACTAGAGCTTGTATTTTAGCACAGGCTAGGAAGAAAGTCTAAAATCCATGACCTTGCCAATATCCCCTCAGCCTATGTCAAGAAGGGACATTAGAGAAGAACACGGATATCCATCAAAACAAAATGAAAATAGATATCTGTCAGATGTAGTCACAGGTGTTAAGTATGCACATGCGGAAGTGTATACGAGGCATGAAACTTGTTTGACACAATGCCTCAAAGAGATGGGGGTATCGTGGGATTGTTAGGCTGCAACAAGAAGAAAAAAATAGTGTCAGCGTCCTCCCTAGCCAATCTCACATTCTTTCACCTATGCGCTTTGTTGCAACAAACCAATTACCTGCTAAATTTGTGGCTCCAACTTGGGTCTAACATGGGTAAAGCATTGGATTCCCATTCAAATGATTTAATTAATTATGCAAGGGACCAACATGTCAGCAAGATTTTAGGACATGCATGATCTTACCACACTTCATCCCCCACATTCCACCAAACATGCTTCCTCATTTTTTAATTTATTTATTATTATTTTTATTATTTTATTTGGTTGTACTTTAAACAGGACACTACGGTTTTGAGTTTCTTAGAACTCATATACATGACTGTCTCGCTTGAAAAATCTTGAGAGAATAGTTTTGGTTTGAGTTGATATGGTAATCTCTTTTGAGATCTTCTCCTTGAAGCTTCTTGAGTTTGGAATGGTTGTGGTACTTCTATCCTAGACTGTACCACTTTCTTTGAACTTGTAAGGGCATGTAAATATGGAGGATATTCTTCTCTCCGTGTTCTAAGAAAACTGACGTTTCTTGTAGTCTTGATCTGCTTTGTTTGAAGGTTAATGGACCTTTTATGGAAATGTATCCGGTTCAATACTATATTGTGACTAAGTTGGTTTGAAATAGAGCTTGTTTGAAATAGTTGATAATGGTCCTTGAATTTTATAGATATGCAGTGAGCATACTTCTTCTTGTGTGAGTTGACTGGAATGAATACATTCTTTGTCTCAATCTTTATGAGCTAGTTGGAATTGTGAGTCTTTTTTTGTAATTTTGGTTTCTATAAATTTAGAGGGTAATATGAGACCTTGCTTGAATTAAACACGTGTTGGGTTTCACACTCTCTTTCAGATCCTTTTTAATTGATTTTTGGGCTTTTAAAGGAAAGAAGAGTTGAATACTCTCGTGTACTGAATCTTGTTGGTAGGATTTAATACCTCTGGTTCGGGATTGTTTCATATAATTTGTTCTTACTTAGATCACGAACTATATGTTCTTTTGTATTGATCTGTTTAAGTCCTTGTGTTGGGATCTCAGTTACTTTTGAGTTTGTGAGCATTTTGGAAACCTTTTTAATCTTAATACTTGGTGTTGGGTTTTATATTCTCTTTTAGATTCATTTTAATGAATTTCTTGGTATTTAAAAGGAGACTAGAATGGATTTCTCTTGTGGACGAGTATTTTGTTTATTCTTCAGCCTTGGGGTATCTTGTGTACTCCTTTGTATTAAAACTTGTGTTTAAATAAATGGAATAGATGAACCAGGTTGTATTGATTTAGTAAGGGAAACTAGAAGTTTTGCTTTCTATGAACTGTGTGTTTGGTTTTGTGTTCTCTCTTGGAAACTTGTAAAAGAAATTATAATTTTGAAATAGAAATGGGAATTCATTTGATAGTCTAAATGAAATGAATTCTTATTGGATCTTTTATATTTGAGATCCTTTAAATTTTGTTAAGATAAGTTCACTTGATCAAACTTCTCTGTAGCATGACTCTCTTCTTGGTTGTAGAGTGATTATTCTCTTAGACTGCTTGACTTCTTGGGTTCACCTTTCTATCCTTTCTGTCTTGTAGGAAATAGTGGGAAACCACTCTTCTAAGATGGAAATTTCCTTGTGGATTGTTTAGTCTACTTTGTACTAAGTCATTTGTTGTAATGATGTGGAAAGAGAACAACTGAGTCGGTTCTGTAGAAGAGAAAATGTAATCATGTTTTGACCGAATGCTTTGTTTGACTGAGTCATACTCCATTTGGATTTGTTATTGGAAGGATTTCTCTTTTTGCACTCTGTCTTATTATGAATCCTCCTTGGTTGGACACGAGAAGAGATTAACCTTGTGTGAGTCTTGCTTTGATTTTTAGAACATATGGTTTCAGATCTTTTAATGATATCTTCTAACATGTAGAAGTTAGTTAAGACTTGCAGGTTGGACTATTTTGATTCTCTATCCCTCCTCGATTGATTTGGGATTCTTGTTCTAGTTGTTGTCTCTTTAATGTTGAATCCTTTTGAGATCTTCAAGAAGTCCAAGGGCTTCTCAAGAATACAATGTTGTAGTTGACATGTGGCAACACCCTTCCATATTTATTCATCTGGATCTACACACATCTAAACTTGAGCTTAGTTTCTCTCTAGGTCAAGTTAGTAGCATGTTTAGAATAGGGAGTATCTCTCTATGACTCAGGGTACCTTGGCACATTCGGTCGACTTAGGTTGATCGAGTATGCCCATATACCCTAAGTCATCGTGAGCATCTTCCTATAACAAATTATGTTGCTAACTTGGGCTAGGGTCAAACCTTGGGCAAGTGGACTGACGTGAAGTCAATAAAGACCATTCTAGATAACAAAAGAGTGAGGTGAAGGACATATTCTGAAATGACAAGTATGTTGTCTAGGAATAGTAACATGAATAGTATGTTGAAAATATTTGGCCAAAGTATACAAGCTGCTTTGGTTGCATTGTCCTATGTCACCTAGTTTAAAGAAACGTGATGTTAGATGAATATTGGTAACAAATATTCAAATAGGTTCTTTAAATAGATCACTCAGTACCTAGAATAGGGTAGGAAAACCAAGTATACGTTGTATACATAAAGTATTCTATACTTTAAGAAAAACATGAGAGATCGGTTTGTAACCAAGTCATGGAATGAGAGATCGGTAACTTACCGAGTCATTACAGCTGCATATGGTTATCTGTTATGAGATTGATTAGCATGGAATGTGTGTTCTAAATGATGTTTTATTTAGAATAGAGAACATTGTGTAAAAAAAAATTCCCTTGTTTCTAAAGTCTTAAAATGGGAATGTTACAGGGAAGTTTGGATATAAATAGAAACTAAGAGTAAGGTGTGAATTATTAAAAATAATAAGTATCCAAATCAAGTTATTATTTCACATAGACCTTAATCCACCCATTTTTATCCCAAGTTTGTATTGGTGCAATCATCTTATCTTTCCCCAATTTCATGAATGATCGAGAAACATGTGACATAAAGAAAAGAACCGCGGTTGATGAAGATGTAGGTTCATCTCATTTGGAAAAGAGAAAGAGGGAAGATGGTGACGATATTGAAGCATCTCCTTTTTGAAGGTATAAAATAGGTCTAAGGTTGAAGAACATCCTCTAGAATAACTTGAGCCATGTGAGATTGATCCTTCTCGGTATCCTAACCATCTAATAGATTCGGTGTTCCCGCTTGAAGAACTTGAATCAACCCATCTCGATCATGAATTGGTTCTTTACCAAGCACTGAGATGTTCGATATCATTTCCACACTTGCTAAGCCTTTTTCATGGGTAAATGAATTACTTGGAGAAGAATCAAGGACAATGCAATAAGCAGTGACACCTAGCTTGAGGCCATCTCGAAATACATAAGGACCAAGAAGGGAATGAAAGAAAAACAACTTCATGTTTCTACACTAAGGCATTTGGAACTCAATATGTGGAGGTGGCACATCTGAAGGTAAATAATCTCATGAAATAAATGACACCTGATGATTATGTAATGATGAATATATATTTGGGTCAAGCTACCCATGAGGGTGACTCTCATTTGTTCAAGGAATCATCTACCTACCTTTTTCTTGAAATGAAGAATATAAACAAACAATTGAGAAATTGGAAGAACACATAAAAAATCTCAATGATTGCATCTAACCTTTCGTGGAGCTCAATTCAACACATCCTCTTATTGTGGAAGGCTCTCCTCTAATCAATATCTTTGACCCTAAAGTGATAAAAAAGCACAAAGTTATATGATGCAGGGGAAGGATAATGAGGTATGGATCGAGAATATCATCAAGAAAGGAAAGAAATTGTTTACATAGGTCCTCTCTCTAATCAATTATATTCTCACCACTTTATTAGAAGTGAAGAAAGAAAGGGAGGATATTGAAAGAGAAAATATTCACTTAGATAAGGTATTCCACTTGTGTTCGAGATGAGTTCCCTCGAGTCTCACACCCTCGTGAGACAAAATGTGTTTGCATTAGCTACTAAAAATTTATACCTATTTTGGGTTTGCATCATGGATGCTAGATATGGTATGATTGAATATGTAATCTCCAAACTTGACTCTAGTGGAAAAAATGCTTTTAATATTTTGAATGAGGTATGCAACTATGTTTAGAGACTTGAGTTCCCTCCACTCATCGAGAATTCATCATCATAAGAAATCATTATTTCCCTCTAGGAGTTGGTCAAGAAAGAGGTAGGTGATCCTCTTTCCTTCAATGAAGATACCTTAGAGTCCCTTTCCAACATCAAAGGATATATTTCTAACATTGTAAGAGATCAAAAGAATGGTCTAATCAGTGTAAGGATATCAGTGATGTTTCAAAGACATGGATCAAGGTGTTGAGATGCATTTGCATTCTGAAGAAGATAAGGTGGCACTTGCGGTAGCTCAATTTAGTAAAGAATTCAAAGGACAAGAGTTCATTCTGGAAAATTTCCTTGGGAATCATAAATTAACAAGTTCTCCATCATACAAGGTTTCATTTTCATCGAGTGGTCAACTCACTTCTTCTACTCTCTTCATCCTTTCTCATCTTCTCTCCCCTTTCTAATTCTTCATTGTATGTAATCATGGTATTTTGTCTTATTCACTTAAGTTACTCTCTAATGTTGCATTTTAAAATTCCCTTTTGATTTATAAAAAGGGGACTTATTTCCTCACTTCCTAGAAAGATGAAAAGTCACAAGTGTAATAAGAAATTGAAAGGTCATGTGGGGGGTTGATGAAAGTAAAATGTGGAATGCTACAAATTGGAATGACTTCTCCATTCCAAAAGGATCTTGAATGTTAGTTTTTCTATAACAATTGTGGGTTGTTGTATGTTGTTGAAATTTGTATCACCACTACACAAGAAATAAGAGTTGTATTTCTTCCATTTCCTTTGCTTATGCTTTCCTCTATTCTCTCTTTATTCTTCAACTTTACAAGCATGGTAATCTTGAATAACCAAAAAGGAACTTTGTGTCCTTGATTGATGAATCTAAATAATTGTGTGTCTCTAGTTTGTTAGTCTTACTAATTGCTTACATTTTTGTTTTCCTCTAATTGAATGTGGACCTACTTTGGTTATTGTGTGTGAACTCTACTAGTTCCTACTCACAATAATAACTCTCTTTCATAATTTCTCTCATTTATCCCTCATCACTACAAATTACTCCCTTATACCCCGTACGTAACACCCTTGTTATAATTACTCAAAATTAAGGGATTTTTTCTTTTAAAACAAACCCCTTAATCCCATTTTATGCCTTCAATGATTTATAGCTTGCATCAATTATAATCAAACATAAAGTGTACAATCCATCTCGATAACAATATAACTATGTGCAGATGTAAAGGGTCAATTAGATCAACCCCATCCCCCTTCATTCACTCTAACAAATTTTGTGTAACTTATATACAATTGGTTCACCTTTGTAATAGGTAATGAGAACTAAGTACAATTTCTAGGTGTCTACCAAAAAATTAGTCAAACTGAATTTCATCCAGCATCTTGCATAATAAGTTAGGAACTCGGTGAACTAATAGTGTAATCAATTAGTTACACTACTTAGGCCAAAGTTTTCTAGCGATGCATTTCATGCTTAGTTTTTTGATTACACATAATCAAAATGAAACTTGTCCCATCACCGCACACTCATCTCTACACAATTATCTAGATCTCATCTCGTTGTTTAAGATTTAAGTTTTAGTTTTGAAGTTGTAGAGATCATGAGTTGATATTCAGATTGATTGGATCTTGTTAGTCCCATCTTAGTATCCATATGGGAAAGGAAACACTCACATAATTACTTGAATCATTACGTGATCTTTATCTTCCCGTAGCCACACGAAGCTAGAACGTCAAGATATAAACGACATAAATTTTGTTTCATTATATTTTTGCATCATTTATAATTAGTTGATTGTTTATGATAAGTATATGTCTTTAGCGTTACTTAGGCTCTATAATATCGATTTGCATCATTCATTCATGTTAACTTTAATCATACTATCTTTATTAGATATCATCATTATTTATGATCACATCATATTGTACTATCATAACATTTAATTGTCTGCTTTATCATTCATGTTTCATATAAAATAGAATAACTAATTGTTTAAACTTGGATAGTACATATTATCATAGGTTTGTTGTCATTAATGAACGAATAATTGTTTTATAAGTACAATAATATCATCATTGTTTTATCATATTTTTTTGTCATCAAAGTAAGATGTTTACAAACATAATTATTACTCATAATGACATCATAACAAAGAGCTATAATAGCACTTTATAGATTTAATTATAATAAATGCTCTACTATAAAACAAAAATACAAATATTTCACTTTTCGCAATAATAATGATCCAAACATCAATTATTAAATTAATAATTAATATCAATAGTACATAATTATGAAATGATTATCAAAAGATAATCATTAAGTACATTAGGCCAAATTTCCTTGTTACAATCTGTGAATTAATACTTTCACGTTTAAATAAAATATAATTAAAATCATTATCAATATATGAATCAGATAATAAAAAACATCACATGATGAATCATGCGTAAACCAATCCAATATAACACTTCGTAATATTTACTCCATCATGCATGTTGTAGGATAGATAAAATTGTATACATGGTCAATTCGATGAACTGGCATGAATTAACAACTCACATTCATGTTGTTATATTATGAACTAAATGAATATGATAATGTTATCTTAATGGTAACCTTAACTATGTAATAAATCCAACCATTACAATACCTCATAATGCATATAGGAATATTTATTACTTAATCAACACAAGACTCCCATTAAATAGAATTTCATGAGAAGTATTTACTCAAGTTTAAAAATTATCATTAACTCATCTCTTACCCTATTATTCGGAAGAATAATTTAAGAAAGTATAATTTATTTTCAAGTAGTCATTAAATTTCACAGTTGACCATAAGTTAAATAGAATCCAAAAAATATTTAACTATACTCAATCCATATCATTGATTCAAATGTCACATAATTATTTTTAATAACATAAGCAATCAAATACTTGTTCTCAAACTGATATAGATCAATAATGAATAATAAATCAAGAGATCCTTCTAGATTAGTCAACTTAAATAAGATAAAGAGACTTAATATTTGTTGGTCTATTTAATGAAAATTTACAACCGAAGGGACTAGTGTTCACCCACATGATTGCATTCAATAACCAAAACTAAAAATGCATATAACATCCATAAGGTTCCAACAATCACTAAGAGTTACAAATCAATGATAATATGTTTCATATCAATCAATGTAGAAGATTTTCTCAACTCATTTTATTTATAACTCAATAGTGGTATCATATTGAGTTGAGGAAACTTATTTAATACAAGCCCTTAATAAGGTAAGAAAACATCTTAAAATCAACTTAGAGTTCACACATTGACAAGCCATGACATGGTGATAATAAAAACGAAATTGTAACAACATTTTTTCAGTCAAGAGGGAAGGTTACAAACATTCCTTTACATTATGACTCAATAACGAACTCCTTTCGAGTTGAATTTATCAATCTTAATGCAGAGCCCAAAATGAGGAATGCATAAACAAACTAAAAATTACAAAGTTCTAACAAGGGTCAAGTCATGTCACTAAGCTAAAATCGATTGAAAAGAAATCTAAAATTATTTACAACAAAGAAGATACAAAATAATGGAAACCGATATGGTATAGAAGATTATTTTGAATAACCAAAAACCATTTGCTCAACAAGCTACTAGGTTCTCTTTACTACTCCGAGATCAGTTTTAAGTTAAAACACCTTACATTAGGCATCTATTATAATCTAGATTTAAAAAAATACAACCATTCAAATATTCTTCAAGAAAGGGGAAGCTCATGAAAAGTTATTATCACTTTATTGTATAAAGAACAATTAAATAGTCACATCTTTGAACTAGAGCTCAAAGACTAGGATGACCCACATATCAACCGAGGAAATCCAAAAGAATCTATACCCATTTTATTTATACACCAATTATAGAAATCTAATTCAAAACCATTAAAATCTTTAAAAATCTAAATGCAAGATCATGGAAATCAAACCTTCAAATACAACCCAAAACCATTTTTGTAATGTTAAACTGTTTTCCAATTTATTTTAAATTACCCATTTAAGAGAATCCTTTTTCATCCAAGTTTTGACAACTTTATAAGAGAAATATTAGTACAAATTTACTGTAAATAAACCCCAAAATATTCTAATACTTCCTAATGTAAAAACAAGAATTAAGTTAGAAAAATTCATGCTTGTGGATCGCAAAAGCTTATGTAAAATTTTCCCAAGTTCTTCCCAAATTATTCGGATAAATTGAGAAACAAAAACCTTCCCAACTTTTCCAAATTTATACCATATTAATGCCATTAAACCAAAAATAACAACACTATATCTAGCTAGACATGTCATTATTATTTCCACAAAAATATGCCTGATAAAATCCATGAACAACTTGCCAAAAGAGCTTGAAATATCAAAGAGGAAGAGATAAAATGAACTTTGTGTTTGAATGCAATAACTTGTCAAAGAATCTTCCCATATTCCAAGAACCTGAGTACTAATATTAAATGCATTAAATTTTATGGGTGCCACGTAGTGGCATTGGACATCTCACCCAAATTTCTCTCCAACTTGTATGGCGGTGAAACGAGTGGTCAAAGGAATTATTTAAAACCAAATAATTTAACAATGTTTTCATGGTGGTCATTCAATGGCCTGTATTTATTTCTTTAAAAATATAACAATGATATGGTAAGGTCGATGACCTTATCCATTATAATATTTAAAACATTTTCAATGCCCATTCAAATTTAATAATTCAAGTTTCTAATTTATATGGTATAAAACCAAAAAATTAATAAATAACACCCTATTAAATGATAATTAGAAAGGGAAAAGTCATTGCTTCCTATAACTAACCAATGAAAATATGGTTTGTGACCTATTAAAATAATAATCATAGTAAATAGACATTCAACTTACCCTTATTGCCATTAACACCACATTATGGATTATGATGTTATTCTTTACATAAAGATCAAGTCAACACTTAATAATTGTTAGGAATTAGAGAAAAAATATGTGGAAACAATTCCTCAAATCACAAGAGTAGGAAACTATTTAGCAGAATTGTACTTGTAGAAATATAACAACATATATAAACAATGCACAAAAGAAGACAAGACAAGATTTAATGTGGTTCACCCAATGTGGGCTACATCCACCAAGAACTTGCTCAAATTTTATTATCAACAAGAGTAAAACCAACTCTCACAGATATTATCTCGCTTCAATTGTACAACTATCACTCATGAACTCACAATGAATTCTCAAATATGCTAAACCATATCTTAAGACACAATTGACACCCAATTACTCAACCTTTATCACTTCTTGATGTTTTAAGACTCAAGATCTCTTGATCACTCAAGATGCATTAGGATGCCCCTAGAACCTCTATTTATAAGATTACAATCCTTCTAGGAAGTTCTATAGCTGACCCTAGAAGTTTGAAAGTCGTGACCTTTCAACTTCCTACGAATGGAAAATGCATCCTTTCACTGTGATAACCGCCAAACTACCACCAATATTCAACAAACTACAACAAACATGTAGCATGAAAACAACACGTGACTGCATAATGCTCCTAACGGTCTCCAAACTTAACCATTCAAACTCCAACACTTCAATGTTGATTTGAGAAGACCAAAAAAACAAGCTACACACCCCAATAATCTCCCACTTGGAGACTGTTCCCACTAAGTAAAGTTAACAACCCTTCATTATCATCCATGAGGGATACCCAAGTTGAATACAACTTCAACTTCTCCATTTTGACCACCTCGGTCATCATATCTATAGGATTTTGACTGGTATGAATCTTTTCTAGCTTCAAATTATCTTCTTCCAAATCATGTCCTAATTAAACGATTTCTCACTGAATGTGCTTCAACCTAGAGTGGAAAGTGAAGTTCTTCGCCAAATGATTAACACTGAGTATCACTTTGTGTAGTCTCCCAACTTCTGTTTATGCCCCAACTCATAAATAAAATGTTATAACCAAATCATCGTCTTTCTTACCTTTGTGGTAGTAATATACTCAACCTATGTGGTTGACAATGCCACAACCTTTTGTCACTATGAAATCTAGCTCATAGCTATATCACCAACCATAAATACATAACTCGTCATGCTCCTCTTGTCGTCCAAATCTCTTGCCATGTCTAAATATACATAGCCACACAATGTAGTGTCTAATCCACCGAAACAAAATGTTGTTTTCTTGTTCCCTCTCGAATATCGAAGGATTCACTTTGCTTCCTTCTCGGTGCTCTCTACCTAGATGACTCATAAACCTACTCAATCCTCCCATTGCATGGGAAATATTAGGCCTAGTGCATACCATAGAATACATCAAGCTATTAACTACAATGAGTACAATACCTGGACATCCGGGATTTTCTCCTCCTTAGTCTTGGGACTTTGCTCCTTCGATAATTTAAAGTGAATTTCCAAAGGAGTACCAACCAGCTTTAGAATATTGCATACTAAACCTCTTTAAGACCTTCTTTATGTACTCTTCTTGAGATAATACCAGCTTCCACTCCATCCTTTTCTGAGTTATTCTCATACCAAGGATTTTCTTTGCTGCCCCCAAATCCTTCATAAAAAAGGAGTCACCTAACTACTTCTTGAGTACCTTTATTTCTGGATGTTCTTTCCGTAGCAAAAATATCATCCACATATAGGAATAAAAAAATATAACTACGATTAATAAACTTCTTGATGTACACACAATTTTTTGAGTGACAACTGGAGTAACCTTGCTCCTGCATAAAACTGTCAAAATTCTTATACCACTTCCATGGAGCTTGTTTTAGGCCATACAAGCTCTTCTTCAATTTGCACACTAACCTCTCCTTCCCTTTGACCTCATAACCATGTGGCTACTGCATATACAATTCCTCCTCCAACTCACCATGAAGGAATCTAGTATTCACATCCAACTACTCTTATTAAAAGTATTCTATTGCTACTATACCAAGAACAGTTCTAATAGAAGTCATTTTAACAATAAGAGAAAAAATTTCATCAAAGTATATACCTTTCTTCTGTGCAAATCCCTTGACCACCAATCATGCCTTGTACCTTTTTTACCTCCATCTTCCTCTTTGAATTTGTACACCCACTTGTTCTGCAATACTCTCTTGCCCTTGGGTAGCTCCACCAGATCCCAAGTCTGGTTCTCCTTAAGAGATATATGCTCTTCATCCATGGTTTTCTCCCACTTCTTCCTATAATCTACCCGCACCGCTTCCTTAAAGAAATATAGCTCTCTAGTGTAAGTGAGAAATAAGTAATTCAAAGATGAAGTACAATGTTCAGGTTCCCTTCTTACCCTATAAGACCTTCTCACCTCATGATTTTGGGCTTCCTGATGAGTAGGTTCCTAAACTAGATGTGCTAGAGCATTCTCGCTTTGAAACAGCTCCTTGGACACCTTTACATCCACAATGTCCTTTAACAAAGGTGTGTATTATTTCTTTGATTCCTCTTTCCATTCCTCAGTAACTAATCTTTATACATGAATTTTCCATTAAAGACAATATCTCTAGACCAAAATATTTTCTTGTCCTTAAGACTCCAAACATGGAAACTAAAGTCATCCTCACCATATCCAACAAAGGTACATTTCTTATACTTAGCCTCTAACTTGGTACTATCATCTTTATCAATGTGAAAAAATACCTCACATCTAAATACTCTAAGAAATGAGTAATCATTTTTCTTACCGACACAAGCCTCCTCATGTATAACTCCATCCAAGGCCATAGAAGTGTTAAAGATCACAAAAATGAAAGGGGGTGAATCAGTGTGGATTAAAATTAATTTCTAGAGTTATACTTAATCCACAATTTCTTAAATTTGAGTAGTTACTATATCATGTGCATTTTATCAAACATATATCAGATAGAAAAATGTTGAACACATAATTTATAGTGGGAAACCCTTTTAGGAGAAAAACCCACTTGAAACCAAGGCTTTATTAGGAACACCAATTCCAAAGCTTACAATGGTTTTGGTTGAGCACCCACTCAACCTGTGAAGCACCCACTTGAATATTTTCTGAGCACCCACTCAACAAATTTTAGCAAGCACCAACTTGCAAGGAGCACCAACCCCTAATTTAATCAGCTACAACTGATATTTTACAGGCACCCACCCACAAGGAGGCTATAACCCCCTGAAAATGCTAAGCTACAACTTAGACTTATTTTACATACAATTTTTGATCATCTAGCTACAAAAATTTCTTACACAATAGATTATGATCACTCTTCTATATCTGTCTATGTTCTCTTTGTCACTCTCTTCTTCTCATTTGAATCGACCCCTCTTTCTCAATCAATCTATTGCATTGATGATCTTTTCATCTGATACATGTTATTTACTTCATCTTTCTACTCTGCTCTTTCTTCTCTCTTTTCTTTATAGCACTCTCTCTTAGCTCGATTACATTATATCATTTTTGAGCCATACCCAAAATTAGCTTCAAGTTTTCTATTTATTGACCATCGACCCATTCCATCTCTTTGATTAGAGAGTCATGCACCCTTTCCTACTTTTCACTTGAAAATATGGTTCATTAAATAAATATAGCAAACTCCATATTTTTCTCTTTCTATATTCGGCTTGATTTCACCTTTTTCTATGCACTCACTAGAAAATATTTATTAGCCGATACCTAAAAATAGATTTCTCATATTTCTATGATTTCCAACATGATCAAGATGAGTGATCCATTTTTATTCTTTGATATTTAATTCTACCTTGAAATCAGGAATCCCATAGAGAACTACAACTGTATTTCCACAAAGTCAATGAGCATTAAATGTAGACAATTGGAACTGTATATTTCTTCATTCTTCATGGAGCTCAAGTTGTATACTCAGCTGCAATCACCAGACAATCGAATCACCATCGATTTTGGAGAAAAAAATATCACTTGTCCATGTTTAACTCCATTTTATTGTCCTCGAGCCCTATCTAGTTCATATTTTCTCAATCCGTGGCTTTTATAAGCTTCTTTGACATTTTCCTTTGTATCACGACATTTTTATTTGATTTGTGGATTTTCTCCTTTCTTGGAAGCTTTTTGTCATCCACAAATTTAATTTTCTTCTCACATTATCATGTTATGTGTCTTTCCACCTTGTCATTGCCTTCCCACCACTTTTTCCCATGTCCGTGGCTATTTTCTTTTATGTGCAGCTTCTATAGTTTTTACGGCTATCTCCAAGTCCTTTGCATCTTTTATAGTTATCCACGAATTTTCTAGTTCTTTGTGGCTTCCTTCAAATTTCCATTACTTCCACATTTTTTCCTTTAGTCCATCCTTTCTTGCATAGCTCTTCCTTCAAATTAGCGGCTTCACCTTTCTCATCTGAGGCTCTTCCTTTGGATTATTTTTGCTTTGCGGCTTCATTAATTTACCCACGCAGTCACTAAGATTATGTGGATTCTTTAAGATTTTTTCAACCTCTTGCAGACTTTGGAAGCTACTTTCTTATGCCAGCAACTTACACAAAAGTTGATTAAGTCCCTTAGAAATTATCCTTGACCATCCTGAAGCCTCTGTGAGCTGACACTACCAATCAACCTTCATCTTTCTCACTTGCTCACTTTACCAATTGATCCTTTTGCCATCAATGCCACTTGACATCAAATAATTTTTCCATCAATGCAACTTGACATCAATGACAACATATATGACAAATGAAAAAGGTCCAACAAGAGGGTCCTCTATTAATTTGATAAATAGCTATGCTCAAGTCTTCCACCTAAAACATGAGTGTCTTGCACCTAAAGCACACCTACTTGCTCAGATTTTATTATCAACAAGAGTAAAACCAACTCTCACAGTCTTCTCTTAGTTAAAATTTCATAGATTTCACTCATGAAATCACAACAAAATTCCCAAAGATACTAAACCACATCTAAGACACAATTAACACCCAATTTCTCAACCTTGATCAATATTGATCACCTCTTGATGTTCTAAGACTCAAGATGCATTAGGAAGCCCCTAACACCTCTATTTATAAGATTGCAATCCTTCTAGGAATTTTTATAGCCAACCCTAGAAGTTTTAAAGTCGCGACCTTTCAACTTCCCACGAATGGAAAATACATCACTGTGACAACCGCCAAACTACCACTAATATGCAAAGAAATACGCACCATGAAAAAAACACATGACTACAAAATGCTCCACAAGTCTCCAAACTTAACCATTCGAACTCCGACACTTAAATGCTGATTCCAGAAGACCAAAAACATGCTCCGCACCCCAACAATAATAATACATTCATTATTTAAAAATTTCTAAAGAGGATCATAAAATAAGTAACATTTACCTTGTCATTTTATAAATCTTATTCGAGTGGCAAAGAAGAACATCTTATGCCTTGCATTCAATGACCAATATAAAAATTACGGGGTGGTTAGTCTTAACATCAAATCGGTAATAATTATTTCCCAAAGATCGAAATAATACAAGGCACAATTATGTAACATATTTTTTCAAACAAAGAGTTTGAAATAGATAATCCTAATTTACCATGTGGTTTGAATCCCACGATTCTAATATCTATTCATTTATTATTGATCCGCTAGTTGTTGCGAAAATAGAAGAACCTACCTTGAAGAGAGGAAGCTACATTTTCTGATATTTACTTCCAGCTTATGTCATTTTATTTAATCACAAATGTTCATCATGACCTTGTTTATGAAAACATTTATAACATTCTTTTTCAAATTTACGTTTGGATTCCCTTTTCATTTTTCTTTACTTGGGATGAATTTTTTATTTGCTTATTGATTTCCTTAGGCTTAGGTTGTGCTTTACACTTGTCCTTGGTAGGGACCTTTCCTTTTCCAATATTTGGTTTTGGACTCACATTAGATTCTTTAACTACCAATTCCTATTTTTTTAGAACCTCCAAGTCGAGATATCACCATTAGAAAACATTTTTTCATGTTATCTCTAAAGGTTTTCACAAATTTTATCAAAATTTGGGGCCACATATATTGTTCCCAAAGAATTTTGTTGTGTATATTAGTTGGAGACAAAATATGAGTGTGGGTGACCCAATTTAGATAAAACATCTATAGTGATATTTTAATAAAACCTTTTTTCACTAGTTTTACAAAGTAGAAACCTCAAGCGCTTCACTTGAGTGATGAAATGTTCAATCTGAGGATATTTTTCTAGAATGGGAGCAATAATATCATTTATTAGTTGACATGTTTGCATCTTACTATGGGTCATAAAAATATTTTTTAGGATATTCCAAACATTATTAGGATCCATTTCATCTTGAAAATGAAACTTCAACTCAAGAGATATTGATTTCCCAATAATTCCTCTAGCTTCATCACAATAATTTTTCCATTTCAAATTGTTTAGGGTTAGTAGGTAGTGTTTCTTATTTCATTGAATCATTGTAAATACCATGGATAAGGAGGACATAAATAATTTAAAATTTTCAAGTGAAGTGATTATATCCTATATAAAAATCCATTTTGGTATCTATAGTGAGTACTAACATTTATTGCAAGTCAAAATAGCTCCAAACATTTTCCAAATAAGTGTTTTTGGAAATAGTAGTTAAATTTATTTCCTCAATGATAAAATCAAAATGGTGAATTTTTCTCATGGGAAAAAAATTCCCAAAATGTCTCCAAAACCTAGCCTAAAAAGGTAGATGTGTATGGTATTTTTATTGTAATTGGAGTAACAATTAAAGTGGTCATCTTAAATAGGAAATCATGATGGTATATGTCCCCAAAAATTAAAATTTTTTAAATTGATAATCCTTTTATTTCATTTATAAATTCTGATTTGAATCCCTACGGATCCAAGATCTACCCGAATCATAAAAATCCACCCAATTCAAAATATACCTCATGTTTTCTTGCTCTATCAAACACACCCTACGAGTTTCAAAATGAAGTTTTTCCAACTATACTTGGATCTAGGGTTCTTCCAAAAACTAGAGATCTAACACGTCCCTGAACAAAATTCTAGACCAAAATTGTTATAGAATTTGTATTGTAACTGAATAGAGGATCTAATCCAAACCAAAACAAAGATGTTTGACTATGTCTAACCAAGGTTATGTACTAAAAATGCCAAACATATGAACCAATTTTGATTCTAAAATACCATATTTAAAAAATGATATGTTTAATTGTCAAATAATCCCAAGGTATTCACTACGTCAAGGTGTGTTTGTTTTATAGGTTCTCTCGATATACTTATCTTGTTTGTACATAGTGAACCAGGCTAATATTTTAGGCCACTAACTACAAAGGATTTCACATTCTCGTAGTCGAGTTATTCTATCTCTGAGGTATATAGAGAGTAACTTATCAAGGCTAAATATTTTTTAGTGCACCACATCAACAAATGATTGAAAGTTTCCTATTAGAAAAAAGAATTTTTTTTTCCTATAAACTGTAAGCTATGTGGAATCTAAAATCCATACATAGGGTTATCTAATGGATTGAGTATTTAGTTAATACCTCTCATACCATGGCTTAGGTAGATTTTATGACCAATTTTCATATAATGGCATAACTTGAGGTTTTAAACTACAAGAACATGGTTCTATCTAGGGAGTCTATAAATAATTAAAATACCTAGATATAAACCCTAACTAACTCACCGCCATTAATTTTTTATCAATATATATCCCATAAAATCAAGGTGAGGGTGTAATTTTGGTTCATCATAGTAATCCACAATATCTAGATAGTAATTTATGAAAAAGAACTAAAATTTTGCTATAAATTTGAATACCTGTAGAAAAATATAGAAACAACATATTTGATCCAAGTACCTATAGAAAAATACTAAAAATCTACATATTTAATCTATAAAATTTCAAGTAGCATGAGGTAAAGCTTTTATTATTATGGTTTAATATTAAATTATAATGTACTCTCAAAAATCACTAAAAAACATAATACAAAGCCCAAAAGCATGTAAACATAATTAATTAATGAAATCTTAAAGTAAAGAGTATGATTACCACAATTTTATTAAGAAGATCTAGCTTGAATTTTCTAGAGTGAGAATAAATATATCCCAAAATATTATCGAATTACATTAGTTCCCCATTCCTTTATACAAAATAAGTATTGGTTATTCTTAGGTTTGGAGAGTAGTAACTTGTAAAGAAATTTTTCTTTAATATATTAATAGTGTAATTCAATCAAGTCATCAACTTGATTGATGCTCTTTTCTATTAAATATTTGGGTAAGTGTGCACCAATGGGTGAATTATCCATATTAAATTATAATTAGTATTACAAGTGCATATTAATCACATGCAATAGTACATATGGTTACTTAAATACACTAAAAAATTATAATATATCTTTTTCTCAAACTTCGTATGTTGTCGCTTAGTAAGTGTCAATTTCATAAGGTGGAGGTATGGTTATAAGATTACATTCAAGTAGAATTTGTAACACTTTGTTATGAGGTTATACCAAATGTTTACATTGTATCCATGCAAAAGTAGAAAGAACAAGGGGTGCATCTTGTTATTTTTCATTAACATTATCTTGATATTTTTAGTATTTGTAGTATTAGTGTTGTATGATGGTTTTCCTTAAAAATTAGTTCCATTGGATGTAGGTGATTTAGTTACATATTTAATCATGTTGGTTGAGAGAATATTATTTTTATATACTTTATAATTTGGCATAGCTCTTCAAAGGATGAGAAGTTAGAGAACATGAAATTTTTATTAATTTGTGGAATTAAATTTACAATGAATACCCATTGAACTTTTCCTCATTAGTTTGTTTTGGTATTTGGGACAAAATAGTCTTATGTCACAACACATGGTATCTAAATTTATCATTTGGTTGTTTAATTTGAGATTTTTTTATGAAGTAGTCCCTTTAGCTAATGTTGATATAAAAATAAGCTAGGAAGTCATCGGTCAAATGTCCGAACGAGTGTACCAAACCTTGGGGAAGAGGGTAGAGCTAATATAGTGAATATTTCTTAATACTACATGTGAGATGTTTGGTACAAAAAGTTTCATTATTTACATAATCCATACATGAAGCAAATAAGGATCAAATATACTACTTTATATTAGTCTTTCCATTATATAGAGAGATGTTAGATGGAGAAACATTTGTGGGTAAGGTGTAGCTGAGGACCTTAGGTTATAATGGGTTATCTAATAAACAAATGGAAATTTTGGTAGCATGCATCTTATTTTACATTGAGAGTGTTTATTGAGCTTTGATATCTTGTATCTATTGAGAGTAAATATCATTATAATTATTTGTAACAACATGTTAAGTGTTAAGTGCGAGAAAGTGAAAAAGTAATATTTATATGAATGGGTGTAGTAACTTAGGATAATATTCTAATGCCCCCATTTTAGGGACATTAGTTATAGATAACACTTGTATATACACATGTTCTTGAGCCCCTAATGAGAAAAGAGAAACCCTATAATTTGGATTGGTATTGGTAAAAGGTTCAAAATGAGATTACCCAAGTGTGGATTTTTGTGCACATTATCTCTTATGGGATTCTCGCTAACATAAATAGTACTCTAACAATGTTAGTTATTTCCTCAAACACTTTATTAAATTGGTTAATTTGAATCTTATGTTGAAGTTGGTTAATGACGAAGAGTTTCTCCCTATTGGTATCATTTTGGTCAGCCTCATGATCTAATAGGGTCCCAATAATAATAGTATTCTCATTACAATGTGTAGCATTGTCATGAATATGAAATTTTGTCAACATTTGACTTAATATGAATATAAACAAATGAAGACAATTTAAAATATGATTTATTATCCATGTTATTAGTATGATGTGGAACTAAGGGTACTTTGATGTCATCAATATGGGCACAACTTAATATATTACTTCACCAAGTTGGGGTAAGGGACCTAACTTTCCTATGTGTCATAAGAGAAGAGTGATAAATTGTGCATGAGAGTGGAAAATGTTTTTAATAAAAACACAGAATTATAAAATGATACAAAACTCAAACTAAAATATGAAACCTTAGAGGTGGAGAATGTAACCCTAGGTTGTGTAGTTCAATAAAAGAGAAGGTTCAAAAATGTAATATGAAAATAGGTTCTTGTGCATAATGTAATATACAGTTAAATAATGATAATTTAGAACTAGAATAGACATCTTTAATAATAATGAATTATGTTACTCTTGATTTTACTAATGGTGTTTATAATTTGATAAAGTACAACAAGGGTTATTAGGGTTAAAGAGAGTGACCAAAAATATCTAGACATAAGGTATGACAAATTTATTAGATTGTGTGTTAGAGTGGATCATATTTTCATAAAGTTTCCTAATAAATCTCATGATCTAAAATTATATGTAGGGTATGTTCATGGGATTTTGGGCCCTTTCTTTGATAAATATATCTACTATGGATATGAAAGTTTATTTGGGTTAGGCACTTGATATAGTTATTTTGATCATTTTTATATGTGTATGAAGATTTGAGTATTGGGTATGGAACCATACAATGAGTTATTTATGATATAATATGGATTATCCTTATCTTTAAACCCTAATCTTGTGGTTGATACCTAAAAATAGGGTTAGTGCATATGTGGTTAGTACACTAAAAAAGGGGTTAGTACATATTAGGTTGTATTGTTTCACCACACCCTCACCGATATGATGAACATTACACTACATAACACTAATCCAAAGAGGGATCAGAGTAGGAGAAGTGAATAGGTTGAGGAGGAGGAGGAGGAGGGTTTGAACAACAATGGGTGGGAAAATGACAGCAGAAAGATCCTTCGTAGGAGAAGACAGATGCTCAAGACCGGTCTTCGAGAGAGACAAGTATGTATGAGTCTTTACCTGTGGGTGGGATTCATGTGGAAGATGGGTTCCCTAAATTGTATGTGAATATTTTGAACTCTGGAAAAGGAAAAATCTTAGGAATCATTCCTCAGCTTAAATAAAATGAAATAGGAAAGTATTTAGATATTCCTGATATCATTATAGATCGGAACCTGAGCAAAATGGAGAATGCCTTGATTGGTAAATTGGTAGGTGGAAGGCCTAACATTGAGTCCATTAGATCTTGGTCTATTTTGAAATGGAATCCCAAGGGGCATATGGATGTTACAACTTTACTTTGAATGGTTTCTTTCTGTTTAGTTTCAACAACTCTGAAGACCCTCAGAGGGTCCTTAACGAAGGACCTTGGTTCCTTCGAAAACTTGGACTCTTTTTAAGGAAATGGACTCCAATGTTCAACCCTAATAAAGAGAATATAAATTAGTTCCCTATCTGGGTGAGACTTCTAGGTCTACCTTTGGAACTTTGGGATGTGGATATTATTAAAGGAGTTACAAATACTCTTGGTACCTTTTTTGTTGTGGATAATTCTACGCTTACAAAATCTAGAGTTGTTTGTGTGAGATTTTGCATCTATTATTTGATTGGTTTGGCTTTACCTAAACCCATCTCTTTACGTTCTAGATTGGGTTACTGGGAAAAAAATAGAGTTTGAAAACTACCCATAGAGATGTAAGAAATGTCAGGGTTGGGGACATGTAAAATAACAATGTAAGATGATGGTTTCAAAGGTGTTCCAGGAGAAGCATATCAAGGATCAGGATAAAGGAAAGGAAACTACTCATGTGGTTACTAATACTCCCAAGAATTTTAATCCAAATAAAGGTATTCAAATCACGAAGAATAATGGAGGTAGATATAACTTGAATCAAATCCAGACTCCTAAGCTAACAGATGGCGAGATTTTTTTGGAAGTAAGGAATAAGAAGAACTAGTGGAAAGCCTTATCTGAACCCCATTTTCATAAGGCAAAGCTCCATGTCCAAGATGAAATTTTTTTATCTTCAAAGAAGTTGGATAATCTTCTCAAGGAAGTTGCCAAGGAGCATATCCTGCCAAAAAGATGGATGAAAGAAGTCTTAATGAATCTTTGGATCCTTTTTCTAACCCTTTTGACAAGTTGATGGAATGTGTTGATAATGATATTATAGCCGGGAATGATACAATATTCATAACATTATCCAAGAAGATGTTTCTAATCAACAAGATTTACTCTCTGAATTGAATAAATCGGAGAAGGGGGATCCCAAAAAAAGTGAAAATGAGACATCTCTAAAAACTCCTTCCAAAAAGGAGATACTTCTGAGGCTACACCAAAGGGAAAAAAATTGGTTCAAGGAGACCTTCCAAGCAGGTCGCAAGGAAAAAATAGAGCCAAAAGGATATAGATTATGGAACTCAATCTAAACTTGATCTTGAGCTTTAGAAGAACTAAGAACCAAGTGGTAAAATGAATATTATTTCATGGAATGTTAGGGGGTTGAATAACCCTGTTAAGTGGAGGCTAATAAAAGATTTGGAGATGACACACAATTTTGATATTTTTGCTCTGCAAGAAACTAAGATGGAGGAAGGACCCTTCTTGGAAGCTAATGGTAGGTATTTGAAAAAAATTTACTGGTTTTGTTGTTAATTAGTATGGTTCTGTGGGAGGAATGGAAGTTGTTTGGAATGAGGAAAAACTCAAAGGTACGAAGCTTCTTAGTAGAAATAATCATATGGATGTGTTATTTCAAGATAAGAAGTCTAAAGAATTTTGGATTTTATCTAATATTTACACCCCTAATATCAAAGGAGAAAGGAAAAATCTTTGGGCTGATCTTTCAAAATCCAAAAAATATTAAAGGGATTGAATGGGTGATTTCAACACCCCTTTGATTCCTGGAGAAAAGAAGCGGGGAAATATTGATTTAACTAAGAGCATGGAAGATCTTCAGATTTCATAACTCTCAACAATCTCATGGATATTGAGTTGTGTGGTAGTAGATTTACTTGGTCTAATAGAAGAAAAGGAGATCAGTTGATTCAAGTCAAACTTGATAGAGCTTTGACTTCCTGGGAAGGTTGAATAAAGAAGTTGGTCTCTTATCTCTCCCCACATTGGGTAAAATCATAATCCTATCCTCTTTCAGATCAAAGATAAAGAGAGGAGAAGAGTCCCTTTTAGATTTGAGAAGATGTGGCTTCAAGATGAGGAAATTTTTTATTTAGTTAAGGGCTGGTGGAATGTGAAAATCAAAGGGACAACCTTGTTCAGGATTGCTAAAAAGCTTACTTATGTTAAGAAAAATCTGAAAGGATGGAATAAAAGAAGTTTTGGTAATATTTTTGAGAAAAAGCAGTCTCTGGCTAATGATATTTCATACCTCCAAGTTAATATGGAATATCTTGTTGATGACAATTTTCAACTTGAACAAGAAAAGAGAAGGAATTATTAGCTGATTATCATAACATTCTATTGAAGGAGGATTTTTTTGGAAACAGAAATCTAGGGTTCAATAGCTCAAAGAAGGTGACAAGAACACAAATTTATTCCATATCTCAACTTTAAAAAGGAGTAGTAATAGAATTATCTGTATTAAAGGGGAAGAGGGTGTGCTGATCAATGACACTAAGGAAATCCAACAAGCTGCTATTTCCTTCTTCAACAGGCTTCTATCTTCAGCTAGCTCTTCTAACATCATTAAGGAAGAGAACTTTTTGGACTGTATTCCTCAATTGATTAATGAATCTAACAATAACATGCTTACCAAAATCCCTTCTATGGAAGAAATTGAATTTATGCTGAAATCTCTAAATCCTGATAAAGCTCCGGACCGATGGGTTTCTCGGATCTCTTTTTTCAAATTTTTTGGGAGATCGTTAAGGAAGATACTTGCAATGCTATCCAAGAATTATTTAAGAACAAAAATATGCTTCAAGAGTTAAACAACACCTTTCTTTCCTTAATTCCCAAGAATCATAATCCTACGGATTTCAAGAATTTCAGACCTATTAGCCTATGTAATTGTGTTTATAAAATGTGTTCCAAAATCCTTTCTTTAAGAATTCAACTCATTCTTCCTTCCATAATTTCTGACCAGCAGGGAGGTTTTGTTATGGGAAGATAGATCTAGGATGGTATAGTCACTATTTAAGAGACCCTTCATATGGTTAAGCAGAATAAAAAGGAAGCCATGTTTATCAAACTTGATATGGAGAAAGCCTATGATAGGGTCTCATGGCCTTTTCTTCTGAAATTTCTTACTAGGTTTGGTTTTGGTGAATACTTTAGGTTGATGATTCACTCATGTATTTCCACAACTAAGTTCTTGGTCTTGATTAATGGGACCCCTTGTGGTTTTTTTAACAGCACGTGTGGATTAAGACAAGGTGACCCTATTTCTCCCTTTCTATTCATAATCATGGAAGAGACCCTCAAGAGATCTTAATAAGGCTTATTTGGAACAGAGAATTAGAGGTATTTCTCCTTTTGTTAATTGTACCAATGTGTAGTCATGTTTATACACTTAGATTAACAAGAAATCCCATGTGCATAGGCCTATCACCGAATGGGCGCTAGGCGCTCACCCAAGGCACGTGAGGGTACCGAGCCTCTCCTTTATATGATTCTTGTGAGAATGCATCATCTTATGACATATATTCAAGTGAAAAGAATAGAAAAGAACCGTGCAACATTCTAAGTACCTAGGGTGAGTTATCATCTTATTGCATCCATAAAAGAGAGATAACAAACAACATATAAAAATGATTTGTACACAAAGGAATTTCTAAGATTATGCTCATGAACACAAATATGATTTATAACAGAGCCTTATATTCATATTAACGAGTTCAATAACCACATTACATTCCTTGAGGTCATAATAGACCCATATAACAATGCAAAGCAAAGTCATGCATTAGAACTACACTATGTCCTTCACATTACAAAGATGAATACAAACCCATCCCTCTAAATATGCCATCACTCTTAATTTTCACTAATCCCAACCCATAGAATCCTCCATTATATTTCTATAGAGCTTCGCCCCTATTCCACCACCTCTACTCTCTTTGGATGATTCCATGTATATATCTCTATATCTCTTCTTCTATCCATGCACCTCTATATATAGCTTTTCTACCTTCACCATCATGCCTTCTGAGGTAATAGATTGGTTTCCAAGTGTCCAAGTGGTCCTCCAATGGATCATGCCTCCTTTGATTTGAGATCTCCACTCTATGTAATGATTTTCTTCTAGAACCTTCCATCGCATGCATGGAATATTCCCTTTTTGATCCTACACTATTAGGATGGCACCTTATCCACTCCGCATGCTAGATGGGTCACACTTTTCTCATGTGCTACCTGGAACACCGAATATGGATAAGTCCCAAAAATTTCTTGCCTTGTGCGCATGTTGTGTGTTCTACAAAACCCTACTAGAACCCTTCCTATGCGCCTTCACCCCACACACCCTTCTTCAAATAGGTCCCACATGCCCACGTGCCTTCTTATACTTAGCCAAAATTTGGGGCCCAACATCACCCCACACTATACCTATTCTCCATCCTTGAAACACTCTTCAATAGAATAAAGAATGGCAGGCTCTTAAAATGGTTGGAAAGAAATAATAAAGGAATGACAAATTGGGAGAAAGAAAGAATGGGGAACTTGTTTATTGTTGGAGGAGGAGAGGAAATCCTTCCTATTTCGATTGTAAGTTTTCCCAAGCGTCGACCTCATTCTAAGCTTGCTGATAGAGGTCACCCACCAGGGCACTCACCTCCTCAAAACTCAGCTCCTCCCCTTTGGCACTCATGGTCTCAACAATAATTTCCAACTATTTTCCCAAATCCTCAAGCGTGTCCATCCTGTGGGTGATCTAGGGTATAGTTCCTTCATTCAACTCTTGATCGAGCCTCATAGGGTCTCAATTGATTTTGAATTCTTCTCCACCTTGGCTAGGATCTTATGTATTTCCACTCTATTCCCCTTATTTTCCTCTTGAACTCCATCTATCCTAAGATGCTTGCTAATTTATCCCTATCAAAGCCATGCTTGCTTTTCATAAGCAAACTTCAAAGTGACTTGCGCGGTGGCCTTCACCTCTACAAGAATTTTATTGTATCAAGCCACAATCTCGACAACCTTCATATTTTCCTATTTCTCTCTATGTGCTTGCACCTCTTCTGTAGACTCTAAAGTGAGTGGTCACCTCTCCATCATGAGAATGTAATTAAAATCCTTAAGATATTGCAAGGATGATTCGTACTTCTTTCTTGGGTGGTGTTAAATCATTATGCTTTAGGACAATGGCATCTATAATCATCTCCACCTTCTTGGAGACTTCATGCACCTTTTATTTTTCTTCTTTCAGATCACACCTCAACTGAGCACTGATCAACTCCTCTTGCCTTAGTTCCTTGCTCTTCTCCATGAGCTCCTTATTTTTCTTCTCTAATTCCTCCTCCAAGAATATCACTCTATCATTTCTCCCAAAAATTTTGGCCTAAACTTCAATCAAACCTTGTTGAATGCGTTCTGAACCTGTTCATCTAATAACTACTGAGAATTCACCAAGGGATTTACTCCTTTTGTTTCTAGAACCTTCATTAGTGCTCTCTAGCTTACTTCAAACTCAGGTTCATCTACGTGAGACTCGAATGCCCAAGATAACATCTTCCTATTTTGGGGATACGCACCTTCTTCATCAAACGATGACATAACAAGGAGTTTCTTTGTTGGTATGGTGCTTTGGAAGCACGCATGTAGAACATTTCTAGAATCATTAATGTATCCCATTCCCCTCTTCTACCACCATTATGCCTTTCCCACATGTTTTCATAGCTTTTGGGAAGCTTACTGCCAATTTGGGATCCCCACCCATGTTGTCATACTCCTTCCCAACACTTTCTTCTTCCATCTCCTTCATAATTTAGTTTGGGATCCTCTCCAACTCATGTTCCACTAACTCCTTCATGATGCTTGCCACTTCTCTCTCCCTGGATTTTTCTACTTTCTCCTTGGTGAGGCTTGGGGTTATTTTTGTTTTTGGTGCTTAATTCTTCACTTACCCCCTTTCCTTCATCATCTACTTCTTCCCGTCATTCTTCTCCTCATCTTCCTTGTTATATTCCTCTTCACCTTCCTCCTCCTCTGAGTCATGTACATCATATACTGGATGGTATTCACCTCCTTCAAGCTTGTCATCATCTTGTCGCCAATGTAGGAATCTAGGATTTCTATCTCCTCTAATTATTCCTCCTTTGTCACCCTTTGCTTCTTCCTTACTGGGGATTCCAATACAGGAGATTATTCCTTTTCTTTTTCTTCACTAGGCGACATCTTCCTTGGTGACTCCTCATGTGTGAGGGATCTTCCTGCTCTGGCGATTCTTCTTCTTGGGGTTTTTCCTTGATAGGAGACTTCTTCCTGTCTGCGTAAGTGCTAGGATTTGCGAATACTTTTGGTGTGCCCATAGATTGTGATGTATGCACACTTGGTGCCTTCTTCTCTCCGCCCTCTTCTTTTCTCTCTTCTTTAGTGCGGCTTTATTTCTCCTATAGGGTCTTCTGGAATGGATAAATCACTCTCTAGATAGGCCCCTTTCTCAAAATCTAGCCTTATGCGCAGATACATCCTTACTGCAGTCCTTCCGGTGATCAGAAGCATCATGGGCTTCATCATTTGCACTTCATGGGAGAAATAATTCTCCATGTATGTGTGCTTTTTAGGGTATATGAACTTTCGATGCAGCTCATGGTGTTCTTGGTCCACCTCACTAAGGTCAAACCTTAATATTTTGGCTTCTTTGAACCGGTTGACTCCATCTTGGAAGTATTGCATGGTGAAGGAGAAGGGTAGCTTGCACCATGGACCCTTAGTCCAATTTTTCAAAGTGAATCTACCAATGCAGAAGTGTTGGTATACTGCAAACTCTTCCTCTCTATCCATGACCACAGGTAACTACTCTAGGATCCTTCACTCTACCCTAAATGTGTCACATTCATTTATACCACTTCTCCAAGAATGCCTTATGAGCAACCATCATGGTTTCACAAGTGTAATTTTCAAACCTTTTTACGGGTAAGGGATCCTCTTCTGGATAATCCCAAATGATTTTTTTTGGCCCATATAACACTCCAATATCTAATAAGATGGTGTTGAGTAGGATGTTGCGAGTAATATTTTCTCTCCTTCCTATGTGTTGCTTATGATCTCATCCACGATGAAAGTGGAAAATTTATATATGGTTCCCTCTGATATCTTCTAGCATACATTTAGCCATGCCTTGTTCACTTGCATCCATCATTCTTGATCATTAATCTTGGTCACCAAGTGCATGACCATCCTCATAATAGGAATCTCTGTGATGTCAAAGTATCGTGAACCCTTCTTGTAGTCATACGTTGCTACTATTTCCTTGATAGCCTCCTTGTCACTCAGATCATCATCTATACTTTCTCCTTCACAAATAAGGCTCTGTGAACTTGGATATCAACTATGGTGTTATGCGCATCTTTCACCCTACAAAATAGAAGTGATCCTCATGCATGTGTGACATCAACCATTGATAAAGGTGCTCGGGCTTGCCAAAGTAAGGAAACTCATACAGTTGCAATAACCCTACCTTCTCCAATTTTAATTTCACCTCATCACTTTGTATATAGGCATCCCATCTAGTGTCCTTTTGTTAGTTGGATAGACCAACTCTAATGCCATTTCCTTCTTAGTTGTGCTTGTGTGATGGTTATAATCACTCACGACCATTTGTCTTAAGTGCAACACCCACTCCTTTCCTAGTAATACTCCATCTGGGTATTGTATTTCTGCATACCATTCTTCATTGGAACTCGCAATGACAATGGTTTTTTTTTTCTTTCCCTTCTCCTTTTTTTGGTGAAACGGTCACCTTCTTGGGTGTCATGATTTCTGTCAGATAAAATAATAACTTTTTACTCGCTCTCTACTCTATGCTTAACTCTAAACTCAACTCCAAAGTTTAACTCTTGGAATAAATCCTTCTATCTCCATGCCCTATCTACAAAAACCTAACAAGGAAAACCTTCCACAAGACGGCGCACCTAAAACAACCTTTTCTCGTGCCCATGTACTCTTTCCTCCTGGTTTACAAATCAACTCTAGTCACAAACTTATATTTCTAGGATTCTTCTTCCTTCGCACAAATCTCTCTGGATGCCCTAGTTCGCAAGAGCGCTTCAACTTTGTAATAAAAAGGTAAAATAATGACTTGCCCAACCTTATATTTATATTTTTGCTTCCCTCCAGCAATAAATGTTATACCACCTACCAATGTACTTTAACATTAAATGCATATTTTTCCACTAGGCCGACTTTAAGCGCCCTTACCCACGAGCTCAATCCTTCAAGAAAACCCTTAACTTTCTCGGTGCTCAAAATCCAATCTGATCAAGACCCTTACACTCGAGTCTATAGTGCCAAAGGAATTTTTCTATCCTTTACCCAATTTTTCCCTCACCTACCTCATGTTATTCATGCACTCTTCATCCTTTATACGTGGTCTTTGTTATAGCCTTCTTGACACCATAATTCATTATCCACCATTTCCTCACACGATTTCTCAATCTTACGCACTTCCTTCTATTGGGCCACTCAACTTGTATTGCAAGCCTATACTTTGCTTTGCATTACTCCACCCCACACTAAAATAGATGTGTGGTCCTCTACACATACACAACCTTGGAAAAATAATGTGGTTACTGGTGCATAAGGTGTAAAATGAAAAAAAGAAAGGAATAAGAAATGAGAAAGGGAAACACAAGAAAAGAAAAGGATAAAGGGAAATTCTAAGCTAATTGGAAATACTACCTTATTAAAAACACCAAGAAGACTTATTTATAGTAGGCTTTAGCCTACTCCCATTGAAATGACTTGGTAATCTCATCCCATCTAGCACTTGTAATTGAAAGTTCCTAAATCAAGAATGTATGAGATGATGTAGGGTCCCAACCAATGGAATTTAAATTTCCCAGATGGCGCAGATACTTGGAATCATACAACAAAACCATCTTCCCAACCTCAAACTACTTATTCTTGATATGATGATCATGTCATGCCTTTTGTCTTGATTTTTTGTCTTCTGACTCCATCTAGAAAGTGATTGCCTTTCGTCTAACTACATCAACTTATCAATCTTCTCTTCAATTACTTTTTCATCATCCAATCCTCCTATGTGCGCTATACACAACGATGGTAACATAAATTCAACTCGAAAAATAGCCTTTGTTCCAAATTCCAATTGAAATAGTGTGGCCTTGTTCAACCTCCTATAGGTTGTCCTGTATGCCCATAGAATGACTGATACTTTGTCATCCCAATATTTTCTTCCAACGTCACAGATCTTAGTCAATGTGACACTTAGTATTTTGTTAAATACCTCAGCAGTTCTATTCACTTGAGGGTTATAAGGGGTAGTCTTGTGATGGTCCACCATAAATTTTGCTAACAAAATCCTAACCATTTCATTGAGGAAATATGTACCTCTATCACTTATTAAGCTTAAAGTATAACCATACTTGCTGATTATGTTCTCCCATAAAAATATAATAGCTCTTGTTGTGGTGCAATCCTTTGTAAGTGCTTTCCGCCCATGTGTCAATTAATTAATCGCAAGTAATGATATACCATGAACTAGTCCTTCGCATGGATGGCAAAATTGGCCCTACAAATGTCAATTTCCCATTTTTCAAATGGTTCAGTGCTGGCTATTGGTCACAAGGGAATTTCATACTTCTTCTCGGGTTTCCAAGCACTTTGGTAATGGTCACATGCCTTGTAAAACCCAAAAAATCTTGGTAGATGGTTTCCCACCAAATCCCTACTAGTAAATCTTCCATGCGGTAGCATTTCCTACATAGTGTCCTCCTACAATCCCACTATGTGTTTCCTCCATAATTGCCATGCATGCATGTTCCAATACGCATAAAAAAAAACCTCATCATGACCTAACTTATACAGTCTCCACTAATCAACATGTAGGGTGTGACACGTATTATTAGTTGCTTTCTCTCCAGAGCCTTCATCCCTTCTAGTGCCACACCTATTTTTAAGAACACTATGATATCTTCTAAGTCTAAGGGCACGTGCTTGTAACCTAAATAGTTGTGCATCCGACATGGTATCCTCAATGCTTTGTGTGTCCTCCCCTGAGTTAATCCTTTATAAGTGGTCAGGTCTTGAATTTCTCTTCCCTAGTTTTATAACCCCTGTGAACTCAAACTCTTGGAATAATAGGACCAAATGGCATATGCGCCCTTGCAAAATGGGCTTGTTCACTAAGTATTTCATTGACATTTTGTCCGTGTAGAATATGAATGGTGTTGCCAATAGATATTATCTGAACTTATGCAACGCATAGATCATTGATAGTGCCTCACACTCATTATTTGTGTAGTTTTGATCTGTTGGTGTCAACTTTCTATTGGAAAAACACAAGGTATGATCAACAATTCCTTCACCGGTTTGTGCTAGTACTAATCCCATAGTTGTCCCCGAGGCATCAACATACACATGGAAAGAATTATCCCAAGAAGGAAAACATAGTATGGGTACCATGACAATTATATCCTTCAAAGTGTCAAATGACCTCTGTGTGCCTCTCCCCAATGAAAGCCGCACTTGTGTTTTAGTAATTCCTCCAAGGGTGCGGTGATTTTGGCATATCTATTAATGATTTTTTGTAGTACCCCATATACCCAAGGAATCCACATAGTGTGCTTTGACTAGTAGGCTCCCCTAATCCCACCATAATTGTAACTTTGGCAGGATCCACTAGTAAGCCTTCTTTGCATATAATATGTCCTAACAGGGTTCCAAATGGAGTAGCAAAGAAACATTTCTTAATGTTAAGGGATATCCTTAATTACCAACATCTCTCAAACATCAGCCTCAAATTATCATAATGGTCCATCAATAACCCATACACCATCTCGGTCATCCGTAAACTCAAGAAATTTATGGATGAAATCCTGAAATTCTTGTACCATGATGTGTGAGAACACAACAGTGCATTATTCAATCCAAAAGGCATAACCATGTAGGAAAAACTTCCCCATTCAGTGGTGAAAGTTGTCTTTCTTTGGTCTTCCTTTACAATCCCGACTTGGTGATACCCGAGAACCCTATCCATGAAAGTGTAGACTTCATGCTTGGCTTCTTCCTCCAAAATTTCTTCAATAAAGGGGGTTGGAAAAGGATCGATGACACATTCTTCATTAAAGTCCCTAAAGTCCACACAGATACTTACCCTCCCATAATTTTTGATACTTATGACCATTAGGATTATCCATTTTGATTCTTCCACAAACTTAACAATGCCCGATGTTATCATTTTGTCTATTTCTTCCCGACCCATACGTGCAAATTTGGAATCATCTCGATAATGTCTCTTCTCGAATCAGTGCACACCTTATTTCAACTTGATCTTCATCTCCCTAAGGATGGTGGATGCCTTTGAACCCATGAGGGAACAAATCATAGAACTTGTGCAATAGATCAACGACCTTTGAAACTTATTTTTCCACCACTAGTCCCCAATGATAGCTTCCTTAGGTTTTGTTTCTGTCCCAATGTTAACCTTCTTTTTTTTCAAGGGCTCATGGTAGGTGCGTGTTAACTCATTAGTGTTATTCATGAATTCTTTTGTACCTTTAGAATGGTTAACATCCAAACTTTCTAGTTCTCCACTATTTAATACATAGACCATTTTTCCTTTTTCTTTTTCCATGCATGTGTGCTCAAGTTGTACTTCCTCCTATTCTTCTTCATTGAGTCGCATTTCCAAATAATTCTCACCCATAAATTCCAGTAGCCTATATTATTCCATAACACTATCTCCCATCATAAGGCACTTGATTACTTGCAACGCCTTATCCAATGATGGCTTGGTACTCCTATACTCGAAATATTGAATGAGATCAGCCACCAACTCTTGCCAATTACCTGTTTGATGACGCATCTCTGAATGAATATACTATACACACACAAAACCTTATAAGGTGGAATACAACTTATACACCCATAATGAAGACAATAATGCTTACGCTCTTCCCATCAAAGAATTCTCACACACTTGGATATGAAATGAGGTGGTCTCTTTACCATGGTAATATTATATGATAGTGGGCACGTTTCTCTTGGAGAACCTTACAGAAAATGTGATTCTTACTTTACACCATTCTAGGAGGCTCTCCCAATGTGTACTCCACCAATGATTTTTAGTTCCGAGAAGGTTATAATTGAGCATTCCCCTTCTCTCGTCCTCATTCCCCCACCGAGCCTCCACCTCTCGCAAGAAAATTTTAGGGTATGCTCCTCCGCAGTAACTTGGAAAATTTTTCCATCCTATGCACTTGATCGAACACGCCTTTGTTACCCTTGTTACAGATCCTCTCAATTTTCACCCAATCAACTCATAAGTCTTATGTGCCCAATTATCACATGCCATGCTAGTGGTATCGCTCAAGGATTGAGCATCTTCAAACTAGATAACTCCCTCTGTGGGATGAATTATCGTAGGATCTCTGATAGATCACACATAGATTCTATCAAGGAATTCTTCTCCTAGGGTTTCAATATAGGAGTTCATTTCCCATCTCATTAAAGTTATAGTTACCCTTTCTTCCTTGTTCTCAAAGATGATATACCCTTGCTAAACCATAATTCAAAGCATTATTCTTCTAACACCATGGGTGCCCAAGCAATGCTGGAAAGTTGTATGCCTCGGTGAGTGCTAAGAATTCAAATTCTCCAGTGAACTTGGCCCCTTGAATGGTGATAACTACATCCTTTAGGACTCCAATGGGCATTTCCTTAGTCTTTTTTTCCATATACAACACATTTGAATATGGCTGTAATGTGGGCCTTCCCATTTGATGCCAGGCATCTAAGGTAAGAACATTTACCTCCGCTCTCATGTCGATGAGGATATTACTCAGAAGCCATCCATCAATAACTACATTTAATGTAATATCCTTATCATAGTCAAGGTTATGAGGAGGAAGGTTTGCATGCAAAACCTTCCTTTCACGCTCTGCTATGCTCATGGTACCTTCTTCCTCATCCATTCTCCTAGCAAGGGAATAATATTCTCTTGCCTTAACATCCTACATACTTCCTTGACCTCATCCAAGTCCTCCTTTGGAGCCTTGAAATTCTTCCTTTGTTCAAACCGCTTTGATTGCTTTGCTTTAGACATTGGATCCCCCTTACAAACTCCAAATTATGTCCATAGTCTATTGATACACCTCCTTCTAATGAGAAAGGTCCAGATACTTTACATGTACCACTTCCTTCATTAAAACTCTTGTCCTTTGTCTTGGCATCTCCCTGGTGTGCATGACCTCTGCTCACATCATCACCAATACAGGTTCTAGCCCTATCCCACATGTCACTCATGACATCCACTGTGAATCAGATTTCTTGATGCTCACCATCCCAACACCTTTGTATTTCTAGTGTTGCTAGTTCATATGCTCATAATTCTTTGGACACTCTTCATACTTATGTTTCTTCCCACACCACAAGTATTGTAATAGATTAGGACACTCATGTTTGTAATGCTCTGTAGATCCAAAGTTATAACAGTTCCTCATGGGAACTCACTTCATCCTCCACCATGATTAATGCAACCACAAAATCCTCTGCAAAAACCTCTTCCACGCACTCCTCCATCTGTGTGCCCTTCATAGAAATGATTATCATCCTTGGAACTACTTGCAAGACTAGTTTGGCACACACCTAGATCAATAGCATCATGGATCTGATCAATCAGTCTGCAATACTTAGTATCATGGGTCGTAGAGGTATAGATCTTACAATAGAAAGAAACATTCTTACAGATTATGTGTTGTAGTAGAGGGAACCTACTTGCATCATGATTCCCATGGAAAATTTCATAGTCTACTATCATAACGACGTACCGACTTCCGAGGGAAACAATCCTTTGCATGCCCTTCCACTTCACAGTCTCTACACCAAATCCCACTACGAACTTCATGTCTTGAGTTTGTAAAAATATTCTCCAAATGCTTGGCCATTGAAGCAATTTGATCCTCTAGAAAAGGACTAACACCAGTATCAATGCTCCCAACATCCTCAGCACACAAGGAAGCTTCCAATACCTCACGTGGGTCTGTGAAAGTTTTGTGTGATAGATCCCTTCTGAATGATGTTATGAATCCTATAACAAACCATTAAGCTTGTTGAGAAGGTTGGATGTCATGAGATAGTTTTGAAAAGAGAGTCTTAAAACATGTGTTATACTCCTACACACTCTCTACCATTCCTTTTGGATCTCCTTTAAAGAACTGATGCTCTTTTTCTCAAACTCAGGGATATGGAACTCTATCAGGAAGGCATTCTTTAATGCAGTGTAGTCTACCACCATTTGATGGGGGTCATACTTTCTGTACCATCTATGTGTGTGCCCTTGCAATGTTTTTGCAAAATTACTTTCCTTCCACTCCAAGGTAGTGATCCCTTTCACATGTCATAGTAATTCACACTTGTGCACATGCTCTGCAACATTTTCAATACCCCTATAATTTGGTAAGTGTAAAGAAATCTCAAAGAATACTTATGGCGGTGGTTGAGTTCTTGTCCTCCTGATATAGATCCTTGGTTCCCTCTAGTTTTTAATACTCCACTGCATCCACTGGATCCACTAGGTCATGTTCCTCTTGACCCACTAGATCCTCTAGACCCACTAGGTCCACCTCATATAGTTGGAAAATGGCCTAAAGTAGTTGCGCCTAGTGTGTCTAATGTCCCACTAAAATATGCATCGATGGTTGTGATATTGTCCCATTGTTAGTTGTGTGTCCCATGCCACTTCCGCACTGATACCAAAACCTTGCATACTTGCACCTTGTCTAATACTTCCTCCAAATACCAGAATGGTTTGCATAACCATGGATGTTTCAAATAAGAAATTATATCTCCTGGTCATAGATTAGTTACTCCCACCGATACCAACTAGGTTAATAATACTTCTCCCTTGATTTGGAAAACCAAGCGCCAGGGGTTGGTCACTCAATGGGTTCGATGCACGTTGACAGCTCTCCTTTCTCTATGCAACGAAATATCATCGAGCCGAAAGGGCTTCTCTCCCGCACTTTCCAAGATGGGGTAGCACAGATTTCTCAGGTTCCACGTCCTCTATGTGAACCTCAAATCCTTCCCACAACATCTGCCTCCATAGATCCATCACACTTACAACCTCACATTGTCTAGTCATCTCCCTTTCATAAGCTTCACTATACTTAAGCCGTCTCTCCTCCCTTTCATTTTTAGCCGTAATGTATGCCATCTTCTTCCACCCTAGCTTCTTGGACAAGTGCTCGAAGAGATTATCTAGCCATGGGAAATACTTCTAAACTTAGGGTAATGACCAAGATCTTCATAGCCAAAGGAATAACATGTAAAAATGATCCTCTGAGATCCCTCAGAAACTCAAACTCACCAACTTCTAGGAAAGAATTAGTAAAAATGGTGTATTCTAGAGTATAACTGGTCAACACTCCTTTCCACCAATGATCAACAATACATGTCCAAGTCAAATCTGCATCCTACAAAGATTCGATAATCATCTTGGGTCCATACGCATGATCTATAGTACCAACTCGATATGGATGCATATGTTGATAGCCATTCATATAGTTCTATTGGGAAACAATAGAAGAATGTCTCATATAACTCATGGTATAGGTTCTCTTCTACCCATTTATGTGCATCGAACTCAAGTCTAGTGCTGAATATTTGAGAAAAATCATCCTTTGTGCTCTTGAACCATATTTCAACACTTTCCAAGGTAATACGTTCTATCATTACGTATCACGTGGACCAAGATGCATGCCATTCTTCACAACCACTTTGAAAATATGTCCCAAAAATGGAACCAAGATGTAGTCATTTTTATACCCTTAGATTAACAATAAAATCCCATGTGTGTCGGCCTATCACCTAATGGGCACTAGAACTCACCAAGGCATGTGTGGGTGATGAGCCTCTCCTTTATGTGATTATTTTGAGAATGAATCATCTTATGATAGATATTCAAGTGAAAAATAATAGAAAAGAACCATGCATCATTCTAAGAACCTAGGATGAGTTATCATCTTATTGCATCCATAAAAGAGAAATAACAAACAACATATAGAATTGATTCATACACAAAGGAAATGCACTAAGATTATGCTCATGAAGACAAATATGATTTAGAATAGAGCCTTATATTCATATTAATGAGTTAAATAACCACATTGCATTCTATGAGGTCATAACAAACCCATATAAAAATGGAGAGAAAAGTCTTACATCAGAACTACACTTTGTCCTTCACATTACAAAGATGAATACATACCCATCCCTCTAAATATGCCATCACTCCTAATTTTCACTAATCCCAACCCATATAATCCTCCATTATATTTTTGTAGAGCTTCACCCCTATTCCACCACCTCTAATCTCTCTAGATGATTCCATGTATATATCTCTATATCTCTTTTGTTATCTCAGCACCTCTATATATAGCTTTTCTACCTTCACCGCCATTCCTTCTAAGGTAACAGATTGGTTACCAAGTTTCCAAGTGGTCCTCTAATGGAAAATCCATCCTTTGATCTCGAGCTCTCCACTCTGTGAAATGATGTTCTTCTGAAACCTTCCATCGCATGCATGGAATATTCCCTTTTTGATCTTATAACTGTTAGGTTGGCACCTTATCCATTTCATGTGCTAGATGGGTCACGCTTTTCTCATGTACTACCTAGAATTCTAAATATGGCTAAGTCCCAAAACATGTCTTGCCTTGCATGCATGTTGTGTGTTCTACAAGACCCTTCTAAAACCCTTCCCCAGTGCGCCTTCACCCCACGTGCCCTTCTTTAAATAGGTCCCACGTGCCCATGTGCCTTCTTGTACTTAGCCAAATTCTGGGGCCCAACATAATGTTACTCACTAACATTTTGTGGATGACACTATGTTAGTTGATGAAGTGACTATCCGAGACAATTGAGTTCAAATAGATAATGATCGATTATGAGGAGGCTTCTGACCAATTGATCAATTATGGGAAAAGTTTAGTTTATTTTATCAACACTCCGGAAAGAAGATGTAAAAAAATAGCTAGAATTCTTGGTTGTGTGACTAAAACCTTCCCGACTAGGTATCTAGGCATGCTTATTGGAATAGAAAAACCTAAGAATGTTGAATGGAATTTATTGATCGACATGTTTCTTAAGAAAATTGAAGGATGGAAAGGTTCTCTGTTATCCCAAGCAAGAAAGGCAATCCTCCTCAAATTCTTGATTCAGATCTTCTTGTTCACTTGATGTATATTTATAGATTACCTTCCTCTATCGACAGAAGTTAGAGAGTATTCAAAAATATTCCTATGGAGTGGCTCAGAACCAAAAGATATAAGTCCTCTTATTGCGTGGGAAAATGTTTGCTCACCAAAAGTTATGAAGATCTAGGTATCGAGAGACTGACCAAAATGAATAAAGAATTGTGTCAAAATGAGCTTGAGGATAGTCAAATAAGATAGTGTTTAGACATCTATCATCGGGGGAAATATTAGTCAACTCTTTATGCCAATGAATGGTGCTTCGCAACCAGACTCTTATGGCTCTTCCTTTTCTAGAAATCGATAAACCGGGGAAAAACACTTAGTCTCTAAGGGTAGTAAATGGATGGGTGGAAATGGGAGAATGATTAACTTATAGGAGAATAAATGGCTAGGGTATAGAGATTCGATGCCAAATACGGGACTAAGGTTAGAGATTATTTCAACTTTGATGAACCCCTTGGCCAATGGAAAACTATAGAACTCGAAGGTTCTAACAACATTGATATTACCTCTATCAACAAAAAATTAAGAGGAGTTATTGTTAATAAGGAGAGTTTAGAAGATGACAATATTTACTAGTCAAAGGAGGATAGTGGAATCTTCTCGGTTCAAGTGCCTACAATTCCTTCTTTTCTGATGTTGGGGAAACTGATAACTTCAATTGGGGAAGAGTTTGGGTCAAATAATTAACTCCCAAGATTAATATGTTCTAGTGGTTGGTTATCCATGATAAGATCCTTACTGTTAGTAACCTAAACAAGATAAATTTTCACATGGTTAACAGTGTGTTCTGTGTGAAAGAGAAAGTGAAGACTCCTCACACCTTTTCCTCAACTGTCCCTATCTGGTCTCGGTTAGAAAGACTATTCTGAATATTTTTGAAATCAACTAGATTTTCCCAGATTCCATTAAATAGTTGTGGTCTCAATGGTATTTTCCTTCGTGAGCCAAGGATTAAAATTTTTATGGACCTTTTCTATTATGCATTTAGCATGGGATATTTGGAAAGAGAGAAATAGAATAATTTTCAAAGGTAAGAAGGATTCGATCAAGAATGTTGGAGCCCGTTGTGTTAATACTATCCATGTTAATTTCTCAAATTTGGCCCCTCACAAGAAGACTATCCTTTATAATGAAGTTAGATTTTCTTTAAATTGGGGGTTAGGGGCCCTCAACTACTAGTACTCCTATTCTAAACCCTAGACTCAAAGGATGGGAAAAACCTGGCAAGGAGTGCATTAAGTTGAATTTTTATGGCACCTCAAAAGGAAACCCTAGTAGAGTTGGTTGTGGTGGGGTGTTCTGTGATTCTGATGGCATATTTATTCTAGGGTATCATCACAATCTTGGTACTCAAAAAAACCACGTTTCAGAAGAAGTGACGGGTTTTGGAGGGTTTCTATAGCTCTTCAATACAATTTTGTTAGAATAGAGGTGGAAGGAGACTCTATGAACATCATCAACAACATTTCTGGGAAAGGAGCTACGTCAATTTCCATCCAAAACTCTATCAAGAGTATAAAGGAAATGTCTAATTTGTTTGAAATTATAACTTTCAAGCATGTCTATAGGGAGGCTAACTTTTTGTTGATTCTTTTGCTAACATGGGGATTAATTATAATGAGTTGACACTTATCAAGGAGGTTGAACCTCTTGATTCTAATGTGCGAGCACACTTACATAATGACTTAAATGAACAAGTCATCAAATAATGTCAAGTCATGGTGTATTAAATTCATCATGTTCATATGTCGTATGAATAGTGGGAATTTATTTTTGAATGATGTGAAGATCTTGGAGAGGATCTCGCTCATTTTTTTTAAAGCCATTATTATTGGTCATGTTTGGAAAAATAATATCTTTGGGCCTCTGTGTAATCTTCTATCTACTTAAAAATTTGTCTCTTTAGCGAATCCGGTTATTGTTCTTCCAAATGGGATGAGATCTTCTTTGAATGGAACCTACAAAACTTGAAGGGGTGACACCTCAAGTGATGACAAGTGTTTTGAGAGAAATAGTTTTTCGCCCTTCCCTAAAATTTTCAAAGGCCATTTTGAAAATATAAGAAAATATTTTACCAGTGCATGGAAGACCACATAAAAGGTGCGGTTGTTGAAATGAAAGGGATTCACATAGATATTTTTTTGGATTAGATCACTAAAGTGATGGGTCTTATTGTTGTTATGAGGGAGGTCTAAAAACCCAAAAAATAATCCTCCAACGAACTAAACTTGTTTCTCAAAGGTAATGAAAATCTCACTCCCCACTTTACTGGTTATCTTCACCTTGTCTTTACCTAAACCTTTTAATGATTTGGGTTTGACCCTTATCCAATTTCTCACTCTTGAGGGTCATCACAAATGCATTTACACCTATCACCTACCTATGCTTAATCACTTCAGTCATGGCCATGATTTTAGCTTCCCCTACTTTCTTTTTCACTCTCTAAGTGCCTCAATTTCTCAGTTTAAAAGTAGAAGAGTCTTTGTTCCGCTCCATCAGGGCTTCATTCTCACTCTTGTCAAAAGAGAAACTCTAGATATTGATAAGTCTAGTTCCCTTACTAAATCCCTAGAAGCTTATGCAGATGGGGATGACTTGGATTTGGAGGAAGAAGACTCAAGTGATGAGTCTGACTCTCAAGAAAGTGACTCAAAGGAGGATAAATATGTTATTGAAATTGATGCAGCCTAGAATCTGAAGGAGATGAAATCCAAACAGTTCCTAGTGTCCCTGGTGAATACCAAAGGGGAATATAGTAAATAGGATGTTCAGGCTCCTGTTAATGTTCAATTGGAATAACAGTTTGAGGCTATGGGGCACGTTGGACATGTGAAAGGTGAGAATCATTTGGCCAAGATGACGGACATTGAAGAACTTAAGGGAGATATGAGGCTCACTAAGAGCTCTATGTAGTTCTTGTTCAATGATTGGCATAAGATGAAAGTGTAGGTCGAGGAAGCTGTTAAAAATGGGAATGGTGGAGAGGTCAAAATTCTAAAAGCCAACTATGGTTTCATAACCAACGAGTTGGACCATATTCGTGTTATTCTTCACAACTACATGGAGTGGAGTGTGGTCATGGTCAAATCAACACTTCAACATCTCTAGACTCGGTCGGCTCACAAACGCTTATAGTGCTATGGATAATTAGGGAAAGAAAAGAAAGGTGGCACCTGAAGGTCTCGATTTGGTTTCTTTGGCTAGAAACATAGATGCTCTGGCTAAGGACTGGGAAAAAGTTTTGGAAGGGCTTGAAAAAGCCAATAAGTGATCTTGGGTGGGGTGTTGTTTATTTACTATCATGTGTCGATTATGTTGTTCGTTTCTACGATACTGCTAGTTTCCTCTGTGTTTTTTCTATTGCTATTGTTTATACACTTTTTACTTTTGCTCCTATTGGAGCTTGATATTAAGGACTTTTATAATATATTTTTTATAGTTGTGTAATGTTTTATTCTGCCCTTATGGAGATTTGAATTTGTACAGGGAAGGGATCCCTCAACCCTTTTTCATCTTTTATTAAAAAAAAGAGGGACCAATACCTTAGCTCCATATACCTATAATGAGATGTGGAATACTATATAATACAAAATAGGCCCTTGATTCATCCCTTACACTTGGAAACATGCACTTGACTTCATATTTAGCTCATGGTTTATCTTGGGTGAAAACATAAATCAATTCATATTTTTAGTTTTCTATTGTGATGATACCCTAAGGACTTAGATGATTTATGGCTTCTTATTTACCTTTGTATATTGTCCTTATTTACCCCTAAATGATTAGGATTTGTTTGTATTCATATGTGACCAACCATATGATTTTTTTCTCAACCAACCCAAAAGTACCACCTAGTCCAACTAATAAAATTTACACTATTGAAAAATTTATTATTATCTAAATAATCGCCCATGTTTATTTGTGCAACTTATTCAAGTTTCAAATGTAGACAAATTTTTATGGTAATTCTAAGAACTAAAAAACAAGAAATTTTGGTGTACTAGAGACTTGGAGTGTGAAGGAATTTCTGCAAAGTTGTCAAAGCTAACAAAAAGGGTATGTTAGTAAAGAGCAAAGGCCATCATACATGGAAAAGTATCCACATTAGGTTGTAAAGCTAAGAGGGAAAACCACACAATAAAGGAAAAATACACGTTAAAAATTGTGCAACAAAGGAAAAATCCTCGAGAAAATATGCACAATAAATGAAAAATTTGTGCTAAAAGTCGCATTAAAATCTCTGCAAAAAGGAAAATTTGCATTAAAATTCACATTAAAATTCATGCAACAAAGGAAAAATTCCCGGAAAAACCACACAACAAAGGAAAAACCAATTTTTTCATGTGACCCCAAAAATGAAACAGATTTCATTTTTAACCTCTCAAATCCATCCAAAACGAAAAATTGGAGTTTGTAAAAGCATGAAAAGGTTAAAAATAGGTGAAATATAATTATTGGAGCATCTAAAAATGGGGAGAACCATTCTAACCATAAGAACATTTTCTTTCCCTTTTTTAAAACACAAGATGTTATTTTTAGTATAGGTTTTCAAAAATGAAGTATGCAGAGTTAAAAATAGATGAAAAAATGCAAGGGAAGTTTGTTTCATCATCCAAAAGGTTTAATAATAGAACAAATCATGAAAAAATAGAGGAAAAGTTATTTATCTATTTTGGGACCTCCGGTGTAGATTTTATTTTGGGCATAGAATTATATAAAAGTAAAGTATGGAGACTATTTATTGAGGAAAAGGAAGAAAATAAAGAAGAATGCACACCCTTCACTCAAAAGGAGTTATTTTTGGAGCAAGGAGACAAACCACACATGTTTTTTTTATTTTTACAAGTCATACTTACATGTCTAGGCTTTTCCTTCTTTCCTCTCTCTCATATTTTCTATAAAACTCCAGAATGTATTGTAAAAAATTATCTTGGCTTTTTCATTCATGTTTTTGGAGTAATTCAATATTCTGAGTGAGAAAGCAAGGGTCATGAGTGATTATTTGTGCTTATTCCACCTCTTGGATCAATAAAGGAGATTTTTACCTTTCTATAATCTGTGTTTAGTGCATATTTTGTTTTAAATTGAGTTTATCTTTATGATACATGTTTATCCTTGGTTTAAAAATTTAATATTCATGCCTTCATACAATTTTGTGTCAATTTGCAGGTCATAGATTATGTTTAAAAATTTGTATGAAGGATTTTATTGTGGAGCCATTTGTTGCCCCTTCTTTATCTTATCAAAAATCAACTTTTAACCCTTCTATGAAACACTTTTTCTTTGATATAGTCACTTGTAGTTAGTGTATGGTGTGCATAACTCATATGGTCCATCTTTGTTATTCCAATAATTCTAAGATACTCAAAACTTTATAGTGTATCACCATATTTTCTCGTATTTCTTTCTCCCTTTTACTTGTTGGTTTTGATAGAATAGAGTAGTCTTAGAAATAGAAAGTAGTTTAGGTGTTGAAATAGGGGAACCATGGTGCAGATCTATGCATACCATTCTTATACAACACTAGCAAATGCATTAGAACCATAAACTCACTTTGCACAATCACGTTTACTCAAGAACCACAACCTTACTTAAGTAGCCTAAACTTGTTCAATAGGTCAAAAATCATCAAATTCTTTTGCAAAATGATAAAAATCACTTGAATATTGATCAATATCATCTACCTAACATGATTGAACAACTCAAGAATTTTCATCAAAACATGTTTCATACTTTTCCTTTTATACCTCAATTTTCCTTGTATCCCTACAAATAGACAAATGCTAACAAACTTCACATAAAATTTTTCAATACCCATTATGCTTACTTAGATGTTTATAAAGTTTCAAGTCTTAACTCCCTTCCCATAAACATTTATTCTCTTTTTTAGTGTTTTTATCTAGGTCTCGTTAGCTCTAGTAGCCATTTAGGCATCCATGTCTAGAGAAAACCATAAATAACCTAGAAAAAATAATTACATATCCTAATACCCATCATTGAGCTTTAACTTTTCACCAATGTTTAGGTCCCAACTCCTTCTCCACTTCTCCCAACACCAATTTTCACTTTTTTGTCTTTTTCCACTAGACCTAGCTAAGTTTTAATGAGCTAAAGCTAAGATTTTTAATCTTCCACCAATTATAAACCTTATTATCATTTCATTCAATCTCATTACACCTGGTTTAAGGTATGCTCAAGGTTTACATAGCTTCACTAGTAACAAATGTGTTATTTTGCATGTTTTGACCTACTAGGATTTCAACTGTGTTTGACTCCTTCACACTAGTTGTGCTCCATTTTACACATTTCTCTTTATTTTTTTGCCCTAATTTCCTTCCTTATCACCCTCTATAAAATATTTTACTGGAAATTTACTCCACCTCATTCATCCATGTCACTTCTTGTCATAACTTTACTATTTCCATCTCAAAGACACTTGTTTTTCTTACCGTGTCACCCCTCCTTGCTTTGTTTTGTATTTTCCTTAGCTTAGATATAGACCTATAAATATTATTCCTCTTCTATCCTTCTATAACCTTCTCCAATTACACCTCACCACACTCATTACTTCCATCTTATTTCACTAAACTTTTCCTAAAGTCCTTTTCCCAACTTCTTCATGAATATGCATGGTTTTTCTTGATATTTACAATTATGTTTTCTCATTATCAAGACTCATGAACCTATTTCTAACATAATATAACATTAATCACCCTCAATTACCCCACTCTCTCTCTATTGGAACCATTACACAATTTAGAAAATAATAACATTTATCTTGGAACCCACTTTGTTTATTAAACTCTCAATATTGTACAAAGACACATATTGATTGTCTCCGAGAATTTTTTTGTCATTTAAATTTCCTTATTTCCTCCAAAAAAAAAAATCCACTCTTATAATATGTTTGGATCTCCATCTCTATAAAATTTTAAGGATTTTAATTAGTGGAATGGAGAGTCGTACCTTTTCCCTAATTTATCCCTAGTCTTAGGCCTAGACATGGCATTTTGAGATCATTTTAATTATCAAGGTTTATTAAGGTCACCAAGGACTTAGAAATATTTGAGGAACCTTTTAATAATATCCTTGCAACCCACAACAAAAACCTCTCAACCTTATTAGTTATAAAAATATTGATTGTATTCCTAGTATGGTTCCAACTAAACCCCTTAGAACTCGGTAAAATCATATTAGGCTTGCAAATACATGTTTTTATATTAAAATTCTAATCAATGAATTGGATATTCATTCTAATCAATGTAGTAGGTTTAATTGGCTACTTTCTAACTCTACACAACTTATTGCTTTCCTTAACCCTTGTTTCTGTGTGGTACTACAATATAGAATAGGGTAAGTCTCTGGATTGTTTCCTTCTATTACTACTTTATCAATATCTAACATGCTTCGATAACATAATACTCCTTCATACACCAATTTCCCTCTTTCAATTTTCTTAGAATAGGTTTCAACAATTTCTTGGTAACATTATACCCCAAAACTTGCTTAAATCTAGACACTAAATATGCCACAATATGAAACAGAGTTGTTTCTAGGTTATTCACATAAACATGGAGTCTTTAAAAGATTCTAAGGTATTATCTCCTTTCCACACATCTTGATAATATTGGATCATATTATCTTTTCATGACAAAATTAAATCCTTCAAAATCTGAAATCCTATACGGTTAGTCACAAATAATGCTACAGCTTACACACCTTTGTTTTTTTATGGCATTCCACAAATTTATTCAACCAATATCAACCCAACTACCGTCAAACCCTCACATTTCCTTATTATTTGAATTACACACGCAGTGTGTCATTCATATTCATTCCAACACTTTTCAATTATTTATATATCTTTTAATAGAACTTACCTTGGCTTAGTTTCTCAAATCATGTACTAGAGTGCCTTCATTCCTTCATGGGTTTATTAATCCATCTAAACCTGTAACGATTAATGGCACAAAATTTTCAATTGAGAATAATTCACTTAACTTTCAAACATTCAATATTTCATATCAAATATATCTTCAAAAAAATATTTACACATTAAGAATCTTTATTCATTTGATGAATCTTGATACACATAGCTTCCTTAGCCTCTCAGGCTCTGATACAGAGGTATTATTACTCTCCAACCTCTCTAATAACCTCTATAACAAAAATCCATTCAAATTCATTAGTATAATTTTAAGGAGAAGGAGAGGTGGTTAGGTTTCCACCACATAACTCACCCTAATACAAGCTTACCCTAGTGATTTTACATCATGGTATGGTTAAGATACTTGAGTTAAAGACATGAAAACCTTGGTACCTTATTGTAAAGCCTATACTAACACCTAAATGACTAACATTATAACACCTAGATATATGATGAAATACAATGCTAATTTTAATATTTAAATGTGGTTTTTGAAGGAAACCTCCAAAATACCACTTATTACATCATTAAGAGTCCATATGGACTAAATAGGACCCATGATCATCCTAAGACATCCTAATACATACATACATACATACATACATACATACATACATACATACATACATACATACACACACACACACATACATATATATATATATATATATATATATACACACACATATACACATACAAGATGCTCCCGCATCAAACTAGCCCTCTCTGAGACTCACTTCAACATAATTGTGCTCATGTTTTATTAACTAAGCTATAAATTGAAACTAATATCTACATAGCTTCAAAAATAAATGCTAATTAAACAATGAACCATCAAGATAAGAGCTTAAAGGAAAGGCTTCTTCAATGCATAAATGAAACTACATGCTAAGCTATTTCTTAGTCTCTATGATTTCCAACTTAAACTATGAACCTATGAAGAACATAAGCAATCAAAGTGGATTATTACTTGATCTCAAAGATTGGGAATGGAATCTCACCAAGAATGGCTAAAAGGACAATTTGGATCTTCCCATATTCCTCAATTTTGAGTGAAAGGATGCAAGATGGAGAAGCTATTTCCAACAATGGAGAATAGCCTAAGATCAAAATGCTTATAAGATTTCACTATTCAGAGCATGGTGCAAGAAGAAAGGTAAGAAGGAGGGTTCTTTATATAGATTTCCTAAAGAGGCAAGGCTAACAAATTGATGAATGTGGGATAAAGGTAAAACAAGATTATGAATGAATAAGGTTGCTTTATAAAAGGTAATCTTGATTTAGAAAAGTTTAATTTGTTATTAGTAAGTCATGGGAGTTGGGGATGTTTTAATTAATCAAAGGTGATTAATTAATAGGTAGAGTTAAGCTTAAAGAAGCTAATTAGAGGAAAATAAATATGATTTGCGGGATGTAAGAGAGGAATTTGATCCAATAAATGGTAATTTATTGATTTAGAGTTGCGAGTGTAATTAATTAATAATAATTAATTAACCCAAGTAGAAGTGGATATTAATTAATGAAAGGTCATTAATTGACATATTTAATGATAGGAAGGATAATTAATTAACGAAAGGTCGTTAATTAATGAATATGAAGAGGAATGTTAGCTAATTAGCGAAAAATGCTAATTATTATGGAAATGATGAGAAAGAGGATAATTAGTGCAATCTTAGCATTAAAGGTTACATAAGAGGATTTTAGGTGTCTACATTTGCCCCTCTTTGGGGTGGTGTAAGTGACGCCACTTCAAAGATAGTAGACAAAATGAATGATGGCCCCTCAAGTGTTGATGGGGTGATGAAAGAGGGTGATTGATGATCGAAAATATGAAAGAACAAAATAGAAGAAGTAGAATAATTGATCACTATTGTGCCAAGTTACTTTATTTCTTCATTTTACTTATGATCGATGTCATCGGTCCTTACTTAAAATAATGAACGAAATTGTAGTATGACATGAAAATCCATATACAAACAAATTTCCATAGCTGAAAAATACCAACTCCATGCAACATACAAAATGTAATGCAATACGAGAAAATAAACAAGATAACTTTGACAGAGAAACATAATGCAACATTTTTGTTATCAAGTTTTGATTCTGACCTATGCAAATTAACGACAAGGGTTAAGAGATGGTGCCCCAAGCAAGGATACATGTAAGGGGAATAATGGAGGACACTTGGGTCCTATGAAATAGTTCCAAGTAACTCATTATACCCCTTAGTACAGACATAGTAAGCAAACCAACTTTGTTGATGGAGGTAGATCAAGATGATCCACGAGTCACACACAAGCTCAGGTGAGAACCAAAGAGCGATGTTTTGTAGGATGATTTATATTGTTTTTATTTTTCTTGAAACATATTTGAATGTTTTTGTGATTTTCTATAAGTTTTCTGAAGCTATGTACAGGAAGACAAAGAAGCGTGGATGCCCCCAATGATAGATGGGATGTACAAGGGTAGAATGCCATGCATACGAGAAAGTGAAGATGCGATATGCCCCAATGATTAGGTGGGAGTATTCAAAGACAAACTCTTCATAGATAGAAGGGGGATCAAGGCCAATATATAAAATAGGTTCAATCATGAGGGAGCAAGGATGCCCCCAATGTAATTTGGCCAAGAAACACATGATAGAAAGGAAGTGGAAAATTTTCTTATTAAAAGGGGAAAAAGTGCTTGCAAACATGGCAAAAATGACATCTGATACACATGGATGTTCTAAATGATTTTCAAAGAAAAAAGGATGCTATGAAAATATTTAGATGACATTTTATGAAAAAGTGATTAACCTAAGGCACAAATCATGAGACAAGACATGCGCTAAAGTAAGAGTTTGAACAAGGTCCAAAAAGTAACATTTGGTAACATACTAATCTCACATTTCGATCGAGATCCCGTGTGTGCATATGAAAATGAATTACCTCAAGGAAAGAGTTTATAGAAAATAAGTGAAGAAACTAGCCAATGTGTAGGAATGATTTATTTTGAAAGGTGATGTGTGAATGGATTGTGGAAGGAGAGTCATGCATTTCTCCGCTGCCGCCACATGCGCCCATAGCCCCGATGGAGATGCATTTGATTCTAATCACAAAATTTCTCTACTTCCAAACAGCATCCACAACCCCGATAGAGATTATTGAAATTTTAGATTTTTATTTTTGATTGATTGATTTTGATACTTTTGCTTTATGAAAACTTATTTCAGCTCTCTTTTTTGATAAGGGGTTAAGAATCACTAATGGCTTGATGGAAGGATGTGGAAGTGATTGTGATGATGACATTGGCTAGTGTCAACAAATACGCCCAAAAATTATACCCAACAAGTTTATTATATGTAGATAGTGATAGGATCTCTAAGAGGTCAGTCATTCTTTAATTTACCAAGGTTATGAAAGACCAATGTCAAATGGATACCATAGAGATAAATGTCACAAAATGTATGTGAATAGGCTAACCACAATAAGATTGAAGGGATGAAAATGGTGGATGACTTGTAGATGAATATGAAAGAAAGGGAAGAAAGAACATCCATGTGTACACAATACCTGATTGTAATGTTTGATATTTGTACCTTTGATTTTGTTTTTGTAATGTTTTAATGTTTTCTCATTTTGTTTGTATTTTTGAACTATTTTATGATTTTTTTGATTTTTTTGAAAGTTAGGACCAACAATGTCAATCTGCATGATAGGATCCAATAATGATGTGTGCGAATTCCTTGATAAGGGAGACTAAGCGTGTTTGTTTATCAAGAGTGATATTATCCCCAATCTCGATGATCGTGGTGAGTTCACACTCAAAAAATGACTGTGATTTGTCTTAAAATTTGGGTTTTGTATGTAGGAGTTTGAGTTCCCTATCCATAGGTTTTTACACTTTACGCCATACTTTATGGGTATGTTGGTGTGCATTATGGAATCACATTTGATTTTTAATTTTATAATCATTTGATTTTTTGGAAGCTTTTGAGCTCTTTGGAATTTTGATCTTAGCTTTATACGAACATGTATAGATTTATTATAAGCTAATGCTTGACTTGTCTAATCCCGAGAATTGAGAGAAGAACATGGATATTTATAATTAATGAGAGGAAATGTGGTGAGCTTGCCACAATATTTGGTAGAAGAATATTGTGATGGATGAAAAGGATATGGTCTAAGGATTGAAGAAGATGGGCTACCAAGAGGTGAGCCATAAACAAAGATGAAGGGCTACTAAGATGTGGCCTAAGAATAGAAGAAGGGCTACTAGGATTTGAACCATAGATGTAAGATGATGGGCTACTAGGATTTTGCCTAAGAATAGAAGATGATGGACTACCAGGGGTGATTTATACATAGAAGAAAAGGATCTAGTGGGACATATCCCAAGAATAGAAGATAGTGGACTACTAAAAAATGTCCCATAAATAGCAGAGGGAGGCGTACTAGAACGTGACCCACACTTAGATGAAGATGAAGGTATACTTGGTGTTGACCCCATAAGATATTTTGATTGAGAAATTATGATAGACAGAGTGATTTGGTGATGAGAAGATAGGCCATGGATCAATGCAAGACCTAGGATTTTCCTCGCGTAATGAAGAATGTGAAGATGGAAGAATAATAGGAGGATCAAGTTGCATGATTTGAGGCTCTTCCTCTATTTATTGATAAAAGGAATCAACCTTTTCCTCACAATATGTGAGTGAATTGAATTCTAAAGAGAATCCTTGTTCGTAGTCTTCTAAAGGAATATCTTCATGTGCCCCTATAAATGCCCTGATTATTTCTTCATTATGAAAGAGGTCAATCGGTATGAGTTATTGATCGACCACCAGGGGTTGATTGAAGAAATAGATCCACTTGGTGTGGAAGACTTAGAATATGTTTGATGATGATTGATAGAAGAAGATGATGTGAGGGACAAAGAAGATGTGGAGCTAGATGTCTTAGGAGTAGAAGAAGAAGGTGTGGACCTACCTATAAGATGATATATTTTCAGTAAACTAGTAGGATTAAGTCCAAAGTATATAGATTGTGACGTATGGTTCGATTCGGACATATGAATAGAATGACTTTGAGTCACACAAATCTTTAAACAAGGAAGAATTAGTGGGGGTGATTGATGAAGAAGGTCCTACGAAGAAGGGGAGGATTGTGATTCAAGAATTGCATTGGATGAATAATAACAAGGGTCATACAAATAAAGAGAGGACCATGATTCAAGAATTGTATTATATGTTTAATTGGAGGGATTTGGAGTCGCGCGTATCTTCAAAGGAAAAGGACGTTGTTGAGGTGACTGATAAAAGGTGTCCTGCGAAGAAAGGGAGGACCGCGACGTAGGAGTCATATTAAATGTACGATGAAGAGGGTCCTACAAAGATAGGGAGGACCATGACATAGGAGTCACATTAGATGACTTAGGAGTCAAATTAGATGAATCTGAATAGTAATTTAGATCTAAATAGTAGTTTGGATCCAAATAGTAGCTTCGATCTGAATCATCAGAAGAGTCAGAGGAAATATTTGGATTGGAATCCTCGAGAATAAGAGGAAATTATTAGATTAGGATTAGAAGAAGAGTGGGGGAACTTGAATAATAATTTTGATCAGAAGCATCCAAATCATACCACCAACTATGAGATGAAGGTGGGGAATGAGTTACCCAAATGGGTTCTCTAGCACAAAGAACCAATCAAGGTTTGGTCATGATGGGCATATTTTGATGTGAACACCGAAACTTTGATTCCTTATTATTGTATGTATAAGGGACCTTACGATAATCAGTCATTGTTGGCACATGTTGGGTTCAAAGGTCTAAACCTAGATTGTATGATCAAAAATTTTCAAAGTGAAGAAGGTTTCATGTTGATTTGGGCAACATAATGACAACCAACTAGACATTTCATAAATATGGGGATGCTTGTATGATTTTCCAAAAGGGAAGCTAAGGAAAACATACATCGTGATGAATCAAGACTGATAATCCAACAAGGGATGAAGACATAAATGTCAAAGGATTGATCAAAATTTTAGCAACATAAAGGATACAAAGGGAAGATTTCCAATGTTCGATTGGTGTAAAAGTTGCTTGATAGGAAATGTTTTTGCTAAGGTTTGAAAGATATGTTCAAAAATGACCATAGACTTAGGCAAAAACAAGAAGATCAAGAGGATCAAAGACCCAAAGGATTGTCCTAAAACAAGTTTATAAGATGGATAAACACAAGGAACAATCACGCAAGTTCAAAACACAAAGCCGAATTAATGACCAAAGAATAATGAATGATAAAGAATCAATGGATCAAAGTGATTGTCCTAAATGGGTAAGTCAATATGACGAATGAGACACAACCACACAAATTTTTTTGTTTTAAACCAATCAATCATCGAATTACTTCTCAAGTTTGTTTCCAAATGATAGTTGGTGTTGTATGATGATTAAAAAAATGTCCCTACTTATGTCGAGTTCAAAGAAATGAACAAGGCGTAAGTAATAACAAGAAGTTAACATGATCTCCAAACAAAGTATACTAGAAGCAAGCCCAAATTCAATTAAGACCTATATTCCAAAAGGTGTTAGTTATGATTGTGAGTGACACAACAATTTCACCAAGATATGTTAACCAAACTTTGCGAGAAAGTAAGGTATTGATATCAAGATGATATTGATATAACACACACAAGTGGTAACACTCAACACTCTTCAAAATTGAGGTAATAATTGAAATCAAACTAAAGTTATAGTATACCTAGGAATTGTTAAAGTGTAACCTTACAATATAGGTATTTAGGTCAAGTTTACAAGAAACAAGATGTAAATACCAAAATTGTAGTGACACGATATAAACTAGATAAACATTCAAAGGAGAATCAAAGTGATGAACAAAGCCTAACTATGACGACAATATTGACTTTGGTATCAAGATCAAAAAGGTTACCAATGATATAAAAATGTCTCCACACACTTTAGACGTTTAACAACCCAGATGAAAACATGGATGGGCGTAAACAGACACAAAAAGTGGTAAAAACAATCAATTGATAACACAAAGGTAGTCACTCTTCTTTTGATAAAAAAAGTGTCAAAAGAAAGTGAAGGAAGTAGATCAATTGGTGGTGAAAAATGTTGGCCTTACTTTGGCAGAGTTTCACCTTACCTTAGGGTAAGTGAAAAACTAAGAAAAAGTAACGCTTCCCACGTTTCGTGATGAACAATGGCTCACAACTCAAAACTGTTTTGAAATGGTCAAAGTTGGCTCCTGGTCAAAGATATCTTCCTAGGTGGTTCTCTCAACTAGGTGTTACAAAGCTGTCTTAAGTGAGCTCAATTTACCCAAAAAGTCACAATGACTAATTTGGGAGTATCTCGGCTTTACTTTACCCCCTTCAAGCATAGTAGGCAACTAGTATGTCTATGTGTACTATCACTGGGTCGTTATATGGACAACCAGTAATGTTAACTCACAATGAACAACTAGTCAAGTAGGTAATGTGGAGCACTTCCCGTTTTGTCCACAAGGTTCTCTCTTACATAGACTGCTTTGGGGTTCCTACAACCACCCTCGTTGTTGTATCTTAAGGCTTATGCCAAAGGGGTTATTTCCTAGTTTTAAGCATATGGGATGTACCCTTATTCAAACCTCGCAAATAAAATGTTTTGAATGTGGTGTGTTTTTTATTTGTTTTTAAATTGGATGTGGTTTTCTTGAACACCTTTTAGAAATCTACATGAAAACTATATTAGTAGTTTAATTTTTTTCAAACTCTTTTATTTGACAAATGATTTTAGGTCCCGCACTCAAGCATTAGTATTTCTCCAAGCAAATCACATTATTTAAAAGAGGATTAAGAGTTAATTTTGATTCTTAAGATCATACAAGGATGCTAGAGAAGAGCATACACAAAAAATAATCCAACTAAAAAGTAAATAAAAGCTTTGCAATCAATGAACCATACAAAAATCTTGATAAATGTTCATTCCCTTAAACCAAAAGTGAAAAATGAAATTTCTAATTTATCAAATGTTATAAAATGAAGACTAAAATTACTTTTGATTCTCAAGATCACCCTAAGGTGCAAAAGAAGAGTATACACACGCTTTGGTCTAAATAAAGTAAAGCACGAAATACAACATTCATCAAAACACTAGACATGTTAAAAATGACCGGTTTTAAACTAACAAAAACCTGTCATTTCTATAAGTATAAATCTTGAATTTATGTTTTCATTACATAGTTAACTTCAATACCTTTCCAACAAAAAAAGAGTCATTTCGAGTTTGGGAGCAAAATTTACGGCCTTCGGAAGATGGCTTACGCATATGCTCTTATGCTCATAGGTATGCACTTGACATACACTCAAAAAATATAAAAAAATGTTACTTAATCTACAAAATAGTCAAATTTTTCAAACCAAGATTCAATTTTGACAACAACCCATCACATTAATATATGAATATAAGACTCACCGCTATCGGACATTAAAATATATGCTCAAGAATTTAAGATTTTCAAGAAATTGGTAAAAATAGCATGTAGAATGATGAAAAAGTAAGCTCTAAAAATGAAAAACATGATGAAATCTTGAAATTTTCTCACCAAGATTTAATTTTGACAGAAACCCACCACATTAATATGTAAATAGAAGACTCAACACTATCAAACACTAACCTAAATGCTCAAAAATTTAAGATTTTCAAGAATTCACACAAAAATAGCATGTAGAATGTTGAAAAATAAGCTATAAAAATGAAAACATGAAGAAATCTTGAAAATTTCTCATAAATTCCAATTTTGATATCACTTCACCTCCTTTATACCTACAAGGAACACTCAACACATGCAAACTTAACAAAATAAGTTACGAAAAACAAGTTAGATCAACATTTGTAAAAGAGAGTTAGTAACCAAAAATGAAACTTAACTACAAAAATTTGAAATCAAGTGCAAAGGACAATAGAGTAAGTCCCACTGGTGCGTGCCAAATGTATTCATGTATAATTAACTAAGCTATAAATTGAAACTAATATCTACATAGCTTCAAAAACAAATGTTAATTAAACAATGAACCATCAAGATAAGAGCTTAAAGGAAATGCTTCTTCAATGCATAAATGAAACTACATGCTAATCTATATCCTACTCTCTATGATTGCTAACTTAAATTATGAACCTATGAAAAACATAAGCAATCAAAGTGGATTATTAATTTATCTTAAAGATTGAGAATGGAATCTCACCAAGAATGGATACAAGGGAAATCTTGAAATTTTCTCACCAAGATTTAATTTTGATAGAAAACCACCACATTAATATGTATATAGAAGACTCAACACTATCAAACACTAACCTACATGTTCAAGAATTTAAGATTTTCAAGAAATTCACAAAACTAGTATGTAGAATGTTGAAAAAATAAGCTATAAAAATGAAAACATGAAGAAATCTTGAAATTTTTCCATTAATTCCAATTTTGATAGCACTTCACCTCCTTTATACCTATAAGGAAAACTCAACACATGCAAACTCAACAAAATAAGTTAAGAAAAATAAGTTAGATCAACATGTGTAAAAGAGAGTTAGTAACTAAAAATGAAACTTAACTACAAAAACTTGAAATTAAGTGGAAAGGATGATGGAGTAAGTCCCACCGAATGTGCCAAATGTGTTCATGTGTTATTAATTAAGCTATAAATTGAAACTAATATCTACATAACCTAAAAAAATATTAATTAAATAATGAACCATCAAGATAAGAGCTTAAAGAAAATGCTTCTTCAATGCATAAATGAAACTACATGCTAAGCTATATCCTACTCTCTATGATTGTTAACTTAAACTATGAAGCTATGAAAAACATAAGCAATCAAAGTGGATTATTACTTGATCTTAAAGATTGAGAATGGAATCTCACCAAGAATGGATACAAGGGAAATATTGAAATTTTCTCACTAAGATTTAATTTTGACAGAAACCCACCACATTAATATGTAAATAGAAGACTCAACACTATCAAACACTAACCTACATGCTCAAGAATTTAAGATTTTCAAGAAATTCACAAAACTAGCATGTAGAATGTTGAAAAAATAAGCTCTAAAAATGAAAACATGAAGAAATCTGTAAATTTTTCCATCAATTCTAATTTTGACAAAGACTTCACCTCCTTTATACCTACAAGGAAGACTCAACACATGCAAACTCAACAAAATAAGTTAAGAAAAACAAGTTAGATCAACATTTGTAAAAGAGAGTTAGTAACCAAAAATGAAACTTAACTACAAAAATTTGAAATCAAGTGCAAAGGATAATAGAGTAAGTCCCACCGAGCGTGCCAAATGTATTCATGTATTATTAACTAAGCTATAAATTGAAACTAATATCTACATAACCTAAAAAATAAAATGTTAATTAAACAATGAACCATCAAGATAAAAGCTTAAAGAAAATGCTTCTTCAATGCATAAATGAAACTACATGCTAAGCTATATCCTACTCTCTATGATTGCTAACTTAAATTATGAACCTATGAAAAACATAAGCAATCAAAGTGGATTATTAATTTATCTTAAAGATTGAGAATGGAATCTCACCAAGAATGGATACAAGGAAATCTTAAAATTTTCTCACTAAGATTTAATTTTGACAGAAAACCACCACATTAATATGTAAATAGAAGACTCAACACTATCAAACACTAACCTACATGCTCAAGAATTTAAGATTTTCAAAAATTCACAAAACTAGCATGTAGAATGTTGAAAAAATAAGCTCTAAAAATGAAAACATGGAGAAATCTTGAAATTTTTCCATTAATTCTAATTTTGATAGCACTTCACCTCCTTTATACCTACAAGGAAGACTCAACACATGCAAACTCAACAAAATAAGTTAAGAAAAATAAGTTAGATCAACATATGTAAAAGAGAGTTAGTAACCAAAAATGAAACTTAACTACAAAACTTGAAATTAAGTGGAAAGAATGATGGAGTAAGTCCCACCGAACATGCCAAATGTGTTCATGTGTTATTAATTAAGCTATAAATTGAAACTAATATCTACATAACCTAAAAAATATTAATTAAACAATGAACCATCAAGATAAGAGCTTAAAGAAAATGCTTCTTCAATGCATAAATAAAACTACATGCTAAGCTATATCCTACTCTCTATGATTGTTAACTTAAACTATGAAGCTATGAAAAACATAAGCAATCAAAGTGGATTATTACTTGATCTTAAAGATTGAGAATGGAATCTCACCAAGAATGGATACAAGGGAAATATTGAAATTTTCTCACTAAGATTTAATTTTGACAAAACCCACCACATTAATATGTAAATAGAAGATTCAACACTATCAAACACTAACCTACATGCTCAAGAATTTAAGATTTTCAAAAATTCACAAAACTAGCATGTAGAATGTTGAAAAATAAGCTATAAAAATGAAAACATGAAGAAATCAGTAAATTTTTCCATCAATTCTAATTTTGACAAAGACTTCACCTCCTTTATACCTACAAGGAAGACTCAACACATGCAAACTCAACAAAATAAGTTAAGAAAAACAAGTTAGATCAACATTTGTAAAAGAGAGTTAGTAACCAAAAATGAAACTTAACTATAAAAATTTGAAATCAAGTGCAAAGGATAATAGAGTAAGTCCTACTCGAGGCGTGCCAAATGTATTCATGTATTATTAACTAAGCTATAAATTGAAACTAATATCTACATAACCTCAAAAACAAATGTTAATTAAACAATGAACCATCAAGATAAGAGCTTAAAGGAAATGCTTCTTCAATGCATAAATGAAACTACATGCTAAGCTATATCCTACTCTTTATGATTGCTAACTTAAATTATGAACCTATGAAAAACATAAGCAATCAAAGTGGATTATTAATTTATCTTAAAGATTGAGAATGGAATCTCACCAAGAATGGATACAAGGGAAATCTTGAAATTTTCTCACCAAGATTTAATTTTGACGGAAAACCACCACATTAATATGTAAATAGAAGACTCAACACTATCAAACACTAACCTATATGTTCAAGAATTTAAGATTTTCAAGAAATTCACAAAACTAGCATGTAGAATGTTGAAAAAATAAGCTATAAAAATGAAAACATGAAGAAATCTTGAAATTTTCCCATTAATTCCAATTTTGATAGCACTTCACCTCCTTTATACCTACAAGGAAGACTCAACACATGCAAACTCAATAAAATAAGTTAAGAAAAATAAGTTAGATCAACATGTGTAGAAGAGAGTTAGTAACCAAAATGAAACTTAACTACAAAAACTTGAAATTAAGTGCAAAGGATGATGGAGTAAGTCTCACCGAACGTGCCAAATGTGTTCATGTGTAATTAATTAAGCTATAAATTGAAACTAATATCTACATAACCTAAAAAAATATTAATTAAACAATGAACCATCAAGATAAAAGCTTAAAGAAAATGCTTCTTCAATGCATAAATGAAACTACATGCTAAGCTATATCCTACTCTCTATGATTGTTAACTTAAACTATGAACCTATGAAAAACATAAGCAATCAAAGTGGATTATTACTTGATCTTAAAGATTGAGAATGGAATCTCACCAAGAATGGATACAAGGGAAATATTGAAATTTTCTCACTAAGATTTAATTTTGACAGAAACCCACCACATTAATATGTAAATAGAAGACTCAACACTATCAAACACTAACCTACATGCTCAAGAATTTAAGATTTTCAAAAAATTCACAAAACTAGCATGTAGAATGTTGAAAAAATAAGCTCTAAAAATGAAAACATGAAGAAATCTGTAAATTTTTCCATCAATTCTAATTTTGACAGCACTTCACCTCCTTTATACCTACAAGAAGACTCAACACATGCAAACTCAACAAAATAAGTTAAGAAAAACAAGTTAGATAAACATTTGTAAAAGAGAGTTAGTAACCAAAAATGAAACTTAACTACAAAAATTTGAAATCAAGTGCAAAGGATAATAGAGTAAGTCCCACCGAGCGTGCCAAATGTATTCATGTATTATTAACTAAGCTATAAATTGAAACGAATATCTACATAACCTCAAAAACAAATGTTAATTAAACAATGAACCATCAAGATAAGAGCTTAAAGGAAATGCTTCTTCAATGCATAAATGAAACTACATGCTAAGCTATATCCTACTCTCTATGATTGCTAACTTAAACTATGAACCTATGAAAAACATAAGCAATCAAAGTAGATTATTAATTTATCTTAAAGATTGAGAATGGAATCTCACCAAGAATGGATACAAGGGAAATCTTGAAATTTTCTCACCAAGATTTAATTTTGACAAAAACCCACCACATTAATATGTAAATAGAAAACTCAACACTATCAAACACTAACCTACATGTTCAAGAATTTAAGATTTTCAAGAAATTCACAAAACTAGCATGTAGAATGTTGAAAAAATAAGCTATAAAAATGAAAACATGAAGAAATATTGAAATTTTCCCATTAATTCCAATTTTGATAGCACTTCACCTCCTTTATACCTACAAGGAAGACTCAACACATGCAAACTCAACAAAATAAGTTAAGAAAAATAAGTTAGATCAACATGTGTAAAAGAGGGTTAGTAACCAAAAATGAAACTTAACTACAAAAACTTGAAATTAAGTGTAAATGATGGAGTAAGTCCCACCGGATGTGACAAATGTGTTCATGTGTTATTAATTAAGCTATAAATTGAAACTAATATCTACATAACCTCAAAAACAAATATTAATTAAACAATGAACCATTAAGATAAGAGCTTAAAAGAAATGCTTCTTCAATGCATAAATGAAACTACATGCTAAGTTATATCCTACTCTCTATGATTGTTAACTTAAACTATGAACCTATGAAAAACATAAGCAATCAAAGTGGATTATTACTTGATCTTAAAGATTGAGAATGGAATCTCACCAAGAATGGATACAAGGGAAATATTGAAATTTTCTCACTAAGATTTAATTTTGACAGAAACCCACCACATTAATATGTAAATAGAAGACTCAACACTATCAAACATTAACCTACATGCTCAAGAATTTAATATTTTCAAGAAATTCACAAAACTAGCATATAGAATGTTGAAAAATAAGCTCTAAAAATGAAAACATGAAGAAATCAGAAATTTTTCCATCAATTCCAATTTTGACAAAGACTTCACCTCCTTTATACCTACAAGGAAGACTCAACACATGCAAACTCAACAAAATAAGTTAAGAAAAATAAGTTAGATCAACATGTGTAAAAGAGAGTTAGTAACCAAAAATGAAACTTAACTACAAAAACTTTAAATTAAGTGTAAAGAATAATGGAGTAAGTTCCACCGGCATGCCAAATGTGTTCATGTGTTATTAACTAAGCTATAAATTGAAACTAATATCTACATAACTTCCAAAATAAATGTTAATTAAACAATGAACCATCAAGATAAGAGCTTAAAGGAAATGCTTCTTCAATGCATAAATGAAACTACATGTTAATTTATTTCCTACTCTCTATGATTGCTAACTTAAACTATGAACCTATGAAAAACATAAGCAATCAAAGTGGATTATTACTTGATCTTAAAGATTGAGAATGGAATCTCACCAAGAATGGATACAAGGGAAATCTTGAAATTTTCTCACCAAGATTTAATTTTGACAGAAACCTACCACATTAATATGTAAATAGAAGACTCAAAACTATCAAGCACTAACCTACATGCTCAAGAATTTAAGATTTTCAAGAAATTCACAAAACTAGCATGTAGAATGTTGAAAAAATAAGCTATAAAAATGAAAACATGAAGAAATATTGAAATTTTCCCATTAATTCCAATTTTGATAGCACTTCACCTCCTTTATACCTACAAGGAAGACTCAACACATGTAAACTCAAAAAAATAAGTTAAGAAAAACAAGTTAGATCAACATGTGTAAAAGAGAGTTAGTAACCAAAAATGAAACTTAACTACAAAAACTTGAAATTAAGTGCAAAGGATAATGGAGTAAGTTCCACCGGGCATGTCAAATGTGTTCATGTGTTATTAACTAAGGTATAAATTGAAACTAATATCTACATAACTTCAAAAACAAATGTTATTAAACAATGAACCATCAAGATAAGAGATTAAAGGAAAGGCTTCTTCAATGCATAAATGAAACCACATGCTAATCTATATGCTACTCTCTATGATTGCTAACTTAAACTATGAATCTATGAAAAACATAAGCAATCAAAGTGGATTATTACTTGATCTTAAAGATTGAGAATGGAATTTCACCAAGAATGGATACAAGGTAATTTTGGATCTTCCTATATTACTCAATTTTGAGTGAAAGGATGCAAGATGGAGAAGCTATTTCTAACAATGGAGAATGGCCTAAGATCAAAATGCTTATATTATTTCACTATTAAAAGCATGGTGCAAGAAGAAAGGTAAGAAGGAGGGTTCTTTATATAGCTTTCCTAAAGAGACAAGTACAATAAACTGATGAATGTGGGATAAAGGTAAAACAAGATTAGAAATAGATAAGGTTTCTTTATAAAAGGTAATCTTGATTTAGAAGAGTATAATTTGTCATTGGTAAGTCATGGGAGTTGGGGAATGTTTTAATTAATCAAATTTGATTAATTAATAGGTAGAGGTAAGCTTAAAGAAGCTAATTTTAGGAAAATAAATATGATTTGTGGCATGTAAGAAAGAAATTTGATCCAATAAATAGTAATTTATTGATTTAGAGTTACGAGTGTAATTAATTAATAATAATTAATTAACCAAAGTAGAAGTGGATATTAATTAACGAAAGGTCATTAATTGACATATTTAATGATATGAAGGTTAATTATTTAACAAAAGTTCGTTAATTAATGAATATGAAGACGAATGTTAGCTAATTAGCGTAAAAATACTAATTATTACAAAAATGATGAGAAAGAGAATAATTATGTAATCTTAGCATTAAAGGGTGCATAAGGGAATTTTAGGTGTCTACAATCTGGTCACACACAACCTAGGAGTGTTTTCATTTTGTAAATTGAAAAAATATTTATCACACCATTCTCCAAAGGGTGCATTTTAAAGTGACAACAATTTTTGGCATGCCCAGTGGGATTATAACGAAGAATTGTTCAAAATTTGATGTTATTCTTGGAAAATATCGAGTGTTTCAGAACTTTCTCATTCAAACATAATGATTAAGTGGTTTGGCCAACCCTTAATTAATATGGGTCTATCACTATTATATAGGTTAAATATTTATACCTAGGTAATATACATTAGGTAAGTATTTAATAATATGAATCATTTATATTTATATTTATTTGATACACTCACCTAGGTATATGTGTCAACCATTTTAGGTTGAAAAGGTGGTTCGGGATACATACCCGATCACCTTATATAAAAAGGGCTTTAGGTCTTTATTTGATATATTCGGAAATATATCAAAGTTGTGACAATCAAGTGATTTGGTTTTACCCTCGATTTCATGTAAGTATTTTTATTTACTTATATTATGATGTAATGCTTATTTCAATATTTATCGTAACATTATATAATATATAAGTTGATTAAATCTGTATTTATTAGAATCTTCAAATTCTAATATGGTATCATAAAAAGATAAATTAAATAAATTAAGATCAAATGTTTTATATTTTATTTATTTAATTTGTGCGAATTTTTAACCAACCCGGAAAGGTAAATTAAATAAATTAAGATTAAATGTTTTTATTTTATTTATTTAATTTGTACAGTTTTTTTCAACCAACCCGAAAGGGTAAATTAATATTAAATGTTTTGTATTTTATTTATTTAATTTGTACGGGTTTTTTCAACCAACTGGAAGGGTAAATTAAATAAATTAAGATCAAATGTTTTGTATTTTATTTATTTAATTTTTACGGGTTTTTTCAACCAACCCGAAAGGGTATTTAAAATAACCGGCCCCTTCTTTCCATTGTGCAACCTAAAAGTTTTGCTTTGTGAAGAATCAAGGTGAATTCACAGGTGGAAAATTTAGAAACTTTTACCTTCCGTGAAAGCTTATGTAGAGGTAAGGATAGAATATTTGAAATATTTTTTCTATAGTTTTAATATGTGCAAGTTGAATTTTGTCAATGGTAAATGAAGGAGGAGACAAAGCTTCATCAAAATAGGATTTAAATTTTTTCCATTAAAAGTGTGAAAAATGTTTTCTCTGTAAATTCTAAGGTTTATGTAGAATTTAAAATTACATGGCCTGGTAAATGTTTTAAATCTTTTTTTTATGAGGGGCCCCCGTAATAAGGGTTATATGTGTTTATTTTTAAAAGTATATATACTATAGTTTATAATTTTTTATAGACTATATGTTGTTTTTTATTTACATTATATAAACTATATACCTCTTTTTTAAAAGTGAATATATTTTTACATTATAAATTATAATAGGTTAATATAATGTATTAAAATATAACCTCCCTAATATTATATAGAAGAAGAAATTATGGAATTTCACATTCTGGAAATACACAAGTTTTGACTCCATTAAATTTGACGGTCAAATGACCGTCACGACAGACCAAACATAAGGCAATATGACGGTCATTTAGACGTCAAATTTAAGCTGACCGAATCTTTGTCTACATTATTTTTTTCTAGAAATTTGAAGTTGTTTTACATTCTTAGGGGTTTCTTCTTCACTTCTATATGGTTAGAATTTTTTTTATATAAGTCTGGGGTATAATGCAAATCCCTTTATATTACAGGTTATTATTTTGATCATGGGAGGTTAATTAATATGCATTGTAATGAAAAAATTAGTTATGATTAAATAATTTATGCAGATCTATAAAATTTAGATTTGTTTCTATTAAAAGTGTTTGTTATAAATATGTATCTAACTCGTGGTACATTGTATATTATAATGAGGTGTGTTTTACAGGTGTTCAGAAAACAATGGCATCTAGCTATTTCTGTCTTGACAAAACCTAGATCTTGAATGGAACTAACTACAACATTTGGAAGATCGTGAGTCAAATCAGAACTTTATGGCAAGGAAACTCGACAATTGTTTCTAACGAGGTTCCTCCCATCGGTCGTCAAACAATCAGTAGATAACATGAATGCATTCTCACAATGAATGTAGGAGGCTCTTTCCATGATTTTGAGTAATATGAACGATAAGTACTTTCTACACATTGGTAATTTCAAACATATGAAATAGGTATGGAAGTAACTAAAATCCATGTATGAAGGTACGTGTTTATCTAAAATTATTAAATTAGTTTTAGAATTACTTACAACTCTTATGAAGGGGATGAAAAATTAGTTAATTTATTAGCCAAAATTAAAAATATTAAAGCACAATTAGATGGATGCAATTGTGATTTAATTGGTGAAAAATTAATCTATTTTATTGTTCATTAAATATACATGAAAGATTTAGGAATTTTATTTCTATCTTAAACTCTAAATATCATAACAAAATTGATCTACCCGATTTAAATACCTTGAGTTCACTTTTGATATAGGAAGAGTAAGTGATGGCAAACTTAGAGTCTAAGGAGAATTCCTCTTAGACACTTCTTGCTCAAAATTTAAAGTTCAAACCTCGCAAGCCCTTCTCGATCAAAAATTTAGATCTAAATCTTTTTTTGTTCATAAGAAAAATATTTCTTCTGATCAATTACGTGTTAGCTTTAGTGGTAAATGTCACAAATATAGTAAATTTAGACATAAAAAGGAAGATTCCAAAACTAAAAACCTATCCAAAAAATAAAAAACAAACTATTTTTTCTAAATAAAAATTAAGGAAAAGGATAGCTCTAATGATATTCCTAAAACTATTGCATTCTATGTTGCGTTGAATTCTTCCTCTAATTTTGAATGGATTCTAGATTCAGTGCATCAAATCATATAATTGGTGTTTAAAATTATTTATTTGATGTTGTGAAAATCAATTAATGTGTGTATCTTGGTGACTCATCTTTAGAAGCAATAGAGAAAGGAAAAGTAAAATTTGTTAATGGTGTGTTGAATAATGTTTTATTTGTTCCTAAGCTAAAAAGAACCTTTTATCATGTTCTCAATTTACTCATGATGGTTTGGCTATTAAAATTTTAAAAGATACTTGGTATATCAAAGATAGTAATGATAATATAATATTCAAGGAAAAGAAATGGTCTCAGTATATTTTTATGATTTCTATATTGCATCTTGTTTTGTTTCTCAAAATTTGAATATTTCAAAACTATGGCATGAAAAATTATGACATGTTAATTATCGAAGTTTATATGAAATAGCTAGATAAAAATTTGTGAAAGGTTTTCCTGTGTTTTCTTCTTCTCATGATGAGTGTGAAGGGTGTCTACGCTCAAAACAAAGTGTTAAACCCTTTCACTCACATCTTAAAGAGAGTTCCTTTTTCCCACTAGAACGTATTCGTAGTGATGTTAAAGTACCTCTTGAAGTAGCTTCATTAAATGGTTCTTTATATGTTGTGACTTTCATTGATGATTTTACCAGGATGATTTGGTCATATTTTCTTAAAAATAAATCTGATGTACTTGGGAAATTTAAGAAATTTAAAGCATCTGTTGAAAACTCTTCAAATTATAAAATTAAGAGACTTAGAATAGATAATGGGGGTGAATATGTTAGTAAAACATTTAAATTTTTTATTGATTGTGGTATTAAAAGGGAATTAACTTCTCCTTATTCTCCCCAATCTAATGGTGTTGCAGAACGTAAGAATAGGACTATTTTAGATATGGCTCGTATTATGCTTCATTCTGCTAGTCTTCCCAAATTTCTATGGGCAGAAGCAATGAACACAACTGTCTACATTCTAAATAGGGTTCCCACCAAAGCTATTCATCTTTAAAATCATTTATAAAAATGGTCAAATCAAAAACCTGATATTTCTCATCTAAAATTTTTTTGGTAGTCTTGCTTCTTTATACATTCCTAAAATGAAAAGAAAGAAAATTTATATGACTTCTTTCTCTTGTGTTGTCATTAGATATGGTATTAACACTGCATGTCTAAGGATTTACGACCCTACAAAAATGGAAGTAACTAAAAAATCATAATGTGGTGGTTTTATAAAAATATTTTTATTCATCTGATATGGTAAAGATGTTCCTAACTCTATCAATATTTCTAATGATGGTTATGATTATGATAATGAGAGTATAGTAAATGGTCATGATGATATTTCTTGTGTTGACACTATAAATGCTTCTAAATCTCCTAACTCCCTAGTTAAGAAACCAAAATGGGCTCAATCTGTGTTAGAAATTTCTAATCCTATTGATCTTAGGAAAATGACTAGAAGCCATCATATGTACCATGCATTAATGACCTTGTATGAACCTGAGCCACAAAGTTTTGAAGAAGCTTCTCAGGATGAGAAGTGGATCAATGCAATACAAGCTAAATATAATGCCCTAATTCAAAACCAAACTGGGAGTTGGTTCCACCTCCAAAAGAAAAGAAGTATTATAGGGTCTAGGTGGTTATACAAAGTAAAATATAATACAGATGGTAGTATTGACAAACATAAAGCTAGACTTGTTGTTAGAGGTTTCACTCAGAAACCTAGTATTGATTATGTTGAGACATTTTTCCTTGTAGCTAAAATGAATACCGTTAGGACCTTATTCGTAATTGCCACTCAATTTGGGTGGTAAATCCACCAAATAGATGTGAAAAATATCTTTTTGAATGGTGATTTAAAATAAGAACTTTACATGTCTCAACCTACAGGATTTGAAAAAACTAGTAAAGAAAACTATGTTTGTAAATTGATTTTTTTGTATGGTTTAAAGCAAGCTCCTAGAGCTTGGTATGTGAAAATTAATTCTTTCTTTAAACAGTTAGGATTTGTTAATTTTTCTTCTGACAATGATCTATTCATTAAGCAAGAAGGATCACATATTATCATTGTTTGTATATATGTTGATGATTTTCTTATGACTGGTGATAATCCTACTTTAATTTGTAGAATTAAAGAAAAATTGAAACAATACTTTAAAATGAATGATTTAGGTCTCTTACATCATTTTCTTGGTATGGTTTTATTTCAAGATAAACATTCTCAAGCACAATATGCAACCAATCACTGAAAAAGTTTAACATGATTGATTGTAAAACAATTTCTACTCCAATGGAAGTTGGACTGAAATTTGATCCTATTTTATATAAGCAAAGCTTAGTTGGTAGTTTGATATATCTATCTATCACCAGACCAGATATTTCCTATGTAGTAAGAATTGCTTATAGGTTTATGTAGGAACCTTATAGAGATCATTACAATCTTGCAAAAAGGATTCTTAGATATATTAAAGGTACAATCAATTATGGGTTGCATTATACTAAGAATGAAAATGCTAACTTATATGGATTTTGTGATTCTGATCATGTTGGTGATGTATTAGATAGAAAATATACTTTTGGTTATGTGTTTAAATTTAGCGCAGGTGCCATTACTTGTTGCAGCAAAAAGTAACCAAATTTTTCTATCTCTTCAACAAAAGTTGAGTATAGAAGTGCAATGGAAGCTGCAAAAGAGGCTCTATGGCTAAAGAGGTTGTTTGATGAGATAAAGATGAAGGATCCATGTAGTGTTCCTTTATTCTGTGACAAAAATGTACCATGGCTCTTGCACATAATACAATAAAGTATCGGAGGATGAAGCACATTAAGATGCATATACACTTCATCCATGAGAAAGTGCTAAGTGGTGAGATAGATCTCAAGTTCGTAGTGACCGAAGAACATGTTGTTGATATCTTCACAAATCCCCGAGTGCTGCAATTTTTGTCACTTTCGTATAAAGCTTAGATTTTCAGAGTTGTCATTAAGAGGGAGTGTGCATGATAATGTCACCTCCTAATGGAACTTAGTTTTTATAAAAAGACCTTCAGAAATTTATAAAAAAAGATCTTCGGGCATGTATACCTCCTTGCCTTATTTTTTAGAAAGAAGTGTAGAAATATCTTAAAGGTGGTCTTCATAAACTCTTTAGTGCTACTAAGTTTACTGGTAAACATCCAGTACAATCATATTGTTAAGGAGGTCCTTGGTTGTAAAAGGCTCCTATATGCTTAGGTTCAATAACCTTTATGAGAACCTCGTGGGAATATGTAAAACTTACAAATCATACTTAGCCACCGGTCATGGGATGATCTTAGGATTATAAATCCTTTTGTACCAAAAGGTAGTTTGAGTATGATGAAGGTGTTATAATTCCTTCACCCGATATGCTAGCCTAAAACCTTTATGGTTTAAGGATTGTAAATCATATAGTGTACCATGGGCAGGTAATCTATTAACATATGTTATCCCACTTAACATTAAGGGGGAGTGTTGGAACATAATGATTAAGTGTTAAGTCAACCCTTAATTAATATGGGTTCATCACTATTATATAGGTTAAATATTTAATAATATGAAATACTTTTCTATTATTAAATATTCATACCTAAGTAATATACATTAGGTAAGTATTTAATAATGTGAATCATTTATGTTTATATTTATTAAATACACTCACCTAGGTATATGTGTCAACCATTTTAGGTTGAAAATGTGGGTTGGGAGACATACCCAATCACCTTATATAAAAAGGACTTTAGGTCCTCATTTGATATATTCGGGAAATATATCAAAGGTGTGAAAATCAATTGATTTGGTTTTACCTTTGGTAAATAGGGTTTTAAGGAGGAGGTGATCTTACTGGATGTAAAATACATTCTCTCGAAGTAAAAGTTATTTTCAAAGTGGTTTTACCCAGCTTGGGGTTTTCCACTATAAATATTGTGTCACTTGTGTTATTTATTTCACGTAAGTATTTCTTTATTTACTTATGTTAGGATGTAATACTTATTTACATATCTATTATAACATTATATAATATGTAAGTGATAAAATCAGTATTTATTAGAATCCTCAAATTCTAACTCTTTCATCTAGCATCTAAGCACTCCATAAGTTCAAAGCACATTCTCGTACTATACCAACACATGTTTCATGACAAAGGAAATGACTACATCATCTAGAAAGATATTCCATTTGATTGCATTGAGTTACATTTGAATTTAGCTAAGAGAAGAATATTTTTGAAATCCAAACCATAACCTAAATCTCCTCTCACTCCGCAAAACCAAAGTTAATTTCTCAATTTTTCCATACGTAGTTTCAATCTAAATATAGCCCTCCTAAGAAATCATTTTTTTCCTTCAACGATGGCATCCCACTATTAATCACCTAACATGATCATTTCACAATTTTTTCTCTTAAGAGAATCCCATTTTTTTACTAGGGAAAATCAAGTTACACTCATAAAATACATTAAAGATGTGGCCAATATATGCTCTATTTATCATGTTACTCAAGATAATGTTACATTCATATTATTAGTAGCTTCCTTCAAAGGAAAAGCTTTGTCATTGTACAGGGGGCTAGCATTATGCTCCATCACTACATGGGATCAGCTAGAGAAGTTTTTTTGTAGGCATTTTGAAGATAAATAAGATAATATTCCATTAGTGGAAAAATTGACCACCATCAAGAGAGCACAACAAGAATTCATGACTAATTTCAAGTATAGATTCTAAAATACTTGGGATAGAATCTCATAATTGGTAAGGCCTACACCTCAACACACTTTTTGTATTATCTACTTTGAATTATGATAGTGATGATACAATCAATGGGTGGAGGGAAACTCCTTGACACTTGCGACATATAAATTAGAGCTGAAAATAATCTTATACAAGCAGGAAAATATCTCCAAGGCCTCCCATGCCCATCTTTCTAAAATTTCCTCCTCCCACTTCCTTCCAAATACTTGTAATAGCTCCACCGCCAATAATTAATTATCATTCGTTGTTCCAAATTAGTGCTTCCCAAGCCAATCAAATGATTTACAAGAGATAAAAGGCATATTAAAATATTTTGGGAATGAGATAGTTTCTCTTAAAAGGTATAAAAATTAGAGTTTTAGACCTTACTATCCTCCCAATCAGCATAATAGACCTCTTTCCCAACCAAATTTGTAGGGCCAATATCAGTTTTCTAATGCCAAACCTATCCAAATGGTCAATCACAACACTAATAGCACATCTAAAGCAATTTTCCCGGTCCAAAATTATTTGATCCAAGATTATGAGTGGTGCTATCCATATAATCAAGCCCATAATTAGAATTCTCGATTCAATGGTATTCAAAATCAGGCATTTATCATGCAAACAACTTTTATATCACAAAGTTTATCATATGAGACCCCACCACGAAAGGATGCTTCAATAGACTTAGTGCAAGGTGATGTTACATTCCTAAATTTGTTAGAGGATGATTTTTGGAATAAATCATATTAACAATAAGAAAAATTAGAGTTCTACTTTTGTGGTAGTGAACACATGGTCAAAGAAAATATATTTAGAAAGGGAACAACCTAAAGGTGACATAAATTCTCAGCCTTCTCCAATGTTAGAATTTGTTATTCCAGTTTTAACTCAACACAATAATCAAAGAAGTCATTTTTAAAAATCTCAAAATCATCATGAGACCCCAATCTCCATGCCACAAATATAAGAAGGTGTTGTTTTTATAAAAGTACGGTAGAAAGTTATTACTCAATTTAATATCCTTGATCATATGAAGTAAACCAAAAGTAATATGTCAATATGGGATTCCTTGTCTCTTCACGGAAAAAAATATCTCTTGCAAGAAGCTTTTTCTAACCTCATTCTCTCTAGCCAACCATCTAAGGTTTTTCTCACTAATAAAGATGATCGAAAAGAGGCTCAAGAAAATAAGAGTGTTAGTACACCTCCTCTCTATATTTCATTGATCACAGGTCAAAACCTAGTTCATAATTATATGATTGATTTAGGAGCTTCTAATTCAATTATACCCAAGTAAATTGTTGACAAACTTGGTCTAGATTATGAGCCTCTATCTAAAGGAGTAGTTGAACTTTATGGAACATCTATAGAGACCCTTGAGTCATTAGAGGACTGATTTTAACCTTGTATACATGCCCCCACTTCTCCATTCCTAAAAAAATTTATCATTGATCTTCCTCCTCTCTTTTCCTTGTGTCTTTCTAAATTTTTCGCAGAAAAAATGGAGGTTACTTATCACAAAATTGGTCACATATTGTTTAGATCAAGGTATGGCACAAAAGTTTCCATAATGTATGAACCCATCTCAGAAATCATATAGAACCTTATATTTTTAATGTCATTAACTTAAATTGTATGGTCATAAATGAAGAAGACCAACTAGTTGACTAAGAACCAACCACACTTCTTTAGATAATTCAAGATTTATTACTTGATGAGTGGGCTACTCAAACTCATGATATTGATCCACATAGTCATATCAAAGAAGAAGGTCTCAAAACATATTATTTACATGATGAAAATGTTAGTATTCCTAACCTTGTCAAAATAGATCACCATGATGAAGGTTTATGAAACTTATACTTTGATGGATCTAGAAGAAAGAATGGACTAGGTCGAGGATCATACTAATTTTCCCAAAAAGAAAAAAATTCTCATCTTTGATATTTTAGTTTAATTGCATTAACAACATAGCTGAATATGAAGCTCTTATTCACGGTCTTCATGGGAAAGGAGGAATGGAGTGAAGAAATTTAAAGTATTTGGTGAAAATGATTTGTAGGTTACCCAAATCATAGGACATGCTTCAACTAAGAATAAATTTATAAGATGCTACAAGAACATGGTATTGGATTTAATATAAAACTTTGATGTTTTTAATGTTCAATCTATTCCTAGAGTGAAAAACAAACATGCGAGATAGTTTGGTTGCAATTGGTTCTCAAGTTGATATTCGAATTAAATCAAGAAAGATAAAAACCAAAAGTATATCAAAATAGTTTTAAGGCCTTCTATCCTTGACAATAATATCAATTATAAAGTGTTTGAGTCATATCAACAAATTTTCAATTTCTTGCAAGAGGAAGCTTATTTTTCACTCAAAATCAAGAAAGATTGTAACAATAGTAGGATGATCATATTATTTAGCTAAATGCGGGCTATATGTGGGAGGTCTTAGGGTCCATTCCCTATGTTGCACACCTCTATAGCTTATCATTACTCAGATAGGTAGTTTTAGGTGGGTCAACTACTTTGGTGGCAGAGGTGGTCTCTTGACATGGTGCCAAGATGACTCGGTGTTCAATGCAATGGGGGTCGGATCGGGCATGAAACATGTGTTAAATGTGACAAGGCATGTCTGGCATTATGGCATGAGAATTATCCCAAACCACTTTTAGCTCATTAAGTTTACCCTAGTGGTGTGGAATGTGGGCTATATGTGGGAGGTCTTGGGTTCCATTACCCGTGCTACCCACCTCTATAGATTATTGTTACTCAAATTAGGAATATTTGGGTGGGTCATCTTCTTTGGTGGCGAGGTGGTCTCTTGATGTGGTGCCAATCTGACTTGGTGTTCAATGTGACGGGGTTAGGGTCGGGTATAAAACCTATGTTTAATGTGACGAGGCATGTCCGGCATTGCGGCACAAGATTTATCCCAAACCACTTTTTCCATTGAGGCCATTGGACACTTTCAATAAGTATCCATGGAGACACCTTGAGGTAGGGTTTGAACTTCTCCATGTGAACCAAGAGGAACATAGTGGGGCACTCTGAATGTGGATCGCTTGGAAAACATTAAGGACCAAAGCCCACCTCCATGTCCCACTTAGAGAAAGTGCTCCTCTAAAACCACCACTGCGTTCATAGCTCCGTATAATAAAAGTGTTTATCATCTAAATTTATTTTCTCCATGTGAAATAATAGGAACACAATGGGGCACTTCAAATGTAGATTGCTCAATGCAGACATTAAGGACCCAATCCCACCTCCATGTCCCACTTAGAGAAATTTCTCCTCTAAAAACCACCACTCTAGTTCATAGCTCTAGTATAATAAAAGTGTTTACCATCCAAAGTTTTGGACTCAAGGTCTTGGTCTATTAGTGAGTTACAAGTAGTTTGTAATCATCAACCCAAGTTCCATTCCCATTGAGGCCATTGGACACTTTCAATAAGTAGCCATGGAGACACCTTGAGGTAGGGGTCGAACTTATCCATGTGAACCAAGAGGAACATAGTGGGGCACTCTGAATGCAGATCGCTTGGTGGACATTAAGGACCCAATCCCACCTCTATGTCCCACTTAGAGAAAGTGCTCCTCTAAAAACCACCACTCCAGTTCATAGCTCTGGTATAATAAAAGTGTTTACCATCCAAAGTTTTATGTTTGTAGAAAGGAGAGACGGTTGGCATCTCCATTGATAAGGACAAGAACAGTCTTCAAACTTTCCATTCACAAATGGTTAAGGCATTCCATCAAGAGGTGGATCTTAACCCAATTTTTTGGGACTCAAGGTCTTGGTCTATTGGTGAGTTACAAGTAGTTTTTAATCATCAACCCAAGTTCCATTCCCATTAAGGCCATTGGACACTTTCAATAAGTAGCCATGAAGACACCTTGAGGTAGGGGTTGAAATTCTCCATGTGAACCAAGAGGAACACAATGGGGTGCTCCGAATGTGGATCGCTTAGCAGACATTAAGGACCCAATCCCACCTCCATGTCCCACTTAGAGAAAGTGCTCCTCTAAAACCACCACTCCAGTTCATAGCTCTAGTATAATAAAAGTATTTACCATCCAAATTTTTAGACTCAAGGTCTTGGTCTATTGGTGAGTTATAAGTAGTTTGTAATCATCAACCCAAGTTCCATTCCCATTAAGGCCATTGGACACTTTCAATAAGTATCCATGGAGACACCTTGAGGTAGGGGTTGAAATTCTCCATGTGAACCAAGAGGAACACAACAGGGTGCTCTAAATACGGATCGCTTAGTGGACATTAAGGACCCAAGCCCACCTCTATGTCCCACTTAGATAAAGTGATCCTCTAAAACCACCACTCTAGTTCATAGCTATGGTATAATAAAAGAGTTTACCATCCAAAGTTTTGTGAACAAAGAGAAACACAACAGGGTGCTCTAAATGTGGATCGCTCGGTAGACATTAAGGACACAAGCCCACCTCCAAGTCCCACTTAGATAAAGTGCTCCTCTAAAATCACCACTCCATTTCATATCTCTATTATAATAAAAGCATTTACCATCCAAATTTTTGAATCCTCTAAGGTATTTGGAATTATGGAGTTGGAGCCAGAGTGGGAGGATCAAGGTTTTGAAAACTAAATGAGGAAATTGTTACAGGACATAGGGGACCCTTAGATCAAGGTGGTGTAGGTAGGGGACCCACGTCTAGTACAAGCAAGAGGTAAGACTTCTCTTTCTACCTCATGGGTTGATAGGATTTTGGGCCATAGAACAAAAGTTTTGAATCAACCATTTGATTCAAAAATTATGACTGTGGAAAAATATGTTCTTTTAAGTATTACTATCCCTGATGGGTTAGCAAAAAAAGCTATATCTCGGATGGAATATGATTTGGTTGGAAAATTTTATGGATCAAGACCAAATGTGGAATGGTTTCGGGAATGGGTGAAATAGAAGTGGAACCCAAAGGGATCAATGGAAATTGCTTCCTATGTGAATGGGTTTTTATCATTAATCTTTCAAATTCAGAGGACTATAAAAACATCTTGGTTAGAGGTCCTTGGTTTATGGGAAGATCAAGCCTTCTAATCCAAAAATGGAGCCCAGTTTTGATCCATTTAAGGAGAAACCAGATGAGTTTCCTGTATGGGTAAAACTTCCTAGGTTACCAATGGAATTTTGGGAAGAAGATATCTTAACAACCATTGTAAATGTTATAGGATATTTGGTGGTGTTTGATCCAGTTACTAGGGCAAGAATGAGGCTAATGTATGCTCATTTCTATGTTATTGTTCATATGGGTAATTTGTTGAGAAAGGAAATAGAACTTAAATCAAAGTTTGGTGAATGGATTCGAAGATAGAGTATGAAGCTTCTCCTTTGTTCTTCCAGAAATGTAGGCGAGATGGGACATGAGAAAAGATAATGTAAGGAGGGTAAGAAAGGTAAGCAGACTTGGGAAAGAAAATAAAAGGAATCAATGAGAGAAGAAGGAACCAATACGTTACCTCTAAATAATTTGTCTTCAAACAATTTTCATTTTCTACAAGTAGAGGAGTTGGAGGAAGTTGTAGCTCAAGAAAATATGGAACTAAAAATGGATTCTTAGATTAAAGCTTGTAAGGTTATGGATGGTGTAGATCAGGATCTTGAAGGAATTGGGTCTCAAAACCAAAAGGTGGAGTTGAATGTGGAAGGTTTAGGTGTGAAGGATCAACAACCTAGTCAGGAAGGTTTAGATCCGAATTTTTTGGATCTACCAAAATAGAATGAATCCTTTTTAAAGGAAGAGCAGGAGTTGTCTCTGGTTGAGGAAGTTCCTTGTTCTCTAAATTTAGATAGGATTAAGGAGGTGTTGGAAGAAAAGAGGGTAAACATAAGAAGTGCTCAGAAGCAAGACAAAGTTAAAGCAGATTGTGGGAAAGCTCCTGCAAGAAAAGGAAATACGTCAAATAGGGATAAAAGGGAGAAAACAATGGCTAAAGAAATAGATTCAGAAGACAAAGGCTCCATTGAGGAGAGCATTTCACCAAATAAATTGAGATGAAGGTTATTTCCTAGAATATAAGGGGTTTAAATAACCCTAATAAACAGAGTATTTTATCCTCTTTCAGGAAAAGGAATAAGCCTTGATATTCTATTGATTCAAGAAACTAAGATGTCTAAAGAAAAAATGAGTGAGGTACAGAATAAAGTTTGGTTTAGATCTAAGCTACAAAGTGTATCTTTAATGGGTACATTTGGGGGTTTGGTGACTTTTTGAATCAGAATGATAGAGAAGGGAGTTTGATTTTCAAGTCTTAGTATCATGTTGCTATCTTGTTTAGAGAGAAGTAGGATGGGTCTATGTGGATTTGTTCAAATATTTATGCTCCCAATTCGGTTGTTGAAAGAAGAAAACTTTGGATGGATATTGGCCAATTTTAAAGCCAATTTAAAGAGTTAAATTGGTTAATTGGAGGTGATTTTAATACTCCATTGTGTATGGATGATAAAAAAGGTGGTTTAGGTGTCTACAGTGATAATATGGGGGACTTTGTTGACTTCATTGCAAACTGTAATTTGGTGGATGTTGAGTTGAAAGGATCTCCTTTCACTTGGTTGAATAGGATATTGGGGAAAATCTGATTCAAATTAAATTGGACAGGTTTCTCATTAATTTATCCTAGTTACAGCATTTGGATGTGTCTTTGGTGGCTTTACCAAGAATTGGATCTGATCATAGTCCCATTTTCCTTCAAACTGGTGTAAGTAATGGTGTAAGAGGAAGGCCGTTTAGATTTTTTAAGATGTGGTTGTAGCATCCTAGTATCGAGGAGGAGATTAGGTCGAGTTGGAAAGTTGATGTTAAAGGTAAACCTATGTTCAGGCTTGTGGCAAAATTAAATAATGTTAAAATGAGATTGAAATTCTGGAACAAAGAAACGTTTGGGAATATTTTTTCTCAAAAAACTGAGATTAGTGAAGCTTTAAAGAAGTTGGAGGATGAGATTGACAACAAAGGTTTGCAAAAAGAGTTGAGAGATAAGGAGAAATTCCTTTTGACAGAATATCATAATTTAGAAGCTAAAGAGGAGGCTTATTGGAAACAAAATTCTTGTGTTTTGTGGTTAAAGGAGGGTGACAAGAATATGAATTTTTTCCATCTTACTGCATCTATGCATAAGAGCAGCAACACTATTTTGGAATTAGAAGATGGAAGAGGAGTTAGATTAAAGAATCAGGGTGATATTTTGCAGGAATTTATTAGTTTTTTCTCTCAGTTATTAGTTGCAGGAAGGGAACTTGATATGGGTAAGGAAAGTGATATTGCAAATCTTTTTCAATCTATCATTTCTCATCAGGATAATGTTGAATTGATTAAAATCCCATCTACTGAGGAGATATCTACTACGTTTTTTATTTGGAAGGGGATAAATCACCTGGCCCCGATGGATTTCTTGCTCTATTTTTTCAATCCTTCTAGGAAATCATTCATAAGGATGTGGAAGAGGTTATTCAAGATTTCTTCAAGTATGGTAAGCTTTTGAAGGAAGTTAATAGTACTTTTATTGCTCTTGTTCCTAAGGTGCTTGGGGCTGAAAAAGTGACTGATTTTAGACCAATAAGTCTATGTAACACGGTCTATAAGATAATAACTAAGATTATCTCTTTAAGAATTAAAGGTTTGTTGGAACATTTTATTTCATAAAATCAGGGAGCTTTTGTGGAGGGTAGACAAATTTTGGATAGTGTGATAACTATTCATGAAGTTGTTCATTCGGTGGATGTTTCAAAAGGGATGTCATGATGCTTAAAATAGATATGAATAAAGCCTATGATAGAGTATCATGGAGATTTCTTAAAATAATTCTTGAAAGTTGGGTTTCCATAATCATTTTATTGATTTGATAATGGAGTGTATCTCTACTCCAAAGTACTCAATTCTAGTCAATGGGAAATCTGAAGGTTTTTTCTTGTCTGGAAGGGGGTTAAGGCAAGGGGATCCTCTTTCTCCCTTTCTTTACATCATTGTGGTAGAGACTTTAGGCAGACTTTGTGTTGACTGTAAATTGAAAAATAAGTTGCATGGGTTAGTTATTTCTAATGGTCTAGATCCTATAGCTTTGCAGAAATTTGTGGATGATACTTTCCTTTTGGGTAAGGCAACTCAAGCGAAGTTGTGGTTTTTAAGGAGGTCTTACAAGATTTTGAGGAGGTTACAGTCAGCTCATTAACTTTAGGAAAATCTTTGTTCTCTTTTTTAATGTAGATGTTGAAATTCAAAACAAAATTATTGCGGTTTTGGAGTGTCCTATTCAGGTGTTCATGCTCTTATCTTGGAATGCCTTTGTTCAAAGGAAGGATGCAGTTGGAAAGTTGGAACCCATTGATTATGAGGTTTCAAAAAAATTGGAAACCTAGAAAGGAACTTTGTTATCTCAGGAAGGTAAACTCCAATTACTTCAAAGTTGTCTTCAGAGTATGGTGGTGTATTTGATGTCCCTGTTCAAAATGCCAGCTAAAATTAGACAAATTATTACTCAGATTTAGTGAAGGTTCTTATGGTCGAATGAAATCAAAAGATAGAATTTCATTGGTGGCATGGGAAAAATTTACCCTTCCAAAGTATGTTGGTGGGTTGGGATTGAAAGATATCAAAAGTATGAACTTAGCCCTTATGGCTAAAATTGGTTGGTGTTTGGAGCATGAAGATGGCTTATGGGTTAGAATTCTAAAAGCTAAGTATTTATATTTTGATCAAGATTCTTTTGTCTCTAATGGTGCTCTTCCGGATGGATCCTTTTTTTGAATGGTTTGGGAAAATGCAGGGATATTTTGTTGAAAGGTAGTAAATGGTTAATTGGAAATGGTACAAAAATCAGATTTTGGGAAGACTGGTGGTTATCTGAGGCTCCTTTAGTTAATCAAGTTCACTGGAGAGAGGTGGCGGTTCACTTTCAGTTGGCCATGGGAAATTGGATTAGAGATTATTGGGAGAGATTTGATTGGGGTTGGGTTTGGAAAGAATTGGATTGGGAAGGGGAGGATGAAGAATTTCAGGAAAGAATTAGAATTTTAAATGCTAATATTAGAGGATTACATATACACTGTTTTCTAGAAAGAGGATGAGTTGATATGGTCTTTGACAAAGGATGGTATGTATTCGGTTAAAACTGGGTATGGTATAACAAGAAATTGTCCTCCTTAACCGTTTTGAAAAATTTATGGGATAAGAATCTTACTCCAAAGGTTAATTTTTTTTTGTGGCATGTTGTCCAGAATAAAATTTTAACCATTGATAATTTACAGGTGAAAGGAATGATGATCCCTAACTGGTGTGTCTTTGTGTAAAAATGATAGTGAATCGGTTCAGCACCTCTTTCTTCATGTCCTTTTTCTAGAAGGGTTATGTTTCATATTATGAAAGTCTTCTAGACTTTGTGGGTCTTTCCGAAGACTTTTGCTTTGACTGGTATGGGCAATGGACAAGTCCTTTTGTTTCTTTAAGTCTTTCTAAGGCTTGGAGTTTTGTGGTGCCTCACTTTTTATGGGGGATTTGGCTTGAAAGGAATGGTCAAATTTTTAGGGATAAATAGAAAAACTCTTTGAGGGTGGGGAGTGGTATCTTAGGTGCTCTGAGAAATAATCTTTCTATTGTGAAGATTAAAGAGAAAAGTGGTTTTCCTAGACATGAGAAGGAGATTATTCAAGCCTTAGGAATCACTAAGTCTGTAAAACAAGCTCCTCTAGTGAAGGATATGGGTAGAAGAAGTGCTAAATGGGCAATGCCTACTGAAGGATGGATGAAATTGAATTTTTACGGAGCAACAAAAGGAAGTATTGGTTTAGTCATAGTTGGTGGTATTATCAGAGATGAAGTGGGTGCCTTGGTTTTAGCTTATGCTAAACCTATTGGAAATAATTCAAATAACTATGTTGAGGCTTATGCTCTTTTAATTGGGTTACAATGGGCTAATTCTTTGTAAATTAAGAAAATTCAGGTGGAGGGATATTCCTTATACATTATTAATGTGATGAAAGGCCTTTCTAAGCATCATATTAATATAGATTCTATCATAAGAGATGCAAATACTATGCTTATAAATTTGATAATATTATTTTTAATCATGTGTTTCAGGAAGCTAATATGTGTGCTAACACGTTGGCTAATATTGGTGGTCAAATTCATCATAGAAGGTGGTGGTAGGATGAGGTGGAGTTTCCCCAAAGTACAAAAGCCATGCTTAATGCAGAAAGATAGATTTGGGCATGAGAAAAGGATATGTGACATCTTGGAAATAAATTCACCATGGGTGAGATTTATTGTCAAAATCATTACAATGTATGCGTTGGTTTGGAGTGGTTATTTAAAGGTTTGGTTCAAGTTTTTACGCAGATTTTTTCAAGTTTGTTTCAGTAGTTGGATTGAGATGGGTGGGGCTAGGGTTAGGGTAGAGCCTTCTTTGTCATTGAGCTTGGAAAGGGATTATTTTCTTTGGGATATTTTTAAGGATGGTGGTATTTCATATTTTATTCAGAGTTTAAGGGGGTGATGAAATTATCTCAAGGGAATTTGCTATGGCTTGGGATAATGGGTTTGTTTCTATGAGGGGTGTGAGTTTCCTAGTTTCTAAGGATTTCATTGGTAATGTGACCAAGATGGACTATGGGGGATGTAAAGTGTTCAAGGATAGGTCTCACTTCAAGAGGAAGTGCATATTTTTCTGGATAGTGATGAGAAGATTTGTTTCATGGAGGATGGTATTGCTCAAAAATCTCTACTGGGAGGTGGGCCGAAGTCTATTTCTACATCATGAAGTATATTACCTTGGATGGGAAGTACCAAAAGCTGCATTCTTAGCATTTAATGCTCTTGAACCATTTTTGTAGAGGCAGGAGAATGAGTATTCCTTTTTATTTGTTTAACTCTCTGCAATTTTTAGTTAAAAATTTTAAAGAGGAAAAAATGGAGGTCCTTCTTCATCAAGGTTTAATTCATGTTGGTTAAATCGGGTAAGCTGAATTTGTAGACTAGGGGGCTGGTATTCATTTGGGGGATGATTGGGAAGACCATATTTCTCTAGCCGATAGGATTAGGCTTAAGAAAATGAAGGAGAGAGCTATGAAGGAGGTGGATGCGGTGACTGATTTACAAAACCTTGCTAGGGAAGCTGATGAGTACATGCCTAAGGATGGTCTGGTGGAAGGAAACACAGTTTTAACTTCTTTTCTAGTAATATTGAATCCCTCAAGGACATGGTTAGTTAGGTTAAATCTCAGAATCAAAATTTGTTGTGGGGTTTGCAAAGGATGAATGCCAAGGTGAAAGTTTTAGAGAATAGGGTAGAGACCCTCCAGGGGATGGTTGTTGGGGATAAAGGTAAAAAGAGGTAGCTGGATATCAGTTTTTTTGATGAGGATGATTTCCATGTGGATGGTGTTGGTCCCAACTCGCAAACTAGGGAAAAATGTGTTTAAGGCCGGTGCTAATCGGTGTTGTGGTTTCGTAGTTGTTTTTATTTCATTGGGCTTTGTTTAGATCAATGTCTTTTTGACTCCTTCCATTTTACGAGGTTTTTGATAGATAATTTTTGTTCCAATGGATCCTTATTGTAATATCTCTTATGTAATAGGCCCTTGGAGCCTTTTTTCCAATTATTATCTATAAAAACAATATTATTCAACTAAATTCTAACAATTACCTCAAGTATTGGTTACTCTTTAATTAATATTTAACATGAATGATCAGGTCATAAGTGAGAAGTCCAATATGATAATCAAACAATATGATTACGAACAAATCAACATTAGCAATGACAAACCACTCATATTGGGAAAGGTATGTAATAATGATAAAAAGATTTCTTTTATTAAACTTTCTCAATAATTTTATGATCTTTTGCATGGAGATATGATGAATTAAATGTTTTTAATCTAGATTTATCTCAACATACAATAGAATTGGATTTAAAAACAAAACCAATCTGATAAAAATAGAGACCTATAAATCCTAAAATTGAACCATTTGTGAAGCAAGAATTAGATATATTGATTAAAGATAGCATTATTTTCCCCTTCAAACACTCATCATGGGTGGCCAATTTGGTTACCGTGAGGAAAAAGAATGGATAGATATGGTTATGTGTGGATTTTGTAGATTTGAACAGATATTATTTAAAATATCATTACCCATACCATAAATGGAGAAAAATTTATGAAGGGTAAGTGGTTTAGAGATTTTTCATTGCTTGATGGCTATTTTGGTTACAATCTTATTTTGGTACAGGATTCACGTCGCTTTAAAATAGTTTTTAATACAAAATGGGGCACATGCGTGTATAGAAAATTTTCATTTGGACTATCAAATGTAGGAGCCACATTTCACTATGCAATGGAATTAGTAGTTCAATGGTTAATCAATAATTGTTTTCTCATTTATTTGGATGATATAACTATTTTATCAAAGCATGTTGCAGATCATATCATACATCTCAAACATGTTTTTGAGAGATGTAGACAATATGGTGTCTCATTGAATCCAAAGAAGTGCATGTTTTTATTTCATGAGGGTAAGTTATTTGTTCATAATGTTTCGAGGAAGGTTTTACAATTGATATATAATGATTGAGTGTAATCTTGTTATTGTCTTTATTAAATCACAAGAAGGCACTATAAATTTTTTTGGGTAAAATTAATTTTATCAAAAGATTCATTCCAGATTTTACAAATCTTATGAATCCACTAACCTCGATTCTCAATAAAAACACAATTTTTTTAGTTGGAAAACATAGGGAAAGAAATCATTTGAAGCAATCAAACATACCATCTCACAATATCCAACTCTCACTAATATAGATTTTAACAAATATTTCATTTTGTATGATTTTAGAGAAATTGATACAATATCAGCCATGTTAGTACAAAGAATGATGAAAATTTGCAGCACCCAATTTATTTCTTTAGACAAGGGTTACAATATTACGGGGTGAAGTATTCTTTTATTAATAAACAAGTTCTTTCACTCATTAGAATCCTCAAGAAATTTATAAATATATTTTCTAACATCAATATTGTTGGATAGATTTTATGCTCGGCTAAACATACAACCTAGGAAGTCATGGGATAAATCCCCTTCATTTAACAATGAAGCTCCTGTGTGCTTTATTTGTTTATTCTACTACCTATCTAACTATTTTGGGGTATTACTTTAATTTAATAACTTGTGAACCATAGATAAATAATTTGGCAACAAGTAAGTAGTTGTTCAAGTAACTAAAGAAGTAGATGTAGAGAATGAAAACTAGAAATGAATTATGTAAAGTAGGAAGTGTGTCCAACAACAAGTAGTTTTTAGAGCAAGTTACTTTCACACGAAATAAACAATCATTGACAAATTCTCAAAAATTTAAGAAGAGTGAAAATAATATTTCTATATTTCTATATTTCTATCATTAAGATTCATATATTACACAAATCAAATTTTAGTAGACACAAAGTTTGACCAAAAATCCTTCTTTCTTCTTATTCAACTAGTTAACTATTTACAATGTGTACATCTAGTTATTTCAACACAAAGTCTAAAACAACCATGTACAATGTATAACAATAGTTTTCCCAAAAAAATGTTCATCCCCCATGACTCATAGGCCTCTTCTTCTATTTATAGTCATCACAAGTAAAGCACAAGGAAGCAATATCCATTATACTTTAATAAATGAATAACTAATAAATAGTTAGGAGTTGAGAACTTTCCTCCTCAAAATCTTCATTTCATGCCACATAATATTTTAGAATGTTCGACCATTTAAAACCATAATAACTGATTCATAACTACCCTCAAGTATTTGAATTTATCAAACAACTTAAAGTATTGGTGATTGACCACTAGATTACTTAAGTCTTACAATGAATATACTTGAGGAGTAAAGAAGAAAATTAAAATAAGAAGTAGAAGAATTATTCTAGATCAACAGTTTCAGTTTCTGCTTGATCTTCCTCTTTGATCTTATCTTTAGTTTTATCTTCACCTACATCCTCTTCTTCATCTTTGTGCTTCTCTCTATAGACAACATATTGATCTCTCATGTATTTAATCACATCATCCTTCACCTTTACTATAGCTTCCATTTCTGTCTCCAACATGAGCAATTCTCTTTCCATAATTTTGTAACCTCCCCTTACCTTCCCAAGATAGGATCCCAAATGACCAACATTATCCTGAAGTTTTACCAATTTATCCAGAGATTTTTGACTGAAAGGAATGATAGCCTTATTCATTAACTATTGAAATAATTGAATAAATTCATCAATACTTTGCGGAGATCTGGAAGAATTATACTTTGTCAAATCATAGATCACATCATCAAGTTCCTCCAAAACTGGTTCAACTTGTTCTTCCATAATTTCCATCTTTTGCATTATATGCTTTATGATTCTCTACTTGAATAAGAGAAGAATCTTCTTTTGTCTTCCCTTCCTAACAGATCCTTTAGGTGCAATCTTTTCTTCAATTAAAACATTATCTGGTAGTGAATCTATTTCCTCCAAACTCTACAACTATAACTTAGCAATCCCACATTCATTGTCTGCTTCCTACTTCAAGTTCCTCAACTTGTCCAATTTCTCATTATATTCAACAGTCTTTACCAATATTTCTTTGTAATAATTTATGGCTGTTTTGGTAATTTCAGCCACCCATTCATCTACATCCTTTGACTTATCCCATGTTTCCTCCATTATTTTTATTACCTGAGGGTTCACTTGCTCCCCTCTGGGTATAATTTGTGCTGAAGTCTTTGCCACCTTAATGATGATATCACAAGATTGGATGTTTTATCCTTTAACTTAGAATTCTTTGCTTTCTCTTCATCCAACTTCTGAAAAGGCTATTGATTAACGTTTGCATATCATGCTTTAAGCCTTCGGTTGTGACTTCTCCTAGTGGTACTTTTGTGATTACCAAATCCCCTTCAATCAATTCCTCCTTTCTCTTTCCTATTTCTGGGGTGGATACTTCAAAAAACTTCTTCCCTGAAGGTTCAATAACCAACTTTGAGGTTACCTTGGAAACCTTGGATCTTCTCCTTTTCTTTTCAATACTTTTTAGTAATTGAAGATCCATTTCTTCCAAATTGACTACTTCCTTGGAACTAGGAAGAGTTTTCTTTGCTAACCAATTTGTGAAATCTTTTCCTAAAAGAGCTTGGGCATCAGGATGAACAATCATTTCTTTACCACTTACTTCTATAGAGGGAGGTGTTATTGTTTCTAGTTTTTTTCTAGGTTCCTCGAGCGAGCCTTGTTACAAGACCCCTCCCAACTCAACCATCCTTTTCTTTATTGATTCTTATTTTAGTTCTCCTTCTTCTTCGATTCTGTATCAATATATCAAACAACCTCCCGCATTGCAAAATATAGATCTGAAAAACTCCAACTGTATTATCATGCACATCACCTCTACATTTTCTCTCAGGGATTCATTTTTATCAAATTTTTGAGACACTTCTTGAAGAGAAGCAACATCATGTGTCCCTTATTTTTGTACTGCTGATAGTTCCTCTAGAAATGAAGGAGGAGGAGAAATAAATTGTCAAGAAAAGGGAGGAGGTCGGGGGGCTGAATTTTATTTATAAAGTGAAGGATATATAAATAAAGCTAGCTTGAGTGATGACAACACAATTTCTCCTTTTACAGGAAGATCTTGAATAGTAGGAGTAGCAAATGATGAAGATGTCAATAAAATAGAAGTATCTTCTAGAGTAACTCCTGAAATTAATGGATTCTTTGTTCTTTCCTTCTTAATTGGATTCAAATTTGTAGCCACTCCCGGAACTTCTTTTCTATTAGTGCTTTTACCGGGGCTTTCCTTCTTCTTGGTGCCTATCTGATTGATATCATTCATTATTGATTCCTCGAGGTAATAACCTTGACTGAGAAACCATTCAGAAGTATAAAGCAACACCTTTGATGTCCTTTCCATGATTGACTTAGAGATGTGAGTGACTGGAAGTAAGGGGGAATTATCACCTCCTTCATCATAATAGGTGCCAGAAATTACTTTTCCATCATCTAGGATCTTTTTTGGAATATTGGCCAACCCAAATTCCAAAATCATTGTACTATCAACCGGCTATAATCCCTTCTTCTTATCTCAAACTCATCTCTACAATCAACCCGAAATCCTCTAGTGCTAGTAGATGTGCATAACTCAATGAGACTGACTTTTTGGAAATATTTCTATAATCAAAATTCAACCTTGCCTTGAAGGAGCTCTAAGTATAACAAAGAAATATTTCCTTCTCAAAATTTCTAGCCTTATGGATATTTGTACAATGATACTACCCAATTACAATAGGAAAATGAACAACTGATCTATGAAGACCTTGCTGCAAGTCATGGAGTTGCACCAACTATCTACACAACTCAAGTAGAATCCATCTATCACTGGGATATCTAGGCAACTTGAGTGGGGTACCCATGAAACCAAAAACTCTCAAGTATGTGAAATGATAAAATTGAATAAAAATACACCCATACATTTGGATTGCATTCCATGCCTCATCAGTTACTCTCTTGGCTTTCAAATCAGGATTGAGCTTACAAATGACCTCATAGAAGAAGAAGTCATTAACTTGTTTGTATTCCTTGAAATATCCTGGTAAGGCCAACTATGGATAATATTCATAGATGGGATTTTGAGCCATTGTGCCAACACTCCTCAGCTTGGGAAAATCACCTTGTGCTGCTACAACATATATGAGATAAGAAGTCATCTTGAAATCTAAAGTTTGAATGACATTTCTTAACTGGAAATCAATATTGTTACTAATGATTTCAGCCCAGTTGATCAACATATCAAGTTTTCCATTTTCAATCACTCTAAGGAAATAATACATCCATGTATAAAATTATTTGGCATTATTCTCACCATTTATTCTCAGAGATCAACTGAGTAATGTCATCAACCTCCTGAACTAAATCGACCTCACAATTGATCTAGGGAACCTAGAATCTGATTTGTCTCCTTTAAATATTGTAAATTCATAATCTGCATGGCATATGTTGTCTTATTTTTCCAATACCCACTATATTTTTCCATGCTAATACTCAGTGTCCTTGGTGTAGTAGGGATTTTTAAGAAGAAGTTGAAGAAATGAACATCTAGCCTAGCCACTAGATCACCTGCATCATTCCTTATTGTTCTAGTTCAATGATCATAATGCTTTGCACACTCTAACACAAATTATGGCAATTGACAAGTACTTGGAAAGGTAGCTGCCTAAATTATCTTCGAGACATCAAGGGTGTTTGATTCTTAGCCTTGGACCTCTCTATTAATTCAAATATTGAGACATGACCCATGTATGTATCTCTAATTCCATCTAGCTTAGATGTGATATAGGATTCCACTGGGTATCCTTTATATTCATATTTCATCTTGTCTCCCTTAGCTTTAGCTTTTCTTTTTCCTTTTCTAGTTCTAGAAGTTTCTTCAATATTCAGATCTGGATCTTCTCTTATCACGAAACCTCTTCTTCTTCCCCTGTTGACTGATCACTTACTTCAATTGATTCTTCACTAGTTGTAGAAATTTTCTCTTCAACAAGCATGCTCCAACTATTAAAGATTAACATTTTCTTATGATTTTAAATATAGAACATCAAGTTAAGATACACTTATGTCAATTGCATGCAAATATCCAAACTTGATTTCTTCATGAAAATGCATTAGAATCATCCTAGAAGTCAAGTTCTTATTTGGCTTGAAGCAATTGAATTAAATATTTCATTCTATAGTTCATTGTGGTTTTTCAAGTTGTAATTACTTGAGACTTATAGTTAATAAAAAGGAAGCAAGTCAATTATGCACAATGAATAGGAGTAATATCTTTTAAAACAATGCAATATATAGGAATTAATTTCCTATTGGCTTTGCACAATGAATAGGAAGTAATGACTTATTGGTTTAGCAAAAATATGTGGTGAAGTAGAAGCATTTCCATTCACCAAAATATACAAGGAAGTAATAGGGGATTGGTTTACCACTATGAATGAGAGAAGTAAAATTAATTCAAATTGATGCAATGAATAGGAAAAAATAACCATTCAATGTAACACAAGTAAGAGTAATTCCAATTGATTCAATGAATGGGAAGTGCATTTTGTGGATTTCTCATTCTACTTCACTTCCAATACAAATCAAGTAAAAGGCTTTTGATTCACCGTAAAGAAAGTAAAATAATTTAGAAGTAAAATTAATGCTAAAATGTGCAGCGAATGAGAAGTATGTTTTGCGGTAATTTCATATTGTTTTACTTCCATTAAAAAGGTAAGTAAAATACATCCAAATTGATGCAAAGCAAGCGAGAAGGTGTTCAAATAAATGCAAAACAAGATAAGTAGTAGTGATTAAAATCCACGTAGAACAAGAAGTAAATTAATGAAGTAAATGTAGAATTTTCACAAGACCTAACTCCTTATAAAATTTACAAAGTAGAATACATTCTAATTACCACAAAACAAAACAAGTAGGATTTGTTTGAATCAAAGCGAAACATGTAGTTCGGGTAATGTGATTTAATGTAGTATTTTACAACTACTTTTCTTCCATAAAAACCTAGTAGTAAAAGAATGTAAATTCACCATAAAACAGGAAGAAGAAAAAAATTACAAAAATCCTAGTTAAAAAAATAGGGCACATAAATGATAAAATTCAATGGCATTCCATCGTAGGTAACATCGGGTTCAAAATTACATCAAAACCCTAATTCCAATTAACTAAAATTCCTTAAATTTAAATCATTTACCCTAGAACATAGAAGAAAAAGAACACAAAAGGAAAAACTAAACCTAGACTAAAATCCCAACACGAGAGGAATTAAAAATAGGGAAAGAAAGAAGAAAAAACAATCTACTAACCTCTCCTACAAATGGGTTAAAGTCAGTTTATGCAAATTATTCCTCAATCGATTGCTTAAACTTGCTTGGGGTTTGGAAGGCCGAATATTTTTCTCTCTCCACAAGAAAATGCATGGATCCTAGGTGGAATTACTTAAAGCTTTTATATTTTCCATGTCATTAAATATTACTAGTAAAAATTCCACATCAACTCTTCCTTCTATATGGATTTAAAACAGCTTTACTTCATTATATTTAAGGCAAGTAAAGTAGTTTCAATTCACCGATAACTTAAGTCATTAGTTATGCGGCTTTTTAGAATTACTTTACTTGTCTTAACTATAGAAAAGTAAATCTACTTGCATTTAGCACAATTAATAGGATAAGTAATGGGGTAGGATTTTAGTGCAATGAATAGGCTTAGCTTATCATCTTTTAGAAACTACTTTACTTATCTTAACTTTAAGACAAGTAAAAGTATATTGGTTTAGCGCAATGAATAGGACAAGTAAAAACATTTGAGATTAGCACTAAACTAAGAGAACTAAACCAATATTGTGGTGTTTGGAGACTACTTAGCAAATAGAAGCACTTCAAAATAGTGCAAAGAAGGAGCACTATACAAATTGGGTTTTTGAATATGGACAACTTATTACTTGAAGTAAAAGCATTGTGTGAAACCCGACTACTTAGGAGAGTAAGTATTTTATCTTTTTAAGGATTTTAGGGAATTTTAAGCACATGGGTATTTCATAAATCACCCTAAAAAAACTCCTCACAACCTCTTGAAGAATCATCATGCACTCCTGCAACCCAAATGAGTTAAGGAAACAACCTAAACAAACCACACAACAACCTAAAAGCTACAAACAACATGAACACAATTCATCACAAGTTTTGAAAACTTAAAATTTTAAAGGGTTCCCCAATATTTCTAAGATAAATCTTGGGGACACCAAATATTCATTTAATAGTTTCTCATCCAAGTTTTATAGAATTTCTCTTAAGACAAGATTTAAATGAGAAAAAAATAGGTTGGATCAAAAAAGTGATGCAATATGATGTTGATATTAAATTCACTAAGCTAGTTAGAGGAAGAGGATTGTGTAAAAAACTAGCTTTAGACTTTTATGTTGATAAAAAATCATGTGTTTGTGACTAAAAATGATCCAAACATAGTTTTTATTTCATTACCTCAAAGTTGGACCCAAGATATGATCCATTTTCTTTATATTGGACAATGCCCACAGCGTTTGGAAAAAGTAAAAAGGAGGTATTTCATATTACAGTCCATTCCTTATGTTTTTTATAACATGTTTAGAAAATATTTGAATGATTTATTTTAAGATGCATTGATTAAGATTAGATTGAGCATGTTTGGAAGAATTTCATCGAGGTAATTTGAGTGGTCATTTTTCACCAAGAGCTACAGCCTTGAAGGTTATGATAGATTGTTATTATTGGCCCAACTTATTCATAGATTCTCATGCATGGGTAAGGCAAAGTGCAAAGTGTTCCATTTTTTTAGAAAACCAAAAGATAACAATTATTCTTCTTCAACCCATTCAGGTAAATGAAACTTTCATGTAATGGGAATTAGATTTTATTGGCATGATTAGTCCACCTTCAAGTGTGGGTCATAAATGGATTTTTATATCTACATATTACTTCACAAGATCGAAAAATGATTCAATAAAATATAATATATTTTATTAAAATCTAAATATAGAAAACTTCGTAATGATGTGCAATAAGATACAAATACTAATAATTTTAAAAGATGTGAATATGAAAGAAGATGAGAGGGATAGGGAACTTACCTTGATTTCTATTATCCTGAAGTGTGTCCGAAATGGAATAATTGATGAAACAATAACTCATAGTGTCGCAACCTCACCTATAAAAATGTAGGAGTGTCGAGAGTGTCGATACTAAGGTGCTTGGGTAGAAGCAAGGTCATCTCGGGGAACCTAAGACCTCTGTGGGGTGTTGGAGTCTTCCGAAAAGGTTGAAACCTTATTTTTATAGTGTCACAAGGGTTCCATATTTGTTTTTCAATGATCATTTGTATATCACACTTGGATTTTTGTGGTACCTATAAATCTGCAACATAAATAATCTCCTGCAAAACCCTCAAACTACATCAAATCCTAAAAAATAAAGATGTAAAATGAGGGGTCAAACTGTCCTCGGTTGTCAAAAAGTGAACTTACGATCAAGCATTGCACTACATCTCAGACCCAATGTAGTTCTATGTGCTTGTGTGTGTAATAGTGCTCTTAGGTTTGCCTCGGGCAGGTGAATCCAAGATAGCAGATGGTAGTTAGATAGAATGCAAATGTGTGGATGGAAAAATGAACTTCCCCTTCCTATGCAATGTGTATGTAGAGTAATAAGCCCAAGATGCAGTCCTTTGATATGTAGATAGATATCCCTTGATACAAATTTCATGTCATTATAATGGTTCGTATGTTGTGTTTATATAGGGATCTCTTGCTTGAATTTCAACATTAATGACACGAAATTCCAACTAGGACCTTGGGATATGAGTATAAAAACCAAAAAGGTCAACTACCAATGTTAAAAATGTGGTCAATAATAAAGAGTATAGGAGCACCCAAGGTGGACAGGATTTCTGGGTGCTAGGAAGTTCTGGATGCTAATGTCCAATCCTAGGCACCAATTTCTTGAGACAATGAAGACAAACATGAGAATACTAAAAATTAAGATCTATCCGACTCGACAAAAAGTGGGTATAGAATTGAGAGAGGTGAGAGATAAAAACTATAGAGATACTCAAAGAAATAATATGGACAAGGCAATGTTTCATTAGTGAATAATTTTCTTGCGTAATATCCATATATAAAACAACATACTTGGCGATATAGTAAATAGTAGTAAGTGCATGATTTTGTGTCTACAATAGAAGTAGTGGATTTGAAGGAAGAAAATGAGACATAATCTTTGGAATTTTATGAAATTCTTGTCGCAAAGTCTGGTGTTCCCACAACAATAATCTCGAGATAATGCATTATCTTTTTGTTTAAGGTATTTTTCAGTTAGTGTTATCAAATGTTGAAAATACCAAAAACTAGAATAAGCAAGGTTTATTAATACCTCCATTGATTGTTGCAATGTCGAGATGATTGAATGCATACAATGTGAAAATTCCCCTCCTTTCGCCAAGTGATAAGAAATGTAAACAAAGACATCTAAACAAAAATATATTAGATAAACATGATAATGAGTTACTCGACAAGTGTCGATCCCAAGAATCCAAAGGGACTTCCTTGAAGGGTGTCAAATCATTTGATACAATTAAGTTTATTTGATAATGATAATAAGATAGATGATAACAAATATAGTTCATAATTAAAGATGGATAGGAAGATCATGTTTATCTTTATAATCGGCCTAGGTTAAAGTCATGGCTATCTCAAAGTCTTTGAAGTAGTCGTGCAGTAACTTAGTTTCTTATCGCACTTCTTGGAGGATTTCAAATTGATATTGAATGTCTTAAAATTTTTGTGTGAATGTGATGGTGCACAAGGTGAGTTCATGGAGGATGTCAAATTACTCCCACATGAATGACTATTAGACGATTGGAAGATTGTATATGCTAGTAATTAGATGAGACATACCAAACACTCATCTACGTAAGATACATTCTTGCAAATAACTTGTTAGATAAAAAAATAGATTCATAAAAATATGATATATACTAAAATGATTATAAATGACAGGGATCGACAATGATTAGAGAAAATTTTTGTTTTGATAAAGTACGAATAAAATAAATAGTAATGAATGGATGTTATTAAGACAGGACCATAAAGATTCTAGGAGTCTATGAAACTCGAGATAGATATTAAAATGTGTTTGTGAGGCCAAAATATAAATCAAATAGCTATGGACATTGATCAATGGTGATTGAAATTGATGGTGATCAGGTAGAAAATGTTTGTTGTGATAAAAGGATTAATAAGAGCAGACACTAATAAAAGATAGAGATGCTTGACAATAAAAATATGGGTTATAGGGTATATAAAATCCTATAGGGTTATGAAAATAGAGGTTTGTAGTTGTTTAGGAACCTAAATGGGATAAGAAAATTTCAAAGGACCAATTGACAACAATCGAGGTTGATGGGGATCTCTGTGTGTATATCAGTAGGTTTATAAAAGTTGGCTTAGCTAAAGGAAATAAGAAATGTAACTAATAAGGGGATGTAGGACAATATAGATGATAAAGTTTAAGTTTTGGATGATATAAAACAAATTTACAAAATTAAAAATAAGAGGTACTAATCTTAATGGAAAATTTGAAGGTGATGAAGTTCCCAAGAGACTGTCCTGACGCTCTAAATGAACTCTTGAAGCCTTTGGCATAAATTTATTGGTGATCTTAAGTGTCGTGATGTTGTCTCGAAGGTGTAAAAATTCATCCTCATGCATATTTTCTAACTAACTAGAGAATGGAGACAGAGGTTAGATAAATAGAATCGATGGCATCTCAGAATCGACCATCGACGATCATATATCGTCATTGATTTTACCACGAGGTTAAAACCAACAAGAAGAAGAATGGAAAATGGTTAAGATCACTTACCATATAGGATATTAGGTTGTTGGTAAATGGTGGGAGATTGGGGATTTGGGTTATAAGATGTTAGGTGGTTGGGATGAGTGTGGTAAAATAGGTTTAGGATGTTTTGAGTGGTTACAGGAGGGAAAATGGGTTTTTCTACGGTAAATGGGATTAATGAAGGTAAATTACATGATATTTAAGATAAGGATAATAAAATAGGTAATGATAATTTAATTGATGTGCATTGGTCACCTAGGGGTGTCTACATTTTCCCTTTTGTTGAGTTTCTTATAGGCATAGGCTGCAATACAAAAATTAATGTGAGGATACCCCAATTTTGTGATAAGGCTATTTTGATATTTTTTCCCTCTATCCAATGATTGACTATTTTGGTCATTGGATTGAAGAGAGTTGATTTTTGGATAGGTTTTCTTTAAGATGCTCCAAGCTCTTGATTGTAGTTTGAAATGACCAAGCTGGAGGATTTTGCAATGATGGTAGTAATCTTGGAAACATTTGGTAGGGGACATGTAACATGGACTAACTACGAGATGTGTATTTGAGAAATACTAATGTGGAGAGGGTCCACAAGGATCACTCTTGCGGGGATTTTTGAGGCATGGGATCAAAGGTAACTATCGTAGGGTGTGTAAAATTTGATATATGGTCAAAAATATGGTTTTTACAAATTTCAGAGCATCAAAGAAAAGGCATGAAGCCTTTGATAAAGTTGTGATGTGATAAGAGAGGTCTAGGTGACCAAAATTGATTTGTTTGTGTAAAAGTTCTGAAATTAGTGGTGATTTTAGATCATATCCATTTGGGTGACAATCGGTAGCGATTAGTGGTCGTCATATTTTCATCAATCTATTTTTTTACCATATGATATGTGGGTTTTTTGTATGATTTGGATACATATGTTTTTTATATGACCCTTTTGAAAGAATTTTGTATAGACTTTGATGATATATATATATATATATATATATATATGATGATGATGATGGTGTTTTGATATTCATGTGTTGATTAATTTTGTTGTTGATATTCATGATGGGATGTAGAGATAGTTTTTATGATCGAAAAATAGATCACAAATAGCCCAATTCTATGTATTCTCTATATTTGATAATTGCTCTTTAAGATCTCATCTCATTATGTCTTCATAAGATGGTTCACCAAGTTGAGAGTGATATGGACACCTCTAGATGATGGTTCAAGGCCTTGATATTATCTTTTGGGGATTTTTTAGTTTTTGGTCACACAACCACCCTGACGGTTACGTAACTACCTCTCTGTGCAAAGCGGTGGATACGTAACCACCCTGGTGGTTACGTAACCATTGGTCTGTAGTAAGCGGTGATCTTGTACGATATGGTTCCAGAACTCAGGAGCTCAATACTTTCAAATTTTTTAGCTTCCCAATCGATTCATTTCTCCTCTCCATGCATCCTTGAGCTAAGAAACTATAAATAAAATCATTTCTAAGGATTACAACAAGTTATTTTGGGTGAAATCAAAGTGTGAGAAAATTTGGAGAGTTGGTTTATTTTCTTGTTTTTTCATGGTGAAGATTTCTTATTGTTTTGAGATATTGAGAGAAAGTAGATACAATTAGAAGGATTTTCATCTTTCTTGAAGGCCAAATTGGTAGTAAGTTGTATCATTTTGAGATTACATAGTGAAGGGGAGCTAATTTTATCACCCACTAGATTTTTTCCCACCTTGGGTTTCTCTAGGATAAATCTTGTCTCGTTCTTGTCTCTTCTCCTTTCAATTTGTAGCTTAATTCCATTTGATATTGTAGTTTTTTTACCCACAACATCCCAAGGCACACTGGCACATCACTCAACTAGAATTGAGTGCACACCCAGTGTGCAAGGGTATCAAGTCCTTCTTTTATAAAGCAACTTTGTCAAGAAGTTAGCATGACCATACAAATACTCCAGATCCATAACATATAATTAAGTATATTTCGAACATAAACTAGATCTAGATCTTAACCATATGTAAGATTACTCACACAAGAATCAAGATTAAGTTTTCCATACATGAACTAGACACAGATATGTTAGCAATCAATATCAAGCCACAAAGATCCATTATATTAATTTTTATAAAACAAAGAAGCTTCCTACATACATAGCATAGTCACAATAAGTTACGTGCACTCATAAACCCACAACATAAGTCTACTAAAACATGGATCCCTAAAACATGAAATTAATACATATTTATAGGTAGTGAGGACTTTCCCTTCACCGTATAAACACCCTAAAAATAGATATCATGCTAAGAATATCCATGCGCCCTTACATGATAAATGAAAAAGCATGCAAGCTCACTAATAATAGATTATCTAATAATATGACTGCCGCCTAATCCTATTAATAGCTCCAAAATTGTGCATGTCACTTGATCTTAAACTTGTCTAAAATAGTCTTTGTTTTCTCCGTAAGTCTTCATACTATTGCATGCTCTATACCCATGTCTATAATTAGTCTCATACTCAAAATATTTATTTCTTGATTCCAAACTTTCTTGTGTGTTTCATGTTCCACTATCCTTCCACGTGCATCTATGCACCTTGTGTATGCGTGCTCAATCCTATTGCACCTTCAAAAGACTTAGGCTATATTTCATCACCCAACATTACCCCATGCTTCATATTTGTCCCCAGTAATGGGTAATCATAACTTATCTCCCCATGATAAAGAATAAGGAATGAAAGAATAACTGTACAAAATAATGAAAGAATACTTGGGCACCCTACACTTCTATAGATAGAATTAATTCTGGATATTCATCTTTGACCTCTACTTATAATTCATTCCACTCACTCAATACTTTATTATTGTTTTAGGGATGTCTATAAGCACTCCATCCATCTCATCTAAGGTCATGTTCTCACCTTCATTCTGCAACACCTTGAGAACATTGGCCATGCTTGAGACCATCCCTTCCATCACATCCATCTATGCCGTGTTATGAGTTTTCCAATCTCCTTTATTCTTTCCTTGTGAGGGATTTGGGCTGACTGCAAGCACATCATGCTTTTCTTCTACCAATGTGAGCCTCTCCTCATGCCCAAGTGCTTCATTCTTTGTTTCCTTAAGGACCTCATCCTCCTCTTTCATAGTCCTTGTCTTTATGATTACGTTAGGGGCCACACACATATTTAATGCAAGATATTCCTTTTTAATTCATCCTTCAAGGTCTACAATATAGATTCATAGCTAGTAATTTTTCACATTATTGTTTCCTTGGCCTTCTCTGCCTATGCTATAGCATCCTTTGGTTTTGGCATGCGTATTGGACCTTCCTCCATTACCAATTGAACAAGGGTGCACAAATAATGCATCACAGATGGGAACTTTTCTAGCACTTTCTCTTCCAAGTGTGGCCTTACCTTCAAAATTTCATCCCCAATTTGTTCCACCATACTTACCAACGTGTCCACCTTTGCCTCATATTTTTCCTTCTCCTCCATCAGGCACTTGATTTCAGTATCTTTTCCTTCTTATCATCCAACAACACCCAAATAGTTTCCACTTTTTCTATGTTTCAAAGCATGTAACCTCAACAGATACCCTTGTCGGTGTGTTGCTCACCTACTCATCTAACATTATCTGGGGATTGATAAATACATGGAATAAATGTGTCACTATCTTTATTTTCACGAGACACATGATTATTCACATAAGTCAAAGTTTGGCTCATCCATATGAGTCTTCATGCTCCATGATAACTACTTCCGTGTATGCATTGTCACCATCTATGCATCCATCATCTCCTAGCTACACAAGTCCTTAGGCTCCAAACTACTTTTCAGCCTCGTGTTTATGATCTTGGTTGGGTCATTAAATCACTAGAGGCTCATATGTATCTCTCCCCTTCTCTTTTTAGAGCACTTCCCCTCGTGGATGTGCACGCCAAATCCAATAGGTGTTCTTCACCTGTCTCTATAGTATGAGGCACACCTTATGGATTTCATTTATTTGTATCTACCTCTGTATCCACAACGCCATTTTCTATCTCCTACTCCTTCAACTCCTCTATGTCATTTTTCAATTCCTCTTCCTGAGGCTCTTCTACATCCTCAGTGTTTACCAGAGTCCTCGGCACACTTTCCTTGGATTTCTCTCCCTCACTATCCTTCCTAGGAATGTAAGTGGGCCTTATTTTCTTCTCTTTCTCTTCCTTCAAAGGAGAAATCCTAGGTGACCGCCTTAATAGTTGTGAAGGTCCCGTACCTTGAGTTTTGGTTCTTCTCAACACCCTCTTATACAAATGGGTCCCCAGCGCCTATTCTATATCTACCTCCATAGTGTCTGTTTCCACCACTTCATCTTCTTTCTACAAAGGGAGGGGTCACCACGTGCTCTCTTTTATCTCCTACAGTGGGTTATTTCCTACCCCTATGCTCTAAGCCACCATTGTCTTCCTTAAGATCCTCTTCTTTCTCTTCTTCTTCTTCACCAAGGAGAAAATTGTCTTCTTCATCTTCCAACATGCCCTAGCTCGAACGTAAACCCTAACGATAATTATTCTCCCGCACACCTTTCGTAATACAAACACCTTCTCCAATGGAGTGAAAATCCATCTCATGCTCAAATCCATTTGGTTTAGTTTTCAGTAGCATAGCTCTTGCACTTCGCACGCAACTCACTCTTAGCTTTCTCTTCAAATCACTCGAATAATTCTCAATCGTAAGGTAAAAATTATTTCACAACACCCCCTTTTATAACCTTCACCAAAATTTATGCATTTATTGCTCTCCACCTACCATCGTACTCATCCTTAAATTGGTGTTTTCTTTTATTTTTTCGTGCTGATTTTTCCAAGCCACAGTCATAACCTTTTTGCTCACCTACTACTCCTTAGCCACGCACTCTCCTCACATGCCTTCATGCACCGAATTACCTATCCACTATGTCTTTTACCAAGTATTTCCCGATGTTACATCCTATCTCACATTTCACTATGTGTCCAATCATCCATACGTGGTCTTCATTCATGAGAAATCTTGTTGTATCCACATCTTTACTGCAAACACTGCACAATAGCTCTCTATGCATACCCATCTTCAGAGAACATTAAAACTTGACCCATTTATCATGTATACACTCCACCCCACACTAAAAGTATGTGCGTTCCTCTGTGCATGAATTCAATATATAGTAATCAGCTTCTAGCGTGCAAACGCGCTTATTACACAAAACAATGAACTAAATTGATAAAGCATAACAACAATGACGGAAACAATAAAGGAAATGCATTAAGTAAATCTAATCTAATGGAAATATTTCCTTATTACAAACACCAAGAAGACTTATTTATAGTAGGGCTTCATCCTACTCCCATTGAACTAACCAGGAAACTGTGTCCCATCCATCGCCTCTAACTAGAAAGCGCTTGAATCAATATGTAAGTCATAATATATGGTCCTAACCAATGCACTTTAAAATTTCCAAGGTGGTGTAAGTACTTTGAATCATAAAGAAGAACCATATTTCACCCTTCAATTTTCTTATCCTTAATATACTTATCATGTCATTCTTTCTTCCTAGCCTTTTCTGTCTTTTGAATCCAACATGTTATAGTGTGCCTTTCATCTAACTGCATTAGTTTATCAATACACTCTTCAAGTTCTTACTCATTGTCCAAACCTCCTTCACGTGTAATACATAGAGAAGGTAACATTAATTCCATGTGTAAAACATCCTCCGTGCAAACACCAACTAAAAGGGTATGGCTTTATTTAATATTTTATACGTTTTCATGTATGCCCAAAGTACAACAAATACTTTATCATCTTGGTAATTTCTTCCAACATCACAAATCTTAGTCAATGTATGTCTCAATATCTTGTTGAAATCCTTGGTAGTTCCATTTTCCTAAGGGTGATAGAATGTTGTTTTATGGTGTGCACTGTAAAATTTACCAATAATATCTTAATGGTCTCATTAAAAAATTGAGTGCCCCTATCACTTGTCAAACTTAATGGGCATCCATACCGTTGATAATTTTTTCCCATAGAAACCTTGCTTATTGTAGTGTCCATGTCGTCCTTTGTAGGTTTCAGCTTTTACCCACCTTGTAAGATAATTTATATAATTTATAATGTAGCATGATCCAATCCTGCGTATGAGTGGGGAAATAGGACCCAAAAAATCAACCACCCATTTTTCAAAAGGTTATGTAATAGAAATAGGCTTCAAAGGAATTTTATCTCTATAACCAGAGCTTTCTAAGGCACTCGACAATGGTCACAGCATTACAATATTCTTTATAATCCTTATACAGTGTTTCCCACCATAAACCAGCCAATAAAATCTTACATGTAGTAGCATCTCTTATATAATGTCCACCTACAATACCGTCATGAACTCCTCTATAATAGCATTTCTCTCATACTCAAGTACACACTGGCACAAAACTTCATCCTGAACTACTTTGTATAAACCTCCACCGATCAACATATCAAGCGTTACACGTATAACAAGTTGTTTCTTCTCCAAACTCTTAATCCCCTTGGGTGCCACACCAATACACAAAAAGACAACAATATCTTCTAAGTCAAAGGGTGTGTGGTTCATCTGAATAGCTAGGAATATAGCATTTTTTCCTCAATGATCTGCGCACCCTCACCTAAATTAATTCTTGATAGATGATCTGGTCCAAAATCACTCTTGTCTAGCTTAACCACCACTATAAAATCAAATTATTTAAACAACAAAACCCAACAATATATTCACCCCTATAGAATGGGCTTGTTCACCAAATACTTAAGTTTCATGTGATCTATATAGAATATAAATGGTGTTTCTAATAAGTATTGTTGAAACTTATACAACGCGTAAATCATGGACAAGGCTTCGCACTTTGTAGTTGTATAATTCTTTTCAATTGGTGTCAATTTCTTTCTTGTAAATAAAGTAAAATGATCAATAATACCTTCTTTAGGATAGGATAATATGACACCAATGGCCATGCTAGAGGAATCCAAATACACATGAAAATGTTTGGTCCATGAAGCAAAGTGCAGAATAGGGGCTATAGTAAGCCTTTCCTTTAATGTCTCAAATCTGCACTATTGTGCTTCACCCCAATGGAACTTTCCTTTACTATGTAACAGCTTCTTCCAAGGGTGTGGAAATCTTAGCATAACCTTTGAGAAAATTCCTGTAATATCTAGTGTGCCCTTATGATCCGTGCACCTCGCTATGATAAGTAGGTCCCTATAAGCCAAAAATAATAAAGCAACCTTATCTGGATTTACTAACAATCCTTCTTTACAAATAATATGTCCCAACAAAGTCCCAAAAGGTGTAGAAAAATCACATTTCTTAATGTTTAAGGAGATGCTCAACTTTTGACACCTCCCAAACATAAGACTTAAATTGTCACAGTGATCTTTCACTAGCCCATAAACTTTCCAATCATCTAAGTAAGCCTATAAGAACTTATGAATAAAGTCATAGAATGCCTACACAACAATGAGCGAAAAGACTACATGTGTATTCTTCAATCCAAAGGGCATAACATTGTACAAAAACTTCCCCATTCAGTGGTGAAATTTATCTTCTCTTGATCCTCTTTATCTATCCTTACCTAATGATATCCTTAAAATCCATCGGTAAAGGAGTAGATCTGATGCCCTAGAATTCCTTCCAAGATTTCTTCAATAAAAGGTGTGGGAAAGGGATATATCACACATGAAACATTCAAATCCTTATAATCCACACAAATTCTTATTCTTCCATCTTTCTTTATACTCGATCACCATATGGCTAACCCATTCTAACTCCTCAATGATCCCAAATTCTAGCATCTTATCAATTTCTTCCTTAACCTTGACACACAAATTAGGATTCATCTTGTAAGGCCTCTTCCTAACTGGGTGCACACCTTCCTTTAGCTTGATCCTCATCTCACCCAAAGAGTGATGTACCCCTTTTAACTCATGATAGCCTCTAGGAAATAAGTCCTGGAAGTCACGCAGAAACTCAATTATCTTTGCAACCTCTAAATCAAACCAGTAATCATCGATGATGGCCTCCTTAGGTTTGGCGTCTATTCTAATTTTGACATTCTTCATTAGTATAGGCTCATGATACGTGTGTACCTTCTCATCTACACTATCTAAGACCTCACACATACCTTCAATATTCTCAACATCCAAATTATCCACTTCTTCATCATCAATCACATAGACCATCTTACCTTTTTCTTTTTCTAGGTAGGTGCACCCAAGCTATTTTGCATATGTCTCTTCTTCTTCAAAACACACCTCCAAATATGACTCACCTAGTAACTCCTGAATAATTTTCTTAACCTTTGCACTATCTCCCAACGTCAAGCACTTCATAACCTGTAATGCCTCATTCACTAGAAGTTTAGTGGAAAAAGTGTTAACGTTCGAATCATACCTACAGTCAGTTCTTTCAAATTTTATATTTCTCTGTTCAACTCTACATAAATATACCATGTGTGCACGCAGCTGGCAAGGTTTAGTAAAGTTTGTGCATCCATAGTGAAGGTGGTACAACCTCACGCCCATCTATCCGAGTCTCACACACTTCTCAACATGGTTTTGAGCATCCTTCCCATGAAATTCACATGTCTTAGTAGGCGCATTGCTTTGAAGAAATCTAGCAGAGAAGGTGATTCTCACTTCTTGCCACTCTAAAATACCATCTATGTGTACCATCCACTAGTGTGTAGCTATCCCACATGGGGTATATACCAACACATTCCTTATTTCCACTTGGTTTGTGTAGTGCCCACTTCCCTTTGACACCTTTTGATACTTATTTTGATACTGTTGATTACGTTATGGACATTATTATGCTTTGATTTAGTATGATGTTAGCTATTTGATCATGGATTATTGTGATCTTGATTTGGTTATGATGCACGATGATTATTAGAGACACTCATATGTGGATGATGATATACTATTTGACATGTGATTTTGGATATTGTGAGTAGACTTAGAAATGGACATTATATGATGATGATATAGTTGTTACTTTGATGTTGTTGATATAAATTGTAAGTGATTTTGTTAAATTTCTTTGATGTTGTTGTGATTCACATAATTAGATGATTTTGTGATTATATTTATATCATGTTGGATGTTCTGATATGGCCACGAGGCCGAAGGAGGTATTTTTGTTTTTGCAGGTTAAAATATCACAACAAACATCGGGGGATTAGAGACCAACCACAATGGAATTTTAGGTGAATTCAACAAGGTCACCATGGCAACTTGTTTTATTGGGTTGTGTTTGTTTGTTGCTATGGATTCTAATGGGGGTCACCTTTAAATGTGACCATGGGTTTTTGTAATTTATTAATGTGGATACTTTTTTATTATTGTTTGTATGTATTTTATTAGTGACGTGTTCCTTTCTTTTATTTAATTAAATTGTAGTAGATTAATGTGAGAAAACATATGGTTAAAATTTAAATAAATCAAATTGGGATATGGGAAAGTAATTATAAGAGTTTTTGGCTTTTGTATTAAATATGTAAGGGATGTGTACAAGTTTTGTAAGCCAGATTTGGAGTATGAAACACTCCACCTCCTTGGAAATTCGAATTTGTCCTTGGAGGCTATTTTTGGAGGCTTGTGGGACAAGTAAAACTTGTCCCATACCTCTAAATTTAATTTACCAACCATACCTATGGTTGGAAGGCTGATTTTAGACCTTTTAATGCATTTTATTAATCATGTTGCATTATTTTGATTGCACTCTCTTACATTTTATTTATTTTGTAGTCCTTTGGGGTGTGGGATTTTTGGAGTGTGCAAGTAAATTATCATATTTTCACCCACCTCTTTATTGTGCTTTGGAGAATGAAATTTTGTATTTTGTGTTTGGAGTTGAGGATGTGTGATGTGGCATCCTACATGGATCCACATCATCCTCTTCTCTTCCCTCTTCTATAAAATTCAAACTCTTTTCTTGTTTTGGGTTGTTGAATCATTTTGCATACTTCTTTGGGGTGCATTTTTTGTTGTTTGGAGCTCTTGTGGATTTTGGAGGAGATTGGAGATAATTTCATACTTGGCATTGAAAGCTTGTTGTTGGAAACAAAATCTACCATGGAGAGGTAGGAGCTTAGCTCTTCTTTTATGTTGTTATTTTCTTTTGTGTGTGTATGAATGGTGCATGTTTTTGTTTATTTGTTGGTTGTTTGGGTAGACTGCCATAGGGATGGTGTAGGAGAAGGCTATGGGGAATTCATGTGGGGGGATAAGGGAATTCCAGTGGCATCAGAATTCTTGTGGAGGGATTTTTGGTTTGGGATCCACCATGGAAAATAAATAGCTTGCATTTCTTACTTTGTGGGGGGCATAAGGAAATCTGTGGGGGCATAAGGAGGGATTTGTGGGGGCATAAGGATATGTGTGTGATGAATTATTTTGGTGTTTTGTTACAAGTGGGTTCCCGTTCCCATTGGGAGGCATAAGTAGCTTCCCCCATAGTCCTTGCTCCTTTGGCTTGCATGATCAAGCCTGAGTTTTGTTTTGAATGTTTTCAAATGCAGTTGTAAACTATTGTTTTGTGTTGAACTATGTTTTAATTTGATTATACATGTTGAAAGAATGTTGTGTGTTGTGGAAGCTTGTTGTTGCCATGGGTTGATATCCATTTCTTATTACATTGTGGTTGGGGCTCAAGGGCCAATGATGAAGGATGGCTTCTCCTTTCATTGGATGTCTTGGTTGGGTGGAGAGTGTTGCCTTTCCCCACTTTTGTTGTGATCAAATTGGAAGAAAAAGGAAACTTGCATGTTGTTCTGGAGCAGAAGAAGACAGTTTTTCCAGTCCCTTGTGAAATTTATTTCATTGTAACCTTTCCCACTTTGATGTGGATGAAATTGTAATACATTTGTAAAGAAAAGATGTATGTAATTGGTTATGAAAGTTTTATAATTGAATTGTGAAAGATATTTATATTATGTTCTGTACTTTTGAAAGAAAAAAATGTGAAATCTGCTTATTACATTCAAGGAATGGAAGAATGTAAAGATGTATTTCTTTTTAGAATTAATAAATAATTTGCAAGACCTTTCCTAATTTGCATTGTTGATTTAAATTGGAATATTAAATTGTGATTGGAATCCCTATTTTGGAAAATGGAAAAAGGAAGAAACACGTGAGATATAATTGTATTATTTCACTCTATTTCAAATATATGATTTTGGGGAAAGATGGAAATTAGATTCTTGTTTTAATGATTGCTTGAAGAAGGAAAACACTTAATTCTACCATGGATTGAATTAAATGTTTCATTGTATGGAAAAAGAGATAGTTAGATCTTTGTTTAAAAAAGAAGAAATGCATGTGGAAATAATGTAGTATTTGTATCTTTGGAAATGTATAAAATTGAATTTTAGTATTGCATTTTGATTTAGAATGGTTTGTTTAAAACAACTGAATGTATTAGATTAGATTAGAAATGAAATGCCACACTTGAATGATGAAATTGATATACAAATTCTCTAGAAATGGATCTCTATTGTAAATTTAAAACTGGAAAATAAATTTAATTAAAATGCACACGATTCAACTGTACATACATAATCAATCAATTTGGAAATGTTAAAATTTAGCATGCTATATTATCAAGGAACTCAAATTGACAAAAACACCTAATGGAAATAATTCAAAACATTGCAAAAGTGGGCATAAACCTTTTCACAGTTGTTTTCTATCAATTGTTGGAAAAATGCAAATTGAAATCAAACAAGTAAAATTACCTTCCTAAATCATCCTAAATCCTTCCTAGAACAATCCTCCATGTCTATTTGGCATGTTGAGTGAAGGAGGAGATCAAATTGAATCAAATTTATAAGTTAAAAATTACTAGTTGCTTTTATAATCCTATAGAATGTTTTTATAAAGTTGACCCCTTAAACTTTATCAAAATGTAAAATTTATGATTTTTGTACAAAGAGGGCATCAAGAGATTTCCAGAAAGTCCTCATTTTCCCAAAACTAAGCTTTCTAACAAAATTTATGACCCTTTAAAGTTTTCCTTCCTTGGTGGGAAAATTTGGGAAAATTTCACTGGTGGGCCCGCGTCCGAAAATTCCCGTTAAAAACCTTAGAAAATTTTTAAAAAGATTTGGGGAAAAATTTAAAATTTTCCTATAAACAACCGTAGGCTGCCACATGGCAGCATGGTAGCATAGGGTGACAACATGTAAGGGTGGCGAAACCCACACTTTATCCTTTGAAATTTTTCTTTGGAAATTTTTTATTTTTTCCCCGCACTCCCGCCCTCGCCCTGGTTTGATCCCCTCCATGGATGTGTGGACCTGCACGTGCCATTTACCCTTTTTCCTCACTTGGAAACTTTTGCCAATTGACCCTACAGCCCCACCCGTCCCTCTCTTTCTCCCACGCGTTGGTTCGTTGAGTACCACGTGTCCCCTCGGCAGAACTGTGGCGCGTGGGCACTATTTGGTTTTCTTTTTCCCTTCGGTGAATTTCTTCAACTTCCTCTGCTGCCCCTCCCTTCCCTCTGTTCTCCTGGTAATGGCTTGGGCCCGACACATGTCCCTGGAGGCACAAAGTGGACGCACGGCACAAATTGGTATTTTCTCCCCACGCAAGATAAATTACAAACACGGCCCCGTGACCCACCCACCCAACAAAGGGTCTTCTTCCCTACTCGACACGTGTCCCCTTGGGGAAAATTTGACTCCCAAGGCCCGCCGGCCCATAACTAGAGTTTTTCAAGGAGTTAGGACTTCTTTATATCATTGGAAAGGTGAGAAAAATTCCTATCCAAGGGGAATTATTTAGGGAAATTTTGAATGAGTTAAGTGTGAGAAAATTAAGTTGAAACTCTAAGCCTATTTGAGAGTGAGTATGGTGTTAATTTACCCCCTGAACCTAACTAAAACTTCTAACCCTAAAATTTGGACCTTGTGACCTCTGATAATTGCTAATAAAAGAAAAGTATGTTCTAGGAGATTGAACTTGTTCCAAAACCTGTTAGTGACAATTGTTTCCTTGTAACCTAGTTATAGACACTTCTAATCAAAAAAATATATTATTCCATAATTTTTCCTAACTATTCCTAGGTTGTTTCTTGGGTCTCAAGTGAGTTGTTTTTGTGGCATCACACTTGGTATCAAAGTAGTGGTTCAAAATCTTGGACCATTGGGCACACTAGAAAACTTGGGACATGAAACTTAAACCTAGCACATTTTTAAATCTAAAACAAAACAACTTAGTTTAGAAATTGCATATTTTAGTAAACATGGAAACTGAGTAAGACCTAGAATAATGAACTAACTCTCACTTTGGTCTATGCAGGAGGCACGAGATGGGGTGGGGGAATTTTCACATAGACTCAGACTTACCACCACCACCACCACCGGATTAGGGTGTAGCAGCTATCCTACCCCGCATCTTGCGCACTCTTCAAGATGTCAATACTTGCTCTATGTAGAGGATTAGGAGGATGACATGCAACCGGTCCATGACAGTCCCCTTCCATTAAGGGTTAGGTATCTCCTCGACCTAGTGAGGAGAATAGAGGAGAGAACTCCCAAACGAAGTTAGCCAAAGAAGAGTCCCCACGGAGGGGAAAGGGTGACTAAGTTTTAGAGCATAGAGAGAGGTCTTGGAGCCCTAGGATTAGGGATGAGCACACCGAGAGACCTAGAGGCCTTTAGACCAAAGCAAAGAGATCACATCGGGAGATCCTGAAGCTTTGGCCCTCACATTACTTAGGTGACATGGGTGGATTTTAGGTAGAGGCCTGGCTAGTGAGCTTGAGAGGTTACTTCAAGATTTTTCCTTGTTCTAGCAACACAAAAGCTCGTGTTGCAATCCATCTACTGAGGGATGGAGTAGGAGTATGGTGGAGGATAGAGGAGCAGAAGCTCCATGTTGATTCTGAGACAGTGACATGGGAGCTATTTTAGGAGAGACTCGGGAGCATATATTTGTCACGGAGGTTTATACAAAGAATGCGGATAGATGAGTTTCATGACCTCCTACAGGAATATCTTTTAGTAGCAGAGTATGAGAGTAGATTTTTAGATCTACTCCAGTATGTAGATTACATGCATGATGAGTAGGTAAGGATTCACAAGTTCATCCGAAGCCTAAATTTAAACATTGTAGGTGTGGTTCGATCCATTGTCTGCAGAACATTATCTCGAGGCCATCAAGAAGACCTATATAGCAAAGGATACTTGAGGAAAGACCAAAGCAGCTAGAGACCGAGTCCGAGCTGCATACAACAGATGCATGATGGTAAATCAAGGGGGCTAGTACCCCTTCCTCGTGGTGGACAAGGTACAACACAGTCATCATTTAGATCACACAGCAGCAGCCAGCGGTCCCACCCACCTCACGCACCTCCATAGAGAGCTCATGTATAGAGAGGTCGATTATGGGGCCTCCTCCTAGGGGTCCCATCGGACACAGGTGGACCTAAAGCTCGGTCGAGCAGAGCTCGCCAACAAATACCTCAAGAGACCACATTTGAATCATTAGGATCCATGCCACAGACTTCTAGGGAACCTACTAGAGGTGCTACTCATTGGGAGGATCAAGAGGATGTTTTGGTTGTGGAGTTACTAGACACTTTTGGAGAGATTTCCCACATAACCCTAATAACAAGGGTAAGACACAGATCTCTGAGCCTACGGTTGGTGACATGGGATGCAGCCACAGGATTTATGTAGCAGTTGAGAACCACCAAGCAGAGCATCAGAGCACAATCATTGAGACCACATGTAGCATTGGTGGTATTCCTACCTCTGTATTGTTTGATTTTGGTTCTTTTGATTCTTTCATTGCACCATATTTAGTAGAGCAATGTAGGCTAGTGGTAGTTAGGCAGGGTCTTAGTTGGGATGTCAAGATGGCTTCTGGAGCCAAGATCTCTGTAGAATCCTTAGTTAAGGAGTGTGTAGTGGATTTGGGACCTTTCACCACTACCTCAGATCTCCGTATCCTTCCTTTGGGCTCGTATGGAGTCATTTTGGGTATGGATTGGTTATCTGCACATAGGGCCAAGATGGATTGTTACCACAAGACTATATCTTGTGCAGATGATTTAGGAGTTGAGTCGGTGATTTCGGGGTCAGGAGACCCATTTCTATTCACACCATCTCTGCTATATAGCTTAAATGGTGTGTGCGACGTGTTGTCAGATGTATGTTGTTACAGTTAGTGACAAATTAGATGATGGGTCTAGTGGACCATCTTTAGATGATCATCCCATCTTGAGAGAGTATGCTGATGTATTTCCAAGGGAGCTATTGGGGTTACACCCCCACCCGAGATTTATTTTCATATAGATCTAGTTTCAAGAGAAGAGCCTATCTCATAAGAACCTTATCGGATGACTACCTCAGAGCTCTGTGAGCTCAAGTTGCAACTTGAGGACCTTTTGGAGAAAGGCCTTATCCATCCTAGTGTATCCCCTTGGGGTGCACCGGTGATCTTTCTAAAGAAAAAGGATGGATCCTTGTGTGTTCATTACCACTAGCTGAATAAGGTAATGATCAAGACTCATTATCCCCTTCCGCATAGTGATGACTTATTTGATCGGATGAAAGGAGCCATAGTTTTCTCTAAGATTGATCTTAAGTCGTGGTATCATCGATTGAGAATTTTAGAGGTGAACATTCATAAGACCACCTTCCACATGAGATATGGGCACTATGAATTCATAGTGGTGCCTTTTGGTTTGGTGATGCCCCCACGGTGTTCATGAGTTTGATGAATGGGGAATTCGGGACCTTCTTAGATCCCTTCGTGGTCATCTTCCTAGATGAAATTTTGATATACTCACATTCTTCGGTGTCTTCAGGGAGTAGCAGCTTTTACGAGACCTTGGAGCATGAGGGGCACCTTTGCCAGGTTCTTCGGTGTCTTCGGGAGCAGCAGCTTTACGAGACCTTGAGATGTAATGCCCACATTTTACACACATAATTACAACAGTAAAATAACAGGATAATTTTATTTTATTTACTTACATTGCTCACTACACAACACAACAAGGGCTCCAAATACAGAGACTCGACACGCATACAACAATTACATAAGTCATCGACTCACATAGACACATGAAAACAACATAGGCATGTTGATGCCACACTTTTCCCAATGAACGAATACTAGCAATGACCCAACCACAAAAAAAAGGACTCAAGGATGGGAAAACCCACAACACATCTTTTCTTTAATTGCATCTTAGTTACGATTAACATTCCAAGAAAATTATTGTGCAAGGATAAATTTCTTGTTTGTCCACCTATAGATTCTTAAGTTCATTCCGCGGTTAAATTACCGTTCGACCCTTTTAAGTTGGCTTATTATTCTTTACAAAATTTTCCGTAACTTGCATACTTATTTGACATAATTCAAATGCATATAAAGTACTTAATTATCTTGTTCTTATGTTAAGAATATTCTTCTTGAACATATATTCAATGTCTACCTTTTACTCTTACAACTCAAGTGAATGTGACTTGGTGTCCATATAGCGATATTAGGATTTAACAGAGATTTAGATACAAGATAGCTTCTTACCAAAAACATTCCTTGATCATGGTATAGTTATTTCCCTACCATAGTTATTCTAATTCAATGACTTGTGGAATTCCATTTTGATTTATATATGTATTTTGTTTTCTCAAGGGTTGATCACACCAAGGAAATTCATATTCTTTTAAACAAATGAATATATTTAATTGAGTTATAAGGTCTCCAAGAGTGGCATTATTCCGAACCTCAAATCTCATTTTTACTCTTATATGCTTTATTTTCTATGTCACATTATGGTCTTATCATTAGCATTGTCTTGTAAAAGGAGTTACAAAGTGTTTGTCTAACCTCTTGAAGACATATATGATTAGAAGACTTGAAGCTACACACAAACCCTAAGTTAACATCCAAATCAACTAAGGTTTAGATTAATTCCAACTTCACCTAAGGATCTACCCCTCAACTATATATGAGTTTTAAGCGAGAGGACATATTTATGCTAAACCACCTTCAAGAAAGGACCAAGGTGTTATGTTGATAGAAACCAAGGTAACACATTTAGCTGAGTGGAGCTAAGGAGTTCATTAAAAAGAGTTTAAGACCTAGAACAACTAAGTCACAACCTCCATCTATGTCGTCTGGATCCAACAGGATTTCATTCGATGAAGAAAATTTTATTTTAAATCTATCTTTGGAAGACAAGGTAGTCCACTAGGATACGAAGGAGGAGTCATCTCTACATACTCCAAAATAAAGTTTGACTATCACCCCTATAAAACAGGTTTATGACAATGTCACTAAACATACTGACTAAGGCGATAAACCCATTCTTGGGCTCTTGTTTACTCAAACTAGGAGGTTCCATCAAGTGCAGAGTTTAATTTCATTCTACAGTTTTCAATGTCTTTCTACGGTAAGAGTATCACACATGACAACAAGTCATGCTCCGATATTATACAAGGGTAGAGTGTTTTCGATTAAATCTCTTTATTACATTCACAAAGTATGAATGCACAAGATGACTCATTAATCATTTATTGAACACTAAGTACGCACTACAAGATATTACTTCAAATTCATTTACCTTGTGTGTGTGTGTGTGTTTGTGTGTATGTGTGTGTATCAAACCTTTTTACCATGTGTACTATGAATCAAATTGAACCTATGATTAAATGCACATTTCCTAGATGTTCTTAAAACTAGCATCTCATACATATCAACAAATTATCAAATATAACCTTCTGTAACATGAGACTACATTATACATATATTCATTTAAAAATGAACTATATAAATTTCAATGATAATTAATGAATTACACATCGCCTTTTCGTCATCATTCTTTCATCCTGCAAAACCACGTGAGCATGAAATCAACAATAATTCACTGGCATGGCATCCACCCTAATCCAACATAATTAACATTTTTCAGTTTTCCCATTTACATATAATAATAATTATAATTTGCAAGCAAAAGAAAAGGTTTAGAGACATGTATTCAATGCATTTCATTTCACTTCATTTTGTAACCTAGGAGAGAGAAAGAGAAGGGAAGAGAGAGATAACACCATTTTGTCAAAAGTTATATTTCACACAACAAGTTACACCATAGAGTTTTTAAATAGTTATTTACATGTTTCAAAAGTTTCCAAAGTGGTTTAGCAACCCGATAAGGGTCCCACAACTTTCTATTTTCACATTTTCTTACTAACTACAAAAATGCTCAAAACAGGCTCAGAGGCTAAGAAATTAATTTTAAAAGTTGTCTCCTGATGAGCAAACACATCACGATTAAATTTCTACATGTCCACTTATATACCAAGAGTTCATAACAACTAATGGAATTTACAATTGGCTAACGGTTTACGTTTGGCGGCTAGTTTTTCAGGGCCACTGGTCGTAGTTGGCCCAGTGCAAATGAACAAAAGTTAGCTCGAGGGCTCAGAAAACCACGTCCAAAATTGGCATTTGATGGATGAACACGCAAGGAAAAACTTCATACAAATTTCCCTATATAATGAGAATTCAACAGAGTCGATGAAACTCAGAACTGGAAAACAGTCTTCGAATGGCGACAAGTTTTCTCAAGCCACCGGTCCTAATTGGTCCAGTTTGACCTTGTCAAACTCGCGACTGCAGAGCCTAAAAATACAATTTTCTAGTAAAAACATGAGAGTTTTACAGACGGATATTAATTACTCTATCCAAGTTTCAAATGGCATTAAAACGAAAGCAAACTTTCTAGATTTAACAACTTTCTACTACTGTAAAAATAGTGTAACAGGGCTCCTATAAGAGCATCAAAAAGATCACATATGTTCATTTGGGGTCAATCCAAAGGTCAAGGTGACTCCTCACATAACAAGGTACATGAATGAAGCTTAACATCTCATTTTTAGAGTTACTGAAGGGTACTTAACGAGTCTCCGAAAAATGCAAAAATTATCTATTTAAATAGGAGAGGATCAACTTTATTACTGGGAAGTCAATTTTGTTTGGTCGATAAAACAATATTGTAGCGATCTAGTTGGATAGGAAGTTTTCTAAATCACCTCAGAATGAGGGTGTAAGTTCATGGTTTAATGTAAATGAGTTATTTTGATTTCGTGAGTTACCACATGACATTTCATTATTTTGCAACAAGTTGATATAAACAATTAACTATATTATAATCCTAATATTTTAAAATTCTATTAAGTTGCAAATGAGAACTAAAGCATGAGAATTATGAAAGGTAAGGAGAGATGAACCATTCCTGGAGGAATGGATTCGGTCAAACCCACGGATTTGGTTCGAATCTCGCTTAAGCATTTTTTCGAGCAGGATGCATGCAATCGAGAAAATCCTCCACTTGAATTTTGTATGCATTTATCCCTTTTAGGAACATTTCTTCCAAGGTACAAAAAACTACTACAACCGAGAACATTTCAAGGTTGTCCTCTTGGAAAAACTAGGAGATGTTGCTTCAGATTTAGGATCTTTGTTTTACACTTGCCACGCCCTTTGCTTCAAGTTCTCAAATAATTTTAACACATCCTTACACTCTTATCTCGCACACCATGAACTATTTCTTCACTCAGTCCCATACTCAGGTCCATAAATCATGTTAGGCACAAGATGGGAACACTAGTAGAAGTTATGAAATCTGGCTTTAAACATGCCAGTTATATTTTATTCAAAATTTTTATAGCATTAATAGCAAATCCGATGTGTGCAAATCATTCTATCATTGCAGTTTATGGTGCTACATTTATTTGTGGCATTCAGTCAAAATAATTCACGTGACAAACAATTTCCATTTTAGCGCAGATTGGGAGGAAGCTAGCAAAGTGAAAAAAATCAGATTTCCAATATGCTTTGATGGACGTCCTTACCATGTTCTAGAGCTTCCCCATTTTTATACATGCTGGGAGGATGTTGGCACAAGCCGCAACCATGGCACTCCATGAGATGACATCTGGCGAGGCATTTCTTTGAACCATCATAAAGCACCCTAAGCACATTGATTTGTGTAAAAGCTACAAACCACGTTTCCTTCAGGCATTTTTCCCAACAGGGAAAGTCCCTTACCCTGCGCACTTCCATCTACACAACCGAAAAAATCCTCTATCTTTTATGCTTTGATAGCTGTCCACGCAACCAACAAAAATATTTTAATGTGTCGTCCCACTCGAGGCCCCACACCAGAAATCTCCATAAAACTAGACAAAAAAATGAGAGCAGGTTACAGTCAAAGCCAAGGCATATGCGCCCTCTACCACCATGAAATCCTGAGCATTGGGAGAGAGGACTTGTCCATGCTGCAACAACATGTGCCCAAGGAGGAGGAAGAGTAAAACAAGAGAGAAGCAACCAAGCAGGAGACAATGCATTAGCAAATGCATTTCAAACTGCACAAAATAAGGCACCAATCCAATGCACACATCCTCCTAGAGCAGTCCTTCACCCAAAGCACTCATGCGCAACTAGGGAAAAGTGCGTACCCAGCCACCAAAAGGAAGAAAATTGTAGAGCAGATAGATTTTAAGTTTCATTAATACACACCTTGGGAAAAGGGAAAATAGTGGCTAGCTCCCCTACCAGCTAGAGTTCAACACACAAAGCCATGGAGGAGACATGATGGGATGGTAGGTGTTCCACCTCCCAATGCATGCAACCAAAGACTAGGTATTTTCAATAATAAAAATACATAAAATAAAATAAAATAAAACAAGGGTATTACGGCCAGCATGGGAAAGAATAAATGGTGGGGTGGGTGGATACCTCCACAAATTAATAAATAAATGTTTTATCAACAAAATTTGTATTTACAAGGCTTGTAACAACACCTCAACGGCTAAAGAGGAACATTAAACATTAACATGAACACCACACCCTAAACAAAGGTGCCACCAACAACAAGCTTCTCTTGCACGAATCGAGGCTTGGTCATGAGAGTGAACAAGAACAAAATAAATAAATAAAACAACTTAAAGGTAATCCATAACAATATTGATAAAAAAATGACACTAAAACAAATGGTCGTAAATCGACAATTTAAATTATAATATTATTATTAACATTATTTTTATGATTTTACGGCTAAAATTAATAATAATAATTATTAATCATATTAATGGCGACAACCAGGCAAGCTTGAAGAAGCGAGAACAAGATTTTCCTTTAACAGATAATCGTACATGACGCTACAAGGTCCACAGTTTGGGGTGTCGACAATGACCCGAAAAGGCAAGAAGGAGAGGGAGGGTGCAAAATCTTCACTGCAACAAGGACAAAGTCAACAATGGTCAATGAGAGCACACACACAACCCTCCCATGCTTAGCAACAGGGTCATCATGTCAAGAACTGGGGAAACATCGAACGAGGCATTACATTCTCCTCCCCTTAAGAAAGCATCATCCTCAATGCGACATACAATGAAGAAAGAGAAATGGTAAGCAAAAAGGAACAAATATGGATGAAGGTACACTCTAAGGTTAAATTTTAAACAAAAATCACAGCCATGGGGTGGCCTTAGGAACATCTAGAAAGATTGGTAGTTCCATTTTACCTTATTACTTAATTAGCATTTTCTTTTATAGTATTTCTTAGCTCAAGATTATAATATTCATTGTTTAGAATTGTTCAGTTGTCTTAAGCTCGTGGGTGCCCAACAATAACTAACATCAATATGTCACACAAAAATTAACACAACACAAACAACCCATGAGACATATTACTACCTACTTTCATGATTGTATCACATCACAAGGTCTTTTAATTCCTCCATGGAATGACAAGAAGTAGTCCACATAGCAAAGAATTTCCAACAATTGTGTCCTAGACATAGATCTAGTACAAACATATGACTGACAAACATAATCATCACACATTGATACAAAGGTAACGGTATCACATGTCTCAAAACCATGACTATACCCACATAATTCTAAACAAATATCCAAAAATATATATCAACTAATGGGAGCGTCAAGCCTCAAACATAACAATGTGTAATTGATGTGAAATTGATAGTATAACTAAGCTACATATAGAACAATCACATTAATAATGGAGGAAAGTTGCAGAATACAAGACTAAAATTGCAAAGGACAAATTATAACAAAAATACCATATATTATTGATTGAATAATTTGGAGCACTTACATGGTGAGAGAGCTTACAATATATAGCCTTTCCATTTCCTATAAACAAAGAGATGAGGCTTACCAATATCATCCCACTAATCTCTCCAACATGATTCTCTCCACCTTTATTTCAACTATCCCTTTATTCCCTCATGATGAGTTGTCTATTACAACTCATCATTCACTCACATAATGTAATATCTAAATATTACATTTTACAAATAGTAACTCACACACACTATTAATAATGTTACAAACAATATATTCGTAACATTCACTCCCCTATTGTTAACATTATTAATTCCCAATATACACTCCCCTAATGTTGACATGGTATAACATAGCTCTTTTTTTCTGCAACACATTGCACGAGCTTGCCTCATAATTTGGATCAAACAAAGGCGTGTAAACTTCCAATCTGGCTAACTGTCTTGCTACACATGACCACAACTATGCGAAGGAACACATCCCACATTTACTCCATGAAAAGAACGCACTTGGCATTCCACTGGTGGATCATCTTCATAAAGAAGGAAGGAAGTCAAAGGACCACTATATTAGTAAAAGTTTATCTACCTTTTTACATCTATGGTTTTCTGGATCTACCACCAACCCTTTCCAAATCTATGAGTGTTACAATAAACTTAGAGACATACTCTACAATGTTTTCTTCTAGGAGGTTACATATAGGAATTTGTCACACATTACAATTAAACAAGAATGTATCATTTGTTTTTATTTACTACCACATATCTGAAAGCAAACACACCACATTACACACAACTGAAAATACTTGGCCACCAAATCAGTACCACGACCTCATCGATGGTGCTTGACGAGAGGTCGCTGATCAACCTCCTTCCTCTGTTGCCTCCAACCTCCATTGTGATGATGCTAACTCAGCTAAATTTATCTTTGAGGATAATTTTTCAATTCTATTAGGTGTCAATTTCAACCAATAATGCACCCTTACAATAATAATCAGCTTTATATTTAACCAAAATAATAAAGCATATCAAATTTTTATTGCTGGAAATCAGCCACTGTTTTTTACAAAATAATTTTAAAATGTCTAAATTTTTCCACGATTTCTCTTAAAATAAGAAATGGGTTTCTGTAATATTTTTATAGAATTTTTCATAATACAAATAAACAAACCCAAAAAATTTTAGAAAATTTTGAATCTAGGTTTTTGATAAAAAAATAAATTACCAGTCATTTTTTTGGAAGATCAAAATCCAGCAAATGGCGATGGAAGCTTTAAAAATCTCAGATCTGCATCCTTGAGGCTGTGGTTTTGTCCTGCAATCACTCTCATAAATATTCTTAACCTGCTCTGATACCAGATGATGTGAAATTGATAGTATAACTAAGCTACATATAGAACAATCACATTAATAATGGAGGAAAGTTGCAGAATACAAGACTAAAATTGTAAAGGACAAATTATAACAAAAATACCATATATTATTGATTGAATAATTTGGAGCACTTACATGGTGAGATAGCTTACAATATATAGCCTTTCCATTTCCTATAAACAAGGAGATGAGGCTTACCAATATCATCCCACTAATCTCTCCAACATGATTCTCTCCACCTTTATTTCAACTATCCCTTTATTCCCTGATGATGAGTTGTCTATTACAACTCATCATTCACTCACATAATGTAATATCTAAATATTAAATTTTACAAATAGTAACTCACACACACTATTAATAATGTTACAAAAATATATTCATAACAATAACGAGATTCACAAGAGTACACATAACTCATAACACCAACTCCACACATCACAAAACAACAGAAACAATCTCCATATATATTTCTTGAAGCATCACAAAACAAATCCATATACCTCAAACAACTCCATATACCTCCCAAAGAGAAAGAAACATAGTGCCAAACAAAGTTAGGTCACTCACCATAGATCCCCATCAAGAATATCAGGTCACTCAACCATAGAGGCTTGTCTCCTTTCTCCTTTTAATGAGGTCGGGTCACCCTATGGCCCTGGGCACATAGAGCCCCATCACCCCCAACCCAAGTGACATAATAACTCATGGTTCAACAACCCTGTAGTTATTTGTAACTCCTTAGGGCGTACCCCACATCTGTGAACGAAGCAGGGCCCATAGGTTCAACCACTCCATGGTTAATCCCATGAACCTATTCCAACATATTACGACATTAGAACCAGCATAACAATCCATTCAATTACCAAGTGGCAAAATCAAAGCCTTCTAAAGGCTATAAAATTTTAAACATGAAAAGAAAGTTTAAATCTAAGAAAAACAAATGGCTGATTAGCTATGGTTAGTGAAAAATTTGAATGTTAATGCAACAACCGAATAAATTCCCAAAATATAAGAACATGTCAATCAGGAAAATGATTGGTTCTAATAATAAAAGAGATAATGATTAATTTATGAATAAAATACATATTGAGAAAATAGCACATTATAATCACTATGTGGCCTCATACCGCCACCAAAGGGTTACTCATCGCGTTCTTTGGAACTTAGACATCGAGCCTCGGCTCGTAAAAATATACATATAACAAGAAATGAGTATATCAAATAATGTAACTCGTCATCATCTCTCTGCCTAACTCATCCCTCCATACTCCCACAAGGATCAACATAGTCAAAATCACAGAGGATTATTCAATGAAAAATCTAATAGGAAAGAGCAGGGGACACTATTTGCATAAGTTTGAGCCTAAGGTGGTGAGCACCCACAATATATTGAGCAAGCTTGAAGTATAGTAAACAGATAAAAGTGAGTTTTCAGTCTATATAAGACTCCACTTCCTCACTCATACTCAGCTCATGATTATGAAACCATGGTCCACGCCTCCTCTCTCTACACATACACTCTTGATAGTTTATCCCCTTAGGGTCGTCTAGTGTAAGGTTCACAACATACACATAACTACATCACTAACACAATGGTGATTCACACACATTAACCATAACATCTTATGTATGGTATATATATACAGGGTATAACACAATCATTACTTTCCTAGGTTTCGATACATCACATTACCACATCCTGCACCCAAAGTGCAGTCACTGTAAACTAGGGATCATACTCACCATATGCCCCTAAATCATGACATGAACCATCACATATTACATGAATTATATGTATGAGGAACACAATGTCTAACCTTACAACATATAGTCAATTGCAAAACAACACGACGATGCACACAACTAATCCCAATATGGTGATGACATCACGATAAAATGTGTTTCACTTTACATAAAAATTTTCACGCAATGCATCAATACACCTTCATATCATATAAATCCAAAATGTTCTAACCCTTAGAAATCCAAAATAACATTCCATTCACAAACAACAAGGCAATACATTACACCCGAATTCTCCATTGAATCAACAACATAAAGAGTGAATACTCTCATCACAAGCACATCAATATGATAACAAATACACACTAAGTGACATACACAACATGTGTGTTCACAATTTCATAATTATGACATAGTTCACATCACACATATATCACATTACTCTTCCAATATCCACCACCATCATGCAAAATCATCACAACTCCAATCCATCCTAGAGGTTTGAGAGCATGAACCTCTGCTCTGATACCATATGCAATGCCCACATTTTACACACACAAATACAACAGTAAAATGCCAGGATAATTTTTTTTACTTACATTACTCACTACACAACACAGTAAGGGCTTCAAATACAGAGACTCGACACGCATACAACAATTACATAATTCATCGACTCACATAGACACATGAAAACAACATAGACATGTTGATGCCACACTTTTCCCAATGAACGAATACTAGCAATGACCCAACCACAAAAAAAGGACTCAAGGATGGGAAAACCCACAACACATATTTTCTTTAATTGCATCTTAGTTACGATTAACATTCCAAGAACATTATTGTGCAAGGATAAATTTCTCATTTGTCCACCTACAGATTCTTAAGTTCATTCTGTGGTTAAATTACCGTTTGACCCTTTTAAGTTGACTTCTTATTCTTTACAAAATTTTCCATAACTTGCATACTTATTTGACATAATTCAAATACATATAAAGTACTTAATTATCTTGTTCTTATGTTAAGAATATTCTTCTCGAACATATATTCAATGTCTACCTTTTACTCTTACAACTCAAGTGAATGTGACTTGGTGTCCATATAGTGATATTAGGATTTAACGAATATTTAGATACAAGATAGCTTCTTACCAAAAACATTCCTCGATCATGGTATAGTTATTTCCCTACCATAGTTATTCTAATTCAATGAATTTGAATTCCATTTTGATTTATATATGTATTTTTTTTCTCGAGGGTTTATCACACCAAGGATATTCATATTCTTTGAAACAAATGAATATATTTAATTGCATTATAAGGTCTCTAAGAGTGGAATTATTCTCAACCTCAAATCTCATTTTTACTCTTATATGCTTTATTTTCTATGTCACATTATGGTCTTATTATTAGCATTGTCTTGTAAAAGGAGATACAAAGTGTTTGTCTAGCCACTTGAAGACATATATGATTAAGAGAATTGAAGCTACACACAAACCCTAAGTTAATATCCAAATCAACTGAGGTTTAGATTAATTCCAACTTCACCTAAGGATCTATCCTCAACTATATATGAGCTTTAAGCGAGAGGACATATTTATGTAAACCACCTTCAAGAAAGGACCAAGGTGTTATGTTGATAGAAACCAAGGTAGCACATTTAGCTAAGCGGAGCTAAGGAGTTCATTAACAAGAGTTTCATTTTAAATCACAACCTCTATCTATGTCACAACTAAGTCACAACCTCCATATATGTCTTCTGGATCCAATAGGGATTTCATTCGATGAAGAAAATTTAATTTTAAATCTATCTTCGAAGATAAGGTAGTCCACTAGGATACGAAGGAGGAGTCATCTCTACATACTCCAAAATAAAGTTTGATAGTGTCGCCCTATCGAGACATGTTTTATGACAATGTCACTAAACATACTACTAAGGTGATAAACCCATTCTTAGCCTCTTGTTTATTCAAACTAGGAGGTTCCATCAAGTGCAGAGTTTAGTTTCATTATATGGTTTTCAATGTCTTCTATGAAAACAAGTCATGCTCGATATTATACAAGGGTAAGTATGAATGCACAAGATGACTCATTAATCATCTATGTCATCTGGATCCAACAGGGATTTCATTCGATGAAGAAATTTAATTTTAAATCTATCTTCGGAAGACAAGGTAGTCCACTAGGATACGAAGGAGGAGTTATCTCTACATACTCCAAAATAAAGTTTGACTATGTCACCCCTATAAAACAGGTTTATGACAATGTCACTAAACATACTTGACTAAGACGATAAACCCATTCTTGGGCTCTTGTTTACTCAAACTAGGAGGTTCCATCGAGTGCAGAGTTTAATTTCATTCTACGGTTTTCAATGTCTTTCTACAGTAAGGAGTATCACACATGAAAACAAGTCATGCTCCGATATTATACAAGGGTAGAGTGTTTTCGATTAAATCTCTTTATTACATTTACAAAGTATGAATGCACAAGATGACTCATTAATCATTTATTGGACACTAAGTATGCACTACAAGATATTACTTCAAATTCATTTACCTTATATGTGTGTGTGTGTGTGTGTGTGTGTGTGTGTGTCAAACCTTTTTACCATGTGTACTATGAATCAAATTGAACCTATGATTAAATGCACATTTCCTAGATGTCCTTAAAACTAGCATCTCATACATATCAACAAATTATCAAATATAACCTTCTGTAACATGAGATTACATTATACATATATTCATTTAAAAATGAACTATATAAATTTCAATGATAATTAATGAATTACACATCACATTTTCGTCATCATTCTTTCATCCTACAAAACCACGTGAGCATGAAATCAAAGATAATTCGCTGGCATGGCATCCACCCTAATCCAACATAATTAACATTTTTTCAGTTTTCCCATTTACATATAATAATAATTACAATTTGCAAGCGAAAGAAAAGGTTTAGAGACATGTATTCAATGCATTTCATTTCACTTCATTTTGTAACCCAGGAGAGAGAAAGAGAAGGGAAGAGAGAGATAACACCATTTTGTCAAAAGTTCTATTTCACATAAGTTACACCATAGAGTTTTTAAACAGTTATTTACATGTGTCAAAATTTTCTACGGTGGTTTGGCAACCCGATGAGGGTCCCACAACTTTCTATTTTCACATTTTCTTACTAACTACAAAAATGCTCAAAATGGGCTCGGAGGCTAAGAAACTACTTTTAAACGTTGTCTCCTGATGAGCAAACACACCACGATTAAATTTCTATGTCTACTTATATACCAAGAGTTCATAAAGAACTTACGGAATTTAGAACTAAGCTAACGGTTTACGTTTGGCGGCTAGTTTTCTGGGCCATTGGTCGTAGTTGGCATAGTGCAAATGAACAAAAGTTAGCTCGAGGGCTCGAAAACCACGTCCAAAATTAACGTTTGATGGATGAATGCGCAACGAGATACTTCATACAAATTTCCCTATATTATAAGAATTCAACAGAGTCGATGACATTCGAATCGAAAAAGTCTTTGAATAGCGGCAAAGTTTTCTGAAGCCACCGGTCCTAATTGGTCCAGTTTGACCTTGTCAAACTATGACTAGAGGCCTACAAAATGCCATTGTCAAACTATCCAGAAAAGTGTTTTTCCCTAAACTAAAAGTTCCATGCAATTTTCTAGTAAAAACATGAGAGGTTTACGAAGATGGATATTAATTTCTCTATCCAAGTTTCAAATGGCGGTTCAAAATGAAAGCCAACTTTCTAGATTTAAAACTTTCTACTGCTGTAAAAATAGTGTAACAGGGCTCCTATAAGAGCGTCAAAAAGATCACATATGTTCATTCGGGGTCAATCCAAAGGTCAAGGTGACTCCTCACATAACAAGGTACACGAATGAAGCTTAACATCTCATTTTTAGAGTTACGAAGGGTACTTAATGAGTCTCCAAAAATGCAAAAATTATCTATTTAAATAGGGAGATGATCAACTTTATTACTGGGAAGTCAATTTCATCTGGTCGATAAAACAATATTGTAGCGATCTAGTTGGGTAGGAAGTTTTCTAAATCACCTCAGAATGAGGGTGGAAGTTCATGGTTTAATGTAAAAGAGTTATTTTGATTTCGTGAGTTACGACACGACATTTCATTGTTTTGCAACGAGTTGATATAAATAATTAACTGTATTATAATCCTAATATTTTAAAATTCTATTAAGTTGCAAATGAGAACTAAAGCACGAGAATTATGAAAGGTAAGGAGAGATGAACCATGCCTGGAGGAATGAAGTCGATCAAACCTGCAGGATTTGGTTCAGCATCTCGCTTAAGCATTTTGTCGAGCAGGTTGCGTGCATTCAGAAAATCCTCCACTTGAATTTTGTACGCATTTATCCCTTTTACGAACATTTCTTCCAAGGTACAGAAAACTACTACAACTAAGAAACCCACTTCCTGCTATGCTTTGATGGGTACATACCCATTTCAAGGTTGTCCTCTTGGAAAAACTAGGAGATGCTTTGCTACAGATTTAGGATCTTTGTTTTACACTTTCCACTTGCCCTTTGCTTCAAGTTCTCAAATCATTTTAACACATCCATACACTCTTATCTACACACCATGCACTATTTCTTCACTCAATCCCATACTCTGTTCCATAACTCGCGTCAGGCACAAGATGGGAACACTAGTAGAAGTTATGAAATCTGGCTTTAAACATGCCAGTTACATTTTTCTCAAAAGTTTCTATAGCATTAACAAAAATCTGATGTGTGTAAATCATTCTATCATTGTAGTCTATGGTGCCACATTTATTTCAGGCATTCAGTCAAAATAGTTCACGTGACAAACAATTTCCATTTTGGCGCAGATTGGGAGGAAGCTAGCAAAGTGAAAAAAATCAGATTTCCAATATGCTTTGATGGACATCCTTACCATGTTCTAGAGCTTCCCCATTTTTATACATGTTGGGAGGATGTTGGCACAGGCCGCAACCATGGCACTCCATGAGATGACATCTGGCAAGGCATTTCTTTGAACCATCATAAAGCACCCTAAGCACATTGATTTGTGTAAAAGCTGTAAACCATGTTTCCTTCAGGCATTTTTCCCAACAGGGACGTCCCTTACCCTGCGCACTTCCATCTGCACAACTGAAAAAACCCTCTGTCTTTTATGCTTTGATAGTTGTCCACACAACCATCCAAAATATTTTAACACACCATCCCACTCGAGGCCCCACACCAGAAATCTCCACGCAACTAGACAAAAAAAATGAGAGCAGGTTATATTCAAATCCAAGGCATATGAGCCCTCTACCACCATGAAATCATGAGCATTGGGAGAGAGGACTTGTCCATGCTGCAACAACACATGCCCAAGGAGGAGGAAGAGTAAAACAAGAGAGAAGCGACCAAGAAAGAGAGAAGCAGCATTAGCAAGTGCGTTTCAATCGCACAAAATAAGGCACCAATCCAATGCGCACATCCTCCCAGATCAGTCCTTCACCCAAAGCCTCACAAAACAAGGAAAAGTGCATACCCAGCCACCACCAAAGGAAGAAAATTACAGAGAGCAAATAAATTTTAAGTTTCATTAATACACTCCTTGGGAAAAGGGAAAAGAATGGCTAGCTCCCCTACCAGCTAGAGTTCAACACGCAAAGCCATGAGGAGACATGATGGGATGAAAGGTGTTCCACCTCCCAACGCATGCAACCAAAGACCAGGTCTTTTCAATAATAATAATAATAAAATAAAATAAAACAAGGGTATTACAACCAACATGGGAAAGAATAAATGGTGGGGTGGGTGGATACCTCCACAAATTAATAAATAAACGTTTTATCAGCAAAAAGTTGTATTTACAAGGCTTGCAACGACACCTCGATGGCTAAAGAGGAATGTTAAACATTAACACAAACACCACGCCCTAAACAAAGGTGCCACCAACAACAAGCTTCTCTTGCATGAATCGAGGCTCGGTCATGAGAGTGAACAAGGATGAAATAAATAAATAAATAAATAAAATAGCTTAAAGGTAATCCATAACAATATTGATAAAAAAATGACACTAAAACAAATGATCGTAAATCGACAATTTAAATTATAATATTATTATTAACATTATTTTTATGATTTTACAGCTAAAATTAATAATAATAATTATTAATCATATTAATGGCGACAACCAGGCAAGCTTGAAGAAGCGAGAACAAGATTTTCCTTTAACAGATAATCGTACATGATGCTACAAGGTCCACAGTTTGGGGTGTCGACAACAACCCAAAAAGGCAAGAAGGAGAGGGAGGGTGCAAAATATTCACTGTGACAAGGAAAAATTCAACAATAGTCAACGAGAGCACACACACAACCCTCCCGTGCTTAGCAACAGGGTCATCATGTCAAGAATTGGGGAAACATTGAATGGGGCACTATAGGAGAAGTGTTCTTTCTTAGAGACAGAGGTATAGTATTTGGGTCATATCATTTTTGGGGAAGGTATGGTTATCGATCCTTCTAAGATTAGAGCCATTATGGATTGGCCAACACCCACTACAGTGAATGAGTTGTGTAGCTTCATGGGATTAGCAAGTTACTACCGAATATTTGTTTAAGACTTCTCTCGGATTACACACCCTATCACTTCCCTTCAAAGGAAAGGGTAGAAATTTGTTTGGTCGAGATAGATATGAGTAGGCCTTCAGGACATCAAGTAATGCCTCACTACAGCACCTATCCTTGCAATTTCAGATCCACAGGGTGAGTTCTTTGTTTGCACAGATGCTTCTTTAGCAAGGCTTGGAGCTGTGTTGATGCAAGAGTGCAGAGTAGTGGCTTTTGAGTCTCACAAACTCAAATATCACGATCTTAATTATCCAACCCATGACCTTGAGATTGTGTTAGTGATGCACGCCTTGGTTCGATGGAGGAACTTTCTTCTTAGCAAGAGATTCACACTCAGGACAGATCACTTGATTCTTTGCCACCTCTTCATGCAGCCCAATCTCAACACTCATCAACAGCGTTAGATGGAATTACTTTGTGAGTATGATATGGAGATCAAGCATGTGAAGGGGAAGGAGGATTTGGTAGCATACACTCTCAGTAGGTGGAGACATGTGCCTATGGCCACTTCAGTGAGCACAGATTTACGGAGTAGGATTCTTCAGCAGCTTCCTCTTAATAGCTTCTACATTACAGTATGAGCATAGATTGAGTCTTAGAGACCCCTTGAGGGGAAGTTTGATGGTTTTTCCTTAGAAGAAGATGGTCTTCTCAGGAACAGAGGCTAGATATATGTTCTCAGAGATGGAGGCTTGAGGTAGGACATCTTGGTAGAGGCACATCATGCACCCTATTCAGCCCATCCCAGGGTGAAGAAGATGTATGCCACCTTACAATAGTTGTATCATTGGAGAGCACTTCATAGGGATGTGGCCTAATTTGTGTCATGATGTTTAGAGTGCCAGAGAGTTAAGTCCAAGCATCAGCATCAAGCAGACCTTCTTTATCCCCATGCTATACTGGAATGGAAGTGGGACACCATTTCCATGGATTTCATTGTTGTGCTACCGATGTTGAGATATCACCATGACATTGTTATGGTCACGATTGATAAATTGACAAAAGTGGCTCACTTTTCTCCAGTGAAGACCACTTATATAGCTAGAGTAGTGGCACGGGTATATTTGGATGAGATTGTCAGGTTGCATGAGATTCCATGGAAGATCATTTATGACCACGATCCCTTGTACACTTCCCATTTCTAGACTACCATGCAGTATGTCCTTGGGATGAGAATCAACTTCAGCACAACATATCACCCCGAGACAGATGGATAGACTGAGCGGGTGAATCAGATTTTAGAGGACATGCTTAGGATGTATGTGATGGATCAGTAGTCTAAATGGGAGGAGTACCTATACTTAGTGGATTTTTCCTACAATAATGGTTTTCAGAGTGCCGTAGGCATGGCTCCTTTTCAAGATTTGTATGGTAGAGAGTGTAGGACACCTCTTAGCTAGGACAAGTTAGAGGACAAAGTATCTCTTGGACCATCTCTTTTATAGGACATGGAGCAGCGGTGGTGTTGATCAAGAAGAGATTACAGGAGGCACAGGATAGGTAGAAGAAGTATGCAGATTAGCATAGGATCGACCATAGTTTTGATGTGGGCATGAAGGTTTTCCTTCATGTCAGGCCACACAAGAGCCCTATCCATTATGGAAAAGGTTCTAAGTTAGCTCCTAGATTCTTTGGTCCTTTTGAGATATTGGAGTGTATCATCCCTTTGGCCTACCATCTAGCATTACCACCCAGTTTGTCTCGCATACATGATGTTTTTCATGTTTTAGTTCTCAGGAGATATATTGTAAATCCTCCTCATGTGCTATATTAGACATCATTGCAGGTGCAGGATCAGGGGCAGGTGATGGTGGAGCCCATTCACATCCTAGATCATAGGACCCTGGGCCTTCGAGGTAGAGAGGTTGATCAAGTTCGGGTGCATTGGGACAGATATGATGAGACTACATCTACATGGGAGTATGCTACTTCATTAAGAGTTTAGTTCCCACAATTGTTCCAATGACTTCCAGGAGGAAGTCGAGTCTAAGGGGAGGGGGATGTAGTGCCCACTTCCCTTTGACACCTTTTAATGCTTATTTTGATACTGTTGATTATGTTATGGAAATTATTATGCTTTGATTTAGTATGATGTTAGCTATTTGATCATGGATTATTGTGATCTTGATTTGGTTATGATGCACAATGATTATTAGAGACACTCATATGTGGATGATGATATACTATTTGACATGTGATTTAGATATTGTGAGTAGACTTAGAAATGGACATTATATGAGGATGATATAGTTATTACTTTGATGTTGTTGATATAAATTGTAAGTGTAAGCTTTTAGAATCCATTTAGAAGAATATTAGTGTGATTCAAAGCTATTAGAAGGGATTAAATCAATTTAATAACAATTTACTAGTTTAAATGAAGGGGAAGACTAATTAATTAATCTAGATAGAAGAGGTGATTTAATTAATAGAAGGTTGTTAATGAGGTTGTTAGTTTGGATAGGTGACTTAATCAATTAGCGTATTGTAATTAATTAATGATAACAAGAGGGAATATGAGCGCTTTTTGACGATATGTCGTCGATTTTGAAAAAGGGATAATTAGTGTAATTTAAGTATTTAAATTTCTTAGGCGTAATTATAGGTGTCTACATTTTCCCCTCTTCGGGGTGGCGTAAGTGACATCACTTCAAAGATAGTAGACGAGAAGAAAGTTTTGAAGGGATAGAAGAAAAATTAGTAAGAGGGAGAGATGCCCCCTCGAGTGTCGATGGGGTGATGAAAGAAGTCGATCGATGATCGAAAAAGGTGAGATATAGATAGAAGAATGGGAGGAGGCAGGATGCCCCAATGAGAGAGAAAATTAGGGGTGAAAGGGAAGTGAAGTAGAAGAAATGAGGAAGAGGGGAGAGAAGAGCTTAGCCTCTAGCCGCTTATTTATTTGGAACAAATTTGATGTCATCATATTTCCATAGGAACTACATCATCGGTCCTTATGAAAAATATAAGCATACGACAAAGGTAGAATGACATGAAAAGCCATAGTACGAACAATTGTCCATTACTAAAAACACTAACTCCATGCAACATACAAAATGCAATGCAATATGAGAAAGTGAAAGATGCCTAACTCCATGCAACATACAAAATGCAATGCAATATGAGAAAGTAAACAAGCTAAACTAATAGAGAAACATAATATAATGTTTTTATTATCAAGCTTTAGTTACGACCTATGTAAATTAATGACAAGGGTTGATGATGGTGCCCCAAGCAAGGATACATGTGAGGGGAATAACGGAGGACACTTGGGTCCGATGGAAAAGCAATGTGCACTATGAAACAATACCAGGAAACTCGTTGTGCCCCAAAGTATGGATGAAGTAAGAAGCCTAGCTTTTATTGATGGAGGTAGATCAAGATGATCTACAAGTCACACACATGAACAAGTGAGAACCAAAGAGTGATGTTTTGTAGGATGATTTTCAATTTTTAGAAGTTTTCTGAAACATATTTGAATGTTTTTGATGATTTTTTTAACATATTTGAATGTTTTGGTTGATTTTAAAAGTTTTATGAAACTATGTATAGGAAGACAAGAAAGCATGGATGCCCCCAGTGATAGATGGGATGTACAAGGGCATAAGGCCACGTGCGTACCAAAAAGGTGAAGATGTAAAAATGTCCCAATGATAAGGTGGGAGTATTCAAAGGTAAACTCTTCATAGGTAGAAGCGGGACCCAAGGCCATTATGGATAGGTTCAACATGATGATGAACATAAACCAATGAAATGTTGGGAAGAAGAAAGGATGCCCCTAGCATAAGTTGGCCTAAGAGCACGTGATAGAAAGGAAGGAGAAGATTATTTTTGTGGAAGGGGACAAAGGTTTCCACAAACATGGAAAACAAGTAATCTTATACACATGGATGTTCTGAACAAAGTAGAAGAACGATGTGAATGATATGAATGTAGCTTAGAAGCCTCGTGATGAAGAAGTGATTAGCCAAAGGCATAAGTCATGAGACGAGATATGGACTAGAGTAAGAGTCTGAACAAGGTCCAAAAAAGACACTTGGTAACATACTAATCATGTTTACTCATAGAGATCTAGTGTGTGCACGTGGATTTTATTACCTCTTGAAGTGAAGATTTAATAGACAACAAGTGAAGAGACCCTAGCCAATGTGTAGGAATGATTTATTTTGATAAGTGATTTTGTGAATGGAGGGTGAAAGGATAGTCGTACATTGCTCTGCTGCCAGCCAAGCGTCCATAGCCCCAATGAAGATGTATTTGATTCTAATCACAACATTGCTCTACTTCCAGTCAGGCATCCATAGCCCCAATAGAGATTATTGGAAATACCCCAAGAGAGAGTTATATATTAATTTTCTTTTGCTTTGTAGCTTTTAGCTTTTGAGTTTTGATTGATTTTGATTCTTTTGCTTTCTGAAAACTTATTTCAGCTCTCTTGTTTAACAAGGGTTAAGAACCACTGGATGGCTTAATGGAAGGAGGTGGAAGTGATTGTGATGACGACATTGGCTAGTGTCAACAAATATGTCCAAAATTTCTTCACAACAAGTTTATTAGATGTTTGAATGTGATAGGATCTCCATGAGGTCAGTCGTTCTTTAATTTACCAAGGTGATAAAAGACCAGGGACAAACAGATACCATAGAGATAAATGTCACAAAATGCATGTGAATAAGCTAACCAAAATATCACCAAGGGATGAAAATGGTAGGAAGACTTGTAGAAGAATAGCAAGGAAGGGAAGAAAGAAATATCCATGTGTACGCAACACCTGATTGCAATGTTTGATCTTTGTACCTTTGATTTTTGTTGTTTTTTTCATTTTTTTTTATATTTTGTATTTTTGCATTGTTTTTTATTTTTAGATTTTTGATTTTTTTTTTTTTTTTTGAACCATTGTTACTAACAAAGTCACTCTGTGTGATAGGATCCAACAATGATGTTTGTGACTTCCTTGATAAGGGAGACTAAGCATGTTTGTTTATCAAGAGTCATGTTTTCCCCAATCTCGATGATCGTGGTGAGTTCACACTCAACAAAGGACTGTGATTTATCTTGAAACATGGATTTTGTATACGGGATCTTGAGTTCCCTATCCAGAGGTTTATGCACTTTACGCCATACTTGATAGTTATGTTGATGTGCATTCTTGAATCGTGCTTGATTTACAACTTTGAGATTGTTCCAGTTGTTGGGGGATTTTGAGCTCTTGGAATTTTTGACCTGATCTTGATAATGAACCTATTTGGGTTTCTTATAAGCTGACGCTTGAATTTTCTGACCTCGAGAAGGACAAGAATGCGAACATTTATGATTGATGATAGGAACCATAGAAATGGTAGTGGGCTTGCCACAATCATTGATAGAAGAAATATGTGATAGATGAAAAGGATACGGTCTAAGAATTGAAGAGGATGGGCTACCAGGAGGTGAGCCATGGATAGAAGGTGAAAGGCTACTAGGATGTGGCCCAAGAATAGAAGAAGAAGGGCTACTAGGATGTGACCCATAAATAGAAGATGAAGGGCTACTAGGATGTGGCCCAAGAATAGAAGAAGAAGGGCTACTAGGATGTGACCCATAGATGTAAGATGATGGACTACCAGGATGTGGCCCAAGAATAGAAGATGATGGACTACCTGGGGGTGATCCATACATAGAAGATAAGGGGCTAGTTGGACATGCCCCAATAATCGAAGATAGTGGGCTACTCAAAAATGTCCCACAAATAGAAGAGGGGGCTACTATAAGGTGACCCAAAACTAGATGAAGATGAAGGGCTACTTGGCGCCGACCCCACAAAGAGATTGTGATTGAGAAATTATAATAGACGAAGAGTTATTGGGTGATGAGAAGATAGGCCATGGATCTATGCAAGACCAAGGAGTTTCATCACATAATGAAGAATGTGAAGATGGAAGAATAAGAGGAGGATCAAGTTACATGATCTGAGGCTCTTCCTCTATTTCTTGATCAAAGGAATCAACCTTTTCCTCACAATATGCAGACGCATCAAAGTCTAAAGAGAATCCTTTTTGTAATCTACTAAAGGAATATCTTCATATGCCCCTATAAATGCCCTAATTGTTTCTTCATTCTGAAAGAGATCAATCGGTATGAGTTTTTGATCGATCCCTAGGGGTTTATTGGAAGAAATAGGTTCACTTGGTGTGGAAGACTTAGAAGATGTTTGATGATTATTGATAGAAGAAGATGATGTGGGGGACGAAGAATATGTGTAGCTAGATGTCTCAGGAGTAGAAGAAGGTGGTGTGGACCTACCTATACAATGGTATGTCATATGTAAAAATTGTAGGATTAAGTCCAAAGTCTGTAGATTACGACGCATGGGTCGATTCGATGTTTTCTCAAAGGACTTTGAGTCACACGAATCTTCACAGAAGGAAGATTCCATGGGGGTGATTGATGAAGAAGGTCCTGCAAAGAAGGGGAGGACTGTGATTCAAGAATCACATTAGATGAATGATGACAAGGGTCCTACAAAGAAAGAGAGGACCATGATTCAAGAATTGTATTATACTTCTGATTGGAGGGATTTGGAGTCGCGTGTATCTTCAAAGGAAGAAGACGTTGTTGGGGTGACTGATAAAAGGGGTCCTACGAAGAAAGGGAGGACCGCGACATAAGAGTTGCATTAGATGATTGATGAAGAGGATCCTACAAAGAAAGGGAGGACCATGACTTAGGAGTCACATTAGATGACTTAGGAGTCAAATTAGATGAATCTAAATAGTAGTTTGGATTTGAATCCTCATAAGAGTTAAAGGAAATATTTGGATTAGAATCCTCAAGAAGAGGAAATGTTTGGATTAGAATTAGAATAAGAGTGGGGGAACTCAAATAATAATTTGGATCAGACGTGTCCAAATCATACCACCAACTATGAGATGAAGGTGGGGAATGAGTTACCCGAATGGGTTCTCTAGCATGAAGAACCAATCGAGGTTTGGTCATGATGGGCATCCTTTGATGTGAACACCGAAAGTTGGATTCCTTATTGTCGTAAGCGTGAGGAACCGCGCGATAATCAGTCATCTCTTGTGTCATTTAAGCATAAATTTCTAGACCTAGATAGTGCGATCAAACTTCTTCAAAGTGAAGAAGGCTCCATGCCAATTTGGGCAGCACAATGGCAGCCAACTAGACATTCATTATGTACGGAGATGTGTGTGTGATTTTCTGAAGGGGGCTAAGGAAAATAAACATCGTGATGACACAATCTTGATGAGATCAAAAGGGATTGTCCTAGAAAACAAGTTTTCTGAATGAATAATCATAAAGAACAATCACGAAAGTGTGAAACACAAAGCCAATCAACAAGGAACTACTCCCTATGTAAAATGCATGTGCAAAGTGATAGTCTGATGCAAAAATGATCAACACAATGGCAATATTTACGTCAAGCTCAAAATGAACAAGGCGTAAATATTAACAAAGGGTAGATGTGACTCCCAATCAAAGGATACCATGACAAGTTTAACAACCAACTAGGCCTAAATGTTAAAGGGTGAGGATTACAAACGTAAGCCACGTAACCACACCAATTGGACACGTTAATCAAGCTTTACGAAGAAGTGAGATATTAGTGTCAAAGTGGTATCAAAATGACGCAAACAAAGTAAGCGACACTCTTCAAGATTTTGGACAATGTTTGAAGCCAAACCAAGTCAAGGTATACTAAGGATGTGTTAAAATGTGCGTAGTGTAATGCCACAATGTAGATACTTAGATCACATTTATGAAAAACATGACATAAGTATCTTAATTGTGTCGAGACAATGCACACAAGGTAACACGTCAAAGGGAGATCAAATGATGAATTAATCTAAACTATGATGATGATCTTGATGTGGGTATCAAGATCACAAAGGCTACCAATGATATAAATATGCCTCCGCACACTTTAGACGTTTAACTTACCCAGCCGCAAACATGGATGGGCATAAATAGACAAAAAAGTGGCAAAGACAATCGATTGGTAACACAAAGGTAGTCACTCTCCTTCTGATCAACAAAGTTTCAAAAGAATGTGAAGGAAACAAATCAAAAGAATGACAAAAATGCTAGCTTCACTTTAGCAGAGTTTCACCTCACCCTAAGGCAAGTAAAAACTAGGCGAAAGTAACGTGCCACACGTTTCTCAATGAAAATATAATACACAACTCAACACTATTTTAGATTGGTCAAAGTGGGCTCCTAGCCAAAGTATATTCTCCTAGGTGGTTTTCTCACCTAGGTGTTACAAAGTTTCCACGAGCGAGCGTGATTTACCCAAAAAGTCACACTGACTAGTTTGGGAGTATCTCGGCTTTACTTTACCCCCTTCAAGAATAGTAGGAAACTAGTGCATCTACGTGTACTATCACTGGGGTCACCACAACAGACAACCTGTAACGCTATCTCACAAAGGAATCACTAGTCAAGTAGGTAGTGCGGAGCACTTCTCGTTTCATCCACAAGGTTCCCTCTTGCGTGGACTACTTTGGGGTTCCTGGAACCACCCCCATTGTTGTAGCTTAAGGCGTTATGCCAAAGGGGTTATGTTCTAGTTGAGCGGAGAGGGACGTACCCTTTTCTGAAACCTGCAATACAATGTTTTGAATATGTTGTTCTTTTTATCTTGTTTAATTAGGTGTGGTTTTCTTGAACACCTTTTGGCAACCTGTATAACAACTGTATTAGTAGTTTTTATTTTGTTTTGATTCCTTCTTTCTTTGACAAGCGTTTTTAGGTCCTGCACTCAAGCGTTAGTAGTTCTCCAAGAAAATCACATTATTTAAAAGAGGATTAAGAGTTGCTTTTGATTCTCAAGATCATCCAAAGATGCAAGAGAAGAGCATACATAACAAATAATCCAACTAAAAAGTAAAGAAAATCTTTTCAATCAATGAACCATACAAAATTCTTGATAAATGTTCATTCCCTAAACCAAAAGTGAAAGATGAAGTTTCTAATTTACCAAATGTTATAAAATGAAGACTAAAGTTGCTTTTGATTATCAAGATCACCCTAAGGTGCAAGATAATATCATACACAAACTTTATCCCAACTATATAGAAATGGAAAACTTCAAATCAAAGGACCATTGAAAAATGCTTTGTAAAAGGTTCATTCCCTTAAGCAAAATGAATAATCAAATTTCTAAGTTTAATCCCAATGTTAAAAATATAGAGATCAAAGTTGTTTTTGATTCTCAAGATCACCAAAAGGTGCAAGAGAATATCATACACATGCTTTGGTCTAAATCGAGTAAGCATGGAAATACAACATTCATCAAAACATTAGACATGTTAGAAAATGACTAGTTTTAAACTAACAGAAAAACCTATAATTTCTATAAGTATAAATCCCAAATTTATGTTTTCATTTCATAGTTAACTTCAATACCTTTCCAATTCAAAAAAATGGAGTCATTTTGAGTTCGGGAGCAAAATTTATGGGCTTCGGAAGATGGGTTACGCATATGTTCTTATGCTCACAGGTATGCACTTGACATGCACTCAAAAATGTCCAAAAAACGTCTCTTAATCTGCAAAATGGTCAATTTTTTCCAACCAAGATTCAATTTTGACAAAAATCCATCACATTAATATATAAATAGAAGACTCAACACTATCAAATATTAACATACATGCTCAAGAATTTAAAATTTTCAAGAAATTGACAAAACTAGCATGTAGAATGATGAAAAAGTAAGCTCTAAAAATGAAAACATGATGAAATCTTGAAATTTTCTCACCAAGATTCAATTTTGATAGAAACCCACCACATTAATATGTAAATATAAGACTCAACACTATCAAACACTAGCCTACATACTCAAGAGTTTAAAATTTTCAAGAAATTGACAAAACTAGCATGTAGAATGTTGAAAAAGTAAGCTCTAAAAATGAAAACATGGATAAATCTTAAAATTTTCCCATCAATTCCAATTTTGATAGCACTTCACCTCCTTTATACCTATAAGGAAGACTCAACACATGCAAACTCAACAAAACAAGTTAAGAAAAACAAGTTAGATCAACATGTGTAAAAGAGGGTTAGTAACCAAAAATGAAACTTAACTACAAAAACTTGAAATTAAGTGCAAAGGAAAATGGAGTAAGTCCCACCGGGTGTGCCAAATGTGTGCATGTATACTTTTCTTAATGCTAAATCAAATGAAGCAAGAACTACCACCTAAAATAGTTCTACAATTTAGCTAAAACAAAGCATAAACACCATCAAGATAGAGAACTAAGCAAGATCTAAACTAACATTATAACTTTGAAAACATGAGATCAAAACTATGCATGTTATTTTAACATCTCTACTCTCCTAGATTACCAACAAGAATTAATGGACCTATTTAGCTCCAATGGCAATCAAAAATGCTTTGTTTGATCCTTAAAGAATGCAAGAATAGGAAGCTTTAGCTCTTAACAATGGTGACCTCTCAAGAAAACAAAAGGCAATCTCTTAGTCTCTTTGCTATATGTTTTGCATTTTCTCTCTTAAGAAGTTTTAGGTGTAAGTAAAAAGGTAGGTGGAGGGCTCTTTATATAGCCCAAAGGATAAATGATTCAACACATTCTCATGAATGTGGGATAAAGGTAAAACATGATTAGGAACGGATAAGGTTGATTTATTAAAGGTAACCTTACTTTAGAAGGGTTTAATACATGTTTAGCAAGTCATGGGAGTTGGGGGGTATTTTAATTAATCAAATGTGATTAATTAATAGATAGATGTAAGCTTATAGAATCGATTTAGACGAATATTAGTGCGATTCAGGCTATTAGAAAGGGATTAAATCAATTTAATATCGATTTACTAATTTAAATGAAGGGGAAGACTAATTAATTGATAATAATTAATTAATCTAGATAGAAGTGGTGATTTAATTAATAGAAGGTCGTTAATTAGGTTGTTATCTAGATAGGTGACTTAATCAATTAGCGTATTGTAATTAATTAACGATAACAAGAGGGAATATGAGTGATTTTTGATGATATGTCATCGATTTGCGAGAAAGGGGATAATTAGTGCAATTTAAGTATTTAAATTGCTTGGGCGTAATTATAGGTGTCTACAACATGCACCAATTTATGAGGACAACTATCCTTAGTATGTCCATCCACTTCACAATTTATGTACCAAATTCCATTGCGCATCTCATGAGTTGAATTAGCTGACAAATTATCCAACTGTTTTTTCATAGACACAATATGAGCTTCCAAAAATGGGCTAAATCAAGTGTTTACACCCCCAAATGCCTCAGCACATAGAGAAACTTCCAAATCCTAAAGTGGGTATGTAAATGTATTATGTGAGAGCACCCTTCTGAAAGGTGTGATTAGACCTCTGACAAACCATTGAGTATGTTGACTTGGGTGGATGTCATAAGACAACTTCAAAAATAAATTTTTAAAGTGATCATCATACTCCCTTACACTCTCATCCATGCCCTGCTTTATGTCCTTCAGTGTGTTGATGCTCTTCTGCTCAAACTCAAGTATGTGGAAATCTTCCAAGAAAGCATCACGAAGAAACGTATAGTTTACACAAGTCTGGTTCAGATCATATTTCTTATACTAACTATGTGTGTACCCTTTCAAAGTAGTTTCAAAATGTATTTCCTTACGCTCTAGAGTTGTAATCCCTTTTGTGTGCCATAATATTTCACACATATGAATGTGCTCATTTGCATATTTAATTCTTTTTGTAGTTTAGGAGATGAAGAGACATCTCTAAATAAACTTGTTGGGGTTAGTGCGGACCGTGCCTACTATATCCGTAACCTATTTTTCCTCCACTTCGAGAACCACCAAATCCACTATATCCCAAACCACCCGATCCTCCCCTATAGTAGGAAATAGACCAGAGGATGAACTTCCTTTTGTTCGAACAATTTTGCTAAATTGAACCCCCACAGTCTGTGAAGTTGTACTACTCCCAGACGTGATCCCAAAATTCTACCCACCCACATTCTAAGTTGATGATGTGTCAGAAAATATACCTCCAACCGACCTCCAAATAACACAGACGATAATTTTTCCACCATGTATGAATAATATACCTGATTAAATCCTAATATTAATTACAAATTAAATCTATATGTCACTACTCTACTGCCCACACTAGCCTACTTATTAATAAATTTTGTAGAAATTGGAAAACCAAGTGCAAGGGCTAGGTCACCAGGAGGGATCAAATGCACACCCATGGTCATTGCGGTCTCCACCAACACACTCTTGTTTGAGGTCAAAGAGGGTTCTCTACCATGTTTTCCAAAATGGGGGAGTTTTAGATGTTTTAGCTCCACGTCCTCTGTGTGAGCTCCAAATCTTTCACGAGTCATCTCTCTCTACAATGTCATTCATTGCATAACTTCATGTTACTTCTCCAAATCCCTCTCGCGTGCCTCATTAAAATTGAGCCACCTTTCTTCTCTCTACCTTTCTGCCACCAAGTCTGTCATCTTTCACCACACCTACTCTTGCCCTCATGCGTGGTGGGGTTTATCTAGCCATAGGACATTGTTCTAAATCTAGGGTCACAATCAAGATCTTAATCACTAAAGGGATACCATGAAAATATGATCCTCTGGGTTCGCATAAGAACTGGAACTCAACAACCTTTGGATAGGAATAAGTAGAAATTGCATACTCCAAAATATATCTATTTAGAACACCACTCCATTAATGATCTACAACGCATTTCCAAGTCATATTAGCATCATGCAAAGTTTGTAATTCTTCTTGCATCCAAACAAGTGAACTTGAAACATCCAATTTCTCTTTGATGTATAAGCTACCACCTACTCATACAATTCTATGGGGAAACAAGAAAAAAATATCTCATAGATCTTGTGATACAGATACTGTTCAACCCACGCACATGCATCAAAATCAGGTCCGGTGTTAAATCTGTGAGCATACTCTTCCTCTAAATTGTCTAACCACTCTTCAATATTGTCCAAGGTCAATCGGTATGTATTCATCATGAAACATCCTCTAAAACAACTCAAAAAGAGTCCCAAAAATGGAACCAAAATTTAGTTTTGTTTTTACCCACAACAGTGCAAGGCACGCTAGCACATCACTCATCTAGAACTGATTTCTCACCCAAAGCATGCAAGGTGCTAGGTCCCTCTTTTATGGAAGATTTGTTAAGAAGTTAGCATGATCATATAAATACTCTAGATCCATAATAGATAATTAAGTATATTGTTGAACATAAACTAGATCTAGATCTTAACCATATGCAAGATTACTCATACAAGAATCAAGATTAAGTTTACCATGCATGAACCAGTCACAGATATGTCAACAATCAATATCTAGCCACAAATATCCATTATATTAATTTTTGTAAAACATAGAAGCTTCATACATACATAACATAGTCACCATAAGTTACGTGCGCTCATAAACCCGCAACATAACTCTACTAAAACATGGATCCCTAAACTGTGTAAATCAATACATATTTATAGGTAGTGGGGACTTTCCCTTCACTACCTAAACACCCTCAAAATAGATTACATGCTAAGAATAGCCATGTGCCCTTACATGATAAATACAAAAGCATGTAAGCTTGCTAATAATAGATTATATAATAATATGATTGCAGCCTAATTCTATTAATAGCTCCAAAATTGTGCATGTCACTTGATCTTCAACTTGTCTAAAATAGTATTTGTGTGCTTTGCAAGTATTCATATTTTTGTGTTCTCTCGCACTTCATGTCTATAATTAGACTCATACTGAAAATGGTTAAGTCCTAATTCCAAAATTTATCGTGCATGCCTTATTCCACTATCCTTTCACATGCATCCACGTGCCCTGTGTTTGTACACTCAAACCTTATGCTCCTTCGATACTTAGGCTAAATTTCAATAGCACAATATATATTACACACTTAACTGGTTTAACAAAGAACTCGTAACTTTTATCCATATTCATGAGCATGGTGATCTGTTTATTATTAAGTTAGACAATTTATGAATCATTTTAGATATATGTGATTGGTGTTATATGTATTATTGACCTAATTTTTAGAATTTGATTTTTGTATTTGATGTGATGTTTCTTAGTGACTTAAAATATAGAGATCTTGGTATATGTTTTAAAATGTGCTTTAAAACTCATGGTTGAGAATAAATGTGAATTGTTTACTTTCTAGATTGGATATGATACATAGATAACATGATGGTGAAATATATGATGATGAAAATGCACTTGAGGCCTTGTAAAAATGTTAACACATAACTAACAATAGTTAGTCACATGTAGGACCTTAGATAATATAGATGGAAGTGAGTTTGTATACCTTCCTAGGACATGGGAAGGATTGATATATGTAGTTTGTGTGGGAGATTAGATTCTCCTTTTGATGTTTTTTTAGGCTCATGCCCTAGCTATTTTTTAAAGACACGAACCGATCAATGCGGAAGTTTACTTTAATGGGAAATATAATCAATGTGGGAAGATTTCCTAGGATGCTTTTTTTTTTTTTTTTTTTTTTACTTTTTGAAGGTTGATCAATGCGGGATCCTTTTTATAATGATATGGGTATCCATCCTTTGAGGGAGTGGTCTAAAATTTTGATTTTATGGTTTTTATTTTGAATAGCTTTCCTTCGAGGGATTGGTCTATATTTGATAGGAAGTTTCCCTTCGAGAGATCGGTTTGTATTTTATTATACTTAATAGTTTTCCTTGAGGATAAGTCTATATTTTTTATAATGTGCATCTCAGTAGATATTCTTAATTTATTTTTACATTAGGGGTAGTCCTAGTAGACCATTTTGAGGAGGGGAAAAACGTGGGTACAAAACACACATATGCATCCCACATCATATTTTAAATTGATAGAAAAAAGGGGATACGAGAGTAAAGATTTTGGGGTTCCTAATGATGAAGAATTTTTCCATGTGAAATATGCGATGAACATAGTCGTGGTGCTCATTTTTAAGGTATTAGTTATAAGGTAATGATGATAGACCACATTCTTCCACATCATTAGTGTGGTAAAATGATAGGTTTGGTGGTGGATTGAGATCTTTTATGTGACTAATGTCATGATGGTAGATATGTTAATAGTATAAAGGCCGCAAATGTAAGGTATTCAAAGGTTCCTTTTAGAGTGTACCATCAATGGAGACTAAATGATAGGCTCCTGACCCGTACTTATGAGTGATGACATATGGACCAATCCAATTATGAGTAAACTTTCCACATTTACTCCTATCCATAGTAGTGACATTTTTATTCTCTTTGACACAAGATCACCGAAGTTGAAGTCACGTTCTTTGACATGTTTTTTATAGGCTCATTTGATACATTATTGATAAACATGATGATTTTTATGGCTATTAGACATCATTCATCTAACACCTCAAGTTGTGATAGATGTTCTTGATGATAATACTCGTTAGAGATAAAATATCTTAAGTATATGTGGAGTCATGGGATCTAAAATTCAATGGGAAGGACTACATTGGAGCCATAGAATAAGGAGAAAGGTGTAACACCTATAAGAGTATGGATGTTAGTTCAATAATCCCAAAAGAAAACAGGATTTGGAGATGTCAATTCCTACCTTCCTCATCAACGGTTTTCATAAGGATTTTATTGATTGTTTTGTTAGAATATTTATCTTGTCCATTTGCTTATGGATAATAAGGGGATGAAAAGCTTAGTTTTATGTTGAAAGTGTCGCATAATTTATTAATGTCTTTATTTTTTAAATACTTTCCATTATATTTGATTATTTTGTGATGGATGTCAAAGTGACAAATGATATGTTGATAGATGAAGTCAATGATTTTGGTTACTTTAGTAGATATCGAGGGATAACCTCCTTCCATTTAGGGAAATATTCATTAGTTGTGATAATAGAGTGGTGTTGTTTTGATGAAATATGGTTGATGAGACCAATGATGTCAAGTCCCCATTGTGAGAAGGGCCGTAGATATTGAGTGGGTTGTAGATCCTAACTGGGAATGTGAGTAATATTTGAATGTTGTTAACACTTAACATATTTCTTGATGTATGTGTAAAATTCTTGATCAAGAGTAGACCAAGAATAGCCTATTCATAGGCTATATTTAACAACAAGAATACTTTGTTAAATTTTCCACCACATATATAGTCATGGACTTCTTGGATAGCTTTAGTAGATTCAAGATATTTGAGGCATCATAGCAAGAGGCTGTCAAATCCAATTTTTAAAGAATGTCACCTATGATGATGTATTGGGTAGCACATTGAAGAAAATATCCATTTGCATTTGTTAGATAGGTCGAATGGAATTTTAGATTCTAAGAGATAGTCATAATTTTTACTATACTAGAGGTCTGCATCGATTTTCTTTGATAAAATTTATAGAAGGGATTTCATTTATGTGATATGTTTGATCAAGTCTATACACAACAACAAATAGTTTGGAATCATTAGTTTATAGGGGATGAGTGATGCAACATGTGAAGCCATGTTGTCCAGTAAATTTATTATAAGATCATGGAATTATTTGGATGGTGTATTGATTAAATGCTTCTAAGAGGAATTCGATAATTCCTTTATATTTTTTTACTGATCTCATTCTTGCATTGATAAACTCCTTTGATTTGGTTGATGGTGAGTTGATATTCTCTATAGATATCCATGATTTAAACACCAAGCATGAAAGCGGTTCGGAGACCCATGATGAGAGCTTCATATTTGGTCATGTTATTAGTGCATTCAAAGTTTAATTTGAATGATAGAGTGATAGGGTTCCCTTAGGGAGGTATGATAATAATACCGGAACCTCCCCCTACTGATACTTAGATCTGTCAAAGAAGAGTTTCATTTTGATAGGAGTATATTCTTTATCGATGGTGTTGATGGATTCGTCAAGAATTTTTTTGTGAGGTATTTAATTATTAGGAAGAGGAGCTTCGGTGAGTAGGACGGTGATGGATTGTCCTTTAAGATATTTTTGTGGGATTAATTCTAAATCAAACTCAATCATGATCATAAGACAATGATTTATATAGTCACCGTGGTATGGTTTGGAATGCATAAATGTAATGGGATTGAAACTTTTGATAACATATTTTTTATGATTAAGTAAACAAAGGGAAAAACTTGGAAGTCATGAGGTACAAGGCACAACATGACTTTTATGCTTCAAAGATAACTGGTCCCATAATCTAAAGAGTGTGGCTTATATAATAGACATCTTTTTCATGACCTTACTCATCTCTATATGGTATCATAGTGCCAAGACATGGCTAGTAATGGATGTGTATAAATAGAAGGGATCCCCTCACGTGGAGGTGTAAACAAATGAGATGATAAGAGATATTGTTTGAGGTATTCAAAGGAATTTTGATAGTTTTGATCCCATTTTAAATGAACATATTTTTGAAGGAGATAATGGAAAAGTTAATAGAGATCTAAAATATGTGAAATGAAATGACAGATGATTAGATTCAACCTTGGAGGCTGAGAATCTATTTAAGGTTTGATGGAGTAGGCATCTCGCTAATGGATTTGATCTTAGTGGGGTCTAATTCAATGCCCCTGATAGAAATGATGAACCCTAGGATCTTACCGGTGAGAACATCGAATACACACTTAGCAGGGTTAAGGCGAAGGAAATATTGGATGAGTCGAGAAAAGATAATGTCAAGGACAATGTTGTGGTCTCTACATTTCTTATATTTTCCTAAGACGCCATCAATTTATTCTTCCATGATTTTATGAATAAGGTCATGGAAGATTTATGTCATATCACATTGATAATTGGCCCCTACGTTTTTAAGTCTAAAGGGCATAACATGATAATAGAAATTCCCCTAAGGAGTAATGAACGAGGTTTTATGTTGATTGTCAATAAGCAATGAGAATTTGATTGTATCTAGAGAATCCATCGATTAGGAGAGAATTTCATTGCCAACAATGTGAGGGCAATGTGTTGGTTGATGTTAGGAAGAGAAAATTCATCTTTTGTACAAGAAAAATTGAGGTTTGAGAAGTCTTTGTAGATGCGTAACTTTCCAGGATTTTTATGGGTACGATACTAAATATCTATTTTGGATAGTCAATGAGAAAGATGAAGTTAGTAGAGAGAAGGCATTGTGTATATACATAAATTTTTACATTTTCTATTTTCATACCTATTGTTAACAATTATCTTTTCAGTTAGAGATCACTAATGCATCTATCTATGGAATGGGTTCCTTACGGGGCTTAATTTGGGATATGGGTATGGTTATTCATGTAACCATTGGGTTAGGGATGATACATGGAGAGAGAAAAGATTTTGGTGCCATTTATGTGTTTCTTTTTCTCATATTCCTCTTATTTTTCTTCACATTCTCCCGATATCTTACTTACTCATGACCCCACTTATTTTGTTTTGCATCATTCTTATCCTTCATGACTCTTTGCACATCTCCCCTTTCTTTTCCTCCTTTGACAACACCATTACCCATGGGTGATTGCATCAATGCAAGTTCAAAAACCCTGCTGATGCCTTTACCCATGGGTAATGACTTCAATATAACTACCCCAACTCTCTTTTGTATAAAAATAGATCACATAGTTGCACAAAGAAACTCCTCATTGGCTTTGATCACTTGCACCAACTTGTACATTCTCACTCTTCTTTTGGATTTCTTACATCTTGACATACATTCTCCTTTAAAAATTGAATTGAATGATAAATAATATACCTTAGTAATAAAACTATGAATGATATCCCAATCATTGATAATTATTGAGTTCTATTACTCTGCAAATACATGTTACTTTTTAAAAAACATGTCACTACTATAAAATAACACACATTAAAAATTATCTAAATTTAGGGCTTCTTCATCTTCTTGAAAACTACCCCTCCTCCATCCTCCCTATCACTCCACATCCCCTACCCTCAATATATTTTACAAAAACCTTATATTTTAACTCCATATGCCCCTTTTTTATAGGGAAACATATTGGGTCTATTTTGACTAATTTTTAAAACTTCTATATGAACTCACATGATAGGTAATGCTTTGGATTGTGAATCCTCCATGGACATATATTAGTATAAGAGAAAATTTCATATTTCTAAGTGTTCAAACCAAATTTGGGGTACTATAGGTAATGAAACTAGTTCTTGAATTATCTCATAGAATTTTCCTATTCCTTGTCCTTTGTAACCATTTCTTTCAATACTTTAGTCCAAATCCATATTCCTTCAAGGTAGGGTAAGGTATTCTTAGTGGTGAGAATTTTGTACTTAAGTAAATATGGAAATATTGTACTTTCCTCTTCCCTTTATTTATATTTATTTGTGTCCTTATAGGCATGTTTGGTTGTCCATGTTGTTGGGGTTGTAGAGCAATTTATTAATGTTTATTGTATTTTCATATATGGTTGGTTCCTTATTATTTTTATCAATTTCTCATACTTCATAAGTGTGTATACAATCAATTTGTATTGACTTTTCATGGAGGTTTTGAAGTATGTTATAGTATGTTATAATTTGGTATTAAAGATTCCACAATTTTAGTCAAGTCAAAAAAATTGAAAGGAAATTATCTATAGGACATGTATATATAACATCCACATGAGTACATATAATTCATCTATGTGTAGTACATAAATAATATCAAATGGATTCACAATTTAACTAATAATAGGTTTTAATTAGAACTATTAGGCATCACCTTACATATGGACAACATTTTTTGTCTAACCGCCACATGTAACATGAGTTTACCTAAGAATTTCCTAAAAATATTTTCGAAGCATTTAATTTGAGTGTCAAAAAAGGTGATATCATGAATCCTAATACTTAGTGTTTGAGTAAAATTTATATTGTGAATATTTAGCTAGGATCATTTATTAACAATAACATGCTTGACCCTTTTTCCAATCATTCTTACCTGAATATATAAGGGCATTTATTGATAAATGACATGTTAGGAAGGAAATCCTCCACCTTGAAGGATATGACATTGTACCCACCTTTTAGTGTATGTATAATTGAATAAAAATATAGTGGTTGAGTATTAGCCATAAATGTAGCACCCTACACAACATCATAAAGTATGTCTTTTTAAATGAGATATTTATAAGAAAAATCTAGAATAGATATTTTGGTTTGAGTTTTCTTAAGTTTCTCTATGAGATCATATTATTTGTTTGTATTGTTACCTTGGACGCTGGAGGAAATTTTAAATGATTAGTTTGGTTTGTGGCCCCATTATGATTGGGATTTCTATGGAGGCCACCTCATAAGTTTATAACCATGGTTATCTCATGTGCCTTTATAGTCTTATGTGCGATTTTAGGACCAAAACCATTGTTGTGTTTGTTGGACCTTCCTTTATATAGACAATGGAGGAGAGATGAAATGAGTAATAATATCATTTTCCTTCTATATGGTAATAAGAAGCATTAGAGATTCCACATGTGAACTAGGAATTAATCAAGGTGTACTTCTGTTAGGATCTTGGTAATCTAGGAATGTAGCATTGTATTCATTTGTAAAACTAGCATGATGTAATATTATTTTGAATAAACACATCTTTGAACACGTAAAATGATATAAAACCCCTTAGAACATTGCAAACAACTTCTAAGAATTAGGTTTCTTTTCAACTAAAATATTACCTATGTAAATTAATCCATATAAAATAAACTTGTTTAAATAAAGATAAAGGGTTGATTTAAACATTAAAAGATGAAATCATCCTTGAAATCTAAACCAAATTTTCAATAGTAGGTTCTTAAAAATATTTTAATAAAATTTCAACATAAGAATAATAACTTTAAAACTTGAAAATCCCCTGTGGTATGGCCCAACTAGTCGAGAAAAGGACACATTAAGGCACTATGTACCTAGAAGTCACAAGTTCGAGTCCTCAATTGAAATTCATTAGAGTGGGGAATCTAAATAAATATCGATGTTATGGTGTTAGACCAATTTAAATTCATGACCTCTAATGAAGAGACAACAAAAATATTAGAACTTGAAATTTAAATCAGATTCTAATAAGTGGCATTCCAAATGTAGAACGATTTATGTGAATCTTGAATTCTATAATAGTTTTGATCTATTTCATAAAAAAATTATTAGGGCATGAGATAGGAATGAACTCGCCAAGATAAGCTTGTAGAAAGTGAAAAAAATTCAAACGTCATATAGAATATGGAAATATATCATTAGGGTGTTGTTTTCCAAAATATCACCCTATCCTATTTCGAACAACTCATCCAAGTTTCAGACTTAGGAGGATTTTATTTAAGAACCACAAAGTAAAATAATCTAGAGGGTAGTCTTCCATAGCGTGTGTGAAATTATTAGTGCTATGTGAAATGGAAAATATAGTATTATGTGGGCTTGGAAAATATGAAGTTCTACGGAGTTGGTTAATTCCATGCAATAAAGCCTACATTTTTCTCAAGAGAAGAAGTAGTGATGTAAGAAAAAGTGTCATGAGACACTGTAAGGAAAAGGAAAGCAAGTTAGAATGAAACTAAGGTTAGAAGCCATGAAAAAATAATTATGTATTATATGGGTTCTCAAACAACAAAGGGACATTATTTTAGGCCTAAAATTTGCAAGGAAAGAGGTGGAACATAGTGGCATGTGGAGAAGGAATGTTAAGTGTGGAGTAAAGGGTGCACAATTTCAAATCATGATGAAGCATATGGAGCACAATGAATGCCACAAGATAAAGAGAAAAGGGTTTCGGTGGTATAATGCATTATAGAGTTTGAGTGTTTCTCGTGGATCTTGGAAAAGGTGAGAAAAAAATCATGGAATAGAGAAAAGTAACGAAAGGTTATGAGGGCCATAAAATGAAGGAGAAGTCATGGATCATAGAAGGAACATAAAAAAATTGTGCCAAATTTGAAACCAGGAACTCAACCACTCCACCAACATGAATTTAATTTTAAGTTACATTTTCCTCCTACATTGGTGATATGATGACATGCACGGTGGAGTAATGTCAAGTGCCCAAACCTAACTTGTGAAATCTATGGAGATTGGCCCTTGGTGGTGGTCGGTGGTTGAATCTATTCATGATTGCATGTGACCCATCTCTCTCTTCTCTCCTTCTTTCTATAAATGCAACTTGAAAACTCATTGTAAAATCTTCTTCCAAGTGTAAAATCACTATGTCAAAATGATGACCGAGCTTTCATGAGTTGCGGACTGCTATCTCAACTGTAATGTGTCTAATGCCTTCCACCATTAATGTAATGGATTTTACATCCTTTAAGAAATAAAATATTGTTGTTGTGGCTTGTTTCTACCCTATGTTTGCATTTATTATGGCATTACCTCTCTATTCATTCCTAGTATGTTGTGTATGTATTATATTCATATGTTTCCATTTTTGTGTAGCTATAATGTGTGTAATGGAAGGGTAGATGTCGGCTTGGTCTATGACACATTTTTTCCCTCTCCTCTATATGTTTCCTTCTATTATTCCCCTAATGGAGAGTGATCCCCTTTTTTGGTGTTATCACCTTGTTCCTTAGCTTAGGTTTCATTTCTTGCATTCTCTCTAACCATGGTCTATTGGTTTCTTAAATTATTTTTATTTAGCTATGATTTCTACTTAGGTAGTATTAGCTCTAGGTTAGACAGGTAGAGGAACTAGCCTTCTCAGGAGGATGGCCTTAATAAGAAAGTCACGCATTGAGATACCATCCCATGTTTCACTAGATTTATGGATATTCCATTATCTATAAGGGTGCAACTTCATGTGAAAATAGGTTCTTAAGTAAAAATCAAAGGTTAGATTTTTGTTTTAGACAGATCAAAATGTGCAAACATATATGGGCCTAAATGTGTCTATGGTATAAATTTTCATGTCCAAACGTATCCGAGTACTTTGAATTTTTCCATGGATGTTTGGTTGAAGTTAAATCTTCAGAGGAATATCACTTGAATTTGTACTTCTATTCTTGATATTTGGAATGTTGTAATAATATGCAACATGATTGAAATACCTTATCCTTTTTCAAAACTTGATATTTTTTTGCTTTAAGAGAAAAAAATTAAAATGAGTTTGCATTTTTGGGTTGGACATCCTCATAACACCTCCACAATGTAATGAAATTTTCCTACATACCAATACTCCAAAGAAGGATCAAGTTGCATGTAGCTTTCCCAAATCCTATGACATGAAACTAAAAAATAGATGATAAATTCACTTAGAATGAAGCCCTTGATTTGAATTTAGCACTTGAAAACATAAAATTTGAGACCTTGTAGGCTTCATATTTTTTCTTTGTTAATGTAGGACAACTCTTAGAATATTTAGGAAGAATATGCTCTTTTTGTGCTGTGATATCTAATTGATGAAGTGATGTCTAGATGTTTTGAATGGTAATTAAGGGTTCTTTTATTTAAATGGAATACATTGCATTAGTTTTCCTACTTAACCGACCTAAAATATCATTAATTTTGACTAATACAAGTTACCCACTTGAAATTATGAACATTAGACAAGATAAGGATAGGTTCTTGACACATATATGTATATTGGAGTGCTTTTGTCCAAGGCCTAGAAACTCATCCAGAGATCATCAAACTCAAAACTAAAATATTTTTTATGTCTTTCTAGAATGTAATTTGTCTTATGTATAGACTATAGTGGTTATAGTTATTTTGAACTACGAAACAAGAACAACTAAGTGGATTACAAGGTGTTTAGAAGGGGGAAATAAGTGTGAATAAGGTCAAATACATATATATGGATAAAATGTTGGTAAAAGTAAAAAGAGTATTATTTTCAATTTCCTCAAGACAAATTTAGGGTAGTATATTTCGTTATTTCTTCATATTATCAATGATTCCCTACTTCTCTCATCATTTGTTTTTCTTCTCTATTATTCATCAGTTGGTATAAATACTTATATTTTTCTCGTAATTTCTCTAGTAAATTTTTCTCACCTTCTTCTACATCTATCTTAATATTCGTGGGTTTTCATGTTTTAACATTTCCTCCTATTCCTTAGTTTAACTATGCCACAATTAAAAAAATTGATGTCTCTAATCATTTACCCTCATCATGGGATATCACCCTCATCTATAAGATAGAATATGTTGAGTATTCAAGAGCTTCATATGTGATTCTTCTTTCCATAATTTGAATACCCACTTGATCATCCTTTATGGTACTATTTCTTACTACGTAGTATCTTTTTCCACCTTTGACATCTTCCTTTGCATATATAACATCTTCTTTACTCTAGATTTTTAACATTTCAGATATCCTTACTTCAATAACATCATTTTTTTGGCTCTACTTCCTCACTTTTAATCCCAATTTCTCCTTCCTCATTCAATTCAAATTACCTATTATAATTTTAGATTTTACCCATTGCATATATTCCTTGCGAGTTCATTATAATCATTCTCTTCTTCATTGCACCATATTTCTTATGTCTATATTGCATTTATGTCATTTCTAATGGCACATGTGTTAATATTCCATTTCCTTCAAAAGTTACTTCGAGTTGAAAATTTCATTGTAATTATTTCACCGTTTTCTTTAAGTTTTTAGATGAAACAGATAAGGGTGTGGGTCAAGGAGGAATACCTGTTGTGATGGTCGGTTTGAAGGTCATTGCACATGTTCTGACTTCTTGATCTAATGCTGACTATGAGAGATTCCTTTTGGCTAGGAGGAACTACCTGAAATACACAATAAGACCACAAGAAAGAGTTAAACAATATATGTCAATGGGTTGCCTAACGTATGCTAGATCTAGGAAGTGTGATACTTCATCGGTGGTAGTCACCTTTATATTTAATACAATTTAATGCAAGAAATAAAATAAATAAACAAGGTTCTACTATAGTTGATATGATTTAGGTATCTCATCCAAATACAATAATAAAATATAACATAACAAGCTAGGCTATGATCGATCTAGAAATAAGGTAAAAATCAAGGTACTAGAACTAGTCGTGGTCGTTACTGGATCACTTGGGTCACTTGAGAAAAGGTTATTGGGATCTTCTATTAGCAGGATTTCCAAATAAAGAGACCAACATCGGTCTGGTATGACCGATAACGGTTTATTAATAAATGATGATGGTTATGGTTGGCTGATAATAACTAAATAGTTCATGGTTTTGGGGATTTGTCTAAGGTTGAATCAAAGATGGTAAGGAGTTGGTTTAGGTATGTGGAGGTGTTGGGAATATTTAGAGGTACTCAGGAATGGAAAAAGGTGATTAAATTGGTTATGAGTGATGGAAATGGTCGGGTTCACAGGAAGGCCATAGTGGTGAGATAAAAATATAAATGGTGGTTGATAAACAAAAGTGAAGAACTCTTATAAACTGAATAGAAATGAAATAGTGTAGGTTAGGAACACACTTATTGCTATGTAGATTCAATGGCTAGGTGGTGGTGATGGTTGATCAATGAAATGATGGTTAGTGTCACGAGAAGGGCATCCTGAGAATGCTACCATGAATGTAAATACCTTCTGATCAATGGTTGTGTTGGTTATGGCTGTTTGGATGTGTGAAAGAGATCTAGTTATTTCTTGCATGTAGATCTCCTTTTCTTCGAAAACTCGACAATGTATCCAAACCCTAAAAAAGGTTACCAAAATAGTTATATGGTAACCGACGATGGTTTAGGGTGACCGGCATCGGTTAAGGCGGGATATCCTAGGTTGCCTAAAATAACATATCTTGACTATCCTCCTCCATCTTTTGCTCATTGGTGTTGGTTCTAAATGGAATTTATCACTTAGATACGTGGGAATGTGGTTAGAGGAAGAATAGGCATATGCTTTTAGGGTTATACTAATTCTTAGTTCATTAAGGTAAGTATGGCTAAGTCTTAGTTAGTTATGGAAACATGTTATGAATAGGTCTATGGTGAGGTGTCTAGGTGAGGTGGCTAGGTGAGGTGTGCATCCATTTAATTAAATTAATTAAATTAATAAATGGAGAGAGGGTGAGTATTGATTTAATCATGGATTATTAAATTATTGTTAATATGGGGTGAAAGGGGGATAATGTTAGGTGAGTATGTTTAAGTTAGTTATTCAAAAGGGCACCAAGGGAAGTTTGACCCAAGTTTGGTGTCTACATATTTCCCCTTTTTATGTAGCTTATATTGGTAAATGACGCTGACAAAAACAAGAAGTGATTGCCCCATGTGTGGGTGAAGGTGATCCCCCTCAAACTAGGCACTAATGAGGTGAAATACGGAATCGGTGAGTGGTTTGATAAATGTGTAGGTGGGGAAGATAGGTGGGGAAGGGTTTGAGTATTAAGGGAAAGGGTGATGGTCAAGTCGGGTAATGGGTAGTAAGCGGTGGTCAATATCGGGTCATGGGTAATGGAAATCAAATGCACGCACATGTATAGATTGCAACATGGTACCTTGTAAAATATACATCATCCAAGGTCAATAGGTTTATCCAAACAAGGGTGAAGTGATTCAAGTATCCAAGGTATAGGATATGGTCGAGAAACACAACATAGGTCAGGTGTAGGAACATTTAGGTATGCTCGATACACCAAAGGTTTGGTCAGGATAAATGGCACGGAAATAGGAAAGGTATGGTTGTTAGGCTAAAACAACATAGGTAACAACATCGCAAGGTATAGTGAGTACATAAGGTCAATGGTCACACCAAGTAGGTCAGGTTTAGGAAAATAGGTCATGGCACAAGTAAGGCCAAGGTATAGGTAAAATAACAACTCCTAAGATGCAAAGAAAGGAAATGTAGGGGTAGGTTGAGCTTGTAGGTATGTTTCAATGGGTGGTCGGAATGATAATAGGTGTGTTGGCACCAATGGTTACAGGAAAAGGAAGTGTAGCAAGGCTAAATAATTAAAAGGGTTGATGATGCTAGTTATAGGGTGACCGACATCGGTTAGCTAGGGTAAAAATATGATCGGCATCAGTCATATCGGGTTGGGTTTATAAAACAAAAATTTCATATTTTACGAATCATTGTTGCTTTGTAACTTTGGAGAAAATGACAAATCCATTTGACTTTTGTGCCACTTTTTCAAGAGAGAGAAGGATAGGGAATTATACTTGGCTAAGGTGGAGAGTACGAGTGGGTGAGAGGAGCTAGGGAGATGGGTCCACGAGATCAGGGGTATCGATTTGATTGGTTAGATTAGAGGAGTGGGTTATGGTGATTTGGGCATGGAAGAAGTAGGAGAGGGCTTAGGTGGGCCACCAATGCATAGTGGCCAATCATGCCACCACACCGACGACATCGAGATGAGGTAGGATTTCATCCTTTCTATGTATTTATTTGGGAAAATAAGGTATGGGTATGGGTTTTGGGTATAGGTGTATAATTAAATTTGTGGTTAAAATTGGTGTAATGAGGGAGGGGGAGGTCTTAGGTAGGTTAGATTGGGGTGGGGAGGGGTTTAGGTTAGGTTTTGGGTAGGGTAGGATAAGTTTCTAGGTTAGTTTGAAAGATTTTGGGAAAAAATGGGGGTTTTATGGATTTGGTCACCACGACAGTGACCGACACTGGTCAAGGTTTGGCCAACATCGGTTGGCATTGGCCGGCATCGGTCAAGTAGTAGGTTATCGATGCCAGTCATGAGGAACCAATGTCAGTCTCAAGGGACCAATTCTAGTCACCAAATATTGATGTCGGTTGGAGTTAGAGGGAAATAGGTCAATAAGCGAGAAATTTTGGGAGGGAAAAGGTAGGTGATGGGATATAACAACAAGTGGAGTGATGACGGGTAGGGTAATATATTCACAGAGGGTAATGAGTAGGGTAATATGTATAAATGGTATAAGTGGATTATGGTAATAAGGGGTGATCTATAGGGTTGGGGTACGATAAACAAGAAGGGTTTTGAGAATAGGTTTGTCGGGTAAGAGATGTGTGGGGTATGGTGAAGTTTTAACAATGTTTTAATTTGTTAGGTGCAAGCGAGGACTAGTTGTGGATGAGAGATAAAGTACCACCTCTGTTACTATTAGTACAAGGGAGTGTGATGGCAGAGGAGTGGCATCACATTACATATGTTGGCCTTATTGGGGTCAGATGGTATAGGAACATAGTTTGGGAGCTAAGATTGATGGTTGCACTCATCGATAGATGGGATTTAGCAACCAACACATTTCATCTGCCACGGTGAGATCACAGTCAAACACCCTAGAGGACATGTACAGGATCCTGCAGTTACCGATAGTGGGGACGCAGGTGTATTCTATTTCTTTAGAGGCATCAGAGGAGCTGATGTTGACAGTATTTGGAGAGGGGATGGCAGAGATGAGGTTCCATAGTGTGAGCCTGAGTTATGGAGAGATGTACATGGCCCATCCTAAGGAGATGAGGCTAGTGGTCCTAATTATGGAGGCAGTGTGTTATTTTCACTGCCAAATGTGGAGGGTGGGAGATTCCCATAGGTAGTGATGGGGGTTATCCATGACATGATGGAGGATAGGACCTAGTTTTCTTGGGCACCAGCATACTTGGTGCAGTTGTACCAGGGAGCTATGGGCCTACGGGTGGTTGCGGAGGTTTAACTTGTGTTGCACCTTTCTCTTACACTATTGGGCATACGAGCACATCGTATGTGTGCATCCAATTGGTATGCCTTGACTCATATGTGTGTGTCCAATTGGCATTGGGTGCCTGTTGTTGGAGAGTGTAGGGTTGTCAGGGCTACATATGATGTAGCGTAATAAAGGCACATGTTGGAGGGTTTATCTCATGTAGACATCATCTGGAGGCCATATGTCAGTGTCCCCTCATATAGGCGTAGATAGCGGTGGAGTTGGATGGATTACAACTGGTGAAATGGATAGAGGAGTGTCATGCCAGTGAGAACGAGATGATCCCCATTGACACGATCGGACAACATTGGGATTTCTCCAAGACATGCACCTTAATTTCCACAGTATAGGTTGGATGACATGGAGAGACCTATGTCTCCACCATGACCTATAGTGCCGACCGAGCGCAGGAGGAGCCCATTGACTAGGTCATTGATGATGCGGGCTATACAGATGCATACATATGGTGGTGGGTAGCCCAACTATGAGCACCACCACCTAGGCCAAGCCAACTAGATGTGGCCACCCTCACAGTTCAGAGGGATGCACTACAGGGATAGAAATTACAAGTTTATAAGAGTATTTGACAGGGTCACAGGAAGAGGTGGCAGGGTTGTAAGGCTATTTGGCCACTACACAGGCATAGATTGTGGCCTTATAGGCCCAGTCAAAGCACAAGCACCAACACAGGAACTAGCACATGCTCAAGGATAGGGTCCCATGGTACAAGAAGTAGTGGGATAAGGTACCATGGTACAAAGAGGAGGGAAGAGTGCACAAACACGGGGGTCATTAGTATCGGGTTAGGGATTTTAGGGTGTCATGAGACCCATGGCACCACCACAAATAGTGTCAATGGCTAGATTTAGGGATGCCCTGAGTGAGGCTAGGTACTACTAGGATCATTTGAATGCTTTCGGGATAGATATCCCTTCCTATGTGGAGTACAAGGTACATTAGGCCTCGAGTGAGAGGACCAGATCTCACACACATAGTGTAGAGAGTACATGGGGTCGGCGAGCCCAGAGACAGGGTCAGAGAGAGGTGACTAGCTCATGGAGGTTGGACCTAGCTGTAGGCTAGGGAGAGGTGAGGGCTAGACCCATGTTAGGTGGAGAGATTTTGCAGGGCACTGGATCGGAGGAGAGGAGGAGACATATGAGATAGATATGGATATCAGGTGATTAGTCACCATATGTGTTCATGATATAGATTTTTTTGTATATTTTTATTTATACCGGCATGTGTGCCGAAGATTTTGAGACATTTGTATATGAGGGACATGTATTTTCATTGTACTTGTGCCCATATATACACAAGTTTTGAGGATGTATATATTTATGGATGATGGTTATATTTATGATATGATGTTGTACTGGTGGTTGCGATTTCTATTGTTATTGTGTATGTGATGGAAACTAGGTGGACTAGGCATGATGGAGTCAGGTTGGTGTAGGCATGATGGAGTCATGTTATAGGCATGATGGAGTCAAGTCAAATGCATGAAGGGGTCAGGTCATAGGCATGATGGATTCAGGTCGCAGGTATGTTTGAGTCAAGTCATAGGCATGATGGAGTCAGGTCGTAGGCATGTTTGAGTTAGGTATAGGCATGATGGATTTTTGTTTTTAATTTTGATTGATTGTCTAAGTTATTGGTAACATGGGAAATAAACTATGAGTTATATGTATGTTATGGATTCGATTATGTGAAATGATTGATTGGTTGTTTTTTGTGATGTGAATAATGGTAGATATGTATGTTTGTATTAATTGCCAATTGTTGTAGAAAAATAAAAATAGGATATAATATAAATAGGAAGATGGGGGAAATAGGTTAGGATAAAGAGTGGTTGAGCTAACCTCCAAGGGCCCTTCCCTCGGAGTATTTCCTACATAGCCCCGGTGAAAAGGGGCCTCGGGCTGATTTAGTTCTCCCATAAGCTAAGGAAGAATACGATGAATTAGACAAATGGGATGGTAGATTTTAGGCCTGATTAAATGTAGGTTATAAGTGTGGTTGAGTATTTGGTCATAGGCATGGTTGAGTCATTTTAAATGTAAGTGTCGATGGTCTGGTCCTGTATAGGATAGTTAATAAGTAATGAGGAAGGTGAATGGTAAGAGATGGTAAAATATCCGCTTAATTGATAAGAACCCTAATGATTCTGCCATACCCAAGATGGGATTATGAACGTAAGACCCTAAAGGCATTGTATAATGGACTATTCTAAGGGTGAAGAAAGTCACATGATCACGACATGTCGCAGTTATGACAAGTCCCTTTAGTGGATAGAAAATCAGGGTGAAAAGGTAATGAGGTGAAAATGGGTGGTTTAGTGTAATTCGATTAATACGACCGCATGTTTACTTAGAAAGAAACCTAGGATCAAAAAATAGGCAAGTCCATTACGAAAATTTCATCATTTTCTTCATTTGTTTGTGTTACCATATTATTGTAAATACCTTAGGTTAATGACTAAGGTATATTATTTATACACTTTGTTATATTGGTTTTAACCATTTGGGTTATTAGGTTAGTTTGTTTGATAGGCCTAGCTATTATATGCTACCCAATGCATATGGTTTCACCCATCCCCATAATTATAGGTGGTCATTTGTATGCCTATATAATAGGCCTTCATGTATTGTATTATAACACACTTGTGGTATGCTAGTTAATATTTCTCAATATCTTTGTTATTTCTAATATGGTCTCGGAGAGCTGCTGGTTTAGGAAGCTTGGGAGGTTCTTGTGGAGCAAGAGATCTCTGTCATGTCATATCGGAAGAGCGTGAAGCGCCCAATGAAGAGTTGAGAGAGAGTGTGAAAATACCACATGCCATATGTTCAAGTGAAGAAAATAAATAAATAAATCATTTGTTGATGGTTTTTTTCTCTGATTTTTGTTTCTAATTGCTTCTTTTTGGCGGAGATTATCTCTGGAATTTGTGGTTTGCAATTTGGTGGAGAAACGAGTCAAGGAGGAGATTCTGAAGATTAGTTTAGAGAAGATCCAATAAATTAAAATGGTGACCAATTGATTTGATTTTTGTTTCTTTTGTTTTCTATTTTCTTGGAGAAGAAGATTGGCGAAGATAGAAGTGAATTTGGCTAAGAAACGAATTGGGAATAAGTGTTCTAAGTTTTGCAGGTAGTTGGATTTGCATAGGTCAATTTTCATTGGCTGATTTTTTGTATATAACTTTAGCCTAAAGTTTTAAAATTTTCTATTATTTTCAATTATTTAATTTTTAAATATTGAAAATTGAAAACTTTAGTGCATAAGGGATATTGGGGGCCTGAAAGTGATTAATCATCACGGAAGTGTCTTGGAGGCTTAAATTTTGATCATTTTCGGGTTTTTGTCCTGAACCCAACGTTAAAAGAATTTTTTGAATCAAAGTATTAGATCTCTCAATTTGATATTTTTGTCTATTTTTGGTGTTTTTAAAGACAGAAAGTTTAAAATTTCCCAAATGGTGTGGAGTTTTTTTTGAAAAATAGGGGAATTGTTCAGTTTATGATTTGAGTTAGTGAATTGGAGGGATTTTTATAAATTCATTATAGTTTTTATAGTACAATCAATTTTTAGAAAAACTAAGTCAAAATGGTAGGTTTACAACACCTCTTATTGCCAGATTCACAAAAATTGACAAGAAAAAATTTCAATTTATGGAGTCATAAGGTTTTGATGATATGTGAATATCAGATCTTGATCAAATAGTGCTCGGTAAAGAGAAATGGCCTGCCATTGATACCAATGATTATGATAAACATAATCGTGAGGCTCTTATGTTTTTAAAACTGTCAGTAGTAGATAATCTAATCTCAAAGAATTGGAAATGTGACTAGTGCATCAACTTTGTGGACTAATATTACTTCAAAATATTAGGCTTCTAAAGCTAGTAGGATATTCTATTTGAAAAATTTGTTGTTTTCCACTAAGATGCAGGAAGGTGGCTCCGTTTCTAAGTTTTTATTGCAGATCAAGGACATCAATGATCAGTTGAAGGATGTACAGAAACCTTTGTTGATGAGAAAGATTTGATTTCTATGGTTATACGTAGAATCTTCCGGCTTCATTTGATTCATTTGTGGATTCCTTGCATATGATAGCTGAGACATAGACTTTGGACTTTGAAAAGTTTTCCACATTGCTATTGTAGAAGGAGAGATGACAAGAGCAGGTGGGTGTGTCTACATCTACTTCCACAGAGATTACATTCTTCATCAAGGGAAAGGGTAAGTAGTTTGGTAAAGCTAATAGTTCTCCTACAAAATATTCACAAGTAAGTGGTTCTAATAAGAGATCTAAGTGGAAATGTTATTACTATAAGCAACTTGGTCACCTTAAGAAGGATTGTAGGAAAAGACAACAAGATTTGGCTGATCCTAAGAAGAAATCTCATCATGCAAATATTGCTGAAGGTGTGGGAGAGGAAACATCTCCTGATTTTGTATTCATGGCCTCAAGTGGTAATTATGTGGTAGATCGAGCTTGGTACTTTGATTCAGGGGCATCTCACCACTATACATGCCATAAGGACTGGTATGTGAATTTTTTTGAAAATAACAGTAGTAATGAATCTGTATCTTTGGGGGATGGTAGAACTTACTTTGTGAAAGGGTATGGTAATGTTCATATCAGTTTTAATGGTACTATCTGGTATACATTTCAGAATGTTAGGTATGTTCTAGATATGAACAAAAATTTACTTTCAATTAGTGAGATCACCAAAAATCTGATTTTGTTGTTAAGTTTCAAGGACAACAATGTTTAGTCACTACCAAAGATAACAAGATTATTGCAGTTGGGATTGGTGAGAAAGGATTGTATAAACTTGCAGATCCACATAGGGCAAAGGAAAGTGCACTTGCAGTGGTTGATAGCACAAGTTCACTATGGCATGAAAGGTACGGGCATTTGAATTTCCAGTATTTGCACACATTAAGCAAGACGAATATGGTTAAGGGATTCCTTCTATTTGGGAAAGTCATCATGTATGTACTGGATGTCAGCTAGGAAAACAAGTTAGACAGTCATTTGATGTTGGTAAAGCTTGGAGGGCTAAGGAAGTGTTGGAACTTGTTCATGCGGATTTACATGGTCTAATGCAGACACCTACCCCCACTGGAGCTAAATTTTTCCTATTACTGGGATCGATGATTTCTCTAGGAAAAAGTGGGTATACTTTCTAGTAAAGAAATCTGATTGCTTTTCTAACTTCACATCTTGGAAAGCTATGGTTGAAAAACAAGTGGGATAACCAGTGAAATCACTTTGAACAAATGATAATGGGGGTGAGTTCACCTCAAATAAGTTTAAGGAGTTTTGTGCCACTGAAGGAATACACAGACAATATTCTACTCCTTACACTCCACAACAGAATGGAGTTGTAGAAAGGAAGAATAGGACGGTGATGGACATGGCCCATTGTATGGTCCAAAGAAGAAATGTTCCATATAAGTATTGGGAAGAGGTGGTAAATACAACAAGTGTACATTCTTAATAGAATTCTTAAAAAAGCATTGCAGAATATGACTCCAAAGGAGGCTTGGTCAGGTAAAACTCCAGATGTAAGTGATTTCAGAATTTTTGGTTGTGTGGCTTTTGCAGTTATTCCTAGTCAAAAGAGAAGTAATTTGGATGCCAAAAGCAAAGCATATATGTTTGTTGGATACAGTGAACAGTCAAAGGCCTATAGATTACTTGATGTTTCTACTAACAAAGTTGTGGTAAATAGAGATGTCACAGTAAATGAATAGATTCCATACTTCACAAAGAATCAAGCATACAGTTTTAGATTTTGAATCATGTTTTCCTTCTAATGATTCTATTATAAGTTGTGATGTGGAAGTTAAGTAGGATTCTAGTTCATCAGTGGAATCACATTCCAAGGAGGGAATTGTTACAGAACATTGTGAGGTTCCACCCTCTCATCAAGAACAACCAAAGAGACCAAAGTGGTATACTACCACAATGGAAGCACTAAAGGAAGGAGACTTGCCACAAGGTATGGAAGGAAGAACATTGAGATCGGAAAACAACTTGGTAATAGAGGTGAGCATGATAATTTTGCTTTAACAACTTTTGTTTCACAGGTATTTGAGCCTAACTCCTTTTCAGAGGCCAAAGGAAAGCCTGAGTGGGAATCAGCCATGCAATTAGAATATGATTCCTTGATGAAAAACAATACTTGGGAGCTAACAAAGCTTCCACCAGGAAATAAATCCATTGGTTGTAAATGGATTTATAAGGTAAAATGCAAAGTAGATGGTTCCTTGGATAAATATAAAGCCAGACTTGTTACAAAAGGTTATGCACAAGAGGAAGGGGTTGATTATGAGGAGACCTTTGCTCCAACCACAAAGATGGTAAATTTTCATTTGATTATTGCTATTGCTGCTCAATTTGGATGGAAGGTACATCAAATGGATGTCAAGAGTGCCTTCTTGAATGGTGATCTGGAGGAGGAATTCTACATGGTTTAGCCATAGGGTTTTTAGGTTCCTGGTAAGGAACATATTTCTTTTAGGTTGATTAAGTCCTTGTATGGACTTAAGCAGGCTCCTCGAGTCTGGTATATGAAGATAGATTCATATCTTAGGGAGTGTGGTTTCAAAAGGTGTGATTTTGAACCAACTCTCTATGTGAAAGTATCTGGTGATGATATCTTGATACTCATTGTATATGTTGATGACATAGCCATCACTGGGAGTAGTGCTAGTCTTATTCAGCAGATGAAATCTGAAATTTTTTGTACTTTTGACATGACAAACTTAGGACTACTGAAATATTATTTAGGTGTAGAGTTTTGGCAAGGTAATTATGTTGTATTCATGTCACAAAATAAGTATGCCAAATCATTGTTGGAAAGGTTTAGAATGATGGATTTTAATCCAACTCACACACCTATGGAAGTTGGAGCTAAAATTTCAACAAACACTGATTCACCTCTGGTCAATGAAACAATGTATCGGCAGCTAGTGGGTAGTCTCATTTATCTCACTACCACTAGACCAGATATTTGTTTTGCAGTAATTTTTCTATCTCACTTCATGTCTAAACCACAAGAAGTACATTGGTTAGCTGCAAAATGAGTATTAAGATATGTCAAAGGTACTCTTGACTTTGCCATACTATATAAGAAGTCTGTAGATTTTGAGACTTTCAAGATATTCTGACTCTAATTGGGTAGGTTCAGTAGATTCAAGAAAATCTACAACAGGTATGTATTCACTCTTGGTTCAGATTTTTCTCATGGAAGAGCAAACTACAAACTATAGTAGCATTATCTTCAACAGAAGCATAGTATAAAGTTGTGGTCAGTGTAGGTTGTAAAACTATGTGGATAAAGAAAATCTTGGAGGATCTTCAGTTTGAGACATCAAAGCCTACTCTAATTTTCTGTGACAACCAGAGTGTTCTAAAGATGGTGAAGAATCTAGTATTCCATGCTAGGACCAAACACATTGAGGTTCACCATCATTACATCTGACAGTTGGTTACAAATGAAGACATCAGTCTCTTCTACTGCCCCACTACAGAGAAACCATCTGATATAATGACCAAACCACTTGGTGCAGACAAGTTCATAAAATTCAAGGATAAACTTGGTCTTGTTTGGTTTATTCATTAAGGGAGGGTGTTAGCATATTATTGTAAATACCTTAGGTTAATGACTAAGGTATATTATTTATGCACTTTTTTATATTGTTTTTAACCATTTGGGTTATTAGGTTAATTTGTTTGATGGGCCTAGATATTATACGCTACTCGATGCATATGGTTCCACCCATCCTCGTAATTATAGGGGCTTATTTGTATGCCTATATAATAGGCCTTCATGTATTGCATTATAACACACTTGTGGTATGTTGGTTAATATTTCAATCTCTTTGCTATTTCTAATAGTTTGTTTTTAATAGAATTATTGATGTGGGAATTCTATTTGGGATGATTTTATTATCTCCTTAAGGTCTTCACAAAGTTGATCGATGTGGGAAGCTTCTGGATATTTTTATTGTATTTTTACAATAACTTTATATAGCTGTCCTTCAAGGGAGCAGTCTATTTATAGTGACAAAATAGAGAGAAGAGATGTCCCATTTTGAGGGAGTCATCTTTTGCTAGAAGTTTGACTCAAGGATTTGAATCCCATTTTGTTGTTTGGACATTTAAGTCATGGACAAGACTATAGAGGAAGATTAGGTTCTTGTTTAGAAGACAAAACCATAGTACACAGGGGTTAACTATGAAAGAGGTGGTTTCAAGTGATGAATGACCATGGGATTCCATTTTTAAAAGTGAAAAAGTATCCATGAGAATCATGTTATGAGTAGAGTCATGGTAGTCATATTGAAGATAAGGCTAAAAGGTGATGGGTAATCACATGATTCTTGTTTAGTCATTGGTCCTCACAAATGGGTAATATGTAAGGTGAACATCACTCAAGGGATGAGTGGTCAATTGACAAAAATTGATATAGGACTTAATGCCAATAATAAAATGGTCAAATATGTAATGCATTGAGGGGCTCAGGTCTAGGTTTACCTTCAAGTGAAGACAAATGACAAGCACCTGATCCATAGGCATGGGTAACAATATAGGTTCCAAGCCAATTAGGAGAAAATTTTCCCTGTTTAATTTTCTCTTCTTTAGTTACATGTTTATTTTCCTTCAGGACAAGGTCACCGACCTAAAAGGATCATTCATGGACACATTTTTCGTAGGCACGTTTGATACATTTTTGGTAGATTTGGAGATGGTCAAGAGCATTACGACGACGTTCATCTAATAACTCAAGTAGCGCCAAACGATCTTGGTGAAATTCATCATCGTTGAGAATGTCTTATAATGAGATGTGGAGAGATGGAATTTGGACTTTGAGAGGCAAGATAGCCTCGGTATCGTAGACCAGAGAAAAATTTGTGGCACCAGTCAAGTGTGAATACTAGTGCGATAAGCCCACAAGGTGAATGTGTGAATGCCAATCCTTGCCAAAGATCATCAACTACTTTCATAAGAATTTTGTTCAAGGTTTTTTTGGTTGATTCTACTTGGACATTGGTTTGTGGGTAATAAGATGATGAGAAATTGATTTGAATTCCAAAAGTGTCACACAAATTACGTAGCATTTTGTTTTTGAATTGTTTTCCATTATCGGTGATGATATCTTTGAGGAACACCAAAGCAACAAATGATGTGATGGTTGATGAATTCACATATTTTCTTAGATTTTGTAGAAATGAGGGGAATGGATTCTACCCATTTAGTATAATATTCAGTAGTGGTTATAATCCATTGATGGCATTGTGAAGAATGGGGATTGATCTCACTAACAAGATCTAAGCCCCATTGAGAAAAGGGCCAAAGGTATTGTGCTACCTGTAAGGCATGACTAGGTGTGTGATGAAGATTAGCATATTGTTGGCATTTCACACAACGTTTGACATAGTCACAACAGTCACGGTTTAGGGTTAGCTGATAATAGCCAAGGCAAAGAATGTGTTTTACGGCTGCTAAACCACTAAAGTGGCCTCCACAAATTCTACCGTGAACTTCCTTGATGGTGTAGGGAATTTCAAAAATTTTAAGGCATCGCAAGAGAATACCGTCGAAGCCGCACTTATAAAGGAGACCACCCATGATGACATAGCGAGAGACACTTTTAAGAAATGCACATTGTCCGTTATAAGTGAGATCAAGTAGGTAGAATGGAAAGGGAAAGATAGTTCAGTAAAGCTGGTTGTAAAGGTCATGTCGGTTAGGTATAACGGTTTAACAGAGTAGACATCATAAGGTAAATAAGAGGGTGATTATAACCTTTGTATTGTGAAAAATATTTTGGAGTTGGTGGGTGAAGTGGGTATCTGAGAAGCCAAGAAGGCCATGGTATCCACAAACTTATTGGTAGAACGGGGGGTGGTTTGAAGTTTGTAATGGTCAAAGGTGGTCAAAAGTATGTCTACGTGATGTTTATACTTTTGAATTATTTCATTACGATACTGGTATATACCATTGACTTAGTTTATGACCAGTTGGGAATCACTGAAGATATTGATTGACTTAACATCTAAGGCATAAGCATCCTAGAGACCTAATACAAGTGCTTCGTATTTGGCGATATTGTTTGTACAATCAAAATCTAGTTTGAAAGATAAAGGCATAGGTTCACCATCAAGAGGAATGAGGATAACACCAGCTGGCCTCCATGCCGACACTTAGAGCCATCAAAGAAGAGTGTCATTTAGTAAGTGGTATCATCCAGGAGAGGGTAGCTATGGATTCTTTAGGAAATCAAAGTTAGAGGGTTGATTCCCGAAAGAGGTGCATCTAGCTAGTTGGTCAGCGATGGTTTGGCCCTTGATGGATTTTTGATGAGTGAATTCGAGGTCAAGGTTGGCAAGAAGCATAATCCAACATGTGGCACATTGATGTTGATAGGGTTTGGCATACATATAGTGTAGGGGGTCAGTATTGGTAACAACAAAGGTTTTGTGGTTGAGTAGGTAATGACAGAGTTTGGTGGCAATGAAAACTAAGGCTAAGCAGAGTTTTTGGCATGGGTGTATCTAGTTTTGTAGTCCAAAAGGATATAGATTATGTAATAAATTGATTTCTCTCTATTTTTCTTGTCATGATGAGTGAGCATGGCACCTAAAGAATGGTCAGTGATATAAATGTATAGGTAAAGGGTTGGTCATCCTTAGGAGGAATGAGTAGTGGTGGTTGAAGAAGGTATTGTTTTAAGGTGTCAAAATCTTTATGGCATTAATCATCCGATTTGAATGAAATTTCCTTCATGATAAGATGATGAAATGGTTGAAAGCGGTCGAAAGCCTAGAGATAAAATGATGAATGGATTGTAACTTACCTTGCAAGATTTGAAGTTAACAGAGATTAGTAGGTGGAGGCATTTCTAGAATATCCTTTAATTTAGCATCATCAACTTCTATGCCACACAAAGAAATGATGAAACCAAGTAGTTTTCCTAAAAGTACCGCAAAGACGCACTTCTTTGGTTAAAGACAAACACAATACTTGATAAGGCAGTCAAATATGACCTTAAGGATGGTCAGGTGTTTAGCTCAATGTTTGGATTTGGTAAGAATATCATCTACGTAATCTTCCAATATGTGATGCATGATGTCATGGAAGATGTAAGTCATGGCTCGCTGATATGTAGCACTAGTGTTTTTAAGGCCAAAAGACATGACTTGATAGCGAAGGTCCCCTAAGGGGTGATGAAGGAAGTCTTGTGTTGATCTTCTGGAGCAAGTAATATTTGATTATAACCCAAGAAACCATCCATGAGTGATAGAATTTCATTTCTCAGTGAGATCAACTAGTTGGTCAATGCATGGTAAGGGACAATCATTTTGGGACAAGCTAGGTTGAGGTCATGAAAAATTGTGCAAATGCGGAGTCCCCATGTTGCCTTTGTTATAGGAATGATGTTAGAAATCCATTAAGGATAGTAAATTGGTAGGATGAAGGAAAATGAGAGAAGGCGTTGGATTTCTTCTTTGACCAAAGAGCAATGCAAGGATGTATTTTCCACAAATTTTGTTTGATGGGTTTGACATTAGGAATGGTTATGATATTGTGGACCACAATTTCGGGTCAATACTAGGCATATCAAAGCATAAGACCAACCAAAAGAATTTCTATGGTCCCAGAGGAAAGAGGTAAAAGATTCTTGTTCGGAAACATCTAAAGATTGGCATATATTTAGAATGTGTGGGTCATCTTGATTATTAATGTTGATTTTGACATTTGATTCATTCAACATGGTTTGTGTCTCAGAGAGTAACAATCGGTGAATATAAGAATCTTCCACACCAAGGTAGGTGAGGATGGACTCATCATCCTAATATTGAACGATGTTAATAGAAGGTGTATCGTCATCAATCATGTCAGGATACAAGAAAGGGAGATAAGAGGGAGCCTCACCATCATGTTGATAGGTCAGAGGTCCCAAGGAAATTGTGTTTATGAAAAAAAAAGTTAGGAGGTATAGATTCGGGATCTATGGACTCAGTGGGTGAATGAGGTGGAGAATTCTTTTCTTCCTCAATGAGGTCAACACAGAGACCTTCTTGGAGGGTGATGCGGAAAATCCAATGCCATTACGATCATTGTGTTTACGGTGGTACATAAAATGACAAGATCGAAAATCCTTTCCATGTGCAAAGGTGAAGGAAAGTGTGGAAAAAATGGTGGTTAGTAAGGGATTGTAGGTCAAATGAAAATGTTCGTGTTTGGGATGGAGGTTTGAGTGAATAAGTGGAAACATCAAGTCCCCCATACATTAGATTAGTGCGAAGGTGGGGAGGACCGTAAGGAAAACATCACCTACGTAGTAGTCATAACTAATGCTAGTGCGGGTTCCCATACTCTTGTGGAGTGAGGAATGTGTTGATATTGTATAGGTGGTACTCCCCTAAGTGAGGCATTGAAAAACACCTTCTAAAGGATCAGTAGTCGATATGTGGGTAGTGGGGATAGATGACTCACTAGATTATTAGATAGGAGGGGTATCGATTGGTTGGGAAGCAGAGTGGTCAGCTATGGAAGGTGCGGTGGTGGTAGGAATAGAATAATTTTATGTGTGAGAGGTTCCGTAGCATTGTTGGATGGGCTTGTGGGTGAAGGTGAAGTGGGGGTAGTGGTAGATGCCTTGATTGGTACAAGCACATTGTTGGGTTGGTACAACATGTTACAAGTCTTGAATGGTGATGGGTCGGTGGGGATGGTGTAGTTATGTCCCTCATGCTTGAATTTTACACAGTGGTGTAAAGTTGAAGGGACACAACCCATGACATGAATCTAGGGTCTACCGAGAAATATGTTATACTGGAACTCCCCCTCTAAGACATAGAATAGTTTCGGGACAAGTGTGAGGGCCTACGTAAAAATGAAGGATAATAGTGCCACGGTTGGAGGTGATGGCATCATTGAAGGAGTGCAACATAACTAGTTTATTATGAATATAGTTAGAATTAATATGTATTTGATTGTATGTGTGGGAGGATATTATTTTAATGCTAGCACAACCATCAATCATGATGTTTCATACATGTACATTATTTATATAGATAGAAATGAATAGGGTGGGATCAGGGTCATCTAATTGGAGAGGTACAATCTCCTCTTCAGAGAAGCTGAGGGTGGTGACTTGAGGAGTGGTCATGGGGGTAGAAGAAGGATCTGATTTGGTTAGTGAGGCCACATGGTGAGGGGTGATAATCGAGGCCACTGGTGTGGGTTCATTGAGTAAAACTTTAATGGATTACATAACCTTAATAAGGTCTTGTCTATGGGATTCAAAATATTGCACAAGATCATACAAAGACATCTTTAGAGGAGACTGATGTAGTTTTTACCATTACATGATGGGTGACCCCATTAGAGATAGGGTATGTAGGTCCGTAGATGGTGATTTTGGGAGTGGGTGCAGATGGTATATTGGGTACGAGGTTGGTTAATGGGCTAGTTTATTTTTCTTTTCCTTTGTCTTTCTAAGCGTGTGTAGCAACATGAACCATGTTAATCTGAGGGGAGGTGGATGAAGAGGGTGTGTCATGAAAGGTATAATGGCATGAGGGGAAAAATCCTAGTGGTGGATAAGATCCTTGTGAAATGAGTAGGGTGCACTGACATTTGGGTGGTGGTTTGGCCAACTCTCTAATACGGACCATGTTGATCTCAAATTTTAGAGGTGGGAAAAATGGTTAGGGGGTGGAGATATTGATCACTGAATGGGTAAAGGATGATGATGTATGGTGACAGGTGAAGGTGGAGCATGGTCCTCATCAAGAAGGTTGTCATCATCAAAATTTTGTTCAGGAGGAAAAAGTTGGAGAAGAACGATCTTCAGAGCCTTGTAATTTTCAACATCATGTCTTGGCACATGATGATAGGCACAAATCTTAGTTTCATCAAACCCTTTTGGTTTGGGTTTGAGAGGATCGTAAGGTCAAAGTGGTGGTAATGTGATGACGAAGTCTTTAAGAGATTGGTTAAAATATTGGTGTAGGACCCCGCTAACGGATCACAATGGGAAGTGAGTGTGGGTTTGGGTATAGGTGTGGATGATTGTGAGGGAAGAGACTTTATAGGAGGGGGAATGGGTTGGTCTAATGGTTTGGTATGTGGAGTGGTCTTAGGTCTTACTTGTCATCTTCTTGGGTAAAGGTGGGGTAGAAGAGCCATGATGGAAGGTTTGGTTGGTTTGAATACATTATTGGAGAGTAACGGATTCTTATCTTTTTGCTTCACCTTCTTGGGTAAAGGTTACATCGAAGTACGGGTGTATAAGGGAAAGAATATGGGGGTAGAGGATGGGTTATCCATGGGGGTAACGAGTTATGGTGGAGGTGGTTACTAGAGGTTAGGTAGGCAATATTGGTTGAAGTCGTATAGGCAAGGCTAGGGGTATAGTCACTAGTGGAGGTATAGGTGGCAAGAAGTGTACGGGTGAGGGTGAGGAAGTTTGGTTTTTGGGTGAATGAGGTGTAACAAAGGCTTGTGAGGTAGGAGTAGGTTGTTTATATTTTGACTGGCCTTGGATATGAGACTGTTTGGTCAAGGTTGATGGATGAGGCCCTAGGATGGATGGAAGGGGGAAGGTGACAAAGGTGTGGTAGGTGAGACCGGTGTACGTGGCCTAGAAGGTTGGATTTTCCTTTTAGGCGGGAGGATAATTCGGCATGGGTTTGAGAATATGTGGCTAAGTCCAATCTAAAAGGTGGATGAGTAAGGTTTGATGTTGGCATGACACTCAAAGTAGTGATGGGTCTAGATATGGTTGAGGGATAAGTATGGGTAGGTTTTCGGGTTTATGAATAGTTGTAGTGATGCGTAGAATTTTGGATGGAGATAGGGATGATGAAGAGGAATTTGTTTCAATCATCATGGTTAGTGTAGTTTTGGCTGTCACAAATACCTTTGGGTAGATCGTGGTAGTATCTTCAAACAACATTTGTATTTTGGTCAAAATGGGGAGTCAAAGACATCCCAGAGCATGGAATGATCAACATAATCCAAACAATCGACCAAATTTGTGAAAATGGGACTACTCAAGAAGAGGATGGAATAGGTAGGGTGACAATCCTCATAAAATATTTTGAGAAACATAAAATTGGCTAGCCTCATATTTTGTAGGTAAATAGTCGAGATCATGTCAATAAGGTCCTAGGATGCTAGGGGAAAACTATCCCCAACAAGTAGTGACATGTCTGAAGAATCTCCCATGTGTAGGAGAGATAATAGGTGGGGTGAGGTAGACGTCTCTCTTGGTGGAGGAGAAGGTTATGAAGATTCTTCTGTGGATGGGAGAATAACAAGCATTGACGGTTAAGAAGGCTAGGAAGTAGACAATGAAATGACATCGGTAGAAAGTGTGGGTTCCTCCGTGAGAGCAAGGGGAGATTAGGGGGATTCCTCTATGGGTGGAGGATTAAAATATGCATGCTCCTCTATGGGTATAGGAGCTCGTGGCAAGATTTTATCAATGGATGAAGTAGGTAGATTTTAAGGAATAGTTGGTATGATATCAAAAACTGTGTGAACTTCATGGACATTGTTGTCACTGGATGAAGGTTCACTATTTTGATTAGATGATGGTTTATGATTAGGGAATGGCTTTTTGAAGATGTGAAAATTCTGATTTTTTGGCATGTTTGGGTTATCTATGACAAGGTCTCCATTGTCTATCATCTCCTTAACAATGTTTTTAAAAGTTATGCAACTACCATCACTATGTCCTTTAATGTGATAATAATTACAGAAGTCCTATTCTTTATACCATGCCAGCATGGGATGATTAGGATCAAAAATTGTATGAGGTTTTATGGGAGGAAGTGTAATGGCTCCAGATTTAAGAAGCTTTTCCAAGACTGATGAATAGGGCTCTCCAATCAAAGTGTATTCTGATGTTCCCGCCGGAGTTGAAAGGCCTGGACAGGAGAAAGATTGGAAGAAGGTTGGGCCTAATTAGAAGGATGAGGTGGACCCGCCTTGAGGACTACCGTGTTGGTAGATCCTTTGGGATTTGAATAGTTATTTTGAGGTTTTGAAGATGAAGAAGAATTGTTTGATTTAAATGGGGTGTTCTTGTTTTATAATTGGATCTTCTTTTCCTCAATGGCATGAATTTCTAGTTTTCGGGCCATGGTGAATGCTTCATCAAAGGTTCAAAGGTTTGGACTTGCAGAGTTGGTGAGATGTGTCTGGCACAAGCTCTAGTGAATAACTCAATAAGTTTAGTCTAAGGTAGTTGGAATGTCAATTGGTTAATAAGACTCTGCCAACGGGCAACGAAATCTATGATAGATTTGTCTTCATACTTTTGGGTTGAATAGAGATCAGTCATTGTGACTTTCTTGGTAACATTGATTGAAAAATTATCTAATAAATATTGGGATACTTGATTAAAGGAATAAATAGAATGTCGAGGTAGTCCACTATACCAATCCAATGTTGGTCCTATCAAGGACATTGGGAAATTTTATAGGAGTAAAGCGTCATCATGGGTGATTAGGTAACACCCATGTTTGAATGACCGTAAGTGTTGTTGTAGGTCTTCTTTACTATTGAAGTGATTAAATTTAGGAATTTCCCAATGCACTGGGTAAGGATGAATGGGAATATATGGATGGATAGGCTCGTTACATATTTCATCATATGTTAAAGAATTATGGGAGCCAGAAACAGATGCTTCTAAGGTCTGCATCTTCTCCATCATCATTTTAATGAGGTCATTAGTAGGTTGGGATGAATGGGTGCCCCTACGTAAAAGGGGGTTGATGTTGAATGTATGAGGTGGGTGGTGTGTACATGTATTTGTTAGCGATGCAAAAGATTTATAACTAACATCTAGTATTCCTAAAACAAACCTAAATCAAATTCAATGCGCCATCATTCTTAGAGCTTAAGAAAAACTAATCTACTAACATCCTTGCATTAGAACATGACCAAATATTAAAACTAACATGTTAATCCATTAATATCTATCTCTATTGAATGTTAATCAAATTGAAATGAACCTATTTATATCCTTAGCAATCAAAGGTTTGATTTTATGTTTGAATCCCAAGGTTTTCAAGAATTTAGTCTTGTCGATCCATGGCTACAAGACCATTTGACATATCCCCATATGACTTGAAAACTTGGATGGATGAATACAAGAAATAAAAGTAACTAACCTCTCCAATGAAGAATGCTCCAAGATGATAAAATGGCTATAGCTTAGGCTCTATTCCCATCTAGGAATGTAAAGGTGTAATTGTAAAGGTAGGAGGAGGGCTCTTTATACAACCCAACGGATAGAGGAATCTCTACATCCCTTTGTATGAGGGATAATAAAGATGTTGAGTTAGTTGTGGATAAGTGGGGTTTAGAAGGGGTTGAGTTAACTTTAGGAGAGTTTAATTTGTCCTTTAGTGACTCATGGGGACAAGGGGGTTTATTAATTAACCAAAGTGATTAATTAATAGGTGTGTAAGCTTATAAGAGATTTTTAGAGGGATATTAGCATAATTTAGACTATAGAAGGGAATTAAATCAACTAAATAATGATTTATTAGTTTAATGAAAGGGAAGATAATTAATTAGTCTCGTATAGAAAGAAGAATCAATTAATGGAAGGTCGTTAATTAGGATATTTTTTAATAGAAGACTTAATTAATTAATGTAATTAATTAATGATGATAGAAGAGAAGATGAGAACAATTGATGATATGTTGCCAATATATGGGAAAGGGGATAATTAGCACAATTTAAGTACTTAAATTGTTCAGGCTAAATTATAGGTGTCTACATTTACCCTTTTGCGGTGGCGTAAGCAACGCCACTTCAAAGATAGTAGATGAATAAAATTTGAAATCATAGAAGAAAAATTAGTATAAGTGAGAGATGCCCCTCGAGTGCCGATGGGGTGATGAAAGAAGGCGGTTGATGATCGAAAAAGGTGAGAGAAATGGATAGAAGAATTGGTAGGATTAGGATGCCCCAGGGGAATCAAAAGAATAGTGCTGATAGGAGAATGATGTAGAGGAGGAATGAAGATGGGAAAAAAAGAGAAATATTTCATCCAGTGTATTAAAACAACTTTATTGTCATCATATTGCCAAATATCTACGTCATCGGTCCTTATTAAAAATATAAGCATACGACAAAAGTAGAATGACATGAAAATCCATACTATGAATAATTTTCCATTGCTGAAAACACCAACTCCATGCAACATACAAAATGTAATGCAATACAAGAAATTAAAAGATGCCTAACTCCTTGCAACATACATAATGCAATGCAATACAAGAAAGTAAACAAGCTAACCTAACAGAGAAACATAATGTAATGTTTTTGTTATCAAGCTTTGATTTTGACATGTACAAATTAATGACAAGGGTTAAAAGATGGTGCCCTAAGCAAGGATACATGCAAGGGGAATAACAGAGGACACTTGGGTCCTATGAAAAGAAATTGTGCACTATGAAATAGTACCAAGCAACTCATTGTGCCCCAGAGTACAGACATAGTAAGCAAACCAACTTTGTTGATGGAGGTAGATCAAGATGATCCATGATTCATACACAAGAATAGGAGAGAACCAAAGAGTGATGTTTTGTAGGATGATTTATATTGTTTTTTATTTTTATTGAAACATATTTGAAATTTTTTTGTGATTTTCTATAAGTTTTCTGAAGTTATGTATAGGAAGAAAAAGAAGCATGGATGCCCCAAAGATGAAAGGATGTACAAGGAAGAATTTCATGTATACAAGAAAGTGAAGATGCGATATGACCCAACGATTAGGTGGGAGTATTCAAAGAAAAAATCTTCACATATAGAAGGGGGATCAAGGCCAATATAAAATAGGTTCAATCATGATGGAGCAAGGATGCCCCCAATATAAATTGGCCAAGAAACAGATGATAGAAAGGAAGTGGGTGATTGATTTGTTAAAGGGGGAAAAGGTGTCCAAAAACATAGAACAAGGCCATCCTATACACATGGATGTTCTAAATGATTTCCGAAGAATAGAATATGTTATGAAAATATTTAGAAGTCGGTTGATGAAAAAGTGATTAGACAAGGTACAAATCTTGAGACAAGACATGTGCTAAAGAAATATTTTAAACAAGGTCCAAAAAACTACACTTAGTAACATACTAATCATGTTTACTCATCAAGATCCCGTGTGTGCACATGGAAATGAATTATCTCTTGAAGGAAAGAGTTGATAGATAGTAATTGAAGACACTTAGCCAATGTGTAGGAATGATTTAGTTCAAAAGGTAATTTGTGAATGGATTGTGGAAGGAGAGTCGTACATTGATCCTTTACCAGCTAGGCATCTATAGCCCCGATGGAGATGCATTTGATTCTAATAAAAACATTTCTCTACTACTAGTTAGGTTTCCATAGCCTCGGTAGAGATTATTGAAAATACCCTAAGAGAGATTTTATATCAATTTGCTTTTGCTTTTAGATTTTGCTTTTTGATTGATTGATTTTGATTCTTGTGATTCCTGAAAACTTATTTCATCTCTCTTGTTTAACAAGGGGTTAAGAACCACTGATGGCTTGATGGAAGGATGTGGAGGTGATTACAATGAGGTCATTGGCTAGTGTCAACAAATACATCCAAAAGTTTTTCACAACAAGTTTATTAGCTGAGAATTGTGATAGGATCTCTAAGAGGTTCGTCGTTCTTTAACTTACCAAGGTTATGAAAGACCAAGGTCAAATAGATACTATAGAGATAAATTTCACAAAATGTGTGTGACTAGGCAAACCACGATAACATTGAAGGGATGAAAATGGTAGATGACTTGCACATGAATATGAAAGAAAGGGAAGAAAGAACATCCATGTGTATGTAATACCTGATTGCAATGTTTGACCTTTGTACCTTTGATTTTATTTTTGTAATGTTTTAATGTTTTCTCTTTTTGTATTTTTGAACTGTTTTATGATTTTTATGATTTTTATGATTTTTAGATTTTTATGATTTTTAGATTTTTTGAAAGTTGGGACTAGCAATGTTAATCTACATGATAGGATCCAACAACGATGTGTGTAACTTCCTTGATAAGGGAGACTAAGAGCATTTGTTTTTCAAGAGTGATATTATCTCTCGATCTCGATGATTGTGGAAATTTCACACTCAACAAATGACTATGATTTGTTCTTAAAAATGACTTTCATATGTGGGATTTTGAGTTCCATATCCATAGGTTTTTGCACTTTGCACCATACTTGATGGGTACATTGGCGTGCATTTTTAATCGTGTTTGATTTTTAATTTTATAATCATTTGAGTTGTTGGGAGCTTTAGATCTCTTCGGAGTTTTGATCTTATCTTTATAAAGAACATGTCTGGATATCTTAAAAGCTAATGCTTAACTTGTTTGATCCCGAGAAGTGAGAGAAGAATGTGGATGTTTAGAATTAACTAGAGGAAAGGTGGTGGGCTTGGCACAATCTTTTGTAGAATAATAATGTGATGGATGAAAACGATACGATCTAAGGATTAAAGAAAATGGGATATCGTGAGGTGACCCATAGATAAAAAATGAAGGGCTACTAGGATGTGGCCCAAGAATATAAGATGAAGGGCTACTAGGATGTGGCCCAAGAATATAAGAAGAAGGGCTACTAGGACATGACCCATAGATGTAAGATGATGGGATACTAGGATGTGGCCCAAGAATGAAAATAATGGAATACCCGGGGTGATCCATATATAGAAGACAAGGGACTAGTGGGACATGCCCCAATAATAGAAGAAGAAGGGCTACTAGGACATGACCCATAGATGTAAGATGATGTGCTACTAATATGTGGCCCAAGAATAGAAGATGATGGACTACCCGAGGGTGATCTATACATAGAATAAAAGGGGCTAGTGGGACATACCCCAAGAATAGAATATAATGGACTACTCAAAAATTTCCCACAAATAGCAGAGGGAGGGCTACTAGAAGGTGACCCACACCTGGATGAATATGAAGGGCTACTTGGTGTCAATTCCATAAGATATTTTGATTGAGGAATTATGATATACAAAGAGTGAGTGGGTGATGAGAAGATAGGCCATGGATCAATGCAAGACCTAGGAGTATCCTCACATCATGAAGAATGTGAAGATGGAAGAATAAGAGGATGATCAAGTTGCATGATTTGAGGTTCTTCCTCTATTTCTTGATGAAAGGAATAAACCTTTTCCTCATAATATGTGGGCACATCGAAGTCTAAAGAGAATCCTTGTTCCTAATATTCTAAAGGAATATCTTCATGTGCCCCTATAAATGCCCTGATTTTTTCTTCCTTCTGAAAGAGGTCAATCAATATGAGTTGTTGATCAACTACCAGGGGTTGATTGGAAGAAAGAGATTCAATTGGTGTGGAAGAATTAGAATATGTTTGATGATGATTGATAGAAGAAGATGATGTGATGGATGAAGAAGATGTGGAGCTAGATGTCTCGGAGTAGAAGAAGGTGGTGTGGACCTACCTATATGATGGTATATCATCTATAAACTAGTAAGATTAAGTCCAAAGTCTATATATTGCGACACATGGGTCAATTCAAACATTTTACTAGGACTTTGAGTCACACGAATCTTCAAAGAAGGAATACTTAGTGGGGATGATTGATGAAGAAGGTCCTGTGAAGAAGGGGAGGACCATGATTCAAGAATTGCATTGGATGAATAATAACAAGGGTCCTGCAAAGAAAGAGAGGACCGCAATTCAAGAATTGTATTAGATGTTTGATTGGAGGGATTTGGAGTCACATGTATCTTTAAAGGAAGAAGACGCTCATTGAGGCGATCGATAAAAGGGGTCCTGCAAAGAAAGGAAGGACCGCAATGTAGAGTCATATCAAATGTATGATGAAGAGGGTCCTACAAAATAGGGAGGACCATGACATAGGAGTCACATTAGATGACTTAGGAGTCAAATTAAATGAATATGAATAGTAGTTTGGATTCGAATAGTAGTTTGGATCAGAATCATCAAGAGTCGAGAGAAATATTTGGAATGGAACCCTCAAGAAGAGGAAATATTTGGATTAGAATCCTCGAAGAAGATGAAATGTTTAGATTAGAATCAAAAGAAGGGTGGTGGAACTCAAATAATAATTTGGATCGAATCATCCAAATCATACCATCGACTATGAGATGAAGGTGGGGAACGAGTTACCTGAATGGGTTCTCTAGCACGAAGAACCAAACGAGGTTTGGTCATGATGGATGTATTTTGATGTGAATGCCTAAAATTTGATATTTTATTGGCATATATATAAGGGACCTTGTGATAATCAGTCATTTTTGGTGTGTGTGGGGTTCAAAGGTCTAGACCTAAATTATATGATAAAAAAATTTCCAAGTGAAGAAGGTTTCATGTTGATTTTTGCAGCATAATGACAACCAACTAGACATTTCATAAATATGGGGATGCTTGTGTGGTTTTCCAAAAGGGAAGCTAAGGAAAACATATATCGTGATGACTCAAGATTGATAATCCAACAAGGTTTGAGGTGTAAATGCCAAAAGATGGATCAAAATTTTAGCGACATAAAGGATACAAAGGAAATATATCCAAGGTTAAATTGATGTAAAAGTTGTTGGAATGTTTTTGCTAAGGTTTGAGAGATGTGTTCAAAAATGATCGTGAACTTAGGCAAAAACAAGAAGATCAAGAGGATCAAAGACCCAAAAGATTGTCCTAGAAATGAATTTATAAGATGGATAAACACAAGGAACAATCACACAAGTTCAAAACACAAAGCCAAATTAATGACCAAAGAATAATGAATGATAAATAATCAATGGATCAAAGTGATTTTCTAAAATGGATATGTCGATGTGACAAATGAGACACAATCACACAAAGTTTGTTGGTAAACCAATTAGTCAAATGGAGTACTTCCTAAATCTATTTTCAAAAAGGTAGGTGGTGTCATATGATGATTAACAAAATGTCCCTACTTATGTCGAGTTCAAAGAAATGAACAAGGCGTAAGTAATAACAAGAAGTTAACTTGACCTCCAAACAAAGTATACTAGAAGCAAGCCCAAATTCAATCAAGACCTATATTCCAAAGGGTGTCAGTTATGATTGTGGGTGACACAACAATTTCACCAAGATATGTTAACCAAAATTTATGAGAAAGTAAGGTATTAATATCAAGATGATATTGATATAACACGCACAAGTGGTAACGCTTAACACTCTTTAGAATCGAGGTAATAATTGAAATCAAACTAAAGTGATAGTATACCTAGGAATTGTTAAAGTGTATATAGCGTAACCTTACAATATAGATATTTAGGTCAAGTTTATAAGAAACAAGACGTAAATACCAAAATTGTAGTGACACGATATAAACAAGATAACCGTTCAAAGGAGAATCAAAGTGATGAACCAATCCTAACTATGATGACGATCTTGACTTGGGTATCAAGATCAAAAAGGCTACCAATGATATGAAAACATCTCCACACACTTTAGACATTTAACAACTCAACCACAAACATGGATGAGTGTAAACAGACACAAAAGTGGTGAATACAATCAATTAGCAACACAAGGGTAGTCACTCTTCTTTTAATCAACAAAGTGTCAAAAGAAAGTGAAGGAAATAGATCAATTGGGGTTGAAAAATGTTGGCCTCACTTCGGTAGAGTTTCACCTCACCTTAGGGAAAGTGAAAAACTAAGAAAAAGTAACACTTCCCACGTTTCGTGATGAACAATGGCTCACAACTCAAAACTATTTTTAAATGGTCAAAGTTGGCTCCTGGTCAAAGATATCTTCCTAGGTGGTTCTCTTAACTAGGTGTTACAAAGTTGTCTTAAGAGAGCTTGATTTACCCAAAAGGTCACAATGACTAATTTGGGAGTATCTTGGCTTTACTTTACCCCCTTTGAGCACAAAGGGAAACTAATATGTCCACTTGTACTCTCCCTAGGGTCGTCATACGGACAACTGATAATGCTAACTCATAAGGAAACACTAGTCAAGTAGGTTATGCGTAGCACTTCCCATTTTGTTCACAAGGTTCCCTCTTGTGTGGACTACTTTGGGGTTCCTAGGACCACCCCCATTTTTGTATCTTAAGGCTTATGCCAAAGGGGTTATGTCCTAGTTTTAAGTGGATGGGACGTACCCTTATCCAAACCTACAAATATAGTGTTTTGAATGTGGTATGCTTTTTATCTTGTTTAATTTGATGTGGTTTGCTTGAACACCTTTTGGCAACCTACACGGAAACTGTATTAGTAGTTTGATTTTGTTTTGACTCCACCTTTCTTTGACAAGCATGTGTTTGGTTCTACACAACGGGTTAGTAATTTTCCATAAAGAGAATAAACATCATTTATGATTCTCAAGATCATCCTAGGATGCGAGAGAAGAGCATGTGTGATGTTAGAATCCAAGAAATCACTAAATGCAAAACACTTAATTCAAATGTACCAATTTATTCATTTTGACTCAATTCAGAAATTCTTGACATTTTCAAGTGTCAAAAGATATAAGATTTGTTTTTTATTCCCAAGATCACCCCAAAGGACACGAGGGAAGATCATATGTGACCTTAATCTTAACCAAATTTGACATTCATTCTTTGAAGAATAAGCATTTTTCAAAACCAAAAAGAGACATAGACATTGTTTCGATTCCCAAGATCACCTAAAAGGTGCGAGGAAGAGCATACACAACTCGATCTCATGATTAAACATGTAATGTTCATTACCCTTTTAAACTAGTCAAATTACCATCAAACATGTAAAAACACCCTACAAAACAGAATTTAGATTCAAAATAAAACTTCCAAGGTGTTATAACATCAAAGACCAAATTTTCTAAAGCATTTACACATGTTAGAAATGAGTAGTTTACTAAAAATGAAAATATTAAATTTTTGGTAACTCAAAAACTCAAATTTATGTTTTCATTGCTTAGTTCGCTTCAATACCTTTCCAACACAACAAAAATGGAGTCATTTCGAGTTCGGAGAAAATGTTATGGCCTCCTAAGATAGGCTATGTACACAGCTTAGTGTGCACGCCTTCAGGTGTATGCGCGTTTATTTTGGCATTTTGCACCTCTGTCTAAAAAACATAATGAGAAGTATGTCTATGTGCACATAATGATGTGGGTGCTCCTTCAATTTGTATGCATGCTCATTTACGTATGTGTGCACCCGATAAGCAAAACATAAGGTACAAAATCTATGACAATGCATGTGGGCTACCCAAGAGATGCATGCGCTAGCATATGGGTGTTTGTGTTGGTCTAACAAAAAGTTATAGTACTACAGGTGGTGTGTACACTAACATGATGGTGGCTGCGCTAGGAAATGGGTGCCTACACCAATGTTAGGGTGCCTATGCCAAGGTTTGGGTTCCTATACTCCCCCTGCAAAAAAACTGGCAGTGACGTCAAAATACGACAGAATGACATAAGCAAGCTCAAAAATCTCAATTTTTTAACAAGTTAGTTCAAAATTGAAAAAAACCCATCAAAATTAAACCCCTAAACAAGACTCAACACATGCAAAGTTACCAAAATCATAACATTTTTAATATTATTTAACACATGTGCATATTAAGGGTTAGCCAAATGTTGAAATAACAACAAAATTTGAACTAGAATGCTAAGGGACAAAGGACATGTCCCACCGCATGCTAAATGTGTACATGTATTTGTTAGCAATGCAAAAAGAGTTAGAACTAACACCTAGTAGTCCTAAAACAAAGCTAAATCAAATTCAATGCACCATCATGCTTAGAGCTTAAGCAAGACTAATCTACTAACATCCTTGCATTAGAACATGAACAAATATTCAAACTAACATGTTAATCCATTAATCTCTATCTCTATTGAATGCTAATCAAAATGAAATGAACCTATTTAGATCCTTAGCAATCAAAGGTTTGATTGTATGTTTGAATCCCAAGGTTTTCAAGAATGGAGTCTTGTCAATCCATGGCTACAAGACCATTTGACATATCCCCATATGACTTCAAAACTTGGATGGATGAATACAAGAAATGAAAGTAGCTAGCCTCTCCAATGAAGAATGCTCCAAGATGATAAAATGGCTATAGCTTAGGCTCTATGCTCATCTAGGAATGTAAAGGTGTAAGTGTAAAGGTAGGAGGAAGGCTCTTTATATAGCTATTGGCGATAAAATTTGTCGGGTGGACAAACTTGTGGATTTCTTGCCAACACTCCAGGAATCTAAGTCCCTCTACTTAACCGGTGTAGCTACCATATATGCATGAGCATGAAAAGGTGGATTTTTGTGGTAGCCTTTCGGTTGGAGATCTAACAGGGCACTCCACCGACCCTACGGTAAGCTAGCGCCTCTTGCTAAGGAATACTTTATCTAGAAGTGGGAAAGGGAGTGATAATTGAGGTAGAGAACCAATTTTGCATGTAGAAAATCAAAGACTTGCACACACCATTTAGAAGTTTCATCACATGCACTTGAATTTTAAAAGAAAATAAATCTACAAAACAGCACCAAGACTAAATAGAGCTTAATGAACACAAAGTACCAATAAACTCCTCAATCAAAGAGGCTAAAATTCATTCTTCCTTTATTGAATCTCAAGAAAAAATTTTACATAGTGTGGGAATGGAAGAAATTGAGAAGGTGAGAATAGAAGGAAATGGCTATCTCCTTTGTTCTCTCAAGGTGTAATATACTCTTGAGTTTACAAGATCAATCACCAACCCTTTGCAATGGGAATGGTGTTACAATTTATAGAATGAGAGGTGACTTATCATCTTCCTCATGACCTTTCAAATACCTTAATATGACTTAAGACTGTTCATATTCCACTTTAAATATTTAAGTCCCTTTTATAATAGCAAGGCGACTTAATTTACATTATATTTCTAAATTCATTTAAGTCATATTAAAAAGTGCAACCCTCAATGCAAAAATATAACATTGAAGAGAGAGTGTGTCATATGAGGAGCAAAGAGAGAGAGAGATAGAAGAGGAAGAAGAAGAAGAAGAAGAAGAATTATGTCGAAGGATGAGTTATTACAGTGGACTTGGCTCCATTCTCTGATTGTTCTCCACTTCGTAATCCTGAGAAGGCTTCTAACCCATCCACTTTGGCTTCATATCTCCCTTATGAAAATCAACTTACTATTTTTAGTAAGTATGAGAAATCAAGTCCTTGATCTTCAATTGGATGTTGTGGCTCAGTTTTCCTCTTTCTCACTGCATTCCTCGTTCCTTCTGGATCAACTTTCTATTTTTAGTAGGTACTCGAGGGCACACTTACTATTTTTAGTAAGTTCCAAAAATGTCCGTTCTGGTGGATTCTCAGCTATAGTGCACCTCTAATGTCTTTGTCGTATTCACAGTTTCTTCTATTGATGACTTTCCTAAAATAGCAGCTTTCTATGTAGTAGACCTACGATTTTAAGAAAGTTTGCCTCTCAGGAGTTGGATTGACATGGAATAAAAAAATTGATATGGGTTTTTTCCCAATATCCTCCCTCCGAAATTATGGACCCACCCGCTTAATAGTCTAGGAGATTTTAAAGTTTTAATTTTCAAACCTGGCAGTGCTTCTGGTACAACAACCATTAATGGACCTCAAAATTATAGGTCTGGTTTTCTCCTCTATTTGTAAATAAAATTATATTTTTGATGTGGGTTTTTTCTCCTGGTGCTTCACGTGCGATCTTACTTCGATTCAATAATCGGTTTGACGAGAAATCCCACTTCTTTCTTCGTTGAGCCGGAAAGGAGATTTCTTCATTTTGGATGCTCTGTCACATGTGGGGGGACTTTGAAGGTGTCTTCTTGATGGCCTTGGATGGAGGAATGAGCATAAAAATATATCTTTTTGTTTCATGCATCTGTTTGGGAGATTTCTTCAACTTCTCATTTCATGGCTATCGAGTTTTCTTAGTTTTCTCCTTTTATGCTACGGGATTCTCCTTCTGTGTTTAATGAGGATTCCCCCTGGAGCCTGAATATTTCTATGTATTCATGATTGGATAATTTACGTGGCCATGGCAGAGCTATTTTGGAGCAATAATGGTGGACCGGGTGTCTAGACAAACATGGATGGAGCCATGGCAAGGTATGAAGTTGTGAAGGAGAAATGAGGAGGAAGAAACAACTAAGTGTTGGATTTAAACTTTCAAAACATACACATGGAGGGTCTAGGAAAATTTTTATGTCCCTGATCTTATGGACGTGAGGGACATCAATTTCCATGGTGGTCAAGGCAATGTCATGTGTCTTCGATCCGACATCGGGATTTGCTTGAAAAATGCACCCTGGGTCAAAAAGTCGGTCACATGGGTGTCCAAATGACTCCCATATGGGCTAGGCACATTTTTCCATTTTTATGTCCCCACCTAAGGTATATAAGGAACATCAATTTCCACGGTGGTCTTGGAGGTGACACATGGCGCCCGATCCAATGGCAGGGAATGGATGCTCCAAAAGTGCACCTGGGGGCTGAAACTCGGTCATGTGGGTGTCCAAATGACTCCCCATAGGGGCTTGGTGCATTTTTAAAGGTCTGATGTCCCCCACCTCATGTGTAGAAGGGACATCAAATTCCATGGTGGTCCTGGAGCTGACACGTGGTGCCCGATTCAACGGTAGGGAATGGATGCTCCAAAAATGTACCTAGGGCTGAATTGTCGAGTCTAGAGGTCACATGAGGGTCCAAGAGGTCATATGAGGGCTGAGAGGGCTTCAAGGGGGCTGGGAAAACTTTTCCAACCTTGATTTCTCTGACCTTAGGGGACATGAGGGACACAAAATCCCGCCAGGCTCCTGGTGCCGACACGTGTCCTCCCAAAATTTGGCTAAGTCCTAAACTTGTAACAGTGATAACTTGAGCTCCTGATGGAATTTTTGGAAAAAAATTATATGACCCTGACTTTAAATGGCCTTCTAAATCCAATGGTGGATATCTCATGTCTTTATTATTCCATTTGGTCCCTAAAAATCAGATTTTTGATTTTGTACTCCACATGTTCCTAAGAAAAAATGCCTGCAGACCTAATGTGCCAAAGTGTTGTGAAAAGTATTATTTCACCATCATGTATGTATTTAAATCCTCTTTCTATATATATTTTATTTTTCTTCTAACTCCATCCGGAGCTCCCGGAATCCTCTTTTGAAGCCCAATAATTGTTTTAGGCATGTGTACCGCCTAGGCTTGTGAACCCTATTTTTTACTCAAACTAGTCCAAGTCTTGCAAAACTTCCTCAAACCTTCCAAGATCATTTCCATGATGTTATAACTCGGTAATTTTAGCCGAATATTCGTAATATGGCAAAAATTTCATTTTAGGAAAATTTGATAATTATTCGTAGTGGGTCGGTGTCCTATTCGCCTAAAATATATAGTATATTTTTTTTGGGGGGTCGGCTTCGCCTTCATTTGAAAACATCTCCTATAAAAACCTATGTGATTCGCCAGGTAGTATACCTCAAGTAGCTTACCAAATTACCAATACTGTGAAATTTGAACTCGCATACCCTTGAGCACCAGAGATTCATATTACTGTTAGCCTGTGATTGTTGACGCGCGACAAATGAAGTGTTGACGCATGACAAGGGCATTATTGACATCGACGCGCGACAAGAGTCAGATCGACGCTGACAAAGAGTCAGATCGACGCGTGAAAAGAGCTGTACTGACGCGCGACAAGAGCTGTATTGACGCGCGACAAGAGCTTTACTGACGCGTGACTTGGGCTAGGAAGTGACGCGCGATAGAGAAAGGGTTGACGCGCGACAGAAAGAAGTGTTGACGCGCGACTTGGGCAGAGTTGACGCGTGACCTCAGACAGTTCACGCGTGACAACACCTCAGAGACTGGACAGAGTCGCTTCTTGGTTCTTTTGCTGACGCAGGACTCTTTTCAGAATAATGGAAGGTGCCAGCTCAAAGAATACGAAGAAATCTCAGAAATCACTCTTCAAGTATTTTGGAAACTCTATGATACGAGATATCAGAAATACCAATCATATAGATGCCACCAAAAAGAATCGAATACTGACCGTGTGGAAGGTATTATTGAGGTGGACATGCATTCTCGCACAAGATCACAAACCAAACAAATGAAACCTACGATAATATGCCGATCTTGAAGATATTGTTCCCGCTGGGTGCAACCAGAAGTGCAGCTAGATATCACAGATATAAACACTCAAAGAAAATGGAAGACATAAATCAAAATCAAACTCGTCCAAGAAAGAGGAAACCAGTGATTGTGATATTGCTCAAAATTCTACTAAAAAAAGTAAAGCATCAAAACGAATAAGAATATGTGGACCATCGCGTGACATACAAGTTTGATTGGGCAATAAATTTCCATTTATTGAGCCTCGTATAATCATCTAATTCTCAAGAAATCCCATGTGAATGTACATGTACAATATGTACGTGGAAATTGGGAAAGCAACAAAAATGCAATCAAGCTGACACTATAGAAAAAACATTGTGGGAAAACAATATTTAATCAGTAATGGGGGCAAGATGGCCGAAAATCAAAACACATAGGTGGAAAATCAAAAGGAGTGCATGCATGTTAGATACACAAAGTGGAATATGAGGTAGAGCGTAAAAACACGTACATCCGTTGAAAAGGGAGGAACGATCACATCGCATATTGGTAAGATGAAAGAAACAAATCTACATGCAAAATTCATACAATTCTCTACTCTTTTTCAAATACTTAAAAAAGGAAGAGCGATGTCGGATTTCCTCGATTTCAAAGTTTTGTATCAATTTAATGGAATGCTGAATGTACCTCAGTCTCATTGGTCTGAGAGTAGTGGATGGGAAATGGCAAAATGCCTCTCGATGATAGAGAAGGAAGATTTGAAAGAGAATGTAAAAAAAGCAAACTTTATCTCTCTTTCAATTGATGAAGTCACAGCAGTCGACAACACCGCATGGGTATGTATCCACATCTATACATTAGAAAATCATATAAGGACACCTCATCTGTTGGGTGTTATGAAAATGGTTGAAAACTGCAATGCTGAAAACCTATATAAAATAGTTGTTTCTCATTTGAAAGATGTCATTGGTATGACTGATTATGAAATTGCTACGTTGGTATGCATTGCTGAGCAGATGGTGCATCCGCACGCAGGTCACCGAACAGGGCTATGTGTTAGATTACAAACAACAAAGGGCCCCATATATGCTACCAATTCACCGTATGGCTCACGTAATGAATTTAGCATATAAAATGGTAAGCAACCACGAAAATGTTGCTAAATTAGAAGACATCATAAGAGAACTTCATGCCTATATGTCAAGCAGCCCAAAGCATTTTCTCGAGTTCCAAAAATTTGCAATTGGAATTACAGATGGCAAAAAACTTCTGAAGGATGTGGAGACTAGATGGATATCTTTGTATGAACCTGCATGCAGAGTTCGTGAGGAGTATCCTTCATTGGTTGGTTTCATGCACAAATACCGTCATGAAGTTGATAGGGCAAGGGACCTGTTGTTCCGCTTAACTGATTTGGAGACATTGCTTACATTGGTTGGTATTCTTCCAATGTTAAAGGAGATCAATACACTGATGAAGCATGCACAGGGCAGATTAATCTATATTGTGGATTTTATACGGATGAGGAAAATGGTATGTCAAAGTCTTGATATATCAGATCGCTCCCGTGATAGTTTTGATGCACTGCTTTTGAAAATTGGAGAGATTTATTAGATCTTAAAAATCCTAACACCTTTTTGAGATTTAATATCCACGATCACCTATGCATCTCTGATTAATGGGAGGGAAATACCAATGCACATTTTGCAAAAACGCCAAGATATTACAGGATCGGAACGAGAAGATGTTCCCGTGACACGTAATTTGTTTGAGTCTCATGATAGTTGAAACCAAAATAAAGCTTAAAAATTTTAAACCTTGTCATCAAATTAGGAACGCTTTCGTAAAGATAAAATTCTAGAAGCCATGGGTGTGATGAATCCGAATTTTTGGAATACAGAAGGTGGCCGTGCAGACTTTATCAGTAAGCATTTCCATAAATCAATGGGTACAATAATGGAACAATTTACAAAGACGCCAGAGCTCAAGGGTACGGAAATCAAAGGTATACCAATGCCGATTTATTAAAGTTTCAATCAACAAATTTTGCAACAACAATGAGGAACCAATATAGGAATTTAGATCAACCTTCTGAAAGTGGTGCTATTACAAGGCTATGGCGAGGAATCTATCAAAGTTCTATCTTACAAGAAGATATCAAAGAATATTTCGACTATATGAGTTATGCCGCATAATGATTTTGGGGTCTGTGGAGGATGAAAGGGTTTTCAGTGCATTGTCATTTATAAAATCAAAACCGAGAAACAGTTGATAAAAATCTGAAAGTTGCATGAGGTGTTACGCTTCTCGATACTCCTCGAAACCTTTCCGCTTTGACAGAGCAATCACAAGACCGGAATTCCTTCATGCGAAAGAAGAGGTGTAAATAATACAGCTACAAGTACAAATATTCCCAACCTTGAGAGTGTAATTGGCTCTTCGTCACATTCTACAGAAGACAACATCGACTTTGATGAAGCTATTGATAATGGATTGTTTCAACTTTAAGTAGGTATCTTCTTTATCTATCTTTTATTTTTATCATTAAAGATGTTACAGGTCTATATACTAAAAATGTCAGGCAATTCACCCATCTATCTACTAATCCATTTCTCGTGTTGGAATTTTTTAAAACACAGATCTAGCTCATTACCAGTGGCAGTGATGATTTCAACTTTAAGCAGGTATCTTTTTCCCCTTAATCTTATTGTTTGTTTCTATTCATTTTTTGACAGAGCAATTGCTCACTGGAATTCCCTTTGTGAAAGAAGAGGTGTAAATAATACAGCTACAAGTACAAATATTCCCAACCTTGAGTGTGTAATTGGCTCTTCGTCACATTCTACAGAAGACAACATCGACTTTGATGAAGCTATTGATAATGGATTGTTTCAACTTTAAGTAGGTATCTTCTTTATCTATCTTTTATCTTTATCATTAAAGATGTTACAGGTCTATATACTAAAAATGTCAGGCAATTAACCCATCTATCTACTAATCCATTTCTCGTGTTGGATTTTTTTAAAACAAAGATCTAGCTCATTCCAAAGCAAAGATGATTTCAACTTTAAGCAGTATCTTTTTCCCTTAATCTTATTGTTTGTTACTATTCATTTTTTCAGCTATGGTTATAATTAAAGATGTTACAGGTGTATGTATTTACATTTAGTTAAATACAATCTTTTTATTTTTTGAAAACGTGGTTGACATCCGTCCGAGGAAGTCACATTTCTGACCGACAATGTCGTGCAACTCACCCATCTATCTACTAATCAATTTTTTGTGTTGAATGTTTTAAGACAAAGATATAGCACATTACCGGTGATGATTTCAATTTTAAATAGGTATCTTCTTCAACATAATCTTATTGTTTGTTACTTTACATTTTTTCAGCTCTTGTTATCATTAAAGACGTTACAGGTCTAATTCTTTATATTTACATTTATTTAAAGATATTGTTGGTCTATATATTTAAAGATGTTGTCTTTGCACTTCTCAGACCGATAATGTCGTGCAACTCACCCTCCATCTACAATGTCATGTTACCCTTGATGATTGCAATACGCAAGAGGTAAGCTAAACCCTAGCATATTTGCAATTATGTTTAATTTCTTACCAGTGATGATTCTTTCTTGATTTCTTAGAATTATATTTAATTTATTTTTTATATGTGGAACAAGAAACATACATATAATTCATGATAATCAACATCTAATGCAATTAAAATTAAAGATTGTATGTAAATCCATATAATTAAATTCAAATACCATAGTACATACACAATAGACAATAGTAGAAGTTTTCAAATTCATTATTTAATGTTTCCACAATAATAAAAGTTTCTAGTTTTCAAAACCCTCTTTTTCTTTATCCAATTCTACTCCTCTGCACTATTCCCCAACGGCTTCTTCCAGTGTGGCTGTACCTCTTTCCCAAACACTAGAAATCTCCATGCGACAGCAAATTTGGATCAGCTGCAGCATCAGATAAACTATCCCGTTGCCAATAATTTTCGTAACGACTAATAATCTCATTGATAAGAACCTTAGCCCTTCTGTCCCATTCTATAAGCTGATTGATATGAGGAAGCATCTCCATCTTTCTCATCAACCCACACAAAATATTTTTTGTGCTTGTCCAGATCTATGAAATACTCCTTGCCCTCTTTAGAAGTACTTGTGCCCAAACCGGGAACCCTGTATGGTCCAAGCAACAAGTGATACCTAATCAGCAAGTGAACAAAACCAGAACTTGAAAACATATAAAGAGAAAACAAACTAGCATTACTTTGTTGCACTATATGGTCCAGCCGGTTATCGATCCACTCAATGATTCTCTCCAAGCTTCATACTCAGGAATTGTGTAGAAAGATAACACATTTCCATTTTTGTGAGTTGCCTACATCAACATGTGCCGACATTAGACATGGAGATACATAACATCTGGTGGCTTAGAAAACAAATATAAAAAGTCTCGAAACACAACCAAATATACAGGGGGAACATTTACAGAAACTAAATAGCGCTATACAAAGATCATGTACCTGGTCTGTCATTATCATCAGATGGCCATATCTTAAAGATTTAATGCCGTCATATATTATATCTTCCTGTAGACCAAGGATTTTTTTTCTATTTACTATCTCTTTATTCTCCATTTGTTGGTGAGTGGTAGCTTCCCCCAAAAATAGATATTCCTACACACCTGATAGATAAAGATAACTAAAATAACAAAAATTAAATTGGAAAGTGATGTCGAAACATGTCACAATACTACCAAATTCAAATTCACATTTCCCGATTCAAGGCACAAACACTTACAAATGATCGCAAGAGCCTCTGGCCGAGTCACCCTCCATTAATATTAAAGTACATTGATCGTAATTCTTCCCCCCTGCTTGATTTGCTTCATCAGGTTTGGGAACATCAATTAATTTCCCCTTCTTGGTTCCATCAGTTTTCTTAAGATCTTTTTTTTGTTTAAACTTTTCCACTGCACTCATCAGGTAAAACAAAGTTACAAAGCTCATCTTAGACACTAGCATTGCAAAAATTACATGTACTTAAATGCTACATATTAGACACCACGCCTGGATATATGGACATGGGCTAAAAATGCGAAACAGAATAAAAAATATGAATTAAAACGAGTTATACTTACAATCAACATGGAAACCAAACGTTGATTCGAGAAAATTCTTTTCTTCCACGAGTGTTGCCTTGTCAGAATAATTGGTAAATTTTTGAACTAAGGCCCGTAAAACGATGGATGTCATTTGCTTCGATATCAATTGAAAAATTCGGCAATCGCTCGTGAGTAACATAAAAATGCCGTATCAATTGTAGGATGACAGAAAGTAATTCAAAATATCCGGATCTGTTTTGAAATGGGGCATATTAACGATATGGATGTGAGGGCATAAGGGACATCGATTGAATTGGATTCTCTTGATTTTTGTTACTGAACTTGCAGTTGGGAAGCATTGAGACCTGCAAAAATTCAAGAGCCGGAAGATGAAAACGAGAAAATGACCGGTCGAAGGGTATTTATAGGCTAAATCAGGGCGTCAATGGCTTCACTTGACGCGTGTCAATAGATGCCAGTGACACGCGTCAATAGATGCCGACGACGCGCGCTCAATAGATGCCGACGACTGCGCGTCAATAGGTTCTAGTGACGCGCCAATAAAGTGCGCGTGACACGCGTCAATAGGTGCCAATGACGCGCGTCAATAGATGCCAATGACGCGCGTCAATAGATGCCACCACCAAAGCGCAATAAATTTACCAATGCGACGCCGTCAATAGGGCACAATGTGACGCGCGTCAATAGATGCCAGTGATGCGCGTCAATAGATGCAAGTGACGCGCGACACCTCTTTTGCACTAGAGGAAATTCCCTTCATGTTTGCAATGCAGCCAATTGAGATGAAGACTTCAAATTTATCCCAAGACCAAAGAAACAAACAGTGATTGGTGTCTAAGACTGAGTTTGAGATGAGGTACCAGTAAGGCACTCTTGACAAAATTTACACAATGTTACCTTTTTAAGATGATCCAACCTTGCACTCTTGACAAAATTTACACAATGTTACCTTTTTAAGATGATCCAACCTTGCACAGAGAACTTTATGTTGAGCTGTAAATTTTTTTCAATATTTTAGACACTTGATTTTATAGATTGTACTTCAAGAAGATCATGATTAATCAATTCAAGGCATAGAAATGGTGGAGCTTCAAGAAAATTGTCTTCAAACATACACTTGAACATTGTATCTTCAGCAAAGGAAAACAAAACAAGGTGGTAGCAGGAATTTTATTCAACCACTCCAAGAATCAGTCCCAAAGAGAGAATCTCAATATGTGAATCCTATACAACATATTTTACTATGATCATGTTTGCAAAATTCAATATTTTCTTATACACTCAAATATAAAAAAATGATCTATACAGACTAATCTTCATGATAAAAACCTTGTATGTTTTACATTAAACTTCAAAGTTCTATATCGAGCTTGACGTATCTTTTAATCACATGGTTATTCCAACTTTCGTTAATCTAGCCTCCATAGCCTCCATAATCTACTCTACACAAAACAATATCCATGATTAAAAACCATATCTTTTAAACCATGGTCTTGATTATTTCCCAAGCTCTAATTCTTATGGCCTGGAATTTAACCATTTCATAATTGGCTAATCTAGCCTCCACATCAATGATTGTTTCCAGCAAAACGTTATTTTCTGACAAATGGTCTTGACTATTTTGGATGTCAAACAACCTCTCTAATGAGAGATTATGCACTTATATAGAGGTGAATCTCTTTAAAATAGAATTTTCCTACACCATAAGTCTATTAAGGAGAAATCCTAAATAGTAAAGATCTGTTTCAAATCTTAGTTTCTATTTTTTCCCCAAAGACAATTTTCAAGATAATTAAAGTCCCACAAGATATTTAGGCACTAAATTTGACATTATACACATTAAATTTATCATCGTCTTTCATCATCATCTATCATTGATTATCAATTGTCATCATTCATCATCTACGTCCACATACAATACATGACAATGCAAGTAAACAAGAAACATACATATAATTCATGATAATCACCATCTAATCACCATATAATTAAATTCAAATACCATAGTACATACTCAATAGTAGAAGTTTTCAAATTCAATATTTAAAGTTTCCTCAATAATAAAAGTTTCTAATTTTCCGACACCATAAGTCTATTAAGGAGAAATCCTAAATAGTAAAGATCTGTTTCAAATCTTAGTTTCTATTTTTTCCCCAACGACAATTTTCAAGATAATCAAAGTCCCACAAGATATTTAGGCACTAAATTTGACATTATACACATTAAATTTATCATCGTCTTTCATTATCATCTATCATTGATTATCAATTGTCATCATTCATCATCTACGTCCACATACAATACATGACAATGCAAGTAAACAAGAAACATACATATAATTCAAATACCATAGTACATACTCAATAGTAGAAGTTTTCAAATTCAATATTTAAAGTTTCCTCAATAATAAAAGTTTCTAATTTTCAAAACCCTCTTTTTCTTTAGACAATTCTATTCTGCTCTCTTCACCAACGGCTTCTTCCATTGTGGCTGTACCTCTTTCCCCAACACCAGAAATAACCCCCGAACTTACAAGATCTTTCAGCCCGCATTTTTTAAAATTCTTTCTTCTTGATTTGTTGCATCTCCATGCGACAGCAAATTTGGATCAGCAGCTGCTTTGGCTTTGAACAATATGTCAGGGTCGAGACCATGCTCTTTAATTATCCGCTTTAGTGTATTGTTTTGTTTGTTAACCAAAACAATATTTTGCTTCAAATTTTTGTCATGCGATAAGTCGTTTTTTTGTCATTTCCAAGTGAACTTGCAAAACCTTCACCTGACTCTTCAAATTTTCATATTTCAACTGCACAAAAAGAGTAATGTCAATTCAAAATATTAATGTAAATTCAAAATTTCAAATTAACAAAAATGATTGTTTGAATGTAATAGTACTTACAACCGCTCTATCTCTTTCTAAGCATTTGCGATTGATACCAAATCCTTGTCCTCGACCATTTGTTAAAATATGCCTGGCCTCGCACTAATATTTTCCAATTTGTTTAGTGCCTTATCTAAAATGTCCATCTTTATAGTTGTTGTTAAACGTGACAGTCCCACATTTTACTTGGGTAAGTAAGGAATCCATCTTCGCAGTCGATTCTGACTCGCAGCAGATAAACTATCCTGCATTGCAATAATTTTCATAACGACTAATGATCTCATTGATAAGAACTTTAGCCCTTCTCTCCCATTCTATCAGCTGTTGGATATGAGGAATAATAAACTCACTGACATGGGATTGACAATCATTACCTATTAAGTTCTCCAAAGGAAAAGGTGGGAACTCTTCACTATCTGAATCTGATGCAGACGATCTTGCTGGAGAAGAATGGGGGCTTTCACAAAGATCAACTGCTATTTGTTTCTGCCTTTGGGTAGGCTGATCCTGTTTTTGAAAATATAAATCAAGATTTAGATAAATAAATTTAAATCAAAATGTAATTCAAAATTGTAAAGCATATTAAAATTGAAATTTGAAGTATACCTTCTGGCCTTGAATCATCTCGCGGGTATCGAAAAAACCAGTTGGGTCATTGCTATCAATGCCCAAATAATCTTCATCTAAATTTATATTGTTCAAAATAGATATGCCCGTTGCACTGGGCAAGCCACCAAGTGAGAGAGTTGGAATTCGAAACGATGTGTCAAGGTTTAGTGTCCCACTAGGGGCCGGAGCAAAAGGCATGCGTTTACCAATGTTCTTTTTCACTGTTCCTCTGGTTGGCATTTTAAAAATTAATGGTTGAGTGGGTGTCGGTGCCGTGGTTTGATCATGACTGACATGTGCTGAAAAGTACAAGAAAAATGAAAAATATTAAAACAATTCATAAAGTGAAAACTACGAAATTAAACGTACTATAGAAAAGTTGTACCTTGTTGACGAGGGGTTGTTTTTTTCGGTGCCACGGGTGGCCTTGTAGGAGTTGAACTCAGTGGCTGTTCAGAAGATATGAATGCATGCGACTGTATGGAGTGAGTTGGGGAAGAAGGTTCCATATTCCCTGCAATTCATCAATATTAAATGTTGTCAATTCATTTGGTTAAAATTTAAATTGAAAAATAAATATGCAACTTTGGAATTTGTAAATAATATATGAGAATGTATTACTTCTCTGGCGTTTAACGAGTTCAAACGCTTGAGGGTTTGGAGAGTGAGCTTCCATTTCAGACTGGGAGTCCCCCGAAGCCTCCGCGTGTTGTTGGCCTCTTCCTCTCGACATCTTTTTTTTTCTTGGAATGGCTTCAAGATATCTTCTCTGCAAAACATTAAAATTTAAGTTTTAATAACTGTGCACTGTAATGACGAAAATTGTAATACAATTACAAACTAAATAGTTTATACCTGTTGTTCATCAAATGGAATTGAGAATTTCTTCAAAGCCTCATCAGAGCAAGTAGGAATTTCTTTATGTTTTAAATTTAAAAGTGCCTCATAGTAGAAGCCGAGGAGATAGTTTGTTGAATAAATGAAAGGTTTATCTGAGAGTTTTGAATTTGTTATTTCAGTTCTTATTTTTTTGGATAGATATGTGCACCAATCGAATTTATGTTTTGAGATAGTGGCACAAATATATGCAATGGCCCAATTTGGTATATCCGTTTGGCGACCCTGCAAAACAATTCTGGCTTGAAAAAATGAAATAAGTGCAGCAAGAAAGTGGTGTGCAATTGATTGTGTATCTACACCACGCCTGGATTTATTGACATGGGCTGCAAATGCGAAACAGTGTAAGTTACTTTAAATCTATAACAACAAATTGTATCAGAATTAAAAACAGATTAAAAAATATGAATTAAAAGGAATTATACTTACAATCAACATGGAAACCGTACGTTGATTCAAGAAATTTCTTGTCTTCTTCCACTAGTGTTGCCTTGGTTGTAAATAATTGGTAAATTTCTGATAGAAGGCCAAGAAACCGATGTATGTCATTTGCTTCAATAGTGAATCGAACATTTGGCCATCATTCGTAGTCACATAAAATATACCATCCTCTGAATTGTAGCATGACAGAAGGTAATTCAAAATATCCGGATCTGTTTCGAAATGGGGCATATTAACGAGCCCTGTAAATTCACACTCTTCCATTATAGCTTGATATTCTGAAGACATCTTTAAGGCCGTATGGATGTGAGGGCATAAGGGATTCCTGTAGTTGATCTTGGAAATCGATTGAGTTGGATTCTCTTGATTTTCTTGCTGAACTTGCAGTTGGGAAGCATGTGAAGTCGACATTATAGTTGTTATTGCGTCTTTGTCAAAGATTTAGACCTGCAAAAATTCAAGAACGGGAAAACGAAGACGAGAAAATGAGCGGCACAAGGGTATTTATAACCTAAATAGGGCGTCACTTGCCCCTATTGACGCGCGTCAACAGGTTACAGTGACGCGCGTCATTTGACTACAATGTCGCGCGTCAATACAAGAGAGTGTCGCGCGTCAATAGAAGATGGTGTCGCACGTCAATAGAGGATTGTGTCGCGCGTCAATAGAAGATAGTGTCACGCGTCAATAGGAGATAGTGTCGCGCGTCAATAGAGGATAGTGTCGCGCGTCAATAGAAGATGGTGTCGCGCGTCAATAGAAGATTGTGTCGCGCGTCAATGGAGGATTGTGTCGCGCGTCAATAGAAGATGGTGTCGCGCGTCAATAGAAGATGGTGTCACGCGTCAATAGAAGCAAATGACGCGTCGTCAGGGGCTAGTGACGTCGTTACGAGCCAGTGTCGTGCATCATTTCGAGCTAGTGTCGCGCCTGTGTCGCGCGTCATTACAATCTAGTGTCGCTCCAGTGTCGCGCGTCATTACGAAACAAATGTCACGCCGGTGTCGCATTACAAACTAGTGTTGTGGATGTCACTGATGGAGCCTTGAAAAACTAGGTCATTACAAATCTAGTGTCAGTGTCATTTTTCCTCTCCTCACTTCCAAAATGGAGCCTTGAAAAACTAGGTGAAAATTTTGTGTCAAATTCGCCGTCATTACGAAACAAATGTTATAGGGGTGTCTTAAAATGACGTGTTATAACGTTTCCATTCACCTCCATGTTGAACCCTTGTTGCAAGGGGTTGAATCCAATCTCGGGAAGGCCACGATAGCCCTTCCCAATGATAGCATCTTTTTAAAAAAATCACCTAGGTGGAATGAGTAGACTTTCCTAAATCACATAGTTTTTTAACATTGGTCAAAGTTCATTTAGACTAACTTTATAGAACCGAGGTTGCCTAGGAATGATAAAACATGAAAATTTCGGCATAGGGGTATAGTTGTCGTATAAACTTCCAATTTCCCTATTGCACATTTGCATGACCAATAACCTGGATCTCTACATCCCTTTATGTGGTCGTTAATTAAGATATTTTTGAATAGAAGACTTAATTAATTAATGTAATGTAATTAATTAATGATGATACAAGATAAGATGAGCACTATTGACGATATGTTGTCAATATGCAGAAAGGGGATAATTAGCACAATTTAAGTATTTAAATTATTCAGGCTAAATTATAGGTGTCTACAAGTGGTATGCTAGTGTATGGTGGCACTTGAGTATGAGAACTACATAGGAGTAATAGATGTAGGTGGCACATATCCAGATAAGAGATAAATGAGGTCGGGGTTGTTGGTAGTATGTGTAAGCGTGTGGGGTAGTCATAAAAACTCTAGTGGCGATTGGGGATAAGGATTGTGGGAAAGAAAGGACAAGGTTTTGGAAAGGGGTGTAAGTTTCTGACACCGGAGGTGGTTGCAATGTAATGGTTATATGTGAAGTGGCGGGTGTAGTTGAAGCTATACTCATAGCGGCTATCAAAGGGACAATCAATGTCATGGGTGCAACAGATGACGTAGATGCTACAATTATAGCGGCTGTGGGATTTAGCTGAGACACCACGGATGATAAAGTGGTTGACGGTAGCACCAAGCTAGTGCTAGCTGATGTAGAAGTGGGGGCTAGAGTAAGAGGGATAGATACGGGCATGTTGTATATTAACTATCATGAGGAATCTCATGTGGAAGAATGAGCAAGATAGTACTAAAGGCCAACATGATTCTGGTCAAGGAGTCTTGTGAACTCCTCGTCACCGGTAGCGATGGGGATAAGCTAGTTAGATCCATAGGTGATAGAATGGATGGCATTGATGGACTAGGTGAGAGTGGCTATTGGCTGGCATGAAATATGAGGGACTTAATTTGGTTGTGAGTCAACCATGTGAATCAGTGAACTGTACTATGTAAATGACACAGGGAACAACAGAGATGGGACAAAACAAATTTTGGGAGGGAAAGTTAGTAAATGTTTTTATTAAAATAAAAATATAGTGACCAACGCCAGTCTAACTAACCAATGATGGTTAAGGGGTGACTGATATCGGTTCATGTGATAAAATGATAGTTTCATCAAATGAGGTAGAAATTGATGACTGTCACGATAGGATAGTTGTATTGATGATTGTTATTAAAGTACAGAGAGTACAATGATACACAGACTCTAAACAAAAGAGAAGATGAGATAAGTTTCTTTTGGGTAAATTAACCAAAAGAACAAGGAACCGATGCCGGTTAGGTAAACCGATGGTAGTTAGATTTAAACTGGTGGCATTCGTTGGACTGATGCCGGTTACTGTGAAATCTAAAGAATGAAAAAAATGATTTTTATGAATTTAGATTAGATGAATAATCAACCCGAAGTTTGGGGATGATAAGATGAGGTCCTAACTCGACAAAGTCAGAATACTTCAACTGTGATGGCGGAGTGTGAAATGAAAAAATAAAAATGAAGAATCATATCCTCACACCTCAAAATGCAAGTCAAGCACAAAGCTAAGAAAAATACGTAATCCAACAAGTGAATTTAGTGTGTTTATCTTATGTTATTTAAAATAATGACTCGTGAATTTAGAGTAGAGTTTTTGGTTGGGAAGGCTTCCTACGAAGAAGGAAATTCTAAAGGTGAGGTTTCAAGTTATGTTATGGTGGGGGTGGGCCATCCTCTGATGGGGTACTAGATAGAGATAACTAGTTGGGTGCCCACTTTGTCAATCCTCTGATCATGTGATTGTTGATAGCTTCTTCTGGGTGGGATGTTGTTTTAAGAAGATGTATATATTTCAAATTGTGTAGTTTGGCAAAGAGAGAGAAGAAAGAATGTGTTTTTCTATGATTCAGTTATGTCAACCATCAACTAGGCATGACTTCCAGCATATAGGTTTCCCTCATTTTAATGTGAGATAAGATGCAATGAATCAGAATGCTATGCAAGTGTTTTAATCCCAAATCAAAGTGTGATATTCGATGTAACAAGTAATGAATAGGAAGAGGAATGCTCTTTCACTAATGCAATACTAATGAAAGAAAAGAAGTATTCTTTTTATAGCACCAAAAACATGATTTCTTTTAGACAATAGAAAGAGAGGAAGATTCCAGAGAGGAAAATTAATGTGTAAGCTTTTCAAAAGGGAAACAAACACACAACTTTCACCTAGGAATGAATAAAATGCAAGGAACCCCAGATGGGTTTAACTTAGAAGTACTCAAAATGTTTCACCATTTTCTTTAATTTTTTAGATGAAATAGATAAGAGTATGGGCCAAGGAGGAATAGTTGTTGCGATGGTCAGTTTGAAGGTCATTGCGCACATTCTAACTTCTTGATCTAATGTTCACTGTGAGAGATTCCTTTTTGCTAGGAGGAACTACTTGAAATACACAACATGACCACAAGAAATAGTTAAACAATATATGTCAGTGGGCTTCCTAGTGTATGCTAGATCCAAGAAGTGTGATACTTCATTGATGGCAGTCAGCCCACGTTTAATACAATTTAATGCAAGAAATAACATAAATAAACAAGGTTTTACTATATTTGATATGATTTAGGTATCTCATCCAAATACAATAAGCAAATCTAACATAACAGGCTAGGCTATGATCAGAGCTAGAAATAAGGTAAATAATCAAGGTACTAGAACAATCGGGGACGAGTTCTCAGATCACTTGGTTCACTTACAAAAAGTTATTGGGATTTAATATTAGCAAGATTGCCAAATACAGAGACCAATTTCGGTCCTGCAGTATGACCAATAACGGTTTAGTAAGAAATGATTATGGTTAAGGTGGGATGAAAATAACTCAATAGTTTATGGTTTTGGGGATTTGTCTAAGGCTGGATCAGAGATGGTAAGAAGTTGGTTTAGGTATGTGGAGGTGTTGGGAATATTCATATGTACTCAAGAATGGACATAGGTGATTAAAATGGTTGAGTGAGGATAATGGTCAGGTTCACAAGAAGGCCATAGTGATGAGATAAAAATATAAATGGTGGTTGATAAACAAAGGTGAAAAACCCTTATAAACTAGATAGAAATGAAATAGTTTAGGTTAGGAACACGCTTACTATTGTGCAGATTCAATGGTTGGGTGGTGGTGATGGTTGATCGATGAAATGATGGTTAGTGTCATAGAAGGGCCTCCCCAGAATGCTACCGTGAATGAAAATACCTTCTAATCAATGGTTGTGCTAGCTATGACTATCTAGATGTGTGAAAGAGCTCTGGTTCTTGCTTGCATATAGATCTCCTTTTATCCCAAAACTTGAGAATGTGGCCAACCCCTGAAACAAGGTTACCAAAATGGTTATATGGTAATTGAAAATGGTTTAGGGTGACCAAAGATCATTTTTGGGCTGACCGGTGTTAAGTTAAGGTAGGATATCCTAGGTTGTCTATAGTAGATCTTGACTATCCTCCTCCATCTTTTTCTTATTGGTTCCAGGTCTAAATGGAATGTTGCACTTAGATATGCGGGAATATGGTTAGAGGAAGAATAGGCATGTGCTTTTAGGGTTATACTAAGTCTTAGTTCATTAAGGTAAGTAGGGCTAAGTCTTAGTTAGTTATGGAAACATGTTATGAATAGGTCTATGGTGAGGTGTCTAGGTGAGGTGGCTAGGTGAGGTGTGCATCCATTTAATTAAAGTAATTAAATTAATAAATGGAGTGAGGGTGAGTATTGATTTAATTGTGGATGATTAAATTAATGTTAATATGGGGTGAAAGGGGGATAATGTTAGGTGAGTATGTTTAAGTTAGTTATTCGAAAGGGGACCAAGGGGAGTGTGACCCAATTTTGGTGTCTAAAGTAATCTAAAAATCCTTATAGGGTAAGGAGTATTTGGAATATGTAGGGTGCTTTATGTAATTATTCATTACCTTAAAATTACTATTTTTTTATCTCCATGAAATGTTATTTTTCTCCCTTCATAAACATGTAGTGGTGTTTTAAGGATTCTATTTGATATTGTAATATCATAATTTTCCTTATGTGGATGTGGGTTTTCATAAGGCCTCCTTTGTTTTGTGTAGCATCAAAATTATGTCATCTCCTAAATCTAACAAAGAGCAATGAGACGCTTTTCTATTTACTTTCACATCCAAGTATATTATTGACTTCTTCCATTTTTGTTGGTTTTAAATATATTATTTTTATTTTTCTTTCCCTACAATTTGAGCTTGGCATGTTTCTCTCTTTTTTATTCCAATACATATAAAAATTATAAATTTTCTAACAACATGTGTGTTTCCATCATCTTAGCTAATTTATTCAATCCAATTACCTTTGAAAACACCTAAATTCCACTTTTGCAATCTTATTGCCAAACCCACACAAATCACTCTCATTCTCACCAATTTCATTATAATTAGTGATTTCTACTAATTAAGTAATGTTTATTACCACTTTGGTCAATTAACAAGCACTGCGTTGATCACCAAACCTCTTTTTCATTCATTATGCCACTTTACAATGAATCATAAGTCAAAATCCTCTTTAAAAAGACAATTAGTGTTTATTAGCTAATTAAGCCTATTTTGCCCTTGTTTTAGTCAATATAACCTAATATTGGCTTAAACCCCTCTTATGACCACTCAAAATCTCCCCATTCACCTCCACAACATCTCAGCAAGCTTCAAAATCCTATCCTAGCCTCCTAGTTGACCCTAAGTGGTTAATTAGGGCTTCATACCTCTTAATCACTTGGTAATTCACTAATTGTGATTAGCAAGGCCTAATCATGATTAGAAATTCTAATATAATTTGGGGATTTTAGTCCCACATGCACCAAAATACAAGTTTCTCCCAAAAGGAAAACTATAAAAAGAGTTCACCTCTTACCTTAATACTTTACACCATGCTTTGATTTGCATCTCATATAATAAATATGATATATAGCCAAGTTCAATCCTTACCTAAAGCCTTCAACAAGGTTAGTAGATGAATATCTAAAGTGACTTAACAAGTCATTTGGAGAGGTCATTTCACCATTTTTTGGAGTAAAGAACCATACCCATTTGATTTCCCTCTTAGTTTTATTTAGGCCCATGTTAGGTAATTGAGCATATTATAAGGCATTTTTAGTTAGATTTTGCATTGTTTTCATACTAGTTAAGAATACCTTTAAGCTTTTATCTTAATGTTACATTCCTAGACTTAGAGCTTTAGATGGTGGAAATGGTGTTAGCCTTCCTTGTTTAGATTTTTTATTTTCTTTGTATAGTTTGGGGTGCTTTCATTTGCACGCCCAATTAGACAAAACCCCATTGCATTCAATTTTTAAAGCTTTTTAACTTAGTTTCAAAGTTTTTCATTTTAATTTTTAGATTAGTTTCAAGTTTCCTAGATTAAATTCAAGTTTTCTAGAGTGCTTTCAATCTTTTTATATTAGTTTCTCAAGATTTTTATATTAATTTCAAAGTTTTAGAGTATTTTGTAAATTTTTGTAGATCAATTTCTATGTTTTTATATAATTGCTTCAACTAGATTAGTGGTAGAAGTTGTGTTTTCATGATCTTTGTAGGATATAAGGAGGTGAAGCCCTATCAAAATTTCCTCAAAATACCAAAGATTTGATCTTTTTGAAGAAATTCTTCTCAAAACTCGAATTTGGTCACCTACAGAAACGTTTGTGCCTTTGAATTAAGGGGTGTGCCTGTGCATCAAGGAGTGCGTCTATGCTTCAAAACCCATGCCTGTGTACTAAAGTCTATGCATGTGCCTCTCTAGATGTGCTTGTACAATAGTAAATTGTGTGGCTCTCGAGTCTTCCTTGCACTGTGCATTTAATTCCACGCATATGCCTCTCTAGTCATGACTGTGCACTATTGACTGTGAAAATTTGGCATAGGTGTGTCTACGATCTCAAACATGTGCATGTGCTCTAAAGGGCATGCCCATGCTTCAAAACTCATGACTGTGTACTAAAGTTTGTTCCTATGCACTCAGGTAAATTTCTGTCAAATTTCATGATTTTTGTTTCTAACTTTTAAGATCTCTTTCATTTTTAGAGGATTTTAGCTGTTGTTTTTGTCAATTTACCGATTTTAGAGTAATGTTCCTAACAAAATTCACTTAGGGTTTGATAAGTAATTCTTGTTAAAATATGCATAGGGTTTGATAAGGGATTTTTCATACTTTATTTGAGTTTGGAATAGGGTGTGTATGCTCTTCCCTTGCACTTAGTGTGATCTTGGGAATCAAAAACACTTCTAAACCACTTTTTGTTATTTTAGAGTAAGTAAGAAAAATCATCATTTCATTGATATGCTTGATCTTTTAGTTTAAGAGCTTTTTCATTTGATAAATAATCAAGGCTAAAATTTTTGTATGCTCTTCCCTTGCACCTAGTGTGATCTTGGGAATCAAAAACAATTTTACTCTTTTATCAAGAATAGTTTGGATTAATTGGGAATAAACCTTATTTTTGACAAATTTTGATGGTAGTTAGTTGATTTACAAAGCATTTTCATTGCTATATTTCTATGATATTGTGAATCTTGTTGAACTACTAACCATTTGTGTGAAGGACCTAAAATGCTTGTCAAAGAAAGAAGGGCTCTCTTCAAACCAAATTCTAACATTCACGTGTGTTATAGGTTGCCAAAGGTGGTCTAAACCAAATTGCTTAATCCAAAAGATAAATAAACACACCAACACAAAAATTCAAAACACAGTATTGCAGGTTTCAGTTAAGAGCTACGGGTCATCCACTTAAAACTAGGACATAAACCCTTTGGCATAATCCTTAAGTTACAACAATGGGGGTGGTCCTATAAACCCTAAAGTTTTTCACATAAGAGGGAACCTTGTGAATGAAATAGTAAAGTGCTCCACACTCGACAACTTGTTTAGTACGCCTTGGTGAGATTATAGTCAAATTTATTTCCATTACAAATTAATGAAAGTATAACTAAATGAACTTTAGTGCTCATTATACTTGAAGGGGGTAAAGTAAATTTAAGATACTTCTTGGAAAACCTTGGTGAATCGAGCTCATGAAGTAAACTTGTGACACATAGAGAGTGAACCACCTAGGAAGCTTACTGCTTGGAGCCATTTTTTTGTCTTAGTTGTTATACTTGTGATATCTCACAAAGTGATAAATTTTTTGGATTCAAACTCTTTTGTTTTAATAAGGGAAATAATCTCTTGAATTTGAAACTACGTGACATTTTATCATGAAATCTACTTAGTGTAATTTTGTCCTAGTTTTTCATTGTCCTAAGACAAGGCGAAACTCTACAAAAATAAAACCAAGTTTATTTCAACACCATTTGTCTACACCCTTGTTTTCTTGTTGCCCATTTTTGGACAAAAGAAACAACATATATGGATACCGCTTGATCATATTACATTTCCACCACTTTTTTATTCTACTTTCGGGACTAGGATACACTACCGGGAGTGTAAGTGTTAAAAGTGTGTGTCATACGTACTCATGATCAAGTAGGCCCCCTTGTCTCAAAAACCCATATTTGAGACTCATTATCATCGTAGTTAGGTGATTTCATATTTTGTATTCTTTTGAGTTGTTATGTTGCCCACATTATAGCCATACAATTGAGACATTTACATCTTGTTTCCATTGTGAAACTTGACCTAAATCTCTATATTGTATCATTACATTGCTTGCATGCATAAAAATTTCTTGTTATACTTAGACATAGTTTTTACACCCTATCTTTATCTTGCATTTTGTGAGTGTTGAGGATACATTGTTAGCATCGCGATAACATCATTTTGACACTAAAAGTATTTTTTTCCCAAAATCTTGGTTCACGTGTCCAAATAGTGTTGTTACGCTACTCACATTGCTATCGTCCATTTTACAAGACTTAGATTTTGTTAGTGTTTAGAAACTGGTTTCTAATATACCTTGTTAGAGGATCGCATCAACATTATCTTACCATTTAGGCCTTGTTTGTTGCAAACTTGACCTAACTGGTGATATTGTGTTGTCACTATTTGGTTTCAAACCTATCTAGACAAATCATAGGGAGTAAAATTTTTGGTGTAGCTAAATTTAAGTATTAGACATCATTGTATTATTCAAGATAAGATTGTGTCATATATTACCTTGCTAGGTTGGATTATTGTTTATTATTTGGTTCTTAGGTCACATTGACCTAGTGGATTTGTGGTTATTCTATAGTCACCATTCTTTGAGGCAACATTAGCGTTGTTACGCGACAAAATTTGACTAAGGTCCCTTTTAAGTAAACCTCCTACCTTGATTATGCCTACTACAAGAATGGGATACCAAAGATTAGGAGATGATATATTTGGAGGAGATAACCCTATTTTAGAGGATAATCTCATGGTTGACCATAGTGGTGGAGAGGAAGATTCTCCTCATATGGATATAGAGCATCCTCCCACCAATTTTGATGATTACATTTTCCAAAACAAACATGAAGTCCTCATGTGTGTTATGGAATTAGGAGCTAAGTTACCTTCCACATTAGACCCTTCTCTCGTTGCTGAATGATTCATGGAGAAGAGGAAGTAGACCAATCTCATCGTATTGTTAATGAAATTTTAAATCCATGTCATGCCTCTACTTCTGTACCATAGAATAATGAGGAGGTATCGTTTGAAAATGATGAAGACTATCATATACCTATAGTTAGGGTACATTGTGAAGAAAACAAGGAACATGCTCATCATGCACAACCTCCCCCTAACAAAAATCGTCATGAAGTACCTATTCAAGAGGTGATGTTAGAACAATAGGTCCAAGCCCTTACTCGCCAATTGGCAAGTTTGGCTTCACACATACAAAAGGAACAACCCAAATTTTTGAAACAAGCTATACTAAAAGGCAAACCTAAAGCTTTGTTTCATGAGTTCCCAATAAACACTCCTCAATGGGAGGCACAAAGAGATCCTTATGAAGATATTCTCACAAAAAATAGGGGTGGGAATACACCTAGATTTAATCCTACGTATAAACCTACGCCACCCATGCAAGATCCACTTTTCAACCAAGAGTGGTAAACTATGAAGAACACCCTTCTAGCATTATAAGAAGGTAAAACTGTAACAATAAGAAATACCAGTTTGACAAGTTGTGCCCTTATTTGTTTGATAGGGCCATGCTCCAGGTACCTTTCCCACAACACTTTGATTTTCCAAAATTTGACAAGTATAATGGAAAAGGTGACCCTCGTGACCATATAAAATAATTTTATATGGCATGCCAAGAGGTTGCATATAGTGACAATTATCTTATATGTCTCTTCCCACAGAGCTTAGGAGGAATGGCATTAGAATGGTTCTTACACATTCCCAAGGGATATTTATCCACATGGCCAGAATTACCTGAACATTTTGTGTGCCACTTCTCATTCAATATTGAGAGTGATGTCACCATGATAGATCCTTGCAATGTTAAATAGAAAAACAAAGAAAACTTCGTTGCGTTTTTACAAAGATGGAGAGGATTAGCTGTATTTTTCCTTTCTCCATATCTCTGAAAAGTAATTGATAAGTATATTTGTTCCCAACCTCCATCCAGACATCACGTTCCACTTGTAAATGCATTGTGGCAACATGTTCGAAGAGGTAATTGAAAAGGGAGTCAAATTGAAAAAGCGTTATTAGCTAGGGGATTCAAACTGTCTCATGTGATCATAATGATTCTAAATCTAGTGATAAAACAAATTTTATTCCTAATAAAAACAAAAATTTCATTAGTGATGGGATAGTAGATTCTAATCAGTACAAGCCATTCAGAACCATGTACCTTTGAAGCTTGTAAAAGGAAATCCACCTATGGAGTATAAATGTCATACTTTCACACCTCTATCTGAATCAATATCATCCATACTAAAATAGTTAGAGGTTGTTAACATGGTTAAATACCCTGAAACACAACCCTATGGAGATGACGCACCTAAACCATCATGGTTTAGGGATAATGAATTTTGTGACTTTCACCATGTAAAGGGTCATAAAATGGACAAGTGTTTAAGATTAAAACACTACATTCAAGACCTAGTTGACAATGGTGATATAGAAGTAGAATCCACTGTCGTGGCCAAGTCTCCAAACACAAAATTAGGGATCTTCAAAGATCCTTTTCCCAATCACGAAGAAAATAAAAATATAGATTGGGGACAGTCATCTCAAAATAAGAATGCTAACTATATGTCCAACAAAGACCATTTTGATGCCTTGATAGGTTGTGTTGATCCACTCATTGAGAAAATCAATACGATTAGAATTAAAACAAGATAGTTCACCATGGCAATGTAGTGAGCTCATCTTGTTATAAATTTTGAACCTATTCCCCCTCCTCTATAGGAGATTCACTATGATGTGTTAGATCAACTAGAAAAGACTACTACTAAGATCTCAATCTTAGACCTTTTAAATATCTCTAGCGTCCATAAGGATATACTTTGTAAAACCTTATAGGATCAGGAGTATCTATTAATGTTGACCCAATGCATTTACAAGCCATGGTAGTACAAATCACTCCCATAAGACACATTACCTTCATTCCTACATAGGCCTTAACTAAAAATCCCTCACATAACTTACCCTTACATATTGAGGTAATAATCAAGCATAAGAAGGTCAAGAGAGTGCTTGTGGATGGCCGATTGATACCATCATTTGTATTCTTAAACTAGTTCATCAACTGGGTTGCACAAAAGTTAATTTGGAAACAAAGGTCATCACCATAAAGGTGTATGACAATGAAGAATGACAATCAACTGGAATGATCACTTTCTCATTGGAAGTGGGTCCCATAACCCATGATACAAAGTTCCATGTCTTAGACTTGGATCTCCCTTACAATATCTTGCTCGGTCACCCATGGATTCATGCCATGCAAGTTGTGCCATCTACGTATCATCAGTGTTTAAAGTTGTAGTATGAAGGACAAACACTTACTATACAAGGGGATCCCCAACCATTTGCTCATTGTAGAGCATTGTCAGTTATTTTCCCACTATCTACGAGTGTCCCTCTATGGAGATTGTTGTCCATATTTAGTCGAGAGGCCCTCACTTCACGAGTGGATTCAGACACCCTGACTCCCAGTGACAATGATATGTCTACATTGGAATATCCTTTTGCTACGTGGGAGATGAAGGTCATAAACAATGGTTGTGGAGAGTATAATCTTCAACAAGCCCTTATGATTCAAAACATTCCTCTATCAGCCCAAGCATGTGGTAGACCATGCTATAAATTCCAAAGATCAAGGGAGAATTTCCCTTTCAACAATTTCACTTCAGGTGGCTTGCTAGAAGATGAAATAATCCTCAATGACATTATATTTCATCCTCAAGATGATGAAATGGCTTTATGTTATAATTCATCTAGGTATGTTATTCCTAACAAAATCATGCTTACTATGAGATATCAAGGACGTGGTTATGGCTACTATGAGAAAAGGATGTTAGGATCCCTTTCAACACCTTATCGCATAATAGGTAAATCAGGTATCGACGTCCATTTGTATGAGTCTCACCCTTCAGATAACAAGTATGTTTCTTCTAAGAGTGAGGATATTTTGTCTAAAAATGAAATCTAAACATGATTCTGATGTAGTCTTCACAAATACCTCATCTCTATGAAATTATTCTCTAACATGTATATCCTTACCATAACCCCTGTTACACCCACCATAACCCGTTTAACTCAGACATTAACTCTCATCTACCCATCTCTTGTTAATTCGGATCAGCAACAACACGTTCCTATTGACTTGTTTCGAATGATGAGGCTATTGGCGAGTTCCTATGAATCATAGATAATATTCCAAGAAATGATCACAAGAAAGGCTTCTCCATTTAGCTCAACACATGTGTGTACTTTAGAGAGGAGGTAGAATTATGTGGACACTTAAGTAAAAAAGTGAGCAAGGGCAAGAGTCCTATAGAAAATCCTTGCGGAAAGAAAAAGGGGAAGTCCTATAGTGAAAAACTCTTTGAGGCATTTGTGGACAAACAAGCAGAAAAACCTATGGAAAATATAGTGTACCCATATAAAGATTAGGATCTCCCTAAACCACCTTTGGTAGAGGAGGATCTCAATCTCCCTCCCGATCCTATGCATATGGGGAACAAATTAAAGCTACTAGTGGAAGATACAATAGATGTTAACATCGACACGGAGGAACTATCGAGGATAGTTAAGTTGGGAGCTTCACTCTCAACCAAAGAACAAAAAACATTTACAAGAATCTTGAGAGAGTATGCAGACATCTTCGCTTGGTCTTATGTTGACATGTCAAGACTTGATCCTACATTAGTGGTACACAACCTAGTTGTGCATCCAGACATCAAGCCCATCAAACAAAATCTCTGAAAGATGCATCCTTGCATCGCCTTGTTGGTAAAGGTAGAGCTTGAAAGGTTATTAGAAGTAGGCTTCATTAGGCCTATCGACTACTCAGAGTATATTTCTAATGTGGTACCATTTTAGAAAAATCCAAATGTCGGTATTAGAGTCCACCTTAACTCTGAAGAAGTGTGTCTTTAGTGTGTTATCTGGGAAATTACTAGGATTCATTATGTCAAGGAGAGGAATAGAGGTGGACCCTACAAAGGTCACGACTATCACAGAAATTCCTCCTCCTAAGAATATTAGACAACTACGTAGCTTACAAGGGAAAATTCAGGCCATTAGAAGGTTTATTTCACAACTAGCAGACAAGTGTCATACGTTCACACATCTTCTTAAGAAATATGTTAATTTCACTTGGGGGTCGAACAATAGCAAGCATTTTCTTTGCTAAAATAATACTTGGCTAAACCCCCATTCTCATGCCTCCCACAATAGGAGAACCCTTGTTGTTGTACATCTCTACTACACATTTTACAATTGGGGCACTATTGGCCCAATATGATAAAGAGCAGAGAGAAAAACGTTGTATACTACTTGAGCAGGACATTGGTAGCATATGAGATCAACTATCCATAGATTGAGAAGGCTTGCTTAGTAGTGTTTGATTTTCAGAAGCTACACCACTATATTCTCAATAATAAAATCAAACTTATTTCAAAGGTTGATCCTTTAAAATATTTACTGTCAAAACCTGCCCTAACTAGAAAGATGGCTAATTGGATCATCTTATTAAGTGATTTTGATATTGAGTACGTTTAAAAAAAATAGTAAAAGGACAAGTCTTAGTAGATCATCTAGCAGAAGCTCCACTACCAAGTATTGAACCCTCAAGTCTAGAACTACCAGATGCATTTATCATGTACCTTGAATAATCTATCATTTGGAAACTATACTTTGATGGCTCCTTTACCTTTCATGGTTCAGGTGCCGGAGTTGTGTTAATCACTCCTACGGAGACTTGATTCCTCAAGCATTCTCGACTCAGTTCCCATGTACGAATAATATAGTGGAGTATGAATCTCTCATTACAGGGATGAAGCTATCCATCAAGTGGGATATCATACAATTCAATTGCATTGGTGACTCAATGTTCATTATTAATAAGGTCATAGATAAATACAAGGTAAAATATGATAAATTCCTCCCATACAAGAGGATGGTTGCCTCTTTAAAAGAATACTTTAAGCAGATAACATTTGAGAAAATACCAAGAGCACATAATAGAGAAACTAATGTTATGGATACAATGGGGTCCATGTTGAGTATTCCACCAGAAACAATGATATGACATTCTTTGTTAAACATCTAAGAGCATTGGCTCATGACATACCACAGTCATGTTTGGTAAGTGAAGTTGTTGGTCCTTTTCCCCATGGTACACTAAAATATTTAATTACCTCCATGATGAAACCTTTCCCACTAACATTTCCCATGTTGAAAAATGCACCCTCATCCAGTGTATATCCCATTATACCCTACTTGGGAACCCTCTTCTATCGAGGCTACGACAGGAATCTATTGTGATTTTTAAATCCAGAGGAGTCTATCCAAGTGATCAAGGAGGTACACGAAGGAATATTTGGTGCCCATACTAATGGGATTGTTCTTGTGAAGAAAATTCTCACAGTAGGCTATTATTGGCCTACCATGGAGCATGATTAATATCAGCATGTGAAGAAGTGTGTGGATTGTCAAAAGTATGGTAACTTAATACATGCGTCGGCACAATCCTTACAACCAATCACGACACCCTAGTTGTTCTCAAAGTGGGGTCTCAATCTAATAGGGAAACTTAATCATGTCTCCTTGGATGGCCATAAATTCATTATAACTACCATGGAGTACTTTATAAAATTGGTAGAGGTTGTTCCTTTTACCTATACAGAAGGTCTGCAAATCTCTAAATTTATACTGAATCATATCATCTATCAATATAGTATCCCCTCTTTTATCATCAATCACCGATAATGGTAAGTCGTTCAAGAACAAAACATTAAAATAACTTTGTAAATACTTTCAAATTTCCCTTAATTTCTCAACCCCCTATTACCCTCAAGGTAATGGGAAAGTTAAATCTTCTAATAAAACCCTAATTTGCATTATGGAGAAGATGGTGAACAAGATAGGTCATGATTGGCATTTACAAATTCACCTTACCCTCTAGGAATTTAGAACATCTATCTGCACCCCCACAAGTGTCACTTCATAATCCTTAGTATTTGGCATTGAGGCCATACTGCTTTAGAGATCAAGATCCCTTCTTTATTCATTGAGCTAAGTGACTACATGAATGAAGAGGAGGACTACATAGTAACTTAATTGGTAGAGTTGGAGCTATTAGATGAAAAAAGATTTCAAAATCTCAATCACCTTAAAATGTATCAGGATTGAGTGTGGCAAAGCTATAATAAAAGAGTTATACATTGTAAATTTGAGGTAGGGGATTTGGTGTTACAAGAGAATCAGAAGAACACCAATAACGATTTGTGAAAAGATTGGAAATTTGAACCCGATTGGTTAGGACTATATGTTATGGTTACCAAGTTCAGTTTAGCTACCTATAAGATAGCTCATGTAGATGGCCAAAAGCTTTGAGAACCCATTAACGCAATGCATCTTAAGTGCTTCTATGCTTAAGTATGGGGTCTCTGCAAATGTCAAGAAAAGAAAAAAAAGTATAAAAACATAAAAAGATAAAGATAAATAAATAGGTACGTCCAATAGTGAAAACCATGCAATGGTGGCACTTTGGACAAGTCCTTTGGTGAAAACTAGTTTCTAGTGTTAAGGGAGGGTCATTGTTCACAAACAATTCAGGTTTAGGAATACGACATCTTTGTCCTAGGTTGGTCTTTACCTTCATCCGAGTCCTTTGTGAGCCTATCCTTCTTTGCCCTGATCTAGCTAATCTCACGCTAGGGAAACTTCACAACATCACTTCGGCACATAAAACGTGGCATTTTTACCTTTATATCCCATCTAACACTGGGGCATCCACATTTCTTCATTTCCCTGCACATTCACTTTGGAAAATTGTTGAGAAAACATCAAAAAAATTCATATAACTTTTGGAAAACCCCAAAACATGTAGATATGTTCCTTGGAAAAACCAAAACATTCAAATACGTTTCGTAGAAAAATCTAAAACAATATAAAATTATCTTAGAGATAATACTCCAAAATAGTGAAAAAACGTCAAAATCTGTCTCACAAAAACAACTTACTTTGAGTTGTTGGTTTGTATGGTTTTTAGTTGCATTTATTTTTCATATTTTGTGCTTTAGATTGGATTCACTTGTTTACTTAGATTGAATGTTTCTTTAATATGTAGTTCATTGCTCTGAGTTCATTTTATCTTGCATACTTGTAAATAAATGTGTTTCTTGGATTATATTTGTTTAACTTGTGCTTGTCAATTTTTACTTGTACATTGTGTTATCACTTCATCATCATGTCACATATATTCATCACATCTATACATCATATATCAATAAATGCTAAGTCTACATCATGCATGTATGCTAAAGCTAATCATCAAATATTGTATCACCAATGGGGAAAGAGGGGTTGTGCATGATCACAAATTTATCCTTCCCACACCAATATCAAAAATATAAACATTTTTTACTCAAAGTATCTCATCAACATACAATGATCATATCAACTAAGGCTATCTCATAATCTAACATGTGATATAAACATAAAGAAATAGATTAAACATGATAACTCATAAACAACATGTGATACATCAGTAATCCATCTATCATCATACATCATCAAATATAAATGTCCGTGTACAAAACAACATGTCTCAAAAGTACATATGATATAATGAGCCATCATGGGAATCTATACAAAAAAATGTGCCTTCATCATGAGGCATAGTCAAAAATAATACATATCATACATCTGTACAAAAATTCCTTCATCATGAGGCATGATCAAAAAAATACATATACATCCGTACAAAATTATGCCTTCATATCGAGGCAATACACCAAAAATATGCATCTAGTACAATAATAAGTAGAGTCACCATGACTCGATCCCTCTCCAGGACTTCCTGGAGTGGATCTCGTCACTAGGTAGGGGAATCTAAGATGTTGGACATGTATAAGGTGTTATGCTATGTTGTAAAAACCCGTGTTGCTCACAAGCATGTTGTCCCGAACGACCACTCGTAAATATCACGTTGATTGCGACTTCCTCTGAGATCTAAAATGAGACGAGGTGCCTACTATCTTGTTATACTAAGGGACTCTCTAATCAGGCAGCATGACCACGTAATACTACATCTTATAGTATGTAGCCTCACCTGCCACAAGTGGCACTATACCCAATCAAATATTGTAAACCTACACCAATGTCAACCTCGCTATAGCGCATCACACTCTACTCTTATACTTTGACAACTATATCCATAGTTCCTCTCACTCTGATATCTTACTCTCACTCTAAAATAGTTTACTCTCTCTCTCTAACTGTAGTTGTAATCCATTTGTGACCATGTAGTTTCACTCTATCGTGGTTTTTGTCCTCTCTATCTGGCGTGGTCTTGCTCAATAATGAGCTGATCTCTTTCATTGATCACTAAGTTCCTCTCAACTATGGCCTAAAGTTGTAAGGTTATTACCTATTGTAGATGTTGCTACTGGTAGCTATCGATCCACCTACCTATACATCCATAAAATTCCCCTTTCCATTATCCCGTACATTTGGAATATCATCATCCATTGGCTACTTAACAACCTACTCATAATCTCGAATATCCTCCTCCACCTACTCTCCACCACCACCATCTCCTCCATCTCTCGGTGGACTATGTCGAGGTGCCTATAAAGGTGCCTCTAATGGATCTTGTTGATTCATTTGTGGTCCTACTATCTATGGCCACACTACTACCCGGGCCACACCAATATCTATTGTTAGTCTAATACATGTTGTTGAATGAGTACTTGTCATGTTGGTGCATGCTACCATCCTCCCTATGGATCTTCCTAGCCCTGTGCCTATGCCCTAGGAGGTGGGCCCTAAAATCCCTGTGTTGTTACATCTAGTACCTCCTGTGGAATGGTCAAATGTCAAGGTAACATTGTAGCATACCAACCTACATAGTCCTATGTAGTACCAGGATCCACTATCTATACACGTTGTGCCCAAGGATGAAAAATCACCTATAAAAAGTCGGGCACAAGCTCAGCCCAACCTAATCCAATGCCCCATATGAAAAACCTCTTTGTATCTCTAGGAATACCATATCTCATCCCTAGGAATCCCTTTAATAATTCCAAACTCAAGCGTTGAACCCGGTCTACTCTATACCACTCCATAATGTGGCTCCTACTCCCAAGAAGGAAGTGATCAGCCATCACTGTGTAAATCTCAACAACATCCTCAGGCCACTGATATAACCTATATGGCTGTCATGTAATCATATGAGGTTAAATCTCATCAAAATCACATTTGTAGAAGTTGGTATCCCCTAAGTGACCACGTACATCCTCCCGATTGGAACCCAACCCATAATAGAAGGCTCTCCAATAACTCAAGCTCTCAAAGCTCCAGGGCAACTGATTGCAATATAGTCCCAAGGCCATATCTTCAATAGAGTATCAAGACCCATAGACTTCTATATGTGGTAAGATATCAAGTGAAGATCTGTGTATAAGTGATCCAGTATGCACTGACCCTAGTAGTAGGTCTCTCCCTATAAAATGCTTTGAATCACTCCAATGAGGCTAAGGAGAAACTGAGCACCAGTCTTGTCATGTAGCAGTATGTCGCTGACAAGAGCTAACAAAAACATGGGGACTCATCATAGCCACTAATCGGCCATGTACCTCCTAACAAACACTATGATACCCCATCGAGGGATATATATCACTCCAAATATAATAGTTTTGTAACATTCAATACAGATCCATGTGACCATTGTAAGTGATCAAATGACCCTGAATAGGAACTCACAAGATCCACCACACATCCTCTAAAGTAATACTCATCTCTCTAGTAGGTAGATGGAATGTCGACTCTCACTTTATCATCTCTCGGCTAAGGTTGTGAGAAATATGTGGTCTATAGAAATCTAGGGCATGTGCACTACGTGTGCTAAACTAGTCACATCCAGTGTGATCTCTAAAAACATCCACCTTATAGGCCCGAGAGATGAGCATGTTACTCCCCATCTCTAAACTATCTAGGTCCTCTTGTTGTTGCAGAGCTCACAACACCCCTGACGCACATCAGGCTTCTAGGTTGATGTTTCAGGCATCCAATGTGATTGCACAACATGGAAACCTCTCTCCAAGTGTGGGGACTTGTGAAACTGAGAGAGGAATCTCCAGATTAGAGGCTGGTTCCTCAAACTCCTCTGATTAGATCTAATGCTTGCACAACTACAGAGGTTCAGGTCCTAATCCTATTCTAAATTGCAAGGAGATAGGGATAGAAGTGCAAAAATTGAAACTAACTAAAGATGGTGATGCACCAAAAAGGAGTGGTGAATATTTTTGTCATGCAAATAGACACAAACCAAAGATTGCAGCATAAAACATACACAGGCTGATAAGATATAATTTAGGATCTGAAATGAAGCAAATAATACAAACAAAGGACTGAAACTCATTCACAAAGCTTGCATTATCATTTCCAATGTCAAAACCACTGCATTACAACCTCAGAGAGGTAAAAACTATTACAATCTTTGAAGAGGTCTGATCCTTGCAACAATCACTTGCTGGAGGTGAAAGAAGAGGTCTGCTATGCCAAAAATGTTCCACCTTAAGAAAATGAGCCAAATCTAGCTTTTACATTACATGGGTCGAGCCCAGGAGAGAGAAAACGTACAAAACATGGGAGCCCATTCCTCATTGACTACAAATGCATTAAAATGGCATGGGGACCTTACAAACCCATACCCTATCATTTTTGACCGATTGGAGGAGAATGCGACCCATTCTACATTAAATTTGGTCGCTGAAATGTCACTTCTGGCCATGAACACACGTCAGAGCCGTTTCTTAACTTTCTCTCTCCAGACTACACCAAAATTCAAGATTGACCCTAGAATCATGTAGAGAATTTTATAAGCTTTCTAATGATATAAAGAACGTGCAAATCTGAGCTCTGGATCGAAAGATATGGTGATCTGAAGATTTAGGGCACAAAACAGGCAAAAATGGATTTTGAAATCTTTTCCCGTGCTCTGCCACCTAGATGACACGTGTCAAGCGCTGATTGGATGCGTAATTCTCTCTCCTTCCCTTACCCGTGGGTTTTCCTTGAAAATTTTTACTTTTTGATGATTTTGGAACATTTTCACTTTTTCCCCGCGTCCCCCGCCACTGGGGACACGTGGCATGATCTGATTGGAGGACAGGGGCGCGGGGTCATCCTTTACTTTTTAGTTTTTGCCAAAACTCTTGCCAAATTCTCTAACTCCTCCCCGAGCTCCACGCTTCCCTGCTCCATTGGACATGTGTCCTCTTTTTATTGGCTCGGGCCAATGCTTCAAACCTTGCCCTTTGAAATTTTGGACACTTTCCCTTGTGACACGTGGCGTTAATTGATTTGTGCTTGGGCCTGCCGGCTTTTCGTGTCCACCGCGTCCTTTTGTCCCGGATGTCCCAAACTATTTGGGACAAAAACTTCCATCCACCGATTCGGGATTCTCTGTCCCTCTTTCAGCCAATGACACGTGGCGTTAATTGATTGGCTCTCGGCTCCTTCGGCTATCCGCGTCTTCCACGTCCCTTTGTCCCAACTGCTCGCATGAAAGTTCTCTGCGCCGGTCGATCCGGGTGGTTTGCGTCCTTCGCATCCTCACGGCCCAAATGTCCCAGACTATTTGCTCAGCAGTTAGTCGATTTTGCTTTTACCTTTGGCCGGTTCACCTTTTCGCGTCCCACGCGTCCCAATGTCCCAACTGTTCCAAGTGCTACCTGGGCCGCCTAGAGGCTTTTCGGCCGGTTCGTGCCTCGACGTCCCAACTATCCCAAGGACCGCCTGGACCAGGACTTAGCCAATTTTCATGATTTTTTCTGGCCCAAGCTTGTTTTTTACAACTTTTTCACCTTTTTCTAGAACTTGCTCTTTTTACTTGGATGGAGTTAGAAAAAATACGAGGGGACCCTAGAAACATGATTTTTTGCCTTGAATCAATCTATTTGCCTGGGACTTGAGTATTCTGATGCATGTTATCAATTTTACCCTGGGGGTGCAAATTGGATAACAATTTGGCGACTCAACGGGGTTACCTGCCTGCTAGGTGAAAAGACCAGTTGCCTGAAGCAGTCCATTGGGCATGGAGTCATCAAATATTCTATTTAGAACCCCGAATGACTCGGTATGTGCAAGGAGGAAGATGGAATATCACCTAATGGGAGCAAGGACTGTAAAACATCTCCATGGACAGCAAGTTGTGCCAAAGCACTTAGGGAAAACAAAACTAACCTACAACAAAACAATGTGCACAAGCACTTGGAAGAATGAAAATCTAATCTAATATTTACAAGGTAGTGAACTTCCCTCTAGAAGCAACGCTTGAGATAGATTCCATTGACTAGAATCTGTAGTTCTTCACCATCCAATGAGGCCAATTGAAAGCATTGTTGTTCTTGCACTTCGTGACCATGTATGGGCCACTCCAAATGGCATCAAATTTTGAATGCCTTCCCGGCTTTTCTCTATCCACATCCCATTTCAACACTAGATCTCCAACCTGAAAAGATCTATCCTTGACCTTCTTATCAAAGGTCTTCTTGATCAAAGCTTGATCCTTTTCCATTGCTTGGGATGCCTGATTTCTAATCTCTTGTAGCTCCATCAACTCTGCATACCTCACCTCCATGGGCTCAAACTCTAGCAACTCTAGCTGCTTCATGAGTTCCAATGTTGGCAATTCAAGTGACATGGGCAAGATTTCCTCTCTTCCATAGACAAGTTTGAATGGAGAGTTACCTGTGGATCTCTTGGGAGTTATCCTATTAGCCCATAAGGCTGATTTTAGTTTAGTATACCAAGACCTCTGATTCTCGTCAAGAGTCCTCCTAATGATCCTTAACAAGTTCTTGTTTGTAGACTCGGCCTGGCCATTACCTTGAGGGTAATAGTTTGATGAAGTGCTTAGGTAAATACCGTTCTTGACAGCCCACTCAGTCACCTTAGATCCAATGAATGCCAATGCATTATCAGAGATTATCATAGCAGGTACACCAAATCTGGTTGTTATCCCTCATAAAAGTCTAAGATGCTAGAATCATTTGCCTCTTTGAGTGCTACTTCATCCATTTGGTGAAGTAGTCTGTGGCTGTCAAAATCCATTTGTGCCCTTGGCTTGAATTGGGATTAATGACTCCAATGAAGTCCAAACCCCATTGCATGAATGGCTGGTCAACTAAGATTGGATGCAATGGAAGGGCAACAAGTCTCTCTTTTCCTGTGAAGAATGCACAATTCTTACACCTCTTGATCCATGCATAGCAATCACTGAATATTTTAGGCCAATAATAACCAGCCTTCATGATTTTTAGAGCTGTCACTCTTGGTGCAAAATGACCACCAGCTGGTCCACCATGAAACTCTTCCAACACCCTTTGAATCTGATTTGTGCTAATACATCTCAAAGAAAGACTCCATTCACATCTTTCTTGAACAAAACTCCATCAACAATGGCATACGGAACAGCTGCAATCTGAAGTGTCTCCTTTGGGTCTTGTTCATCTCCGGAGGCATAGGCCTGTGCCTAGGAAGTGTATAATGCCTTGGGTCTTGTTCTTCTTGATTGCCACTTGGCTCATGGCTGTCCTGGGTATCAAAAACAGCCTCTTCTTCATTTCATACTTCCTTTTGCTTCCCCAAAACCAGCTACTCACAAATCCTTTCCCTCTTACCAACTTGGTGATCTTGATCTCAATTTCATACTCCATGACACGGGTGATCCAACCTGCCCTTTTCTCATTCAAATCCTTGTTGAGGAGGAAGTCCTTGACCCCAACATGTGAGACCAGCAACTGGACCTTGTTGTTTGAGACTAAATGCTTGAATTTCTTCAAGATTCTGATTATTGCAAGTACATGCTTCTCAATAAAAGAGTACCTCACCTCATAGTCATCTAGGCTCTGGCTGAAGAAGGCAATTGGCTGCTCATCATTATCCTTGTTCTGTTGTACCAAAATGGCAGAAATAGTGTCATTACCTCCGAATGCATAGAGGATGAAATCCTTGGAGAAGTCCGGGTTGATGAGAGTTGGTGCTTGGGAGATGGCTTCTTTGATTGCTTCAAAACTCTCCTTGCCTTCTGTTGTCCACTTGAAAGCCATGCTCTTCTTTAACATTTTGGTGATGGGCTTGACAAGGGCTGCAAAACCTGGGACAAATCTCCGAACAAAATTTATCCTTCCCAAGAAACTCTGAAGGGCTTTCTTGTGGCTTGGCAATGGTAGTACTCTTATGGCTTCAACCCTTTCTGGATCAATTGCTAATCCTTCTTTGGAGACAATATGGCCAAGGAGCTTTCCTTCATGTGCAAGAAAGATGCACTTCTTAGGATTCAAAGACACTCCAAATCTCCTACACCTCGTGAAGACTTGCCTCAAATGAGAGAGGTGGTCTGCTGCATTTTTGGAAAAAACAGTGATATCATCAAGGTAAATCAGCACCACATTGTTAATCAAACCTTTGAATGCCATGTCCATTTCCCTTTGGAAGGTAGCACCAGTGTTGGATAGCCCAAATGGCATTTTCCTGTATGCAAAAGTTCCCCATTTGGTTGTGAAGGCTGTCTTGAACTGGTCCTCTTCCTTCACCATAATCTGATTGTAGCCTGAGTAGCCATCAAGTAGTGAAAACCTCTCGGAGCCAGCCACAACTTGCAAGATTTTCTCCATGGAAGGGAGTGGGTAATGGTCCTTGAGAGAGGCTCTATTCAAGTCTCTGAAGTCAACACACAATCTGATCTCTCCACTCTTCTTTCTGACTGGAACTAAGTTGGCAACCCAACTAGAATGCTTGATTGGGAATATGATCCTTGACTCAATCAGCTTGTCCAATTATTTCCTCATGAGAGGCTCCATATGTGGATTGACTGGTCTTTGCTTCTTCCTGACAGGCTTAGTATTTGGATCTAATTCGATGGTATGTTGAGCTAAGTTGGGATTGAAACCTTTCAAGTCTTCATAGCTCCAAGCAAACACATCAGGGAACTCTTGACATAGCTATATGAACTCATACCTTTCTTGTTCAGTTGTCACCCTTCCAATTTGCAATGGTTTTTTCTCTTCTACCAAGATGGATATTGAATCCTCCCTCTTGACCTGAATGTTTGCTTTTTCCTTTCTAAACTAGTCATTGGGATTAAAAATGGACTCCAAAGTGATAAGTCCCTTAGGTAGCTTGTTAGTTCTCAAATTGTACTACCCGGTCACCATCTCTTTGTTCCAATCTTTCTTGGTTCTTGGCTGAGAACTCAGCTTCTTCTTGCAAGAAATGGATGATTTGCTGGTCATTTTCAAATACTTGCCAACTAACATTGTTATCTGGCACTGAAGGCCTCACAATCACGTGGATGTTTGGCTGTACCTTGTCTTGTTGAATGCTTTCCACAATGTCAAAGGCTGCCCCTACTGCTGCAAGCCTGTCAGCAGCTTGATTCTCTTTCCTAGGAATGGATTTGATGCCAAAACCCTCAAAATCTTCCATGAGGTCCCACACCCTGTTCTTGTAGCACTTGAGTAGATCATTCTTGGCAGCATGTTGTCCCTTGACCTGATTTACAATCAATTCACTGTCCCCAAAGACTTGCAAGTTCTTTATTTTCTTCTTTATTGCCCAATGCATCCCTTGCACCAAGGCTTCATATTCAGCAGTGTTATTGGAGCATGCAAACTGGAATCTAAAAGTTGAATATTTCCTTACTCCTTGAGGTGAAACAAGTACGGCTCCGCCTCTTGCACCTTGTCTACTCCTTGATCCATCGAAAAACAACCTGCCATACCTCATTCTGATCTTTTTGGTTTGGCTTGGTGATGCTAGGAATAGGCTGATTTTCTTCGTGTATGCAATAGACCCCTAGCTCAGATTCTTCCACTTCTTGATAAGGATCAAATGCATGTACCTTGTTTTCCCATTCATCAAGAGTTAGATCCGGGATGCTTCCAACCTTAGTGTCAGCCTCATCAGTGCTTGGGTGATCTTCTTGATCAAATGCTGAGCAATTGGCATTAATCTGACTTGGAGTGTAAGGCTCAATGTGGAAGTTTGCAATAGGTTCAGACCTGATTGTAGCCTTAGTTCCATACCTCGTTCTGAACAACATGTGTGACCAATCAGCAGACAAATATCCCCCAATCTTGGCTGTGAAGTCCCTTGACAAGCATAGGGCAAAGAGTGGTGGAAGGTCTATGACTGATACATCTTGTAAAACAACAACATTTGGACATGCATGCAAGGTAAGACTCAAATTTCTAATCACCCCAACTGTTGTTACTGTTGTCCCATCTAGCTGCACTACCCCTTTGGATGTTGTTTCATACTGGAGCCCTAGCTGATCAGCTATCTGTTTAGGCATTACTGAGCTACTTGCCCCGGAGTCTATCATGCAATTGTGCACTAGCTGACTTCCAATGATTAATGAAACATAGAAAGGAGGGGGCTTCAACATTTTACCTTGCTATCCTCCATGATTTCCCTCAGGCTGGGCAGCATTTGTAAGCACTTTGTCTTGCATCTGAACTTGTTGATTCGAAGTTGGCCAGTCCTTCATGGCAGCTTGCAGCAGATCTCTTTGGCCTGGGATAGATAGGGATTCCCACATTGATATATTGACGTTTGTCTTCTTCATCTGATCAATGATACTGAATGGTGATGAAGGATCTCTTTGCTTTATCCCTTTGCTTATACATTCACTCCTTGCATGTGGGCAGCAACAACTGGCATTTGAGTTGGCCTAGGGGCTGTCCTTGGCTGCCCTTGTGCATTTGAAATTGGATTTTGCTTGCCAATCATTTGTGGAGCCATGGAAGGTTGTGGATTGGTTGGGGCTAATGGCTGTTCTTCACCCAAATTCCTCCTTTTTGACCTTGTGTTGGCTGCAACACCTTGAGAAACTACTTGATTCATGCCACAAAAATCTTCTGCTTGCCAATTTACCAACGTGGTGTCATTTGGGGCTGATTGCTGTTGGAATGTTTCTTGTTGTTGGCTATTTCCTTGACTACCCTCACCCTCCACACCAGTAGTTGTCACCATTAGTGCTTGATTCAAAGCACCATTGAAGCACATGGATTGGTTATGAGGCTCATTGCATGGAAAACACCAATCATACTCCTGAGCAATGTTGTTTTGTGTTGGCACCAATGCCTTAGAGGTAGATATGGCATTTGGATTATAGGGCTGGAATGGTCTATTGGCAGGAGGCCTTGTTTGATTCATATTTGCAGCTAGATTAGGAGGCCTTTGTGGTTGGTATGGCTTCCTGTTAGGCTGAGCTTGGGGTTGATAAGAAGGTCTAAAACCTTGGGCTTGCTGCCTTTTGAGAGTAACCAGCTCATTGTCTAGGTTTTGCAATTGTTTCATGACCTCTTGAAGCTCATTTGGGGCGCTTGGAGATGAAGTGGAAGCTTCATTTGAACTCGATTTCTATGGGTGGGAGAAGGAGCCAAACTAGGTGCTTGATTGGTGTTTGGACTCTCTAAACTTGGAAACAATGGCATGGGAGGCCTAGGGGCAAGTTTGCTGCTTGAATTAAACAATTTTCAGCCCTAATTGCAATGCTATAAGCCATAGGGATAGTTATGCCTCCCATGGACTGAATCAACATAGAAATATCAGAATTTAAAGCTTTGAGATAGTAGAGAAAAGCACCTTCTGCTGTTGGCCTGACTGCCACTGGAATTCTCTCCCAATTCTTTTGAAATCTGAAGTTGAAATCGGTTAGCTACTCATTGGGAGCTCTTTTGATGGTTGTCAGCTGCTCCAAAAGAGACAAGTTGTCTCCCTTCTCTCCAAATTACTCGTGAAGTGCTATACACAGCTGATTCCAATTTGTGATAGAACCAGCTCCAAGGCTTCTAAACCATTGCAATGCTTTACCCTTGAATGAAGATGCCAGTAACTTGATAGCCACTTGCATCTCATTGATTTCATGGATTGCACAAAGGTTAGCAATATCTTTAACATGATCACCTGGAGTAGTCTGATTTTCTCCAATGAAGTAGGGAATGTTCTTCAAGGCTACAATAGGAATTGGATGTTGTGCATTGAGGGCAAGTGGGTTGTTGCCTGTGAAGTTGACATAGGGGTTGTTTTGTGCCATTCTAATTGGTCTTAAAACCCTTGTTGACTGAATGAAAGGCCTACCAGGTGGAGGAGTTGAGAGAGTTCTGTTTGGTGGAGATGGATACTTTTGAGTTCTTCTTCCTCTTTTCCTTCTCCTTGGAGATAATTATAGGTATTCAAACAACACTTCTTCTTCTCCAACTCTTGACCTTGTGGTGACTCTTCTCATGAGTTTTTAGGCCTGCACTACTGAAACCAGTTGATTCTTCCCCTTGGAGTCACCAGATATGCAAACAATATCTCTTTTCAAGCAAGGAAATTATAGCAGATGCACATCAACTTTGCTAGAAATAAAAATGAAACCTCTAGTGTCCCATCGGCATGCCAAAACTGTTGTTGCAAGCTCACAGCACCCCTGGACGCACATCAGGCTTCTAGGTTGATGTTTCAGGCATCCAGTGTGATTGCACAACATGGAAACCTCTCTCCAAGTGTGGGGACTTGTGAAACTAAGAGAGGAATCTCTAGATTAGAGGCTAGTTCCTCAACTCCTCTGATTAGATCTAATGCTTGCACAACTACAGAGGTTCAAGTCCTAATCCTATTCTAAATTGCAAGGAGACAGGGATAGAAGTGCAAAAATTGAAACTAACTAAAGATGGTGATGCACCAAAAAGGAGTGGTGAATATTTTTGTCATGAAAATAGACACAAACCAAAGATTGCAGGTATAAAACATACACAAATGATAAGATATAATTAGGATCTGAAATGAAGCAAATAACACAAACAAAGGACTGAAACTCATTCACAAAGCTTGCATTATCATTTCCAATGTCAAAACCACTGCATTACAACCTCAAAGAGGTAAAAACTGTTACAATCTTTAAAGAGGTATGATCCTTGCAACAATCACTTCTTTGGAGGTGAAAGAAGAGGTATGTCATATGCCAAAAATGTTCCACCTTAAGAAAATGAGCCAAATCTAGCTTTTACATCGCATGGGTCGAGCCCAGGAGAGAAGTAACGTACAAAACGTGGGAGCCCATTCCTCATTGACTAAAAATGCATTAAAATGGCATGGGGGACCTTACAAACCCATACCCTATCATTTTTGACCGAATTGGAGGAGAATGCGACCCATTCTGCATTAAATCTGGTCGCTGAAATGTCACTTCTGGTCATGAACACGCGTCGGAGCCATTTATTAACTTTATCTCTCCATACTACACCAAAATTCAATATTGACCCTAGAATCATGTAGATAATTTTATAATCTTTCCAATGATATAAAGAACATGCAAATCCAAGCTCTGGATCGAAAGATATGGTGATCTGAAGATTTAGGGCACAAAACAGCAAAAAAACGGATTTTGAAATCTTTTCCCGCGCTCTGCCACTTGATGACACATGTCAAGCACTGATTGGATGCGTAATTCTCTCTCCTTCCCTTACCCATGGGTTTTCCTTGAAAATTTTTACTTTTTGATGATTTTGGAACATTTTTCACTTTTTCCCCGCGTCCCCACCACTTGGGACACGTGGCATGATTTGATTGGAGGACAGGGGCGCGGGGTCATCCTTTACTTTTTAGTTTTTTGCCAAAACTCTTGCCAAATTCTCTAACTCCTCCTCGAGCTCTGCGCTTCCCTGCTCCATTGGACACGTGTCCTCTTTTTATTGGCTCGGGCTAACGCTTCAAACCTTGCCCTTTGAAATTTTGGACGCTTTCCCTTATGACACGTGGCGTTAATTGATTTGTCCTTGGGCCTACCAGATTTTCATGTCCACCACGTCCTTTTGTCCCGGATGTCCCAAACTGTTTGGGACAAAAACTTCCAATCCGCCCGATTCAGGCTTCTCTGTCCCTCTTTCAGCCGATGACATGTGGCGTTAATTGATTGGCTCTCGGCTCCTTCGGCTATCCGCGTCTTCCACGTCCCTTTGTCCCAACTGCCCGGATGAAATTTCTCGCCGCCGATCCGGGTGGTTCACGTCCTTCACGTCCTCACGGCCCAAATGTCCTGATATTTGCTCGTGCCAGATTACTCGATTTTTCTTTTACCTTCGACCGGTTCACCTTTTCGCGTCCCACGCGTCCCCAATGTCCCAAATGTTCTAAGTGCTTTGCCTAGGCCGCTGGAGGCTTTTCGGCCGGTTCGTGCCCCGACATCCCAACTGTCCCAAGGACCGCCTGGACCAGGACTTAGCCAATTTTCATGATTTTTTCTGGCCCAAGCTTGTTTTTTACAACTTTTTCACCTTTTTCTAGAACTTGCTCTTTTCTACTTGGACAGGAGAGTTAGAAAAAATCCGAGGGGACCCTAGCAACATGATTTTTTGCCTTGAATCAATCTATTTGCTTGGGACTTGAGTATTCTGATGCATGTTATCAATTTTACCCTGGGGGGTGTAAATTGGATAACACCTCCTACAACACCAATCAAGTAATTTAATTATGATCCTATTCTTCTATTCTAACATCTTCCAATTATTCTTCTACTCTATCATTTAATTTTTCTATTCTACCACATTATTCTTCTATTTTTATACAAATATCATCTTCACCTAACACCTAGGGTTTGCTAAAACCTTAGTTTTGACCAAAATGAAGTTGAAAAATTACTTTTGTGTACTTGGCATACCCTCAGTGACATAGCACACCCCATAGTGCACAAGCACACTCCTCAATGCACCAACACACCCCTCAGTGCGTAGGCGCATGCCATTCAAATGTCTAAATTTCAATTGTGCACCAGACTTGCCCTGAATGCACTAGTGCACTCTTTTTACACATGCACATGCACGCCCTACCTAAAGGAAAAATTTTACATAGGAACATACCCATTTTTATAGGTGCATGCACAGTGCACCCCCTAGGGTTGTGCTGCGCATTTCTGCTACTAAAAATCCCTAATTCTACCCTAAAAATGCATGTATTTTAATCAAAATTAAATGCTAATAATTAACAAGGGTAAAGAAGAGCTTTATGTACCTGTGGTCCATCCGCTGGGAGCCTCATGTACTCTCTCACATGATCTGCATGGTGTTTTTGGCTCTGCACCTCGTCATCTTCTCTTGTAGGTCAAAGCTCGATCAACGGTAAATGGTAAGTGAATGTGGTAAATGAATTGGCCATGACGGCTTATATACCCATTTTTACCTCCCACAACATGTTTCTCACCCCCAAGGTGCCCTAAAACCATCGTGGTTCTTCTAATTTCTTCTAACATTGGTCGTGATGATTATTTTTAATAAATAATTATTTTAGCGCCCGTTTAATTGCCCTAGGGCATGTTTTTGCATCCCGTAGCCTTTTCTACTACCTGGGGCATATTTTTTCCTTATGGTCACTTTTGGAAATGTCTCATGACTACGTCATTTCCTCCATACTATTTTCTTCTAAAAAAATCAATCAAAACAATCACAATTTTTCAAAAAAATGATAAAATCATTAAAAATCCAAACAATTGCAAAAATTAATTTTTTTCAAAAAATGGTAAACATCATATATGCAACTAAAGCCTGTGTCAATAGAATTATCCTCAAACATCAAAATATGTCTTACAAAATCATCTTTCTATTGTTATTGCTTGTTTTGGTATCAAACGACTAGTAGATCATCGCTAGCTACCTCCATTAACAAAAGCTAGGCTACACGTTATATCGGTACTCCCGTGCAACAGTGAGTTTCTAGAGACTATGTCATAGCACATGAAATATTTTCCATGGGACTGATTGTGTCCTTTTTATCCCCCACATGTATCCTTGCTTGAGGCACCATTTTTAACTCTTGTCGTTACAACACAAACATTTGGGAACTACGGTTTGATGACAAAAATATTGGTATAATTTTCTTAAACATTATTTTTTTAGTGTGTATGATTGTATTGGTTTCTCTGTTAGGTTATCTAGTTTACTTTCTCTTATTGCATTGCATTGTGTATTTTCCATTGAGTTCAGTATAATTTTACTTTCTCGTATTGCATTGCATTTTGTATGTTGCATGGAGCTAAATATCATTTTACTTTCTCGTATTTCATTGCATAATGTATGTTGCATGGAGTTATGTATTTTTAGTAGTAAACAATTATTAATAATTTATCTTTTCATGTTATCTTACACTTTTTTTTAATTTTTAATAAAGGTCGATGATGTAGACCTAGGGGAAAAATGATATAAATAGGTTGTTTATTGAAAGGTTGAATGCAAATATTGGACTTGTCATATATTCTCCATTAATCATTTATTCTCCATTATCATTTATTATCATTACTAATTTTTCTTCCAAATCACAGGGAAATAAACAACCATGTTTATCCCTATCCTTTTTCTTCTAAAATAACCAAGGGTTTTGCACCCATTCTATCCTATTTCTTCTATCCATTTCAATCATATTTTTATCATCGATTGACTTCTTTTATCACCCCATCGACACTCGAGGGGGCATCCTTCATTCCACTAATTTTTCTTCAAAATTTACTTGCTTATGCTTGTCTACTATATTTTAAGTGAAGTCACTAACTTCACCTCAAACAAAGGCAAATGTAGACACCTAAATTCCACTTTTGCAATCTTATTGCCAAACACACACAAATCACTCTCATTCTCACCAATTCCATTATAATTAGTGATTTCTACTATTAACTAATGTTTCGTACTAGTTTGGTCGATTAACAAGCACTTCTTTGATTACCAAACATATTTCACATTCAAGATGCCACTTTACAATTAATCGTAAGTCAAAATCCTCTTCAAAACAAACAATTAGCATTTATTAGCTAATTAATTTTATTTTTCCCTTGTTTTGGTCAATATACCCTAATATTGGCTTAAACCCCTCTTATTTCCACTCAAAATCACCTCATTCACCTCCACAACATCTCAGTAAGCTTCAAAATCTTATCTTATCCTCCTAGTTGACCCTAAGTGGTTGATTAAGGCTTCATACCTCTTAATCACTTGGTAATTCACTAATTGTAATTAGCAATGCCTAATCATGATTAGTAATTCTAATCTAATTTTGGGCTTTTAGTTCCACATGCACCAAAATATGAGTTTCTCCCAAAAGGAAAACTATAAAAATATTTCATCTCTTACCTTAATAATTTACACCATGCTTTGATTTACATCTCATATAATAAATATGATATATAACCAAGTTCAATCCTTACCTAAAGCCTTCAACAAGGTTAGTAGATGAATATCTAAAGTGACTTAACAAGTCATTTGGAGAGGTCATTTCACCATTGTTTGGAGTAGTAACCATACCCATTTGATTTCCCTCTTAGGTCTATTTAGGCCCATGTTAGGTAATTGAGCATATTAGTAGGCATGTTTAGTTAGATTTTGCATTGTTTTCATACTAGTTAAGCATTCCTTTAAGCTTATATCTTAATGTTACATTCCTAGACTTAGAGCCCTAGCTAATTATGTGGAAATGGTGTTATCCTTCTTTGTTTAGCTTTATTATTTTCTTTATAGAGTTTGGGGTGCTTTCAACCTTTCTCCTCAAAATATGTAATTTCTTCATGTTTTTTATTTTTATCATTAATTTGTTTACTTTTCTCCACTATTTGATCATGTATCTCAGTTTTTGGGTGATCTCAACCATTCTAATCATCATCAAAATCCTCTTCTCTTCTTATAATTTTACCCTCATCTATTTTTGCACCACTACATGTGGTCATTAAAAGTCTTGGTTTATCTTATTTATCTTCTACCACTCAATTTTTAAAGGCCTTATTTTTTATTCCCTATATTTCTCTAATGATCTCTTCATTCTTTGATAATCTCTCTAACACATATAATCTTCTCTCTTAACACTATATCTAGTCTTTATTATTAGTTTTGTTTCTATAAATCCCACAGTATTTTTCTTTTGACTATGGACTTTGGAGTTGTTACATGTCGGAACTTGTAGAAGATGATGTACCCCATATCTTGTAAGTATGTGTACTTCCATTTTTACAAAATCATGTCGCTTTAGGGAAATTAAATGAATCATGTGTCCATTTTTCCTAGGAAAAAAATCACACTATATTTGTTTCCCCTCTTCACATTTTATTGCAATGTGGCCATGTTTACCACACTTATACCATGTGGATATCAATTTCTCCTATACATATCCTCTTCCACCTTGATATCCCCCTTTATTGTTCTAATATCTCATTTTATTCCATTAGTATCCTCCATGGTTTCCTTGATACCCATTATAATTCGGTTTGGTGGACCTTATATTCTCTCATTTTATGTTAAGGGTGTAAATATCTTATTCTTCATTTTCTATCTTTAGCCTTATACTAGGGGTGGTATGATTGTTGTTGGGGTTAGTAGTAGAAGTGGGTGTGCTATAATAGGTCTTTCTCTAACATTATTTTCATTCTTCCATGGCATATTTTTTTATGAGTGTAGTTATAATGGATGAAAGATACACATTGTATAATAGATCAATTGAATAATTTATGGCATCACTTCGATAAAAAAATATTCATATGGTAATGTTTTTAATACCCAAATCTAATTATTCCACACATATTTTCTAGAAAAACATTTTTATAATGGTGGTGACATTCTTATCGGGTTTTCTCTAGCTATCGGTACCCTTTTGGATACTTCAATGAGTAAACACTTCTTCCTCGTGTTTCCTTCACAAAAGACAATACACCAAATTTTATGCCTATCGGTTATTGGTGATGGCATTTTTTTTCTCAAATTGTCTTTGATTTGAATTTATTTCCACAATCTCAATTGTGTTAACTCATGTTGTAACTTCTCTATATTTTTCTTCACACCAAACTCTCCTTCTCACCTCCAAGGTTGTGCTTATATTATTAATTCCATCTATATTTCTTCTACAAATATCTAGAATAATGTATCGTATATTCACCCCCTCAAAATTGGTGACAATTGTGAGATAACCCACTCAATCCTTTAATTCTCATTTGATAGATCTCCAAATTTTATCAATATTGTTTCAAATATATGATCATCTCCACTATTTTATTTTATTTCTTGAATTTGATTCCTCTAGCCATTTTGTGTCTATAAACAAATATCTTCCTATATGTCACTACTTCTTTCTAATATTATTGACAAACCTGGGGTATCAAAACTATATGTTTGGTTTTTTTCATATGAGCATACTGTATATATGTTGGGTTGGTTGAATTTACTAATTTTCATAAAAGTGCACGAAACAATGGGGTGTGCAAGTTGGGCACATGAATACGCACATGGTTCGAGAAAAGTGGCACGTAGGAGGATCACACCGAGAAGGACAAGTGTTAGGACTTAGTCGTTTGTGTATGGCATGGGCTAAAAATAGGAAAAGTAGTCAGAGTGCGTCCCAAGTAAAGATAAAGGAAAGAAGAATTTGTAGCTAAGCAAGAGCTATTTTGGGACTTAAGTGGAGATCAAAGGTCATGCATGGATCGATCTAATAATAGGATTAAAAGTATATTTTATTTATAGATTAATCTATTATTATGATCGATAGAAAAGCATGCATTGCTTTATTGATGTACGCATGGCTATTTTAAGCATGTATTCTATTTTGAGATGTATGGGTGGTGAAGGGAAAGTCCTTACCCCTATAAATATGTATTGTTCTACATTTTTTGGATACCACGTATTTTAACATAGTTGATATGATAGAGTTATGTTGCTCTAGTATACTGGCGTGCATGACTCTCTAGTGATTATTATTATGTATTCAGCTTTTGTAATCTTTATGTTATGAATGGATCATTGTGGATGGATTCTAGTAATTGATGTATCTGAATATGGTGTTCACATGGTGCAATTGATCTTATTATTGATTTGATCTGTTATGTTTCCTTATTATGTGTGTTTCCAATTGAATGTATGCAATGAATTATCATGGGTGATTATGGATCTGTCTAGTTATCTTTCTAGTTAAACATGTTAACTCCTTATTAAGATAGTAATAAAGAGGGGCATGGTAGCTTCACATGCTTTGGGTGAATGCTTATATTTTTTGAATGAAGTGCATGCACGCCTAGGAAATTGGGTATAGAAATAAAGACTACATTTTGGTTCCATTGTCGAGACCTCTTTTCAAACTATTTGTCAGGATGTTACATGCAAATGGCATATCAATTGACTCTTGATAGCATTGAAATTTGGGTTGAAGAAAGACAAGATTAGTTTTCATAGAGATATGGTTTTGGACCTAATTTCAATGCATGTAAATGGGTGGAAGATCATCTTTATCATGAGCTCTATGAGACATTTTTCAGCCTTTTTCCAATAGAATTGTACAAGTGGTTGTCGAGATATGCATCAAATAAAATATGGGGACACATTGAGGGTTTGGATGTAGGAAGATTACCATACTTTGTTTGATGCAATGAATCTTGGACTCGTGTCGCATAGCTACACTTTGGAGTATGTTATCTCTACGTATTAGTTTCTAGAAGTTGTTGAGTTTGAATTCTTGCATGAGCCCAAAGGGTCTTATTTACGTGTTATTCCTTTGGTAATTAAGATCTTGATGGTGGTATTGAGTTTGTAGTAACTTCCTATGGCTAGCTAAACCATCCACCATGCACAAGGGTGGGAGCATCCATGGTGAAAGATGGTAGACCTAGAGACATAAAGGAAGAGAAAGGAAAGACAGCTCAAGTATAATGAGATGCAAGAGAGGGAATTTGTGAGGAAGTGCAATGTTGAGGAGTCTATGGAGTTATGGAGGAATATGGATCATGAATGGTGTGAAGCTCACATGGAAGACATTGAGCTAGAGCACCAGAACTCCCATACTTAGGTAAGTACAAGAGAGAATACCCTTCGGTCTTGGATGAGAGTGCATCGAGGAATAAATATTAAGGATCATAGGTGTGTATATGATCCCACCTAATGACTTATCCCTTTCACATGGTGTTCTAGTTCTAGAATTATTCATTGAGAAGTAGGTTAGTATTGGTAAGAAAGTAGAGACAGGTAGGTTTCATTTTGGAGTAAATTCAAAAGTGCATCGAAAAACACATATACCTATTGTAGCACATATTAAGTCATTTTTGGGTTTTGATTGGAGGAATATTTTTAGGCGCATCATCAGGAAAAAGTGTGGGCACACAAAATATTGGGAATACATCTAGAAGTTCTACAACTTCACATACTATGGGAGTTCAATTTAGCACTATATTTGGGACATAAGGAAGTACATCCACTAGTCTAGTACTTGCTACAAGAGGGTCGGGTGGATCAATATGATTGGGAACAATCAGATCAGATAGTTTTGAAGGTGGATGAAATATTGGTGGGGGCTCTAGTTCTGGATCTAGTGGGCAGGTTCTACACCCCATCATCCACATCAAGTTTACTATGAGATTTCCCTTCATTTACCGAGTATAGGGGCATTGAAGATGTAACAGATCATGTGCACAAGTGTGAGCTACTATGACATGCTAAAGTAATAATAACATCGATAGAAAATTAATTAAATTTTTACCACTCTTCAAGAGCGTACGCATAGCTGGTACAGAAAGTATGACCTACATCAAAATGTAATGGATTATAATGTTATGTGCTATGTGTTTCTAGATGAGTTTCATATTCTATAAGTTATAAAAATAGTATTAGCATGCTTAAGGACATTAATCTAGGCTTATCTAAGAGCATACGTGAGTATGATGCACATTTTAAAACTTTACTATCAAACTTGTCTTATAATATACACCCCAATTAGCATGCACATTGGTTTTTGGTAACTTGTTGACTCCTTTTAGATGGGTGCTATCTCATAAGAATTTTGTAGATCTTTACAAGGCCTTAGAATAAACTCGTGTGTTGAGGAAGTTGGAAGTGTTGACACTGGAGTAAGTCCATTCTTAGAAGCATAGATCATAGCCATGATGAAGCAGTTGGAAAATATCTCTGCTAATTCATCTTGTGAGATTTGCAATGGTATATGGTGCATGATTGCTATGTAGAGGTACATACTAATGATATCTTCCCTCATAATTTGAGTACGTGTCATGTTGCTATATTATGAGATTTTTCATCTATACCATGATGTGAGTATATGCCCTCTCTTATAGCATGCAATCCGGAAGAATGTGTCTATGTATTGTAAGATTTGCAAAACCTATACTCATGACACCTCTAATCAGTATATTAATTGATCATATTCATGAATCTGTTGAGGCTGGTGTGCACTAGACTAGTGTGGCAAGTGGATCTAAAGAACAGAGAGAACAGTATAAATAAGGGTGCACTAAGGGATATAACATGAATAGGGGATTTTGTGGAGGATATAAGTGATAAATTCCAAGTATCCATATATTTCACATTAGAAAGTGGTTTACTAAGAGACTATGGATGTCATTAGGGTTCTAGAAGGAGAGATTCAGTTCTTGTAGGAGAAAGTGTGCATTATGGAACAAGAAAAGAAGGTTGAACGCCTGCAGAAGGATGTAGATGACCTGAAGGAGGTCATGTCAAATGTTACACTCGGAAATCATAATCCCTTTGTTGGAAGAATGGCTATGAGAAAAGGTACTATGCGTTGGTTTTGAGTGTGAGAGGAAGATACTCCACATAAATCTACCCCCACATAATCATGAATTTGACAAGGAAATTAAACTTAATGTAGTCATTGATGGGTGGATTCTAAGTAACATTTTGATAGATACATGTGTGGAGGTTAATGTACTCATGTTGGATGCATGGAATCAGATGGGAAGACCACCATTACAGCCTTCTTGGAATTTTTTGTATATGGAAAATAGAACTAGGGTTATGCTTATTGGAGTACTCAAGGATATGACTATTACAATTTAGGGAGCTAAGTTTACTAGGAAATTTGAAGTATTACAGCTTGCAGAAGTGGATAACTTCCCAGTATTACTTGGGCGGCCCTAGTGTTATGCTAATAATATAGATTTGTGCTTCGACAAGGGTACATTATCTTTGAGAATAATGAAGAGCACGTCATTAGATGTATGATTGATGTAAAGGCTACTCTATATGTTGATCCCTTGAGGGAAGAGGACTTGAACAGGATATGCACGTACAATCAAAGACCCTAAGGTAATTGAGCCATCTAAGGAAGGAGTGATATAGTGGGATGATGATTAGTCAGTTAGTGAGACCATAAGCATTTCTTTTGACAATTGGGCATATGGAATATATGAAGTGGTTGGGAAAGAAATTAGGAACATAGTGACTCACATGATAAGGTCACGCAATGTTAGGCATTTAGGGTACAACCGAGTACATAGGTACAATAGTGAGGGGAACCCTAATGTATTTTTACATGTCATGGAAGATCATTAGACAAATGAATGATTTATAAGAAACATATTGGTCTATACTCTACACAGGGACAACAAAGTGTTTTAGTGAGCTACACACAGAAGCAACTTACTAGAATGGCAGAAGTGAGAATCACCTTTTCTACTAGGTTCCTAATGAGTAATGTACCTTCTCAAATATTTGAATTTAATGGGAAGTTCCATACCTCACATCACATCCGGAGTGTGAGATATCTTGGTCATAAGGCAAGGAGGCATTACCACCATCACTTTGGGTGCATAAGTTCTACTCCACCTTACGTGCATGCACGCACGCATGGTATGTCCATGTTGAGTTGAAAAGGGAGACTGCTAATTGGCAAGAGATGACCTCAAGTATGATCCAAAATTTTGATTAATTTTCTATTAAGCCTCCAGTCCATGAAGCAATGTAGATTATGAAGCAGCTTACATTGGGAGATAACGCAAAGGTCAAAGAACTTATGCTAGAATTATTTGGGGAACTTGGTCTTGACACATGCCTTGACCTTGAAGAAATAGATGACTAAATGGTCCACATATAGAAGGAAAAATAAAAGGGAAAATTGGTGTACATTATAGCTGATGAGGAAGTAGATAACTTGGATACTGACCACACTGAAGGTATGCGCAATTTGATGGACATTGCGAATGAGAATGTCTGTATGTATCATGCACCCATGAAAACAAATAAGGTTAAAATTGGTATGGAAAAAGAGCCTAAGGAGGCCATTATTGGTGATTACTTGGTCAAAGTAGGAAGTGGATAAGATTATTGAATTTTTGAGCGACTTCTAGTACTTACATTTTGTAGGGATACCATGAGTTAAAGGGAGTACACCCTTCTTTAGGTGAGATGAAAATAAATCTTAAAGAAGGCATGTTCCCGGTTAAGAAGAAGCCTTATAATATGAATCCTAATTTAGGTGTGAATGTAAATGAATAAATTGATAAAATGCTCAAGTGTGGAATAATGGACCCTATTGAAGAATCTAAATGAGTTATCCCCATGGTCATAAGCATCAAGAAATATGGGAGGATAAGGATTTGTGTGGACTATAAGGAATTGAATGCTTCATGTGTAATAGATATTTCTCTCACCCCGTTCACAGAAGATATTCTTGAGGGAGTTATTAGGAGTGAGATATACTCTTTTATAGATGGATTTTCATGTTATCATCAAGTGTGTATTGCGAAGGAAGATCAAGAAAATACAACCTTCACCACTGAATGGGGAATCTTTTCATATATATTTATGCCCTTTAAATTGAATAATGTGCCTACAATATTATCACACATTGTGGTGCGGGATTTTTAGTATTTTATTCACAAAATCTTACAGTATATCTGGATGATTTTTTAGTGTACGGCTTAGTCAAGGACCATTGTGACAATCTAAGACTCATGTTTGAGAGGTGCAAGCAGTTGAGCATCTCTCTTAACATTAAGAAGTGCATTTTTCCACACCTTTTGGCACATTATTTGGGCACATAATTTTTAAGGAAGGACTATTGGTAGACCTGGCCAAGATAGTTATGATCTTGGGTTTGGAAGAACCTAACAATCAAAGTGAGGTGAGTAGATTCTTAGGAAATATAGGCTAGATTGTTGAAGGATAAAGGAAATTTTTTTGCGGTGACATGCGCAATGAGATGTTTGAAACATCAAAGGAAAGGCTAAATATTACATCTATTTTGGCACAAAGTGTTAGTACAACCAAGGGAAGGAATTTTATATCATCCCATTCGCATTACAAGAAATAAGTCAAAAATTGAAGAGAATAATTATACAACCACTGAGCATGAGGATTTTTCTATGATTTATGCATTGCACAAGTTCGCATAAAGATTGCTTGTTGGCAACCCTGTTCATTTTCTACACAGATCACATGGTGCTTAATTACTTTGTCAACAAGCTTATTTTGCAAGGGTGCATTTGCACGTGGATACTTCTATTTTAGGATTTTGAGTTTCCATTTGTTGTAAAACTAGGAAAAACAATTCAAGTCCCGATCATTTGTCGAGGATCAATACTAGTGAGGACATACGAAACATAAAGGACATGATGCTAAATGTGCATCTTTTTAGGTTAAACCACGAACCCACAAATTTAGAGGATATTTTTGTATTTTTATGCACAAGATAGGCACTTGAAGGAATGAATATTCTATAGAAAAAATAGCTTACAATACGCGCAGACGCTTATTAGTTTATTGGTGGAGATTTTTATAAGGTAGGTTGTGATGATTTTTACATCGGTGTGTCCTGGAGCATAAGCGAGAGGCTATTATGAAAGAAGCTCGGGAGGTAACTATGCATGTGATTCTACTGTGCACAAGATTTTGAAGGTTGTACTTTGGTGGGAATATTTATACAAGGATACTAAAGAATATGTCAAGGCATGTGATCATTGTCAACATCTTAGAAAGAATGGTAATAGAGATGAAATGTTGTTACGACCTATTGAAAGTGTTAAACCTTTTGAAATATGGGTTATTAAATTTGTAGGTCCAATTTCACCAACCCCCTCGTAGGACTAGCATGTGCTACATCATTACATATACATATAATCCTACATGGTGTGTAGAAGTAGCACCTACAAAGGATTATACAACAGCTACAATAGCTAGATTTTTATGGGAAAACATTATTAGCATGTATGGTTTTCCTTTGAGCTTGACTAGTGATAGAGGAACTAATTTTCTTAATGATACAATAAGAAGTTTGTTGGAATATTTTATGGTGGCACCCCATAAAACAACTCCTTATCACCCTAAATAAAATGGTGATACAGAGGCTTTTAATAATATTCTAGGACATAAATTGAAAAAAATTGATTTTGGGAGAAGAGACTGTATGATAAAGTATCGGTTGTACTTTAGCAATATAGGACCACTTATAAGAGGTTGAATAAGACCACACCCTTTTAGTTGGTATTTGGCACAGAGGTTGTATTGTTTGTTGAATTTATGTTACCATCCCTGTGTATTGTGCGCACATGTGGACTTGATGATGAATAATATTTTAAAGATCACATTGACAAACTGCTGTAATTATATGAGTGGTGCATTATTGCGCATTAGATCCGAGAAGACCAAGAATTCCATACTTGAAATCATGGCATGATAGGCATATAAAGAACAAGAAATTTGAAGTTGGAAATATGGTTCTTTTGTATGACTCCAAGTTTGTGTGCCACCGGGAAATTGAAAGTACATTGGTTGGGACCTTTTGTAGTAACAAAGATACTTGAGTCAAGTGCTTGTCAATTACATGCCCTAGATGGCACTATGTTTCCTGGTTACTTCAAGGGGAGTAGATGAAGCCCTACTATAAATAAGGATTCTTGGTGTTTGTAATAAGGTAGTATTTCCACTTAGATTAGATTTCCTTTTATGTGTTTCTTTTCAATTGTTGATTTATTTTTTTCATTTAGTTTCATCTATTGTTGTAATAAGTGTGCTTGCGTGCGGAAAGTGATTACTATCTTTTGAGTTTATGAGCGAGAGATCGTGCATACTTTCATGTGGGGAGGAGAATATATAGGAAAAAGGAATCTATTTGTACTAAGATTCATGTGAATGTTAGCACACAGTTATATGTATGGACTGGAATATGAACATCCTTGTAAGGGATGGTGCGAAACAAGAAAGGTGTTACAGTGCTCGGGATGAAGATGTTTTTCAAATAAATTTTTTCATATTGAAGACCATGCATAGAAGGATGATTACGTAGTGTAAAGTGAGGTAGGAAGTAACATGGGAAAGTACTTAGTATGAAGCACATAGGGTTATTTACTTTGGCACATGGAGGCATACGTAAGGAGGTCTATGGCCGAGAAGTATTAGGCATGCCAAAAGGTTAAGACTGGGCCTAGAAGAAAGTAGCGAAAAGCACGAAAAAATATAAAAAATTTAATTAAATCTGATTATGATGGTAGGTGAGGAGTAATTAAGGCGTGAAAATTGAAAAAATCTAAAAAAGGGGTGCATACGACTTGATTATTACCTTGCATAATTGAGTTTTTGAGCCTTGGAAGAGAAAATTTGAGTGCAAACGAAGTGCGAAGTGCGAGTACAAACATATATAATAGTGAAAAAATGGTGAATTTGAGCAGGGACCATAGCATAGCTCCTTCATGGTAATTTTTAGAGCAAGTGGAAGGTATGTAAAAGAATGGTTTGAGGAGCTAGGGTTTGAATTGCAGCTAGGACGAGCACGCTTGAGATTACGAAGCAAAAAAAGGTAAGGGTAAGGTAGTAGTGGAGTTGATATGGCTCCCAAGAGAGCACTTGGAGTAACCACAAGAGGAAAGTATTAGGTTGTGGAGCCTATTTTCATGTGAGAAAGTGTTGAAGATTGTACACTAAGAGTACTATACACTTTCCATATTTGTCTCCCCGGGGTTCACATGGTGATTACAATTATGTCTTCACTTTTGTAATCCTTATGTTATGAATGGATCATTGTGGATGGATTTTGGTAATTAATGTATTTGAATATGGCGTTCACATGGTGTAATTGATCTTAGTATTAATTTTATCTGTTATGTTTCCTTATTACATGTGTTTCCAATTGAATGTATGTAATGAGTTATCATGGGTGATTATAGATCTGTCTAGTTATCTTTCTAGTTAAGCATGGTAACACCTTGTCAAGAAAGTAATAAAGAGGGACCTTGTAGCTTCATGTGCTTCTGTGAGCATTCGAGATCTGTCTGAATGAAGTGTCAATGCACCTAGGCAATTGGGTATAGAAAACAAGACTACAATATATATTTTTGTTTCATTTTTATGTCCTAAATACCCTTTTTTAATGTTTGTGGGAATATTTTTATTGATGTTTCTAATATCTTCTCCTTCAAACTAAAATACTTTATTCTTTATTCTCTATTTCCCTTATCTCTCTATTTTCTCTTCCAGAATAAATTTTCTCCTCTATTAATCTTCATTTTTCCTCTTCAAATCCAATTAAATTAATTTTCCTTTTCTTCTAGTTTTTATTTCTCTTCACTCTCCTTTTAATATTTTTTCTCTTTATTAATATCAACTCGTTATCATGCTCACGCCTATTTTTGATATTTTTATTTTATATTATATCTTCTCTATTTAATTCCCTCCAACTATCAAACCATTACTTTCTAAAATTTACGTCACTTGGAATCCCCTCCTTTGCCACATGATATCCATTATGTGCATATCCCCCTTTAGAAGAGGTTCACATAGGTTTTCAAGTTATTTTTCTTCCTACATAACATATGGATGTTTTTAACAAAATTTTGTGTACATGTATCCCTTTAACTCTTTCAATCTCCTTGTTCCATACAACTCCCCCTAAACATCGGTTAGCAAAGACTTAGGCAAAGAACACCAAAAGTTGATATAAACTTAATATTATGTATTATTTCACTCAATTCATAGGTCTCAACTAGAGGTGATGTTATTCAAAGGATGTTTATTTTATTTTTTTAAATATAAATTTAAGTGGGTAATATAAAAAATTCACTCACATAACATGGAACACACACACACACACACACACACACACACACACACACACACACACACACACACACACACACATATGTATATATGTGTGTGTGTGTGTGTGTGTGTGTGTGTGTGTGTGTGTGTGTGTGTGTGTGTGTGTGTGTGTATGTGTATGTAGAGATATCTACATATATATATATATATATATATATATATATATATATATTACACTCTCTCTCTCTCTCATATTCTTCCATGCATATTCCTCTCACCATTTATTTATCTCCTCAGATAGCCTTTAAAAGGAAAAAGTTACATCTTTTCATTCTTTAGAACGCTTTGGTAATTAATACCAAATATACTATCAAATCATCTAGAAAAGCTATTAATAAATCGATGACCAAATATATTACAAATTCGGTATGATGTTCATATAATAGTTTATAAGATATGTCAAATATAATGAAGATCAACACAAAAAGAGATATTAGTGGACTAAAAATCCCTAATATTCAATATATTTATAACTATAAAAGTACCTTTAAGGTAGGGACACACCATAGAATACTACTTAAAGAATAAATAGCTCCACAAGTTATCTCAATATGGGAATGCCACTTTGAGGGCAAACATTCAATGTCCTTCTACAAAAGACAATATTTTTCACATACTTCACATCCATCATAATGATATTCATATCCTTTTTATAGACATATTTTATCCTTAATAGGTGGTGTTGCTTGCAAATCAAATGGCCCCCTAGATGCAAATCAGTTTCTAAGTTGATGTTTCGGGCATCCAAAGTGTGATTACACAACATTTAAACCTCTCTCCAAGTGTGGGACTTGTAAAATGAGAGAGGAATATCCAGATTAGAGGCTGGTTCCTCAAACTCCTCTGATCAGATCTGTTATTTTCACAATTGCAGAGGTTTGAATCCTAATCCTACTCTAAATTCCAAGGAGACAGAGATAGAAAGTGTAAAAATTGAAACTAAACTAATAGGTGATACACCAAAGGAGTGGTGAACACTTCTTGTTCATGAAAATTGACACAATTTCATGAAATGCAACATGAAACATCATACACAGGCTGATAAGATGCAATTAGAGGTCTGAAATGAAGCAAGACAATACAAACAAAGGACTGAAAATTGATCACAGAGTCTGCACTGTCATTTTCACTGTCAAAATCCTTGCATTTGCAACATCAAAGAGGCAAAAACCTATTACAATCATGAAGAAGGTCTGATACTTGCAAAAATCACTTGTTGAAGGTGAAAGAAGAAGCTTGCTATCCAAAAAAATGTTCAACCCTCAAAAATGATCCAAATCGGCTTTTTTAATGCATAGGTTGAGCCAGGAGAGAGAAAATGTGTAAAAAACGTGGGAGCCATTCCCCATTGAATGAAGATGCATTAAAATAGCATGGGCATCCTTACAGACCCATGCCCTAACATTTTTGGCCATGCTGAAGAAGAATGCGACCCATTTTGCATTAAAACTGGTTGTTGAAACATCATTTCTGGCCATTACCACGTGCCAGAGACATTTCTTGATTTTCTCTCTCCAAACTGAACCAAAATGCAAAAATGACCACGGAATCATGTATATAATTTCACCATCTTTCCATTGATATAAATAACGTGAAAATCTGAGCTCTGGATCGAAAGATATGGCGATTTGAAAATTTAGGGCAAAAACAGGCCAAAATCGGATCGGCGGGCAAAAAGTTTGAATTTTTACCCATTTGGTCTTTGGAAAAATTTTCAAATTTTCCCCACGCTCCACCACTCCAGGTGCCACGTGGCATGTTTTGATTGGTCACGGGCCCTTCCTGCTCCATTTTACTTCATTTTTTCCTTTGGAAATTTTTTTCAAAATTTCCGTCGGCCGATGAGGTGAAGACACGTGGCGTGATGTGATTGGCTCGGGCCTGTCTCTCCTGAATTTTCCGCGGGTCGCTTCAAATTTTTTTCCCGGACATGTGTCAAAACCCCATTGGGTGCAGGTTTGACCCTCCAAAATTTCCTCGCGGGCTTGCTCTGAATTTTTTGCCCTACCTAGACACGTGGCGAGATTCCATTGGCTCGCAATAAGGGGCGGGCTTTCCCTTCTAAATTTTCCTCTATTTCCTCCTTGGGAAAATTTCCCAAATATTTCCCACGCTCCGCTCGGCCGGACACGTGGTGAGATTCCATTCGTTGGTAGGGGTAGTGGGCCAAAACTCACCCTTTGGACTTTCGGCAAAACATTTTGCCAAAAATTCTAATTCTTCCCCCCGCTCCGTTGGTGTGGACCTCCTTGGACACGTGTCGCATTGTGATTAGGCGGCGGGAAAATGGGTGAAAATTTCCTTCTTTGAAATTTCGGCCAACACTTAGCCAAATTTCCAATTTTACCCCGCACTCCACTTTCTGATTCCTTATGACACATGTCACGTTTTGATTGGCCGCGGGGCCATCTCTTCAAAATTTCCTTGCGCCAACACTTAGCCAATTTTCCCAAATTTTTTCCCTGGGACACGTGGCAGCTCCTGATTCGTCGGCGGGCCCCGCGGGAAGAATTTTTCTTTTGAAACCTTTGCCAAAACACTTGGCAAAAAACCAAGTTCTCCTCCGACCCCCGCCACTTCCTGGACACGTGGCAGCATATCATTGGCTGCGGGCCTTCTAGGGGAAAATTTCCCACAAAAACTCCGCCGAGCCATAACTTGAAAAATACGTGGAGTTAGGAGGAAAAATTTACCTTTCTGGAAAGCTGAGAAAGAGCTCCATCTAATGGTGCCATTTCCAGAAGGTTTTGAGTGCCTAAAAAGAAAAATTTTGTGTCTGAGGCACAAGAGAAGGAAAGATGAAAGGAGTTAGCCAGAAAATGAGCAGGGGGCACATTTTGGGTAACAGTGGGTAATCCTCATCCTAATGTAGGTTGACACATTACTCAAATAAATAAATCCACAAGTTACCTATTTAACCCAATATACTAGACCAATATAACTTGGAGGGATGTGAGCCATGTTTTAGAGTCTCCATCAGCTCATATACATTATAATATCATATCTCTATGTATATAACATGTCACCTCTCCTTCACATGCATCATCCTTGAAATATAAGAAGAAACCAAGTAATTAGTGTGGTACAAATCATTGCACATTTTCAGCCATGTTCAATCATCCAAGCACCCAAATTTGAACTTGGTGGTTAATGATATATAAATATGGTTCTTGATTCTAATGTGCCTCCATGACCATATTTGTTCCTCCTCAACTTCCATACATATTCATAGTAACCTACAGCTTTTTGTTCCATAATTGTGGATTCTTTGATTCCATGTATATTCATAGAGATTATTCTTTTGATTCATGTTTATCCATAGTTATTTTTGTTATGATTCCCCATGTCATGCCTCCACAATTGTTTAATCTCATAAATATGTGGGTATATGTATACCTGAACCTTAGTATCCTTGACCTTGTCAACTTTTTCTACTACCTCTACCTCTTTTTCCATTTCATTTGTCAATTATTTTTTCTCTTGAGTAAATAAATTTTTATTTTCTTATTTTTCTTCATATGCTTCTTGTTATTCTTCTAAATATTCCTTAATTTTTTCATCAAATTCATCCTCATCCTCTACCTTAACTTTATTTCTTCGTTGATAAGTGTGATATCTTGCAAGGTGACCTTATTTCTCTTGTACCAAAGCTTCATGAACTTCGTTTGCACATTAATATTGATTGTTCCCAAAGTCTCTAACCAAGGATATCCAAGAATAATATCCAATCAATCTATAGCAAAAGCATAAAAATTTTAACACATAACATGTTTATCCGTAGTGAGGTTTAAATCTTCAAAAATAATGAATCCTTCAATTTACTTAGGTTTCCCTACCATTCCTTTATTGAACCTGCAAATTTTGATACTTCTATGTTGATGAAGTTATAATTTTTCTAAGGTTTATAGATTCAATGACCTTACTCCTTTGAATAAATCCATGAAACTGAAATGTAGAATCTTTTTTCTTTAAAGATAAAATGTTTGAACCCTTATCAACACAATTTTATTTTTATTCTTCATCATCCTCATTTTGTACCTCATCATTATTTTTTCACTTCTTCTACATCATTTTCATTTTCTTCCTAATCTCATCATTATATTCTTCCTATTATTTTACTTAAGTGTCTCATCTTTCTAAGAAAGTGTGTTCCAATTTCTCTATAAATTAATTGAGTTTGTCCCTATGAGTGAACCATCTCATAAAGGTTCTTGCATTTTAATTATGTGCCTTTTAGATGTAATTTTACCATAAATTTTTACCCTTGCCTCCATTTTAGGTTCTATTTATACCATTGTAAAAATATTTAAAAGACCTATTAAATTCATATTATAAGTTTTTACAATTCTACATATATTTGTAATGATTTTTAAAAGAATGAAAGGAATATTTTTACATTAAAAAAAAATCATAATTTTGGCATAATTTTTCATTCCAACCTCCATTTTGAGTGATCTTTATATTTTTGAAAACACAATGAAGATACCTACAACATTTTTTATACAACTTTTGATTATTATATTAGATTTGCAAAAGAATAAAATAAAATCTTTTAAAAGATCCTATTTTATTCTTTTAAAATTTTGAAAACATCATAAGGAATCATCAAAATTGTATAACAAAAAGTTCTAGGTATCTTCATTATATTTCTAATGGTATAAATATCGTTCAAAATGAAGTTTGAAGTGAAAAATTATGCCAAAATTACAAAAGATTCATTTGACACATAACGGAATCTTTCATAATTTTAGCATTATTTTTCACTCCAACCTCCATTTTGAGTTGTTTTTATACCATTGGAAAGATAATGAACAAACTTACAACTTTTATTCATATATTTCTTAAGATTTCCCATGGATTTTTTTAGATTTACAAAAGAATAAAATAGAATCTTTTAAAATATTTTATTTTATTCTTTTTCAAACTTGATACAATCCATAGATAATCATCAAAAATGTATAATAAAAAACTTATAAGTATTTTAATTATATTTCCAATGGTATAAAGATCACTTAATAAAGAGGTTAGATTGAAAAATTATGCCAAAATTACTTAAATATTTTTTTGTCAAAAGTTCTTTTTATTCGTTTAAAAATTGTTACAAATCTATGCAAAATTGTAAAAACTTATAATAAGAAATTTCTTAGGTTTTGTTAATATCTTTCTAATGGTATGAAAATAAACTAAAATGGAAGGGAAAATAAAAATTCATGGTAAAATTACATCTAAATGGCACATAATTAGAATTCAACTAATTTTATGTCTATGTTGGACCTCTAAGATGAGATGAAAACTTCCACAATTTTTCATGATATTAGGTCTCCTCAGTTATATCTAACAACAATACCGTAATCTCCAAAATAATTTGGTAATCATGTTATCCACAAAAAACTAGGGTTTCATGAATAATAATATACGACATCTCAGTTCCTACCCAAGATCTCAAAATTAAAACATGTAGACTAGTAGCTCTAAATATCTTCTTTTACAAAAATTTGACTAAACAATTTCAAGATAATGTTATCAAAGTATCTGTAAGGATCTCTGGTAGAAAAATGAATGCACATATAGTTGCAGAAAATGAAATAACCAACAAGCATGAAAGTGCAAAAAAAAATTCAATATGCAACGAATCCAAGATTTCTCCAAATATAGTGCTTGAATAGATCATAAATGAAGATGTACATATAGGACAATGAATATATAGCTCCTCCATGATTAGTGTACAAAGAGACTAAAATAAAATTATAACTCCCACACTTGGCATATTCAAACAATGAGTAACTCTCACTTAGCTAATTGTTGTCGCCAAATCATTGCACCCTCCAAATGGCCAGAATGTGAATAGGATGTTCTGTGTGATTAGGAAACATGGGATCACCTCTCAAGTTGTGGGACTTGGGCTTGAGGTGAACCTCCGAGAATTTTGGCTTCCTCTTCCTAAACTAAGTGTTGTACTATTCCTAGTGCAATAAAATGGTTATCTATACCTATGCTAACATTTTCATGGGTTTTAGGGAAAGATATTTGCAGAAATGAAACTATACTAGGGATGGTGATGCACCAAATAAAGGGTGTTTCCAGACTCAAGAAGGGTTAATTTGAAGAGGGTGTGTGCACCACAAGTCAACTTCACCTACTATAACTTAGAGAGGGTATAAAATACCACAGACTAGGAAGCACGCATTCCCTTTGTTAAACTCGATCAGAAAAACAAGTTATCAGTCTTCTAATGAAGAAGGATGAACTTGAGAAGGGTAAAAAGAACCACAACTCAACTACATGCAATGCTCTACCACTTGATAAGTACAAAAATCGAAGAACATGTAATAGAAACGTGAACTTGCACGCTTTTCCTACAAGTATGAGAAAGGCACAAAGAAGTATAGAAGGATGAAAGGACCAAAATTAGTCACAAAACACACCCTTGTATTACTTCAACAACATGCACAATGAATCATACATTCAAAAGAGGCAATGGTTGCCATTACACTCTTGGAAAAAGGCTTTAAATCTCCCACAACATACAAGGACAACTTACGTAAAAGAGAGGACTCTTGAAAATTTTGCACTTGCCTAAGATATCTAACCTGTCCAACCCATCTCGGCCTCCATTGGAATGAGCTTCCAACTTACATTTATAGAATAAGTTGAGAGAGAGGAGAGAAGGAGTCATAAATTCCCTTCCTAAATTGAAGGTACATGATGTATTTATTACAGTTGGTTAAACCACTTTAAGAAGCTTCCATCATGTGCCATTAATGCCCAATTGACCTAATCTTCTCAATTAATTAAAATAATATTTAAATAAAATATTTTAATAATAATAATAAATATTATTAATAAAATATTTAAAATAAAAATATTAATTTAATTAAAATCAGGTGGGACCCTATTGATTGTTTAACTTGAGGAGGGGGTCATGTGAATGGGTCAAAAACAAACCAACTCGGTGGTTGGCTCATTGAGCTAACTCACCGAGTTGGTGTTGAGCTCCTCCAAATTTCACCGCAGCCAATCTCCCCACATCGAGCTCCTAAAATGAGTTCTCCGCCATGGATGTAGACTTCAAATTCCCCGAGCGTGGGATTTCCACCTCTTCCTACCATTTTTAAATGTCCACCATGCCATGTTCTCACAAACATTCCACATTGGTGATCGAAGCATGGGATGATAGCACCATTTTTCCTTCTTAAGACTTTTTTGAGAAATCCAAAACTTAGCTCCATGAACTCATTGGTCTATCATCTCACTTTGATTTCTCTCCGAGCTTGACCAAGCTATATTTTATTTGTAACTCCGACTATGTCAAGTTACCTCATCACTAGCTCACCTAAGATGACTTCAACATCGGACCACTTGTTTAATTTGTCGAGATTCATTTCAAACCAACTAAATCGTGTGTTGGCTTCTATCATCCCATACTCAAAGTTGACTTGACCTTGCCCTCATACCATAATGAGCTCATCATGTGGATCCCCTCTTAGAGTTACTCCATGCAAGGAAAACTAAAAAAAACCTGCTCTAACGAGCTCTCAAGTCCTTTTTCTAAGTCATTCCAATGGCTCGACCGATGATACATGTTCAAAGTTTGAGATTGGATCAATGCCCCCACTTTCAACTCGGGATATCCATCATCTTAGTATGCCACGAGTTAATTCAACAATACAACTTGTTACTATCAATACATCCTTTCCATCAAGTGACTTGGCCATGGTGACAATGTATTCATGAGATTACTTATGTCCTCTTTCATTCTCCATGAACAACTTGACCACCATTAATAGCTTCTTCATCATGACCATCCTAGGCTCATTGTTATACCAGTCGAGCTACTCGTCATTTTACATTTCCATTGATCGACACTTACCCGCTTCCAATTTGACCTAAGTCGACTGCTACCTTCTACTCATCATGCATTAACTAGCACCGATCTCATCACTGGGCCCCGTCCCAATGCATGGCCTACAACCCACATCAATTTCTCATGTGCGTCGAGCTATAATGACCGACCCACCTGCCTACCATTAACACTCCCCAACGGCTCAACAAAACCTTGCTTGTTTGGTGAAGGGAACTCACCTCTAACATTTTAGCTCATCTTTAACTCGGAAACATATTGCTAGATTGATGAGAATATTTTAAATCCGAGCCCTACAACTCGCATGAGCTCACCTCTTATATACCTTCTAACTGGGACTGTTGAGCTATTCACCGAGCTCCCTCCATGATTTTTCCAAGATCTCGCACATAAATGATGAGAATTGACAATATTCTTTACACTAGACCTTGATAGATCACCACATGACTTTACACCATCTTGCATCATGAATTAATTCTACATTCTAGCAACATTGGATTAGGGATTCAATGAGTCATGCAATGCATGGTGCACCCAACCATTTGAAGAGCCATTATCAAACTCAATATGAAATATTGCTCGATTTTACATAAAACTCGAACTCAATTTCCTTAATTCAATGTTACATCCATATACAAGGATCAATAAACCATTTCCTGAAGGCACTAGACCACGCATCTTACCCGCATGCCATGCATGGCCTACTATCTTTAGCCAAAAGACTCGGGCTTAATTTTGTAAACACACTCCTACCTTTTACTCTAACACAACCACTTACTAATGACTCAGTCACGCATATACAACATTCCTCACTCAACTCTAGAATGCGTTATTTTGATGAGTTGTCCCTCATCACCTGCTTTCCAATAACGTTGTGGTTTGGAACTCAATCGTAAATTTTCCCACTTCCCCGGATGGAGAAAATACGTTGGCTTGCCATCTCATCATTTCCTTGAAATTCTCACCTGAATCTCCATGATGTGGAACATATTTCTTGGCTTGCCATCATCAAAGTCCCACCTAACAAAAAGGATGGACTTCTCCCAAGTTAATGCCTTAACGCGGATTTGAAACCTGAATTTTCCTCCTCAACTTACAATCGACCCAAAAAAATTAAATTCTCATGACCTTGTCTAACTCAGTTGAGTGAGCCAACGCTCCCAAGTTGCACTTGATTTAAGTCTTTCCGAGTTTATACCATTGTGGCTCATTCTTGGAATTTTCCTATCGATTTATCGGTTCAACTCGGTTGACCGATAGCTCATCATCTCAATCTCTTCATCCTATTGAACTTGATTTGGCACCAAACTCATATGTCCCCCACCGAGCCACTTCGTATTGACTCAACCACGCATTGAACTAAGCCCTTCACAATGATCTTTGCCACTTCCAAGTTCTTATGATGATTTCAACATCGAGCCAACCCCAAGCTATGAGCTCCCTTTGCCTCAAGTATCCCTTGAGTTATAATTTACATGTTCTTCCTCTACATTCCTAAACACCGAGCCCAATTCAAGCCACTCACTATGTAAATCAATCACACCAAACTCTTCTCCATCATGTTATAGCTTTATAAATTTTCATCTAGTGATATCTCCACGACAAGATGAGATCATACCACCACATCAACCTTGGGTATCTCACTCACCTGAATCAAACCTCATTTCTATTCATACAAGCTCTAAAATATCACACCAAGCTCATCAATGTAACTCAGCCTCCCAAAATGTCTCACTAGCAATCGAGCTCATTCTTGCGGGATCTACAGTCGAGTTCCAAAATTAGCTAGAATGAGGACCTAGTTACTCTTGCTTTCGGGACACCGAGAATCACCAACTCACCTTGTAGACATCCTCCTCCCAACTTGAAACCTATCATTTATGAGTTCCTATATTTTATATCAAGTTGTGGATGGTTATTCCAAGCCATTTTATTCTTTCAATGAGTCATGAGCTCTCTCGCTTGACCACCCGATCTCTAATTATAATTTGACATGTTCCCAGTGCGAGCTTCTGATATGAGCTACCAACAAGTTCACAACCAAGATGACATCGAATTCATTTGTTATCGTGGCTGAGATTTTCTAAGCTCATCCTTAAGGCCTAGCTCGAATGAGCTATTCCAAGAGCTATGTATTGAGTTGATGACCGAGATATCAACTAGGAAAATCCCTTCAAGATTTCCTATGTGCCACTGATGCTTTAACTGTTATGGGTTGATATTGAGCTTGACTCCTTGAACCGAGCTCCATTTTGACTTAATGCCTTCCCACCTTGCCAAGTAGCTCACTAAGCTACTCGGCGAGCTAAATTTTTTCTCGATGGCCCTTGGCTTATTTTGTAAAATCTTCCCATGTTTGGAAACTTTCCCATATTTTCTTGACTCAACCAACTCTTTTCAATGTTGGGCTTGACCAACCCGTTGAGTTGAGCTCCAATGATAAACAACCGAGTTCTCAACTGAGCTAACACCGATTTGTCACCAAGTTGAGCTCAATTTGACCTCATTTAATGCTAGGTAAGCTCTCTTATGTAAATTATTAATTATTTTAATCATTTTATCTCCGTGATGACCCGACATTAGGCCCTTGGGACCAATGTCATAATTTGATCGTAATAGGACCTTGTTGTCCAATTTTGTCTTGTGTGTAAAATTGGATAACAATGACAATGATGGCCAAGTGTAACTTATGTGATTAACTCTAAATGTAACTCCTATGACTAAGTACACTGAGCAAGCTAACTCCTAAAGTGTAAGAATAATCTATGTGTAGGAATAATCCACATAAATAAATAAATAATATCTTACACTAACACCCCCACCTTAAGGTGGGTTAGGTAGGAAGAAAAGAAAGTGGATCACGACAACAAGGCCTCGATGAGGTACTCATGTAAAATGAAACTCTCAAAAATTATATGAAAAGGAGAAAACCCAAAGGGGGAAAAACATCATCCTAAAAGAGAGACAAATAAGAGTAGGACTAGAAATCTCCACTTGAAGCTACAAGTACCAAGCCACCCTATATCCTATAAAGAAACCTCCTAGAGTGATTATGGATCAGAAGTAGATGCAGTGAAGAGTGGATCACCATGGAAGAGTGAATGAAACCACCAAGTGTCTGATGGATCTCCAACCAAAGTGTGGTTCCTATCCAAGGAACTATGCTCCTCATGCAAGTTATAAGTTCCAACTACTCCATGAAGGGATGGTGTATTTGAATCAAAAGAGAAGAATGTATGTGGAATGCCTTGTAACTAAGTAGAAGACTACCCGATGTCTGATGAGTCCCGAATAAAAATGTCTACTTCTTGAAAATTATGCGGTGGACCAAAAGTAGGTAGATGAAGAAATAACTCCTCTAAAACTGGAAGGTGACAAGGAGATGGTGGAGGTGGGTCCCCATCACTACTAGTGTCATATGTGCTAGAAGATAAGTCCTCGTCATCATAATTTTTCTCAAACTTAGAAATTTTATCAAGTATAAGTAAATGTGGTGAAGAATATGAAGGAGGTACAAAGTGAGAGAAGGAATATAGCCTAATCTAATGATCTACTACACACACTATTATGATAGTGTCATTGTACAACTCTCTAGAATACATTGAATCTAGAGTGAACTCAACTTGTATGCCTTGACTAAGGTGAGTAATTTGATAGATAGACAAGATATTATTTGGTGGTGAGTGAATAATTAAGACATTATTAAATGTTCCGCAATGCACTTCAACAGACCCTCTCCCAAAATCCAGGTGTAGAAGTGTCGTCACTCAATCATACAGTGAACATGTCACATGGATCTAAAGAAGTGAACGCCACATGTGAAGAAGATGTATGATATGATTTTCCGAATCAATAACCCATGTAGTAGCCATTGATACAACTACAACTAGGGCTCTCCCATTTTTCTCCTTTCCTGATTCTTTATCTTTCCATTTTCCATTGTTATTTTCTTTAGAGGATTGATGAATATGGTTTGATAGACTCAGGGTCACCTACATTGTTCTTCTCAATAAGACTCATGAGGTGGTCAATCTATTTATTAAAACATTTTCTTTCATCATGTTACTTGTGTAATACCCACATTTGATCCACTCTTTCTTAGAATTGACTTTAGAAGAGGATGTTCCATAGTTTTATTTTGAGGTGGGTTGATCCTTATTTCTCTCATGATCCTTTTTATTCTATTTCTTCTCTTTTGAATCCTTTTGTATGTCATGCCCTACAAGTAGATCATGTTTAATAGACTTTATTACACCCATTTGAAACATTTTATTGTATTCCTAAGTTAGGCTAGCAGCAAACTCATCAAAGGAGGGGCATGAGTGCTCGTCGACCACCCACCTAAGTTCTAATATTCCAGGCCCTGGGGACATGTTATCCTTTCATTTACACATTTGGTTAGGAGGACTCACCTGCATTAGCGCACCAAGAATTATGTCAAGTCATTGGGTCATTAACTCTTGTAGTGTCTAAAAACAAACTCATAAAAATAGGGCATTCTCCATTGTGCTCCAAGTTTTCTTTTGGTTACATGGAAAGTAGAGACAAAAATAGAATAGTCATAACCTAGTTTGGTATCATGTCCATAATTTCACAATCCAAAATAACCATCCAATGAATGGTAAAAATTGGGACAATTTTTTTGAAACATTCATAAGGATTCACGTGATTTAACCATTATTAATTCAACTTATTAGTTTAATTTAATGTTACAAGAAGTACTTCAACAACCGCTTTAGAAAAACTAAGGTTACTTATGTTTAGTTAATTACAGTCCTTTTTACATCGATGAAGGGTTAAGGAATTAAATACACAAGATTGTACTCTCAACTATGGTCTACAAGATAGAAAATTTATTATTAATCGAATCCCTTAACTAAAGAAAGGAAAGGTGTGACGATCCATGTGAACATGAGCTAAATTTGGTTATCTAAGGATGCCCACTAAAACCATAGTATTAGTGTTGTGGTTATGGCTCTCAAGTCTAGGTGTGACTCATCCCACCAAGGGGTTCAATAAAATTATCCCACGATAGTCATGATGTAGGTCGAGAGGAATTAAGTTATATAGGATCGGTGGTTAGTCAATATGATTCTATAAAATTATTTCCTCTGTTACTAATACCATTTTTTTATTTTAATTTTATGGGCAAGGTCGTCACCTTCTATAAAGGAAATCACTCTAGTCAATGTGAGGAATCAATATTGTTTAATTAAGGCTTATTTGTTGTTCAACATCAGCAATAATTTGAATTTAATAAAATTTTATTCTTCCCACTATAGTTATTAGTTACTTATAGGGTTTAGGCTTAACAAATTGACTGCTCAAAGCACATTTTGATCTTAGCCCTAGGGTTTAATTATATTATTACTAGTTATAAATAATAACATCACCAAATATCTCACAAGTGAACTAGACGTGTTAGACAATATTAAAATTCAAAAGTATGATCACTTCCCAAGTGGAATAAAAGTAGGTCGAATTAGGACCATATGATCAATTTATTTTACAATGTTGATCTTAGAAACCCTAAAATTATTGTATTGTTTCCTACTACATTTTCATTCTATCTATTCTTTTCTATTTTTGTTTCTAATTGGTTTTGTAGGATTCACTAAGGTTCCTCACTAAGGAAAGAAAGAAATGAGTTAAATTAAGCATGGCTTATTGTTTCTCATTGGGTTATCATCACTTCTAGAGTTGAAGAAATGACATTTTTTCTTATATGTAGCTTCTTCTCTGGGTTATCGTATGAGTTTATACATATTTCAGATGTATATATTCAACATTAGTTATGAGAGTGTATATATATATAGCAATTTTCTATGGAATCTTCTAAGCCCGATATTTGGGTGGCCGCAATATCCATAGACTAGTATTGTGTGTGTGTGTGTGTGGGGGAAGGGAGATCGGTGGATAGATATGGATCCAAGATGAGTGGCCCCACCTAGTATAGGAAAACCATGAAGACACATATGTATATATATCACATATTATATTTTATTTTATATAATACCCAAAGCCTCAAATAAGGGTTGGTGGTGGCTAAGCGAAAAAATGTGTGTGTGTATAATGTGGATGCATAATATACTTGAGGTGGCCAAGAGTCTCAATAGAGATTAAGAGCAACAAAAGAAACAATACTTGGGGCGGGGGTCCCAGGCTAGATCATGGTCCCTTATATATATATATATATCCCTATATATATATATATATATATTATGTGTGTGTATTTATATATGTATATGTATATGTATGTATGTATGTATGTATGTATGTGTAAGCTAATTAACGTGGGCGTTGTCTCATAACCCAAATTTGGGATTATTAGTTTTCATATATATATACATGCATGCATGCATACATAGATTATTAGTCTACATACATACATGCATATATATATATATATATATATCTTGTATACACGTTATAAAAATCTAAATTAAATATTATTTTTAAAATTCTTAAATAATCATGTGAAGAAACTCAATTTTAGATTGTTATAACTATAAGTGGAGAAAAGTAACAATAAATGAAAGATAAAAAAACACAATGCGAACATTCCCGTGACCTTCTAATGCAAACCTCCATAGGTGAGATTTTGAAGTTGTATAACCTTGTAAAATGATTAATTTTTGGGTGCTCTTGAGTGACCTGCAAACATGGTAGCAATTGATATGAACACGATATTTGGATTGGAAATTTAGCGATTTATTGTATTTATGAATCCAAGAGGGTTTAATAGAGAGTATGTTTGCATTTTATAGAAGCGAAGTACTTGGAAGTCAAGGTTGAATGCACATACTAAAAATAGCATTTGAGGAGGTTGTAGTAGGTCCAGATCATTTAGGGGCAATAATGGAATTAATTAGAGAAGTTGCATTTAGAAAGGTGGTTGTACATGTAATTAAATTGCCCCACATTTCTAGGATTCTAGAAGTGCAGTTGACTAGACTAGTAAAATGGAGTCCAAGTGGAGTTAACTAGGATGAGGATGTGGAGTCCAAGTGGAGTCCATGTGGGGTCTAGATTGGTTGTTGAGTGTGCACACTTAATTAATTAATCATTGAATTAATATATTATAATTAACTTAGCTAAAGGGTGCATGGGATTAATTTAATTAATCCAAAAGGTGCAATGTGTATGAATAAATAAATATAATTAGTTAATAACAAATGGGTGAATAATAGGGTGTATTGGGATAGCATTGGGAACATGTGAGTAATTTTAGGGTGTCTACATTTTCCCCTCTTTAAAGTGCTATTATGAAGTAATAGTTCTTTAAAGATAGTAGACACGTGCATATCGGCGGCGACGGAAAGTTGTGAAGCATTTGGATTCCCAGCAAGTAGGAAGTGATGAATAATTTGGATGCCCCAAAAAGTAGGATAGTAGAGGAATGCCCCTCAAGCGTGTGGATGATGCAGGCAAGAGGCGGTAGATGACCACTTGATAGGAAGAATACAATGGATTGGAACAAGGATGGAAAATGGTTGTTCTTGTAGCATGAGTATCATTTAGAGAATAAATTTTTAAAAACCTTATTTTTGTTATTGCATAATAGAGTTGTCACCATGATTATAAAAGAATCAAAATGGGTAACCTAGATGCGCATAAATAAACACACACAAAGAAAGAGAATATAAAATGGAAAACAAACCCAATATATATAGTAGGTGCAAGCACCGTGGTTATAAAGGAACCAAGATGTAATTACACTACTTTCAAGTGGTCCAAAAGTAAAAATCAACAATGCAACACAAATTTGAAAAAGAAGACAATCAACTATGCCCCTAATGCATGCCACAATATGTGTAAGTAGATGTAAATGCTCCCAAGTTGGAATAGGATCAGAATGGAAGAGTGGAGTTAAAGTGACTCCTTATGACACTATTGTTGGATCCATTGTGTAAATGGTCGAATTTAAAATTGCCTTAGGTGAAGTTATATCGCGAAGGGAAAAAACTATGAATTGCCTAAGCGAGTTATCATATCATACAAAGGGAAGAAAATGATAGTCATAAGATTGGAACAATCACTATGGTAATAGATAAAGGTATGATGATTATCAAGATTGTGCGAAGATTTTGAAATATTCACTTCAAGGGTTTTCCAATTGTATGCTTTCTAGGATAAGTGAATGTTTGTTTAAACATTTTGTAATTTTTTGATTTTTTTGGATTTTTGAAATATTTGATTTTTTTAAACTTTGAAATATTTAATTTTTTTAAATTTTTGCAAGGTTTTGAAAAAGTTTGAAATGAAAATTCAAACACACATGAAGAAACATCAAAAAGGAAAACATTTTATGGCTTAAATAAACTAGGAGGAAAAAAACACGTGTAAGCAACAAGAAAACATGAAAAAAGCATTGCAAATGAACCCAATATGAACATGAAGGAACCACGCCAAAGTTATATGTGAAATAAGATGTGAATAAATTATCCTATAATTGGTCTATGCTAAGGTAAACAAATTACAACAAAATAAGAAGTCGAAAGAAGAAAAAGCATCATCACGATGTTGACAAATCAGAATAATACAAAGACAACGTGCAAAAATGATGTCTAATGACACTCTGAATGTGTTCCACATTGAAGAAATAGACATATTTAAATGCCCCCAAGTGATATCTTATAACATGATAGAATTGAATTAGGCTGAAGAGTGGAGTGATACTTATATACTCCAAAAGATACTCTTGGTGGATCCCATTGAATTTTGTTTTGTAATTGGATTAAAATGTAAAATCCAAATGTGCCCCAAGTAAAATTATATTATAAAAGGGTAAATGATTACCTCAAGAGTAGATATACACCACAGGTGATAAATATGATTATCAAGATATGATATGGAGCGATCGTGAGGAGCGGCATCAAAAGATAAAATTGTTAAACTATGTTATCCAATTGTTGAAATTTTGTCAAACATTATCTGAATGTTTTTATTATGAAAGTGAGATACTATTTTTTTGGATTTTAGAACAATTTTGTATTGTTTTTGTATTTTTGAACAATTTATATTTTTTTAAGCTTTGTGAAACATTTGTGAATTCTTTTGGTATTTTATAACTCGATAGAAAGGGTGCACTTTGCTTGAAACCAGCTGCAAATAATTAGAAGCATTCTACTCCATTGGCATAAATGTAGATGTTGGGTTATTTCACTCCGCTCATGGTTCACATAACTAGGAAGATTCGAGGGCTCATCACCTAAAGCCAAGAAGGACATGAAAATGAGGTGAATAGTGATATGAAAGTGAAGATAATGGATGTGACGGTAGAAGGTGTAACGATGATCCATATAAGAAAAATGTCACTCATCTCTAGTCAAGATTATATGAATGGTCCCAAGATGATTCCACTTTAAATTTTTTGACAAGACTTAGATTCGTAAATGGCCTCATTGATTGGAAAAATCTAGTTAAAGGAATGATTTGTCTCTCTTTAACATGAGCAATTAAATTATTTCTCGGGATATTTTGGATTAAGCACTTCGATTAAGATTTCATAAAGGCTTTATTGATTTTGTGAAGGACCCCCTACATGTTTCCCCATGCCATCAATAAAAGGCAAGGGCTCAACATCGAAGACAAAATGTAGGTGAATAAGGACTTTCTTCATTCCCAATCTCATACTTCCAGTAATAAGTATGGGCTTATCACCAAAGACTATGAAGGATGAAAGTTGTAGTGATTTTATAATTTTTTTGTATTTTTATATTTTATTGAATTCACCTTGTATGTTGATAGTGTGCTTATTGGGAAGGAACATTACGCCCCCAATTCTCAACCTCATCGACTAGTAGAACGCAAGGATTCAACACCGTAGATTGAGATGAGAGGTCAAAAGGACTTGGTAAATAATTTAAGTGTTTTTGTTAAAGAGATATCTTATTTGAAAGGACAAGTTTTCATCAAGTAAGCTTTGAGACAAAACCATAGGTAAAAAGGTCCAAATGATAGAAACCACGACAAAAATGAGACACATAATTCCCAAGAGGAACACGGTTAAATTGTGTTGTAATAAGTGAAGAAAGTGAATATATAATAATGGTGTGATTAATATATCTGCATAAATGGAATACTTAACATTATTTATACGCACTTTGTCATTTCGGTTGGAAAACAAATGATTTAATACAAATTTTTGTTTTCTTTTTATGTTTTTAAGTTTTCTAAATTTTGGTGGATGACGATTCAAAATGGACTCATCAAGAAAAATCTCCATGTTTATTAAATTTGAAGGGTCCTGAAATATGAGACTTGTGTGAAAAAATCCAAGTCGAGAGGGGGATCGAAGATTCGATAAGTCTTGAAATATGATACTTGGGCGACAAAGTCCAAATCAAAGGAGGAAATCAAGATTTCATGAGTCCTGCAATACAATACTTGGGCGGACAAAGTTCAAGTCAAAGGAGTGAATCAAACGATTTGATTGGTCTTGAAGTATGAAACTTGGGAGAACATTTTCTAATTCAAGGGATGTATGATTAGATAAGTCTTTGATGAGATCAAAGGACCTATGCGATATTAGAAGAATATTTTCAATGCAAGGAATATGTTAAGATTCATACCCACCCGTGATTGAAAGAGAGTGATGTAAAAAGGGTGGATATCTAGATGTACACCCGGGTTCTTATATGTCAAAGAGAGGAGATAGCCAAAGTTACTCCTTCTAGGTTGTGAATTATTGGATTTGATGAAATATTTGGAATGAAAGTGTAAAAAGGTTGTATAAAGAAATTATTAGGTATACATAACTCATAGAGTGTACTCATGAAGATTTCTAGATAGGTAGGAAACATCATTGATAAGATTCTGTAAGATTTCCCATGTGAGGTATAATGGACATAGAAGGTTGTGTTGCCGTAAGTGTCCAAGCTTGTTATGGTTGTATTTCAACAATAAGACTAGAGATGTTAGGCATAGAAGATGGAATGGGAAGAATGGAATCAATCTCAATTGTGCTTAATGATGGACCCTCTTCTATTATTTCAAGGGTTGAAAGAGATTCTTGGAGAAAATTCAAGCTCTCGTTAGGTGTGAGAAGGTTATGTGAAACAAGTTTGGTGTCTTTTGGGACTAAAGGAGGAAAATCGAGAAGAAATGAATTGGTTTGAAGGGAGAGATACTTGACCTTCGTTTTGATATCATTGAATGTTAGTATGTGCAGAAGTAGGGACAAAAGTAAACTCTTCATTAGAAGTGTAAATTGACGTGTCGTCAATTTCGATAGCTTTGTCGTCAAACTCTATCGAGATGGTTCTATCATGAATTAATTCTTGGACATAATAACAAAGAGGTATACAATTATCATTAGAATGACCATACATGTGATGGTATTCACAATAGTTGGATGTATTTTACGATATAGGATTGGGTTCCCCATTAGAAACAGGTCTCGTGGGTGGACATTCAATCATGTTAGCCTTTACTAATTGTTGAAAGGCACTAGATAGACTTTCTCCGAGTGGTGTGAATTGATGTTCAATGGTGTGCAGAGTATTGTCATCAATACAAGATATGATGGATTTATAATCAACATTATTTGAGAATGCACCATGCTCATGAGCTTTTCCCTTTTCATCATGGATGGATGGTAGGTATCCAACCACTTTGTGTATCCTTTGTCAATAAGGTATTGGATGTAATTGCAAAGTTGTTTCCATTTTTCTATTTGATGACCATCTATGCAATGAAAATTACAATATGTGTTAGGTCTATACCAACTTGACTTAGGTTCTCCTTTAGGGAAGGGATGCGTAATAGGATAAGTGACCATATTATCACTTACCAATTATTTTAAGATGCTTGAAAGAGATTCCCCAAAGATGTATATTTTCTTCGATTGTAATCATGAGGAGGAGGAAACATCTCTCTTTTTGGAATGTTGATAGATGGTTTGGACTTAATATGTTTCAATTGGTTATTTTGTAAGTTTTACACATTACAATTATTTGTGACACCATCATTGACAAAGTTACGGTTACATTTGATGTACTAGTTTTATCCTGAGAAGTGATAGGGTTATTTTTATTGTTATGATGATTATGATTGTGACCATTTTATTTATAGTGAGGCTTGATCAAGCCTTTAGAAATGAGGTCTCTTTTATTTGAGTTCCCTTTTTGATAACTTCCTCAAATATTTTGAGGAAATACATCTGAATGTGAAATGAAAACTCGTCATTAATGTTAGGGATGAAGATTTAACCATCTGTTTCTTAGGGATTGAACATAGGTATTGACTGGTGATTCCACACCATCATTGTAAAAACTATACAAAGCTCTCATTTTTTTGTTATTTGGAATTTCACAAATCCATCATGGTGATTTCAGATTCAGGGTTGAAAGAGAAATGTTTGATGAAATTATCAGAGAGGTCCATGAAGGTAGAGATAGATCCCTTTGGAAGGTGTAAGAACCAGTCCAAAGCTTGTCCACCTATAATCTTAAGAAAGAGGCACAAGATAAAGATGTCGTTGTAAGCCACCTCTTGGCATGCCATGAAAAATTCCTTGACATGCTCTCTAGGATTGGTTTTTCCCTTATATTTGTCAAATTTAGGCATCTCAAAAGAGCATGGGAAGGGTATGCATAAGATGTCCATGTCGAAAGGGTATGGACATAATTCATCAAAGTTAAATTATTTTTGTTGTTTATGCATGCCTGAAATAGTTTCCTTCATCATTTTTCACTCTTGAGAAAATGGTGATTTATCATTCGTATGATTTTTGTTCTTGTTATTGGTCTCAGAATGATTTTTGAATGTGTCATCACTTTTCTTCATGTGTTCAATACCTTTGGTATCATTCTTAGTGACTGTAGAGGATAGGTGGTTCAATTGTTTCACCATTACATTAATTTTCTCAAGCAAGGCTTGCTTGGGACTAGAGGACGAAGCATTATATTTTCCTTTATTATCATCATTTTTTTACTTGGTCCTTTGTCATCATATTTGTTTAACTTAAATGGTGGACCCTTAGGGGATTTAGGTCACTCTTTTAATGCTTTCAATTCATCCTCATCAAATTCCAAGGGAAATATTTCTCCGTGGTGAGGAAGCAAAGAAGGAATTGGTCTTTGATTTGTCATAAAGTGGCATCGATAGAAAGGTTTTTAGGTTGATCATCATCCTCTTCATCTAAGCTGATATGGAAATGGTTTATTTCCTCCCATCAAAAGTACTATAATGACAATGTTGTGTTCCCACCATTGTTAAAAGAGGGAGGAACAAGAAGTAATGCGATGGAAAAATCAACCCATAGAAAAGTGAATTCTAAGATGGAAGAGGGAAGAAGATGAAAAATCTCAACCCTTAGCAAAATGAGTGCTAAGAGGGAAGAAGCAAAAATGGTTAGTTGATTGCTCGAATCTTAATAAAAATGAGAGTTAAGATGAAAGGGACTATATGAAGTTAGATGTGCTCTACTCATTAATAAAATGGATGTTAAGGGATAAGATGCCTTGACAAGGTGGATGCGAGAAACTCTTAATCAAAATGAGTGATAAGAGTGACGAAGAAGGTGGACTCTTAACAAGATGAGTGTTAAGAGAAATGAAGAAGGGGTGAAAAGTTAAACATACACTTAAAAAATAATGTCAAGGGAAACAAGGCTTAACAAGAGGAATGCAATCAACTCTTAATCAAAATGATTGATAAGAGAGACCAAAAGGGGACTTCGTAATACTTAACAAAATGAATGATGTTAAGGTGGAATATGGATTGAAATGTTAGTTTAGATGATTCTTAACAAAATGAGTGTTAAGAAAGATGGAGGAGGAATTAAATGGCTTCATGACACTTTACAAAAGTGAACGTAAAGAGGGAAGAGATGAAAGAAGTTAGTGTGCTCAACTTGCAAAAAAGTGAGTGTGACAAGAGGAGACTTAAAACATGATGGAAGATGCTCAACTCTTAACAAAAATGTGTTAAGGGAAGAGACTTAGGAAAAATGATGATTTTTCTCGACTTTTAACAAGATGGATGTTAAAAGGGGACTTAAGAAGACGATGAAAAATTTCTACTCTTAACAAAAGCATGTTAAAGAGGAGACAAAAAAAGAAATGAGAGGACGAAAAGAATGAAAAAATATGAATTTCGTCACATGAAGTGAAGAAATGACGATGAGAATCTCTAAATCTCGCAAAAGTGGACATAAGAGACAAAGGGGAAGTGATTGATTAGTGATCTCAAATCAAGGCAAAGTGCGATAACGCAAGATGATAGGAGAAAAATGGAAGATGTTGCAACTCAATAAAGTGGATGTGAAATGCAATGACACAAGAGTGTGGAATCAAGTTAGAAGAATCCATCATCAATTCAACAAAGTGAATGTGTAATGCGATGACGTAAAAGGATGGGAGAAAGAGATATAATAATTCCATCAATTTAACAAAGTGAATGTGTAGTATGACAATGTAATAATATGGAAAGCTCATTTTTAACAAGATAACATTAAAATTAAGATTTATGAAAATGAAAGATCAATGTGATCAAGAGGGTGCTTGACCATGATAAAGTGAGTATCACAACATCAAGACTTAGATGAAAATGAAAGTACTCAAGTGTGGATATGGATGTCCACAACCCAATACTTAGACATGTTTACAAAGCAACAAGGTGGATGAGAGATAAAATGTGAATGAAAAAAGTGAAACACAAGTGTGTAACACATGAGAAAAATGAAAAATGATGTAGTGAAAGTTTTGTGACCTCTACCTTAGATTGGCTTAGACAAGGCATGGATTCCTAGGTGGTTCACTCAACTAGGTGTCAACAATATATCCAAGCGAGCATGACATTATTGCTAGTTGATGGCTTTACTTTACCCCCTTTGAAACCTTGAGAAAAATATTTCCCAGAATGAATCGCACTTTGGGGTCGCCACTACTGAGTATCTGTGACTCTAACTCACAAGGCTTTACTAGTCAGTTGGGATAAAAGGTGTCCGTTTCATCAGCCAGTTCCCTCAATGTGCTTTGACTACTTTGGGGTTCCTGTGGTAATCCTCAAAATATTTTTATGGCTTATGCCAAGGCACTTCCCATAGTTATGTAGATGGGTTTTTACCCTTATCCAAACCTACAAATATAGTGTGTAGAAAAATGTTCATTTTATCTTATTTATCAAGTAATTTCCTACACACAAGAATTAGTAGTTTGAAGTGCACAAGAAAAGGCAACCTGCAGTTAGTAGTTTTTAAAAAATTATCAATCGTTTTGAGAGTGGGTCCTGCAAAAAGGATTAGAATGTTTCTTTGGAAGTAGGTAGAAGACAAGACAATAGAAGAAAACCCACGTTTCTAATTTACAAGGTCGCTAAAAAGTGTGAGGAAAGAGAATACGTGTGGGTTGGATTTGATTAAGTCAAACATGTTAATTCCCAAAATAAAATGAGAAATGATCATGTTTCTAATTCCCAAGATCACTTAGAAAAGTGTGAGGGAAGAGCATACGCATGATCATAGAGTGACTTAATATCACAAAAAAATGACAATTAAAATCATGCAAAACACGTGAGAAAGTGTTAGTGAATATACAAGAATGATTAAACGTGCACAAAAAGGCTAAAAAGAAACAAAATAATTGGGTGGAATGTCCAATAACCTAGATTCTGCAAGCTTGATAGCTAGTCCTGTTGTGAAAATGATGAAAATAATAATGAAAAAGGGGCTGAAACATATCATCAGGTGATATAAAGTCCCAAAAGTGAAAATAAAGTTGATTAGAAGCACCGATAACCCTATAAAATGAAGTTGCACAATTAGTCTAGTAGACAAAAGAAAATGAAAAAGAAATAAAAAAGTTGTAAGTTAGTTTACAAGTCTGAGTAATTAATTAAATAAATTGAAAATGAACTAATTAATAGTAAAAGGGGTAACTAGGTTAAATAAATAAATTAAGTAACCAAATTAAGAGATGGGTTAGGAAAATGCAACAAACTACATTATATACCTAAGATAATCTAATGAAATGGAACAAAAATACAAGGGGGTGACCTAGGTCTAAATGTATGTGAATATGAAAAACATTTAAATAAACCATGAAAAGTTAGGTCAAAACATGACCTTAAAAAAAAACCCTAAAAAATGAATGTTTGTGGAGACGTGGGTTAATATGTTTAGGTGTAGGCATCAAACTAGGTATTTTTTCCTTTGTGTGTGTTTGGCATTGATTGGTGTTATGTAGGGTCTAGAGGGAATCGATGGTCGTGGTCTATGTTTGGAGGAAACAAAGGGCTCGGTGGTAGATCAATGGTGGTGTGTGAGGATCAAAGGGGTCGCAGCATAGGTGAGAGTTACATGGGTTAGGCTGAGGTCTGGTGAAACACATATGACAAGTGAGATGGGGGCGGGGTGGGCTCGCCGGGTTGGTGGGGTGGGAGGTTTGTCTTAGGGGACCGGGGAAGGGGCTTGCTAAGGGGTCTCGGGATGGGGAGTGGGGGTTTTGACGGTGGGGACTCATGACAAGTCAATGTGTGGATAGGGTGTCCGTGGGGTCGGATCGGGATAAGGTGGTCTAGGATGGGTAGGGGGAGTCATGTGGCTCAGGGGTTAGAACTTAGGTCAAGGTAGGGTAGTATGGAGCGAGGGCTTGGGAGGGGAAGGGATGACTCATGAGGGTAGGATGTTAAAAATGGGGTTTCGAGGAATGGTCAGCTCGGCCAAGATGGCCGAGCCCGGTCGAGGGGGGAGGGTAGGGGAGGGTAGGGTAGTTTAGCTTAGGGTTTTTAATTATTATTTTTGGTTTTTATAATTATTTTTGTAAATAAAACCTGACTTATTTGTAGAAACTTGTTTTTTTAATTATCAAATCTAATTTTTTAAAAAAATTGTGTTGATGATAAAATATTATTTTTTGTGCTTTTTGTGTGTAGGTGTTACGAGAATGTGTGGGTGAATTTACCGAAACCAGATCAACGAAATAAATTTGTAAACCAAATGAAAACAAAAATTCATAAAGCGAAAGAAAGTAGAAATGTAGAAATTGATAAACCAAAAGAAAGAAGAAATGTAAAGTAAACAACTTCCTACAAATGAAAAACCCGTGTAAACAATGATAACTTCCCAATTCATTTGTGAAAGTTGCACACAAACAAGAAGTTTATTGTGAAATAAATAAAACACAAGAATAAGGAATGAAACCAAAAATGAAATAAGATGGGGTGCAATTCCCATCGGAACATGCCAAAATTTAAGCAAAGAAAAGTGACAGTAAATGAAAGATAAACAAACACAATGCAAACCTTCCCATGACCTTCCAATGCAAACCCCAGTAGGTGAGATTTTGAAGATCTATAACCTTGCAAAATGATTGATTTGTGGGTGCTCTTGAGTGACCTGTTGTATATATCTCCCCAAGGAAAATATGCCAGAGAAGTTCAAAAACCCGACATAAGGAAAATATGCCGGAGAAGTTCAAAAACCCGACATAAGGAAAATATGCGAAGAAGTTCAAAAACCCGACATAAGGAAAATATGCGGAGAAGTTCAAAAACCCGACATAAGGAAAATATGCCGGAGAAGTTCAAAAGCCCGACAGGAAAATATCTCCGGAGAAGTTCAAAAACCCGACACAAAGGATTTCGGGTTTCGGGTTTCGGGAAACATGAGACATGAAGCATGAGAATCGCAAGGCATGTTCCGACGCTTGGGAGTTCCGAAAACCCGAAACACTACCTAGGAAAATCAGGTTTTGGAGTCGGGAAAGCATGGGGCAAAAACATGTTGAGGCACCCTCCAAACCCGATGCAGATGTAAAGGAGAAACCCGAACCCGACTGGAAATAGACCCTAACTTGGGGAATATTCAAATGGCCATAACTTTTCACAGGGAGCTCGGATTCTCACAAGGTTGGACTTTTCGGAAAGCTCTCGGTGTCCTCTACCCAACTGTGAATGGATATCTTGATTTGGGTGAGAAAAATTTATTCAAAAATGTAAAATATAGTTCGCCATTTTTTGGGGTTGTTAGGGGTCTCACCTACTGGCATAATGAGATGAGTTAAGGCAGTCTGGAGGTGGTTGGAGCAGATTTCAATTCCTCTCTTCTCCCTCTCTTTTTCTCCATATAAATTGTAAGGAGGGGCTTCTTTAAAAAGGTTGGACATTTTTGTTTTGCCCCTCCCTTCTTCTCTTTGGCAGGTGAACTTGTGGAGTAAAAACCTCCCATTTGAAACTGTAATGCAACTTTGCCTCTTGGCATTTTGTAGTGTGTTGTATCAATCTTTGGAGAAAATTAATGCATGTCTGTGGATGATTCTCAACCCTCTCTGTGTTCATTTGCATCCTCCTGATCTTTCACTGTGAATCTGGTTATCTGTGCATGATCTTGCATTGTGTTTTTTATGGTTTGTGTTTATTGGCAAGACAGGTGTTCTTCATTCCTCGGTGCATCACCTTTGTAGTTTAGGTTTTATTTTATGCATTTTCTTACCCTGTCTCCTTGGCAAGTTAGATTAGGTTTTTAGTAAACCCTCTGCATTTTATTTGTGCATCTGAACAGAGGAATAGGAACCAGCCTTCATCTAGAGAGCTTTTCCGATTTCGCAAGGTCCCACACTTGGGAAAAGCTCCATGTTATGCAATCGTACTGAGAGTCTTAACCCATCGTGTTGCAAACATTTAGGGGTGCTGTGATTCACCACCAATAGTTTTGGCATGCCCGGTGGGACCAAGAGGTCATTCCACAAGATTTGAAGGAGTTTTCATGAAATTTGGCCTAAAAAATTGTAGTTTTTAAAATTTCAGATTTTGCACCTTCCAGGCTGAACTCAAAATCAATTTTCAAGGGCTTATCTTATTCAAAACAAGTAAAAATTTTACCAGTTGGTAGATCTGGGGTAATCTTCAAAAGGGTATCCTTAGTTTTTTGAGATTTTGATTTTCAAAATTTCATGGTTTTTTAGGGTTTCAGGTTTTCGAGGTCCGAGAACATCAAAGAAGACCCAATAGTCATTTCAGGTTTTGGGGGATGCATTGCATGGTCCTATTCCCGACAATAGTCATTTCAGGTTTTCTGGGGTGTCGGGCATGTCCCAAGTTCCGACACATGGCAATTCGGGTTTTGTAAGTTGCATTGCATGACCTGAGTTCCGCTGTACCTTTCGGGATCCGCAGCTGCACAACAAGGCCCGAATTCGGATTGAAGATTGTCTCCTCTGGGTCCTTCGAAGTTTAAATGATATTTTTATATTGTCAAGTTTGGTGTGTAACTTGGCAAAATCTAGTCTTTTGAGGCTCGTTCTCTAACACATCTTGCGACTCGAAGGGATAGAGTTCAGCGGTGTAGCAGCACAAGTTGCCCAGGCACATGAGAAGAATTCGAACCAGGTCTAATACTCGAGAAGAGGGGCTATTTTTCCACTTGCAACTATCACCAGGTAGAGGGAGGAGAGGAAGAAGACCACAAAGATCACCATCTCCACCTAACAGGACTTTGTCTACGCCTCCACCTGGTAGACCTTTTCTCGCATCAACCAGGGTTCTTAGGCCAATCATAATGGCACATCTACCACCGAATCCCTTTGTCAATTTCACGGGTAGTAGTCCACTTGCCCTAAATGCTCAGAATCAAATTCCAGTTGCAGCGCTAAAGAATATCCCCTATTTCACAGGAGAAAATCATACTACTCCTATTGATCACATCTAGGATATTGCTAATGCATGTGCAATCCACGAAATAAATGAAATGGATGTTGCAGTCAAGTTATTGGCTTCATCTTTCAAAGGTAAGGCCTTACAATGGTTTAGGAGCCTAGCAGCAGGGTCTATTACGAATTGGAACCAACTTTGTTCAGCTCTTTGCAACCAATTCGGGGAGAGGGCGGATAATTTGTCTTTATTGGAACAACTAACAACAATCAAAAGGGCTCCTAACGAACAAATGACAGATTTCAACTTCAGATTCCAACGAGACATGGGACAGGATTCCAATAGCTGTTAGGCCAACCGCCGAAGGAGCATTCCTTTATTTCTTAAAGGCTATAAATTCAGACATAGCCATGATGATCCAATCAATGGGAGGGACAACGCTGCTAGGGGCCTATGACATAGCTATCGAAGCGAGAACTGTTTGATCCAGTGGTAAGCTTGCACCAAGGCCACCAATGCCTCTCTATCCAAATATGGGAAACCCTATAACCGATCAAGCACGAGTTGAATCCCATTCCAACTCCTAGAAATCAAAGCAATAATGAGGCATCGACTTCTTCAAATACCTCAAAGGAATTGCAGAGGTTATGAAACAATTCGAGAACCTTGAAACGAGCTAGTGACTATCAAAAGATAGCAAGCTCAAAGTGTTAGACCGTATCAGCCCCAGCGCATGCCAAGCTAGGCCCTCATACCAAAAAAATAGACCACCACCTCAGGCTGCAAATCAAAATCAAAGCCAAGGACAACCTCAAGCTGCTAGGCCATTTCGACCGTATGATCCAAATGCAATGACATCCTCAAGAGCCTTGGTTCCAACACAAAATAACATGACACAAGAGTACGACTGGTGTTACCCTTGCAATCTACCTCACAATCAGTCAGTGTGTTTCAATGGTGCACTAAATCAGGCCTTGATGGTGCAAACCATTGGTGTGCCTCAAGAACCAAGCCAAGAAGGGAATCAACAGCAAGAAACGCAACAAGAAGGACCTCCAATAGAAACCACGTTGGCCAATTGGCAAACGGAAGACTTCTGTGGAATTAACCAACAGCCTTTTCAAGGCGTGGCGGCCAACACACGGTCAAAGAAGAGAAACATAGAAGAGGGACAACCATCTAATCCAGTTGTTTATCAGCCCACTTCCACACAACAAGGGGTCAGTAGACCAAACACAACTCCAAATGTGCAAAATCAGCCTAAGGTACCTGTTGTAGCAACACACGCACCTGTTCAAGCTCCAGAAAAGGTTGTGCCAAACAAGGGACAACAAAAGGACAATTCATCCCCTTTCAACATCATCGATCAAATGAAGAAGACACATGTGAACATTTCCATGTGGGAATCACTTGCGATCCTAGGGCAATGAGATTTATTGCAAAGTTTGTAATGGCTAATTGGTCTGCCTCAAATGTATCAAATCGGGGACATGAGAAAGTTCTCACTAATGCAGACAACATGATGGGGGCCAGATAAGCAAGAATTTGAAGCCTCCACCATTCTATGTGTCATTGGTTGTTGGAAACCACTTGGTACACAACTACATGATAGATTCAGGGGCAAGTAGTTCAGTGATGCCGAAGCAAATAGTGGATCAACTGGGTTTGAAGTATGAGCCGATCTTTGAAAGGAGTAGTGCGGCTAGATGGAGCAGCGGTGGAGCCGTTGGAGTCATCAAGGGGTTTTAAGCCTAACACTACATTCTGTCCTAATGTTACGATTCTGCGAAGATGTGTCTATAATTAACCTTCCACCACTCTTTGTGTTGTGTCTATCAAGAGACTTCACTTTGTAAAAATCGGTGGATATTTATCCACATTGGTCACACATGATTTTAGGACAAGGTATGGAGCCAAAGCAACAATCGGTCGAGAACCAATTGCCAATTTCCATATTGAGCCTCATGTACCAAATCCTATCAATGCAAATTGCTCGGCTTTTGATTAGGAGGAGTGTTCAAATGATCTAGAAACAGGTACTAAGGTCGAGGGAATTCTTGATTTAACTTTGGATGAATGGGCAAACAAGAGTCATGAATTCGACCCATACTGAAGAAATTGAAGAATCGAATTGGCGTGTATTGTATACACGAAGAAAATTCACCCATTCCCGACATCATTCAAATTTGAACAAAAGGATAAAAAAAAAGTTTGGAAATTATTTTTTGATGGTTCAAGAAGTAGACAAGGTGTTGGAGGTGGTGCGATGTTGATTTCACCACAAGACATCAAATATTTTTCAGGTTTTCGTTTCCAGTTTTCCTGTTCAAACAACACGGCTGAATACGAGGCATTGATTCATGGACTTCATTGGGCCAGGAAAAAGGGCATAAAGAACTTGTAGGTGTTCGGGGATAGCGAGCTAATTGTCAACCAAGTCAGGGGACAACATGCTACAAAGAACGACCTGCTTAAGAGCTACAAGAATAGGGTATGGGACCTCATTGAAGATTTTGAAGCTTTCAACATTGTGTCCATACCCAGGAAGAAAAATGAAGCTGCAGATAGGCTCGCAGCAGTTGGAGCAACGTTCGATGTGGTTGAAAACATCAAAAGGGAAAAAACACAACCACATATCCATGTGATTGTGAGGCCAGCAGTTCCAGATAATAACACAAGCTGGCAGGTGTTTGAGAACGATCAACAAATCGTCAATTTTTTACAAGAAGAGGCTGAATTCTCAGCTAGAAATCAGGACAGACTAGAGCAGCAGTATGGGGATCAAGTAGTGCAGCTGCGGACAAACAAGCTTCCCAAGGGTTTAGTAATGTTGGAGTCTATCTTCAACCCTAACGACCAGTTTCGTAAGGAAAAGGCTAACATTCAGGTCAAGAGAGAAGATTCAGGGCCAATTCTAGTTGGGGAAGGCAAAACACTTCAAATTGGTAAAGTGGCCACTAAGCAGGAGAAATCAGATTTCATACAGCTTTGCCAAGAATTTCCAGATGTCTTCACTTGGAGCTATGAAGACTTGAGAGGATTCAATCCAAATTTGGCACAACATACCATAGAATTGGATCTAGATGCTAAGCCCATCAGGCAGAAGTAGAGACCTGTTAACCCTCACATTGAGCCTCTAATGAAGAAAGAGTTAAACAAGCTAATAGAAGCAAGCATTATATTCCCAATCAAGCACTCAAGCTGGGTTGCAAACTTGGTTCTGTCAGGAAGAAGAGCGGAGAAATCAGGTTATGTGTGGACTTTCGAGACCTCAATAGGGCATCTCTCAAAGATCATTACCCGCTTCCTTCAATGGAACAAATATTGCAAGTAGTATCTGGTTTAGAGAGATTCTCTCTCCTAGATGGCTACTTAGGGTATAATCAGGTGATGGTGAAAGAATATGACGAGTTCAAGATGGCTTTCACCACCAAATGGGGACCTATGCCTACAAGAAGATGTCATTTGGGCTATCAAATCTGGAGCCACCTTCCAAAGGGCAATGGATATGGCATTTAAGGGGTTGATCAATAAAATAGTTCTGATATATCTCGACGACATCACTGTATTCTCAAAATATGTAGTGGATCACCTCTGTCATTTGAGGCAAGTATTTGAGAGATGTAGAAGATTTGGGGTATCATTGAATCCCAAAAAATGCATATTCTTGGCTCACAAGGGAAAACTTCTAGGCCATGTTGTTTCAAAGGAAGGTTTGATGATTGACCCAGAAAGAGTTGAAGCAATTCGAGCATTGCCATTGCCAAGTCACAAGAAGGCTCTTCAAAGCTTCTTGGGAAAGATCAATTTTGTCCGTAGGTTTGTTCCAAACTTTGCAGCTCTCGTAAAGCCAATAACGCTGATGTTAAAAAAGAGCATGGCATTTAAGTGGACATTTGAAGGCAAGGAAAGTTTTGAGGAAATAAAAGAGGCTATATCTCAAGCTCCCACTCTCGTCAATCTAGACTTCTCCAAGGACTTTGTGCTATATGCCTTTGGTGGTGGGGACACGATTTCTGCAATCCTAGTACAACAAAACAAAGAAGGATTAGAACAATCAGTTGCTTTCTTCAGTCAAGGCTTGGAGGAATACAAAACTAGGTACTCTTTCATTGAAAAGCATGTCCTTGCGTGTCGGGAGCTTAAACAAATTCAAGCACCTAGTCTCAAACAATAAGATCCAGGTTATTAGTCTCTCATGCGGGTCGAGGACTTCCTTCTAAACAAGGATCCGAATGAGAAACGTGCAGGATGGATCATTCGTGTCATGGAATATGACATCGAAATTAAGTTCACTAAGCTAGTACATGGAAAAGGACTATGTGAACAACTAGCTTTGAGTCAGAAAGTTGAAGCAGGTGATGAAAAAGAGACTGCTTGGTAGGATGGTCAAGAACAAGAAAATGATGACGTGCCTACTCCTTGTTGGACTCAGAGTATGATACACTTCCTACAAACAGGCCTATGCCCTCAAGAAATGAGCAAAGCAAAGAGGAGATACTTTAGATTACAGGCTATTCCATATGTGCTTGTTGATGGTGTTTTGTTCAAGAAAGACATCAATGGAGTTCTATTGAGGTGCATTGGGACAAATCAAATTAAAAGGGTGTTACGATATTTTCACGATGGAGATTCTGGAGGACATTTCACCCCACGAGTAACAACTCTCAAGATAATGAAGGCAGGGTATTATTGGCCCACGGTGTTCAATGACTGCTATACATGGATAAGAAAGTGTAAGAAATGTGCACTCTTCACAGGCAAAGAAAGACTAGCAACACTTCCATTGCACCCAATTTTGGTTGACCAACCATTTATGCAATGGGGATTGGATTTCATCGGGGTCATCAATCCAAACTCAAGCCAAGGCCACAAGTGGATTCTCATGGCAACAGACTATTTCACCAAGTGGACTGAAGCAGTAGCGCTCAAAGAGGCAAACGAGTCTAATATACTAGAATTTTATGAAGGAATAGTGACCAGGTTCGGTGTGTCGGCCACTATCATATCAGACAATGCATTGGCATTCATAGGTTCCAATATTACATAATGGGTTGTCAAGAATGGAATCTATTTGAGCACCTCTTCAAATTATTACCCACAGGGTAATGGACAGGCAGAGTCCACGAACAAAAATTTGCTAAGAATCTGTTGGTGCAAAATCACAGCACCCCTAGATGTTGATCAGATTTCTAGTTTGATCATACTAGCATCCAGTGTGATTGCACAACATGGAATCCTTTCTCCAAAGTGTGGGACTTACAAAAATGAAAAGGAATCTCCAGAGAAAGGTGGTTCCTATTCCTCTGTTCAGATGCACACAAAAACACAAAGGGTTTACTCAAAACCTAATCTAACTTGCCAAGGAGACAGGGTAAGAAGATGCATCAAAATAAACCTAAGCTAACATAGGTGATGCACCGAGGAATGAAGAACACCTATCTTGCCAAAAATACAAACCATTCAAATGTGATGCAAGATCATGCACAGATAACAAAATTTGCAGTGAAAGATCAGGAGGATGCAAATGAACACAGAGAGGGTTGAGAATCATCCACAGACATGCATTACTTGCTCCAAAGGTTGATACAATACACTAAAAATGCCAAGAGGCAATATTGCATTACTGATTTTAAATGGGAGGTTTGAACTCCATGAATTCGCTTTGCGAAAGGGAAGAAGGGAGGGGCAAAACAAGAATGTTCGACCTTTAGAAAGAAGCCCCTCCTTACAATTTATAGGAAGAATAAGAGAGGGAAGACAGAGGAAATCCATATCTACCCCAACCACTTCTAGGTTGTAATTAACTCATCTCATTATGGCGGTGGGTGAGAACCCTAGTAAAAGCGGCGAACTATATTTTACATTTAAGGTGGTTGTTGAAACGTCAGATCTGGCCATTACCACGTGCCAGAGACATTTCTTGATTTTCTCTCTCCAAAATGAACCAAAATGAAAGATTGACCCAAGAATCGTGTAGATAATTTCACCAGCTTTCCATTGATATAAAGAACGTGAAAATCTGAGCTCTGGATCGAAAGTTATGGCGATCTGAAGATTTAGGGAAAAAACAGGCCAAAACGGATCGGCGGGAAAATATTTGAATTTTTTCCGCACTCTGCCACTTGGATGACACGTGTCGAGCTCTGATTCATCTATGGGCTCATCCTTTGAAAATTTCTTTCGGGCCCTTCCTTAATTTCTTGCCACTTGGACACGTGGCACTATTTTATTGGCTCGAGCCTGAGGGGCGCTCTTCGAAAATTTGGTATTTTTCACTTTGGGAAAATTTTCCCATTTCTCCCCGTGCTCGCCACTCAAGTGCCACATGGCACGATTTCATTGGATGTGGGCCCTTCTTGACCATTTCCCTTTTGTTTTTGCCTTTGGAAAAAATTTCAAAATTTTCCCTCGGCCGATGAGGTGAAGACACGTGGCGAGATTTGATTTGTTGGCGGCTCTTTTGGCTTTTCGCATCCCACGCGTCCCTTTGGCCCGGCTGTCCCAAACTGCCTAGGACAAATATCTCCGAACCACCCAATTCGGGCTTCCTTGTCCCTCTTTGCGGTGAAGACACGTGGCGAGATTCCATTGGCTCTCGGCTCCTTCGGCTTTTCGCGTCCACGCGTATTTTGGCCCGGATGTCCCAGACGAAAGTCCCCTGTTTCAGCTGAATCGGCCGGTTCGCGTCCTCCGCGTACTTTTGGCCCAGATGTCTGGACCATCTGGGACAAATATCTCCGAACCGCCCGAAATGGACTGACTTGTGCCAAACCGGCCGATCCGCGTCCCACGCGTACTTTTGGCCCGGATGTCCCAGACCGCGCGAAACGAGACTTAGGCAATTTTCTTCATTTTTTCAACTGTTTGGCTTTTCGCGCCCGCGCCTCCCAATGTCCCAAGCTGTCTCGGATCTTTGCCGCGACCACTGGCCGGCGGCTTTTCGGTTGATTCGTGCCCCGACGTCCCAACTGTCCCAAGTGCTGCCTGGGCTAGGACTTAGCCGATTTTCTCTGTATTTCGGCTCCAAGCTTGGCTTTCACATTTTTAAAACTTGCTGGGTTTTCTTCTTGGACAGGGAGTTAGAAAGAACCCGAGGGGACCCTAAAAACATGATTTTTGCCTTGAATCAACATACTTTCTCAAGATTGAGTAATCTGATGCATGTTATCAAAAATTTACCCTAGGGGTGAATTTTGGATAACAATTTTAACAACTCAATGGGTTCATCTACCTCGCGATGAAGAACGACCAGCTGCTTGTAGCAATCCATTGGGCATGGAGTCTATTTGATAATCTCTCAGCTGATTGTGAAATTTGAAAGCCTGTATTCTTGAGCCATGCAACATTTGTTGAGCTAGTCCTCCCTGCGGCTGCAAATTCTTTTCCAGGAGCTCGATGGACTGCAAACATGCACATACTAGAAGCAATAGGACATGTGCACAAGCACTTAGGGAAATAAAAACTACTCTAACAACAGTACAATGTGCATAAGTACATAGAGGAATGGAAAACTAATCTAATATTTACAAGGGTAAACCTTTTCCTTTTAGTAGCAATATTTAAGATAGATTCCGTTAACCGGAATCGAGAGTTCTTCTCCATCCAATGTAGACAATTGGAAGGCATCACTACTTTTACATCCCGTGACCATGTAGGGGCCACTCCAAATGGCATCGAACTTGGAATGCCTTCCTGGTTTTGCCCGATCTGCATCCCATTTCAGGACTAGGTCCCCTTCCTGGAAGGTCCTTGCTCTTGCCTTCTTATCAAACCATCTTTTTACTAAGGTCTAATCCTTTTCAATCATCAGAACTACATGTTCTCTTGTTTCTTCCAATTCCATCAACTCTGCGTACCTGGCCTCCATTGGTTTGGACTCAGACAACTCCAACTACTTCATGAGCTCTAATGCTGGAAATTCTAATGATATAGGTAATACTGCCTCTTTCCCATAGACCAATTTGTAGGGAGAATTACCTGTAGACCTCTTTGGTGTTATCCTGTCAGCCCATAATGCTGATTTTAGCTTGGTATGCCATGTCCTTTGGTTTTCATCCAGAGTTCTTTTGATGATCCTTAGCAAATTCTTGTTCATGGACTCTGCCTGTCCATTACCCTGAGGGTAATAGTTCGATGAAGTGCTGAGATACACACAATTCTTGACAGCCCATTCAGTGATCTTTGTGCCAAGGAATGCCAATGCATTGTCTGCGATATGATAGTGGCGAGGGGGCACCAAACCTCGTGACTATCCCTTCATAGAAATCTAAGATATTAGATTCATTTACCTCCTTGAGTGCCACCGCTTCGGTCCACTTGGTGAAATAGTCTGTTGCCGTAAGAATCCACTTGTGGCCTTGACTTGAATTGGGATTGATAACCCCAATGAATTCCAATCCCCATTGCATGAATGGCTGATCCACCGAAAGTGGATGAAGGGCAGCAGCCATTGTAACCTTTCTTTCCCCGTGAAGAATGCGCATTTCCTACATTTCTGACCCATGAGTAGCAATCATTGAACACGGTAGGCCAATAGTAACCAGCTCATTTCCCAAATTTTGCAACTATTTCATGACCTCTTGGAGTTCATTTGAAGCACTAGAGGATGAAGTAGAAGTTTCATTTGAACTTTGATTTCTAGGAGTGGGAATAGGAGCCAAAGTAGGTGCTTGACTAGTGCTTGGATTTTCTAAGTTTGGATACAAGGGCATGGGAGGCCTAGGAGCCAGTTTACCAGCTTGAATAAGGTAGTTTTCGGCTCTAATGGCAATGCTATAAGCAGCAGGTAAGGTTGTGCCTCCCATAGATTGAATTAACATAGAAATATCAGAATTCAAAGCCTTAAGATAGTATAGAAAAGCACCTTCTACTGCTGGCCTTACTGCCACTGGAATCCTCTCCCAAGACCTTTGAAATCTGAAGTTGAAGTCAGTCAGCTGCTCGTTGGGAGCTCTCTTGATAGTTGTCAATTGTTCTAGTAGAGACAAATTGTCTCCCTTTTCCCCAAACTGCTCATTGAGAACTATGCATAACTGATTCCAATTTGTGATAGAACCAGCTCCAAGGCTCCTAAACCATTGCAATGCCTTCCCTTTGAACGAAGATGCCAGCAATTTGATAGCCACATCCATTTCATTTATCTCATGGATTACACAGACATTAGCAATGTCTTTGACATGATCACCAGGAGTGGTATGATTTTCTCCAGTGAAAAATGGAATGTTCTTCAACGCTGCGATTGGAACTGGATTTTGTGCATTGAGGGCAAGTGGGCTACTACCAGTGAAATTGACAAAGGGATTCGGTGGTTGCGCCATTCTGATTGGCCTGAGAACTCTTGTTGATGCGAGAAAAGGTCTACCAGGTGGAGGTGTAGAGAGACTTCTGTTAGGTGGAGATGGTGATCTTTGAGCTCTCCTTCCCCTTCTTTCTCTTCCTGGAGATAGGTGCAGATAAACAAACGATTCTTCCTCCCTAGTTCTTGACACAGTCTCGTATTCTTCTCATAAATTTTTCAGGCTTGGACTACTGAAACTAGCGGATTATGCCTCTTTTGGAGTTGCCAGATGTGTGATTTTAAAGCCCCTTCAAAGCTGGAACTTACAACAAGTGCACATCGATCTTGTTGCAATGAAAGTAAAGACCTCTAAGGTCCCACCGGCATGCCAAAACTGTTGGTGCAAAATCACAGCACCCCTGGATGTTGATCAGATTTCTAGTTTGATCATACTAGCATCCAGTGTGATTGCACAACATGGAATCCTTTCTCCAAGTGTGGGACTTGCAAAAATGAGAAAGGAATCTCTAGAGAAGGCTGGTTCCTATTCCTCTGTTCAGATGCACACAAAAACGCAGAGGGTTTACTCAAAACCTAATCTAACTTGCCAAGGAGACAGGGTAAGAAGATGCATAAAAATAAACCTAAGCTAATAGAGGTGATGCACCAAGGAATGAAGAACACCTATCTTGCCAAAAATACAAACCATTCAAATGTGATGCAAGATCATGCACGAGATAATAAAATTTGCGGTGAAAGATCGGGAGGATGCAAATGAACACGAGAGGGTTGAGAATCATCCACGGACATGCATTACTTGCTCCAAAGGTTGATACAATACACTAAAAATGCCAAGAGGCACTGATTGCATTACAGCTTTTAAATGGGAGGTTTGAACTCCATGAATTCACCGCCAAAGGGAAGAAGGGAGGGGAAAACAAGAATGTTTGACCTTTAGAAAGAAGCCCCTCCTCCTTACAATTTATAGGAAGAATAAGAGAGGGAAGAGAGAGGAAATCTAGATCTACCCCAACCACTTCTAGGTTGTAATTAACTCATCTCATTATGGCGGTGGGTGAGAACCCTAGCAAAAGCGGCGAACCGTATTTTACATTTAAGCCTTTGGTTGTTGAAACGTCGATTCCGCCATTACCACGCGCCCGAGAGACATTTCTTGATTTTCTCTCTTAAAACTGAACCAAAATGCAAGATTTACATGGGAATCGTGTAGATAATTTCATCAGCTTTCCATTGATATAAAGAACATGAAAATCCGAGCTCTGGATCAAAAGTTATGGTGATTTGAAGATTTAGGGAAAAAACAGGCCAAAACGGATCGGCGGGAAAAGTTTGAATTTTTCCACGCTCTGCCACTTGGATGACACGTGTCAGGCTCTGATTCATCCGTGGGATCATCCTTTGAAAATTTCTTTTGGGCCCTTCCTTAATTTCTTGCCACTTGGACACATGGCACTATTTTATTGGCTCGGGCCTGAGGGGCGCACTTCGAAAATTTGGTATTTTTCACTTTGGGAAAAATTTCCCATTTCTCCCCATGCTCCGCCACTCAAGTGCCACATGGTACGATTTCATTGGATGCGGGCCCTTCCTGACCATTTCTCTTTTGTTTTTGCCTTTGGAAAAATTTCAAAATTTTCCCGTCGGGCCGATGAGGTGAAGACACGTGGCGAGATTTGATTCGTTGGCGGCTCTTTCAGATTTTCACGTCCCACGCATCCCTTTGGCCCAGCTGTCCCAAACTGCCTGGGACAAATATCTCCGAACCGCCCGATTCGGGCTTCCTTGTCCCTCTTTACGGTGAAGACACGTGGCGAGATTCCATTGGCTCTCGGCTCCTTCGGCTTTTCGCGTCCCACGCGTATTTTTGGCCCGATGTCCTGCATTTAAAATCCCTGTTTCACCCAAATCGGCCGGTTCGCGTCCTCCACGTACTTTTGGCCCAAATGTCTCGGACTGTCTGGGACAAATATCTCCGAACCGCCTGAAATGGACTGACTTGCGCCAAACCGGCCGATCCGCGTCCCGCGCGTACTTTTGGCCCGGATGTCTCAAACCGCGCAAAACGAGACTTAGGCAATTTTCTTCATTTTTTCGACCGGTTCGGCTTTTCGTGCCCCACGCGTCCCAATGTCCCAACTATCTCGGATGCTGCGCAGAACGCCTGGCGACTTTTCGGCTGATTTGTGCCCCGATGTCCCAACTGTCCCCAAGTCTTTGCTGCTGGCTAGGACTTAGCCGATTTTCTCTGTATTTCAGCTCCAAGCTTGGCTTTCACATTTTTAAAACTTGCTTTGGGTTTTCTTCTTGGACAGGGGAGTTAGAAGGAACCCGAGGGGACCCCAGAAACATGATTTTTGCCTTGAATCAACATACTTTCTCGGGATTGAGTAATCTGATGCATGTTATCAAAAATTTACCCTGGGGGTGAATTTTGGATAACGAGAATCATCGAGGAGGACTCGGATGAAAACCAAAGAACATGGCATACCAAGCTAAAATCAGCATTATGGGCCGATAGAATAACACCAAAGAGGTCTACAGGTAATTCCCCTTACAAGTTGGTCTATGGAAAAGAGGCGATGTGCTATATCATTAGAACTACCTGCATTGGAGTTCATGAAGCAGTTGGAGTTGGGCTGAGTTCAAACTAATGGAGGCTAGGTATGCAAAGCTGATGGAATTGGAAGAAATTAGAAAACATGTAGTTCAAACAATTGAGAAAGATCAGGCCTTATTAAAAAGATGGTTTGATAAGAAAGCAAGAGCAAGGACCTTCCAGGAAGGGGACCTAGTTCTGAAATGGGATGCAAATCGGGAAAACCAGGAAGGCATTCCAAGTTTGATGCCATTTGGAGTGGCCCCTACATGGTCATGGGATGTAAGGATAGTAATGCCTTCCAATTGTCTACATTGGATGGAGAAGAACTCCCGATTCCGGTTAATGGAATCTATCTTAAACATTGCTACTGAAAATAAAAGGTTTACCCTTGTAAATATTAGCCTAGATTTCAATTCCTCTAAGTGCGTATGCACATTGTCTTGTTGTAGTTAGGTTTCAGTTTCCCTAAGTGCTTTGGCATAGGTTTTGTTGCTCCTAGGTTGGATTTCTACAGTTCAGCGTGCTCTCGGAGAAGGAGTTGCGGTATCAGGCTCGAGATCAGATATCAGGTTGGTTTCAGGTTATTGCTTATGACTCCATGCCCAATGGATCGCTAAAAGGCCACTGATCTTCTACCTAGTAGGCAGGTGATCCCGTTGAGTCACCAAATTGTTGTATATATCTCCCCAAGGAAAATATGTCGGAGAAGTTCAAAAACCCGACAGGAAAATATGCCGGAGAAGTTCAAAAACCCGACATAAGGAAAATATGCCGAGAGAAGTTCAAAACCCGACATAATGAAAATATGCCGAGAAGTTCAAAAACCTAACATAAGGAAAATATGTTGGAGAAGTTCAAAAACCTGACATAAGGAAAATATGCTGGAGAAGTTCAAAAGCCCGACAGGAAAATATGCCGGAGAAGTTCAAAACCCGACACAAAGGATTTTGGGTTTCGGGTTTCGGGAAACATGAGACATGAAGCATGAGAATCGCAAGGCATGTTCCGACGCTTGGGAGTTCCGAAAACCCAAAACACTACCTAGGAAAATCAGGTTTTGGAGTCGGGAAAGCATGGGGCAAAAACATGTTGAGGCACCCTCCAAACCCGATGCAGATGCAAAGGAGAAACCCGAACCCGACTGGAAACAGACCCTAACTTGGGGAATATTCAAATGGCCATAACTTTTCACAGGGAGCTCGATTCTCGCAAGGTTGGACTTTTCGGAAATCTCTCGGCGTCCTCTACCCAAATGTGAATGGATATCTTGATTTGGGTGAGAAAAATTTATTCAAAAATGTAAAATACAGTTCGCCATTTTTGGGGTTGTTAGGGGTCTCACCTACTGGCATAATGAGATGAGTTAAGGCAGTCTGGAGGTGGTTGGAGCAGATTTCGAATTCCTCTCTTCTCCCTCTCTTTTTTCTCCATATAAATTGTAAGGAGGGGCTTCTTTAAAAAGGTTGGACATTTTTGTTTTGCCCCTCCCTTCTTCTCTTTGGCAGGTGAACTTGTGGAGTAAAAACCTCCCATTTGAAACTGTAATGAAACTTTGCCTCTTGGCATTTTGCAGTGTGTTGTATCAATATTTGGAGAAAATTAATGCATGTCTGTGGATGATTCTCAACCCTCTCTGTGTTCATTTTCATCCTCCTGATCTTTCACTGTGAATCTGGTTATCTGTGCATGATCTTGCATTGCATTTTTATGGTTTGTGTTTATTGGCAAGACAGGTGTTCTTCATTCCTCGGTGCATCACCTTTGTAGTTTAGGTTTTATTTTATGCATTTTCTTACCCTATCTCCTTGGTAAGTTAGATTAGGTTTTTAGTAAACCCTCTGCATTTTATTTGTGCATCTGAACAGAGGAATAGGAACCGGCCTTCATCCGGAGATCTTTTCCGATTTCTCAAGGTCCCACACTTGGGAAAAGCTCCATGTTATGTAATCATACTGAGAGTCTTAACCCATCATGTTGCAGACATTCAGTGGTGCTGCGATTCACCACCAACATTACCTCCAAACGTGGGTGAAATTGCTACTCTGCACATAGATTTGGCTTGGAAATTTAGCATATTTATTGTACTATGAATCCAAGAGGGTTTGATAAAGATTAGGATTGTATTTTATAGAATCAAAATTAGTTGGAAGTTGGTTAAACATGGTTGAATGCACATGCATTTAGGGCGATAATGGAATTAATTGTAAAATTTACATCCGAAAATGTGGTTGTGCAATTCAATTGCCCCTACCTTTCTAGGATTTTAGAAGTGTAGTTGACTAGACTAGTGAAGTGGATTCTAGGTGGAGTTGACTGAGATGAGGATGTGGAGTCCAAGTGGAGTCCATGTGGGGTTCAAAGTGGTTGTTAAATGTGCACAATCAATTAATTAATAATTAATAATTAACTTATCTAAAGGGGTACATGGGATAAATTTAATTAATCCAAAGGGTGAAATGTGTATGAATTAATCGATTTAATCAATTAATCACAAATGGGTGAATAACAGGGTGTATTGGGATAACATTGGGAATAGGTGAGTGATTTCGGGTGTCTACAATAACGTGTATACAAGATAGATACACACACACACACACACACACACACACACACACGCATACATACATGTGTGTGTGTGTGTGTGTGTGTGTGTGTGTGTGTTTATGACATATACCTTTGTATAAAATTTTACTCTCATTCAAAGTCTCTAGATTCTGAATAGGTTTAAGCAAGCAACAAGAATACATTTAGAGAGTAAACAATTTTACTTTATGTCTAATACAATATCCAACTAGTAAATTTCATTTACCTCCTTGTGTAGCAATGATAACAGCTATTATAATATATGGAATTATTCATTGACAATTAATTAAGAAGACTAAGAAAAATGGGGATATTGAACCATAAAACAATAGATCATTTTATAGACCATTGTAAAATCATAATAAATCATACATTGTTTCCTTTATAGTTTCATCCAATGCATAGTATGATTCCTATCAAAATTTGTTCTAATTTTCGTACTTTCAGAAAGTTTATTTAACCCCCAAATATACTTGTCGGTATTGATTTAAGAAGCTTTACAATAAGTTATAGAATTTAACCCAACTATGTCTATTTTTCTCTTATTAAACAAGAACTAGTTTTCCTTTAAAACACACATTGAAAAAAATCCTTTATCTAATATATCATCTTAGAATCCTTTTCCATAAAAGATAGAAAATTGATAATGAACTTAAAAAAGAAAACAAACTAATAGATTCATCACAAATTTTAATCAGCCACATTCTCTTGTCTCCCATTCAACCTAAGTTTACAATTTTGAAATCAACCATTTCCCAAACAAGATGAGGAAAAACAAGCTTCTCTTTATACATATAATCAATATCAAAACTTCTCAAGCAATATTTGAATAATATATTACAATGGGGATTTCAACTCCAATATAACCCTCTTACAATATTGATTTCATTATAAAATTACAAGAATACTACACTTAAAATACAAGTGGATAAGCCTCCCAAAAATAGGAACAACATGTCAAAATTTATAATAAATTACACATTTTCTCAATGGAATGAATGCTTCATCTAAGATGCCAAGATCAAACTCCTTTGAGTAAAATGTTTCCAACACAAGAGAGGTGGTTTAGTTATCCACCCAACCAATTGGCATCATTACATGTCATCTCCACAAATGGAGGACATGTTAGCCTCCCTCCAAGTCAATGGGAGAGATAGGTTACATGCCTCCAAGATGCATAAGAAGGAGGGGGAGGAGTTTTAAACACACACACAACACCATAATTAACAAACAAAGACCAAACAAGAGGAAGAAGCTCCAAGCTTCTTCAAGTGGGGGAAGAGGGGAAATAATGCCCATTATAACCATTTTGAAACCAAAGCACTCATATCTTGTTAATAAAAACACCATACTCTAAAACTCCTTATATAATCCAAATCCCAAATTCTCCAAGCCTCCTCTGTGTCAAGTTTTTAAACCTTGGAATATTTCCTTAGAAAGGAAGGGAGATGAGGTTCTATCCATATGAAAATTCATCTCCTCATCAACCATATGAGAGGAGGAAAAATAAATATAAAAAATCATCATGGCTTTCCCATCAAGCCATGTGGGTGCAAGAGGGGGTTTCCTCCCTCTTCCCCAACACTCCAAAATCCATCTCAAGTGAGATGGATGGGGAAACAAAGGAAGACAAAAATAACATTCATCACCCAATACAACAAAAATATTTTCAAAGACTAGCACCATGTCATTCCATAATCTTCTAAACAATCATAAAATAAAAACAAATAGGTGAGATACCTACCTCTCAAACCAAGAAATCCAGCTTCTAAGTGAAAACCAAGCTCCTAACTCCTCTAAGCCCTCCTCCAAAACTCTCAAGTGCAAAATGAGGGGAAAAATCCTTACCCCTCCAAAGTGGAGGAATAATAATAGGAATCCAAAGCATCCTCTCCAATGAGAGGGTGACATGTGTCACCCATCTCCTTCTCAAAATAAGAGACCCTCCATTCCCGTCACACATAAGACAAAATACTTAATGGAGGGAAATCCCACAAAATCAAAATTAAACAAAATAAAATCTCCTTTGAATCTCAAGAGAGGCTCAAATGGGAGGTACAGGTCCATTTTAACCTTGAAAAATATTCCCCCTACATATAGTTAAGGTCTAAGGGATCCATTTTTATGTAAATGATAACCCCAATGGGTAAAGCCCCTTACAAATTTCTTTTTAGCCCACTTTCAAGATTGGAAAAAGTGGCCCACTTTGAGAGTTGGTGGGGACCACCTAACCATTTCTTAGGTGTTCACACTCCTCCTTAAACATGATTAGTTAGCAAAAACACTATTGATACAATTAGAGATCATTAGACCCATAAAATGACTATAAAAAGAGGTTAAAATAATTAACACTAAAATGAGTCCAAGGAGGCAACAACCCATGGTTCCCGTAACGATTGATGAAACATACGCAAGGAGAATGGTTTCTCATTTCCACTCAAAATCAAGGACAAACAAAACAAAATTGACAACCAAAAGGGTGAGGATTCAACCCAGGTAGCCAATTATGCAATCTAGGAGGTGTAAACTCGAGTCACACGGTTTCTGTGTGAACCCATAAACTACACACACGATTCACACGTCATCATACCCACTCGATACAATAAACCAAGTGAAATGATACCACATACATCCAATAATTAAATCAATTATTTCTAAAATATAAATTAAGAAACCAACTAATATCTCGTAATGAGATAATTAACTTAATAACATACATTTATAGTAGATCAAAAATAGAATCTATCTAAATCACATCACGATAACATATATAGCATCATCACCATAGCTAGTAATCAAAATAATTATCCGGAATGACATACATCCATCATATACCAAATAAAATCCATCTAAATCACATCACGATAATGTCCATAACAACATCACTAAAACTAGCAATAGAAGTCACCAAAATGGATTAGCACCATGTGCCTCATACATAACTTATATCACAAAATTAATCCACAACAAAACCATATAATGTTCAAAATAGTGCCATGTCAATATCACTAATCAAATCAATAAGATGAGTTAGCAATGAAATAAACTAGTAAAATGATGGGCACTACATTTGGTGATGACAGAAAGTATAAATTATGAGTCATTTTTATCATTTTCACATTCTTTTAGTTGCATTCGACATATTTGAACTTCTGAAGAAGTCCAAATTGTGTTCAAACTATTAGGGCTATGACCAATCAACTCATTTTCCATTTCATGTCCTATAATTTCATCTTGTTTCCAAAAGATTTTTTCTAAGGTGTCTCATAATTCCTTGGGTGTTTTAGCAGCAGCTAAATGAAATCACGAATCTAGTGAAATAAAAAAGGACAAGAAATCATATGCTTCATCACACTTGTCAAACCATTTATTTTTTCTCTTTTGCTTATATTGGTTCACCTGCAAACCCATAGTTATCATATAAAGATTCTTGTTTCATGAAGCAAGTGACATGAAAGTCTTCCATTTGTGATAGTCAAAGTGAGTAAGCAAAACAATTTGATTAGGATCCATTTGGAAGGTTGGAGTGTGCAAAAGAAAAGAATGAATGCATAAGGAGTCGCAACAAAGATTACACCCCCTAAATTAATACTTTTAGACCCACCTAGATTTGGCACTTTATAATTTGAGAGTGCTTTTAAAAATGAACTATTCCAATAAAAAAGCATGAAAAAATAGGCACTTTAAAAAAACTTGAATCCGAGTTGCCTATCAAAAGTTACAAGCATTTTTTTCCACTAGTTTAAGTCTATTTCAATTTACACTAAAATAAATGCCTACAAATTTTATTGGAGGGAGCCAACATATTATTTCAAAATAAGATGAAAGAGGGGTTGAACTTAGGCACCCACTAGTAGGAATTGATGAGTTGTATTAATTACTTTCATAATAACTCATCTTTTGTATTTTGATAATACCATTGTAGTCATGTCTATGTATTTCCTAAATACATTATTGAACATCACTATTACAACCATGAACTTTCGACATAATGACTAATTGATATAGTTATACCTAATTGTCTTTATTTTTTGATATTATGTGCGCATTTATTCTTGTTATTCCAATAAATTATTTTGATGATTATATGTGTTGATGTCACCTTAGTTGTAAGTAATTTTTGATATACAAAAAAGGAACTCCGTCCACAACAACTTGTCCACAAAGAACTCGTCAAATCAAAGTATAAGGAAATAATTCACAGCAAAAACCCCACATTTATGAAGATATTTTGAAACATGAAGTGATGGCACTTAATTCCTTATGCACCATTGGAGAAGTAGTTACAGCAGAAACATGGAAAATTGAAAAATCAATCTTTGATTTGGTCATTGAGTAAGAACTAGAAAACTTATTGTTAGTTAAACACTTGTGTGTTTCAGACATGTGTCAAATCTCTCACTTTTTCTATTGAATACTCCTTGTTGTATTCATCTTCTTCCCACATGTTGTAAATGATAAGATATAAAGGAAAGGGTCGATACCTTATAATAAGGGAAGTTAGATTTTTAATTAGAGAAAAGAGTGAACAAAGTTAGAAGAGAATCAGAGTAATCTCTTTTGTTCCTAGATGTAATGTTTTATGCAAATTAATAAAGAAATATGAGTTCTGTCATTTATTTTTAGTTACAGAGTTAGGAAGGGATTAACACCCAAGTTAGGGTCCACTTTCATATTTCCTCGAGAACGATATTCTCTCGAATATACAACTTTGTTTCAGTAATAACATTTAGCAATAGTCCATTTTCAAGTCTGAGTTTTATTTTACTTTCAGCATTGTTATGTGACAGTTATTTCCTTTCTAACCTCTTAGATCAACTATAACTGTGCATACAACATAGGTAGTATTTCAATTCTACGCTCCCTGGTTTGATAACTAAATGAATGTAACCCAATGTATAGCATATTAATTGCTACAAGTTGATTTACACCACCATTTTTGGCGTCGTTTTCAGGGATATTGCCAAAGTTATAGGATTTTGTGAGGTTTTGCATTTTTGAATTTCTTATAACAAATTAGGTTGTAGAAATTCCACCTTCAAAACCCCCACTAATGAATGTTGATTGAGTTGATTTAGTTGATGTATGCACCATCATAGAGATGCCTATGGTAGATTCCTACCCAATCCTTAAATAGCATAAATTACTTCTAATTATGAAGAAGAAACATCCTCTTTTGTACATGGTTTACATATAAAACACTCCCTCCCAAGAAATATTTCTAAGGTTGTTCCTGAACATTCTAACATGGAAGTAGAGGAGGTGAATCAAACATGGAAGAAGAGACAAGGGAACCAAGCACATTTGAGTTTCCTATCTCTAATAACAATCAACCTGCTCAAATGAAGAACATCTCTCCATCATCTCTTCATAATTTTCATGGATCTATGATTGAAGGTCCGGCACTTTCTTGTTTGAGTTTGATGTCTTGTGTAGGATTTATGACTACATAGCTTATGCACACAAGCTGAAGTTGTTCCCGGCTACACTCAAGGATGCAGCCTTGAGATGGTTTATGGGCCTATGATGAGATGTTGTTAATAACTGGAAAGGTATAAAAGACAAGTTTCTGACCAAGTACACTACTGCAAGACAAGTAGTTGAGGAGGAGATGAACTCTTCAAGATGGCATAGAAGGAATATGAACCACTAGAATACTACCTAGAGAGATTCCTATTTTGTGTTCAAAATTCAAGACATACAAGGTTTTCTCCTGAGTCTCTTAGGTTAATTTTCTTAAAAGGACTCAGTGAGGAAGATATGGATGTTTTGGAATTAATAGGATCTCAATACATCTCCAAAGCCACTTTTGAGGATATTTTTCAAGCATGCAAGAACATTCTAGAGAAACCATAAAAATAATAACAAGTACTAGATCAAAGGGTGGAGCAGTTGCAAAAGAATTGGTGAAATATCTAAATCAAAAATTGCAAACATGTTTAAGAACATGAAATGATAAATAGTTAATGACATGGCCACCCATTTTGATGCTCTACATGCAAAGAAGAAGAGAGAGGCTACGAGAGGAAACACTTACAGAGTTTTTCCATTCTTACGAGAAGAAGGAAAGTTGATTACACATGTAGGGGACTCGAACAACATTACGAAGGAAAGGAGGATAAACCGAGTTCAAAATGATGGAAATGCAGGATGGACAAGTTTTCTACATTTCCTAAAGGAATCCATGGCCACCAAGATAAGGAGGTGTGTCACAAGATCTCATGCCATCTTTTAAAAATTGGGATATTAGTTCATATAACAATATGTAACCCCACCTTGGGCTAATACTCGTAAAGGATGGTCTCCTTACTCTATCCAATACCAACGGTCATGGAAACCTTAGTTCTTAAACCAACAAAGGTGGCAGCACCCCCTTATTCATGGCACCAACCATGAAGAGGAGGAAAGCAATGGAGCAATCAACCTCCTAACTACCAACAAACCTACCAAAGAACCTCCCTACCTATAACAGAAGCTTCAATTCCAAACCCCCAATATATCTCTCAACCAAAAACTACTCAATTACCAGCTCAACTAACAACTAACCCCAATAATAAAGCTTCTCAACCAGCCTATAACACTAAATCAACCCAATACTCTACTTATTTAGTTGATGTTAATAATATCCATCTCCATTCAGGAAGAGCACTTGTGCCACCAAGTAAACCTACAATCACAGAGATACCAAATGAGTCACGCAGCTTTTTACAAGTTGATCCACGAAAATCTAGAAGACGTTGCAAGTTGATCCATAACAACATGAGTAGAATTCTAGCAAAATTAAGATGCAAGTCAATGGACCCCCATTTCCATAAATATTGCAAGAGATAAAATCTGACCCTAAATCATATTTTGATTCGATTTTTTCAATCAGTTGAAGGACATTTGTGTCAAAATTCTACTCATTCTAGCCATCAAGGATGTTTTTATTTACAACAAGTTGATCAAGGACTATGTAAAAAGAAGCCATGTAGAAAAATAAAATATCCATCCATTGTATAATGCATTGACGGTTGGTGACATCATGCTTGAAACTCTATGTTACCTAAGTACATAGATCCAAGCATCCTTTGTGAATGTTATTATCAATGGAACTACTCGTAAAAATACCTTGATTGACTTAGGGGTATAAATCAATGTCATGACCAAGAAAATCATGGATGACCAAAATTTGGAAGGATCGAGGCCAACAGCTATAATATTACAACTAGTGGATAGATCAATAGTAAGGCTGAAGGAGTCCTTGAGGACATTATTGTATTCTAGGTAAAAATTGCACCATGAGTATTCTAGGTAAAAATTGTATTTTTCACCAACTTCTTCCTCATGACTGCATATTAAATTTTGTTAATAACAACATGTGTTCAATGTTGGACCTCTCCAAACAAGTAGAAATAATAGCAAGGAGGCCACTAAATGTAAGCAAGATGTTGAATATACAACAGAGCAATTGTTGATTGCTCTTCTTCAAGAACATAATATAGCATTTTCTTGGGATTATAGTGATATATATGGGATTCATCCCGGATTTGTATTCATAGAATTTATGTTAAAGAAGAATGTAAACCAATCAAACATCCACAGAGGCGCATAAGCCCAGTAGTAAGAGAAATTGTGAAGGGTGAACTACAGAAGTTTCTATATGTTGGATTCGTATACCCCATATCAGACATCTAGTGGGTATCACCTCTGGTAAGTATACCAAAGAAGAATGGGAAATGGAGAATCTGTGTGGATTACAGAGAACTGAATTCATCCACAAAAAAAGTCCACTTCTCATTTCCCTTCATTGATCAATTGTTTGATAACCTAGCCGATAAAAATTACTTCTCCTTTCTTGATGGATACGGTGGTTACAATCAGATTTAGATTGAACTAGAGGGCCGAGATAAGACTACATTCACATGTCCATGGGGTAAATTTTCTGATTCAATTTTCCCATTTGGCTTGTGTAATGCACCTGCCACATTCTAGAGGGAAGTCTTGAGTATCTTCTCTGATTTGACAAATGACTGCATGGAAGTCTGTATGGATGACTTCATTGTTGATGGCGGTACTTTTGAGGAGGCTATACAAAATTTGGATAGGGTATTAAGAATATGCAAGGATCACAATTTGTCCTTGATCAATGAGAAGTGTTATTTGCACTACCTTTCCTTAGCAGGAATTCAAGTAGATCCAACAAAAGTGTCTATCATAGTCAACCTGCCCACACCAAGAAAACAAAAGGATGTCAGAATATTTTTAGGTCATGCTGGATATTACAAAAGGTTTATATAAGACTTCAGCAAAATTGTAGCACCATTTTATGCATTGTTGGGAAAGGATGTTGATTTTTATGGATTGAATGTTGTGAACGTGCTTTTCAAACTTTAAAAGAGATGCTAGCTAATGATCCTATGTTAAGAGGGCTTCTGACTAAAACATTCCTTTTCACATCCAAATAGATGCATCAAATCATGTTATTGGTGTTTTCCTAGGTCAAAAATATGGTATTCTCAATTATGAAATATTTATGTCAGCAAGAATTTACAACATGTAGAATCGAACTATTCATTAACACAAAAAGAGTTACTAACGGTAGTATATTCCATAAAAAAATTCAGACATTATATCACAAGATACCCAAAGTTTATTCACACTATTCATGTTGCGAATCAAGTATCTGTAAACAAATGATGCAGGAGCATCAAATCATTTTATATCAAGTCTTATTTGCAATAAGAAGCTCAAGATAGCTTCAGTGTGTTGGTATTATCTCAATAAGAGATGAATAAGAGTATCTCTCCTATTACATGATTTTTAGTCTTATTTAAATTTTAGAGTGGAGTCACCTTTCATAGGTGTATGATTATTTTAATAAGTAATAAAATGTAAAGGTATATATAAATCATGTTAATGGATCATAGGAGTCATCAAGATTCCTATATGGTTTATTTATATGTAATACTTCCTTAGAATAGGTCTTAGTACATGAATGCATGGGAAAATTCAAATTAGCATGTTGTTGGGGAGTTTAGAATATAGTGGAATTAAAAGTCAATAATATAATGGTTGTTGTTGAGGATAAACAACTATTCCTACGTAGGATAGAATGAGAATCAGTTTTAAAAGTAGAGGTAATTCATGAATATTAAGGGAGAATGTGTGTAGGAATATAATATTAGTTCTAGAGGGAGAAAATTTATATCATTCAGAGGAAAAAGGAGCTATGAAGGCCCATCTACAGCCAGAACAATGTAAGAAGGTATCTTGTTTTAATAAAGCTTGAATATTTGAATGTGTTTTCAAGTGCATGGTTAAGTTTTAATGATTGTAAAATGTGGAGGTAAGTTTCTCATGTCTATTCTATGCAATAAGAAGTATTGAAACCCTTTCAAAGTCTTTAAATCCGTTTATGAGTGCTCTTGGGTTCCTAAAAACATAGCACAGTCTATAATGGTCCTCAAAATGATCATGTTTTGATGTGTTTTTGCATGAATGGGGTCAAAATAATGATTTGAGGATGTTAATAAGTAAGATAGGGTAATTGAAGAGAAATTTTAGGTGATATTATGAATATTTGTTCATCAAACGAAAATTAATTCCACAATAGGGTATTTGTTGTTTTATGACCGTAACTAGGGTTTTTGGGATCAAGAAATCGTCAATTCTCCGAAAATATCCAGCCAAAAGATATGAAATTTTATATGCATGTTCTAGAAAACATTATTAAACTATTCCAAGTGGTTATAAGTATTAATTCTTCAATTTCATGGAGATACTCATACTGGTATTTTCAAGACTGTGTATGCATACAATATTTGAAGAGACCTAATAAGAAAACTTCATAACTTGAGTTTGGTAACGAATCCAGTGCTCAAATCTGATACATGTCATCCTAAGGAGGTCCATAATCAGATGCAAAAATAATTAGTACATTTGGGTTTCTAAAATATGATATTTTCATGACAGTTCGTATTGAGCATACACAAATACAAAAAAGCCCAATTGGAGGAGAAAAATCAGAAATGGGTAAAATTGGTTGAGAACTATAAGATGAAATTTTTGGAGATTGAAAATAAGATAAATGAGTATTTTTAAATAGTATTATATATTTAAGACACTTAGTAATTTTTAGGTTATGCTCAAAAATGTCCTAAAATTGTCCTAAACACAGAGTATAACATGGTGCATGCCATAAGAGAGAAACGTGATGAAAAGAGTATTTGGTTTGGATATTTCTCATAGAAACATGATGAAATAAGTATGATAGATTGATTGGATGGTTTTCATAAAAGGTACAAGATTCATTGTTTTAATTTTGTTGGTATTGGAAGGCATAGTCCTTAGGAGTCTTGAGAGGGTATCAAGTCTAGTTAAAAATGAATGAACCTCCATTGTCATGATAAAATATTAGTGGTTGTTTGGATGTCATATTGAGGTTGTTGGCTCAATAGAGATGTATGATGAAGTTATAATACAATAAGGTTATTGTCTTATTGGTGTTTGAATCTTAAACCTAATCATGAGTACCATTGTGTAAGTAAGGACCAAGAGTTAAGAAAAGTTAAATATTTGTTGATTCTTGATGTTGATGAATGAGTATAGGTACACAAAATACATGGATAGAAGGGATGGATCATCATAAGTACGGGGAATGATATTTAAGCACAATATTAAGTATGGTATAAAGACTAAGCTTATCAAGACTAGTGAATTTTTTTAGTCAAGTTGTACAAGAAAGAAGACTGAATTCTTTAGGGTAAGATTAGGAAGAGTTGTTAGTTAATATATCTTAGAAAATATTATCATAGATCCTGATGATGCACCAGGAGTAGCCTAAGTATGATTTACATTTTTGAGAATAAATACTATGAGAGTGTATTGTGATATGAGTGTTTTCTTAAAGCTTAAGAAGGTGCATCAACAAATCAATAGTAAGCAATAGAATCATACGGTGGATTCTCCTCTTGCAAGAATTTGATGTCGCCATAGTGGACAAGCCCGAAAAAGATAATGTGGTGGCATATTTCCTATCAAGGATGGAGACCAACAGTGAAGAGAAAGTAGTTGATGATTCATTTCCAGATGAGAACCTATTTGTTATTTTTATAAGAACACCCTAGTATGCAAACATAGTCAAATACTTGGTCTCGAGTAAAACACCTCCACATTTTTCATCCTCTGAGAAAAGGTATTTAGTTGAAAAGAGTTTACCTTTTTCTTGGATAGTTGGACTTCTCTTTTATACAGTTCAAGATCAAGTAATGAGAAGGTGTATAGATGATGAGGAGATATTTGATGTCCTCGAGCCTTGCCACAATGAACCTTGTGGAGGGCATTTTGTTGTCAGAGAACAACACAGAAGGTGTTGACTACTGGCTACTATTGGCCAACATTACATAAGGATGCAACACTATACACTAAGAGATGTGACAAATTCCAAAGAATGGGCAAGCCCACTAAGTCTGATGATATGTCATTGCAACCTCAATTGGTTTTGCAACCTTTTGATAAGTGGGGATTAGATTTTTTTAGCCCTATAGACCCTCCATCTTAGCAAAAAGAGTATATCCTGGTTTGTACATATTACCTAACCAAGTGGACAGAGGTAAAAGCATTTCCAAACCAGACCAATGAGAAGGTGGCTAAATTCATGTATGAGAACATATTTACCAGATATGGAGTCCCAAGGGAGATTGTGATAATGCACAAGGATACACATTTATTGTTGATGTGATTGCTGATTTGGTTAGTGAATATGAAATCAAGCATAGAAATTCTACACCATACCATCCCCAGTCTAATGGCCAAGTGGAGGTTACAAACAGAGAGATAGAGGCCATATTGACAAATACTATAGCACTCCATAGAAGAGACTAGGCAGACAAGATTCCAAAAGTAGTCTAGGCATTCAATACAACATGGAAGACCACAACTAGCTTCACACCATTTGAACTACTATATGGCAAGATTGGTGTTTTGCCAATAGAATTTTGTTATCCTACAAAATTGACAAGGGAAATTTTGTAGGTAACCTTACCAAACTTTTGTTCTGTTTCCTTGTAGAGGTCCCTCAGCGTTCGAATGGTGTAAAATTCCTTTGGAAAATCTGGTTTCTCGAACTTGGTCATTTTGGTCCTTTTTAGGCTGGGCGCAGATTTTGTTCATGCAACACAAAGCTTATTTGTGCCCCCTTTTATTCCTTTGGCACACCCTTTGGAGTGTTAACACAACAATTGTTGTGCCTCCCCATGATGCACCTTTCTTGCCTGCGCTGAGGCGCATGCGCCATCCTATCAATAGTAAAAATGTTGCGCCCTTAATTGGTGCGCCAAGGCGCTCAAAATCCCGTGTTGACAGTCCTAAATTTGTGCCAAAAGCGTAGATATTTCCTTGTTGACAGGCGTATACCCACACCAAAGGGCGCAAAGTTTTTCATGTCGACACGTATTTTAGTGTGCCATTTAGAAAAAGTGGGTGGCACATTTATTACGCTTTTGACTATATATAAGGGCATCCGCCTGTCATTTTCACAATTGAAAGTATGTTGGCACAAATGATGACATCATCCATGTTACACCATGGGATGTTGTCATCCACCAAGTTGTCCCAAAAGTCAACAGTTGACTTTTAGATATTTTGTAATTAGTTGTTGGTTCCTTTTTGCTCTCTCTCTCTTCTCCTCCTATAAATACTTGAATAGTTGTATTCGAGAGAGGTGGATATTTTTTTAGATAAAAATAGAAGGAGAAAAGGCTTTGCACTTTTGTAATAGAAGAAAACACTAATACGATATTGAGAATTTGTCTGAATACCTGTGTTATGCATCAGAACTTTCTTATGTTAAATCTGTATGTTTATTCTATTGAATCTACCTCTACTTTTTTGTCATTTGTTCATCAGTATTGCTTTGTTCGTTTATGCAAGTAGGTTTGGCTCCATTTATTACCAACCCCAAAACATAGACCTTCCCGACCTTTCTGCTTTAGAATTCATTTTTTTCTCCCTTGGGATCTATCCTATCTTCATCTTTCTCTTGTTTCCTTTCTTTTCATAGTTGGAAACGCCCTAACCGGATAAGATCCCAAACCCCCAAAGGCGGAATATTGTGAGACTTGCATGCATTCTGCTTGGTGGAATAGCAATAAACTAGTTTCGGTTTTCTGACTCAAAGAGGGGCTATGCCCTACACACTGCTGTTGCTCGTCTATCTATAGATCTACCCACCCGATGATTTTCGGATCAACAGTTTTGGTGATTCTACTCGGGGATCGAAACGGATCTATGGTAGTGGTATGTTAGAAAATCAATAAAACCGTAGAAACCACTACATTTGCAAATCTTAACTTTTGTTCAAAATTTAAATTTTTGCAAAAGTGATCCAAACTGAAAATTTTCTTCAGGGATCCATAGATTGGGACTAGTTAGAGATCTTTAGTTCGCTGAGTTTTTACAAAAACCCGTATTTTTCCGTAGATATGATTTTTTGACTATTTTGCAAAATTTCAAACCCTTGCCAAAAGTCAACTCTAAGATCCGAAAATCAGCTTACTAAGTTGGCCATTAATTTATCCTCGTTAATATTTTGTCATTAAACCGTAACTAGGTTTTCAAAAAGGGGGATAAAATTAAATATTTAGAAAAGTACATGTTGCTGATTTTTTGTCAAAAAAATCAGAAAATCAGCAAGTACAACTAAAAGAGTTTCTAAATCTGCTCCAAAATATTGCAGATCTGAAAGATACAGTGGCGGGTGAACCATTTACTCGTAGTAGGAGAGGTAGTGGATAATTTGATCCTACTTTCGATCTACTTCAAAGGCACAACTTCAGTGTTACACCAGCACGCTTCTCGTCACTGAGTTCAGCTGATCGGTCAGCCAGAAGTGTCTCACCTCCACGAAGGAATCATTCTTCACAAGGAACATCCACATCCCTTTGTAGTGCTTTGCTGCTCAATGGAACCGTGCTTCCATCTCACGTCCTTTTCCAAAATTGAATGGCAGTACCATGGGGAAATGCTATGGGCCCACTTGCTTTGCCACATCCTGTTCACACGCTCCCTCATGGAAACCAAAATAATTTCCCCAAATTTGATGGAAGTGGAAACCAAAGTATGGATTCACACATATCTGCATTCATCATGTCATGCAGTATCCTAGATGTGACCCATGAGGATGTGTCAGTTCGCCTCTTCCTAGAAACCTTGCAAGGACCCACAACGGAATGGTTTCAGCATTTGTTAGCCGGATCTATCACTAGTTGGGCCACCTTACGGACTACATTTGAAGAAAGGTATAAGCCTTCAGAGGACGCGTTCACGTTACTGTCAAAGATCACCCACCTGAAGAAGGAGGTCAATGAAACCATGCATGATTTCATCACCCATTTCAATTCACTAATCAACCGTGTGTCACCTGCCATGCTGCCCACGCCAAAAAATCAAAAGTGTTTCTTTGTGAATGCCATGAGCTCAAAAGTAAGTTTTTTACTCTTGCAAGAACAAGTCACTACCCTGGTTCTCACCCAAGCTCCTGTCATTTGGATCAAAGATAAATTTCTAATATCTTGCGAATTAAAGTGAGAGCCATCCAAGCTGAAAGTTTCAACTCCTTCTCAAGCCACTTCATCAAATCCGGCATTCCGTAAGATGGTGAACAACTTGCTCGCATTAAAGAAGCAAATAGCTCAGCTTCTCTGAGCTCTTCATACCGAGATATCCCACAAAGTAATTTCACTTCCAACAATGTCCCACAAAGGTCGTGCCTACCTGCAGCTGCTCCACAGTTGGCGGTTTGAGGCCCCTCCGGTTAATACTTTAGCCAAAATCAAAGAAGAGGAGTAAAATTATGAAGAACCTTCGTCACCGTGTGAAGGTGATTAAGATGTCGGCGAACCGACTGGTGACTCTACTATTGGGTATATGGAATTTGATGAGGAGGAATCTGATGAAGAAGAGGGTACCCAAGGATATGCAAGCGGGCAATCATATGTTGTTTTCACCTACTCGCAAGGAAAAGAAGCAAAAGTTGCTGCTAGGATGTAAAAAGAGAAGGCCATGTCAAACATGCCCCCAACCATCGCTAAAAGAGGTAATCCCCTTCCTGCTCAACCTGTTATTAATACTTTTTTGAAGAAATTTTTTCCCCTATCTCCCCTCCGAATCAGCACTCTCATATTCCTATCAAGACCAGTAATCCTACCCTATCATAATGAAATGAGGGACTCATTCCTTCATCAACGCAACCCTTGTCCGCGTTTGACATAATTGATCATGCCAAAAATACCAAGATCCAGATGTCTGAAGCCGAGTATCTTCAGTCAAACCCTGAACAGCTTGTAAGGTTGACCGAATACATTTAAAGCCAAGCTGCCATAACTTCTCAGGTTCCCCATAAAGGAATTATTTCTACTCCCCCTGCATCTTGCATAAATGTTGCCTCGACTTCTGCATCAGGAAAAATAGAACCTTTCTATCTCTCCCTCCTAAGCAATGGTCACAAACTAAGCAACTGCATAATTGATTCTGCGGCTTCCGATAATGTCATGTCGGCAAAGGTCGCCCATGCTCTGGGCCTCACACTTACCAAGTCTTCGGCAGATGTTACTCCTTGGAAACTAAGCGAGTTCCATTGATCGGTCGATCAAAGACGCGCAGATTCGTATTTGCAAAGCATTCCCGAGAAAAAAGAGTAAAGATGACCGTCCTCGTTGCCGACATTCCAGTGGCATATGGAATTCTACTAGGAAGGAGATTTTGCAATGAAGTTGGTGGAGAAATTCATATGGACTGGTTTAAGGCTATAATCCCCGTCAAAGGTGTAATGCAAACATTAGAGCCGAATCACAAAAGAAGTACTTGGTCACCAATTCTGACGACCCCCAAGCCCAAATTCTCTTCGAATCATCAGGGATGGGAAATTACTTCTTGTCTACTGAGTCTAACAAAATGGACGTCCTCATCCAGGAAGAAGACCTTAACAAAGTGTGGACATTGCAGTTTGATGGCAGTTGTGTGACTAGTGGATGCGGCGCTGGAGCCGTGCTAATATCTCCTGAGGAGGAGATTATTCCTCTCTTTTCAAGTTGTAGTTTTTCAACACGAATAATACTACTTGAGTATGAATCTTTGCTACTTAGCATACAAGCTACAAAAGAAAGGGGAATCAAGAACCTAAAATTACAAGGTGATGCAGAGCTGGTCGTAAATCAAGTTAAAAGGATATACCAAGTGAAAAATGAAAGGCTCGGGCATTACCACAATGTGGTATGGGACAGCATTAAGGAGTTTGATGCTTTTTCAATAAAATTCATTCCAAGAGCTCAGAATGACATGGCCGATTCATTATCCGTCTCAACATCCCTCATGCTCCCCCACCCAGGGTTGAAAATAGACACATATACCATTGAGGTAGTTTTCCGCCCAAGTGTGCCAGATAACTCTTAGCACTGGTAGGTATTCAATGACGACAATCAACTTATTGCCTTCCTAGAAAAGGCAAAAAATTTCAGTGAGCTTCATTTTGAAGGATCTACTTCTACATGTCATGAATTTGTTATTGATCAAGACAATGAATCAAAAGGAAGTGATGGCATATGTCAGCTCAAAGGAAATAAAATTCCAAAAGGTTTGGTTTCTCTAGAACGTTTGTTTGATAGACATGATCGTTTTGTCAGGAAGAACAGGCAAGATAATCCTAACTCCTCTCCAGAGACCGAGCCGGTCAATCTAGGTTCGGTGGAACATCCACAGTTTGTGAACATTGGAAAATGTTGCACACCCGAAGAAAAGTGGAAGTTTGTCAAATTGCTGAAGAAATACATGGATGTATTGGCATGGTCCTATGCCAATCTAAATTCTTTCAAGCCAAAAGACGTCTAGCATGACATCCCGTTGAAAGAGGGTGTCAAACCCTTTCACCAAAAACAGAGGCACTATAATCCTAAGATCTCAGGTACCATCCAGGCTGAAATACAAAAGATGTTGGATGCAAGGATCATTTTTCCTATCCATCACAGTACCTGGGTCGCGAACATTGTGCCAGTATGCAAGAAAAATGGTGAGATACGCATATGCGTAGATTTTCGTAACTTGAATCAGGCATCCTTAAAAGACAACTACCCGCTTCCTATAATGGACTAGGTTCTACAGGCAGTAACTGGTTCGGAAATGTTGTCCATGCTTGATGGTTTTTCAGGCTATAATCAGATTGAAGTCTCGCCTTGAAGACCAATTCAAAACAGCATTTACTACCCCCTAGGGCACATTCACCTATAGCAGGATGCCTTTTGGTCTGACCAATGCTGGTGCCACTTTTCAGCAGGTGATGGACTTCGCATTCAAAGGAATGATGGGAAAGGTTATCGTAGTCTATTTGGATGACTTAACTGTGTTCTCTAAATAGCAAAATGATCATTGTGATCATTTGGAACAAGTATTGACTAGATGCCGAGAGCATGGGATCTCCCTGAATCTAAAAAGTCTATTTTTGGAGTCACGGAGGAAAGTTGTTGGGACACGTTGTTAGCAAAGAAGGGACAAAAATAGATGCCGAAAGGGTTAGGGCTATTCAAAGCCTTACTTTACCCACAAGCAAGACCAGCGTTCACTCTTTCTTCGGAAAAGTAAACTTTCTCAGACGCTTCATTCCCGACTTTGCTGAAAAGACTCGCCACATATCAAACATGATGAAAGGGTCGCCAACTTTCCGGTGGAGCGAAGAAGGAAAGGCATCATTCAAGGATATAAAATCCTCCGTCACTCACGCACCAGTCCTGGTATGTCCCGATTTCTCCAAGGATTTTATCATGTATAGCTATGCATCTGAGCATACTATATCGGCCATCTTAATGCAAAAGAATTCTGAAAGTGTTGAATCTCCAATCGCGTTCATGAGCTCTCCCCTCAAGCCTCATGAATTGAAGATGTCTCAGTTGGAAAAACATGCCTTCACCATTGTCAAAGTAGTCAAGAACTTCAGGTATTATATTCTAAACTCTCATACAGTGGTGCTAGTCCCTAACACACAGGCCGGTCAGTCAATTTTAACTCAACAGGAGTTAGGGAGTTTGCGAGGGAATTAGATCGCAAAGGTCCAGGAGTACGATCTAGATATAAAACCAACCAAGCTAGTAAGAGGCAAGGGTCTATGTCAGCTCATGGCTGAAAACCAAGATTCAGGAGACCCTGAGGAAAAGGATGATTGCATCGATGGAACACGAGGTCAGCTGGAGAAAGCCGATTCTCTACCCATGGTTCTATTTGTCGTGACTAGCGACGAATGGTATTCTGATATCACTTTCTTTCTCACTTACGGTGAGTGCCCAGCTCATCTGACTTCAAAGGAGAAGCATGCTATAAAGCTCAGAGCAGCCAAATATGTCATCTGGGATGACTGTTTATACAAATGCGGAATAGATGGCATCTTCTTGCGATGTGTTGACAAGCCACAACAGATAAAGCTACTTGAGAATTTTCATGATTCAGCCTATGGTGGTCATTTCTCCTCTTCCGTGACGACACACACAAGATCATCTGGGCCAGGTACTATTGGCCAATGTTGTTTTAGGATACAGCCACCTGGGTAGCAAAATGTGAGCTTTGCCAATAATTTTTCTAAAACCAAAATTGGCTACTTTTCCCCTCGGGCCGGTCGTTATTGATGAACCATTCAGGTAGTGGGGATTGACTTTATCAGAGCAATCCATCCCCAATCGAGTGTTGGACATAGTTATGTCCTGACAGCAATAGATTACTTCACCAAATGGGTGGAGGCCATACCTGTCAAGAATGCCACCTCTGAAGTTGTTTGCAATTTCATCAAAGAGAATATCATCGTGAGATTTGGCATTCCACACAAAATCGTTGCTGATAATGCTTCCATTATTTCCTCACAAGAAGTTATCGGTTTTTTCTATGAATATGAGATAATATTGGCCCACGCCTCGGATTATTACCCCCAGGGAAATGGTCAGGCAAAATCTAGTAATAAAAACTTAGTAACTATCATACGAAGCTAGTTGATGAGAATCAGCGGACGTGGCATAAGTCATTATATGACGCTTTGTGGGCGGACCGCATTACTCCCAAGAGGTCCCTCGGTATGTCTCCTTTTCAAGTGTTATATGGAATCGACGTCGAGCTCCCCATTTCTAGCAGAACTTCTGCTCTACGCTTGGCACAAGCGATTGAAGATGAAACTTTCCAAAATTCTCTTGAAAAGAGGATGATGTATCTAGCAGAGCTCGAAGAAAGAAGAGTAAGAGTGGTTGATAGAATCACCGAACATCATAATCAAGTCAAGAGACTATTCGATAAAAAGGCCAAGCAGAGGGATTTCCAGGTGGGATATCTCGTTCTTTTATGGGACAAGCGAAGAGAGTCAAAAGGCATGCACGGAAAATTTGATTCTCTATGGAGGGGACCTTTCAAGATCAAGCGGCTCAACGGAGAGTATAGCTTCTATCTCTCATATCCGGATGGCACCGAGCTCCTGCTTCCCTATAGCGGGCAACATCTCAAAATATTCAGGAAGTAGAGCTCGTTCTCTTCTTTGTACAGTTTGATTTGGTTGTGTGTTTGTTTTGTCGTGTGTTTGCTTTCCGTTTGTTGCGTGTTCCCTATTTTAGCTTTCGGTCACCCTTGGTTTTTTACTCTGTTACCAAATGGATAGGCACATGTTGATCTGGGATTCTCTACCCTTAAGCTTCGCTTAAAGATAGTCCCTAGAAACAGCCAGCTGTTATCCTGCAAAATTGACAAGGGTAATTTTGTAGGTAACCTTACCAAACTTTTGTTATGTTTCCTCGTAGAGGTCCCTCAGCATTCGGAATGGTGTAAAATTCCTTTTCGGAAAATCTGGTTTCTCGAACTTGGTCATTTTGGTCCTTTTTAGGCTAGGCGCAGATTTTGTTCATGTAACACAAAGCTTATTTACGCCCCTTTTATTCCTTTGGTGCACCCTTTGGAGTGTTAACACAACAATTGTTGCGCCTCCCCGTGATGCGCCTTTCTTTCCTGCGCCGAGGCGCAGTGCCATCCTGTCAACAATAAAAATTTTGCACCCTTAATTGGTGCACCAAGGCACTCAAAATCCCGTGTTGATAGTCCTAAATTTGTGCCAAAAGCATAGATATTTCCTTGTTGATAGGCGTATACCCGCGCCAAAGGGTGCAAATTTTTTCATGTCGACACGTATTTTAGTGCGCCCTTTAGAAAAAGTGGGTGGCGCATTTATTACACTTTTGGCTATATATAGGCGCATCTGCCCTGTCATTTTCACAATTGAAAACACGTGAAAACTTTATTCCTCCACACTGTCAGCGCCCTTGTCATCCTCGTGTCGCGTTCGTGGACCCCACTTCGTTCCTCTCAGCCTATATATATCTCTCGGTAAGTGGCTCTTGCTTTTCTTATGGTTTTTCTTGTTGCTCTACTATGGTTTTGCTTGTTATTGATTAAATATTGAAACCTAAGTGGCTTCCCCCCAAACAAGTCTTCCCCTCCTTCCAGATCTGCTGGCCTCGGAGGGCTTTGTCCCAAAAAATGAATCCAGATCTCCTCTACTATGTTCCCCCCCACTGTCAAGATTCATGTTGAAGGAGGCCTAAAACCACAAACCCATCAGGAAGAAAGGAAACCTAATAGTTATCAGTTTTGGGTGCAGTTTTCTCTTGGCACAATCGCATACCTTGTTACAAAAAGCACAGTCATGCCAAGAGGGTGCACTGTCCCCAATTGCAAGCATGAATCCTTCCTGTGCCAAGCAAAACCAAGTAAATCCTAACCCCAAATAAGCAGCGCAATCCTGCTTACAACAACAAAAGTGTCATGCAATCCTTTCCTGCGCCGCGCCAAAGGCTCCTTTAACGCGCATAAAGTTAATGATACACGCATTGATGTTGCGCCCTTGGTGCACCAAAAGTCCATGCAACATGTCCCATATCTGCGCCCTTGGCGCATCCTGCCCTCATGCAACACCAAATTTATTTGCGCCCAGTATAAAATCTCATATAATGGCGCAGGTGCACATCTGTCTACAACAACAATGTTATATGTAAATTTCCTGCGCCCTGCGCCCTTTGGCACTGATTTCTTCCTTGCAACACTCCACTTTAGTGTGCCATACTTTTAACCCTACAGCCTGCAACTTTCCTGCGCCCTATGCCCAGAGGATTTTAAATTACTAACTCCTCATTCTGTAGAGCTTTGATGGAAGATCTAATAGCTAACATGGCTCTTCTACGTTGGACTTCACTCCTTCTTGCAGATCAGCAACTAAACTCAGATCCGCATATGTCTACATCAAGCAAGAGGCCAACCAAGTCAAAGGGTAAGGCCAAACTCACAGAGGAAGAGATGAAATACAAATATCAAAGGGTCAGAATGCCCGAGTCCCAGGCAGAATGTGACCTAGACATTAGAGATTCTGAACTGCCACATCGACATGGATGATTTTTGGGCCAGAACTAGGAGGGTCACAGGTAGTCCTTGGATGGACAAACTGGTAAGCAATGGTCTGAATTTCACCAGGGGAATCCCCATCAGTGTGGTGAATAATGAATTTATGATGGTGGTGGCCCACTGTTATAACAAAGACACAAGGTGTGTCGAGAACGAAAAGGGCGAGGTCATAATCAACCTCACTACCCGGCACTTCGAGATTATGCTAGGTATTCCCCACCACCGCATTTTGTGGTTGTAAGCCAAGAAGACTGCACCAAGGCATGGGAGGAAAATGAAGACAAGTGCATGCAGTTAATGAACGAGGTGTACCTAAAGAATAAGAAGGTGATAACCAGGTGGCCACAGGTTATTCACCGCAACGACTTCTCTAAGGAATTGAGTGATACCATCACCTTCCTAAGTAGAGTATTTGGGATTTTTGATGCCCATTACTTCCACAAATGGATGCTCAAGTATCTGGAAACCATGAATAAAAACATGCACGATCGGCGTTTTGAATGGGCGTAAATCATAAGTAGCACCATCTCTGAGCAGCTCCAACAACTCACCACAACGGGAGGTTCTACATGAACTCCTACGTAGTCTACGCTGCAGCCTCAGAGAGAGACTATCCAACCCGAGCCGATGTGGGGTTTGGCCTCAGGTGAAAATATATGAGTACTACCCAGAGTTGAAGCTAGAGAACAACATCCCATAGTTCACCAAGATCAACGATGCCTTTTTCTACGGCATCATCTGCCTATTGAGGCCCAATATGACTCACGGTCGAATGACCAAGAGCATAGTCACGGAACCGAGAAGTGGGGGCATTATTTACGCAATTCCCCACCTTCACCTATCTCAGAGCAGCCAACTTTTTGGGGGAGCCCACCAAATTGCCAAGGTATGCAGGCCCTAAGTTGATCCTGTTGGAGCTATCTAGGCAGCTCATAACATATCACGAGAAGTACCTAAAAAGGAAGAAGGGTGGAACTCCTTTCCCCCTTACAGTGGGCAGGTACACCTACATTTCCCACACCAAGGCCCGGAAATGTTCGCAGAGCTATAACTGCTCAATCTAAAGCACAATTTCCTGGCAAGGCCAACCTTTGATCCAAGAAATTGCCTTCCAAAGGCAAAACTCGATCCGATCCACATTCCTCAGATCGAGGACATCTACATTGACCTATATCACGAGGTCAAACTCAGGAGAAAGGACCACTCCCACCTGGCCCTAGCGGAAATTATTCAATATGGCATGGCCATTGTTCCAAAAGGTTTCCAAACAACCGATCAAGAAGTTGATCAGGTATATCTAGACACGGATGGGGACAATTGGCCGTTTTCTGAAATTGATAGGACAAAGGCACCTCAGACCATTGAGGTAAGGGTTAAGGACACACTGTGGTGAACAGAGCATTGGTGCAGAATGAACAGCCTTATCTACCTTGGAGTAGATTTCACCACGTCCCCTTTGGGTAATGCACCTACCAGGTCAAAGCATCTAGCCAAAGGGAAAAGGCAAAGATAAAGAGGGAGAATCAAGCTCCACTCAAGAAGAAGCTCCTGAGAGCCCTCCTTCCACCGCATAGGAACAGGTTGTAACTCTGGTATCCCCGGAGAAAGAAGTGGTAGAGAGTGTTCCAATGGGCACATCCACTCAGGATGTTGCCACTGCTACAACCATGGAGGTTCCCACCATCCCTTCTCCCTCTCCTCCTTCCCCTCCTCATGTGACTCAAGTGACCATTCCTTTGGTCGTATCCTCTCCCCCATCTTCTACTGTTCCCCCTTCCTCTTCCTCCATTTTCTCTTCCCTCACGGAGCTGTCCCCCACCATTTCTTCTCTCATCTCTCAGCTCCCTTCCACTCCCATGACTACCTCCCCTGCAGTGTCTCTTCCTCCCGTGAGCACTTTCTTGGCCTCTCTCTCGATGCCGCCACCAAGTGTCTCGACCCATTTCCCCTCATCCACTACAGTTGCTCCCTCTTCCACCTCTAGGTCCCACTCCCTTAAGTCTAGCATGGATCTTCCAACACCTGGTCAGCATAAGAGGAAAGTCCCCATTGCACCAATGGACTTCTCCGTTATCCCAACAAAGGGGGCTAAGAAGCAAAAACCAATAACCCGCTTCTCTCAGAGTGCATCGAGAGAAAGAGTAATGGAGATCGCGTATCCCGATCCTACAAAGGATAAAAAGGATCTTTCCCCTATAGATTATACAGTGACGCAGGTCACAATGGGAATGTCATCCGAGATCCTTCAAGGAGAGGCCCTATCTGCGGTGAATGCCCTTTGCAAGAAGCTTCAAGAAGCAAAGGAAGAGAAGAGGCTACTAAAAGAGCAGAACAAGCATCTTCTCCACGCCTTGCAGAAAATGGGTAGTGCACCTCCTACAACTGCCACTGAAACTCTTGAGGTCCTAAGCCAGGATAAGATAAACGAATACACCAAGATTGGAAAACAAGCCATGGCAAAGATCCACTGGAGAGACCAGATCCTCGAAGACAACGAGGAAGTAATTGTCAAGTTCACCAAGTTATATCGAACATTGGTCGAGCAAAAGGAACTCCGAGAAATGCAGACCTATCTCCGAAGAGTTGGACCATGCTAGGTTGCAACATGAGACATTCCAGAAGATGCTCGACTACTCAGTCAATGATTTAGTAAAATTCGGCATCTTCGATCACCCAGTACCACCGAACAAAATCCTTGCCGCTTTGGACTACCGGGTCGATCAGATGGAATTTGTTCTGGAGAAGATAGACAAGGTCAAGGAGGAAGCCCTGGATGCAATGCATCAAATGGAGAAAATTTTCCTAAGGATGTCTTCGGGCTTGCTCACTCCATTCACCTTGAGGAAGGCAGATGAAACTATTCGGATCTTTAAGGAGATCATCTCGCAAGGGCTAGGGCCAGAAGTCACTTTCGACACTGAATCCATCAATAACCTTCTGGCCTGCCGCGATTTTGTGGGGTACCTGATGGAGGCAGGTAATGAATATTTCAAGCTCCTGAAAAACTTAGAGATGAGCGGGAGACTTGTGAGGTCATCGGCGATCATACCAAGGGTCCTACCCAGGATCAACTTCAGCCGATGGTCAGTAAATTCATGGAATACCGGGCTCAATTCCACATTGTCTCTCCTGAGCAGAAGCAAGATACTCCCTTTCAGCCGCGAGATGACGACGAATAGCCTTCTTCCTCTTGGCTTTATTTTTGTAAATATCTAAAAGTATGTTGGCACAAATGATGACATCATCCATGTTGCACCATGGGATGTTGTCATCCACCAAGTTGTCCCAAAAGTCAACAGTTGACTTTTAGATATTTTGTAGATATTTTGTAATTAGTTGTTGGTTCCTTTTTGCTCTCTCTCTCTCTCTCTCCTCCTATAAATACTTGAATACTTGTTGTATTCAGAGAGGTGGATATTTTTTTAGATAAAAAATAGAAGTAAGGAGAAAAGGCTTTGCACTTTTTGTAACAGAAAAAAAATTAATACGATATTGAGACTTTGTGTTGAATGCCAGTAGTGTTATGCATCAGAACTTTCTTATGTTAGATCTGTATGTTTATTCTATTGAATCTACCTCTACCTTTTTGTCATTTGTTCATCAGTATTGCTTTGTTCATTTATGCAAGTAGGTTTGGCTCCATTTATTACCAACCCCAAAACATAGACCTTCTGACCTTTCTGCTTTGGAATTCATTTCTTTTCTCCCTTCGATCTATCCTATCTTCGTCTTTCCCTTCTTTCCTTTCTTTTCATAGTTGGAAACGCCCTAACTAGGGATAAGATCCCAAACCCCTGAAGGTAGAATATTGTGAGACTTGCACATATTCCTGCCGGTGGAATAGCAATAAACCAATTTCACTTTGTTGACTCAAAGAGGGGCTATGCCCTGCACACTGTTGGCTCGTCTATCCATAGATCTGCCCACCCGATGATTTTGGACCAACAAATTTGAGCATAAAATGTTGAGAAATGCACTTGAGATGGGAATAGACTTATCAGAAGCTCAGAGACAAATAACTCTCCAACTCAATGAGTTGGATGAATTGAGAAAGCAAGTAGTTCATAACACGAGGTAGTGCAAAAATAAAGAATCAAATGGCATGACTAGTATATTAAAATAAGACAGTTCTAGGAAGGTGACTAGGCACTTTTTTTTTAATTCAAAATACAAGAATCACATAGGGAATCTCATAACAAGGTGGCTAGGCCCTATGAAATTGAAAATATCTTCCCTAATGGAGATGTGAAGCTTACTACTATTGATCCTATGAGATTCAAGTTGTTGGTGAATGGCCACAAGTTAAGATTATATAAAAAACCAGTTGATAAAGGCTCATTTATGGAATTGTTCAGAGGAGATCAAAGAAGAATGGAGAAATAAACATCGAAATTAACCTCATAAATTTAGCTTGTTGGCTCACCTTCTAAGATTACAAAGAATTGATAAGATTGCAGTATCCTTGGAGAATTCATCTTGTTGAATAATTCAAGCCTAAATAAAAGTGTTTAGATCCACCTTTACTCGGTGATCATCATCATTTTTCTAACCCATTTTTATATAAGTTTTTATTTTGTATGTTTTATTGATAAGTGATTACAAGATATCATGATCTCCATCACAAGGAGAGAGTGCAATGACCAAGAGTTCAAATTACAACCACAAGAAATAAGATCTTGTTTGTTTGAAGCGTCTGGTAGAACTCATGGTTACATAATGGACATCAAGGAAGCATGCACAAGTGGATGATATACAAATAATTATTGGCACCCCAACCAATTAGAGTTCCTCTCCGAGAAGCATCTATTTGTAGTAAGGAGCACTCAACACAAGTCAAAACCACATCCATAGCATCGTTGGGCACTTACACGCAACCAATATGCCAATTCAATAAAGCATGTGCATCAATCATTGCAAGCCACAATGAGATAAGTGCATACATTTATTACTTTAATAAAGCATGATTAGATTAATTGTATTTAATTATGAGTTATGCCAATTCATAAATCATGTGACACATTAAAAGACAAATCTTAGTTATGATGTGTCCACTTAAGCCCTCCACATAAGCCAACATGTCACATCATTTTGCTTCATGTACTCAATGTTGTCACATCCACTTAATGATTAATCATCCCTAAACGTATTTCTTGTCCCCTTGGTAATAAGTTCAAAGAAATGAAAAGCCATCAACACAATTCATTTTTGTAAATTACTTTCAAGGAAAAATTGTGTGGTTGTGTATTGCACATAGGAGAAGCTTCATATCTATTATGGGAGGTGACCTGATTAGATACGAACCTTCGCACATTTACAACTTCTAAATCATCCTAAGGTTGTGCAGTACTTTGAGAATCATGGTTGGATGCAATACATTAACAAATTTCAAGGCTTTGATGAGGCAATTGTGGAAGAGTTTTCAAATACCCTGAACAATGGAGAGGCAAAGGTAAAAGGGTTAACAATCAAGGTAAGTGATGAGATTTTAGTAGAGGTCACTGGTTTACCAGCTCAGGGAGAGCCATTTCCAAACAAATCCAACCCAGAAGCAACAAGAAGAGAATTTGTAGACAATGATGAGGAGTTCATCTCAGACCACCAAGGTACTTTTAGAACATCTCTCAAACCTTTATGGGCACAAGCTACCAATTTTTTCATTCAATATTTTACTTGTGAAGGGAGATATTCAAGGTTAAATACAGTGCATTTCAAATTGTTAAATCATTTGAAAAAAATCATCAAGTGAATGTTCCAAATTTCTTTCATGAGATGCTTAAGAAAATGAGCAAAGAGGTTCAAGAGGGTAGGGCAGCCCTATCACATCATTGTCTAATAACCCTAGTGGTCAAGCACACTTTGCAGAGGGAGCACCCTCAGATATCATGGGATGACTTTGTGAGAGTGAACAATATTGAAACCTTGTTGGGAAAGAGGAGAAAAAGGAGAAACAACACTAAAATTTATACTTCACATATGTTAGAAGCTGCACCACCCTCTTCCCCACCTCAAGAACTAATAAATTCTGAAATTTTTCCTTCCACAGAAGAAACCCTTGCACCTATTTCACTAGAGATAATATTTATTACTAAAAATTTATTAGAATTTTCCTCCCCTGAAACCTCCACTTCCAAAACCAAAAGGAAATATACTCATTCTTCTCCAAAACAAACTAGGCACTCCTATAGGCTTAGGAAAAAGAGGACAAAAACCTCCAATTCAAGACAATCTCAACCCATCTCATTGGATAGTGATTTGGAAGCCATAGAAGAAAATTTTGAGCCTAAACCATTGGAAAAAGAGTATAGAGATACTTCTCCCACAATAACTCAAGATCCAGAATACCATGAACAACCAATGGAAGGATAAGAAGAACTAAATCAAAATGAGGGAACAGTTCATGAAGTAGAGATTCATGAAGTGAGACAAGTAGAAGAGGTAGTGGAAGGAGGAAATGAACAAGAGAAAATGACTACGAGATGATGTCAATGAACAAGTCATTGAGAAATTTGTTGAACAATCACAAAATGATAGTCTGCAAGAAGCAAATGTAGAACCAATACAAGACCCCAAATATTATTCATGAAATCATAAAGGAACCTAAAAAACCATCTTGCAGTGAGATGGGAACACAAAATATGGGGCCCAATATTGAAAATTTGTTGTTGCAAAGGGATGCTTACATTAACAGGCTCAAGAAGAAATGGGAAAATGAGAAGGAAGACCTTATCTCTAAACATAAGGAGGAAATGGAAGACAAAGACAATGAGATTATAAGGTTGAAACAAAAACAAGAGGAAACAAGTGTAGGTAGCATTTGACATGTTGAGTTACAGACCCCCATCAAATGTTTATGCCATATACCTAAAATAAAGATGTTATACCACAAGTTTACTTGCATAAATTCTAATATGATATATGACATTAGATCAGCCAAGAATTTATTTAATCTGTATCAACATAGTACACATGAGCTATAAAATTTATTATGTGAGTTATATTTGCATAGTTATGCCCTTCCATATGACATAGATTGGATCTCAATTATGTACATTGGGGATATACAAGTTAAGGCATTATGTTCTTATCTTTCAAATGAAATGGAAAGAGCTAAGCAAATGGAGGCATATAAATATTTGGAGAAGGTTACCCCACTATATATCAGAGTTGGGGCAACAACAATAGATGAAATTGTAGAAGAATATGACATGTATATGGAAGTGGATGCAATCATAAACAGTGTTGAAAATGAGGATGGAATCCCACACAGATTCAAGAACATGATCAAAGAACATGTAGTTCAGGTTATGATGGCATGCAGAGCCAAATGGACAAAGTTATCACCTACACTCCAAAGGAAATAAATTCACTCACATCCAAATATACTTCCAATGTTACGTAGGGTGAACAAGTATATTGAAATAGAAAATGAATGTGGGGATGATTGGTTTCCTATAGCTTATCATCCTCCAATATTTCATTTCCCAATTGCACCTTAGACAGAAATTTACCAATCAATCAGAGGGTGTAAGAAAGAGTCTGGGAAAAATTGAGGAGTTGTGGATATTTCTTATCAAAAGAGGAAGGAACATGAACACCCATAGATTTCAAGCGAGAATTCAGTTTCCAACGAAAAAAGGTATGAAGCTCTTGAATGAGGAAATTCAAGTGTTTAAGCTTGGGGTGTGATGAGTTGAATTAATTTTTTCATAACAACTCATCTTTTGTATTTTGATAAGACCATTATATCCATGTCTATGTATTTTCTAAGTACATTCTTGAATATCACTATTACAACCATGAACTTTGGGCAAAATGACTAATTGATATAGTTATATCTAATTGTCTTTATTTTGTGATATTATGTGTGCATTTATTCTTTTTATTCTAATAAATTGTTTGGATGATTATATGTGTTGATGTCACTCTTGGTTGTAAGAAATTTTTCATATGCGTGAAGGAACCTATCCGTAGCAACATTTTCTCTGACCAAAGAACTTGTCAAAGTAGTAACTCATCCATGCATCTAAGGAAATGATTCGAGAGAAAAGAACCTGCATTTATGAAGATATTCAAAACATGAAGTGATGACACTTAAGTCCTTACATGTCATTGGAGAAGTAGTTACAACAGAAAACGTGGAAAATTGAGAAACAAATCAATCTTTGATTTGGTCATTGATTAAGAACTAGTGAAGAACTGATTGTTAGTTAAACACTTGTGTGTTTTCAAACATGTGTCAAATATCTCACTTGTTCTGTTGAAGACTCCTTGTTGTATTCTTCTTCTTCTCATGTGTTGTAAATGATAAGATATAAAGGAAAGGGTTAGTGCCTTGTAACAAGGAAGTCGATTTGGAATTAGAGAAAAGAGTGAACGAGTTAGAAGAGAATCAAAGTAATCTCTTTTGTTCCTAGATGTAATGTTTTATGCGAATCAATAAAGATATCTGAGTTCTACCATTTAGTTTTTAGTTACAGATTTAGTGATTAAAAAAATTATGATCTAATGACCTAAAAGGGGACACTAGGGTATTAATGTTAATCTAATTAGGAGGACTAAAATAGTATAAAATAAATGCAAGTAACCTATTCTAAGTGAAATGGAACACTAAATGTGCAAGATAAAGAAGAGAAATAGCTTAGGCTGGTTTGTAGAGTTTGTCACGAGTTCTCACGGATCTGGAAATGAAATCAAGAAGTGCGAGAAAACACTCAAGGACCTACGAAGGATAGATCTCGCAGATCTGAAATGACAGGGGACACACAGGGGTGTCTGGGGCACCCTAGTCTATAATCTATGAGCTCGAGCACCGTAAATGCTCAAAAAATAGTTTTTGTATGGTCACAAGTTGTCTTCGAGTGTTTCCATCTGTCATGTTGGATCTAAAAAATGCGCTAGAAAATGACTCGCAATGCAAAAGGAAGTATCAAACCCGAAAAATAAAAGATGCAAATGAATGGGTGAGTGACCTCGGTCCCCAAAACTAGTGGACTTATCACTGAGCGTTGCACTACATTTCAGACCCGGATGTAGTTTTGGTGTGTGTGTGTGCATGTTGTGCCCTAGGTGCTCTTGTGTCAGTCGCACTTTGTGAAGTAGCGAGCAATAAACTATATAAAATGTAAATAACATGTGTGCATGGAATAGAATAGAATCCCTCCCCTAGAATGTGTGTGTGATGCATATCTCCTAGCCTTGATGCATGGCACTATGTGGATACAAGTGATGTAATGGATGCAACTCTAGATGGAGTGATAGTAGTGTGTAATGTTATGACCTAGGACCCTCATTATGGTCTTATAGCTTTATATTTATAGGGATCTCAAGCTTAATTTCGTAATTAATCCTAACAAGGCCGACTGGGGAAAAGATAAAGACAAAAAATGGCTAGAAAGGCCCCAAAAAGAAGTGAGAAAGGATGTGCATAGACAGGCGCCCAAAAGTGGGACCAAGGTGCCCCGAGGTGCCCCAGTACAGGCTAGGTGCCCTGATTTTGGGCTAGAATGACGGGGCAATTGCGAAATGGGTGGATAAGTGCAATAAAATATGTGGGAATGACGAAATAAAATATAAAATAAATATGGTAAAAAGGTGGGATTAATTAGTACTTTATCCACTTGAGAACCTTCTAAATAGTAGTATAAGATGGGCTAAATAATGTCTAAAGTGCATGATTTTGTGTCTACATTTGCCCCCACTTTATGTTGGTGATTAGAAATCTCAATAACATAAAGCAGATAGAGATGTGTACCTGATATCCATGTAGAGTGTAGAAGAAGATGTGTCGATGGACTAGACTCAAGCGTGAAATGACAAAAAGAAAAATGTGGAGGAGTGTGGATTCTAAAGATGAAAAATGTGCATAAAAGTGATGAGAGTGAACCTAGGGTGGAACACGTGTGTAGTTGTTGCTGTATGTAGTGTACCTACATGGTTAGTAAAGGCAAGTGCCTATAGGGATGTGTTATTGTTTTTGTTGCCCCAATTTGATTGCTTGTTTCTCATACGGTGGACCTACAAGGAGAAAACAATCAAGTATTTAAATATGTATGTATGTAAAAAATGTTGTGTAAAATACGCAATTTAAAGTACGTAAATGGAAAATTCACTAGGAAAAAAGTGTAAATGGAACATGTGCACCTGATCCATGTCAAGAAAAGGGGTGTAAAAGGATATCTTGTACTATCGCGAGTTTTTTGGGTAATCTCACGCCACCCTGGTTGAAGAAGTATTGGGAGGAAATGCGATGTTTCCTCCACTTTTAACCACTTTTGTTGAAATGTGTGAAGAGATATCTGTATTGTCCTAGTTTTTTGGGTGATCCAACGCCATTGGACAAAGAATTGTAGAAAGGTACACCCACTGTAACCCCCAAGCTCGTAAACCACTCATGAGAATTGCCAAAGGACACCATGTCATGTTATGACTGTTGTGTATGGAGTTCATATACTGGTCTGAACTCACTCATTGTGTCTAAATCGGTGTAAATACGTTGTGTTAGTATAAAACCTTCAATGATGCCCCCTCTTTGGGGGCGCATGTAACATCGCATAAAGGAGAATGCAGCCCTAAAGGAGGACCCAACCGCACTCTGACCTATAGAACTCTTCCCTGCAGGGGAAAGGGAAATGCTTGGTAGATACCAAGGCATGCATAAAAGGGGATGGCTATCCAAAACAAGTGTTAGTCTAAAATACATGCATGCAATAAGTGGAAAATACACAGAAAATATAGAAAATACCAAACAAAGTAGTGTAAACACACAAGAAAACAAGCAAACCACACAAAGAGGGTTTCAAACATGGGACATCACTCACATGTCGCAAGACACGCAAGGCCATCATAGCCGCAAACAAAAAACAAGTGTGCACACAAGCAAAGGGAAAAGCCCGCATATAATGGCAAACAATGAAGACAAGTAGAAACAAACAAGTAGTCATGGAAACATGTAATCTGAAAAACAAGTGTTGCACATGGAACACCTATTAGCATGTTAGAGTGATAACCAATATGTCAAAGTGTGTATGAGAAAGTAGTATAAGATGTTAAGTACAAAATGAAACAATAGCACCTAGATAAGATGAATGTGGATGCCCCAACGACCGTTATAGGAAGGGTAGAAGGCGAGCATCCATGCCGCGTGTAGAGACATGTACCTACGATCACACTAAACAAAGGCGTGAACGTGCATGTTTGTATGATAATGACATATAAGAAAACAATCTAACATGTGTAATGAAGTGAGCATGCAAAACACTAGTAAACAAAAGTAAATGCCCCCAAGACAATGCAGTATGTTGTGGATGAATGGAATGGAATGCAAGATGGAATGATAGAGCAACGTGCCCCCCGAGTGGATGGAATGTGTATGTAGTGAGGTTCATTTTGTTTTCCCCCTCAATAGTCAAGAATGAACCATAAACGAGAGTGCGTCATCGGGAAATGGTCGAGTAGTGTAGGTTGTATCTAGCGCGTTGTGATGAGTGTGTATGTGTAGTGGTGATGAAATGTGACATGTGGGAAGAGGTGTGTGGTCCCTATAGCGGAAGCATATACCACAACTTATTAAATGGAGGAGTGATGATTTATCCCCTAGTGTATATCACTATAGGATGAGTGTATGGGAATGAAACATATGGAAAGATGAGTGTGGACCCTATAGCCTAAGCATATACCACGATGTGTTGAATAGATGAGTGATGATTTAGCCCTAAGCATATATCACTATGAGATGAAGGAGTGAAATGGGTGATGATTTAGCCTAAAGCGTATGTCACTATAGGATGAATAAGAAGGGAGTGGTGATGTAATCTAAGGTGTATGCCACTAGAAGATGATAAAATGAGGGTGATGATTTAGCCTAAAGTGTATACCACTACAAGATGATAAGAAGGGGTAAAATTTAAACTAAAGTGTATATCACTAACGCATGTGAAATTGTGGATGAGGAAAATGTCACATGTAAGGTCCATTTGATTGGTAAACCCTCGGTAGTCGAGTATGGACAAAGGAACTATAAGTGCGTCATAGGGTGGTGAGTGCAACATGTAGAAAACAACGTGGTAGAAACGACCAAGGTATGTGAATGCGTGGTGTAAAATGCAGTGTAGAATGTGTAGTGGGTATGGAATGTGTAATGTAATAAGTGTGTAGATAGAAATAGAATGTGTAATGATGATAGGTAAAACTAGACCCATGTATAAGGAAATCCAGTGTAGCATGTAGGATAGGTAGGATGCAATGTGGGTGTGTAGGATGTATATGTAATGTGTAAGATACAATGATAGGTGTCGGTAGAAATAGGAGATGTAGTAGAAGAATGCAAAGCTAGATCCATATATACTGTAACCTAGCGTAGTATGTAGAATGCATGGATGAAATGTAAAACTAGACTCAGAAGTAATGACGACTAGTGTAGCGTGTATGACATAGATGATGTATAAATGACTAATAGATGAGGTATGTATAGGATAATGTAGGATGTAGGCTATGTATGGAAATGGTGATAGAATGCAAATGTGGAAAACCTAGAGTGTAGTGTGTGGGGTTCAGTGTAATGGTAATCCCTCAACAATCCAGTGTGAACCGAAGCACAAGATTGCATTATTGGGTAATGAGGGTGTTATGACATGTGATGAAATTGCCTATATGAAAATGCAAAGATGAAAGATGTGCCTATGCTAAGATGATAAGGGGGAAATTTTGTTAGTGTTATGCCCCCAAGTATGTACGTGATGAAGGTCAAATCAAAAGACACTAAGTGGATCAATATATGGAGTATTTTCCTTAACAAAAGTGATGGGATGTGAAGGAGAAGTATGACCATCACATGGTTCTTCATCATAGTAAACGTCATCGGAGTCCCAATCATCAACGTATGTAGGATCTATAGTGGATGCTGGAATGAACAAGCTTAACTTTAGGCGGTGATTGTTGCGTAGGACTTGGTGTTGTGGCTGGTTGCTCATTTTGACTTGGTAATACAACAGACGACTTAGCAAGAGGACGTGACTTAGAGAAACACTTAAGGAGTGATGAGTTGTTTTGATTTGATAATGTTGTAGAGGACAGAGTAGGAGGAGATGGTGAACTAATTTGGAGAGGTTGTTGCTTAGGTGGCTCTTGACTAACCGAAGAAGGTGTATGAGAAGCGGTAGGGTGATGTTCCGTAGATGTAGAAGGAACAATTTTTGGAGCCCATTTAGGGGTAGTATTTGTAGGTGGGCATTCAATAGGATGTTTTCCAGTGAATGAAATAAAGCCTTGACGCTCAAGATGTTTGACTCTACGTTGTAAAGCATAGTAAAATCGTGGTCATTATGCCCATTGATTCGATGATAATGGCAATATGGACGATCTTGGTGTTTTGCTCACCGATAAGGAGGATAAAATGAGTAGGTGGTAGAAGAATCAATTGACAACTAAGAAGTTGGGCTAGAATGTCATGTGGCTTAGCATTGTGATCAAGTATGAGAGGTTCTGGCGATGGCGTGACTTGAGGTTCAACTATATGACATGTAGTGGACATAGATTGAATAGGAGATGTCGAAGAAGAACAAACATGTGATTGAGAAGCATCCTTAAGCTATTGAATTTCATATCTAAGGGATGTGATGGTGGATTCCATAGATTGAATAGAGGATGTATGTGATTGAGAAGCATCTTTAAGTTGTTGGATCTCATATCTAAGAGATGTGATCATTGATTCCATAGATTGCATAGAGGATGTATGTGATTGAGAAACATCCTTAGACTGTTGACCTTCAGATCTAAGAGATGTGATTGTGGATTCCATGACAACAAATTTTGCATGTAAGGCCTGAATCAAGTCTAAGATGGGTTGGTTAGATGGAGGGTCGTCAAGATTAGGGTTGACAAAGAAACAATGAAGCATAACACTTAATTCGTGTGGTGGCATATTGTCATCAAAATACTTGGTGTCTAGGGATTGTTGGAAAATAGCCTGACAAGTGGGATATCTCTTAAGTAAATTAGATAAAGAAGCTTGACCCATGATATAAGAAGAATAAGGATCCTAAGCATGAAAGACATTGGGTTCACCAAAATGATTAACAAAAATGATGATCTAATGGCCTAAAAGGGGACACTAGGGTATTAATGTTAATCTAATTAAGAGGACTAAAACACTATAGTAAATGGACTAAAACAGTATTAAATAAATGCAAGTAAACTATTCTAAGTGAAATGAAACCCTAAATGTGCAAGAGAAAGAAGAGAAATAGCTTAGCTGATTTGCAGAGTCTATCATAGGTTGTCACAGATCTGAAATGAAATCAGGAAGTGCAGACGAACACTTAGGGACCCTGAAAGGATAGATTTGGAAGATCTGAAATGACTAGGGTGCTTGGGAGTGTACTAGGGCGCATCAGGCGCCCTAGTCTAGAATCTGGCACTTTGATCACTGTAAATGCTCAAAATTGGTTTTGGTATGGTCGCAAGTTATCTTCGAGTGCTTCTTGTCTGTCACATAGATATATGTCGATGAGCTATAAAATGACCTGCAAATGCAAAAGGAAGTATCAAACCCTAGAAAAATAAAAGATGCAAATGAATGGGTCGGACTAACCTCAGTCGCCAAACTAGTGGACTTATCACTAAGCATTGCACTACATTTCGGACCCGGATGTAGTTTTGGTGTGTGTGTGTGCATGTCATGCCCTAGATGTTCCGTGTCACCGACTTTGTGAAGTAGTGAGAAATAGTAACTATAGAAAATGTAAATAGCATGTGTGCATGGAATAGAATAGAATCCCTCCCCTATGTAGTGTGTGTGATGCATATCTCCTAGCCTTGATGCATGGCACTATGTGGATGCAAGTGATGCAATGGATGCAACTCTAGATGGAGTGATAGTAGTGTGTAATGTTATGACCTATGACCCTTATTATGGTCTTATAGCTTTATATTTATAGGGCTCTCAAGCTTAATTTCGTAATTAATCCTAACAAGGCCGACTAGGGAAAAGATAAAGACAACAAATGGCTAGAAAGGCCCCAAAAAATGGGAAAGGATGTCCATAAACGAAATAAAGATGGCCAAAAGGTGGGATTAATTAGTACTTTATCCACTCGATAACCTTCTAAATAGTAGTATAAGACCGGGCAAAATAATGCCTAAAGTGCATGATTTTGTGTCTATAGTTAGGAAGGGATTAGCACCCAAGTTAGGGCCCACTTGAGGTCTGCTAAATCCCCTCCATTGTTTCATTTCATGCATATTTCCTTAGGAACAATATTCTCTCTGAATCTGCAACTTTGTTTTAGTAATAGAATTTAGCAATAGTCCATTTTCAAGTCTGAGTTTTATTTTACTTTCAGCATTGTTATGTGACAGTTATTTCCTTTCCAACCTCTTAGATCAACTATAATTTTGCATACAAAGATAGGAAGTATTTCAAGTCTACGCTCCCTGGTCTAACAACTAAATGAATGTAACCCAATATACAACATATTAATTGTTGCAAGTTGATTTACACCACCGGGAATATATGGACTTTAGCCCCCATGTGATCTTATCATGTGACCAAGGGCTAGGGCATGTGAATAGTGATGCTCCTTGCTACCCCATATTTGACATGCAAGAGAACATCACAACTCGTGAACCCCAAACACACAAAATAGGTCACATCTAATTGGGCTCGAACGAGTTTGCACACAAAGAAAAATACTGTCCGCAAATGCTCGCACCGCTAAACACAAATAAACCAAACACTAGTACAAATGTCATGTTTGCACCTCAAAAATGCAAGTTGCCCCCATACCACGTGTATTGTTCTAACGACAATAACCACAACCTTACGATTTCAACAGGGGACCGCATCTACGATCCACGCTTCCTATAGATGGAACATTACAACGAATGTTGCACCCACACAAAACAATGGCTAGAAATAGACCCGCGTTAAACAAATCCGCAACAAATATGTAGTGTGCACCGATGCCAAAAAAAATCAAGCTGCAATCGTGCTCATGCATGTATCTTACATGCGATTCATGCAACTCCGCAACAAAACATAAACCTACTCGTAAAAACCCAAAAAGAGTTTTCCAAACACAAAAACATGGATTAAGACGCCCAATAACCCAACAACGAATTTTAAAAACTTTGCAATCGAATGTCTCGGAATATGGTCAAGTTTACAATCGATCTGAAGGTTGTACCATCTTTTGGATCCAGTGGTGCAGCCCAATTTCCATGAAAAATGGCCTACAACAAAATTTTGCACACAAATGTTTTAGTCGCCCAAATGAAGAATTCAAACCTACAACTATATTGAAAATGGACACATGTTTTCTCTATCCAACTTTGATACCATATTCGAAGTATCCGTAGGAATCTATGGTAGAAAAATGAATGCACATTTAGTGAAAAATGAAATAAGTAGCAAAAACATATAAGTGTAAAAATAACTCAATATGCAACAAAACCAAGATTTCTCCAAATACACTGCTTGAATAGCTCACAAATGAAGATGTACATATAGGAGAGTGAATGTGTAACTCCATGATTAGTGGACAAAGAGTCTAAAATAGAATTGTAACTCCCACACTTAGCATAGTCAAACAAGGAGTAACTCTCACTTAGCTAACAATGATGGCCAAGTGTAACTCATGTGACTTAACTCCTATGACTAAGTACACCTAAGCAAGCTAACTCCTAAAGTGTAGGAATAATCCACATAAATAAATAAATGGAATAAATAATATCCTACACTAACAAAAGTCGACCTCAAATCCAAAAATACAAAGAACATACCCATAATAAATTTTTATGAGATTTTTGAAAATGTAAATGAATTAAAATAATTCAAAAAGATCTAGCCTATGGAGTGGATTTGTGAAAATCCCTAAAAACAAATGACTCCCTCAAAACAAATCACAGAAAACTAAAATTTGGATTGTAGCTTAAAATCTTCACATAATAGTTCAAAAAATATGCAAAATTCAATGATCAACCTAACATGAGATATTGATGGGCGAAGAAGCCTAATATTTAATACATTTAGAAATATAGTACTCCTTAAAGATGGAATAACTCCACAAAAATTCCCAATATGGGAATGCCACTTCAATGGTGACACCTCCATTGTCCTATCAAATAGAAGACTCTTTGCATGCTTCACATCCATCACAATTATATTTATTTTCTTTATATTGCTCTTAATGGGTGGGTAACACCTAAACTCCATGTAGGCATACATTTACTCAATATAACTAATTCCACAAGTTACCTATGTAACGCAATACATTACACCAATATACTTAAGGTGGATGTGTGGCACATGTTAGTGTCTCCTAAATGCATATACATTATAATATCATATCCCTAAGTATATAACACAATTCTACTACAAGAACGTGTATAATATCTCTACTCCTTGTGTAAGTGCTTAGAATATGTTGTAAAGATCCATACAATGACACACAAGTACCATAGTGCCTCCCCTATTTATATTCATTTATTGTCGACATGTTTGTGGTTCCCACAATGTACATAAATACTTCACGACCTTGATGATTGTCCCTTCTTCATCCAAGTGTGTGGGTAATATGCCTCAAAGCTCTATCTAATGTCCAACACCTACTAATGTCAATGCCCCTTTATTCTTATGTCTCCACAATTGTCCATGCGGCATCTTTGGGTCTTTTGCGACATATTATGAGACTTGTCTAATCTAGATGAACCTTCCATCATTATCCCTAAAGTTAAAAGTTTTTCTCATCCATGAGACAAGTCCAAAGAAGAACCATGTCAATGTTATGAGGATGAATTTCAAGAAATAAGAATAACCTTATTGACTAGTGAGAGACTCTTGGATAGAGACGCATGAGGAGCACAACATAGTCAAGAAGTGGAAGACTTGATAATTTTTTAGGGGCCATAAGTTGATAACTCTTTCTTTCAATCCATTCTTAATTAGGGGACCCCACTCAACACTCATGCAGATTTCTTCCATTGAAATAGGAACATAACACGAAGATATATTGTAAGCACTAGATACTTAAAATTATTTGATAGTTGGAATGGCCCCACAAACATATCTGGTCAAAATATGGCCTTCCTAAGGCTTCTTCTATCTTGGCTAACAACCCAAAGGAGAATCCTAGCCTAAGATAGGTTTGCAAGGATTGAACTCCAAGGCCTTCTAATGTGCGAGTTAGTGTAAATCTACAAAAAGACTAATCATTTGTTCTTTCATTCTCTTTGCAACAACAATTTGAGATCCACTAATCAAAATTGTTTTCATTTCTTGGTCATATTTAAACATCTCCCTTCCCCGCCTCTTGAAGGCAACCACCTCTATTCTTATACAAAATATATAGCTAAAACGACACTAGAGGATATTGAAGGACATTGCCTACACCTAAGAAAGTTGTGCACTTAGAATTGAAACAACTCTAATGGAAGTATATGATATCAATATAAATCCTCAAGAAATCATGCCAAGATAAATCATTAGTATAGCAATGGTCAAGCATTTAACCCACACCCATCAAGGAGTTAAAATTTGAGAGCACTTTTATGTAGCACACTAGATATAGCTTCCTCCCAGTCCCATGTTAGACTAAATTTTGACAAAGCTTCTAAAGGTAACCCTTATGTTGCGAGAGTGGGTTGTCTCCTTTAGAACCGTAATGGTTTCTTCTAGTTGGCACCAATAACAAGGCAAAAGTAATTGGTTTAGTTTACGGTCTTAAAGTTTCCATTTTCCAAGGACTTAAGCATTTGTTAGTGGGCAAAGAAGAGGGACTCAACCCTAGCTAGAAACTAGATGGCATTTTATGTTATGCTAAATGAAATGACATGAAAGATTGTAATGACGTCCATGAAACTGAAGAGTCTATGGGACCAAAAGCTGAGACTTTAAGATGAATTCGTGGTCTTTTCAATTCGGATCTTCTCCGTGAATCTTGAGCACAAAACCCACGATCTTTTCAAGCCTTGTTTCTTCGAATAACTCATTTAATTTGTCCACCTTCAAGTCGTTTTCGTATCGGATACAAATATCATCATAAGCTAAACACTCCATGATGAAGTGACATTCTGTCTCAACCACCCCTTTGTTGCGTAACTACTATCGAAACTTTACCGTTATTAGTTTCATTACTTCCAAGAGATTGATAGCCTCATATTTTATGTCTATGTTAGTATTTTTCAAGAACCACTTATCTCGATTATGAATCTAAGCTCCTTGGAATGGGAAGGTGTGCTAATCCTTGAGGATCTTCAAGCCTTTTCCTTCAAAAAAAAAAAAAATCTTAGCCTAGCCCCTTGCTATTATTTTAAAACTTTTTCAAAATCCAAGTGTTAGAAAGGCATAATATTAATAGTCAAGGTGTTGTATGCATTAATTGGATTTGAAAGTGGCAATAATGCCACTTCATTACATGGTCATAGAGATGACACTTTAAAACATTTATTTAAAAAAAAAAACATCATTTGACTTTGATACGCCACCTCTTCATTATTTTTGTTGGCTCATCTCTCATGCCCTTATTTTCTCTCTGCACTCTCTTCTACTCGCTTTTCTATCTACAAATTGGTTCGATTATTACAAGTAGCTCTAGTGCCAATGGGGTCTTGGCTGATTGGTAAAGTCTGCACATTTACGAAGAGGAGGTCCAAGGTTCAACCCCTCATTGGCATGTCCGTGCATAAGGAATAATCTTACCGAAGTCCCTAAGTGCTACGAGTAGTCCGACCGACATCCCCGAGTGTGCACCCGGTGTACGGAGGTCGTATGAAACCTAGGCACCAACCGAACTTAAGCGGTATGCCGGAGTTGTCTAACCGATGTCCCGAGAGTGCGCCCATTGTACGGAGGCGGTATGAAACCTAGGCACCAACTGAACGGAGGCAGTATGAAACTTGTGCACATGGTGGTCCCTTCCTCACGCTAGGCTAAATGTTTACGAGGCTAGAGAGACTATGCTTAATTGTAATATGTAATGATTCCTCTAATTTAAAAAAAAATAGCTCTAGTGCTGGCCTATGGAGACATGACATCCACTTATGAATCAAACCGCATGACAAAGAATGCTTTCAAGTAGAGACAACAACCTAGCTATGATCTGATCGAGACTTGGGGCAAACATGGCCAACACGGGCAGGGTCTCCATAAGGAGGATTTTAGTCAAGAATATATAAGCATTTGACTAAATCTAGACAAAAACTAAGGGCATATGTATGACCTAGCAGCAGGTCTTGCAGCCACGAGAAGAAGCTCATCTTGAGAAAGTAAAGGCAAAAACTTTAAGAGTGGAATTAAAATCCATGAGTGGAAGATTTGAGGCAAATAAAGCTCACCGTAGAGATGATTTTTAAAAAATAGATTTGAGGTTTGAAGGTGTGGCCATCGGAAGGGAAGAGTATGTTGATGAGATCCATACCAACTTTGGGGCTCAAACATATTCCATTTCCAAAACCAGATATTCAATATGGAAGAGGACGGCATGAATTGTGCCAAGCAATGACTTATTTAACATTTACAAAGGTCAAGTTAAGTCTTACGGATGAGCTCTTGAGCTCTATATCCTTTGTGAGGAAGAAATGCAGAAAATAATGAAAGTTTTCAATGTGAGGGTGATTTGGGAATGAAAAAAAAAAGATGTACAGGTGGCATGATTGGGGCAGAGCTCTTACTTGGATTAGATAAAGGAACAGCTCAGGACCTTCAAATAACAGTTAAACGCCTAGAGGAAATCACTCCTTCAACATTCTTGCCTCCCATGCACTTTCTTCTTGAAGGCAAAGCAAAACTCCTGGTTACAAAGTGACTGGCCTGAAGCAATCAGGCTTAGTTAAGAAGTATCTAATAACATTAGAGCAACAGTTTGACCATCTCTATAAAAAGACCTGAATCTTATTTCACTTTCAAACACAGCTATTTTTTGGCTGGCCTTGTAAATTTGGTTTTAATTTAAGGGCAAGAGGCCCGAATATAACCCACACTTTACCAATCAGAAAAATAATAATTAAATTTAAATAAATTATTAAATTCTATCTAAAACTTTTTTCTTGCATATTTCAAAGTTGATCACTCAAGTTTTATTGTGTCATATCTAGAAGATATTGGGGTTATTATCATTTTCAGTGAAAATATTTAGTCACAAAAAGTGTAATATTAGCTAAGACATGTCATTACATTGTAGACTTTGGTTCTCATGTATATACCTTACGACAAACATCAAAATTATGTACTTACCAAATGAATGGTAATGAGTGTTCTGTCTCTAGATCAATTAGACCATCAAATTATTTCATCAATAAATTTTCTCATAATACATTAAAATTTATTTCATATACAATGTTGAACCGATCCGAATTGGATTGACTGTAGTGTAAGTTTACTATCATTTTGGTTGTATGTCATCGCTAAGACTCCAAAGTATGTATGACCCTTGGAGGATCAGAAATTTATGTAATGTAGTTACCTAAGGCAGTCATGTATGGATGTGGAGAACATTGTATAGAGGTTTGAAAACTATTTGGGGACGATCAAGGAGGCTTGGAAAACCTCTTTCAAGAATCAAATTCGTCCCAGCCTATTGCACATACATGCTCATCCCAGAACAAACACATCTAAAAATGTTCGTGTTGAAACAAACGTCCCAGAAGCACACGTACAAGGACAAATTCTTCCCAGACTGAACTAGTCCGATACATGTTTGCCATGGTCTTAATATGTCCTGAAGGAGAAAGATGATGAAACAAACCGCCCAAGTTGAAATGTGGATTAAATGGGATGTCAATCATTGGGCTGCTTGATCAATTGAAGTCTTATGTGTCGAACTTTGAGAATGTGTCAGTTAAAAGAGAGCCTATGGATGAAGATGAACAGTGAATTCAAGCATTCAGAAAGTTGAGACTTTGGTTAGAGAGTAAGGTAAGAAGAAAATATCAGTGCAACATAAGGAGATGCAGAACACAGGAGATGGGTGTTTGGTTGTATGCCATAGCCTTGTGAGCTTGTAAATAGCATTTCTCGTTGACAGTGGATTGGTGCCACAATACCACTTGTTGGAATTTCCCCGCACTAGATTTTCCCCAGGTAAATCTGTGTGTATTTTTATTTGTGCTGATACTAATTTCCATTCCATGCTCGTTAATTCAATTTCAATATTTCATGTAATCCATGAAACATGGCCCCTTTTTGAATAATTATGCAGACATAATACTAATTCTGCATAAGTCAGTCATAAGACTAGATAAGATACTTGTAAATAAATTAGACATCGGCCTAACCATGCTTGTTACTAATCACAAACTTTCAACGGATTCATTACACAACCCTAACCAACCAAAGGATTTTCATTGCGTATATCAAGAGATGCGGCATAAATTTAGCTGGGTTAGTAGCATCCTTACTAAATATTTTTAATTAAAAAAAAAAAAAAAAAAGTGGTAGGTTACTTTGAAGGTAACCATAGAAGTACTCATCTATTTTGGGTGAAATGCATCCCGTTATATTGCACACTAACTAGAGCATCTAGCAATTATACACTTTTTCTAGTCTAATCTGATAAATGTTTAAATCAACTACACCAGGTGCCAAATCATCTTCAGATATCCAAAGCTTTCCGACTAAGAGACATGTGTGTCCCATATAAAACTAACCAATAGGTTTCTCATTAGTACCCGAATGAAGAAATTTATCATTGACAGGATCAGAGCATGCAAATTTGTCCAAACTTGTAACTATGCAGAAAAAAGGAATTTAAAATGGCAAGAAATGATTACATGTTGATGAGCTGATGAGCTTCTAACACAGATGCAGCACAGCCATATTAAAAAGAGAGCACAGTAGATCCCACGAGCACCTAACCATGTTATGAAAAAAGCATTAAAATGGAAGCAAGAAATTGTTTGTTGAATGCCTCAACTTTCTTTCTGGTTGACTGCCTCAAAAGCGTAAACTACAAGGTTAAAATGAGTAAATGGCATCAAAGACGGGCAGCCTAGGAATTTGGCAGGAAGTAAAAATTCCAATACCTTACTAAGAAATCCAAATGAATTCCACATAAATATATTAGCAACAGCAGCGTAAGCATCCAAAACAGGATATACGCTTTATACATCATTCTCTACAAACATAAACCCAAACGTAGCAGTTATGGCTCTCAATGTCAAGGTAGAGAACATTTTTGTTATCCCTGGGGAAAAAACAAAGTTATAAGCATAGTTCGAATCTGAAAGGTGTACAGCCTAAACTTAGAACTTTTTAACTAGTTATCAAGTGATTTACAGACTAAATAGTGACCGCATGGTAACAGACTTCCAGATAGTTCTTCCTTTACCAATGACCTTATCTCAGAGACAATGCAGAATTAAAGAACGGAAGAGAATTTGCAATCATGCACATTATGGTGCAAGCATCAAACCAAGTGGAAATTTGAAGTCTGCTTGAGAATACCTTTCCAAACTACCGGACACCTTTTACAGAACATCCTACCTGCAACAAAGACAAGCTCAAGCCCACTGTTCAGAGAAGATTAACCATAGAATCCTGCATATAATGAGACTTGGAAGACAAGATGTTGAAAAAGTAGCAAATGTTTCTTTCATTACTTCCATTTCCTGACCAACAAATAATAAAATTACTGAAGATCAACTCCCGACAGTTGCTCTCTGGCTGAGAATAGCATTGCTACCAGCTGGATGTGCTACAAGCACTGCTTCATTACTTACAGCTCTTGAAGCAGCAACTGCTTCCAAACGCTTCCATGTCATTTCGCGCTTTTCTAGCACTCCTTTTTCTTTTGCTTCCTCCTCATGAAATTTACCCTGGAATTCTTGAAGGAGCTCTTCGTCCATCTCCAGGAACATTTTTCTCACATTCGAAGTTAGATTGAGGACAACGAGATTCCAATGATTCTTGGTGTTCCTTTCCAGGGAGGAAAAAAATAAGAGGCAGAATGACGTGCCTGTTTTTGTGCAATCAAACTTACAATATGATCATTTTTCCACAGAAATAAAGCCCGTTCAGCCACCTACAAGAGAAAGCCATGTAAGACTCCAAGCCGACCAAAAAGAAAATTTTCATACCGAGGATTACAGGTTTAGCATAAATCACCAATCATTAGTGCAAATAAAATGATAAGAGGAAGATGCATAATAACGTTCATATATGGAAGCCAACATTAGCTTCACCTGTATCAAATTAGTTTACTTGTTAACTAAGTACAGACATTGCAACAAAACTATAGTTGAACACGAAAATGTGCAAAAAAAAACAGCACTTAACCAAAGCAAACCAAGAAGATTGAAACACACCAAAGGAAATGGGAATATCACATCAATTAACTAATATTTAATATAACAAATTTTTAATAGTAATGTCTCCTGGTTGCCAAAATGGCCAAAGGACTACATCATGTACAGTATTCAAAATAAAGAGTGGGAGTTCCTAGTGCATCTCTGAAAAGAACCATCAAAAAAAAATACAAGGAAAACTAAATCCAGGGAAGGTAGGAGAACCAGAAAAGACCGGAAGAGGCATCAAGAAAGAATCCTAAAGATACCAACATCCATGAAGATGTACAAGGCTATGCTAGCCCAATATAAAAGATAACCATAAGTGTGATGCATAAAAAGAACACTGGCTAAGAGTGAATTCAGTGACACCAATAAAAGACCAAAAATTGCATAGCTTTTCACAAAAATACTAGGAGAAGATAGATTTCAGAACCAAAAACTTATACACAGGGTATACGAAATCAGAATACACCAACCAACTGCCATACTAGAATATTCCATCACCCTATTACTAAGAATCATCTGATTTTAACCACAACTTTAAACCAATCTTTGATTTTTTTATTACAACTCATAATGTGAAAAGGAAATGGATGTCGCAAATGATCATTAAAGAGAATTACCAAAGCTCATTTCAAGAAATGAAAGGACCATTAGTGAATGAAATTAATTATTGAGAGATGATACTGAATTTGTAGATAAAATCTACAAGCTTGGGCAAGAATTTGCCTTTATCATAGGAATTTGAAAGATCGCATTAGAAAAATTTAAGGATGTACCCATTGATGCCTTGAAAAGAGAGAGTTATATCGACAGCCTTCTGCCAGGAATATTGTACTATATATATATATATATATATATATATATATATTGTATTTTTCCAAATAAACAAAACCTATTGAGAAGACTGAAAAATTGTCCAGCATTTATTAGGATTATTTATAGATCCAAGAACAGAGCATTAAATGCTAGTCCTTAATATTGTCTTTTAATGTGCTCCATTTGATGTGACCTTTTTCCCTAAGATATAGGAGATATAGTTCCTTGAATCCTGTCACATCATGTGGTCTGGATATATTTGAAAGGACGCAACTACAACCATAAATAGATCTAATAAATTAGTAAAAGTTATAACAAATTAGTAAGCGTTATGAATAGCACAAATGGAAAGACATCACACATTGACATAAAAGGAACATAATATCACAAAATTAAATATAGTTTGCTCCGCTTAGAATCATGGTTGCTCTGCTTGCTCCACACTCTGCCAAAACCCTAAACGAAAAAGCCCTAACCAGGGCGAGGCATGGATCCGGCAAGAGCGCTATTATGGCGGTGCTACCCAGGATACAGGTGGAGGCGGTTCTAATGACTCGGGAGAACTGGATTTTTCTTGGATCAATATGGCTTTCAGCGCTCCTAATCAACATCTGTTCCTACCTCATGGCGGCGGATCTAGCATGAATCTCAAACTCCAGGCGCAGATACAGGAAAAGGTTCTCTTTGCAAAAATGGAGACGTTCTTCAGTTCCTTCTAGTGGCGATGGCGGCACTCCTAAGGTCAGTCAGGGTTGATAAGGGTGTCACTAACACATCCTTCAAAGATGCATTGAATGGTAGGAGATTCCCTATGGAACCTGCTAGCATTACCCCATGTGTTTCATTTGGGGAAGAGGTTATTTCTTCTGAAAAATACTACGAGGAACACGCACTAATATGCAAATTTGGAGGTCTATGGCCCAACCTTCCTACACTTCATGATTGGATATCCAAGCATTGGACTCCGATACTAGCTGGAAGGATAGATCTGTACCCGTGTGCTAAAGGTATTTTTATTGTTGCTTTTTCTTCAATAGCTGATAAGAACACCATTGCATCCAAGCTCTGGGTCTGCCAGGTCTAGATACTTGGTTATGAAACCTCTGGTTCCCCTCCTTTAACCCACTCACTGAATCATTCTCCTGCAAACCCATTTGGATCAGGATGCCCCATTTACCTCTCCAATTTTGGAGTCACGATTGTCTTGTTTCTATTGGCAACACCTTGGGAACTACCCTTTATATAGATTCTCAAACCTCGACTATACCCATACTACTTATGCCCGGATCTTGGTGGAACTTGACACTGCTAAAAATCTTCCTGCAACCATTGATCTCAAAGTACAAAACAGAACTTGGTCACAACCCTTAGATTATGAAGGCCTACCATTTCGGTGTAGAAGGTGTTTCTGTCTAGGTCACACCTCTACTGATTGTGGGATAGCAAAGTGCCAACACGAGAGACACAACTGGTGGAAAGATGCCCTCCTAGAACACCTGGTTTTTGAAGCCAAAGAGGATCTAGACTCAAATGCAGATACTGAAGATGATTCTGATTCTGTCCCGAAAACCCCTCTTTCGGAAATTCCAGTTGTTGACAATGCCAAAGAATCTCATTCAGTTGGTGACAGAAAGGAAAATACAAAAGATAATAATTCCGCTGTCCCAGTTGGAATCATGGAGGATAAGGAAAATACGCCTCCTTTATTTAATCCTCCAATTGCGGAGGTTTCAACGGGCTGGATAATGGTGCGTAAAAAGAAAAAATTTATCTCCAAGAATACCGCTTCTCCGCCTAGTTAGTTTTCCACTGCTGTTCGGCTGCTCCTTATTGCTTCACTTTTCTTTGTCAGGCAGCAGCTGTTTGGTCACTGTAAATCAGCTGTTTTTATGTTGATGTGTTGCTGGTTTTGGGTTTTATTCTGAGCAGGCTGTTTCTTGCTGCTGGGTGTTCACGTTTTACCTTGATTTTGATCATTTTTCTTATGCCTTAATTGTTCACATCTGGCTTTTTGAGCCTTCTTGTAAAAGGGTATAGTCCCTTTCAAAAAACTATTTACCCATAATAAAAAATACAGGTACAACAATAATATATAATACCTGTACCCTATTTCAACAAATCAGTGTATTGAAATCTGAATATATATGACAATGTTTGGTTTTTTAGATTCTAATTCCATAGCTTACGTCCACCTTTGTAAGGTATCCCTTGTGTTTTTATCACAGTGAACCACTCAGGTTCACTACATACATGGTATCAAAGCAAAGGTATCATGCAAACTAACCCAGTTTATATCCTTCGCAAGTCAGCTTCACCGTAATTTACAAAAGAAAATCATGCGTGTGTGTTGCACATCCCTCCAGTGTGTGTGTGTGTCACATCCCTCTAGTGTGTGTGTGTTGTGCATCCCTCCACAACATTTGTTTTCATTCTGTTTCCTTGTCAATGTTGCTACTGTGACCCCATTCACTGATTCACCTGTAAACATCCACCTCTTTTCATTCCTTACTGTGAATTCTCTCTCCCATTGTCATGCAATTCACTGCTTCAGCTGTACTTATCATTCTCATCTCTTCTCATTCCTTCATGAGAATGATATCTCCCATTGCCATACAATTGAGCTTTCACCATCAGACCCACTATTATTGCCAACAAAAATATTCTATATTCCTTTGCCCCTACACCCTGGGCTGTCATACAAAATCATGCCTGTTAATTAAATTGAAGTATTGAAATCATAGATAGAATACTCACCAAAAACTCGGCGAGTTTAGAAAAACTCGCCAAAAATTATGCTAAACGAGTAACTCGCAGGAAAACTCGCCAAAAATGCAAAAAAAAAAACTCGCCGAGTATAGTTGGAATACTCGCCAAAGACAGCATTTCTTTCCTTTTTTGGATTTTTGGTGAAGAAAACACAAGTACAGAAAAAAATTGCCATTTTTGGAAAGGGTCCGGGAAGATGTAGCAGCAAAAACTTGCATGTGCCATAACTTTCATTCTGTGGCTCCGTTTCAGGTGCCGTTTTCTCTAAAAGTGCATATTTTCTCGAGCTCTACGCAGTGATGGCAATATTTTTCTTATTTTCATAAAATCCATTTTTGCACCTTTTTGGACCAAGCAACTTCTTGCAATCTTCTAAAAGAATCATGAGCTTTGATCGCCTGTAGACAAATTAGTAATTAAAAATATTGGATAGCTTTCCAAAACTTGGTGAGTACTCGCCAAAACTCGACGAGTATTCTCCCGTGCTCGGACTAATCACACAAAGAAGCGCAACAAGTTGACTCAAAAAAGGCTCAACGACTTGGTTTTTGTGCAATACAATCTCCGGCTTCGCACAAAAAAAGTTGAGGCCACATCAGAGGAGCTCATTGATTTGGATGAGATAGATCCATACAGTGAGTGGACTGGGCAAGAAGAGGAAAACCCTGCGTTCACAGCGGACGAGATTGCTTCTTTTGAGAGGGAGGCTATGGAGGGAGAAGCACTAGCAGGACTCAGGAGATATTGGACTGGATGACATCTTTGGAGGTGATCTCCAACATGCAAAGAAAGGAGCCACCAAAGACCACCATCTAGTTCCATGATCGAGCCGTTCGCACCTTCTAGGAGGAGCGTGGAGACGCAGCCGAGTGTGGGGACTAGTATCAGCCGGTTGTCGTATTCGCATGATGATGCGATTTTGTATTGTATTTGTATTCAAATCTAATAGAAAACACTTCTCCAACATTTTATGGGCTCATTTGATACATTTTGTAGCTATGTGTTGCTTAAAATTTATGTTTTTTAAAGAAATTTGAGTATTTTTAAGTTGCCGAGTATTCCCGAGTATTGGCCGAATATTGGCGAGTTTTTGCCGAGTTTTTTTTTGGGGTCTGGCGAGTTTTTGGATTTGGCGAGTTTTCCTACTATGATTGAAATAATCACTCAAACTAGTCCATACCTTCCTATCGTTTGATGAGTAGTTTATCTACAACCATGCTTGATTGTTAAATCACGATGTTGGAACAATCACCTGAATCACTGTTCATTGAAAATGAACTTGCCTGCCGTTCAATTAACAGTCACCCGAATAGATTCACTGAATTCAACACAAAATGATTAGCCCAAAACAAGTTGCCCAAACGAATAAGAACCGAATCCTCCCTCTTTCTTCCATGTTCCATGTGAATTGCTTCCATCCACATCATCTTTCTTGGCCTCCTTTCCTTTGATGTAGTCTTTCATGAACAACCAACCACTCTGATCAGATTTACTTCAAAAAACATCCAAAAAAAGAATCAATATTAAAGCGCCTATATTTGATCATTTTCTTTATTTTTTATTGGTCTGGAAACATCAGAAATCTTGGCAAACAGCATTCTGGATAGAGAGCCAGTTAAAACAAGGGTTAACAATATCACTCCACTAGCTAGCTGATACAGGTACGGATGTGCATATGGGTATGGGGTTCCTGTACACCAGTACAGCGAGTGTTTTTGGGGCTTGGGTCCAGCTTTAGATATGGCCGTACAAAAAAATATAAAATATTTAAAATATTTGAAAATAAAACCGAATAAAATTAACATTATACCTTGCAAGGCTTGCATAGAGTAAAGGAAATGAGTTAACCACAATACATGTTGATAGTTCAATGCCAAATATGATGATATTCACTGGTCAAACTTGGAACAAGTTAGAACAAGGGTTTACACTATCACTCCACTAGCTAGCTGATACAGGTATGGATGCGGATATGGGTATGGGGTTCCTGTACACCAGTACAGCGAGTGATTTTGGGGCTTGGGTCCAGCTTTGGATATGGCCGTACAAAACAATATAAAATATTTGAAAATAGAACCGAATAAAATTAACATTATGCCTTGCATAGAGTAAAGGAAATAAGTTAACCACAATACATATTGATAGTTCAATGCCAAATATGATGATATTCACTGGTCGAACTTAGAACAAGTACATAAAGCAAATGTCACAATCATAGTTCAAAAAGTCATTATGGCAATTAATCGGCGGGCCAAATTTTGACTCGGAAATCAGGAATTGGTAATTTCTCGGCATTAACCGCAACTTTATCGCTACTTAAAAAACATTTAAATTCATAAAATAAACTTAAATTAAATAAATTCCAGCCTAATAAATAAGAATTAACCACATATGCAACAAAATAAGCTAAATAACCACAAAAAACAACTCATAATATGATTAATCCAAGGCTCCAAGCAGTACCATAATGCATTGCAATGTGTCAAGTTGTACTTGTCATTTGGGCAGGATGTATTATTGTATCTTGTCATGTTGAATTATTTGTCAGCTAAAGTGCTCACTGCTCTGCAGGGCTGTTTTGTGTACTATAGCAGAAATCAGGATGTTTCAGAGAAGTCAAGTGGGTAAAGTTTTTAACGATATTGTTGACAGTCATAGTCTGCTTTGAAGTAATGTTGAACAAATCATTTTAATGATATTGTTGACAGTCATAGTCTGCTTTGAAGTAATGTTGAACAAATCATTTTAACGATATTGTTGACAGTCATAGTCTGCTTTGAAGTAATGTTGAACAAATCATTTTAATGATATTGTTGACAGTCATAGTCTGCTTTGAGTTTGAACTTTGAAGTAATGTTGAACATCAACAAATCATTAGTCTGCTTTGAGTTTGAAGTAATGTTGAACAAATCATTTTAAATTTTAATGATATTGTTGACAGTCATAGTCTGCTTTGACTATGACTGTCAACAATATCATTAAAATGATTTGTTCAACATTACTTCAAAGCAGACTGTCAACAATATCATTAAAATTTAAAAATTAAAATGAAAACCGAAATATATTCAAAGCATATAGTACTCACATTACTGGAAAGTGGAAACCGAAATATATTCATGAGGATTCGAGACTGTACATGCATTTAGTTTACAGTTTAAAGTTTAAACTTTGCCCACTCGACTTCTCTGAAACTTTACCCATTTAGCATTTAGTTTACTGTTTAAAGTCTAACCCTAGGTTGAAATCGCTCAGCAAAAAAAAGCAAGTCGAAACACATGGAAAATGGCACTTTTATTTCTGTTTTTCCGTATTACATTAAACCTGCGATTTTCCACGATTTTAGGTCAATTTTTCACGATTTTCACCCATAAAAATCACCATTTATCGCCAATTAATTGCTCTGAAAAAATTGCGATTTTCTAAAAGTTTAATCATTTTCTCTGCTTTTGGCAATATATCAATGATAAATCGCGATTTTTGAATCAGTGGTTACAATGTATACACAAAAATATAATAAATCAGCATATTCATTATATCCATTATCATAATCATATTGCTCTCCAATGTCCATCATGTGGTTCATTAGAACAAGTAGTAGTAGTGCCACTCCTACTAGCTCCACCATGTAGGTCATGTGAGGTGCCCTCTAGCTCCAAGTCTAGCAATGAAAGGTGGGCAATGGATGCTTCTAAGTTCGGAGTTTCTAGGTCTACATCCCAACATTTTGTGTCCCTTGCTCATACCCATCTTACTTGTGCGTTAGATGGCACAGAATGGAATGCACAAAGACCAAATCCTCTACCTTTTTACTCCCAATTTGTTGCGCTTAACTCAGTAAATAAATGAGTATGTATCTTAGTTCCACTCGACTAGAAAAAACTTGCAACCTATTGAGGCAAACTGCAAAGTCGATGCAAAATTTAAAATTAAAATTTATAGAAGTTAAACAATGTAGAAAAGAAAATAGTTAAATAATTTTTAAAAATTAAAATCTTGCTTGGGCTAGAACCTTTATTACAAGTGGCTAGAGGTGAGTGTATGCTTCCCCGTGGAGGTACCATAGAAAATAAGCTTCCACCTTGTACACACGAAGAGTACTAATGGACTAATCCCCATAGGATATAAAATCCACAAACTATTTCCCAAATGCGTCTTCTACTTCTAGATTGGGGAAGAGTCTAGTCAATGTTGTTGTGTACCCCTCACTGACCTCCATGTTCTTATATGGTGCAGCCCTCCTCTGCAAAGAATGGATCCTTGTGTTGTAGTATTTTAGAGTCAATGAAAAGGAAATAAGATGCCATGAAGTGGTCATTATTTTCACCTATCAATGAGATGCAACTGCACTTCCTTGAAAAAGCTCTTTGTAGGATCTTTCTCTTTGTCATATATGATGGACTTAATTCACTTTATCATTGAGTCGATTCAATCATAAATCTCACCCAAACATGGATGACCCATATCAAAAAATTTGAGTATACTCGCGATGGGATCAGTAAAACCGAGCAAGTACTACACATTATCACAACACCCGTCATTGAGAATTAACCCTTTCACATTTGTGGCCCTCTCAAGATTTTCTTGCCTTTGTACACCCCAATTACCACTAATTACCATGGCATTCAATGCCTCTTACACATTCACAAGTCATCTCAAGACAAGCGTGAGGCAAATCGAGTCTTGGCAACCTAATAAGAAATTAAAACAAATAGAATTAAAAACAAGAATAATATTCAAAAATTAAAAATTCTACAAATTACAAACTTACAAAATTAATTAAGAATTACACATTTAAAAAATAAAGAAGGTAGTTACTTTGAACACTCGCAACTTCAAAAGCTCTTGAAGATGGCTTGGCACATGTCGTGTTCTTTGATGAACATTTGGATCTCACTCCCATCCTAAGAGATTTGTTTGATCCAAACAATTTTGGTGCCCAATTTTTGTAACATTAGGTTGAGAGAATGAATAGCATACGATGTCCAAAATATGTGCTCGAACCTTTCCTCAACCAACATTCCCACAACTTTGCAATTTTTCGTGTTGTCCGTTAAACTTGGGCAATATTTTGAAGCCCCACCACCACAATGGGCTCTATGAGGATGTTGGCAATCAATTGGGCATCCTTCGCTTGCCCCTAACAATCAACAATCCTCAAAAACATTGCCCCTTTAAGGTACGTTGCAACCATATTGATCAATGGCCTATTTGTTGCATCTTTCCATCCATCAAAAATGGACACCCCTTATTCAACCCATGAATCCTTGATGGGCTGCAACAAATTTTTCACTTGTTTTCTTTCTTTTGCCAATAAGGTGGTGCGCACCTTTTCATACCTTATATTTGTGTGCCCTTTAAGCAGCATCATTGATCGCTTACACCATATCCCACCCATATGGCCATCTAACATTAAAAAGGATGCCACGTACATAAATTAAACGCTCAATTTGTAAGTAGGATAAGTCTCTATTTTCATTCTGGAATGCCCTTTAAGGTGTGCAGCAACCATACTTTAAGGTGTGTTGCAGCCATATTGATCAATGGCCTATTTGTTGCATCTTTCCATCCATCACAAACGATGGACACCACCGATTCAACCCATGAATCCTTGATGGGGTGCAACAAATTTTCAGCATGTTTTCTTTCTTTTTTGCCAATAAGGTGGTGCACACCTTTTCATACCATAGGTTTGTGTACACTTTAGCGGCATCATTGACCGCTTTCACCATATCTTTGCCCATATGGCGATCTAACAAATTAAAAGGGATGTCATGTGCATAAATTAATTGCCCAATTTGTTGTTCGGATAAGTCTTTATTTTCATTCTAGAATGCCCTTTCCAATGGGCTTACACTTTTTCTCTCTTGTGACTAAGATGTGAATCATCTACCTTTGCAATTGGGGATGACAAAAATGGGCATGATAGGGTCATGACAAAGATGATGGAGAAATTGGTGGCTAGCTACCTTTAAATCTTTTAATTGCCAAAGGATGCTACTTTTAGGAAGCTTTCAAATCCATATCCTCTTGCTCTTTGATGTATGCGAGGGTCTTTGCATGTGGCAACCCCATTCCATTCGACCCTCCACAAAATTTGATTCCTTAGCTAGCAACCCCACATAAATGGAATTTTACCCAACTGTACGAGCTCTTAAATTGCAATTTACACTTTGAGCAAACCCAAACACGTCCCTCCACCTAGCAGTTTTTGTATCAATGTGACAGACTTCCAAATTGGCAAGCATGGATCGTATTCAAAGGTTATCCCTTGGCCCAAAGAATTAAAACTTGCGGTCATTCTAGCAAATCCCTATGGCTAGTTGGTTAACAATTGAAAAAAAACATATTACAATTAAAGGTCTAAGGAAAAAAGAATTTAACTGTTGAAAAAATGTTTGAAACAATCACATAAAAATCAAAAACAAGTTACAAAAACAACAAAAACTTACCTTAAATCACCAAGCCTCTTTGTTGCAAGCTCCTTAAACCCCTAGGCACTTGTTGCAAGCTCTTTAAACTACTTCGCACTTGTAGTGGTTTAGGATCAGCGCTAAGCAATTAAAAAAATGGTGAGAGCGCAAATGTGCAATGTGAGGTAAATGTGGTGGTGGTGTTGTTTAAAAAGATTATTGGTCGTGCCTTTTAGGGTTTAGGTTTTTTTTAATATTTTTTAAATTCATTTTCACTTTTTAGACCAGAAATTTTTTTAAAAACTGTTTTTCACCATGGGTTTGCTATAAAAACATGCAGAGTATGGCATAACGTACCAAAGTACATCCAAGGTGTGTTCATGGATATACCCCGGTATGTTATGTCGTAGTCTGCATGTTTCCACAAATGGACCAGCCCCGTACTGTATTGGGACCATTCCCTGTACCAAGTAACGTAGTCACTCCATGTTGGATTATCCAAGCTAGTTGTTGAAACTTTTTTGTCATAATTACACATACCAATAATGCTTCAATCTAAGGGGCCAATCGCTGGACACTGGAGTTGATTGTAATGTTAGGTAGCCAATACAGGTATGGCATACGGCGATTTGTTTTGGAGGGGGCAGGTATGGCTTTGGGCACAGCAATACTATATATATATATATATATATATACAATTCAAAAATATAAGCAAATAAGCAAAATTAATCATATAATATGCATAAACAATATAAGTTAAATAACCACAAAACAAATTGATAATTCAATGCTAAACATCATGTTATTCATTGATCAAACTTGGAACAAGTACATTGTGCAAATGTTACGAAGTATACAACAAAAAATTAAAATCAAGATAAATCAACATACTCATTATATTTGTAATCATATTGCCAGCCTCTTTCTTGCAAGCTCCTTAAACTCCTTGGCAGCTGTTGTTGCGTAGGATTGGTAAAAGGATGGAGTTTCAGCCCTAAGTAATTGAAAATATAAAGGTGAGGGCAAATGTGCAATGTGAGGTAAATGTGTTGGTGTTATTTAAAAAGAGTTTTAGAGTGTCTTTTAGGGTTTATATTGTTTTTTTAATTCCATTTTTACTTTTGTAAACATAAAACAAAAAAATACAAAAAGACATTTTATATCCGGGTTCACACAGGTTACATCAGGGCAGCTCGCATACACCCAGGTTTGTCCCGAACCCACAAGCGAATACCGGGACCAGCCCCTGCAGGTGTCTACCTGGTAACATAGTTGTAATGGAAATCACAGGCTCAAGCAGTGCTTTAGCACCAGTGTATATTTCAGCTTCAGATGTTGGAACAATCACCTGAATCACTACTCATTGAAAATGAATATGCCTGCCGCTTGACTAACCGTCACCTGAATAGAATCACTCAGTTAAATACAAAATACTTAGCCCAAAACAAGTTGCCCAAATGAAACAAGCTTCAGAACTGATCAGGACTAACCCAGGCTTACCTGAGGCTGCCCTAACATACACTATGCAGACGCACAGGTGAACCGGACCTGTACCGTACCCAATACATACCATACTGGGGCTGGGGCCCCTGCAGATGCATACCCAGTAATGTAGTTGTAATGGACATCAAAGGCTCAAGCAGTGTTTTAGGCTTTAGCTGCTAGCACTAGTGTATATTTCAACAGCAGATGTTGCAATAATCACCTGAATGAGGGTTCATTGAAAATTAAAATGCCTGTCATTCGATTAACAGTCACCTGAATACATTCACTCGGATCAACATAAAATGATTATAGCCCAAAGCAAGGTGCCCAAATGAATCAGAATTCAGAACTGAGTCCTCCCTCATTCTTCCAATTGAATCTCTTCAATCCACATCTTCTGTCTCAGCCTCCTTTCCTTCAATATAGTCTTTCATAAACAACCTCTCTGATCACGTTTACTTTAAACACAAAAAAAATCAAGATTAAAGCCTATAATTAATCATTTTCTTTATTATTGATTGTTCTGGAAACAACAGAAATTTTAGCAGACAGTATCCGAACAGAGAGCCCGTTAGAACAGGCTGACACCATCACTCAATGCTGGATTATTAAAGCTGGTGGTTGAGACTCATATTTTTGTCATGATTATACTTACCAATCATTTTGTGATCTAAGGGGCCAATCACCAGACACTGAAGTTGATTGAAATGGACATCATAATCTCAAGCAGTGTTGTAGCACCGGTGTATTTTTGAACATCAGATGGGAGAGGAACAAGGCTGTAGATTTCCTGGCCAACGCAACAGTGGATCTAGGTTATGATTATGAATCATTTGGAGCCATTATTCATCTTTCAGACACATGATAAAGTAATGCATAAAATCATGGACAATGACAGACATCATGGGGGCTTCGCTGAGCCTGTCTCCTGTTATAATGTTTGATTGATGAATGTTATGTCGCTTGGATGAGCAGCAACATGATTGTTCGTGGCAACCATGAGGAATGAGCCGTTTGTTAAGTGGATTCACAGCACTTTTTATACTCTTCATGAATGATAGGTGGAAGATATTGGCGAATAGGTACCATTCAGTTTACTATCCTGTCACTTTGTGCAGATTGATGGTTTAAAATTCACGTACTATGTTTTATGGTGTTTTCCATGATGCATCTGTAATTGTAGTAATTCTTTTTCCTGTGGCCTATTTTGGTGAGTGGGAGAGTGGTGGTAGATCTTGCTTTCCTTTTTTACTACTCCTTAGCATGGTGTGGGCATCATGGTGCTGGTGGAGCACACAAGCAGTACAGGAGGATGAAGAGCAGTGTTTCTTTACTGCTGATGAGGAAGCCAATTCATGAATATGGTGACACCCAATATGGATCTGAATTTGATGTCTCTTGGAAAGCCTAGATTGGGATATGAGTTTTGTTATGGCAAATTCAGGTTATTCTGGTATAGTGGGATATTTGATAATTCCGTCTATCTAATCCAATGTTGATATTTTATAAACTATGTAAAAGTTACAGAAAGTTTACTATCAATTTCCCTCTTAACCTAGCAAAAGAGAACAACAGACTAGACAATACAAGTAAACCATCAAACATCAACTAAACCATCGATTTCAGCAATTATAAGAATGTCGACGATAATCTGACCCCTGGCCAAGGAACAGACCAATTTGGAGGCATACATGGAAATGTTATAGGAAACTACCCGCAAAAATCTAAATAATTCCAAGAACTTATACAATTCAAATCATATTTAATTTTAAATGAAGCCAAACAAACAAACAAATTTGAGAAATAAATAACGAGGAAAAGGCTATTAATCTGACCCACATGACACGTGATTTGATAAATGATGTAACTAGGAAAGAAAACCATGAGACCAATTCATTTGCAATATGCAAATGAATGAAGGACCAAGAGATTGTATGCACCTTATTTTTCCCTTATGATTTCTCTTTGTAGGTTGTTGGCACATTAATCCCCTTCAAAGTGTGTGCCTTAAGGGATGCAACGAGAGTGGGTTTGGATGGTTCATAGCACCTCGGTAGAGATCATCCCGCACTTGCCCTAGTGTGCCTTAACCTTTTTACTACCACTTTACAACCACTTGATATCCTCATTACTAACACCTTCATATGACCTTCCTATAGCACCTTTAGATCACCTTCATGCCTCCTCCAAGTGTCTTGCTCCAACCCTTCTCTCCCCTCCACCTCACTTGTTATGGTCTATTTATGACGACCGCATCAACTCAGGTAGACAATTGTTTCCAGTCAACTAGATCAACCTAGTAGAAAGTTGTTTCAATCGATGTTGTCAACTAAGTGAGATAGTGACTTGAGGTTATCTTCTCTTATTTATAGGTGTCATTATTGTAATTTCTCAGATATAACATCACATAGTTTGCCTTTCCTACGTTGGCAAGTTTTCCCTTAAAGGGTAAGAGGTCTTAAGGTCTTAGGGGAGCTTATACTTGGAAGTCATCATTAGAGCATTGAGTTACTAGGAGCAACAAGAATAGGATCTACATCGACGAGGTCTACCTTAGCCTTGAGTCCCCAACTTTGATTTACTTAGGTCATCTACCTATCCCGCTTGTGATCCACCCACAACAATCTCTCACAAGGTGCTACAAACCCAGGAGGAGGATTAAGGTGCCGGCAATATCGTCAAACTTTAGTATCCCTAACTCTAAAACGCTTTTCTTTTATGTTGGGTGATTGATTATGTTGATGTATCATGTATTAAACCAAGACAGTGTAGTGTATCTTTGTCTATTACATTATTGTTTTCTTTATAACACATGCTTACCACCTAATAGCATTATAACCCTTAATTTAGGATTAGCTCCTCCATGTTATCTCTATATTAAAGAAAGACAGGAAATCATATTGACCATCTTATCTAACATACATTTTGGTGAACCTACCATGAATCTTACCCCACCGTTGATAGGGTCATTTTCACGCTTCCTTTTGTATCTCAACATATCGTCGGCACCATCAATATAGAGACTAGGCCAACAATACAAATAACCAAATGCAATCCTCCATAAAATAATCAGTGAACTACTTCCAAGCAACATAGTAGACAGAGAAAATACAATATCTCAAATAAACGAGATTTGCCAATAAAGGACTTAAGTGCATATTACTAAAAATAAAACCAGATAACCGCACCGAGAAAATGAAATATAGTCAGTGCTACAGCCCATAACAAGTTAGTTGCAAAAGCAATTGACAATACAAAGTTGCAAGAAATTGGTTTTGAATAATAACTGCATAACAATTATATGTAGTTTTTATCCATAAACGATTTCTTGCAACTTGTTGGACTGCAGGAGCTTGAAATCTTCAATTAAAAGTTACCAAAATGTAGCAACACAAAAAGAGAAAACTAAAGACGAAAGAACAGATCAACAAGAGAATTGTGACACGATGAATGGAGAAACAAACAAAGAAGATTTCCTTAACAAAAAGTGGCAACATAAAAAATATTAAAAAGAAGTCAACAATAAATCATTAGCAAAACACTTCCTCGCAACATAGTAGACAGAGCAAATACAAGTTCCCAGCTAAATAAGATTTGCCAATAAAGGAATTTAGTACATATTACCAACAATATAATCATATAACCAGCACCAAGAAAAATGGAATAATAATCATTGGTATGGACCAAATCAAGTTAGCTGCGAAAGCAATTGACAATAATAAGTTGCAACAAAATGTTTTTGAATAACTGCATAACAATTATATGCAGTTTTTATACAAAAACATTTTCTTGCAAGTTGATGGACTGCAGAAGTTTTAAGTCTCGAATTAAAAATTACCACAAAGAGGCAACACAACATGATAAAAGTTAATGAAAAAGAACAGATAAACAAGATAACTGCGATAATAAAATTGGAGAAACAAGCACGGAAGATTCCCTTACCAAAAAGAGGCAACATAAAAAATATTAAAAAAATGAAATCAACAAGATGGCCGTGACAATAGCCATGGAGAAACAAAGAAAGAAGGTTCTCCTAAGGAAGTGATACATGCAAAAAATTGACTAATATCAAGAATCCTGACCAAGAAATTATCACGGCAAATGAAATCATAAGATTCCAAGTAATCATCAAGTCAGCTATTGCAAACCTACAAAAATTGAGGGCAAAAACAGAAGAAACATATTTAAGTTTTTAACAGCGTCTGCTTTCCTAGAATAGGTGAAATCTGTCCACTCTTAACCAACAAATATTCTTTTAAAATGTACCCTTGCTTGGGGCTTCATATACCAAAGTGGATTTTATGGATGGTTGTGTTTTTACAGATAACTTTAATCAATAGTGTGTGGAACAATTTTCCTTTTCAGGCCCAATGGAAGAAAGCTCCAGAATAAGGAATAAGAGGAAGAGTAAAGCCAATCCCCGCAGCATAAATTCAGTGAAACGCCAGACTCAGTCTCAACCACTGCCCTGGCTAGTAACAGAAAAATGGCTGGCAGACTTGTGGGTCTCAGCCACTCCAGCAAGGGTGAAAAGGGCCCAAAATGCAGCAAACTTGACTGAGGACTTTAATAGTTACATGCATGGCCTAATTCAAAATGACTAGATTCATGTCTGGTTGAAAACTGTATTCATGTTGGGATGGAAGTGGATAGTGAAGTAACTGTAATCATGCAGGAGAATGTGAGCCAAATTATGAAAGACAGCTGAGGATACTTATCGCAGGCTTAATGTCTATGACGTGGCCGGTGAACTCAGCAACAACTATGGTGGTTGTGGCTAGTACTTCTTACCAGACTAATCACAACTTGGTGGTTCATGAGGGGAACAGCAGGATCAACCATGACCATACCAGACACAAAGTGAAGGAAAACAATGCCTGTTTGATACAACATCAGAAGTGCATGGACGTACTTTTCCAGTGCCCTTGGCATCCCATGAACTCTCAGCAACAACTATGGTGGTTGTGACTGGTACAACTTATCGGTTCATGATAGGAATGGCAGGATCAACCCTGGCCATACCAGACACGAAGTGAAGGAAAGAAATGCTCCTTGGACATAACTTCAGTCTTCAGGTGTGCATGGACATAGTTTCCAGTGCCCTGGGAATCCCCCTGCCTTCCCATCCTGAATTTTTGACAAGGATTCTGATGCTGACAAGGGAGTAGTCCTGCCCCTGTTAAGCCTCTTGAAATTGACAAACTGTGAAATGTTAAAGAAAAATTTAATAGAACTTTAACAGTATCCTCTATTGAAGTATTTACTCAAACTGTTCGGATCGCTGATTTCCCACTAGCCATGGCAGCCCATTGTTGTTTTGCTCTCTGTGATCTGTCATGAAGCATCCAATCGAAAAAGAAAGATAATGAAAAATACTAGTTTACTATCTTTTAAGTTTTTTATTCTTCTATGGTAAAAGTAGTTAATTTATGGGGCAACAGTGAGGGAGTGAATTAAAATTGGGCAAATTCTAGTGGTCTGTTCTGCTCTCGTGAGAGACAAGTAACAAGTGTGAATTACAGAACAGGTGTGAAATTCCAGTCACTGTTACTTTCTTCAATTTCTGCTTGAAGTGAGACTCTACGGTAAAGAGAACTGATAGTTGAAGTCATCTTGATAATGTTGCTTGAATTCAGGCTTTATGGTAAAGAGAATTGAGAGTTAAAGTAATCTTGATGATTCAACTTTTTCTTTGCTCTTGGCTTTTTTAATTTAAGCCCGCGATGATTTCATTGATATGGAAGTTTGTGTGCTACTCAAGTGAGGGATCAAAGAAGAGTGACAGTCAGAGAGAAAATGGAAGGAAAGCACATTTCACCTTCAGTGTTTTCTGACTTCTACTGATTTCTGCTGGCTTGATGAAAATCTCTTTGACCCTTGTATTATTGTGTCTTCAATGATATTGATGAGATTACCTGGGTTTGCTGTTCCTGTTTGTGTCTTCTTCAAATGAGAATGTATAGGAAGTAAGAGACTTGAAGAGGAAACGGATTTATCTATGGCATCCCTACCACTTCTGCATCTTCAGTTGATTAAATGAGACTTTTTCAATCTGATGATTGACCATGAAGATTTCATACCTAATATTTTCACTTTTTCTCTGCAAGCCTTCAGTTCAAAAAGTGAGTGAAGAGGAGTGAATACGCAAGTGGATTGGGATGATCTGATCTGCTCAGCCCAGCAAGGGACCCTTAAAATATATTCCAGGGCTGTTATGATGCTCCTGCTTTCTTAATATGGTGTTGCCCTTCAAATTCTATTGAAGAATGTATCAGAGTGGGTTTGGTTTGTTCTGCTGTTTGTCTTTGTATTGTAAGAAGATAATGCTGGAAGCTATGAAGGAATCAGCAGTGAGGTGCTTCAGGAGATTTGGAACCATTGTACATATATTTTCACTATATCTGGTGGCCCCGGCTTGATAATTTTTAGTCTGTGGCTGGCATTTTCACTCAAATTTATGCATGAGTGACCCCTAACCCACGGTACCTTCCACAGTAAAAATAAAAGTATTATTTAAGAAATATGAATATTTAACGCATTATGCAAATGTTATAGTATTATAATTAGTTTTGATGTAATATTTAAACCGTTTTAAACGTTATAGTATGATTTTTATTTTTATAATAGTTAATATAGTTTTAAGCATTGTAAAATATTATGGTTTAAATATTATAGTATGATTTTTATTTTATTTTTATTTTTATATTAATCAATACAGTTTTCAGTATTATAAAATATAATTTAATTTTTTTATTACTTTTCCCAGATCGAACCAGACTCTATAGAAAAAGCAGATCTTCTGTCTTTCCCCTCCCATTCGTACCAATTTTTTCATACCTGGTAACGATGGTAACTATCATATCTATCAACCCCTAGTAAAGAAGAACACATATAAAAACAGGCCGAGATATCTCCAGAAAGAATTCAAATTGACTTCCTCATAATTCTCTTTGGTTTGACCACGACACTTACATAGTTGATAAGTAATGACCCTGGGCCCTTTTTTAAAAACAACTGTACAGATTGAAATCATAGATCACAAGAAATGAGAAAGCTGCCTCCTCTTCTATCAAAGCTGAAAACTGCCTGTACAAATCCTCCAATGCATGGATCAGAAATTTTGAATCCTTAATGCTACTCAATGGGAAAAGTAATGGATGGGTGTCTTTCTTCTAAATTGATGCAATATAATGCAGAATTGTTGGTCCAGCCTCCTTCACTGCAACCATTTCATGCCTCTCCTCACTTCAGCCACTCAACCTCTACCTCTCGTCACCTCGTGTCTTCTTCATGCAAATATACCCCTTGAGATCTGATTAAGATTTTAAAAATGTGGAGGGTGATCAAATTGGGTGTTGGGACCACTCAATATATTATCAGGTCCAGAGGCTTTGAACAAATTTTGAATAAAGGTGACAACGTGGCAAGCACCAGCAAACTGCCACATAGGCCTAACATTATTTCTGATCTTTTCTGCACCTTTCAACCTACAGATCCATGGAGGTGTTCTTCTTATCAGGCGCCCCAACATACTTTACCAAACCTCATCCTACATGGATGCGTGTCCTTCTAAATTGATGCAACATAATGCAGAATTGTTGTTCCAGCATCCTTCACTGCAACCATTTCATGCCTCTCCTCTCTCTCTCAGCGACTCAACCTCTACCTCACCTCACCTCACCTCACCTCATGTCTTCTTCACGCAAATATAGCCCTTGAGATCTGATTAAGATTAAAAAAATGTGGAGGGTGATCAAATTGGGAGTTGGGACCACTCAATATATTATCAAGTTTAGAGGCTTTGAAGAAATTTTGAATAAAGGTGACAGCATGGCAAGCACCAGCAAACTGCCACACAGGCCTAACATTATTTCTGATCTTTTCTGCACCTTTTAACCTACAGATCCTTGGAAGTGTTCTTCTTATCAGGCACCCCAACATACCTTGCCAAACCTCATCCTACATGCTTTTCCCATTCAGCACATTCCTCCTCACATGGCATCTCAAGTCTCAACACATCCTACCCCCTCCCATGCACCTAAGTACAGAAATCTCATTTGCTTACCCATTCCAACCTGTGCATAAATATGACACAATCTCCTTATCCAATTCTGTTCGCCTCTCACCAATTTTTGCCTCTGATGAGTCTCCATCTCCTGTCATTTTCTGCTTTCCTTCATTGCCACCAACAGATCCATGGTCTTCTTCATCCGCTTTACGGAATTGAATATGAACGATGTGCCTGGCAGTAACCTTGTTGCTAACCTCTCAAGTCGTCCTCTTACAGAAAATTATGTCAAAGAATTGAAAAAGGCTTGGGTTTTTCGAAAGTGCCTGAGCATGTTCCGAACGAAGATTTTATGGTGGGTGTGGAGGGTGCTATCCGTGACCTCCCATGGGTTACAAAGAACGCATCAGACAGGATTGTGCTTCCACCCTCGGATTAACGAAGCTACCCAAGTAGAATATACCTGAAGTGGAGCTACAAGCACTAAAACACCTGAAGCAGAACCTGGATCTCATGATCACTAAAGCTGACAAAGGCAACACTGTGGTGGTTATGGATAAATATGCCTATCATCTAAAATGGAGGATCATCTACAGAATAGTGGCAGTTACAAAGACCTCATTAACAATCCAGTAAAGAAAATAATGAGAGATGTAACAAAAGCAATCACAAGCACCAGTTTAAACAAGAAGGTGAAAGATTTCCTAATCCCTAGCAAAGAAATAATGCCAAAGAACTATGGACAGCCAAAGATACACAAAGAGGGTGTTCGGCCAAGGCCAATTGTTGACTCTCGCCACCTTCCAACCTATCATTTTTTCATATAACTGGAAAATCAGTTGAAAACTATGATTGATAAGAATTTCTCATTCACCAAGAACTTGAAGCATTTTGCTAAATTTTATGTAAGTAAAAGGTTGAGAATTGTGATATTCTTTTTAAGTTTTAATGTTGTATCTCTCTTCACAAAATTCCCTTATCTGATGCTATCAGTGCTTTAAAGAATAAAACAGATGAGCAACCTCAAGTCTAGTAGTAGCTTTGTCCTCGATCTACCTTCAGATTTTAACATCAAATTTTGAACAATCAGGAGTAGCAGTTATGTGTTCACTTTTATCCTGTGTAGTTGTAGACATCAAAATTTGGTAACTTGTCCTTGTGCAATACCAAGTTTGACCGTGTTCCCTTGCTAAGACAAATGCTCACATTCGAAATCCAATCTCCTCATCTCTCTAGCTCTTCTACAACTTGCTTATCTTTACACTCTGCTCTATCATTAATTCTGAGAATATTATTTAATCAAAACAGCATAAAACCTTTGATATTCATGACACAACTTTCAGTTTTGGTATTCATCTCTCCAGTTCAAAAACATACTTGGGATGTGCGGTCTGGTCTTGGCCGACATGTATAATCTTGCCCCAATTTCAAATTCAAAATCTTTTTGGGTCATTTCATCTTCCTAGGGTCAACCTTATTAGAATATTTCACCTACGAAATGTTATATAAACAAGTTAACCTCATTTTATAGCTCATCTGGCATTCTTACAAGTTCCTATTGCAAATATCTCTCCAAAAGCACTCAAAGGGTTCCTAAATCTGCTCAAATCAGTTGCACATCATCTAGGGCAGTCCCTACTACAAGTCTGAAGCACTCAACCAGATCAAAGATTCTAGCTTCCTCCATTTCCAAGCATGCAAAGGTCATAGAACCATGTCTTAGCAAGAGCAAAGTCATTCCAAGCATTGCACAAGGATTTCAATCAACAAAGAGTTAGGTCACATAGTTGAGGCACACCACATCTCACTACTACCACGTTGAGTACATTCTATACTAAGCAGTTAGCCCGCAATGTTGGTGTCAAGAGACACGAGGACACCCTTAGGGGATTGATTAGTTATTCACACTTGCACAAGCACCAAGGAGAAATACATGAGGCTTGATCCTACAACAAGGGTATGTAGTGTAGCAATTGGATTCGTTAAGTCGGCTAGGAGACTAACCGCCAAGGGTAGTCCAGCCTCACCAGACACATGTTTACTCATTTTGGTTTTTGCTAATGCTTTGATGAAGGGTTTTGTAGGTTGCTAGGGTTTCTACTTTGTTGCAAGTTATTACAAGTTATCCCGTTGTGCGAACAAGAACGACATACAACGAAGATCATTTCCAAACAAGTGAGGCACGCAAAAAGTTGCAAACCCAGACAATCAAAAGGGTTTGAACTGTACAAATTCAAGTCAAGACCATACAGTTCAGGTCTAGATCGTACAAAAGTTGTACAGTCCTGCCCCTGTTGGGTTTTCAGTTCCAGAGCTTCTAGTGCAGAATCTACAGTTCCAAATTATCCTGTTTCATTACCTTGCACATTCAGATTCTCCCAGCCCTGCCCTAAACAGCTAAGTTCATCTCCCCTCTTGTATATTTAAGCAAGTATTATCGTTTATCAATTGTTGCAATCGTTTCAAGTTTTAATGCATTAATCTGATTGTACATGATTAATGTTGGAAGTTAATTAGATCATAATAGTCTACCGGTTGCAAGCCCTTACATCTTTTTAGTTGTAAGTTGCAAATATATGTATGCAATTATTTTAAGAACTAGCCCAAAATTCTTTTCATTTACAACCAAAATGGTGGAAAAGGCATGTTGATGATAATAATGTTGATTGGCCGCATGGAAAAGAAAGCCCAAAGGAATTCCCACATCAGCAGCCTGGCTGACAACATTAAATTTGCAAAGGAATTGAAGTCTAACTGATCCGTCATTCCTAGATGTGCTTGTATCAAAGAAAAACCATGTCTCACTTGCCAAGCAAGTATACAGAAAAGCTATACAGTTCTATCTCCAAGCATCTTATCATCATCATCCTTTGTAGAAGATGGGGATCTCAAAATATCATAATTAGGGCTTTTAAAATTGCAGATGAGGACCGATTTGAGGAAGAGATGCTACATTTGAAAAAGCTTTTCAGAAAATATGGCTATAATATGAAACAAAAGTCCAAAGCATTGAAGGATGTACAGAAGAAAATAGTTATACAGAACCCAATCACTCCAAACTCAAATGAGCTTACAACGGATATCCAATAAATTAGCAAAAAATTCTGAGGAACAACACAGGCTCAGTCTTCTTACATCAGAATAAAATCAGGAACAAGCTCAAGTCTACAAAGAATCTACTTGATTCGAGATAAAGCAGTGGGGTTTACTGGAATGATTGATCATGTGGATGTCCCTACATCAGAGAAACTGGGAGGACTTTCCAATAAAATACACATTTGACATTCTTCCTCTCGTGACATTTGAATTGAGAAGGCTAAGATTCTGGTAAAGGAGGATCAGTTCATGAAGAGGAAACTAAGGGAAGCTATAGAGATTGGTAAACACCCAAATAATCTCAATAGGGATGAAGGGTTGGAGCTTTGCGACTCTTAGAAATATGTCATTTACAAATATTGATGGTAGGATAAAAATTACAGTATAAGTTAGAACATTAATTTTTGTAAAGATGAATTACTTATTAAGTCATTTGCTATGCTTGTAAGGTTCCCACACCTCATAATGTACTTAGAATTATATATAGAAGGAGCTCCGACTGGAAATCTTATCACTCATCCCAATGAAAGGCCACAAAGTGTGACCTGAAACATCAATCCTAAAAAACCCTCCTTTATACAAATTTTTCCAGAAATCTCTCTCGACATAACAGCTTGCGGAAGCTGTAATTTTCAGAGAAATTAAATGTCTGGGTTTCTGTATTATTTTCTCAAGAAAGCAACTGAGTACACAGGCAACAATATAATTGCAGAATGTATTTTTCATGGATCCTAGAAAAAATAAATAGAAGGAAGAAATGCCCACTCCAATAAGCATGACTTGAGAAGCATTTAGGTTTAGCTATTTAATTAAGGGGAAAATGTGCTGAACTCTAGGATTTTAGCACCTACAACAAAATTACTGTAAAGCTTCAAGCAACTCAATTATATAACTGAATGATACGAGATGAAGGAATTTGATCTGATACTATGAGATGAAGGAATTTGATCTGATACTATAAGATGAAGGAATTTGATATGGTAAGAGGGGGAGCGGGAGCAAGAGGGACTCGTGCCAACGGCATTTATGCTTGGCAGGCTGAGGGGAGGAGGCTACATTCCCGCCCCTACCCTATAAAGACCAGCCAGCAGTTCCGTTTCAACCATTCTTTGTTTTTTAAAATATTTCAACTACCACAAAATGTTATCGGGTTGTTTTTGAAGAGAAAGGAAAACTATGACTTAAAAGATCAAGCATGAAAACTTAGTTTTAACCTTAAATATTACAAATATTTTGATTACTTAAAAATGCTTTCTGATTGATGTCATAGAGGATGCACAGGATGTTACCAGTAGATAAACAAAGCAAAACAGAATGTTAAACACTCAAAGAAGATTTTTCTGGCAATGGTGCCCAATTAAGATATGATAGCACTACCTTAAAATTCTAGGTTGCCAGGAAACGGATACAGGTTCAAAACACAAAAGCGCCAATTTTCAAAAAACCATTGCGTACAAAAAGGCACAGAAACGTCTGTATGATATATTATTAAAAATTTATAAATATATATAAAAAATGCATAATACTCGCTTTTGGTCCATAAACGATAAAATACTTTGTATTCATGAATGATGAAAGTTCAAAACATTCAACATGCTTGAATTTTCATATGTACATGATAATAATCTAGATTCTAGAATATATCATCTAGATTTTCCTCAAGTACCGCTGAAACATAAGTATCAAGTGTTTTTTTTGGCATTTAAAAAACAGAAGAACTGCTGAAATGGTACAGAAACGAGATGAACCCGGGACATTTTCCAATCAAAGACCTTTGGCCTATTTTGTCAACCCGACGGCCAAAGGAAAAATATAAGGGTAACTTAAGTCGCAATAAGTTATTACAAAGTGCTAAAAAATATTTATAAAATTAATAAAGCACTTGTATTAATTTATTTGACTTAATAATAAATTTGTAATCTCTAGATAGGTGCATTGGGTCTAATATTATGTTGTATCCTTTCTAGGGAGAGTAGAAAAGAGACCCATGCTATTTTTGTGTCATCCCTAGGCAAAAATGCGACTTGGACAAAGGAGGGAGAGTGGAGTTTAGAAAGGATAAAAATTATTACTCTTCCCAAGAAAAATGCGACCTAGTCTAAGGAGAATTTGGGGCACATGTCTAGAAGAAATCACCTTTTGTGATTGGTTGAGTTGGAGGTCCTTTTGGGGCATTTTTCCCTTTATAAGGGAGAGGTCGACTTGAAGAGGGGGAGCAGATAATCATTTTATCAATTCTGAATTTGATCTTAAGCCTGGTGCTTTTGTATAAAATATTCTAAGGACGAAAACCCTTAGTATATTGCCTCTAGAGGACAAAAACCCTCTTAGAGTTTTGGGGAATTTCTACACAGGATTTTCCATGGTTCTTGCAAAGTTTTCTACTATTTTCCAGCAGTGTTTATTAGAGTTTGCAGCTATTAATAAAGCAGATTGGCAGAAGGTTGTGGATCTGGTTGCAGCAATTATTTACTAATATTTCTCATGGTGGAGCGACCCACTCATTTCCAGATCTGAGTTGTCTTGAGGTACTCAAAGACTGTTTTGTATTGCTTTATTATAATCTGATTTTTGTGAGTCCAAATAGCTTGTTTGCAGAACCTTTGAAGGGTTAAAAAGTGCTATTCTCAGCCATACAAATCCGCAGAATTCTAAGCAGTTTCAGCCTTATTTCTCTCCAAAACTTGAGTTTTATTGCATGTATTGACTGATAAAAATTAGGAGATTAATATGGATTGGAAGAACATATTTTTAAGTGCTGTTGTGTGGAGGTTTTATAATAGATCCTAGTCGCAATTTCTGGATTAAAATTGCAGCAGTCAACAAACTAAAATTTGTATGGTCTTTTACACCAATCATGATCTGATTAGGGTTCATAAATTCTATAAGATACTTGGGAGTGGGTAAGAATGAAGTGTGGGCTGTTTAGTATAACTAATCAAGTCGAAAATCCATGATAAAGTTCAGGTCTGCATACTAAAAATCTGATATATATGATTTCGATTTGCATTTGGGTATTGGGATTTGCCTAAAACCCAACTTAGGGAAAAAATATCCACTTAGGGAAACATAAGTATCAAGTGTTTTTTTGGCATTTAAAAAACAGAAGAACTGCTGAAATGGTACAGAAACAAGATGAACCCGGGATCGTTTATGCATTCAGGAAGCATTTTGGGCAAGTAACAGGACCTGTACCCGTACCAGGCAGGTTTGTACGCAGGTACGCTGCCCTGCTTGACATTCCTGGTATCACTGTTAAAAATAGTTTGAAATCAAGTTTGAACAAACAAAACACATATCCTTACTGAATTTTCCTTCCAAAGATGAACTCTTAGTAGGGAAATAGAAATGTGCTGCATCGGAAAATGTTGCAACATAAATTCAGAAAATAAAAAAAGCACAAAAACAAGATGATGTTCTCTTCACACATACCAGGGAATTTCATGCAGAATTAGACTTGAAGAAAACTGCAAAAACTGCAAGATCAAAATTTATACGTGCAGTCTGGAATTTCTATACAGCAAATTAGGAAATGAATGGGGAAGGCCAGTTGGAATGAAAACAGGGTGACTTTTACAAAATCGATCCTGTCATTCATGCCTACTCAAAGGTAGAAGTAGAGACCACAGCACAATAAAAATGTATAACCAGCATTTAAAGTGATGAGTATTGACCATAGTTGCCAAATCCTGTCAGATCCGGATTTTTAGATGTGCCAAATCATTTCAATCTGATCCAAAACATTTTTTTATTAATTTTTTTTTTCAAAAATTTAAATTTAAATTCTCTGGAACCCCGTATCCCAGCTAGTCTCAGCCCAGCAATTAAAATTTTACATATTTTCCAGAATTCTAGATTTTCAGTTTTTTTCCCCTCCCAAATCCAGATTTCTGAACTTGGTTACTATGGCATTTAGTATTTACTTGAATAGTTTTTTCATGAAAATGTTAGCTCCAGTATTGATTTATAGCTAATCATTGACCTGGAACATCTATAGCATTAGATTTGTCATGAGCTTCATTGCAATCCTTTAGCTAAAGACTGAATAGAGCTTCTGCACCATACTTTGGAAAAATTAATATTTCAATTCTCAAGAAACCAAAGATGAACTAAAAGATATGGCTAAGAAAGCAGATATTGATCAGATTGACTCCACTTGGCAACCACTGATACAAATTTGGTTGATCTCAAAGCTTTTGTAAAAGTTCAATCACATTACAAGGTTTGGTTCAACACAACCATTCACCGGTAACAAGTGGTGCTACCATTCCTAATGGATCAGGGAACCAACCCATTTCTAATTCAAACATCGGGACAACCCATCCCATGACCAATGTTAATTCTGAGTCTCGACACATTCCCAAGTTGGACATGCATAAGTTTGATGGCAAGGTCCCACTCAACAGATCATCCAAATGGAATATTTTTGATCTACATCAAACCCCGTGTGGGCAAAAGATTACAATGGCATCCTTATATAATTATATTTAGAACCTGATCAATTCATTTGGTACTACAGGTTTTGCAATCAAAAGAGGAAGAATCGTAGTGTCACAATGGTATGTTTTTTGTTGGAAGACATTGACAAGGAAGAAATAAAGAGAAGGTGGATTGCACACTATGGAGATAGTGTGTCCATCATTATATTATGAATGATGTAGTTACAAAGCGGTTGATATGGTTACAACCATCTTTTAGTTAAATAACTAATGATGTCCTTATTTAATAAGCCTTACATTCTAATACCCCCTCTTAAGGCTTATCCTACATAAAGCAAAAACGAACATTCTAACAAAACTAGAACCAAACAGAACTACGTAATCTTCAGAGGCTTTCACTTTGAAAGCAATGCTATGACTAGGTAGGGCTCCATCAAGTTGCTTCGTGACCTTCGTAAAGGTGTAGCTCCCGAGCTGAATTCCCGAGTTCCCATTCCACCTCCCCAAACTCCCGAATCACAAATCTCTCGAATTATTGGACAACAATCAACAAGCTCCATCAAGTTGTCTCATGACCCTCGTGAGGGTATAATTCCCAAGATCCACAATCTCTCGAACTATCTGAGAAACCATCCATACCGAGTTTCATCTACCCTGTATCCTTTCCCGCCTTCAAAGTTTAGAGCATCTTTATATTACCTATTCGTCAGCTGTCCTCACTACCTTTTGCATTTGATGGGTCTTCAACCATGGCTATATTGGTTGTATTTGATATGCCTTTACCCTTGAGCACATCATTGGCTCAAACACAACAATCCCACATTGTGTGACCTCTTTTCTTACAATAATAACATTCAATCTCCCAGTTATCTTTATTTGATCTTCTACAAAAGTTTCTGGTTCTAGAATAAAATGCACTTTCTTGTTGAGAATGACCTTTTGCATCTTCTCAGTTGTTCACTTTTCTCGCACTAGAAGAGCTGCAATCATATTGTCTAGAGATTGAGATTGAATTTGACTGAGGGTAAAAACTACATTGTTGTATTTTGAAGACAAATTGTTTAATAGGATAGCTTTGGCATCCTCATCCTCTATCGCAACTTTGACTTTTGCTAGTTGTCCGATCGTGGACCTCGATTATTGATGCACTTAACATAGAGACTCCATCCATTTTGAACCTATATAACTGAAGTTTTAGGGCAAATTTGGCATTAACTACTTTCGCTCCAAATAATTTATTTAGAGCATCCCAAATTTCCTTGATGATTTGTCTAGGTCTACATGATGAAGTTTAGAGTCGGAGAGAGAGCAAGGCCAATAATAGCTTTCACTCTATCATCTTTGTTTTGCCAATCTAACAATTTAGATGCATCAGTGGGTGTTTTCTCTTTCCCGTTTACTATGCCCCACAAATTTTTATTCATAAGTTGCATTTGTATTTTCACTTTCCATGTATGAAAATTTAAACCAGAATATTTTTCTATGAGAATTTCCATTTAATAAAATAAAATAAATATGATCAGTCAGCGTATTTACCAAGATATCGAAATGAGTAAACAAAGAATAAAATACCGGCTTTCCAAGAATGCCCTTTCATCATTGCGACTTTTGGGTAAATCGCCCGCTCGTGGATAAACTTTGTGACACCTAGTTGAGAGAACTTGTTAGGGAAGCCATTTTGTCAAGGAGCCCACTTTACTAGTCCTTTATCGCATCTTGGCCATCACGAAGTGATAACTTGTTTGGATTCAGAACCTTGTTTTTCGAACAAGGCAAAGAATCCACTTAAGTTGGATCTAAGTGCCTTTCATCACGGAAATTGGACGACGTTTTCACTTAGCTTAGCTTCGCCTCATCCGAAGCCTTCTGACGAGGGGAAGCTCGCCCAAGTAACGCTTAGTTCATTTCCATCTTTTGATCTACACCTTTGCGTTCTTGTTGCCCTTTTGGGGCAACAAAAGACATCTTTCGGGAGTGTTTTCATAGATAGTGTTCACCACTATTTTGTTCGCTTACGCTCATCCATGTTCATGGGCCGAGTTGTTAAACGCTTAAAGTGTGTGGATGCGTCCTCATATTTTTGATGGCCACTTGATCTTGATTTCAAGATCATCATCATAGTTCGATTGACTCATCATTTGATCTCTCTTTGTTAATATTTACGCCTTGCTCATTTCGAGCTTGACGTAAAAATTGACATTGTGTTGATTGTCTTTTACATCGAACTATTACTTTGCACACACATTTGCATAGGGTGTATTTCCTTGTTGATTGGTGTGTTTCACACTTGCATGATTGTTCCTTGTGATTATTCATCGGGAAATCTTGTTTTCTAGGACAAATCCCTTTTGATCTCGTAGAGATTGCGTCATCACGATGTCTATTTTCCTTAGACCCTCTTCGGAAAATCACGCACACATCTCCATACTTACAAAATGTCTAGTTGGGTGTCATTATGCTACTCGAGTCAACATGTCACTTCCTTCCCTTTGAAGGAGTTCCATCACACTATCTAGATCTAGACATTTGTGTTTAAACAACGCCAACAATGACTGACTATCACGCGGTTTCTCACATTTACAACAATACAGAACCTAGGTTTAGGCATTCAAATCAAAAGATTCCCATTACGACTAAGCCTCGTTTGGTTCTTCGTTCTAGAGGGCCCATACGGGTACCTTGTTCCCCACCTTCAACTCATAGTCGGTGGTATGGTTTGGATGCTTCTGATCCAAATTATTATTCGGGTTCCCCCCACTCTTCTTCTGATTCAGATCCAAACTACCATTCGACTCCCACTCTTCTTCAAGACTTGATCCCAACTATCGCTCGGATACCCCTAGATCAAATCTTGAATCACGGTCCTCCCTTCCTTCGCAGGACCTTTATTCCAAGTCACCTCAACATCTTCCTCATTTGAAGACTCGTGTGACTCCAAGTTCCATCGATCGAACATCTAATTTGGTTCTTGAGTCACGGTCCTCCCTTTCTTCGCAGACCTCCTTCATCAGTTGTCTCAACGACCTCTTCCTCCATCGAAGAGTTCCACGACTCGGATTCCCTCTAGTCAATCATCTAATTCAACTCCTACGTCACAACTTAACGAATGGCTATGCGATCCTACTTTCCAACCTACATTACATCGTCTTCTAGAAAAACGACATAGGTCCAAATCCAAATCATCCATTCATGAGGAACCTACCACCAATCCTACTTCCTCTCTTCAATCAATCTTCGCCACTCATCGGACTGCTTTCTATTAAACCTTCTATGGCCACAGGACAACAACCTCTACTAATTGATTTCTCTCATAATGAAGAAACAATCAGACTACACGATGATATCCCTTTAGAGGATTATAAACAAGGATTCTTTCTTGAACTTGATACGCTCGCGTATTGGGGAAAATAAGTTGATTCCTTTTATCAAAATATAGAGGAAAATCCTAAGGTCATAGAACTTGATTCTTCTTTTATTTCATCTTCACCTTCCTCCGAACATAATGAGATGTCGGGGTCTAGCATTGAGCCATGCCCTATCTCTTCGTTACCCAATCATTCATTATCTATCATCATTCCTCAATCAAAATCTTGCCTTGGGTCACCACCGAGTAGCCCATCGTCTTCTCCTATCCTTGGGCCACCCCGGTAATCCTCCATTTTCTACTTGGGGTCACCTCGATAGCCCATTACCGCTCATTCTTGGGCCATGTCCTAAGTAGCCCTTCATCATCTTCTATGGGACGCCCCGAGTAGTCCCTCCTCATCTATACTTGGGCCAAGCCCTAAGCATCCCTTTGTCATATTCTTCTATTCTCGGGCCATATCCTCGTAGCCCAACTTCTTCCATCTTAGGGCCATATTCTAAAGCAGCCCTTCGTTGCCTTCTATCGCTGGCTCACCTCCTAAGAGCCCATCCTCTTCAATTCTTGACCGTATCCTTTTCATCAATCACATATTTCTTCTATCGATGGTCATGGCAAGCCCATGGTCATTTCTCACATCGCCTAAACGTCCACATTCGCTTTCTCCCACTTCTCGGGATCAAACAAGTCATGCTATAGCTTATAAGAAACCCAAACAGTTCATTATCAAGCTCAGATCAAAACTGCAAAGAGCTCTATAGCTCCCAACAAATCAAACAATCTTAAGGTTAAAAATCAAACATGCTTCAAGAACGCACATCAACGTAACCATCAAGTATGGCGCAAAGTGCATAAACCTCTAGATAGGGAACTCAAGATCCCGCATACAAAATCCATGTTTCAGGATAAATTGCAGTCATTTGTTGAGTACGAGCTCACCTCGATCATCGAGATTGGAGAAAATATTACGCTTGATAAACAAACACGCCTAGTCTCCCTTATCAAGGAAGTCACAAACATTGTTGTTGGATCTTATCACACAGAGTGACTTTGTTGGTCCCAACTTTCCAAAACTATCAAAAATCTAAAAATCAAAACAATGCAAAAATACAAAAACATTGAGAAAACACAAGAAAAATCAAAGGTACAAAGATCAAACATTGCAATCAGGTATTGCATACACATGGATGTTTCTTTCTTCCCTTTCTTATCATTCTTCTGCAAGTCTTCCTACCATTTTCATCCCTTTGGTGATATTGTGGTTAGCCTTTTCGCACGCATTTTGCGACATTTATCTCTATGGTATCTGTTTGAGCCTATTCTTTTATCACCTTGGTAAATTAAAGAACAACTGACCTCTTAGAGATCCTATCACATTCAACATCTAATAAACTTGTTGCGAAGGACTTTTGGACATATTTGTTGACATTAGCCAATGTCGTCATCACAATCACTTCCACCTCCTTCCATCAAGCCATCGTGGTTCTTAACCCTCACAAACGAGAGAGATGAAATAAGTTTTCGGATAGTAAAAGAATCAAAATCAATCAATCAAAAACAAAAGCTAAAAGCTACAGAGCAAAAGCAAATTGATATATAACTCTCTCTTGGGGTATTTCCAATAAACTCTATCGGGGCTATGGACGCTGATCGCGAGAGAGCAATGTTGCGATTAGAATCAAATACATCTCTCGCTGAGCTATGGACGCCCTCGGTCAGGCAATGAGCAATGTACGGCTATCCTTCCACCATCCATTCACATAATCGCCTTTCACAATAAATCATTCCTACACATTGGCTAGGGTGTCTTCACTTGTTGTCTATTAAACCTTCCCTTCAAGAGGTAACTAAATTCCATGTGCACACACCGGATCTCTATGAGTAGCAGGATTAGTATGTTACCAAGTGTCTTTTTTTTTACCTTGTTCGACTCTTACTTTAGTCCTTATCTCGTCTCACGATTTGTGCCTTTGGGTAATCACTTCTTCATCGCGAGGCTTCTAAGCTACATTCATATCATCCACATCGTTCTTCTACTTTTTTCATAACATCCATGTGTATAGGATTACTTTTTTTCCATGTTTTCGACACCTTTGTCCCCTTTCAAAAAAAAAAAAAAAAAACAATCTTCTCCTTCCTTTCTATCATGTGTTTTTAGGCCAACTTACCCTGGGGCATCCTTGCTTCTTCCCAAAACTTCATTGGTTTACGTTCATCATCATGTTGAACCTATCCATAATGGCCTTAGGTCCCACTTCTACACATGAAGAGTTTGCCTTTGAATACTCCCACCTAATCACTAGGGAATTTTTGCATCTTCACCTTTCTCATACGCACGTGGCCTTATGCCCTTGTACATCCCATCTATCGCTAGGGGCATCCACACTTCCTCGTCTTCCTGTACATAGTTTCAGAAAACTTTCAAAATCACAAAAAATCAAATATGTTGGAAAAATCATCCAAAAACATTCAAATATGTTTCAAAAACTTCTAAAATTGAAAATCATCCTACAAAACGCCGCTTTTTAGTTCTCACTTGTTCATGTGCACGACCCGCAGTCATCTTGATCTACCTCCATCAACAAAAGTTAGGTTGCTTACTTCGCCTCAGACTGGGGCACAACGAGTTGTCTTGCATCTTGCTTCAGTAGTGCACATTGCTTTTTCATAGGACCGAAGTGTCCTCCATTATTCTCCTCGCATGTATCCTTGCTTGGGGCACCGCCATTAACCTTGTCGTTACTCCGCATGTGTCGGAATCAAGCTTGATAACAAAAACATTACGTTGTGTTTCTCTATTAGTTTAGCTTGTTTACTTTCTCGTATTGCATTACATTATGTATGTTGCATGGAGTTAGGCATCTTTTACTTTCTCGTATTGCATTGCATTTTGTATATTGCATGGAGTTGGTGTTTTTAGCAATGGACATTTGTTCGTATATGGCTTTTCATGTCATACTACACTCTTGTTCATTCTTTTTAATAAGGACCGATGATGAAAATCACTAGCAATATGATGAAAATAAAGTTGTTTAAAAAGCATTGGATGGATGTTAGCTCATTCCCTCTTCTTCATACTCCTTTTTCTTCTATATCCCCTTTCTTCTTCTCCACACTATTCTTTCTTCTATTATCATTCTTTCATCTTTTCGATCGTCGATCGATTTTTTCTATCACCCCATCGACAATCGAGGGGGCATCCTCCATTCTACTCATTTTTTTTCTATCCCTTCAAAATTTTCTACTTGTTTATGTTTGTCTACTTTCTTTGAAGTGACGTTGCTTACGCCACCTCAAAGAGGGGCAAATGTAGACACCTAATATATGCTTACACCTAGCATTTCCTCCAATCCAACCAATTGACGACACTTCGTTAATTCCCTATTCTTCGCTCCATTATCGGATGCCCATTTACGACACCTTCTCGGTCGTATTCCTCCTATAATCAGCTTATTTGGCTAATATCTCTCTTATTAGCTAAACATTCCTCCTTTCGACCATTCAAAACCTCCCTAGTTCTCTCTAGACCACTTCTATTGGCTTCGTAGGCTATCTATCAGTCACAATTGGTTATCCAAACCCCTCCCAACTCTCAATGAGTCTCTAATCACTTGCTAATCAAGTTTAACTAGCCTAAACCCTAGTTAACTAGCCTAAACCAAGATTAACTAAGCTTAAAGCATGTTTATCCTAATCTAATCCTAAAGTGCTTTTTAGACTTTAGTCCCACATGCACCCAAATTCCAAATTCTTCCAAACCAAAAGCTATAAATACAAGGCTAAGCCTACCCATTCAAAGACACAACTTTACACACAAACACACAACTTTACATAAGCTAAAGCCAAAACAAGCCTAAGAAAGCTTAAGAGCTCATTTGCATTAGCCAAGCTAATAAGGCATTTGATCTTGGGTCATCCACCATTAAAATAGCTTCATCTTGCACCCATGTTAGGTTAGTAATGGAATAGCTAAACTTGGCCATGTAGCCATTTAGTGAGATTCATTCACCCTCATGGAGTAAAACAACAAAACTGATTGCTTAGATCCTCTTAGGTTCATTATTTCAAGCTTTCAAAGAATAGAGGTTAAATGCTATTTTGTTACATTTCTTGTTTATTTCAAGTTTGAATACATGCAAAGTAGGTTTCCTTGCTCATTTCTTATCTGATGGTCCATTGAGGGACTTTGCACAAAGCTTTGGGGTTTGCCCCATATCCATAGCTCTTTGCAAAATCTTTCATTGAACACACTATGTTAGAATGGAATGTACCTAAAACCGTCAAGAACTCATGAGGGTTTTAGGACTTACAAGAAACTACCACCGATTTTTCAAAATTACTAAGCATAAAGCAGCACCACTCATTGCTCTATTGAAAAAGGATTCCTTCCGTTGGAATGAGGCTCCAACCAATGCATTTGAGAAGCTAGATGAGGCCATGTGCACCACTCCAATTATCACCACTCCAAATTTCACAAAATCTTTCATCGTAGAGTGTGATGCTCGGACATAGTATGGGTGTTGTATTCATGGCAAGAAGGTAGGCCCTTGCTTTTTAAAGTCGCCAACTAAAAGATAAAAATTTACTTAAGCCCATTTATGAGAAAGAAATGTTGGCTATTCTTCATGCATTTAAGCAATGGCTATCTTATTTGATGGGAAGACACTTCAAAGTGAATATGGATCATAACAATTCAAAATAAGTCTTGGAACACCTCGTAAAAGCAGCAAAAAGGGTCACTAAGATGTTGGGTTATGACTTGCAGAAAATTTACATGAAAGGTAAAGAGAATGTAGTGGTAAATGCACTTTCTTGGAGGGATGAAAATACAGTGGCATTGTTGTGTGCCATCTCCATACTACAGGTAGAGTGGGTGCATGCAAAGCAAGATCATAACGGAAATAGGACATCGACACGTGGACTCTCAATCAGCAACTTCCGCAGGATCCAGCCACATCGGATAAGTTTGTATGGAAAGGTGATTTCCTTTAGTAGAAGGATAGAATATGCCTTTACAAAAATTTGGGTCTCAAATTCTAGAGAAGATCCATGCTTCACCAATTGGGGGACATTTGGGATTCTGATAACATACGATATGATCAAGCAAAAATTTTATGGTAGGGGCTCATAGATGACGTATGGAAATTTGTGTCGAATGTTTGGTGGGTCAGCAAAACAAAGGTGAGAATATTAAGGTCCTTTGTCTTTCGCAGCTACTATTTATTACTAGCCAAAGGTGGGAGGAGATATCCATGGATTTCATCACAGGACTACCCAAATCAAAAGGGAAAAATGTCATCATGGTGGTGGTAGAGAGACTTGAAATAAAGGCCCATTTTTGCACCTTGTCAAACCCTTTTTGTAGCAAGTACGGTGCCGCCTTTTTGGATGCCATTCTAAGCTACATGGAACAACAAAGATTATAGTCATGATCATGACCCCATATTTACTAGTAAATTTTGGACTGAGTTGTTTTCTTATTTGGGTACTCACTTCACTTGCTCATAGCTTTTCCTATCACCCCGAATCGGATAGACAAACTATGGTAGTCAACAAGTGTTTGGAAAGTTATTTTTGTTGTTTTACTTCGATAAGCAAGCACAATGTGTTAACTGCTATCATTAGCAAAATGGTGGGATGACACTTCTTTCCATACTTCTTGTAAAATGTCCGCGTTTATGGAATTATATGGATACCACCCACCTTCCATCACATCTTCCTCGAAAATGCAGCCTCAAGTTCGAGATGTAGAAGAACGTATTCGACACCAACTAGAGGTGCTTTCTAGTCTCCAAAAACTTGTCCATGGCACAAAAAAATGAAACAACAAGCTGACCAACATTGGAGTGGAAGAAATTTTGAAGTGGGTAATTGGGTTTTTCAAAGGCTGAAGCCATATAAGCAAATGCCTTAAAGCAACAAAAAGCTAACAAACTTTCATCTGAGTATTATGGTGCTTATCAAATCCTAATGAAGATGGGCAGCATGGCATATAACTCAGAGTTACCCACGCCAACAAAAATATATCCAATATCTTGGTACTGAAGCAATTCTTAAGATTCGCACAAAGAAACCGTGTACAAGGGTAATCACCGAGTACATTATCAAGTGGCAGAATCTATCTAGCAAAGATGCGACATGAAAAGACGAACAATTCATGCATAAGCAACTTGAGTTACTAAGCATTGAGGGCAATGCTTGTCTAAAGGGAAGGGGCATGTTACGCACCTAATATTTTATATTCTTAAGTGTACTTGGGTTAGGGTGGGCCAACTTATGGCACGTTTAACCTTTATCTTTTCATTTATTAGTTTTATATGTTTAGGCCAACCTATTTAGGATGAAAGGGTTTGACCTTACTACCTGTGATGGCGAGATCATCAACATAGACAATAAGTATGACAATACCATCACCAACACTTTTGACATAAAGAATTGGATCAGAAAGACTTCTTTTGAATCTAGAATCTTGTAGATGTTGATCAATTTTTATATACTACGCTTGTGGAGCCTGCTTTCATCTGTACAAGGATTTAATCAGCCTACAAACTAGATGATCACAACTAAGTACCAAAACCTTTCGATTCCACCATATAGACCTCATCCAAATCTGCATTCAAGAAGGCCCTCTTTACATCCATTTGAAAACCTTCTAGCCAAACTAAGCAACTATGGAGAGAAGCGACCAAAATGTGACCATCTTTGCAATAGGAACAAAGGTCTCTTTATAGTTGATCCACTCTTATTGTAAGAATCCTTTCACAACAAGACAAGCCTTGTACTTGTCCAAAGTACCATCAGCTTTGCATTTGACCTTGTATACCCATTTGCAACCAATGGGTTGTTCCCAAGAAGGTAATTCCATCAATTTCCAAGTATTGTTCTTCAACAAGGCGTCATAGTTTGCTTGCATCACAGTTTCCCATTTGGGTTTTCTTTTTGCTTCAAAATATCTCTATGGTTTAGATACTTTGAATAGATTAGAAGAGAGAGCAAAATGAACATGCTCTGAATCAACAACCCTCTTTCCAATCCTGTAGGTCGTGCTTCAGATTGAGGCATTTCATAGGCATTTCATCCTCCCGCACATCCTATATAGTGGAGTAAAACCACTTAGACCCTCTTATACCGAAGACTCCTATATTGGCTGAATCTCAGCCAAATTGTCGATCAACTCATATTGGCATCTCTTATAGATCTCAATGTATCAGAAATATCAGCAATGGATAACATACACTAGTGTATTGGAGTCTATAAAGGAGTACTAGATGAACTAGATTCCTCATCTTTCAAAGGAACCACAACACTATCAATGATTGCTTGTTGGTTACAAACAAAGAAGGATTTTGTCTCATTTACATCAGCATCTCGAATAACAATTAACTTGTTAGCAGAAATATTAGTAAGTCTATAAGTGTTAGAGTGATCAATATAGCCAGCAAAGAAATGTCTTGTACTTTTAGAATCTAGTTTACTTCTATCAAGAACTGAAGTATATGCAGCTGAATCAAAAACAAGAAAAGTTGTTACCTTAAGTTTGGCTCTGGACCAAGCTTCCTCAAGTGTGACATCTTGCACAGTTTTGCAAGAACTCCAATTTAGGATATATACCATCGTGTTTATCGCTCCTCCCCAGTATTTGTACAGCACACCTATACTATGCATCATGCACTGAGGCATCTCCGTGATAGCTTTGTTCCACCTCTCAACCACACCATTTTGTTGTGGGGTGTATGGGGTTGTCAATTGTCAATGAATACCTTCTTTATCACAGTAGTCCTTGAACTGCTTGGAAGTGAATTCACCCCCATTATTGAATCTCGTGTTTTTGATTCGTCTACTTGTCTAGTTTTCCACCAATGCCTTTAACTTTTCAAACAAGGCAAATCAGTCATACTTCTTTTTCAAGAAGTAGGACGACATCTTCTTGGAGAAATCATCCACTAGCAACAGAAAATACCTCACACGGAGGACTATAGGTGATTTCTACGATGGCTCACAAAGATTTGTATGAACGAGATCTAAGAGCCCCTTTGCACACCAAGCACCTTGAGTCGGAAGTGGCTTTTTCTTATACCTCCTAGGCAAACATCGTATTTTTCGTGGATAGCCGACAAACCAAGAACCATGTTGGATACGTTAAGTATGGCTATATACTGAAGATTGAGATATCCAAATGTCTCATGCCACATAATGTTGGTATTACACTCCACAACTAATATGTATGTTGATTGTGGAGGATCAACAGGCCTATACAAGCCACATTGTCCAATGCCTGGGGCTACTACTTTGTTTTATTTTACATCAAACACAATACATTTCTTGTCAAAGAAATTCACATAAATGTTGGGATTTTCAGTTGGCTGACTAATAGATGAGAGATTCTTATTCATTTTAGGAACATACCTACCATTTCTTACCATGAATCTTATAGCATTTTTCAATAAAATGCAAATATATATCCTATCCATTTTATTGCATGTGATTTTCCATCACCTAATGAAACTGAATCAAAAAAACTTGTGTTTGCATACAAGTTTACATACCAGTCCTTTTGACACTTGAAATGTTGGATGCACCAGACTCAAAAAACCAACTTCTGTTAGTACTTTCATCCAAGCGTGAGGCCATGAGAACATACTTTTCTTCAAAATGCAGTTCAGCTTCAACTGCTGCCACATTTGTTTGACCCTTCTGCTTTTTCTTGTGAGAAAGAGCATACTATCACTTTCGGCAATCCTTCTAGACATGCCCGACCTTATGACAGTAGTAGCACTTCACCTCGTGTTTGGAAGATAATCCCTGAGGGTTATGTTTTCACTTCCCCTTCGATTAAGCAACAAATACACTCTTTGTTTGTCACGAACTAGACTCATTCGCCTATGTTTGCCTTTGTTCCTTTTGCAGCAAATAGGAACTGACCTAATCAAAAGTCAGGGTCTGAATTTCTGCCATCAAATGTAAAGCCTCCATGAAAGACTCATATGAAGGCATCAAATTGTTCAAAACAAGAGCAACCACATTGTCATCATCCACCTTTTTGTTGATGGCACTGAGCTGGTTTCAAGATCTTTCATCTGAAGAAAATATTTTGACAGGGACACACCCTCATGCATCTTTGCAAAAATAGCAGATTCTTCAGGTATAATGCCTGGCTTTTCTCTTAAGTTTGATAATTTCCTTAGAAAGATCAAAAGCACACTTGCCTCTGGCATTCAGACCTCGGGTATCAAATCATCCGACGCAAACAATTTCAACAAAGCCTCCTTATGACGCTTATCATAATCATTAGGATCTGTCGCAAGTCTTGCTCTAATTCCCAAGATGATTTTATCACAATCACGATACTCTACAATTGTTAAAATTTTATGACTCTAGACATTATAATTTTGGTCAGTCAACTGTTGCACTTCGGGCAGAACTAGATTTTGAAAATTGGCCAATATACAGATGGGTATCGACTGCTGGCCCATAAATCAATGCAAAAGACAAACGTGAAGTCTAGAATCTCTTCTTGCTACAGTGAAATTGGAATTACATTTGCAAAGACTTATGCCAAATTTCTATCAATATTCTCAACAACATTGATTTCTTGTTCTCAGATGCCCTGATTTCAAAACATGACACTCCCATGCCCTAACGAGACTACTACATGTTGAAAATTCCTCTACACCATGGTAAGTTGATTCTGATCTTAAAGCACCCTCAAATAAATAGCTCAAAACTGAAATCCAATAAAACTGATAAGCTTCAAATGCTAGAATCTACAATCACATACAATTGAGAAACACTAACTAAAAATACTCATATTTGTTCCAAATCACATCACTATTTTATTAATCAGAAAAACAGTAGCTGCAATGCTTTGGAGCACACTCTAGAAAAGCATTCACTAAATGAAAAATTGACTAAATACAACAGCTACGCTTAGCCTTCTTTTATCATTGATGAAGAGACCCTAAAAATAGCCCTAGTCCTAAAATTGGATCCATCCCAAAATTAAATCAACCCTTGACCTAATTTTATCCTAGGGATTAACCAAACTTTATAAAAGCAAACTACTAAATAAAGAACTCTGCTATTCTAAAACTGGAAAACAAACTACATAAAAGCAAATGCTAAATTTGGACAGCTGAGAATACGACAATTGTTCACTATGACTACACACTCCACTAAAGTGTGCCCAGGTTTTACAGATGTGCCCTATTGGAGTATGCATTCTGAAGTACCATAATCTAACACTCCCTCTTACTGAGGAATGTGTTTTCCACCAATCCCAGTCTCTCCATAAACATCACAAACGTCCTCTTAGCTAGAGGCTTCGTCAAAATGTCTGCAACCTGCTGATCTATCAGAACATAGTCTAGAGCAACTGCTCCCTTCTAAACTGTCTCTGAGAAAGCGGTGTCTAATGTGGATGTGTTTGGAACGGTCGTGAACTATTGGATTCTCAAAGAGTTTGATACAACTCTGATTGTCACAGTAAATGATTGTAGGCTCCATTTTCTCACTTGTCAGCTCTGCAATCAACTTGCGAAGCCAGATGGCTTCACAACTAGCAGTGTTGGTTGCCATGTACTCTACCTCTGCTGAACTCAATGCCATTGAAGTCTGCTTCCTACTAAACCAGGATATGACTCTTGAACCCAAACTGAAGAAACATCTTGAAGCACTCTTACTATCATCTGCATCTCCTATCCAATCAGAATCAACAAATCCATGCAACATCAACTCATCATCCCCTACATATCTCAGACCAAAATGCATTGTTCCCTTCAAGTATCAAAGCACATGCTTTGCAGCAACCTAGTGAATTTGCATCGGCTCAACCATGAACTGACTCAAAGTGTTCACTACAAAACATATATCCGTTCTAGAGATCTATATCTGAGCCTTGTCGGCCCCTCCCCTCCCCAACCAGATACATCAAGTACCCAATCAATTGTCTGTACACCAAAGGATCTACCAAATTTGAATCCAAGTCGGAATGTAACTTCAAAGTCTGTATCATAGGAGTGGCAAAGGTTTTGCAATCCATCATCTAGAACCTCTTCAATGTATCAATATTTCATTTTCTTTACCCAAGAAAACCCTCACTTGTCCTTTTGCCACACCTCTAGACCCACGAAATAGTGCATAAATTCAATGTCCATGTCAAACGCTTTGGCCAACTCTTTCCTTGCACCCTATAATGAGCTTCTTTGAGCTACCTATGATAAAGCTTTATCAAGTCATCTACATACATGACCAAAATCAACAGATCAGATTCATCAAATAAATAACATAGATTGAGATTTGTAGCTATTTTGGTGAATCCTAAACCTAACAAGAAATCATCAATCCTGAAGTACCAAACAGGGGTGCATGCTTCATCCCATAAAGACTTTCTTCAACCTACACACATGGGTCTCTCGCCCATGTACTTCAAATCCTCCCTGATAATTAATGAACGTTTTTCCTCAATCGGGCCATTCAAAAGTTGTCTTAACATCAATATGATGTAACTAAAAACCAAAATAATTGCTAAAGACATAATGGTCCTAATAGAAGTATACCTGGCAACTAGAGCAAAGGTCTCCTCATAGTCAACTCCCTCTCTCTGAGAGAATCCTCTAGCTACAAACCGAACCTTGTACTTCTCTATGTTGCCATCAACTGCATGCTTCACCTTGTACAACCACCTGGAATCCACCACTGATTTCCCCACTTGTCTCGGCACTATCTCCCCACATCATTCTTCATGATGGAGTTGTACTCCACCATGGCATCCTACCGTATCTCTTGAGCTACAACCTCCTCATAACTAGAAGGCTCTGCATCAATGATGGAAGACATCAGTGCAACATAATTAGGAAACTTCTTAGGAGGATGACTTACATAAAAGGAAGTTTTTGGAGCACCAACTTGCTCCTCTACCTCCTGCTATGTCTACTAAATCCATTTAGGCTTCCTAGCTATCCTGGGGTAAAGTTGTCTTTGTATTTGTACTCAAACATGCCTAATCTAAACTTTTGCTCTCTTAAAAAGTAGATCAACACTTGGGGCAGCAAGTGTTTGCTTCTCAACTGCTATCAAAAGCTCGTAGGATCTAAAAGACCATGTTGTAGACATTCAAATTTGGTAACTTATCATTTGGCAATGACAAGTTTGACTTTGTTCCTATGCTAAGACAAATGCTCACATTCTAAGCCTAATCAATATATCTCTCTCCCGGCTTGTTAATCTTTGCACATTGTTTTGTCATTCATCCATAGAATATTAATAACTAAAACAATAATTCAACTCCGGGCATCGTTCCCGAACTTTAGCTTTTGCATCGTTATCTACCTATGCAAAACCGTACAACTCTGGGCCATAGTGGAGTACGATCCTGGGCAACTTGTACAGTCCTAGACTCTTCCATCTGATGACTCTTTTTCCAATTTGAATATCTTGTGTGTCGTTTCATTCTCCTAGGTCAGCATTAATGTGAATGTTTAACCTATGGAAGCCTATATAAGCAAGTCAAATACACTTCATAACTCACCTGGCACTCTCATGAGCTCATATTGCAAATATCAACATTAAAGCACTCAAGGCTCTCCAAAATCTCCCTAAAGCAAATTGCACATCATTTAGAGCAGCCACTACATTAGGTCTGAAGCACTCAACCAGGTCAAAGAGTCTAAATTTCTCCATTTCCAAGCACTTAAAGGTCCTAAAGCCATGTCTTAGCAAGAGCAAGTCACTCCAAGCATTGTCAAAGGTCTTCAAGGGACAAAAGGGTTTAGTCTAGCAGCTAAAGCACACCACATCACACTACTACCACGTTGGGTACATTCTCTACTCTATATTTAGCCCACTATCTTTGTGTCAAGAAACATGAGGGCACTCATAGGGGTTTGGCTTAGATTGCACAACACTTACACCTACACTAGGAAAACTATATGAGGCTTGATCCCGCTTGAGGGGATGTAGTGCAACCTTTGGAATGGTTCAACTGGGGTTGACCGCCAAGGGTAGTCCAACCTTACCTACACTAATTTCTCATTTTATTATCTAATGCATTGATAAAGGGTATTGCAGGTACCTAAGGTTTCTAATTGTTGCAGTCATTACAAGTTCTATCGAGGTTGCATGAGCTTGAGCGATATACAACGATACGCATTTCCAAGCAAGCGAAGGGTAGGAGAAGTTATAAAACCCCACCGCACACGTGTCCAAAATTGTATCAAGGATCCAAGACCATACCACATTCCAAGCAAAGTTGTATGTACAATCTTTGACAAAAGCAATCTCCAATTGCAATTTCGTAGACAATGCACTTTCAAGATTAGAATTACCCCTAATGACACTAACATACCTACATGCACCATTCTTCCTCCTATGATGAAGATTACATCATGTCACAAGCACAATTTAGACTCCTCGATGTACTCCATTATCAAAAGAGCCTGGCTAGAATGCATACCTTTAACCACACTACCAACATGATTGACACTTCTTTTGGGGCTTCTCATGATGCCACTTATTTCACCACACAATATTTTGGGGCACCTCATGATACCCACCCACCCTCCCTTTGAATTAGAAATTCAACTCCAAGAAATCTTCAAAGAATAATACCTTCTCTTTAACAACATTCTTCAAATCAACTACTTCATCAACATATTATTTTACTTTTGTTCATCTTGCTTGGGTTTATCCTTCCCGCTTGGGTTTATACGGCCATTGCTTCCTACCTTGAACACTTTGGTAATCTATTTATCTATCTCTTTGGGCATGCTAACTCTACGGCATCACGCCTTGGTTAGTGCCTTTTGTCAAACTTTATCATCCTTATAAAGATCTACCAATCAGTTTTTTGAGCTCTTCAATGTTGTTATTCGCCTCTCACCCACATCTTTCTCACGCCCTCATAGCTCAAAGGGTTTATGTCTTATTTTACTAATTATCTTCTAGTGTTACTTTCAGTCTTGCTTATTTTGGGTTCTCAGGCAATCATTATGCGCCACCACAAGTAAGCCGAGCGACACCGGCAGTAAGTATGAGGTAGGTATACTTCATTTGGCAGATTTCATTATTTCTTTATAGCACTTTACTTTCAGCATTTCTTTTCGATTTTACGTGTTGCGATGATCTTCGGTTGGGGCATATGTATACACCATATTTTTGACGCTTACTAATCATTTTTTTTGTGCAGGGGCTGCTAATGCATTCTCCTTCTAGGTGGGTGCCTTAAGGGGCCTCGTCGGAATCTGGAGTGTGATCGAACGTAGTCATGTGGGCTAGACCACAACATTTGAGAGATGTCGCTATTACGCCTTAGTTACCCTATCCTTGCCCCATTTCTTCCCTTTGTTCACACATTACACCCATCATGTCCACTTGTCTCATTATGTTTACTTGTTCATGCTTATTGCACGCTAATATCCCTACTTTCGCTACCCTCGACCTTCGTCATTTATCTCTATTTACCTTTCGACCTCCATCTCACTTGTTTTTCATCTTGTCCTTAGGGTTACCCCCAAGGCCGACGCCATCACCCATGGGCAATGGTGTTGGTTTTGGCTTTTCCATACCAACGCCATTGCCCATGTGTGATGGCATCGGTGATATATACCCGCCAACCAACCACTTAAACCATCAAACACTTACTTTGAAATACATGAAGGCAATTCTTGCTCGCAAATCTTCGCACTGCTCTCGCACTTATTTGTTGACTTGGAATTTTGGAGCTTTACCTTTGTGCATTTTGGGTCACCATAGTGAGTTAGGACTGGAGATCTTATTGGCTTTCCCCTTCTCCACCCAAAGCGATTCTCTCTCGATGTTGTTGTCTAGGGAGAATTATGCATCAGCGATCACACACGCTATAGGTAAGTATTTCTACCCTTTTTAGTCTTTTATCTTGCACATGTATGTTGTATATTGGTCATTCATTGCTATAGACTAAAGTAGATGTATGTTTGCTTTGATCTATTGCATTATCTTATTATATTACACCCTTGGCTTTATCCACCCCTTGGTTACTCTTATTTCTAAATCCTAATAGGATACATATCTTTATCCTAGTTGTAGTATTGGGAAACCTATAACTATCCTAAGGTTAAAGTTACTATCCTCTAGAATTACAACACTAGCGCTCCTTGAGCATCTTTGTATCTACATCGTGTGTCCGGACTTAGATTGATCCCTACATTTGAGAACCCGGTTGGGAACCCATCTTTTGCCCATCATACACTCTGGGTGAACCCAATCAATCTTATTCCATCTTCTAATTCAATCATCTTCACATTTCATCTCTTATATTCATATTAGGTACTCTTGAATTGAATCTATTCATATTAGGTACTCTTGAATCGAATCTATTCATATTAGGTATGCTTAAAATTGTTGTTTGCTACTCCATCACAAATCAAGAACCCCAAAATGATGCTCCTATTTCTCATTAATTTATATCTTCCTCTCGCATGCATAATTCCATTTGTATCATCCGAAGCATTAGCTTGTGTGCTCTAGAACAATCGATCCCCTTTGTATATACAAAGAACAACAAATTGCAATATAGCAAAAGTCAAACAATTGATCCCAAAAAAATATCTAAAACCTCAACAATGAATATTACGCACCTAATAAGGAGGGGCAATTTGATAAACATTTCTCAAGGCATAAGTCCTATGGAAGAGACAATTCTAAAACCTCACTCAAACCTATTAATCATGACAAGCCTCCTACAAAGGGAGCAACCCTTAATCAATCCCCAAAACTCCTTTACAAAACAACAATACCAAGGCTTCTTCCTCTAGTGGCCCTAATCCACCACTTGATCCTAATCTCATGATTATCAAGTTGTTGGATCAAATGGTCATCATGCAATCTTCCACTACTTCTAATATGTTTCAAATGCAAAATTAGATTTTAAAAATGGCTTCTCAATCATCACAAGTCCTTATATGTCCTAATCAACCTTCAATACCTCTTTTGCCTTGATGTTAATGGGAATCCCATCCCTCCAATCTGCAATAAGGTTCTTCAACAATACAAAATAAGCCCCTAGCTCCTTAAATAGCTTCTATGGATATAAGGGGGATATTTCCTACCGTTTTCTTATGATGGGTCAATTGATCCAACCATTTATCTTAAAAACTTTGGGAATATCTACAAGGAGTGGATTCAAACCAATACCTATACTATGACCAAGCTCTTGCAAAGACATTTTTGCAAGAGATGTAATAGAATGGTATGACCAACTTCCTTCACGCTCTATTGTCGATCTAGAGACTTTAGTCCAAGCCTTAGTGAAGGAGTTCCAACAACATGACTTTCCTAAAAACACATTTCAAAACTTCGTTAACTTGAAACAATCCCCTAACGAATCAGCTCATGATTTCATCAAGCAATGGAAACTTTTATCTAATCAAGCCAACCATTATCTTGATAATCAAAATCTTTGCCAACTCTTCCTTAAGGCCTTTGTTCCTAATCTCCAATATAAGGTCTGATCCTTCTCTCCCACCACATTGAAGAGGCTCTTGAACAAGCCAAGCGACAGGATTACCTTATGCGAGAATTTGAACAGCCATCTAAGCCCTCAAACACCCTCAAATCAATGTCTAATTCCATCAACCCTCAAGCCCTTTCTAAAGGAAAATCTATAACACATTCCTCTTGATAACAATAGTCAAAGTGTTATTTCTAATAACCCACACCACCCGCCTTTATCGCATGGTGAACTATTACAAGTTCTTCCCATGCCTCGCATTTTTCCTCCTACCAAACAACCAGCTTCCTTCAATCCTGACCTCTTTTGTTGGTGGCACGCCACTATCGGCCATTCCCATGAGGATTGTAGGGATCTTAAAAAGGTTGCCCTTGATTTCTTTCTTGGACCTCAATTTGACACCAATGCTATTATCCAAGAACGTTATGAGAAATATCAATCCCTTCATGCAAGCCCATGAGAACCACCAATCTAGGACCAACCATAACAAAGAACCTATGAACAACTTTGTAGGTACTATTAAGGGTCCTATGATCATAACTACCTCAATTTGCAATATGTCAATGCGGCTAAAGTTAATTATCAACGTAAGCCCGCACATAAGGACCCCGTCTACAAACCCAAAAAAGCCTTCATCTACTAACCAAAAACTTACTGATACATCCCATGCACAATCCAAGGATGAGCTCACTCCATCAATTGAGCCTCAATACAAAATCACTCTTCCCTCAACTCACAAGACTCTTAAGTCTATAGCCATAGAACTTCCCAAGGATGATATGATTAATGATGAAATCTTATTCCTTGTTGACGATCCTCCCCTCCTTCTTATTAGTGTCATCATTCATGATGCCCAAGTAAGAAAACCTTCGTGGATGAAGGCTCGGCATTAATGTCCCTTCTTTATCTATCATTCAAAACCTCAAATTCTCCATTAATGACCTCAAACATACCCGACTAACTTTTCGTGGATTTGACAAAAGTTAAAACCCATCAAAAACCGTTTAGTTATAGTTGGCTCCCTATTACCATAGGACCCACGACCATCTAAACCAGCTCATGGTTCTTGATCGACCTCTTTCTTACAATCTTTTGTTAAGCATACCTTGACACACCGCATGCACGCAATGGTCACATCATTCAGTACCAAAGCCTTAAATTCATTCACAACAACCAATAATATAGGCATGATGTTGATCCTAATCCATGGGGCATACATGTACCCTTCCCCAATAAGCCCTTCCACATTCCCACTACTTCTACAAAGTGCATGGTGTTCCATATCCCGAGCTCTCTAACTACAATCCTGAGCTCAATGTTACTCTTGTCAACCCATACAATGATGAACATGATGAACTACAAAATACAATTAACAAAAACTATGTACCACAATTAACAAAAATACAATTACCCAGAGACCGATTTCCTCCAAAGATTAGAATCCGAGGAGCGTCTTTGTACTACAACTAAAACCTCCTACAAACTTAAGGAGGACCTCTTTGAATGTAATGAATTCGGGATTGCCAAACTATTCCATGATTGTCCACCTCTTTCTCCTCGCTCTTTCAAAGCAAGTGGGGCATCTCTACCAAAGAGTCTTCTTTCAACACTATTACCCCTAATGACATTAACATACCTACATGCACCATTCTTCCTTCCTATGATGAGGATTACATCATGTCACAAGCACAATCTAGACACCTCGATGTACTCCATTATCAAAAGAGCCTGGCTAGAATGCACACCTTTAACCACACTACCAACATGATTGACACTTCTTTTGGGGCATCTCATGATGCCACTTATTTCACCACACAATATTTTGGGGCACCTCAAGGTACCCACCCTCCCTTTGAATTAGAAATTCAACTCCAAGAAATCTTTTAAGAATAATGGCTTCTCTTTAACAAGATTCTTTAAATTAACTACTTCATCAATTTATTATTTTACTTTTCGTTCATCCAGCTTTGGGTTTATCCTTCCCGCTCGGGTTTATGTAGCCATTTCTTCCTACCTTGAATGCTTTGGTAACCTATCTATCTATCTCTTTAGGCCCGTTAATTCTATGGCATCATGTCTTGGTTAGCGCCTTTTATCACACTTTATCATCCTTCTAGCATTTACCCATTGATTTTTGCGCTCTCTTCAATGTCATGCTATCCGCCTCTTAGCCACATCCTTCTTGTGCCCTCCTAACTAGGTGATTTGTCTTATTTTACTAATTATCTAGTGTTATTTTCCAGCTTGCTTATTCAAGGCTCCAAGCAAAGCTTATTGCACCCTCCACAGAAAGTCGAGCGACACCGACAGTAAGTATAAGGTAGGTATATTTCATTTGGCGGAGTTCATTATTTCTTTACAACACTTACATTATTGCTTTACTTTCAGCATTTTCTTTCGTTTTTACGTGTTGCATAGATCTTTTCCGAAGACCATCTCGTGATTCACTATTGTGACATGCGATGATCTTTGGTTGGGGCATATGTATACACCACATTTTTTATGCTTGCCAAGCATTTCTTTTGTGCAGGGGTTCTAATGCATTCTCCTCCTAAGTGGGTGTCTTAAGGGGCTTGTTGGGATCATGCGGTGTGTTCAGACTTGGTCATGTGGGTTAGACCACAACATTTGAGAGATGTCACTGTTATGTCTTAGTTACCCTATCTTTGCCTCGTTTCTTCCCTTTGTTCACACATTACACCCATTATATCCACTTGTCTCGATATGTCTACTTGTTCATGCTTACTACATGATATTGTCCCTACTTTCAATCACCTTGACCTTCATCATTTCTCTATTTACCTTTTGGCCTCCATCTCACATGTTTTTCACCCTTTGTCCTTAGGGTTCCCCCAAGGCCGACACCATCACCCATGGGAGGTGTCGGTTTGGCTTTTCATAGCCAACACCATCGCCCATGGGGGATGGTGTCGATATATATCCCACCAACAAACCAATTATCACCACCAAATACTTACTTTTTCATATATGAAGGCACTTCTTGCTCACACATTTCCACACTATCTCGCACTTATTTGTTGACTTGGAGTCTTGAAGCTTACCTTTGTGCATTTTGGGTCACCATAGTGAGTTAGGACTAGAGATCTTCTTGTTGAGCTTTCCCCTTCTCCACCCATAGTGATTCTCTCTCAATGTTGTTGTCTCTAGGGAGGATTATGCATTAGTCATCATGCACATGCTACAGTAAGTATTTCTAACCATCTTTAGTCTTTTATCTTGCACGTGTATGTTGTATGTTGGTCATTCATTGTTATAGACTATAATAGATGTATGTTTGCTTTGATCTATTGCATTGTCTTATTATATTACGCCCCTTGCCTTTACCCACCCCTTGGTTACAAGTTATTTTTGAATCTTGGTAGGATACCTATTTGATCTGAGTTGTAGGCCTTGAAACCTATAGTTATCCTAGGGTTAGGGTTATTATCCTCTAGAATTACGACAATAGCACTCCTTGAACATCTTTGTATCTACATCATGTGTCCAGACTTAGATTGGATCCCTACATTTGAGAACCTAGCTGGGAACCCATTTTTGCCCATCACACACTTTCTAAGGACATTTATTTAGTATGTAGACTACGGCAAGACAATCTTCTACCCCAAGAAACATATGCAGCTCTAAGTCATCAACCATAGACATAACAATCTCTACTATGGACCTGTTCCTTCTCTTTAAACCCCATTTTGTCAGGGTCAGACACCACCGTAGACTCCCTCTTGATCCTTTCTTCTTTACAAAAGGAATCAAATTCATTGGAGGTAATACTCCCCTCCATTACCCAATCTCAATACCTTGATTTTTTTGCCTCTCTAGTTCCCAATAAGAGCTTTGAACACATTAAACTTGTTGAAGACCTCATCCTTGGTCTTTATAAAATAAATCCAGGTCTTTCTATAAGAATCATCAATGAAAGTAACATTGTATGAATTATCTCATAAGGGGGCTGATGACATAGGTCCACAAATGTCTGAATGAATCAGATATAGAATCCCCCTTGACCTATGCTCACCACTCAAAAAGAGGCCTTGGCATGCTTTTCCAATGCACACCATTCTCTTCTCCACCTTGAAGTCGAGGAATATAATCAACATGTCCTTCGAAAAGGAAACAATCCATAGTTCAAGTGCCCAAATCTTTTGTGCCAAAGCTTGCACAGATTGTCACTATTAGTCAATAAAGATCTTTGATTCATGAATCTGCCAGCAACTTGTAAACTGCTGGTAAATAAAGATATTTGCTTCATTGGATCTTCCAACAACATGTAAAGGCCACCCTCTCGAACTCCCTTGGCCAAGACTCGACCAAGCTCGAGGCTATGTTTCCTGATGATTACTTGTTGATAATCAAAATCAGCCCTACATTTCAAAATTCTTAAACAAGAAACTAAAAGGAGCTTCTTAGTCATACCAAGAACATAAAGTACCTCATCCAACTCCAAAACTTTTCTTGCTAGAATGCGGAATGAGATAGACCCTATCCCAATCACTGAGTACTTGGCATCATCAGCTCCCCTTGCATGTTGGTATGTTGTTCCTTCAATCTAAATAGCCTTGTTTGAATTCATATGTCTCGAGGCTCCATTGTCAACATACCACCCAACACTTGACACTCAGTGTTGGTAGAAGGCACGACACCATGAAAAAGGTCAGTGTCAAGCCCGATCACAATTCGTTTATTCTTGAAGCTTCCGCACTTCTTGCAAACTATTTTTGTTGTTGTTTTCCTTCCCTATATTCTTCTCTAGACATCGAGAAGCATAATAGTCATGTTTATCGCAAGTAAGGCACTTGATATGACTTAGATCCTTCTTCAAGTAATTAGAAGACCTTGAGTCTTCTTTCTTCTTCTAACCATTCCCAAATCCTTTCTTTCCTCCCTTCCTCACCTTCCCAATGAGGGCCTAGTCTGGAACATCATCCTTAAAATTGTTTGAGACTTGTTGTAGTCTCGTCTCTTCTCCAATGAAAGCATCCCACAGCTGTTCAAAGTCAAATAAAGATCTCCCAACCACATATAACCATAACAAAGTTAATCCACAAAGTGGACTAAAGCCATTCAAAGCAATCCGGACTAGCTCATTATCTTTGACTTCATCACCAATTACACCAATATGATCTCTAAGATCTACTAGCTTCATCAAATAGCTTGCCACTATATCTGCTTTTCTATGGGATGCAAGTAGTGTTGAGCTTGTTCCTCAAAAGCATCACCCTGGATACATTCACACTCCGGTGAAAGATCCACAAGGCATTGTACATCTCCTCGCCAAACTTCTCAATGGCAATATGAGGGCTCAAATGATCCTTCACCGAATTCAACGGATTCACTTCGCCTACACCGCCTTCTTGCTGCAATCTATTTGATCTTCAAGATTTTTGGGAAACGTAACCTTCTAATTCACAAGGCACCAAAATTATGCTTCTTCTAGGATATTCTACAATCTTAACTTCCACGGCACATAATTAGAGGATCCCTCCAACAAGTGACTCTCTCACATATTGGGAGTTGCCATTGTTGCAATTGTTCGAACAAGCTTCAATCTACAATCACTAGATCAACTAGGGTTTCACACCCCACAACCCTACACTTATCGACACAATTTTGCTTCAATCATCAAGCTTGAACATACTACCCATCAAATCCACCACCAACTCTCTACCCCAGAAAACTAGCCTCTTTATACACAGAATTTGGAAGATTTCATAAATAAGGCTCGATACCATGTTTGAAAATTCCTCTACACTATGTTAAGTAGAATATGGTCCTAAAGCACCCTCAACCATATAGCTCAAAACTGAAAGCCAATCAAAATTCATGAACTTCAAAATGCTAGAATCTAAAATCACATATAGGAGAGAAACACTTACTAAAAATATTCAAATCTAATTCAAATCACATCACTTTTTTATTGATTAGAAAAATAGAAGCTACAATGTTTTGGAACACATTGAATGCTCTATCAAGCGCACCCAAGTTCCACATGTGCGCCCTACTAGAGAACACATTCTAAAGTATCATAGCCTAACAACTCTTATGCCAAATTACTCGCAGTATTCTCAGCAACTCTGGTTTTTGTTCTCAAATGCCTTGATTTCAAAACATGACATTCATTTGCCCCGACGAGACTAGTACACTCTTTCTCTCGGTCTAGTCTTTATTATATATCCACAAAAAAGTGGTCTTTTTTATTTCATTCTTTCTTTCACCATGCCTCAGCATTTTCATTCTTTGGTCTACTCACACTAAGAAAAAATCGCGATTTTTCTTTTTCTCCTAGTTCATGCTTTCACCGTCGAACCCCTAAAGCAAGCACGCCCTCCTAGTCATGATTGTCCGGAACATGCAATTTTGCTTATACCCGTTTGCCTTGTGGGCATTTCAATTTTGTCTTCAATACTTACAAATTTTGAATCTATCTACAATTCAAAACTTGTGTGCAAAAAGATGTTTGTCTTTTCCTTTCATTGTCTGCGTTTCTCATGAAATGAACTATGTTCAAAACATTCTTGTCTTTTTTCGATCTGGTTTGCAACAACACCCCTTTCTCCTGCAACAAATTCTCTCCCGCGTATTTCCTTCAATTATGAATCCTCCACTGCTGTTCGAGGTTTTCCTGGTTTGCACAACCTCAAAATCGATAAATTAATTCTCCTTGTTTTGAGCCTCAAATCGAATCCAAACTTCTTCTTTTGAACCTCTTCAAACTCGACTAACCTCGTTGTCCGCACCCTACTTCAAGAACTTCCTCAAACTTTGAACACTTTGAGCACCATTGGCAAAGTTAGAAGACATAAACAATGAAAGAATGAAGAGAAATAGGAAGGCACGCTTTGGAATTAGTGTGTCCATCATTTTATTATGCTAAAAGGAGTTACAATATGGTTGGGGTAGTTTATAACTAATCATTTTTTTCGGTAATCCGGAGGGATCAGCAAATACCCAGCAACCTATAGCTTCGAAGAGCAAAGCTCTAACACAAGGCAAGCGCCACCGATCAACCTCATATGGATCAGCATACACCAAGCCCTCAATGCATGCTAGTTTATAACTAATCATTAGTCAATGAGCAACTAATGTATAACTAATCATGAATCCTCTACCGCCATTTTTTATTTGCTTGGTCTGCACAACCTCAAAATCAATAAATTGATTCTCCTTGTTTGTGCCTCGAATCGAATCCGAACCTCTTCTTTCAAACCTCTTCGAACTCAACTGACCTCGTCGTCCATACCCTACTTCAAGGACTTCCCAAACTTCAAATGCTTAGAGCACTAGTGTCAAAGTTAGAAGATGTAAACATTGAAAGAATGAAGAGAAATTGGCAGGCACACTTTGGGATTAGTGTGTCTGTCATTTTATTATGCTAAAAGGAGTTGCAATATGGTCGGGGTAGTTTATAACTAATCATTAGTCAATGAGTAACTAATGTAAAACAAATAGATATTGTACTTAATAGTGTATTGGCATGTAGGCTAGGATCATCATATCATGAGGGGGTGAGGCTGTCCAGCCTAAAATGCTAACCCCTTTTTAAAAGGTGGTCCTTTGTGGTCTTTCAGGCACAATTAGGGTTTGGACAAAAAAGAGCATAAACAATTACCATCGTGTGGGATCAAATAACTCTCAGATATCCAAAAGTAGGTTACAGATAGAGGTGAAGGTCCACCAGAAGTTGCAAACCCCAAAACATCTCCCAGACACTATCGGTAAAGTCTGACAGTGCCGGTCTACTACAGGGGTCCAAGTCTGCTGGTAGTGTCCAGACAGCCTGTTAGACCCTCTTCTCATTCTGACAACCTGACGAAGTGTTTCTAGATCATTTTCAGCACCTGTGGCACCTACGTTGAGTGATAGACATCCAGAATCAGCTAAGTAACTCATCTTTCTATTGTTTTGTCATTTCTAAATCAAGCAATTGCAACATCTACTTGCTTTAACAATTCAGATTATTGTATCTAAATGACCTAATTCTGTAATCTGAATTTATTCCATGTTTAGCATTCATTTTATGCCATAGGGTTTAAAATAATCAAAGCAATAGCACATAATACATGAAAAAGTGTAACCAAATCCTCAAATCCTAAATTTTGGGTCCTTTCCTGCACCTTCAGACATGCTTCCTGCAACATTGGTTCAAGCCATACGATTGTCTTGTCAACTGCTAAAACTAATCAAGATATGACGCATTAATATGCATTGATTTGGAAAATGAAACAGACTAGTTTAAGAGAAACATTATAGAAAATATCTAAGAGAATGATATTGAAAATGAACAGCAGAAAAATTCAGAACAAAGAACAAGATATAACAGCACGTGGCAAATAACTCTACCTTGAAAGTAAGTTGTTCAATTAAAGAGGACAAAACACTTTCATGCAGAGCTAATTAATGTGGAGGTAAATAAGCAATTTCATGCACACAAAATTTGATCAAATATGTAGATGTAAACTTTATACATTGAGCCAAGTGATGGAGACTAAAAAATAAATAAAAAACCATATGCAGTTAATACCACCTATGTCTTTGGTATGTTTCTGAATGCTTCATAATATGTTCAATCTGCACTCTACAACAAAATCTCAATTTGCACAAAAGAATTCGAAAAATATGTAACCTCTGCACCTGACCTTCCTAAAACAGTAATAGATATCATTTGGCCAGAGGAAGAACATTCTTTGTACCCACTTCATCGACTCTTGATATGACAAATACACATACACAACTGAAATGTATCACTATTGACTATTTCTACACAAATCTGATTGGGCATCCAATGAATATAATAGGCATTCAACTTGACATGCCTCTCATCACTGATGTAAATCTATTTCCGTTTATGCATTAGTTGTTTCACCTCCTAATAACACCCATGTCATGTTCAGGTTCTTCAAACTGCTTAAGTCTGACAGTTTAAATGAAAATTCAAGCATGTACTACTATTTTGCTCAACATATGCACCATAAACCCTGTCAATAGTTACTTGGGGATACCAGGGAGGTGAACTTTCTAGACCTAGTTAATGACCAAAGTAATGTCATACCAGCTAAAAATAATGAGAATAATTATACCTCCATGACTTGAGATTGGAATTTCAGTGATAGGTATACAGTAACTTCAAAGAATTAAGTAAGAGACATCAAAAATTGGTTCTACTGATCATCTTTAGAGAGTGTGACACACTAGTTCTACTGATCATCTTTGAAGAGGGTGCCACGCTCATAGAAGTGAATTGCGTCCTTCACTCCATCCCTCTCAGTCTTGCAGAATGTCAAAACTGCTTACTGAACAATGGCTTCTCAGCAGCTAAAATGACCAGCCAGTTGTATTCACCAAAAAATGCAGAAAATGCAAATTTGTGACGTATTAGCATTTGCAAAGTTCCAAAATGAGTGATGATATATGCAATTGTAGAACACTTAAAAGGTAACTCCAACCCATGTGAAAAAGCAAAATACCCAAAGGATTCCCATACCATTTAGATGCAGGAAATGATGAAAAAATGTTTGAAATAAAAAAAAAAATCAGTTGTATGTCTTTTTCAGATTTGCAAAGTTCCAAAATGAGTGATGATATATGCAATTGTAGAACACTTAAAAGGTAACTCCAACCCATGTGAAAAAGCAAAATACCCAAAGGATTCCCATACCATTTAGATGCAGGGAAATGATGAAAAAATGTTTGAAATAAAAAAAAAAATCAGTTGTATGTCTTTTCAGATTTGCAAAGTTCCAAAATGAGTGATGATATATGCAATTGTAGAACACTTAAAAGGTAACTCCAACCCATGTGAAAAAGCAAAATACCCAAAGGATTCCCATACCATTTAGATGCAGGGAAATGATGAAAAAATGTTTGAAATAAAAAAAAAAAAAAATCAGTTGTATGTCTTTTTCAGATTTGCAAAGTTCCAAAATGAGTGATGATATATGTAATTGTAGAACACTTAAAAGGTAACTCCAACCCATGTGAAAAAGCAAAATACCCAAAGGATTCCCATACCATTTAGATGCAGGGAAATGATGAAAAAATGTTTGAAATTAAAAAAAAAAATCAGTTGTATGTCTTTTTCAGATCCACCCACAACTGTAGATAAGAACTGGTTACTCTATACAAAGAAAAATTATAAAAAATCATGTAAATATCTCCATACATCCATCAGTTCCAAAGATTCTAAGAAAAATTTGAGGTCCATAGAAATTCAATAAAAGCTAACATTAGAAGGATTGCACACATAAGAATTTGTCTCTGTAATGTTGAATATATTACCTGGAAGTGAGAACTGTTGAGGCAACGCCCAATTTGCCGAAACAATGGTACCATACACCTCTGAAATTCAGCCGCCTGGGTAGCTTCTAGAACTTCCTCCAATTCTCCCAAAAACATCACTTCCTTCTGGCTGTTTGTAACAGGCCAATACTTGAGCAATCCCCTGATGACAGTATCTGCCAATTTAAAGTCTTTCTCAACAAATTGGGTGATACAATAAGACAGCTGCTGATGGTACATAGAAACACACTTAGGTTTGTGAAGAGGAATGAGTGCCCTCACAAGGAAGAGCTTATGTTCTTCCTTCAACGGCAATGCAAAGCCATTGATAATACTACCTAGAATCTCCAGCAACTCTGCTATCCCATTATGCCTTTCAGTCTCAAATATAAACCTGTAAAAGATGTTATTGATAGCTTTCTGATGAATGGCCTGTGCACCATGAACTTCCCATATATCCGGTGCAGAATAGTCTTGAGGTATTCCCTTTCCCGCGGATCCTCTGAATCGAAGAGATCCAACAGTCTGAGAACAAAGGAGTGATCGATGTATCTCTTGGCCAGCTTGGCATCTGTCTCTGTGGAAGCCACAAATCTCAATAGGAATTCATAGACAATCTGCAAGTGGGGCCATGCAGGCTCCATGATCGGTTCTTCCTCTTCTGGATCAAAGCCCTCCATGCCTAAGTTTTCGTGGGAGGAAGGGGCTGGGCTTCTGAACAAATTTGCAGTCACCATCTTGCTGATTTTCTCCATCACCGGCTCAGTGAATTTAGCACTGCCAGATGTTATGTAGTCCACCAATTCTAGGAGGGTCTGCCGTTTGATGTCCTTTTCTCTAACATTTTTATTAGGGTCGCTGAAATCAAAGACAACGCAGCAGTGATTTAACTTGCTGATGAAAAGATTGTGTCTTTCCGAAGTGGGCACCTCTCTGAAGGATGCTAAGGCCTCGTAGCTGGTTCCATTGGCTGGGAAAACTGCTGCAGTCGTCTTCTTGCCGGCATTGGGCCATGATGCAACACTGCTATTGTTGGTGCTGTTGCTGTTGCCATTGGTATTGTTGTAAGCTGCCAACGACCCACTTCTTCCTGGTAATGAGGTTGCTGGGGGCCGATATTTGCCACACCCACATCGTAATTGTTGCTGTTGTGCGTGTTAATACTGCTGCTGTTGTTATCTGATTTGGAAGGCTTTCTAGGAAGCCTGCCCAGTATCTGTTTGATCATTTCTGATCCTTATACTTATTCACCACTCTCACTCTCTTTTACAGAAAAATAGACTCAACGCATGAGATCCCAAAAACCCAGACTAGTAGTAGCATTCCCGCAGAAACAGCAGCATCGCAGACCATTGTTTGTACCCCAATCAGCCAATTAATCAATCCATTTTTCCATCTCCTGCAGCTGCCCTGTCCTCTTTCCAGTGCAATATGGAGAGAGATAGTGATCTCTTTGATTTGGCATAATTTACAAGATAATTCCTTTATAAGACCTGCTCCTGCTGCTGCTCCTTCAAATCTACCTAATCAATTTTACTGAATCCTAGTGCCTTGTCTGTGCCTGTACTTGCGCCGGTGCCACCATCTCTCGTGCAATTTCAGCAAAACCACCTACATCTTTCTTTCATTGGAGCGAGTACAGAAATAAAAGGCAAAGCCCCAACAGACCTGACCCGTAAAACCCCACATAAGAAAAGGAGAAAAAAACAGCATTTGCATTCACTGCAGTCTTTTGCTTTCCTGGGCCTTATGATAGCCCATCTCCTATCTTGCCCTCACCAACAGTAATTAGTAGCAGAGGATAAAATTATAAATTAATAATAATAAGTGAATAGAGTCATAATATATTACATGGGACAAAATATAAATGAAAATTATATGGTGAAAGGTGACGGTAAAAGTGAAGGATATTGATCTATGAGCAATAAAACTGTTACAACTCGTGCAAATTTAGGGACTCTCGGCATAATCAATACAAGGAAAGTAAAATACTAAGCGAAATTGAATTGAATTGAATGAGGTCCTGAACGCCAAGCAGCGGATGGAATCCAAAAATTAAAAACAAACCAGCCAAATACACCAAAGAAACGTGCTCAAAACTGCTATTTCTGTTTTTTTCGATTTATTTGTTAATTTTGAGTTTTTTATAGTGGATTTTAGTCAAGTAATATGTTGTTTTTGCAATCTTATCCTCTTCAAACAAGGTTGTGAGAGCTTCCATTTTTAAAAAATCAACATAACTACTCTTAATGTCCTCATATGCTATACACTACATTATGAAATGTCATTCCATTTCCACATACCCTAACCTACGAAACGGGCAAACTCTTTCAGACCATTCCTCTTTCGACATTGTCCATCTTCTTGTTTCCCATCTAGATGATACAAACTAGTTTTCATTGGGCAATTAACATTTTAGCTTTCCACTTTATTTCCGCCTCCATATAGTGCTTTTGCTCATGATCACATGTGGGGTTAAAGTTCTTGACATAATATTCTCTTTTTCTTCCCAATTGTTTTGTCCACATGGCAGTTTTGACTTTCTCTCTCACATACTTTTTGATATCCCCGTTAGTGTTAGGACAGTCTTGCATGCTAATTCCCCAATTCTTCATCCACTTTTCATTCTGCTTCATCCAAGTGCACTTCTTTCTATTCAACTTTTCTTCCACTACTATCTTGGGCCACCGAGACTGCCCATGCTTTCTACTTTCTTCAAGTACCCCAAAAGTCGAATCAAAGTCGTTACCTCCATCAAGAAGGCCCCAACTTCAGCAAGAATGATCTCGTAAGGAACTGTGGATTTTATTTTGAAGCTACTTGTGATAAAATGTTTTTGTAACCTTTTTATTTGTCTCCATTTCACCGCCGACGTGTTGTTGCCCCAAACTTCACAACCATATAAAACCACCAGAGTAACAAGCAACCCAAAAAGAGTCAACTTGGTTTTCCAATCCCACAATTTTGTTGATCTGCATCTATTTTGGAGCATATATAAAGCTTTACATCCCCCTTGTATCCTCTTAGCTCTACAGCCTCCCAACTAAGATTACTATGAAAGTCAAGACCCAAATACTTGTAATCATTTACCACTTACAAGGGACCACCTTCGAACTCAAAATTTATCTACCTTAGTTTTCTTCTCAAGTAAAAATCATTATTTTGGTTTTACTCGTGTTCACCTGCATCCCCACCTCTTTACAAAATAATTCCAGAGCTCTCAAGTGTTCTTACAATCCATGCATTGTTTTAGCCATTAGGATAAGGTCATCAACATAAAGCAACAATTTTACCACATAAGAAGCTAGGTGGACTCCACTCCCACCCATCTTGTCAATCCACTCCTCTAACTTGTCTATGTATAGCCCAAACAAAGAGGGAGATGGAGGACATCTCTGCTTGACCTTAATGCAACTCTCAAAGCACTCGGATAAGCCATCCTTCATTCTTATTTTGGCTTGAACTTGATCATAAATCATATGAAGTGTTGCCATATACTTTGTAATATCCCCTCCTCAGTCGAAGACCCTTAGCCTAGTTTGTCTCCCCAACGGCTAAGAGATGAGCACAAGGGGAACTTAAGTCATAATAATTTATTATAAAGTGCAAATTAAAAATAAAAAAGTAAATATTATAAAGACACTTATAATAAAGTTATTATAGACTTAATAACAAAATAAAATTAGAAAAAGCTAAAGCCACATTATAAAGTTTAATTTTCCCTAGAAAATGCAACCTCCTTATGGGATGGATCAAAAGGGAAAAACATTAAATGAGGGGCTAAAAGCTTATTGGATGTCAAGGGAGACAAGTTGGTCCATTAGCTCTATATAAGCAAGTCAATTTGCTTGAGGAGAGCATCACTTGTCTATTTTATGAAATTTGATTTGTATGTTGAGCTTTGAGCTTGCATCTTCAATCTTCTAAGGACGAAAACCCTTAGAGATTCACTCTTGAGGATGAAAACCCTCCAAGAGCCTAGTAGAAGGATGAAAACCCTTCTCTAGTTGAGAGGATTCTCCACCCTGGGGTTTCCATTGCAAATCATGGAGTTAATAGTATTTTTCTAGGTGTTTTCCAAGCATTTTGAGGGTTGTACTTACATAAAGGAGATAACTGATTTTCCATTGTTTTCCAACATTCGTTGAAGGCTAGATTTGCATATTTGTGTTACTTCCGGTGAGGGTTTGAAGGTGGAAGATTTTTGCATATTTTTTACCTCCATTTGCAGCCATATCTAGGGTTATCTACACCCCGGTTCTAGAGTTTGGTACATTCTAGGGCATGGCTAACTGGATCTCATCACCAACAACTTTGCCATAATTTTAAAAGCCAAGATCAGTTGGTTTGCATATTTTTTGGGTCAAGGAAATTGTATTGTTAGCTATGTCTGAGGACTACCATCTGTAGATTTTTATAAAATAATTCAGCCTTCTATTTTGATCTAATATGGCATTTTTCTCATGTTCTTGCCCTTATAAATGTTGATCGCCAAAAGAAATTTAGTTGAATTACTTTAGTTTTGAGTGATTTCCTTCTTTCATGCAAGTCGCATTTACTAGTAAAATTCAGATTTGCACTATATCTTGTGTTATGTTTTCTATAATTTGTATTTGGGGTTTGGGATTTGCCTCAATCCATTTAGAGACATAATTTATCCAATTGGGGACATTACAGTGGTATTAGAGCGACGTATCCTCCCATCGTGTGAAGAAAGAAAAAATAAATCATATATGAATGCAAGCAAGAAAAATGAAGTAGATCTGCTCCATTTTTTGATGGGACCAATGAACTACCCGTTAGATGTTGGTTAAAGGAATTTGAGAGATATTTGTAATGGAATCCTATGTGTTAGGATGATGCCCAAGTATGATCATCCCTCGATACATGGATGGAGTCACACATAAATGGTGGCACCACATGTTGCGAGATCTAAGGGTTTGAATCCATTACTTCACTTGCAGATTTCTCATAAAAGTTTCTAGAAATATTTGATGTGCAGGGATGGCAAGGGTAAGCAAGGAAATGAAGCCATGGAGTCTACAACCATGAAGGATAAATCGATCTACAACCAAGTGAAGAAGATGAAGCCTCTAAAGAAAAAAATATGACTTCCATCAACAAAATAGTTGTAGGGAAGGCAAAGAGGAATGTAAAATGGAACAAGTTGTTTTAGTTCAAAAGTAGCAAACCAAACCTTTAGGGCAGCTAAAGGGATCATGTGGACACCAAGACTTCTTCAACTAGTGACAACAAGGCATGAGGAACGATATTCCTCAAAAGAGCATGGAAGGATCAATCCAAGAAGATCAGATTGCATAGGATGAGGATGACGAAGAAAGGAGCATGTTATCATGGCAATTGTCTCATTAAATAATTTAGTCCATTGTTGATCTTGTAGACATCACAAGGTATGAAGCAAGTGAGATAATATTATTATTGCATATTCAAATTTGTTTTGAGAAAAATGATGAAATAGAAGATGAAATTTGCAATTTGAAGTATGTGATACCTTGGATGCAATTTTGTTTATATGATCATCTTGAGAGTGGTATATGGTGGCAAGATTTAGCCCACTTAATAGTACAGGGGGTCGGGATTTCTGACCACTTCAACATGTTTTTTATCTTGTGTATGGCACTTAGACAAATGAGTCTGGAATTGTTTGAGGGGGCAAGCAATTTTGGGAAGGAGGATTGTAATATCCCCTTATCTAGGTCGAAGACCCCTTAGCCCATTTTGTCTCCCCAACAAAGGATTGATTAAACTAAAATGGGATATTATAGTCTAATATAATGTTATGCAAAGCAATAAATATCAACTAATAAATTAAGGAAATGACCTAAGCAATTAAGTAAATATAAATATAAAACCTAATGTGCAAAGAGGGTTAAGAAGTCCTTAGTTGATTCAATGAAGGTGTTAGATTGTGTTGCATGGAGACTAGATGGACAGGAGGAGAAAAGGACCACACGAAGCTCGAGAAAATGTAGATCTAATCTTTCCGACTAGATTGGAGCACTTGAAAGGGACAGGGGCACATGTGGGTGCCCTAGTCTGAGATATGGGTGCTTGTTGGTGAGAAAATTTGTCGGGGACAAATTTGTAGGTTCCTTGTCAATGCTCTAGAGTCTAAGTCCCTCTACTTAACTGGTGCAACTGTCATATATGCATGTGCGAGTGAAAGTGAGTTTTCTTCGGGTGGCCTTACGGTCAGGGATCCAACAGGGCACTCCATCGACCTCAAAGCAAAGCTAACAATCTCTTGCTAGGGAAGACTTTTTTTGTAGAGAGGGAAAGGGGAGTGAGAAATGAGGTAGGAGAACTAATGTTGCAGGTAGAAAATTAGATTCATGCACACACACTAGTTAGAAACTTCATCACATGCACTAAATTAAGAGGAAACAACTCTGCAAGTAACAATAAGACCAAATAGAATTTGATGAGCACAAAGTATCATGAAATCCCTTAGTCAAAGAAAGCTAGAAACTCCTTCTTCTTGTATTGATTTCTCAAACCAAAGTTGTACATAATGAGAAATGGAGGAAATTTGAGAATGAGGGGAATGGAAGAATTTGGCTATCTCCTTTGTTCTCTCAATGCACTCTTGAGTTTACAAAATCAATCACCAACCCTTTGAAATGGGAATGGCTTTACAATTTATAGAATGAGATATGACTCTTAATCTACCCCCCAATGCCTTTTCATATGTCCTCGCACAACTTAAAACTTTTCAACTTCCTAAGAAACTTTTAAGTCCCTTTTTATAACATAAAGGTGACTTATTACATTAGGAACATTAATACATATGAAAAGTACAACCCCAACGTAAAATTAGAACATTGAGAAGAGAGAGAAAGTTGGGGGAAGAGGAGAGAGAAAGAGCGAGAGAAGAAGAAGAGGAGATGTCATTCCCGATGAATTCCATTGATCCTCGTTGATGGAAAGCTCAATGCGATGAAACTCTAAATCTTCAAACTCATGTGAAACTCCTTCCAATTGGCTCACGATGCTTTGGAATGAGTGTTTAAAAACATTATTGAATGGTTCTGCCGATGACTATAACTTCCACCCTGCACAAGATACTCCTGCAACTCGAGCCACAAAGTGAGTGTCGGGAGACACTTGTTGAATTCCCTGAGATGAGTCTCAAATTCCCTATGAGCAATGCCCATGGATGATCCAAAATGATGGTGTTGACCTGAATGATCATCCCTCTATGTCCCATTGTGCCAAACTTGCCCTTTGAGAATGACTTGCTATTTTTAGTAAGTACAGATGGGGCAACTTACTATTTTTAGTAAGTGTCATAGTTAGCTTTTCCCAACCTCAACCGGCTATGGTAGCTTGAATTATTTCTTCTTACTTTGTGTTCCTCTCACTTTTTGGACCAATTGGCTATTTATAGCAGGGGCTTGTGGAACCACTTACTATTTTTAGTAAGTGCCAAAATGCCCGTTCTGATGAATTCTCAGCTGCAGTGCATCTCTAATGTCTCTCGTCTCCTTTGCAAATTCTTTTGTTGATGACTTTCCCAAAATAGTAGTCCCCTATGTAGAAGACCTGCTATTTTTAGAAAGTGGGATTCTGGAGGTCAGATTGACATGGAATGAAGTTTTTGATATGGGTTTTTTCCCAATATCGCCCCTCTGAAATTTTAGACCTACCCGTTCAATAGTTTAGGAGATTTTAATCTTTCAATTTTGGACCTAATAGTGCTTCTGAAATGACAACCATTAATGGACCTTGAAAATTGTAGGTTTGGTTTTCTCCTCTATTTGCACAAAAAAATATATTTTTGATGTGGGTTTTTTCTTCTTATGCTTCAGGTGAAATCTTGTTTCAATCCGACAACCGGTTTGACGGGAAATCCAACTTTTTCTTCATCGGGTGGAAAGAAGATTTCTTCATTGTGAATGTTTTGTGCAACACAAGGAGGGATTGAAGGCGTTTTTTGATGGTTTTTGAGAGAGGAAGTAATGTAAAAAAAAAAAAGTGTGTTGTTTCGTAATCGGTTTGCAAGATTTCTACAAATCTCTCTTTCACAGAATGGAGATTTTCATTGTTTTCTTCTCTTCGTTCTTCGCTTCTTCTTCCTTGTTTTCTCAAACCTCCTTCTAAGACTTGTATGATTTCATGGAGTGGAGGAAAACACTACTGTGATAGACCTGGTTTGAGGTTCAACAATGGTGGAGTGATGGTGGGAAGTTACAGAGGAGTTTGGAGGAAGAATTGTGCACAGAGAGTTAGAGTTAGATGTAAGAAGCGGGAAGAAAACGACAAGTGAGGATTTAAAAATATTCAAAAATTATGCACAGAGAGGGTTGGGCACATTTTTTTCCTTGACATCCCTCACCTCAAAGGGATGTGAGGGACATCAATTTCCACGGTGAGCAAGATGGCGACATGTGGCGGCGATCCGACGATAGGGAGTGAGAGCTAGAAAATCAGCTTTAAAGCACTGAGGGGTTAGAAGTGGGTCACATGGGTGACTAGAATTTTCCCTTAGAGGGTTGGGAAATTTTTAAAGGTTTTATGTCCCTGACATGTGAGGGACATGAGGGAAATAAAACTCCATGACGCTCCTGGAGGTGACACATGGCGGAGATCTAGACGCAAGGAGTGAGAGCTCCCAATAGCACCCGAGGGGGCTGAACTGACGATCCTGAAGGTCACATGAGGTTTTAGAGGTCATATGGGGCTGGGTGCATTTTTTCATGGTTGATGCCCCTGAACTTAAGGGATTCCAGGACACAAAATCCCGCTAGGTTCCTGGAGCTAACACATGTACTCCTAAAATTTGGCTAACTCCCAAACTCACTCCAAGAGGACAACTTGAGACGATGATAAATTGAGCTCCCGATGGACTTTTTGGTGAAAATTTATATAATACTGACTAGAAATGGACTTTTGAATCCAATGGTGGGGTATAATGTATTTATTCTTCCATTTTATCCCTGAAAAATTGGATTTTGATTTGGTACTCCACCCGCGCATAAGAAAACCCGCTTGCAAACCCTACCGCACCAAAGTTTTTTGAAAAAAATGATTTCACCATCTTGTAGGGATTGAAATTATATTTATGGCTATGTTTTGTTTTGTTCCTAACTCCATACGAGCTCCCATAATTACCTTAGGAAGCTCAAATTTGTTTTGACATGTGCAGCACCGACTAGGCTTGAACCCTAATTTTGGTGAAACTACCCCAACTTCTCTAAGCCCTTCCAAAATCTTCCTGAATCACTTCCATGATGTCCCAAGACCTTTGAATCACCTCCATGTTTGTTTTGGATTTTCTACTCTGCTCCATGGGGTTTCTCCAACCCTAGGAAGGCTAGTGATAACCCTTCCCACAATTGCTCAGTAGCTTGCAACTTTTAATGAACTCCTAAAATCACCTAGGGGGAATGAATAGAATTTCCTAAATCACCTAGGGGGATGAGATAATGTTAATCGGGAGGTCACTTGATTGACTGGACAGACCCGGGTGTCTTGGGATGATCAAACATGAAAATTTTGCTACAGGGGTATCGTTGTCATGCTTAGAAATTGTCAATTTCCCTATTACACATTTTCACGACAACAAGTGCCTTGGTTTGTGGAAATGGACTTAAACCGTCCTCTAAGGTGTCACTAAGTGACTGCATGCCTATCGTGTGAATTTCGTTGAACCGCATTGATGTCGCCAAATCGGATATGGAGAAAACACCTATAAAACCCCGCATAAAACACCATCAAAACCTTAAAAAACAAAGATGTATATGAAGGGGTTGGATTGTCCTCAGCTGCTACAATGGTGGACTTATTAACTGAGTGTTGCATTACATCTTAGACCCAATGTAGTTCTAGGTGTGTGTGTGTGTGTGTGTAAATTGTGCCCTAGGTTGCTCTTATGTCAGTCGCACTTTGTGAAGTAGCGAGCAATAACTAGATGTAAAATGTAATAAATGTGGGTATGGAAACAATAGATTCCCTCCTATGAAGTGTGATGTAGATGAACCAACCTTGTGTGCCTTGTGATGGAGCTAGATAGATGCAAATGTAGCTTTAAGTGCCTTTGATGGATGCAAATCTAGATGGTGATAGTAGAACTTTAGTGCTTGGTCCTAAGTTATGGTCTCATAACTTTATATTTATAAGGTCCTCTTGTTCTAATTTTGTAATTAACCCCAAAAAGGCCAACCACTAAAAATATGAAAAGCTAAAATGGCTAGAAATTTCCCAAAATATGGAAGCAAAGTACAAAGAGGATTAGGGCGCCTAGAGGGGACCAGACACCCTAGTCTTGGATGGGCACCCTAGTCAATGAGGAATGACACGAAATGAAAAAACAGAATAGGCAAAGTATGGTCAGAGGATCATAAGTGACGACAGAAAGCAAAGTAAAAAGGCTAAAGGACATGGGTTAATTAGTACTTTCTTCACTCAAAAACCATATGAATAGTAGTATGAGACTGGGACTAAATATTTACTCAAAGTGCGTGATTTAGTGACTACATTTTCCCCCACTTTATGTTGGTGAGAAGAATGCTCGGTAACATAAAGTAGATAGAGATGCATACCTGATATCCATGTAGAGTGATGTAGAAATGTGTCGAAGGACTAGACAAAGCATGGAGTGACAAAAAGATGGAGCGTGAAGACTAAATATGTAAAAGTGTAAAAAGTGATGAGAGTGAACCTAGGGCGTAAGCGCGTGTGTAAATGCCAATGTGTAGTGTGCTTGAATGGTTAGTATTGTGTGTGTGGTGTACTTGCAGTGTGTGTGTTGTTGTTGTTGACTACTTTCTTCCCATATAGACAGACTTGTAAAATAGAAGACAATCAAGTAGTCAAATACACATGTATATGTGTAAAAATACTATGTAAAGAAATATGTATAAACAGTATGATAATGACAATGAAAAAGGAACATGTGTACCGATCCGAGATGAGACAAAAGTGTGTAGAAAAGGATATCCTATAACTCAAGCGATGAAGTGTGAGTTTTTGGGCGATCTCATGCCACTATGGCCGAATAAGTGTAGGGATAAAGTTGTGTTATTCTCCAACATGTAACTATTTCCCTAAGATTGGTGAAGAGATCTTTATCTTGTCTGGTTTTTGGGTGATCCAACACCACTGGCCGAAGTAGTATAGGGAGGAAAATCCGTTGTATCCTCCAACCTCGTAATCGCTTCTCCCCGTAAATGCTAAGGACAATATGCCTTGTAAAATTCGGTGTATATGGGGTTCGTAGACTAGTCCGAACCCACTCATTATACTATGGACTAAATTATGCCATGGATGAAGATTGTAGACTGAACTGCATGGTACCATGTGTAAACCCCAAATGATGCCCCCTCTCTGGGGCGCATGCGATATCGCAAATAGGAGAATGCGGCCCCAAAAGAGGACTGACCGCGTATTCGAAACTCTACCCTACAGGGGAAGGAAAAGTTCTTGGTAAAGTCCAAGGCACTTGTAAACAAGTGGCTATAAAGCAAGTGTTATTACGAACACGCATGCATGTAGAGAACGCGTATTACTAAGACAAAAAATGTATGAGATAGAACATAAGTAGACAATGTAAACACTCAAAGAGACAATCATAGACCATGAAAAGTGGGTTACAAACATGGGACACTACTCATGATGTTACAAGACACTCAAGGTTGTCATGGCCGCAAACAAACAAGTGTGTACACATAACAAAGGGCAAGGCCCACAAACAAGACAAACAATAACAAATAAAAATTAAGTATGGAAGCAAATATCCTCGCATAACAAATGTTGTTGCACATGAAACACCAATTAACATGTTAGAAAAATAGAAATTTTTCAAAGCATGTATAACCTGATAATGGAGAGTGCTAAGTATAAAATGAAACAATAACACCTATAGTGTATGAATGTAGATACCCCCAAAGATCCATTGTGGATCGGTAGTAGCCAAGCATCCATGTTGTGTGTAACAAACTTGTATCTTCGATCACAACTAAAAAAGGATGTGAACACACATGTGTGTATGGTAAAGATAATGACATACAAGAGATTTATTTAGCATGTGTAGTAAGTGAACACGTAAGAGTAAGTGCAAGCAAGAATAAATGCAACCATAAAATGCAGTATGGTGTGGATGGATGGAATGGAATACAAAATGGATGATAGGAGTCGCGTGCCCCCCAAGTGAATGAAATGGTATGGAGTGAGCTTCATTTATTATGCCCCCTTAGTAGTCAAGAATGAACCAAAAATGAGAGTGTGTCATTAGGAAATGGTCGAAATATGCGTTGTGTATAGTGCATTGTGATGAGTGGGTGGTGATGATATGCGACGTAGAGATGAGTTGTGCGTGACTCTATAGCCTAAGTGTATATTACGACTAGATGAATATAAATAAGGTGGTGATTTATCCTAAAGCGTATACCACTAAATAATGTAAGCGAGTGTGATGATGTAACCTATCACAAGATTATGCTAGAAGAAGTGACTCTATAGCCTAAAGTGTATATCATTAATCCTAGGAATGTCACATGTGAGCAAGATCGAATGATGAACATGTGAGATTAATGTGGTCTATTTGTGATGTATATACCCTCAATAGTCTAGCATGGACTGTGAGACTAGAATGCGTCATTGGGTAGTGAGTGTGGTGCGTATAAGTGAATGTGCAAGATGCGTACTATATATATGGTAGCATGTAGTGGAGTATGTGTAAATGACCTAAGATGTGTAGCATAATAGATATAAGACACAATATTAGAGGACATGTATGAGGTATAACAACATGCAATATACAATAACTATGGAATGATGTGTGTAGGACAAGATGTAAAATGTAGGATGTATGAAAATGCGCAATGCCTATAGCTTGGAATGTAGTGTATAATGTGTAGATGATGTGTGATGATATGTGATGCCTAATGTGTAGTGACTACTATGTAGTGTGTGGGGTCCATGTGTATAGAATGCCCTCAATAGTCAAGTGTGAACCAAAGCACAAGAGTGTGTCATTGGGTAATGATGATGTATGTAATGTAGATGACTATGCGAATGATAGAATGTGGATGTGTGTAAATGCGAGTATGAGAAAATTGCTAATGTTAGGATATGGGGGATGTGTGAATGTTATTCCCCCAGTGCATGTGAGTGAATGAAATAACCAATGAAAGTGAAGGATGAAGGTCCCTTATCCTATGTTAAGAATGGCGAAAGTGTATGACCATGTTCTAGTAGTGGTGGAATAGTAGATAGTCGTTGCATGGTGAGTGAAGTCTATATGCATGCGATGGATGAGTATATGACAAATGTGTATGTGTGATAAAATGCATGGGTGATGGAAATCTACCTAGAATAAAATGAGGTGGAGATCTATGCCGAGATGTTGTAATTGTAGACAAACAAGGGACCTATGCCTATATGTAGGACTAGTAGAGCAATGCATCCGCATGATGGTGTGCAGTAGGTGAACTAGGATTAGATTGTGATTTAATTAACATAGGTTGCGATGTGGTAGATGGAGCAGGGATGCCCGAACGGTGCTCGAGAAAATGATGACCATGGAGTAGATGGGGGTACAACATCGATAGAAAAAAATTGGTTGTTATGAATGAACTTGAGACATAGATGGTTCATATAAATGACATACCGAGACCAACAAATCCAATTGAGGCCTATAAGCATGTCACAACCATCTACGACTTGTCGATAAGGAAAGGTATAAACATAGTAAGAGGTCCTACCATAACATGAATTTTGACCACACCAAATGAATTGTTCATCAGATAGGAGACGTGCAAACACATATAACCAATAACATCAAGAAGTGGTAGAGAGCATGCACTAATAGTGCATGACAGTCAAACTTAGTATTATTGATAGAGACAGATCCAATAGAGGCACTAATATGTAAGTGATTAGAAGATAAAGTGGCATGATAATCACAATTAAAGAAAGAGATGACTGGTGGAGTGATGTTAGCTTTAACCACCAAAAAGTCAAGGGCCCCTGATACAGGTTGAGGTACTTGCACGATAATTATGATTAGCTGATGGATTAATAGTTTTCTTATCGTGTTGTAGAGGTGGGTTACCAAATAATTTGAGCTTACAATTTTCATTAACTGGTGGAGAATCTATAGTCTTAAGAAATTCAAGCTTATTGTTATCGATAAGATCTTGGATGATAGTGTGGAGTTTGAAGCACCTATTGGTAGAGTGCCCCACATAGCAGTGATAATCACATCGAAATTGCTCATTGTAATTCCTTCCTTTTGGTCATGATGGATCTAATTCAAGTGGTGGAGGAAGTGTGATAAGATTGCTTTCAAGAAGTTGTTGTAAGATAAGTTGTGGGGAAATAGGAAATTTGGTGAATGTTCACTGAGGTGGTTGTGAATTGAACTTATTTAGTAGTAGCTACCGCATTGATAGTAACTTTTACATCAGTAGGTTTAGTTATAGATGGTTTAAATGTTTTCTTACTCGAGAAACACGTAGAAGATGATGCTTTCTCTTGGTATTTAAGCTTTCTAATAACTAAGAGCTTGGTTTCACACAACTTAAGAGTATGACATAATTGATCGAAGGAAGGAGAGGTTTCAAAGAGTACACTTTCTTGGAGGGGCAGTAGTAGATTCTGGATGAATGAATCTACAAGAACATTTGACATCTTAGTTAAGTTGTTTTTGTAACGCAAGACATAATTCGCCAAGTGTTCATTAGACCCTTATTTAAGTTGTGCAAGTTGGGCATAAGAGATTTTATAGCCGATGTTGATAGAGAAATGAGTGAGAAAATCATCATGAGATGCATGAAAGAGACTATTGAATGGATAGGTAGGTCGTAAAACCAACACATCGCATAATCATGAAGGCTACGAGGAAAGAGCTTAGCTAGGAGAATGTGATTATCCGCAAAATCTAGACAAGCCACATGGAATGCTCGAGAGTGCTCTTATGGGTCACCTTGGCCATTAAAAATAGGTAGTTTAGGGGTGACAAAATTTGGTAGAAGTAGATAAGTGGATATAGTGGGTATGAAAAGAGTATGCAATAATAGAGTAGAATCAAAAGATGGAGACACATGAGAAGTAAATGTCGTAATTGATGAATTTGGGCTTGAAGGTCTTGATAAAAGGAGGATAAATTTTGAGTGCTAGCAGAAGGAGGTTGTTGTGTATATGAAACAAAAAGAGGGGTATATTGATTAGTAGGAGTAGGAACAAAAACATGAACATTAGATAGGGGTAGAAGAGTGAAACAAGCGGTTGGGTAGCAACTATGGTGGGAATAGCGGTAGACGCATTAAGCTTCATAAAGTTTGTAGCTTCCTCACGAGCACCATATAAAAGTAGGTATAAATCTCGAGGATTCTCAACAATATGATCATTAATGGATTTAAGATGAGCTTTGGTAAAATTGTTAGAAGATTGATCCATATTAAAGAAGAGAAAGAGAGTGCTAAGTGGAAGGTGGTGTCAAGCGTGGTGTTCACCAAAAATGATTAAACTAAAATGGGATATCATAGTCTAATCTAATGCTATGCAAAGCAGTAAATAACAACTAAATAAATAAAGGAAATGATCCAATCAACTAATTAAATAGAAATGAAAACCCTAATGTGCAAAAAGGGTTAAGAAGTCCTTAGCTGATTCGACGAAGGTGTTGGACTGTGTTGTAGTGGAGACCAATTGGACAGGAGGAGGAAATGACCACACATAAGCCTATGAAAATGTAGAAATGAGCTTTCTAACTAGACTGGGCACTGGAAAGTGACAGGGGCACTTGTGGGTACCTTGGTCTGATATTTGGGTGCCCTGGTCCGTAGAAATGGCCTAAAACCCTCCTCTAAGGTGTCACTAAGTGACTTCCCGCCTTGACCGCCTATTATGTGAATGTCATTGAACCGTGTTGGATGTTGGTGGTGCAAATTAACTTACAACAATTAGTATGTTGCTTATTAATCTACAATCATTTAATTATCAAACCAAGGGATGTAGACTTTCAATAATGCTAGTGTTATATGCACAATTATAGATATTCAAGAGGTAGGAAGGTAAATTGTTGTCACTACAATTCTAGAAATAACAATGCTTGAAACAAACTAAATTCAAACTGGAAGTAAATACTAATTCTAAGGCAAAGCATGTAAAAACAAAATATAGATAAAGGAATGGATAAATGTTAATCTACTCATGTAATAAATCAAATCAACAAACAAATGAGAGGGTTAGCAAACCACAAGTGGGCCCTGCCTTGGGTGTTAATCCCTCTTAAGGCCTGTGACTATAGCTAATGAACAAAACTCATAATTTTTATTACATTGGCATGAAGATTACAATTGGAAATACAAAAATTCCTCTATCTATTGATCGATCCCCTCACAACATTAATCTTTCCTTTTTATATATCTCATTACAATAGAAGCGTGAAGAAATAGAGTTCTACTAGGAGTTTGAATTAGATCAAGTAAAATATCTTAACCAAACAATCCAGAGACTAGATGCATGCAACATAATTAATCAACAAGTGTTTACATATCAATCACATAACTTAAGTAATTGATTAGTTTGATCAACCAGTTCCTAAATCATGAATTAAATCAGTTAGTTCCTTGTTAAGTTGCAACGCATAATCAGATGTTGGAGTTGAGTCATCTCTTAGTTCTCATGTTGGAATTGTATTTGATTCTTCCATCAACATGTGCAAGCTCAAGTGTGATGTCCACATTCCATGAGATTCTCAAGATCATAGCTTATTCTCACGTGTGACCTCCTTTCATTGTGCTCACTTTGTTGCAGATAAGTCCTTTGGCTGCATGCAAGTCTTATGGATGGTGCCTTCACCGTAGATGATTCCTTTTGGCTGCATATAAAAGTTGCTTACAATAAGAGGCATCACATGCATCATCAATCAAGAATCTTATTTTAATCAAGAGAATAAATACGTACTCACAATACCAAAAATAAATATAATTAATAATAACTATATTAATAAGTATTCATGCTATTGGGCTCCGAATATTGGCTAAGTACAAGAAGGTGTGTGGGTGCATGAGACCTATTTGAATAAGGATGCCCATGGTGAAGGTGCGCAGGCGGGGTTTTATAGAACACATGGGCGCACGCGCAAGGCAAGATAGGTTTTAGGACTTAGCCATATTTGGCGCCTGTGTAAAGACACGAGAAAAGCGTGACCCATCTAGCATGTGGAGTGGATAAGGTGCCAGCCTAGTGGTCAGAATCAAAAAGGGAATATTCCATGCATGCGATGGAAGGTTCCAGAAGAAAATCATTGCACTAAGTGGAGAGCTCGGATCAAAGGAGGCATGATTTACTAGAGGACCACTTGGACACTTGGTAGTTGATCTGTTACCTCAGAAGGCATGGCGATGAAGGCAGAAAGCTATATATAGAGGTGCACTGATAGCGAGAAGGGAGACATATATACATGGGATCATCCTGAGAGAGCAGAGGTGGTGGGAAAGAGGCGAAGCTTTGTAAAAATATCATGGAGGATTATATGGGTTGGGAATTCGTAAAAATATAGGAGCGATGGCATATTTACAGGGACGAGTCTGTGTTTACCCTTGTAATGTGAAGGCCATAGTTTATTTTTTGATGCATGACCTTGCTCGCATTCTTATACTTGGTCTATTATGGCCTCAGTGAATGTAATATGGTTATTGAACATATGATTATGAGGTTTTATTCTAAAGTATATCTGTTTTCATAAGCATACTGCCTTTCCTTGGTGTTATGAATCATTTATATATGTTGTCTGTTAATTCTCTTTTATGGATGCATTGATATAATACTCATCCTAGGATCTCAAAATGAACACATGGTTCTTTTCCATCCTTTTACACTTATGTATCTGTCATAGATGATGTATTCTCACAAGACTCACATAAAGGAGAGGCTCGGCGCCCGCGCGTGCCTCGAGTGAGTGCCCAGTGCCCACTGGGTGATAGGCTGACGTGCATGGGATTAGAATGTTGTTATAAGGGTATAAAAATGACTACATCTTGGTTCCATTGCGGACCTCTTTTCAAAGTTGTTGTGAGAAATGACATATGTATTGGTCACTGTGATGCATGATGACAGAACGTCTGACCTTGGAAAGTGTTGAAGCATGGTTTAAGAGCATGAAGGATGAATTTTCTCAAAGATTCAACACTAGACCTGAGTTCGATGCATGTAGATGGGTAGAAGAGAACTTGTACCATGAGTTGTACAAGACATTCTTCTGTTGTTTTCCAAGTAGAACTATATGAATGGATTTTAGCATATACATCCAGTTGAGCTAGTACTATAGATCACGTGTATGGACCCAAAATGATTACCAAAGGCTATAGGATGCAGATCTGACTTAGATGCGTGTTGTTGATCACTTGTGGGAAGGAGTATTGACTGGTTATACTCTAGAATACACCATTTATGCGTATTCTTACCCAGAAGTTGTTGAGTTCAAGTTTCTGAGGGATCCCAGAGGATCATTTTTGCATGTTATTCCTTTGGCTATGAAGATCTTGGTCATTACCCTAAGTTTAGAGGCATTTCCCATGGCCAACTAAGCTTCTCTGAGCATTGGGAGAGGAAGCTAGGGTGGAGGAAGATAGTGGACATTGCGGCTAAAAGGAAAGGGAGGAGAGACAACTCAAGTATAACAAAGCTCATGAAAGGGAGATGACTAGACAACGCGAGGTTGCAAGTGTGATGGATCTATAGAGGTAGACGTTATGGGAAGGAGTGTAGGTTCACCCAGAGGATGTGGAACCTAAGCAGTCTATGCTACCCCATCTTGGCAAGCGTGGGAGAGAAGCCCCTTCAGCTTTTGATGAGATTTCATCACATGGAGAAAGGAGAGACTTCGGCATGCATCTAAACCCACATGGAGACCAACCCTTGGTGCTTGGTTTTCCAGATCAAGGGAGAAGTATTGTTAACCTAGTTAGTATCGGTGGGAGTAACCAATCTGCACCTAGGAGATATAATTTCTTGTTCAAAACATCCATGGCTACGTAAACCATTCCAATATTTGGAGGAATTTTTGGACAAGGTACAAATATGCAAGGTTTTTGTATCATGTCTGGGAGTGGCGCGGGACACACAACTAGAAGTGGGACAATATCGTAAACTATCGGTGTGCAGTTTAGTGGGACGTTGGGAACACTAGGCGCAACCACTTTATGCCATTTACCGGCTACATGGGGTGGATTTGGTGGTATAGGAGTTGGAGGACATGGTGGACCTAGCGGATCTAGAGGATCTGGTGGGTCAGGAGGAACAAGACCTGGTGGATCAATTGGATCTGGTGGAGGAGGAAACACCGGAGGGAACCAAGGCTCTGGATCGGAGGACAAGGGACTCAACCACCTCCATAAGTATTTTTTGAGATGTCATTGCACTTATTAGACTATAAGGGTATTGAAGATGTTGCAGAACATGTGCAAAAGTGTGAATTACTATGGCATGCATAGGGGATCACTACCTCGTGAGCGGAAGGCAAGTCACTTTGTAACAATATTACAAGGGCGGGCGCATAGTTAATAATGTATATGGCCCCATAAAACAATGGTGGGCTACACTGCATTGAAGAACACCTTCCTAATGCGGAATTCCATATCCCTAAATTTTAACAAGAGCATCAAAGACTCAAAGGAGATCTAACAAGGAATGATAGAGAGTGTGTAGGAGTATGACACATGTTTCAAGACTCTCTTATCTAAACTATCATATGACATCCACCCTTATCAATATGCTCAATGGTTTTTTAGAGGATTGATAACACCCTTTAGGAGGGCTCTATCACACAAGACTTTCATAGACCTGCGTGAGGCCTTGAAGCTACCTTGCATCTTTGAGGCTATCGGGAGGCCGATATTAGTGTTAGTCCTTTTTGGAGGCTCAAATCACTACAATGGCCAAGCAATTGGAGAAGTTTTTGCAAACTCAATTCATGAGTTTCATAGTGGGCTTTGACAGATCTATGTGAGCTCCATTAGATATCCAGAGATAATTCATCCCACAGAGGGAGTTATCCTATTTGAAGATGCTTAGTCCTTGAGTGATACCACTAACATGGCATGTGAAAATTGGGCACATGGGACTTATGAGTTGATTGGGTGAAATTTTAGATCTAGAATAAAGGGTAACAAATGCGTGTTCACCAAGTGCTTGGGAGGAAAGAAGTTACCGCACTCGAGGATCATACCCTGAAATTTTCTTGCAAGAAATGGAGGCTTAGTGGAAGAATGAGGATGAGAGAAGGGAATGCTCAGTTATAACCTGCTCGAAACTACAGCGTGCTGGTGGGCTACACATTGGGAGATCCTCCTAGAATGGTGCAAGGTAAGAATCACATTTTCTATAAGGTTCTCCAGGAGTAATACGCCCACTATCATACAAGACTACCATGGTAAAGAGACCGCCTCATTTCATATCCAAGCATGTGAGAAGGCTTGGATGGGAAGCGCAGAAGCGTTACCACCTTCGTTATGGGTGCATAAGTTGTATTCCACCTTATAAGGTTGTGCGCGTGCATGGTATATTCATTCGAGAGATGCGTCGTCAAACAGGTAATTGGTAGGAGTTGGTGGTTGATCTCATTCAAGCTTTCGAGTATAGGAGTACCAAGCCATCAATGGATAAGGCGTTGCAAGTAATCAAGTGCCTTACGATGGGAGATAGTGCTATGGTAGAAGATAGCTACTGGAATTACTGGTGAGCCTTATTTGGAAACGCACCTCAATGAAGAAGAATCGAGGAAGTATAGTTTGAGTGTGTGTGCATGGAAAAAGAAAAAGGAAAAATGGTCTATGTAGTAAATGATAAAGAGATGGAAACTTTGGATGTTAACCATTCTGAAGGTACGCGCGAAGTCATAGATAGTGCTTGATGAGTGAGCACGTGCCTACCATGAGCCCTTAAAAACAAAGAAGGTTAACATTAGGACAGAGACAGAACCTAAGGAAGCTATCATTGGGGATTATTGGTCGAAAAAGAAGTTTCAAAGGTCATTGATCATTGCGTGAGTTTGAGGATTTGTTCCCTCGTGGGTACCATGAACTCAAAGGCATCCACCGATATGAAAACGAGTGCTTGAAACTAACACTTTTAATCGTTGCAAAGGATCTTCAATTTTAATCAACTTAAAAGGATTTTATACTTCCAAAAACTGATTAAAATATGATTTAGGACTAAATTCAAACTAAAATTAAGTTTCCAATTTACTCAAAATTTCATTGTTCAATCGAAGCCCCAAAAATCATTGTTTCAGATTTAATTGATTTCCCCATTTTTATCAATTACTGATTATAGTTGTATCCATATTCATATTTGGAATTTAATTTAATTGTAATATCGTAAATTTTAAACAAAATCGAACACAACACCCAAATTTTTACGGGGTTTAGAATTCCTACATCCCCAGGTTCGTGGTGAACCGATCCATTAATAATGTTAAAAATGTAAATACAATAACCTTTACATTAACCAATAATGAATCAAAACCTATAAAACTATGTTTTAGACCTTCAAAGGACATTAATGGAGCTCATCCTCTGTCCTTCACCTTCTTGATCCACTTGCAACAGTGTCTCCCTTTGGTTCTACGCCTTCATGTGACTTTAACAAAAATAAATCTATCACAAAAGCTCCAAATCGGTCGAGATTTGGAAGTTATCAAGTGCCCTAAAATTGAACTTTTCCAAAACTACCTCCTTATTCCCTTAACACAGACCTGGCACCTACTTTTACAAATACAAGTGAGCTTGTTTTATACCACTTCCTAGAGGGTGGTGGGTTGGTAAGGCCGTTTATTCTCTTAAGATGAGGTCAGTGGTTCAAATCCCCTCTCCTTCTCCTATATTGCATCCTTTTGTTTTAATCCCATATTCAAATGCTAACATGGTGGGGGAGGTTTTAAAAGGTAAGGTGGTTTAGAATTTAAGTGGCTATTGAGCCATTTTGAATGTCGTGGGTTTAGTGGATGGGTATTTGACCCAAGTTTGGCGCATTGATAATGATGGACGTGGCATGTAGGATATACTACGTGGAGTTTGGAGGGATAAGGGTTTGCATTAATGTTTGGAGATTAATATGTGATAAATATTATCCTTAGGCAAATGCATGGGGGTTTGAATAAATGTTAAATAATGTGCCAAATAATTGCAAAGTAATATGAAATTTGACCCAAATGAAATATGACAAATAAGACCACTTGTCGACCCTCGTCAAGACCGGTGGTGAAAACCTCTCGAAGCTCCGATTTTTCCAACGTCCTTTTAACACGTGTCATAATGTTATTGGTCCATTATTGAACTATTGACCAAAGTTGACTTTCCTGTTGACTGAACTTTGACTGGACATAACTTGAGCTCAGAGTGTCCGTTTCTTACGTCCCTTATAGTTGTCGGAAATCTCTCGAATGCTCTACTACACCGACACGGTTTTGGGAAGTTTAGAGAAATTTTGAAACTAAAATATATCCCTTGATCATCCACCACTCCTTGGGGAGATGAAGATCAAGTTGAAGGAAGGTGCATGCCCGATTCGGAAGAGGCCTTATCCGATGAATCCAAATTTGCATGCACGTGTCAAGGAAGAAATAGACAAGATGATAACATCTGGTATAATTGAGGTTGTGGAAGAATTAAAATGGATAAGCCCAATGGTCATCGATCAAAAAGGATGGGATGATAATAATTTGTGTGGATTACAGGGACCTAAATGCAATATGTGTCATCGATCCTTTTCCAACCCCCTTTACCGAAGATATTTTGGAGGGAGTAGCTGGGCGCAAGGTCTACTCTTTTACGGATGGATTCTTAGGGTATCACCAAGTTAGGATTGCAAAGGAAGACCAAAGGAAAATAACTTTCACCACTAAATGGGGATTTTTTTCCTACATGGTTATGCCTTTTGGATTGAAGAATGTGTCTATTGTGTTCTCGCGCATCGTGGTACAAATATTTCAGGACTTCATCCATAAATTTCTTCAAGTTTACCTGGATGACTGAACTGTGTATGGGTTAGTGAAAGACCATTGTGACAATTTGAGGTTGATGTTTGAAAGATGTCAAAAATTAAGGATATCCCTTAAAATTAAGAAATGTGTCTTTGCTACTCCATTTGGAACCCTATTAGGACATATTATATGCAAAGAAGGCTTACTAGTGGATCCTACCAAAGTTACAGTTATTGTGGGATTAGGGGAGCCTACTAATCAAAGCACAATGTGTGGATTCCTTGGGCATATGATATACTACAGAAATTCATCAAGGGGTATGCCAAGATCATCGTGCCTTTGGAGGAATTTCTAAAACACAAGAATGCCTTTCATTAGGAGAGGCACAACAGAGGGCATTTGACACTTTGAAGGATAGGCTTGTCATGACACCCATACTATGTTTTCCTTCTTAGGATAAGCCTTTCCATGTGCATGTTGATGCCTTAAGGACAACTATGGGAGTAGTACTAGCACAACTTGGTGAGGGAATTTTTGATCATCCCTTATGTTTTGCAAGTAGAAAGTTGACACCAAAGCAGAACAAAATTACATAACTACTAAGCATGAGGCATTGTCTATGATCTACATGCTATATAAGTTCGTGAAATACCTTTTGGAAACAACATTTATATTCTACATGAACCACATGGCATTGAAGTACTTAGTTAACAAGCCTATTTTACAAGGGTGCATATGCCGATGGGTCCTATTATTTCAAGAGTTTGAGTTCACAATGGTTGTAAAACCAGGAAGAGCAATTCAAGACCTGACCACTTATCAAGGATTAACTTAGGGAGGATGCACAAAGCATTGAGGATACCATGCCAGACACACAACTATTTAGGTTACGATGCGCACCCTCAGATTTGTAAGATATCGCAATATTCTTGAAAATAGGTGTGGCGTCGAAGGGATGAAGGCTCTAGAGAGAAAGTAGTTAGCAATACACGTCGCACCCTACATGTTGATTAGTGGAGACCTATATAAGTTAGGTCGTGATGAGGTTCTATGCCGATGCGTATTAGAACATGAGCACATGGCAATTATGGAGGAAGCGCATGGTGGGATTGTAGGAGGATACTATGCAAAGAATGCTACCGTCTCAAGATTTTACTTGCAGGGCTTTAGTAGGGGAAACCTCTACTAGGATTGTATTGAGTTTTGCAAAGCCCGTGACCATTATAACCACCTTTGAAAACTAGGGAAGAGGGATGAAATTCCATTACGACTAATAGCCAGCATTGAACCATTTGAAAAATGGGAAATCAAATTCATAGGGCTAATTTCGCCACCGCGAAGAAGGACTGGTTCATGGTATATCATTACTTGTACGATGACTTGACATGATGGGTAGAGGTAGGCCTACAAAGGATTTCCCTATAATAACAACTACTAGATTTTTATGGGAAAACATAATCAGTAGGTATGGTTGTCTGTTAAGCTTAACAAGTGATAGAGGTACACATTTCCTCAATGAAATGGTCAGGATTTTGTTATCAAAATTTATGGTGGCCCTTCACAAGACTACCCCCTATCACCCACAGTGAATGGAACTACTGAGGTATTTAAAAAAATACTAAGTCACATGCTGACTAAGATCTGTGATGTTGGAATACAAGATTGGGATGAAAAGGTATCAGCCATTCTATGGGCATACAGGACAACCTACAAGAGGTTGAACAAGGCCACACCATTTCCATTAGTGTTTGGTGCGATGTTGTTTTGCCAATTGAATTCATGTTACCATCATTGCATATAACGCGTGCATGAGGGTTAGATGAAGAATAAGCACTAAAAGAGAGGATTGATAAGTTGATGTAGTTAGATGAGAGACAATCACTTGCTAGATGGAGTCAGAAGATAGAGAAATCAAGACAAAAAGCATGGCATGATCGTCATATCAAGAACAAGCAGTTTGAGGTTGGGTAGATGGTGTTGTTGTATGATTCCAAGTATCTACGCCATCCTAGGAAGTTGAAAGTTAATTGGTTGGGACCCTACATCATCTCATACATTCTTGATTCAGTGCTTGCCATTTACAAGCGCTAGATGGGACGAGATTATCAGGTCATTTCAATGGGAGTAGTCAAGCCCTATTATAAATAAGCCTTTTTGGTGTTTGTAAATAAGGTAGTGCTATTAGTTAGCTTATAACTTCCCTTTATGCTTTTATTTTCTTGTGTTTCCATTTCTCATTGCTTGTTCCTTTCTTTTTGTTTCGTTTTGTGCCTTGTGCACTCGGTAACCACATTATTTTTCTAAGGTGTATGTGTGCGAAAGGACCGCGTATTTGTTTTAGTGTGGGGCGAGTAATGCAAAGAAAAGTATAGGCCTATAATACAAGTTGAGTAGCCCAGAGAAGGAAACACGTAAGATCGAGAAAGCGCATGAGGAAACAAAGTGGATAATGAATTATGGTGTCAAGAATGTTGAACAAAGACCACACATAAAGGATGAAGAGTGCATGAATAACATGAGGTAGGCGAAGAAAAAATCGGGTAAAGGACGTGAAGATGTGCCTTTGGTGCTATAGACATGTGTGTAAGAGTCTTTTGTCAGATTGGATTTTTACGTAGGATTAAGTGCGTGGGTAAGGGCGCTTAAATTCACCTAGTGGAAAAATCCACATTTAATGTTAAAGTATGTTAGTAGGTGGTATAACATTTATTACTCGGAGGGAAGCAAAAACTATAAATATAAGGTCGGGAAAGTCATTATTCTACCTTGCTATTACGAAGTTGAAGCGCTCTTGCGAACTAGGGCATCCAGAGAGAGTTGTGTGAAGGAAGAAGAATCCTATAAATATAAGTGTGTGACTAGAGTGGATCTGTAAACCAGGAGGAAGGAGTACACAAGCATGAGAAAAGGTTGTTTGAAGTGTGCCGTCTTGTGGAAGGTTTTCCTAGTTAGGGTTTAGTAGCTAGGGCACGGAGATAGAAGGATTTATTCCAGGAGTTGAGCTTTGGAGTTGAGTTTGGATTTAAGCAGAGTAAGGAGTTCTTAGTTTATCCCAACAGAAAGCATGACACCAAAGAAGGTGACCATTTCACCAAAGAAACAAAAGGGAAAGGGAAAACAAACCGCTGCTGTTGCAAGCTCCAATGAGGAATGGTATTGATGGAAATGCACTTAAGACAAATGGTCAGTGAGTGATTATAACCATCGCACACTCATAACTAAGAAGGAAATGACATTAAAGTTGGTTTGTCCAACTAATAAAAGGACACCACATGGGATGCCTATATACAACGACGAGGTTAAAGTCAAATTGGAGAAAGCATGGTTATCAAGAATCTGTATGAGTTGCCTTACTTTGGTAAGCCCGAGAGACTATATCAGTGGGTGATGTCACACGTACATGAGGATCACTTCTATTTTTAGGGTGCAAGATGCACATAATACTTCAGTTGATATCTAATTTCAATGGCCTGAATTGTGAAGGGGAATACATAGATGACAATCTTAGCAATAAGGAGGCTATCAAGGAAACAATAATAGCGTATGACTATAAGAAGGGTTCACGATACTTTGACATCGCAGAGATGCTAGACCCTATTATGAGGATGGCCACGTGATTGGTGACCAAGCTTAATGATCAAGAACGATGGATGCAAGTGAACAAGACATGGCTAAATGTATGTTGGAAGATATCATAGGGGAACCATCTATAACTTGTCTACTTTCATTGTGGATGAGATCATAAGTAGTGCACAGGAAGGAGAGAAGATATTATTCGGAAACATCCTCCTCACCATCGTATTTTTGGAGATTGGAGTGCCCGATGGGCCGAAAAATCATTTGGGAGTATTCTAGAAGAGGATCCCTCACCCACAAAAGGTTTGAAAAGTACACTTGTGAAACCATGATGGCCACTCACAAGGCGCGCCTAGAGAAGTGGTACAAATGAATGTGTGACACATTCAGGGGTAGAGTGGAGGATCCCAGAGCAATTTCCCACGCTTGTGGATGGAGAAGCAAAGTTTGTAGTATACCAACATTTTTACATTGGTAGATTTACATTAACAAATGGGACTAAGGGTCCATGGTGCAAGCTACCCTTCTCCTTCACCGCGTAATACTTCCAAGCTGGAGTCAACCAGTTCAAAGAAGCCAAAAGACTAAGGTTTGACCTTAGTGAGGTGGACCAAGACCATCGTGAGCTGTGTCAAAAGCTCATGTACCTAAAAGTGTGCATACATGGAGAAGTATGTCTCCCATGAAGTGAAAATGATGAATCCCATGATGTTGTCGATCGCCGGAAGGACCGTAACAAGGGTGTATCTGCGCATAAGGCCTAAGTTTGAGAAAGGCACCTATCTAGAGAGTGATGTCTCCATTCCAGAAGACCCCACAGGAGAAAGAAGGCCGCACCAAAGAAGAGAGAAAGAGAAGAGGGGCAGGAGAAGAAGGCACCAAGTGTGCAGACAACACAATCTGGGTGCACCTGGAAGCAAGCACTAAGCCTAGCACTTACACGCACAGGAAGAAGTCCCCTGTCAAGGAAAAGACCCAAGAAGAAGAAGCACCAGAGTAGGAAGAGCCCCTCACACATGAGGAGTCACCAAGGAAGACATCGCCTAGTGAAGAAAAAGAAAAGGAAGAATCTCCATATTGGAATCCCCAGTAAGGAAGAAGCAAAAGGTGATAGAAGAGGCAAACTCAGAGGAGACAAAAATTTTAGATGCCTACATTGGTGACAAGGATGAAAATGAGCCTGAAGGAGGTGAAGACCATCCAGTGTATGATATACATGACTCGGAGGAGGAGGAAGGTGAAGAGAAGTATAACAAGGAAGATGAGGAGAAGAATGATGAGGAAGAAGCAAAGGATCAAGGCAAGGGGGTGAGTGAAGAAGTAAGCACCAAAACCAAGGAACCCCAAGCCTCACCAAGGAGCAAGTGGAGAAAGCCACACAAAGAGAGAAGTGGCGGGAATCATGAAGGAGTTGGTGGAACAGGAGTTGGAGTGGAGTGTGGATGAAATTTTGAAGGAGATGGAAGAAGAAATCGTTGGGAAGGAGTATGACAAAGATGGGTGGGAATCCTAATTTAGTGGTAAACTTCCCAAAAGCTACACGAATAGGTGGGAAAGGTGTAGTGGTGGCACAAGAGTAGGGGATGGGATACATTAATTATCCTAGCAAGGTGCTATGCACGTGCTTCTAAAGCACCGTACCAACAAAGAAACGCCTAGCTAGCTATGTCATCGTTTGATGAAGAAGGCACATATCCCCAAACTAAGAATATGTTATCTTGGGCATTCAAGTATCACATAGATGAACCTGAGTTTGAAGTAAGCTAGAGAGTACTAATGAAGGTGCCGAAACAAAAGGAGTAAATCCCTTGGTGAACACTTAACAACTATCAGATGAATAGGTTTGTAACGCGCTCAACAAGGTTTCAGTCGAAGTTGAGGCCGAATAATGTTTGGGAGAAATGATAGAGTGAGATTCCTAGAGGAGGAATTAGAGAAGAAAAGAAGGATCTCATGGAAAAGAGCAAGGACCTAAAGCAAGAGGAGATGATCAATGCTCAGTTGAGGCGTGAGCTGAAAGAAGAAAAAGCAAAGGTGCACAAAGTCTCCAAGAAGGTGGAGATGATTACGGATGCCATTGTCCTGAAGCACCCTGACTTAGTGCCACTCGAATGAAGTATGAATCAACCTTGAAATGTCTAGAGGATTTGACTCACATTCTCACGATGGAGAGGCGACCACTCACTTTAGAGTCTGTAGAAGAGGCACAGGTGCTGGAGAGGTGACCACTTACTTTAGAGTCTGCAGAAGAGGCATAGGCATGCCAAGAGAAAGAGGAAAAGATGAAGGTTATTGAGATTGTGGCTCGATACACTAAACTTCTTGTAGAGGTAAAGGCCGCCGCACAAGTCGTTGAAGCTACTTATGACAACTGACAAGCATCTTGGTTGCCACCCATGAAACGGAACTCAAGGAGTTCCAAGAGAAAAATAAGGGGAATAGAGCGGAAAGAGATAAGATCCTAGCCGAGGTGGAGAAGAAGTCAGAAGTAATCAAGACCTTGCGAGGCTTGATCAAAAGCCGGCTAAAGGAATTATACCCTAGATCACCCGCAGGATGGATGCGCTTGAGGACTTGGGAAAACAATTGGAAAGTATTGTTGAGACCATGAGCGCCAAAGGGGAGGAGCTGAGTTTTGAGGAGGTGAGCACCTTGGTGGGTGACCTCTGTCAGCAAGCTTAGAACAAGGTCAACGCTTGGGAGAAGTTAGAGGCAGAAATAGGGAAGGATTTCCCTCTCCTCCTCCAATAATAAACAAGTTCCCCATTCTTTCATTCTTTCTCCCAATTCTTCATTCCTTTATTCTTTCTTTCCAACCATTTTAAGATCCCGCCATTCTTTACTTTATTGAAGAGTGTTTCCGAGGATGAAGAAACAGGCATAGTGTGGGGTGATGTTGGGCCCTAGAATATTGGCTAAGTACAAGAAAGCACGTGGGCGCATGTGACCTATTTGAATAAGGGTACAGCGAGGTGAAGGCGCGTGGGGAAGGGTTTTGTAGAACACATGACGCACACACAAGGCAAGACAAGTTTTGGGAATTAGCCATATTTGACGTTCTAGGAAGCACATGAGAAAAGTGTGACCCATCTAACATGTAGAGTGGATAAGGTTCCAACTTAACAAAATTGTAGGATAAAAAAGGGAATATTCCATGCATGCAATGGAAGGTTCCAGAAGAACATCATTGCACAAAGTGGAGAGCTCGGATCAAAGGAGGCATGCTCCATTGGAGGACCACTTAGACACTTGGTATCCGATCTGTTACCTCGGAATGCGTAAATCTATATATAGAGGTGCACATATAGAAGAAAGGAGACATATATACATGGGATCATCCTGAGAGAGTAGAGGTGGTGGGAAAGAGGTGAAGCTCTATAGAAATATCATGGAGGATTCTATGGGTTGGGAATTAGAGAAAATATAGGAGTGATGGCATATTTAGAGGGATGGGTTTGTGTTTATCCTTGTAATGTGAAGGCCATAGTTTAGTTTTTGATGCATGACCTTGCTTTGCATTGTTATATGGGTCTGTTATGGCCTCAGTGAATGTAATATGGTTACTGAACATATGAATATAAGGTTTTATTCTAAATTATATCTCGTGTTCATAAGCATAATGCCTTTCCTTGGTGTTATGAATCATTTCTATATGTTGTCTGTTAATTCTCTTTTATGGATGCATTGATATAATACTCATCCTAGGTTCTCAGAATGAACACATGGTTCTTTTCCATCCTTTTACACTTATGTATCTATCATAGATGATGTATTCTCACAAGACTCACATAAAAGAGAGGCTCGGTGCTCGTGTGTGCCTCGGGTGAGTGCCCAACGCCCGCGGTGATAGGACAACACACATGGGATTAGACTATTTTTCTAGGGGTATAAAAATGACTACACATGCCATAATGTTCAGGTTATAATGAAATGTATCAGCAGTATAACAAGGGAATATAAGTGTAAGGCTAAAAATGGCTCAACAAAATACATAGGATGAGTTGTTTAGAAAGAGAATTTAAAAAATTATCACACCCCTAGACTTAACTCCTTGAATGTCCTCATTCAAGCTTTTGTAGGTTCCTCAGCTAGCTTAGGGTCTACCCGAATGGTGTTGTATAAGTGTCTAAAATCTATTGGCATGTCTATCCCTACTGGCTCAGTGGAGAAGTGTGCATCATTCAATATGTACTTATCCCAAACCCTATCTTGAATCATTTCATCCACTGGTACATCACCAGACCAATGTGGTATAGGAAAGTGGAAGATTGGTGGGTGATAACCAATTGGGAACCAAGTGTTTGCATATTTAATAGAGAAGTCAATGTAAACATTTACCCTTCTCAGAGTTGGTATGATATTAGGATAGGAGTGCATCTCCTTCCTTTGCATTTTAGGGGTCATTTCATTCCAACGCATCCAACATGCTTTTACTATTTCCCTTCCACTGTGGGTAATCATGTTCCTTACTTGCTCATGTGCATATTTTCTCATTTTCCATGCCCGCTTTATGATTTCCTTGTGTTCTATATACTTGTTATACTCTTCTATGTCCTGTGGGTTGGAAGCCTCTACCCTAACCATCAATGGCTGAAATTTTTGTAGGTTCCTATAGTCTTCCATATGTTTCTCTTTGTCCAATTCATTCATGAAGTAAGAAATAAGTGCTTTGACTAGGATATCTCTATTAGTGTTCACATGTGATGAGTAAATAATAATTACGTGAGTAATTATTATCTTGTAAATGGTTAGTAGTTAATAATATTATTATTATATTAACAATAATATATATTAGTTTGGAGTTGTTTTAACAACTTATGTAATTTGAGTTGTGCATTGTTACGTGAGTAACAATCACATCTAAATAGATATTTGGGGGGTTAGTAGGTTGAACAAACTCCTCATTTGTAGGAGTGATATTTCATATATATTTGTATGTCCCGTATGAATGAGAAGTGAGAAATAATAGAGAAGATATTATATAATTGTGTTTATTATTATTGTTATCTCTGTGTAGATCTGGTTATATGGCTATATTTGGTATCAGAGCAGGGATTCCAGGATGAGAGGCTTTGAATAAATGTTTTCCATCACAGGGCTCATCACAATTTTCACGGCCTGGTAAGGTGGATATGTTGATTGCATCGTCTTATGTATTGGATCATTCTGCTGCGTATTGGATCGTTCGTCTGCTGTGCATTTCATCGTTGTTCTTGTGTATTGCATCGTTGTTTGTACGTATTGTATCATTCTTTTGCTTGTGATCATCGCGCATGTATTGCATTGTCATTCTGGTAACTCATGCGTTCTTTTTATTTTTTGCCATTTTTGGACATATTAAAAAAACACAAGAATAGAAAAAAACTTTCCATTTTTGGAAAGGGTCCAGAAAGATGTTGGACTTATAAGTTGTAAGTGGCATAAGTTTCAGCTGGTAACTCGGAATGGGGTGCCATTTTTTTTTTTTGAAAATGTATTTTTTAGCTCTTTGCATTGATCCTATGCTTTATGCTACTGGAAAAAAATATAATATTTAGAAATTTTTACTTTCAATTTTTAAAAGTTTATTGTAAGGGTGCATTTTCGACTGAGTTCGACACCCATAATGGAAATTCCATTACAGAAATTCAATGGCAAAGAATTTCACACATGGCAAGTGTGAACTCAATTACTTTTGATCAATAAAGACTTGTGGGAAATTGTTGAAGGTAATATTTCAAAACCAACTGATGCTTGATGAAGCCACCAAATGGGAAAGCAAGGATAAGAAAGCAATAGCAATTATTGGTCTTGGATTGTCTGATGCTTATTTTCATCATATTGATTTATCAAAAAGTTCAAATTTCATATGGACTACTTTGAACAAGCTATTTGGATCTGAAACAGGGAGCGCAACGATGACATTCAAGCAAAAACTATTCAGGCTCAAGATGGAAGAAGGTGAGAGTATGGTTGATCACATAAGTAAATTTCATTCTATTTCAAATCAACTAGCTAGAATAAAAATTGATGTGGGAGATGATGATGCAAAAGCAATATTGTTAAATAGTATGCCTCCAAGATATTCTAATATGGTATTTACATTGAGTAAAGTAAATCCGAGTTTGGAAGATCTGATTTCTTCTCTGATAGAAGAAGAAAATCGGACTAAGAAAATTGAACTAGAAGAAAGTGCAATGTACGAGAAAAAATAGATCACATACTAAAAGCAGATACAAATCCTCTTTTAACCAAGGATCACATTCCAAAGATACTAGCAAACAGATCACTTGTTACTATTGCAAACAATCTAGTCATTTGTCTATAAACTGCAGGAAAAGAGCGCAAGATTTACTTGATGGAAAACTACAAGAGAATGCCATGGTGGCTGATGACAAAGAATGGGATGATATAGAAGAATCAACAAATAATGATAATGGGTATGATTCTGAAGACTATCTATACTAGATAAAATACATCGGAGGATGGAGGACACAAGAGGTTGGAGGTCAATCAACGACCTCTCGTCAGTCATCAGCGACAGGGCCACACAAAAGCATTGGTGACTTGTGTGTTTTTTCAATATTTGTTTTTTAGTGTGGTGTTCTTCTTTTGCAGTGTTTTCTAAATAATGGAAATTTCACATTGTGGGGGAATATGAAACAATATTCCATTTCCATTCTGCATGAAATCAAGCTATGTAACCTTGTAGTGTATAAACATAGTGAAGAAAATGAAAGCACAAAAGTACAATCAACATCATGATACTTGAAGAGGATGAACAGGGGCTCGTACCTGGAATAGGGGTTCCTATTTTTGAATAGGGGTTCATACTGGATGGACATGGGTTCATACAGAGGTCTAAGATCATGAGTGAGCAAAGGCAAGCAAGCTGAAAAAGAAGTGTGACTATATTTTCTCCCATGTAAACACTAAGGGGGGAATGTTAGGAAATATATGTTAGTGTTCACATGTGATGAGTAAATAATAATTACATGAGTAATTATTATCTTGTAAATGGTTAGTAGTTAATAATATTATTTTTATATTAACAATAATATATATTAGTTTGGAGTTTTTTTAACAACTTATGTAATTTGAGTTGTGCATTGTTACATGAGTAATAATCACATCTAAAATAGATATTTGGGGGGTTAGTAGGTTGAACAAACTCCTTATTTGTAGGAGTGATATTTCATATATATTTGTATGTCCTGTATGAATGAGAAGTGAGAAATAATAGAGAAGATATTATATAATTGTGTTTATTATTATTGTTATCTCTGTGTAGATCTGGTTATACAACTATAATCTCCAATGTATAGGTTTGGAATCCAATACCTATCATATTCAAGGGCATAATTATGCATGTATAGCTCACATAAAATGAACTAAATTTCTTGAGGACTCGTTTAAATATAATGTAAAGAAATTCCTAGATCCACCGATGTTAAATTTCATGTCCGAGTTACTACAGGTAAGTAAGTTTGAGCTACAACGTCTTCTCTTTCGTAAAAATAACATAGAGATTTGAAGGAGGCCCATGTCCGATTATTTCATGGGCCACTTTAAGGGTATCATCATGCTTATTCTTCACATTTCAATCTCCTTATCTTTGGCCTTAAGTTTCTTGTTTTTTTCCTCCATGTCTTATTGGTGTTGGAAAATAAGTTCTTATTTTTCCTCTCCCATTTTCCTTATAGCTTATTAACATAGGTTTCAAACTGATGGACCTAGTAATCTAGAAACATTTTTTGTGTTCCTATGCTCCTACAAATGGGTTTGGTAGGATCCTTGACCACTTCACTAATGACAATATTTGGCTACAATGGGGTCATATAGGATTATTGCATGCTAACATGTGGCAAAAATGGTGGAGTGGACTCTAGTAATGTCTAAATATTTTCGATGTATGTTCTCCGCTTTAATATCATATGCAATGTTTTCAATAATTACTTCAACAACATGGGGTATATCATCCCCAATTTCTACTTCATCATTTTGTGTTTCAAACACTGTATGGTCATGTCCTTCCTCGATCCTATCTTCATCATCCTTGGCTACATGAGTTATGTCCTCAATTCCCTTTTCAACATCTCTTCCTTCATGCTCTTCATGGGTTACCTCGCATGAACTCCTCCTGCTATTCTTCCATATGTTCGGCGGGCTTTCTTGAACCACTTTGTCACCACTTTCTTCTCCCTAATTTTCTTCCATACCCTTCATGGGATCCTCAGACCTCGTTGTTCATGAATTTCAACACTGGTACCACCTTGTTCTATATCCATTGACGTGGCCTCAATATTCTATTCTACAACTTCTTTATCACTATCAAACAATATGGTTTGGGGTTTTTTTGTCTTAGAGATTTGCGATCTTTTAATTTTTAGTATATGAGAGCGCCTAGGTGGTGTAGGAGTGGATTTGGAGGATGTAGGAGCATACATGGAAGATTTAGGAGTGGGCATGTAAAATTCTCCTACCCTTTGAGGCGGTTGATTCAGGAGTTGAAAATCCAAGTAGGGTTTCAATAATGATAATCCTCTTAGGTAATATAGGAACATGGTTCTCTTCAGTAGGTGATGTATTTTCAGAAACAAGGGTTTCCATGGGTTGAGAAGTGGAAACTGTGGGTTTAGGCTGAGAAGTGGAAGCTGTGGGTTCAACTGTATGAGTGAAAGAATTGCCAACACTTCTTCTTTTCTTCCTATGCCTTAAAGAAGAAATAGAAATGGAGAATCTTTGTGGATTACAAAGAACCAAATTCATCCACAAAAAAGGCCACGTCCCATTACCTTTCATTGATTAAGTACTTGATACCTTAGTTGGTAAAAAGTAATTCTCCTTTCTTGATGGATACACTTGTTATAATGAGATCCAAATTGCACAAGAGGACTAAGATAAGACTACATTCACATGTCCATGGGAGACGTTTTCCTATTCAGCTCTCCCATTTGGCCTATGTAATGCACCTTCCACATTCCATAGGGTAGTCCTGAGTATCTTCTCTGATTTGACAAATAACTGCATGGAATTCTATATGAATGACCTCACTATTCATGGCAATACTTTTTAGGAGGCTATGAAAAATATGGATGAGGTCCGAAGAATATGCAAGGATCACAATTTGTCTCTAAGTAAAGAGAAGTGCTATATGATGATGTTAGAGGGTATAGTGTCATGGAATTACCTTTCCGCAAAGAAGGAATTCCACTAGAGATACAACAAAGGTGTTTGTCATATTCAACTTTCCCACACCAAGAAAACAAAAATATGTTAGAAGATTGATAGGAAACATTAGATATCATAGAAGGTTTATACAAGACATCAACAAAATTGCAATGCCACCTTTTGCATTGTTGGGAAAATATGTTGATTTTGTATGGGCTGAACACTATGAAAGTTATTTTCAAAATTTAAAAGAGATGCTAACTATTTCTCCTATGTTGAGAGGACTTAACTAAAACCTTCCTTTTCACATCTACACGGATGCATCGTATATGTTATTGGAGTTTTCTTGAGTAAAAAATATGGTAATTTTAATTATGCAATATACTATGTGAGCAAGAATTTGTAACATGCATAATTGAGTTATACAATAACTAAAAATGATTTCTTGGTAGTAGTATATTTAATAAATAAATTCAGACATTATATCACAATATACCCATTTTTTATTCACAATGATCATACTACAATTAAGTATCTAGTGAGCAAACTAATAGTAAGCAACATAATCATAAGGTGGCTTCTCCTCTTGCAAGAATTTGATGTAACCATAGTGGAGAATCCTGACAAAGATAATGTGGTGGCATATTTCCTCTCAAGGATGGAGAACAACATTGAAGAGAAAGTATTTGATGATTCATTTACAAATGATAACCTCGTTTGATTTTTCTACAATAACACATTGGTATGAAAACATAGCTAACTACTTAGTCCGAGGTAAAACACCTCCACATTTTTCATCCTCTGAGAAAAGGTATTTAGTTGAAAAGAGTTTACCCTTTTCTTGGAAAGATGGACTTCTCTTTTATACACGTCAAGATCAAGTAATGAGAAGGTGTATAGATGATGAGGATATATTTGATGTCCTCAGATCCTGCCACAATGAACCTTATGGAGGGAATTTTGCTATAAAGAGAACAACAAAAAGGTGTTCTCTAATGGCTGCTATTGGCTAACATTACATAAGGATGTAAAAATATGATAGATTTAGTAGGGAAAATGTAATCTAAAGATCACGATTCACCATTAAAGACAAATATTATAGATTATGGTATGCAGTTGATTTAGACAAAGACATAACTTGAAATAGATAGAAAATTACAAAGCATTATGAGCAAGAGAAGAAGAAAAAAAATAAAGAACAAGATACAGATAAAACCATATTTAAGTGGAGAAACCTGAAGGAAAAACTCCACTGGTAAAGCACTGTCTTTATTAAGAATTTACACAAGTTTAACCCAACACTTCCACTTCCAGTTTGTAGTCATTCACAATGTTTACTAAGCTATTTTCTTGATCACATCATCTAATGATCATCCACTATATCTTATAGTTAGATCACAATATTTATGTCTCGTATGTATAAATGTATATGTTGTAGATAGTAAATCATGAGAGGGATCACCTAGGTTAATGTGGGTGGGTGAATCGATCAGAAACTTCACTCTTTAATGTGAAAGACCTTCACAATACAATTTAATTAGACAAACTTTAATAATATTGGGGCATACTGCAGTGGTAGATCCCACTTGAAATTATCACCCCAACACCCCCCCTTAATGTTAAGTGGGAAAAAAAACCAAACATGCCAAATTTACTTTTTTCTACAAAAGTATTTATAGATCCTTGAATCAAAAAAATGATTCAAGCTAGCATGAAAATAAGGGAAATCAATAGATCTTCCCATACATAAATTCTTAAGACCATTGATTTACATATAAAGACTTACATCAGACTATGGAATCTTTTTTAAAATAAGGCATACCCATAACTAAAGCTTCACTGGGATTCTCAAGTACCTTCACATAGAGTGACACATTTACTTATTAAAAATGGAGGAAGCATTGGAAGTTTACATACAATGTTACAACCATGTGTAACCAATCCCTAAAGTATCACTTTGTCACATAGAAAGCAGGTGGTCATGATCAACTCTTATAATAAGCAGTCAAGAGGTGTCATTGTCATACACACTCCCCCTCAAGGGAAACTATGATAGGATCAACAAGGCACAAAACTTGCAAGACTTCACAACATGCAATGGCTTAGTGAAGATATTTGCAACTTGATTTCTGATGTTGGACTAGATCCTTTATCAAGAGAAATTTGGCCTTCACATAGAGGAGGAATACTTCCTTTAGATCTTATGTGTATCACTACTAGTAGCCTCTTTAGCCACATGGATCTTTGCTTCTTCAAGTGATGGCGCTTGCATCAAAACTTGAACACAAATCCAGCTGCATATTCAACACAACATCAAAAAATATCATAATAAGCATAATAGAAATCATACAGATTTTTACTTTTAACCAAGTATAAAGGTTAAACATAGTTGTATAACAACTTAACATATCACTATGCTTAATAATTAACAAATATGTTTTATCAAAAACATACATCTTATTCCAAGCCTTTTATACAAAGATAAGACTTGATAGATAACTAAGTTGATCAGATAATCAAATTATGTAAGAATAATGAAGCATTTACTGAAAAACATGATCCATCAAATAGTGGACACACTCATTGATTTATAATCCGAATTCTTATGGAAATTTTTTCCACAAAGATTCATAGAAGAAAATGACCATGTAAGAAAAATTTAAGCTTAGACATGTCATATATGATCAGATTTTTATGCCAAAAACATGATTTAACAGTAAAAAACATTGTCTTACTTCTCTTGATTCTAAGAATTATATTCTTGTTACTACTAAGAGATCATGACTGTTTTGACAAAAGAATCATTATAAAAAAACTAGTTAGAGAAACCATGCTCATGAAAGCACCTGACACAAGAATCCTAGTCAGAGTCAAGGATTGAAAGATCTCCCCCTCAATGTCTACATCCATTATATCAAAAGGAAACTAAAAACAAACTTGCAAAATAATTTCAATTTTAGGATACTCAGAAGAGGGAAGAGAGGCAGATTTATAAAAAGTTTCTCAAGAATATGCACATATTCTTTATAACCTCTAGGTATAACTTTCATGATGTATAAATGCACTTGATGCATTAAAAATATGATATCAAATTCTATTTTGCCTCTGTGATAATCCTTTATTTCTTTGTGACAAGAAACTTGTTCATGGTTAGACATGGTTCAAGATTTCTTAATTACTCTTTATAGGGGTTCATGATGTCTAATTATTATCATGCAACTACCAAAATTCATCATGAATCAACATAACTTACATGTATTGAGATAGGGTAGCTTTTCTCCATGTGGGACATTTTTCTATATAGTCATACAAGATCCCAAAGGTGCTTTCTAGCCATAAAACATACTTTTAGACGAACTTTCCAAATGCTATAATTTGTTCCATTCAATAACCGAGACTTATCCATTGAATTGTATTTAGAACTAGCCATTTTTTAGTTCTCAAATAGAAATGGAGACAAAAACAGATAAAGGAAGCCAAAAAGAGACACAAACCTAGCTACAAATCTTCTAATTTGCGATATGAATGCAAATAGCTCAAATTTAGTCAAAAAAATAGCTTGATTTTGTCGAATTTAAGATCAAATTGACAGAGATGAGTCGGGTTTAGTTTACGGATGAGCTAACCGAGCTCGGATTGAGTCAAGTTAGAGTATATCAATGAGTTATTTAGCAACTCGACGGAGTGAGCTAAAAAACCGAGCTATATGAGCTACAAAAAGAGCTACTGATAAAATAAAATAAAGTTAAAAATAGCCAAAGCAGGGGGCGACACGTGGCATAGATCAAAAATACCCATAGAGGCATGTGTTGGCTTTGAAATAGATCCTTGGATGGATGTGAAACTTAAAAATTAAAGTTAATGCCTTTTTGGGTCTCATGACAACCAAAAAAGAAAAATATGTGTCATTTTTTAATTAGCTCACATTTCACAATGCAACTAATAAGACATAAGATAATTAATTAAAAATGTATACATGTGTCTTTAATTAATTGGTTTGCTATTTTGCACTCTAACACAATGCGAAATCAAAGTCTTAGTCAAACAGAGCCACTTGTTAAAAAATTAATGGCTAAACAATTGACACTTGACAACTTTCGCCAAACTTAAATAGATTGCTTTGAGCGGACTTAAATTCCTCGAAATAAATTAAACTTAAAATAAAATTTGGTTCTGAAAAGGTGTTGGTACCCAAATCCGCCTCCCTTTGAATCCAAATAGCATCAATAGGATGAGCATGATGCTTAGAGACAGATAGATAATAATTTTAGTCATTTTGTGGCCGGGAAAGGGTCTAACTGACTTTTTGTTACTTGAGCTTGGAGAAGTTGGGTAGCACCATGCTAAGGGTTTGACCTACCCTACTACTTCAGGTTTTTCCTTCAACCAAGGTGAGAGGACCCGTTTTGTAAACCGTATTCGTAAGGGAAATGAATAGATCAACAATATTTGGCTCTCCTTTTTAGGGCATTTGAGAAATAACCTTGAGAAGAAATGGTCAATGCAATATAACCTAACTCTCACGAGTTTTCACCCTAGAAAATGCAAATGTCTCTTAGAAAAGGTTCAAAGCTACTAAAGACAACAATAAAACCATTTTGCTTTTGCATATTTTGAGTAAAGCATGGATAAATTCAACAAATCATCTCAACATTTATGGGTAAGCAAAGTGCATTTATCAATTTTGGATGTAATTTGTTGGGAAATTAAGCAGGATAAATTTTATTATACCAGATTTATGGGAAATTTTAACAAAGGCTGGAAGATCTACCAAATAAGATGATGAAAACACTTCAAATAACCAATAATGAACCTTTAACTAGAAGATGTGCACCCATGGAAGCCCAAAGATACACAATTTCACACATTCTTTGAGAATTTAAACATAAAAGCTCATGTCAAAGACTCAATTAAACATCAAGAATCCCAGATCTATCACACCTAAGATACACTCATAGAATAACAAACAACCTGTATCAACAAAATGGAAGTAAAGTGAATTTAAAACTATTTATTGCATAATGAAATGAAAGCTCTTCTCATAACACAATTGTAATTACCACAATACTACCATAAGGATAAGATATTGTGTGATTCAGAGGAATTCCTAACATAAGATTGCAACAGGAACATGAATAGCTACTTGAAACATCTCAACTTAAAAAAAGTAGACATAACAATGCTCATGATTAACACAATTAACTTAGGGCTCATCAAATTTATCAACAAGGGAAAGTTTCATTTACAGTCTCAATGCTTGTCAATGGTTGTACACTCACAACCATCTTGACATGATTTGATTTGAAGGATAAGGAAATTAACAGGTTTCTCAAACAAGTTCTTGGAAAAAATGGTTTCTCTCAGTTTACACCTTTCTCTAAACAATTTCAAAAATTTAACCCCCTTTATGTAAGAGTATTCTCATCACATTTATACAATTTCACTCACTCACTCATTCTTTGTTTTCCCCCAAAAACATGAATCTCAAAGAGAATATTCTTCTCTATTTTTCTAGGTGGAAAAGTTGTGAGCCATTCACATTTTTACTTCCATCAGATATGATTGGGACACCATGTCACTGCCTTTTGACAATTTTCTCAATCATTTCTTTCCTTTTGGCATGCGAGAAACCCCTTTTAATAATTCTAAGGAGGTTCCATATGGCTTGATGTGACATGTAATCCTTTTCACCTTTTGAAAATCTACCTTGAGCAATACATACCTGTGTTCATGCCTTTCAGAATTGAGTTTCTTCATGTGGATTACATCACATCAATCAAACACCTTATGTTACACAATGCCAATCTTTCTCAAATTTATTCCCTTCATGTGAGATGAGAAAAATCTTCTTTCATCTGATGGTAGTGATTTTACTCGACTCAACCTATCTGCTGCATCCTCATTATAAATTCAACTCTACTTTCTCACCAATATGCATCCCTTTTCCAATCTTGAAAGTGAAGAATTTTTACAGAGATTTTATCAACACAATGGCGAGTGTGGTTGTAGTGAACAATTTGAAAGAGATTTCTTCAAAATATTTAAACCAAATCTTCGACCTACATGGTCCAGATGAAGCCTTTGTCGGTATTGGTTTGATATTACAGACCTAGGTGATACTAAAGGGCCCCTTAAATATCGACAAGTTCGGCTCACTCCTCCTAAAATTGATCAAGATCAATCCTATCTTCTTAGCCTTCCAATCCATGTACTACCATATTTTTCGGTGGGAACATCAGAAAATACCATAATACTTGAAGAAATTATGGATAAAAAAAAGTCCCACCATGACAAGGGCAACCGAGTATAATTGTCCCTTCTTGTGTGATGAAAAATTTGTGATGATGGAGATTCTAAAAGATTCCTACGTGTTATATCACAAATCTTCCATTGATACTATGTCTGCCATTTCTCATAAAATGGATGAACTAGAGTAGAGAATCCTTTCTCTAAAAATGGTCAACCAAGACCTATGCCATCACAACCATCCACCACACCAACACCGTCTTTACAAAAGAAGAGGGGGGAATTAAGCTCCCAACCCCCAATTATAATCTTGGATGAGGAGGAAACATATCCTTCATCTCCCCATCGTTCCAAAGCATCATTATCTGCCACTAGGGAAGGAAAGGGCAAGTCCACTTTTCAACCTTCCATTCATTTATTGCAATGGGATTATTTGATGGATTGAGAATTATCATGACTTTTACTCGTTACTCTGCCAAGAGAGCATCCTCCTTTCAAGAAGAGTCACTGGGTTGAGTCTAGTTTGAAATCCCTTGTTCCATTGGGTACTCAGATGTAATAATTTCTCTTCTAGCTACTCCAAATGTTCCCCTCAGTCTACTCCCGATAAGTCTACTTATTACAAGGAAAAAGGGAAGAAGGCATTTTCCATAGGTGGTTCAGATCTTCTGGATTGGGTATCTTCTTATCAGAAGAATATTGAGATGGAGAATATCATGGAAGGCCCTAGAATGACCATTGAGTCATTGATGGATATGGGGGTGTCCCGAAATCTGGGTGAGGTCGTATTTATTGCAACTTAGGGTTCAAATGAATTCATGTCGAGGAAGAACATGTTATTGAACAAGATTCCTCCACTTGGAGGATATTTCAAAGTGGGAGTAAAGGATAACTGAATGTTGTTTCTCTTCTTGTGTCCTTACTTCCAAATATGTATACAAATTTATTCATCATGGGTTGGGGCCCCTATAGAACCCTAATTTTGATTTATGTCTGAAAACTACTTCTTTATCTTCCATTATAAGAGCCTGTATGGTGTTTGAAAATTCAAGGTTTACATGTTTAGATCACCTCACACTAACCTATTTTTGTTTGTATTCCCGAGGCTTTGATTGTAACTTCGTAATTCCTCTAGCTCATCAATGGTTCCCATGATTTTGTCAACCCACCACTTTTTTGTCTTCATTTAAGAGCCTTAATTCTAATTTTTAGCCACGCCTTCAACTATATGCCTCAGACCCAAAACCACATTCAATTTTTTTTCGAACACCGAGTCCTCTACCTATTTGTTTGGTTCTCTCACCGGTGGTGGTTGCTTTGTATGACACGTGAAGACCCCACACATCTTTGGGTATTCTCTCTCTCTCTCTCTCTTTTTTATGAATATGCACCAGGTGACATGTGGAGGCCTCGTGAGTCCTTCTATACTTTGAATTTTTAGCCCGTCTGGGCTACCTTGCCATGCTTTTTCCATGTGGTCAATCCTTGCTTCTTGAGAGTCTCTAATTATTTACACCTTTCCAAAGATGTGCTGAAGGGACATGTGGATACCTTCCATGTCTAGCTCCGCCCTTAGGCAAAATTAAGCCCCACAAAACACAAAAGAACACTAGAAGGAAAAGAGGGGCCAATTTTCACAAGGATTTTTAGGGGAAACATAACTATTACATTCCTCGACCGAAAAAGAGGATTCACACCCTAAACGTAAGACTCACATTTTCATCCATCATGGTCCTATCTTTGAGCATACATTTTTTTACATGAGCAAACTAGTCGAGTGATTTTTTTGAAGGAAAACACTAGATAAGAGGGTGAGATCAAAATGAGCACTAACACCGGCTTTGACTCGGGGATGGGCACCCCATGGGTGCCACAAGAACCACACAAATTAAAAACTAAATGCACAAGTGCCAACATCCATTAGGTTATGTAGTCAATTTGAAACTTGCACAAGGTTGAACCAAAATATCCAAAACCAAAAGAACAAATCGTGAAACCAAGGCAACTAGTCACTGTAGACCACGAGAGCAAAAAGGGAAACAAAAACAAAAACAAAAGGCACAAACAAAACAAAAGGAATATACACTATACAAGGATGCGTACCTAGTTTTTAATCAATCCAATCAACCTAATAAGTGCTTCGATGCCTCGCCATTAATATGTAATTCAAGGAAATCCCCATCCACGTCTTTCGGGATAAAAGTGTGCTCACCAATTCTTATGTCAACGGAATAAGGACCCATCCATAAAGCATCAAATTTAACATCTTTTCCTTTATCCTCATTTCTTCTATCCCATAGTAGAATAAGATCCCCAACATTGAAAGTCCTAGGAGTCACCTTCTTATCAAACAATTTCTTAATTTTCTCTTTGAATCTAAGGTGTCTTTGGTGAGACTCCATTCTTTCTTCATCCAACTCAACTATTTGATTAATCCTTTCTTCATAGGGATTCAAATCTTCATCCTCAATCTACTGTATGAGCTGATAAAAGGACAAATGCATATGTAGGAGTAGGAGAGCTTAGACTCCATAAACTAATTCAAATGGACTCCTTCCAATAGCCCTTTTGGTAGTGATTCTATCTTCCCATAAAGCAAACTTCAACTGCTCACCCCATTTCATTTTGTTAACCTCTAATGTTCTTCTAATGATTTTAAGAAAATTTTTATTGCTTGATTCAACTTGACCATTCCTTGAGGATTGTAGTTTGATGCATATGTCATATTTATCCCATATTCTTGGCACATGTTTACCAATGTATTAGCTCTAAAACTCATTACATTGTCAACAACTATCTTTACAGGTACTCCAAACCTACAAATTATATGATTTAGGATAAAATCCATGAAAATTTGATGAGTTTATTTTTAGTAGGGATAGCTTCAACCCATTTGGTAAAATAATTAGTAGCCACTAGTATCCATTTGTGCCCTGTACTTGAGGGATCTAAGATCTCTCCAATAAAATCCATGCCCCATTGTTTAAAAGGATCCTCTATTGATATTGGTTGTAGGGGTAGAGCACTTGAAGCTTTCATTCTTCCTGAGAACCTCTAACAACTTTCACATTTTCTAACAATAAGGTTGCATCTTTGAAAAGTGTAGGCCACTAATAACCTACCCTTAAGATCTTATGGGCAGTCACTCTTCTAGAAAAATGGCCTCCACACACTCCCCCATGAAATTATACAATCAATTTGGGAGCCTCTTCCTTAGTGATGCATCTCAAAAGAACCCCCTCAAGATTCTTCCAAGCCAACCCATAATCAATTATGATATATTTTTGGGAGGCCAATTTGAGTGTCCTTCTTTGATTTTTGTCCAAATGACCAGGACATTCCAAATTTATGAGATAGAACATGATATCTCTATACCATGTATAATTAACTAATTTATCATGGACATCCATGTACTTCCTTCGTCGACTTCATTGACTTACATCACTTGCAGTTATTTTCGCCATTGATATTTTAAGACTTAGACCCACTGACCAACTTGGTGGTCTGTATGTCCATCTCATATTCTTATAGCTTGTTCACCCAATGACATCTCTTACTAGAAATTTCCATCTATGATAAAATGTCTTTGACCATGGTGTGGGGAACATAGGGGATAATCTTAGATCTCAAGATGTAAGGCCTAAAAATCTTAGTTGTTCTTACCAAAGCAAAGGAATGCTTCTCCATGATGGTATACTTTAATTTAGCTCCTTGCAAGGCTTTACTAAAAAATGCAATGGGCCTTTCATTTCCTTCCTCATCCTTTTGCAATAATATAGACACAATAGTATTTTCAGATGCAAAGGAGAATATCTAGAAAGCCTTCTTATAATCAGGGTTGCTAACACTAGAGCATTTTTAATGCCTCTTTGATTCCAGTGAAATATTGGAGAGATTTTTCCTCCCATTTGATAATTTGGTCCTTCTTTAGCATGTTTGTAATAGGAATAGTCATTTCAGCAAAGTTTGAAATGAATCTCCTAATAAAATTTATCTAACCAAAGAAGGACTGAATCCCTTTCTTAGTTTTGGGACAGAACTTTACCATTTTCTTCCACTTTTTAGATTCAATCATGACCCCTTCCTTCGATACAATGTGCCCTAACATCTTTGCTTTTTGAACCCCGAAATGGAACTTTTTAGGATTCAACAAGATGCCGTATTCTCTGCATATTATCAACATCTTTTCTACATGACTCAAGTGATCACTTCTATTTTTGGAGAATATTGTCACATCATCCTAATAAACTGTAATGAAATCATTGATGTAACCTGAGAACACAACATCCATTACTCTTTGAAATATGGCACCAACATTCATCAGACCAAATGGCATCCTCACATATACATAGGTACCCCATGGAGTAGTAAAAGTGGTTTTGATTCTTTCGATTGCTTTACAACCACTTGGTTATACCCTGAGAATCCATCTAATGTGGACAACAACTCAGATCCAGTGACCAATTGTAACATGTTATCCATATTAGGCAATGGATAATTATCTTTAATTGAGGCCTTGTTCAAGTTCCTGAAATTGACACACAACCTTATGTCTCCATTTTTCTTTCTAATTGGCACCAAGTTTGCCACCCATGAAGAATATCTTGTTGGTTGTATGATCCCTCCATCCCTTAAATTTTTTAATTCTTCCTGCATCTTGAGAGAAAGGAGTGGATTAATCGGCCTCTAATTTTTCCTAAATGGTTTAAAATTAGGTTCCAAAGGTATCTCATGTTGAAATAGATCCTCCCTATATGCTTTCAATTCTGAGTAAGACCATGCCAAGCAATCTTGGTAATTTTTCAACAACTCAATGTAGGACTACTTTTCCTCCTTACTCAAATTACTACCTAGCCATACTTTCCTACATTTTTCTCCAGTCCCATAGGTTATGCTCTTCCACATCTCTTGAAGAAAATATATGTCTATGAATTACCCTATCAGCATTATCAAAATTTGACTCTAAAGTAACCAACCCTCTTAGAATGGTATTGATTTTTAACTGAATAATGTCCTTACGAAATAGAGGTTCCTTACCATCACAAACAAAAACCATTAGTTCCCAATCCATACATTGATCTGTAAATTCTCCCTCACTCTTCAAGAACCTCTGAACATGGGCATCATTTCTAATACTTGCCAATTTTTTACATTATCAAGAATATATGGTCTTGAAAACACTTCTATATCATATTCATAGTAAGGAGACAATACAATTTTCAAACCTGGATCCAAGCACTGCCAACCTATCTGCTATAACATTTTGATTTCTATCATGATACAATATGTTAAAGGAGTCAAACATTTCAATAAAATCCCATACCACATGCTTATATTGTTTCATCCTTTGATTCTTTGTAGCATATAGTTTTCTAACTTGTTTGACTACCAACTCTGAGTCTCCTTTAACAACTATTTCCTTGATACCATATCTCCATGCAATCCTCAAACCCAAGAGTAGTGCCTCATACTCTGCAATATTATTTGTGCACTCAAATTTAATCTTGAAGGAGAAATTAAAGATTTCTTGACTTGGAGACATAAGGACAACTCCAACGCCATTTCCCAAGTTGGAGCAAGCTCCATCAAACATCAAAGTCCAGGGAATACCAACTTGTTCAAGACACTTACTCTTATCAATACCATGCTCCTCAAAATCCACATATCTGAAAAAGTTATTAACATCCACATATGCATATAATACTTCATAAGAAGCATTTTTAGGGTTTTCAATTAGATGCAACATATTTTTGTCACCATATAACTTAACAAGGTTCTCTTATACTGGTATGGTGGCATATGAAATATCCATCTACACACTTTCACCCACACTAGTAGCCCACTTTCTTGATAGTAACATACCCCATTTAGTAGGGAAATCCACAATAACTACATTCATGGTCAAGTACTTACTAAGATAGGCTGCTAATTACACAACTAAGCCCTTTACATACCCTATCACTGGTACTTCTCTTGAATCCATAGCAGTGCACTTTCCAAAGGATTTTGTTACCTTGATGTTTAATTCATTCATTACTTCAAGAGGCATCACATTACATGAAGCCCCTGAATTGAACATATTTCCTTAATGATTAAAGTGATATAAAAAGGATCAACATCAAGCTGAGATTCAACAAGGTACGTACGTAAATACACTTCAAGAGATTCACCCAAATCTTCTAAAGCTTCTGGCACCTCTAACTCTGAAATCATAGGGGAAGATCCACACTATTTACATCCTTACCCTAGGGGCACTCCTTCCTCCTTGAACCCTAAATACTCAAATGCCCTTTTCCTATGCTTAGGAATCCTAAACAATTCAACAATAGGTACAATGACTTTAATCTAACTCAAAATATAAGAAATATCACAGGGGATATATTTGGGTAATATTGTGTTAGGAGGGATGGTACCGCCCCTTCTTGTGGTATGAGACTCTTCATGGCTTAGGCATGGACAGGGGTACAAGATTTATTGGAAATAGTTGGACCTTTGTTAGGTGCATCCTTCTTGGGAGGATCTCTTAGGGTATTAGCAAGAAGGGGATTTATTTGTTTTGGTTGTGGACCTCCTCCTTTGATAGTTCTACTTATGAGATTGTATTTCTTTTCTTTAGATACTACCGCATTCATCAAGAGCTGTCAGTTCTCCTGAGAAGGAATTCCTTCATCATACTTCTTAATCATTATAGCCCTTAAGTATTCAAAGTCATGATTAGGCAATTCGAAATCCTGAACCATATCAATCTCAACATCATCAATGGAAGGAAGAGGAGATACCCGGTGGATGTAGTCCCAAAAATACTCAATAGTCTAAGCACTTATCAATTTAGTGGAGGAAACCCCACACCGTGAATCATTAGGACACTCCATCATACAAACATCTCCAAAAGTGGGGTCATCTTCAGCTCTTCACCCCCTTCACTTGGATCACATGGAGGGTGGGGTAACAAACATCTGTCACACCAGTCAATGACATGTGCCTCTTTAACCATAAATACTCTTGCAGTCAATGGATCAGAACAAGTTTATTTTCTCTCTGAGGCTATTGTTTACTTCCTGACCCCATATGTCCCTTTCCTCTATCTTCATTTCTAATCTCACCTCTTGGATGACCACAAAATCTATTCATCCCTTGAGGCTGATTATGACCTTGAGAGCTTTGTCCTATTCCCTTCTCCTCCCTGGCAAGTTTGTATGAAATTTATTTTACCGCCTTTCCAAGGTTTTAACAACTTCTTCTAGATCCACTGCCTTGCTTTACCTGAGGATTCTCAGGATTGATCAATTTAACACCCTCCCTCTTGGGAGGCTTTCTCTGTAGCCTTGATATTATTTTCAATCTAAACTACCATGGAAAAATCTTACCTCAAAGTTATGGGGTTTTTGTCTCTTAAATAATATGTTGCCTTTTTTTTTTAAGGCACCAAAGTACTTTATTAGGCAAGATTGATCACTTGGTCTCAATATTATAGGAAATATATTCAAGGTTTTGTTGAATCTAGCATTAAATTCTAGGACAATTTCATTGGGATTCTTTTTGATGTTCTCAAACTCTAAGAGAAGGAACCTTGGATCAGTCTTATCCCCATATTATAATTTGAAGGCATTTTTCATTTCTACCCATGAATCAATAGAATTTTCTGGAAAAGATTTATACCAATCACGGCATCCTCTTCCAGAGTATGAATAAAAACTTCACATATACATCCTCATGCTCAATCTCAAAGTCTTCCATAATATTAGTAAAGAGCCTAAGGTGTTGGTCACCACTGATGGCATTATTCCCTTGAAATTTTGGCAATCTATTCCTTGCATCATTAGGGACTGCATTGGGATAACCCACCATACCTGTGAAATCTATAGGTCTATATACATTAACAACAAATGGGGGTCTAGGAGGTGGGAGTGCCATATTATTTTGAGGAGGTGTCTGAATATGAGGATTAAAATGGTATGGGACAGGAGGTATTTGAGGAAATGGGGTATGATCCTCAAAATATTGATTCTTTAATGATTCAGTTTTACAGAAAACTCTATTAGCTCTAAGTGATAAAAGAGGAAGATGAGGAATACCTATATCAGTTGCAAATGAAGGCCCTCACCAGTTGGTGTGTATAAATTTATATACGGACTTCTCGATCCGTAACCGCCTAAGGAACTAGAATAATCCTCAATCAAAGGCTGGTCACTCTCAACCACATGCACTACTTTCTCCTCTGATCTTTGACCTCCCAAAGATTTCCAGACTTGTTTCTTATTTGGATTTGTCCTTCCAAGCTCTAGAAACAAATTTCTAGTAGGGTCTATCTTGAAGAAGGACCTTCTTCCTTCCAACTATACTGCACTCTCGAAGAATAGATTTCAATTATCAATCCCGAGGCACCGGTATTCACAAGAAATTATGAATAATATGGAGTTGTCACCAAGGTCTTATACCTTAGATGTGTAGATCATTGCAAATGACTTGTCAATTGAAACTTAATAATGAATTTGAATAAAGCTTGAAAAATATGATTATCCTTTATCAATGTTTACCCCTAGCCAAGAAAATTTAATGGAAATATTTCTTTAAAAGGAAATTGTCAAGCACATAACTTTTGATTAAGCTCATTTTTGTAAAGCTTAATAAAGGGTTATGTCTAGATCATGTTTTTGAATCTAAACATATGTAACATGTTACAAAAGGCCAGTCTTTATCTTTATGTGCACAAAATTCTCTGGAAAAGGTGCCAGAGCGGTGTTGGTACCCAAATCAGTTCTCCCTTTGAATCCAAGCAACATCAACATGTTGAGCAGGATGCTTAGAGACAGATAGATCAAAATTTTAGTTGTTTTATAGCCGGGAAGGGTATAAATGACTCTTTTTAACTCGATCTTGGAGAAGTTGGGTAACACCATGCTAAGGGTTTAACCTACCCTACTAATTAAGGTTCTACCTTCAAGTAGGGTGAGAGGACCCAATTCGTAACCTATATTTGAAAGGGAAATTAATATATAAACAATATTTGGCTCTCCTATTTAGGGTATTTAAGAAATAACCTTGAGAAGACATGGTCAATGCAACATAACCTAACCTTCACGAGTTCTCACCCTAGAAACTACGGATGCCTTCTGACAAGGTTCATGTTACTAAAGACAACAATAAAACGAGCTTGTTCCTCGCATATGTTGAAAAATGGATGGATAAATTCAACAAATCTTCTCAGCATTTAAGGATAATCAAAGGCAAACAGGGGTAGTTCTTGTAAGAATTATCAATTTTGGATGTAATTTTTTGGGGAATTAATTATGATAAAGTTGATTATACCAAATTTCTGGGAACTTTTAACAAAGGCTGGAAGATCTACTAAATAAGATGATGAAAACACTTCAAATAACCAACAATGAACCTTCAACTAGAAGATGTGCACCCATGGAAGCCCAAAGATACATGGTTTCACACATTATTTGATAATTTAAACATAAAATCTCATGTCAAAGACTCAATTAAACATCAAGAATCCTAGATCTATCACGCCTAAGATACACTCATAGACTAACAAATAACTTGTATCAACAAAATGGAAGTAAAGTGAATTTAAAATTGTTTATTACACAATGAAATGAAATATCTTCTCACAACACAATTGTAATTACCAAAATACTACCATAAGGATTGAAAGAGGGTTTGAAAACCCACAAGCGAGGATCACGAGGGATGACATGCACATCAACGGATGTGTGAACGACAACGTGAAGAGATCTTAGGAGGAGCGAGCATAAACCAAATGTGCATGCAAAGATTCGAAACACGGAAGAACCTGGTTAAGCCATAAAAATATCCTCTATCTCATAGATCAAATGGGGTGTACATATAGGAGGTGCTGAGTAACCCCCAATGCTACAATCATGACAACTTGAGTAGAGAGGGGGAGTTACATTCCCATAATAGAAGTGTAACTCCCAATGACGCATATGACACACTGACGTGCTGACACACTGACGCGCTGATGCACTGACGTGTAAGGGAATCTCATAATGACCCCTAAATGACACGTGGACCTATGATCTCACCTAAGTGAGATGACTCACCTAATGATGTGGAAAATAACACACACCAACACCCCCCTTCATCGTAACTTAGGATGAGGCAGAAAGTCATAAATGAGAAATGGCTCCCAGCACAAAGCTTGATGAGGTACCCATGTATAAGAAAGAAGTCCCAAGTAGTGAAGGAAAACCCAGTGGGAAAAACATCCACCACAAGAGAACAACACACTCTCTAATCTAAGAAAGATGTCAACTATGGGTCCCACTTCTCTGACGAGCTTGAAAAGGTACCCATGTAAAAAGAGGAAATCTCTCGGAAGAAGAAGAAGAGAGAAGAAGAGGGAGACAAGAGGAATGCAGAAGATGCCATGGATGGATCTGAACTCTGCAGCTCTAGGAGGTCTCCTAAAAGAATGTCGATGATAAGATCCTCTGCCTCTGGACTGAAGAAGAGCCACCACACCGAACTATGTGCCTACCCTTAGGAAGGACAAAAATGACATGCTGGAAGTCCGCCCACTCCACAAAGGAAACTGAAGGTAGCAACACGAAGAACTCTGAGTTTTGTGCACGAAAGTGTGACATAGGTCTAGCGAGTGAGTGCCATGGAACTGAAGGTAATGCCACGTGCGTAGAACTGTTAGAGTGAAAAAGAGGAACACCCGCAGAAAGGATGTCTAAGTGATGTGAAGGGAACAAAACATCCTCCACAACAGAAAAGGGATCCACAACTGAGGGTGGATCAATGAAGGTCTCTGGAAATGTGGAAGTGACATGATTCCCATAAGGGGCACTCCCAACAACAGAGATGATGAAATCCTCTAAAACACCTGTAGATGGATGAGGAACCTGTAGTGCATCACAAGTGTACTCTACGAAAACATGACTAAGGTCGCATATACTGTCCCAATGAGGGGGCTCAACAAACAAGAGTGATGTCGATAGGTATGAGTCATTCAATGAAGGTAGAGGAGTGGAGTGGACCTCACACACTAGAGGTGCAAAGGAGGTCAGTGTGATGATTGTGTGAGACCGAGTAAGAGACTACTCGATATCTGATGAGATGTGGGGGGTGACAACAATGTCTGGAATAGTGAGAGAAAGAGGAGAAGAGTCCTCTGTAGTACTCTCGACATCAGAACTGGATGCACAATCCTTGTCATCAGAAGTAGAACCAAATGAGCCCGTGTCGCTGGAACTGCTATCACATGAAGAAATGGAGGAGACAACTCAATCGAGCAAGCGAATAATGACGACAATATGTGAAGGGTCTCCATACAGGGATCAAGAATGCTCCGCATACACGATGAGGTGGATCTGAGTCTGCCACGTGAAACCAGAGAGAACGAGAGACATGCATCATCATGTGACCAAAGACATGGTCACAAGTGTCAAAGAAGTCCTCTAGATGATGATGATTAGTGGGTGCAGGAACTGGCCCAAGTAAGAAGGCTGAAAGACCCTCATGGGTGAAGTAACGTTCCATGGAAGCACGCTAGGCTGAATAGTTCTCTCTCCCGATGAGAAGTGGCGAGGCTGTAAAGCAATCCTATGACACTCACGTCTAGAAAGAGCACTCTCCATGATGAAAAAATTCAAGATGCAAGGTGCACGAAAGCAAGACGTCGACTCAGCCGATAATGCGTCTGCATGTGAAAACCCAAGAGTACAAGCAACCCCCCAGAATGCGGCACTTTATAAAAGTAGTGTGTTTATAAAATTGAAAATGCCATCACGTAATGTGTGAAAAATCATGCAACTTTGACTAAGGAAGTGCTCAGAAATGAGCAACGAGTCAAAAGTTATAGCATTAAAATGATTCCCGCAACTGATGGAAAAATGCACTAGATGCTACAAACGCATTAAAAAAGTGCTCTAAATGGGTACAAAGGGTGTCACGTGACTACTTGTTGGAAACAACATCAAATTTTAGGTAGAGTTTGTTTTGAATGCGAGGGGGGATTAGCCTCCTGCCAACCCCGAACCTCGCCCTCCGTCTTCGACAAGCGTAGAAAGGTCAAATTATAAGCAAAATACAACCAAAAACCCAATTTTTTTTTTTAAATTACAATGCCGAATGAATGAATGTTTTGTTTTAAGCCATAAAACATTAAAAAAGGTGATAGGAGGGCCCACATGGAGATACTCTTTGACCAAACTGAAGATGCTGGGAATGCGTGCTGTGGAGCCCACGTGGAGCAGCAGGTCTGTTGGTTGCAGCAAAGGAAATCCACGTGTGGAGGAGCTGGAGGGAGGTGGAGCTAGTGCTGCAGGTCATAGAGGTTGAAAATTCCCAAGGCCACGTGCCTAGAAGTCTTCGTAGGTGGGAGGTGCTGCAGTAATGAGAGCTCCACGTGGAGGAGCTGGAGGAGAGCCCAAACCGCCAAAAAATGGTAGAAAATCCAAAAACAGCTGAGGTGGATGGCTATGCAAATGTGCAGGCTTGATTTGAGTGCAAAACAACTGAGGTGGATGGTGGTAGAGGGCACGTGTGAGCTGCAGTGACCAGATTTCATGCAGAGAAGGGAGAGAGCCACGTGCACAGGGTTGCAGGCTTCAAAACGTTTTTTTTTTTTTTACAGAATTCAAAAACGTTTTTCAATGCAGGCCACGTGTAGCAGGTCTACAGGTCCACGACTAGAGGAGCCATTGAAGATTCCAAGGCAGGGTAACCACTGAGTTTGAATGGAATGCATGTGGAGCAATGCAAAAAATGCAGGTTGCGGAAGGAACTCGAGCTCCAAAAAAAGTGTAGGTTTGATGCCCATGAGGGACCTAAGCAACAGATAGCAACCAAAGAAAAATGAGCTGATAAGGGGATATGCACAAGTTGAGCTCAGCAAAAATGACCTCCAAAGGAAAACCCGAGTTAAACCACCACGTCCACACCAAAAAAGTGCAGAAGAAAGGAGCAAAAACTGAGCCTCCAAGTAAAAAAATGCACGAGCAAGAGCATTCAACACGAGCCAAAGCACGAACAGCCTCGAGACTATGCAAATAGTGAACAACCACATTTAGACTACAAACATGCCCGAGTCCAAGGCAACGAGAGCTCCAATGCATAGGTGGATGGAATGCACGAGTTAATAATGAACCACAGGTCCACGCCAAAGCAAAAATGAGCTCACGAATAGAAGTAATCAAAAACTCAACAATGGATAATGCAAACCTAATATAAAACAACATGGTAACCTCTCAAGATCAGTATGCAAAGATGTAAATCATCAAACCCCAAAAACGAAGCCATGAACACTCAAAAACCAAACCGAGGTATGAAGCCCGAATCGGTGCAAGTATAGTACAACCGGAATCACCATTACGACATGCGCACCGAGATTCTGGATATCACACCTAAGCTAGAAAACACACACGTAAATGCCAATGAGTGTACAGATCCACAAGATCCGCTTTGATACGATGAAAGAGGGTTTGAAAACCCACAAGCGAGGATCATGAGGGATGACATGCACATCAATGGACGTGTGAACGATAACGTGAAGAGATCTCGGGAGGAGCGAGCATCAATCGAATGTGCATGCAAAGATTCGAAACATGGGCATAACCTGGTTAAGCCATAAAACTCTCCTCTATCTCATAGATCAAATTGGGTGTACATAGAGGAGGTGCCGAGTAACCCCTGCATATAATCATGACAACTCGAGTAGAGAGGGGAGTTACATTCCCGCATAGAAGTGTAACTCCCAATGATGCATATGACACACCGACACACCGATGTGCCGACACACTGATGCGCCGACGCACCGACGTGTAAGGGAATCTCATAATGACCCCTAAATGACACGTGGACCTACTATCTCACCTAAGCAAGATGACTCACCCGATGATGTGGAAAATAACACACACCAACAAGGATAAGATCTTGTGTGATTAAGAGGAATTCCTAACATAAGATTGCAACATGAACATGAATAGCTACTTGAAACATCTCAACTTAAAAAAATTAGACACAACAATGCTCATGATTAACATAATTAACTCAGGGCTCATCAAATTTATCAGCAAGGGAAAGTTTCATTTATAGTCTCAATGTTTGTCAATGGTTGTACACTCATAACCATCTTGACATGATTCAATTTGAAGGCTAAGGAAATTAACAAGTTTCTCGACAAGTTCTTAGAAAAAATAGTTTCTCTTTGTTTACGTCTATCTCTAAACAATTTCAAAAAAATTTAAACCCCCTTATGCAAGATTATTCTCATCACATTTATACAATTTCATTCACTTAGTAATTCTTTGTTTCCCCTCCAAAAACATGAATCTCAAACAGAATATTCTTCTCTATTTTGTCAAGTGGCAAATTTGTGAGCCATTCATGGTTTTTACTTCCATCAGATATGATTGGGACACCATGTCATTGCCTCTTGATAATTTTCTCGATAATTTATTTCATTTTGGCGCGCGAAAAACCCTTTTGATAATTTCTAAAGGCGGTTCTATATGGCTTAATGTGACATGCACTCCTTTTCACCTTTTGAAAATCAACCTTGAGTAATACATACTTATGTTCGTGCCTTTCATAACTGAGTGTCTTCACGTGGATTACATCACATCAATCAAATGCCTTCTATCGCACAATGCCAATATTTCTCAAATTTCTTCCCTTCGTGTGCACTAAGAAAAATATTATTTCATTTGATGGAAGTGATTTCACTTGATCGAACTCGTCTATGCCATCCTCATTATAAATTCAACTCTACTTTCTCACCAATATGCATCCAATTTATAACCTTAAAAGTGAATAATTTTTACAGAGATTTTATCGTAACAATGATGAGTGTGGTTGTAATGAACAATTTGAAAGAGATTTATTCAAAATATTTAAACCAAATCTTTGACCTACATGGTCCAGATGAAGCATTTGTCAAGGCTTTGTTTGATATTGTAGACCTAGGGGATACTAAAGGGCCCCTAACATATCGGAAAGTTCAGCTCTCACTCCTCTTGAGATTGATCAAGATCAATCATGTCTTCTCAGCCTTCTAATCCATGTATTACCATATTTTTCGGTGGGAACATAAGAAATCTCCATAAGATTTGAAGAAATTCTGGATCGAAAGAAGGTCCACCATGATAGGGGTGATTGAGTATAAGTGTCCCTTCCTGTGTGATGAAAAATTTGTGCTGATGGAGATTCCCAAAGAGTCCTACATGATATATGAAAAATATTCCATTTCTCATAAAATGGATGAACTGGAGTGGATAATCATTTCTTTGGAAAAGGTCAAGCAAGACCTATGCCATCACAACCATCCACCATACCAACACCATCTTCAAGAAAGAAGAGGGGGGAATCAAGATCCTAATCCCCAATTATCATCTTGGATGAGGAGGAAGCAGAGCCTTCATCTCCCCATCATTCCAAAACATCATTATCTTCCACTAGGGAAGGCAAGGAAAATTCCACTTTTCAACCTTCCATTCATTTAGTGTAACAAGATTCTCTCGATGAAGTGAACATTATCGGACCTCGGCTGCTTTTGATGCTAAGAGAGCATCCTCCTTTCACGAGGAGTCACCGGGGTGAGTCTAGTTTGAAATCCCTTGTTCCATTGGGTACCCAGGATGTAATACTCGCTCTTCTAGCTACTCTAGATGTTCCCTCCCGCCTACTCCTTACAAGGCGAAAGGGAAGACGACATTTTCTATAGGTGGTTCGATCTTCTTGGATCGGGTATCTTCTTATCAAAAGAAGATCAAGTTGGGGAATATCATGGATGGTCCCACTGAATGACCCTTGATTCATTGATGGATATGGGGATGTCCTAGAATCTGGGTAGGGTCATTGTATTTGTTCAGATAGCTCAAGGTTTAAATGAATTCATGTTGAGGAAGAAAAGGCTATTGAACAAGATTCCTCCACTTGGAGGAGATTTCAAAGTGGGAGTAAAGGATAATTGAGTGTTGTTTCTCTTCTTGTGTCCTTCCAAAAATGTATACAAATTTCTTCATCATGGGTTAGGGCCCCTATAGAACCCAAATTTTGATTTATGTCTGAAACTGCTTCTTTATCTTCCATTATATGATCTTGTATGGTGTTTGAAAATTCAAGGTTTACATGTTCAGATCACCCCGCACTGGCCCATATTTTGTTTGCATTCCTAGGGATTTGATTGTAACTCTGTAATTCCTCTAGTCTCATCAATAGTGCCCATGATTTTGTTAACCCACCACTTTTTTTTCTTCATTTAAGAGCCTTAATTCTAATTTTTAGCCACACCTTCAATTGTATGCCTCGGGACCCAAAATTGCATTCAATTTTTCCAAACACCGAGTCCTATTCCTATTTGTTTGGTTTTCTCTGCAGTGGTGACCGCTTTCGCACAACACGTGGAGACCCCACACATCTTTAGGTCTTCTCTCTCTCTCTCTTTCTTTTTGAATATGTGCCTAGTTTACATGTGGAGGCCTCGTGAGTCCTTCTTTACTTTGACTTTTCAGCCCTACTGGGCTACCTTGATGCACTTTTTCCACGTGGTTGATCCTCACTTCTTGAGAGTATCTAATTCTTTGTGCCTCGGAAAGGTGTGCCAAAGGGACACGTGGATACCTTCGCATCCACCCTCCCTTAGGCAAAATTAAGCCTCGCAAAACACAAAATAACACCAAAAGGAAAAGAGCGGAAAATATTCACAGGATTTTCATGGGCAACATAACTATTACATTCCTCAACCGAAAAAGAGGATTCACACCCTAAACATAAGACTCACATTTGCATCCATTATGGTCCTATCTTTGAGCAAACATTTTTTTACATGATAAAACCAAATCAGTGAGTTTTTCAAGGCGACACTAGATAAGAGGGTGAGATCAAAATGTGCACTAATAAAAGGTATAAAAAAGGTGTCACAATTTAAAATACATGTAAAAAAATTGATTCACGCTTCACAATTCGACAAAGACAAGTAAAAATAAGATACATGGAGCCTTTTAAATGGCTCACACTTCACGAATGACAGAGATTGAAAAATGTGAAAAAGAAAAAAAAGATGTATGTGTCAAAATACTATTGGTTCACACTACACAAGACAACCCAAATGGCTAAAACAAACTAAGGGAACGTGGAGCCTTTTAAATGGACCTCTTTTTGTAAGTTTGACAAACACTTACAAATACAAAAAGGTGTAAAAGTTTAATTGATAATAACTCGCCACAATTGAAAGACCGATAAATGTGAAATGTAAAGCTAGTCGAGCAATATTATTGGCTCTAATTTTGCAAAGGACAGAAAACCAAAAAAATGACAAGGCAAAATATGGAGTAATATTATTGGCTCAATTTTTGCAAATGTCAGAAATAGATAACAAGGGATAGATAATGTGAAATATGGAACAATTCTATTGGTCTATATTTCACAAATGACAGAGGATAGCTAATCCAAATCTAACAATGTGAAGACACACGTAAAGCCCTTATTTTCTTGAATTTCACAATTGATAATTAGATAAACAATATTACATCGATACCATGAAGCAAGATGGAGCCTTCTTATTGGCTCGGGATTTACAAATGGAAAAATATGAATAAGTGTGTCGGGGAAGCCAGATGGCACAAGAGGATTATCCCAAGCTTCGCAAAGATAGAAAGATGTTAGATTGAAGCCACTTGGAACTCTAAGAGTGAATACATATTTTCAAACATGAAAAGAACAATGATGAAGCTAATCTGAGAAATTATATTGGTCCAAAATTTGCAAAACTGAAAGGGGCTAAATAATAATGAAAAAATAAATCCAGATGGCGTAAAATGATTGGATCATGCTTCACAAAAGTATATCTAGTGAAAAATAAAGGATTTTACCCCTAAAACGGACTTAAAACCCCAAAAACTGGATCTAAAAAATATTTTGGATCCAAAGTCAAAACGATCCAAACAACTATAAACGATGCAAAAACTTAAAATAAGCTCGCAGACAATGGATTTAAACCAAAAATGACTGAAACAAGATGTAGAAGTAAAGATCTAAGCATACAATAGCTCAAAAATGATCTAAACAACCATTTAGCCAATATTTTACCAATATTTAAAATATTATCTAGGCAGGAACTAGAATTTTAAACTTGGTTTGCTTGAAGATCACTGCAAAATTTTTAAGGGTCTCACATATCTGTAAATACACTTTAAGCTTCTTCACCTCTTCAAGTTAAACACTTCTAGATCGATCTTGCACACACACAATCACTAAGCTCTGATACCATGTTAGATTTAGTAGGGGAAATGTAATCCATGATCACATATCCACCATTAAAGCAAAAGATTATATATTATGGTATGTAGTCAATTTAGAAAAGACATAAATCTAAATAGATAGAAAATTATAGATCATAATGAGCAAGAGAAGAAAGAAAAAAATGAACAAGAACACGAGAAAGATAACACCATATTTAAGTGGAGAAATCCAAGGAAAAACTCCACTGGTAAAGAATTGTCTTTATTAAGAATTTACACAAGTTTAACCCAACACTTCCACTTTAAGTTCGTAGTCATTCACAATATCTGTAGAGCTATTTTCTTGATGAGATCATATAATGATCATCGATTGTATCTTGTATTTAGATCATAGTCTTTATGTCTATATGTATGAATGTATACGTTGTAGACAGTCAATCCCGAGAGGGATCACCCGCATCAATGTGGGTAGGTGAATCGGTCAGCCGTTTCACTCTTTAACATGAAATACCTTTACAATACAATTTTATTAGACAAAATTTAATAATATTGGGGCATACTGCAGAGGTGGTAGATCCCACTTGACATTTTCACCCCAACAAACTATACACTAAGATATGTGAAAATTCTAGAGAATAGAAAAGCCCACCAAGTATGATGAGAGATGACATTACAACCTCAATTGGTTTTACAACCTTTTGAAGTGGGGCTTATATTTTTGGCCCTATAGACCCTCCATCTCAATAGAAAGAGTATATCCTGTCTCAGTATAGATTACCTAAGCAAGTAGATAGAGGTAAAATCATTTCCGAATAAGACCAAAGGTGAGAAGGTGGCTAAATTCCCGTATGATAACATCTTTACTAGGTATGGAGTTCCAAGGAGATTGTGATAGACCAAGGGACACATTTAACTGTTGATGTGATTGTAAATTTGGTAAGTGAATATGAATTAGGCATAAAAATTCTACACCATACCATCCCGGTGTAATGGCCAAGTGGAGGTTACAAATGGAGAGGTAGAGGCCACATTGACAAAAACTATGACACTCCACCGAAGAGACTATACGAAAAGGATTCTAGAAGTAGTCTAGGAATTCAATATAACATGTAAGACCATAACTAGCTTCACACCATTTAAACTATTATGTGTCAAGAATACTATTTTTCTAATAGAATTTGAGCATAAAACATTGAGAACTACACTTGAGCCGGGAATAGAATTATCATAAGCTTAGAGGAAAATAATTCTCCAACTCAATAAGTTAGATTAATTGAGAAAGCAAATAGTTCATAACATAGAGGTAGTACAAAAACTAATAATCAAATGGCATGACAAGTATATTAAAACAAGACAGTTCTATGAAGGTTCTGTCAGGCACTTTTGTTTGACTCAAAATATAAGAATCACACAGGAATCTCATAACAAGGTGACTAGGCCCTTATGAAATTGAGAAGATCTTCCCTAATGGAGCTTTAAATCTTAATAATATTGATCTTGTGAGATTAAAGTTATTGGTGAATGACCACATGTTAAGGTTGTATAAAAATCCCATTGATAAAGGATCATTTATGGAATTGTTCAGAGGAGATCAGAGAAGAATGGAGAAAGAAACATCAAAATTAAACTTAAAGGTTGAGCCTCTTGGCTCACCTTCTGGGATTACAGAGAATTGATGATATTTTAGTAGCCTTGGAGCATTCGACTTTCTAAATACTTCAAGGATGAATAAAAGTGTTGATATATACCTTTGTAGGTGATCACCAACACTCTATTAACCCATTGTTTTATAAAGTTTTTTTACAGAGTCTTATTAACAAGTGATTGTAGGAGAGCATGATCTCCATCATAAGGAGAGAGTGCAATGACCAAGGGTTCAACTTGTAACCACAAGAAATAAGACCTTGTTTGTTTATAGCATCTGGAAAAACTCATGGTTATATAAAGGACATCGAGGAAACATACACAAGTGGATGATTGACACCCCAACCAATTGGAGTTCCCTCTCTAGGAAACATCTATTTATAGTAAGGATAAGTCAACACAAGTTAACCCCACGTCCACAACATTGCAAGGAACTTGTATGCAACTAAGACTCTAGTTCAATAGAGCATGAACATTAATCATTACAAGAGATAATGATATAAGTGCATACAACTATTACTTTAATAAAACATGATTAGATTAATTTTATTTAATTCGGAATTATGTCAAGTCACGAATCATATGTCACATTAAAAGACCGCCACCTTTTAGTTATGATGTGTCCACTTAAGCCCTCCACATAAGCCAACATGTCACATCATTTTGCTTCATGAAATCAATGTTGTCACATCCACTTAATGATTAATCACCCCTAAACGTATTGCTTGTCCCCTTGGTAATAAAATTCAAAGCAATTAAAATCGATTAACACAATTCGTTTTTGCAAAGTACTTTTAAGGAAAAAATTTCTGGTTGCATTAGACACTCGGGAGAAGTCGTATCCACCATGGGAGGTGACCTGATCAAATATGAACCTTATATGCATTTACAACTTTTGAATCATCCTGAGATTGTGTAGTACTTTGAGAATCATGGCTGGATGTAATACATTAACAAATTTCAAGGATTTGATGAGGTATTTGTCAAAGAATTTGCAAATACCCCAAGAATGGAGAGACAAAGATAAAATGGTTAAGAATTAGGGTAAGTCATGATATTTTAGTAGAGGTCACTAGTTTACCAGCTCGGGAGAGCCATTTCCTAGAAAAAGCTAACCCGTGAAAACAAGAAGAAAATTTTTAGATAATGATGAGAATTTCATCTTAGAATGCCAAGTTACTCTTAGAATATCTCTCAAACCTTTATGGGCACACACCGCCAATTTTTCCATTCAATATTTTACTTGTGATGGAAGATATTCAAGGTTAAATACAACACATTTAAAATTGTTAAATCATTTAAAAATAATCATCAAGTGAATGTTCCAAATTTCTTTCATGAGATGCTTACAAAAATTAGAAAAGAGATTCGAGGGGTAAAGAAGCCTTGTCATATCACTATATAATAAACCTAGTTTTCAAGAAAACTTTTCGGAGGGAACACCCTTAAATATCATGGGATGAATTTGTTGAGTAAACAATATTGAAACCTTGTTAGGAAAGAAGAGAAAAAGGAGAAAAATAAAATAAAATTTCTACTTAACATATGCCAAAAATGCACCATCCTCTTCTCTACCTCAAGACCAACAAATTCTAAAAGTATTCCTTCCATAGAAGAAACACCTCCACCTATTTCACTAGAGAGAATCTTTTTAGCTAAAACTTTATTAGAATTTTCCTCCCCTGAAACCTCTACTTCTAAAACCAAAAGGAAATCTACACATTTTTCTCCACAACAAATTAGGCCCTCCACTTCCAAAACCAAAAGTAAATATACTCATTCTGATCCAAAAAAACTAGCACTCCTATAAGCTTAAGAAAAAGAGGAAAAAAACCTCCAGTTCAAGATAATCTCAAACCATCTCATTAGATAGTGATTTGGAAGCCATAGAAGAAATTTTTGATTCTGAACCATTGGAAAAAGAGTATAAAGATACTCGCCCGTATAATAACTCAAGCACACGAATACCATGAAAACTAATGGAAGGAAAAGAAGAACTAAATAAGAATGAGGGAACCATTCACGAAGTAGAGATTCATTATGTGAGAAAATTAGAAGAGGCAATGGAAGGAGGAAATGAATAAGATCAAATGAATTCACATTATGTCAATGAACAAGTCATTGAAAAAGTTGTTGAAAAATCACAAAATGATAGTCTACAAGAAGAAAAAGTAGAACCAATGGAACTCCCAAATATTATTCATGCAATAATAAAGGAACCTAAAAATCCATCTTGCAAAGGATGGGAACACAAACTATGGGGCCAAATATTGAAAATTTGTTGCTGCAAAGGGACACTTACATTAATGCATTCAAGAAGAAATGGGAAAAGGATAAGGAAGACCTTATATCTAAACATACGAAGAAAATAAAAGACAAAGACAAGAAGATTAAAAGGCTGAAAGAAAACCAAGAGGTAAGAGTGAAGGTAGCATTTGACATGTTGAGTTACAGACCCCATCAAATGTCTATGCCATATACCTAAAAGAAAATATGTTGTATCACAAGTTTACATGCATAAATTGTGATATGATATATGAAATTTGATCAACCAAGAAATTATTTACTATGTATCAACATACTACTCATGAACTACAAAATTTATTATGTGCGATATATTTGTATAATTATTCCTTTCCATATGATAGAGATTGGATTCTAATTATGTATATTGGGAATGTACAAGTTAAGGCATCATGTTCATATATTTCAAATGAAATTGAACGATCTCAAATGCCAATGGAAGCATATAGAAATTTGGAGAAGGTTACGCCACTCTATATTAGAGTTGATGCAAAATAACAGATAAAATTGAAGAATAATATGATAACTACATGGAATCGATGTAATAAAAAACAAAGTATTGAGAATGAGGATGGAATCCCACACATAAGTCAAGAACATGATCAAAGAAAATGCACTTTAGGTTATAACAACATGGAAATCTAGATGGAAAAAGTTATCACCTGTACTCAAAAGTAAATAAATGCACTCATATATAAATTTAATTCCAATGTTACATAGGGTGAACAAATATATGGAAATATCCAATGAATGTGAGGATGATTGGTTTCATATAGATTATCATCATCCAATATTTCATTTCCCAATTGCACCTTAGATAGGAAATTTACCAACCAATCGTGAGGATGCAAGAAAGAGTCCAGGACAAATTGAGGAGGAATTATGGATATTTATTCTTAGAAGAGGAAGGAACAGGAATACCCATAGATTTTAGGAATGAATGCAATTTCTAGCAGAGAATATATGAAGATTTTCAATGAGGACATTCAATTAGTTAATCATGGGGGTGTGATGAGTTGTATTAATATCTTTCATAACAACTCATCTTTTGTATTTTGATAATACCGCTTAGCCATGTCTATGTATTTCCTAAGTACATTGTTGAACATCACCATTACAACCATGCACTTTTGGAATTTTGCCTAATTTATATAGTTATATCTAATTGTCTTTATTTTGTGATATTATGTGAGAATTTATTCTTTCTATTCCAATAAATTGTTTGGATGATTATATGTGTTGATGTCACTCTTGGTTGTCAGAATTTTTCAAATGTAGCAAAGGAACTTGTCCATAAAAACTCGTCAACAACCAAAGAACTTGTCTACAACAACTCATCCGTAGAGCATAAGGAAATCATTCATAAAGAAGTTACAACACATTTATGAAGATCTTTCAAAAAATAAATTGATGGTACTTAAGTCCTTACACGTCATCGGAGAAGTAGTTACAACTAAAATATGGAAAAATGAGAAACAAATCAATCTTTGATTTGGCCATTGATTAAGAACTAGTGAAGAAATAATTGTTAGTCAACACAAACTCGATTGTTAGTTAAACACTTGTTGTGTGTTTCAAACATGTGTCAAATCTCTCACTTGTTCTGTTGAAGACTCCTGGTTTTATTCTTCTTCTTCTCACGTGTGTTAAATGATAGGATATAAAGGAAATGGATGGTGCCTTATAACACAGGGATTTAATTAGTAAGTAAGCTAGAGAGTCATATTTGGAATTAGAGAAAAGAGATTACTCTAATATTTTGTTCCTAGATGTAATGTTTTATGCAAATCAATAAATAAATCTGATTTTTATTATTTAGTTTTTAGTTACAAAGTTAGGAAGGGATTAACACCCAAGTTAGGGCCCATGTGAGGTCCGATAAATCACCTCCATTGTTTCATTTCATACATATTTCCTCGAGAATAATCTTCTATCTCGAATCAAACTTTGTTCCAAAGAATAACATTTAACAATAGTTCATTTTCAAGTTTGAGTTTTATTTTACTTTCAAGCATTGTTATGTGACAATTATTTCCTTTCCAACCTCCTAGATCAACTATAATTGTGCATACAACACCGGAAATATTTCAAGTCTACACTCCCTGGTTTGATAATTAAATGAATGTAACTCAATGTATAACATATTAATTGTTGTAAGTAATGTCATTCCCACTACCTTTATTGTTCATTACTTCATAATGTTTATAATAAATAATCTCACTAATCAAACTTAATTAATTTGATACATATCAATTGTTCACCATGAAACAAAACTAATGTAGTAATTCACTATTACATACACTTCCATCATATAAAGACAAGAAATACCATTCTTCTCTATAATCATTCATGTTGATAATCCAAAAATATTTCTAACATTGTTATCTCTATATGTTAATTACCAAGCAGTTGAGTTATCTAGTTTCAAAACAAGCCCTTCTCGCTTATAATAAGTCAAATATCTAACCACAATCCTTTAAAGGAGAAAAAAGTTTATAATAGTAACATAATTAATCCATCTCTATCAACTAAATTTCACAAAGCCAAATTTTAAGAAACATCATACTATTGATTCAAGCAAAGGTGAAGTCCTAAAATAAATAGGTAAGGGTTAAGTAATAAGATTTTAAATTTGCATTATTTAATCCCATTAAATATAATATTCATCATAAAGTAAACTTATACTCAAGTGTTTCTTCAATTTAAGACTTTAACTTTAACTAACAAGGTTATGTTCACAAGAAAAGCAAGACCATCTTTAAACAAATTTATCGTAAACTAAAACAACATAAAATTTTGTGATTTCCTTTATAAAGACCCAATCCTAAGAATAACGAGTGAATATGCAACATAATCATGTGAGAATTATTTTATATCTACACAATTATAAAGAATAAGAGTAGACTGATTTATGTTACAGCCCATTTCTCGAAAAGGTCTTCATAACAAAATCAAACTAACAAACCATGGTTATTATTTATCTATGTAGCCACAAGATTTACCTTTTCTTAAAAACATTAATAAGAAGGATTTTTTCTACAACACCTTATACATATTTGTATAAAATATTTTTATACCCTAAATAGATTTCAAAAACAATAATTGATATCACATTTTCTCGAAATGTCACTTAATGCGTATCAAAGAAAGATAGTACCCAAAACACGAATAGATAAAAAATTAAAGATTTTGAACCATCAAAGGATTCCAAGGCATGCAACAAAGTATTAAAATAAAACCTTCAACTAATGAATACCCTCTTTCATGTTTTGTAATAATAAAACCTTAAAATGAAAGCATCTCTTACATCCAGCTTTAGGTTAATATACTTCCATGTAGGCCGGAATATATCTTCTTATTATAGAAAGGGAAAAATGACTACACCTTAAATAGGGAAACAAATTAAAAATATGAATTAGAAGAAGGAGAAGAAACTATTTATACAACCTTCCCTTATCAAAATAAACACACAGACCTCATCTATTTCAAACAAGTCTAAATAAGAACCCAAAAATATTTATGAAACCACTCCATCGTAGTTAAAAATGTATTTCCTAAAAAGAACAATAATGTACAAATTTCATACCAATCACATAGAAAAATTCATATAAACATTATAAAGTAATAACAATAGAGGGGGGAAAATGAATTCATTCCTCGTAAATAAGATCATGTAGTTTTACTATTTCCTTTTGCAAATATTTTCCAAACAAATATGTAAAAATTACTCGATCTAATACACAAAATAGATATATAGACAATAATTAAAATAAGCAACATTATATTATTCTCACACTCATTTTTTTATTATTTCACTATTTCATTACACTTCATTATATAGGAGATGTATAATAACAATCCTCACAACAACCTTTGTCTGCATATACAACCATACACCCGTATGGTTTCAACCTCTCACCAATATAATAATAAAACAATACTAATTGTTTTATTATTCTAACTTACTAACTTACCACATACTAACCACATTTTACATTTACTATTTACATTTACATAGTAAATATACTTTCACTAATTTACCATAATAATAATTACACATGTAATTATTATTCACCCATACATACAAATGAAGCACTAAGATATATTTCCTAACATTTCCCCCCTTAGTGTAAACATGGGGAAAACTTGCCTTTGTACTTGCACTTACATTCATGATCTGATGATTTTACAGGATGATCATAAACCTAATAGATGGTTTTTCATAGGGTTGACCATAAACCGAAAATGATGGTTTTGCAACTGGTTTACCACAAACCAAAAGGGTGATGGTTTTGCATAGGGTTTACCAACAACCGAAAAATGGTGGTTTTACAAGTGGTGTACCACAAACCAAAAATGAAGGTTTTCAAGTGGTTTACCTACAACCACATCATGATGTGTCAAATATAATTATCAGTTCTCATCACATTTCACTACATGGAAAAACATAGGAAATATAGCTTCTCACATATAGAAAATACCAGAAATGTAGAAAACTAGAAATGGAACATTGAGATCATGTTCCCCCCTCAATGTGAAATTTCCTTTATTCTGTAAACCACAATAGGAACACTGCAACCAAACACTCTACCAGACACACAAAGAAACAACAGAACATATTGTAAAAAAAAATCACCATTGCTGATACGGTCCTGTCGTTGGTGGGATCGACGAGAGGTCACCAATGACCTCTAACCTCCTGTGCCTCCTTCCTCTAAGAAATTCACTTAGTATAAAAAGTCTTCAAAATTATAGTCAATTTCATCTGTTATTTTTTCATCTTCATTGTCTAAGCCTTCTTCAGTGACTATATTTGCTTCATTTTTAAGATTTCCATTGAGAAAGTTTTTAGCTCGATCTCTACAAAAAGACTTAGTATGCCCCTTTTATTGTAATAAACATTCAATTTCATCCTTTTTTCAAGAAGTTTTTGTATTTCTTGTTAACATACAAAGCGCTTTCTCTTCTATAATTTTACTTACATCTCGTAGGTGCTTTTTCTTTTCCATCTACTATCCTCCATAGGTTTTTATTCATTAACCGCATCTGGATTTTTACTCTCCATGTATGGAAGCTCAACCCATTAAATTTATCTAATGGTGTATCCATTTTATTGAATCTAAGTATCCAAAATTTTTTTAATGTAGATTTGAATTATCTTTGATTCTCTGATTTCTTCAAAAAACAAAGTGATCAATGTTTTGTATAGTAAATTGCACGTTTCTCCCAAATGACAAACTAGGTTTGGCTGTAATTTCTGTGTACCTTCTTGTATAACATATTATTCCACGTGCAAAATTGTGGAGAAACCCAGATTGCGAAACAAAATTTATGAGATCTTCTTTGAGATAGATTTATCTTACTCGTACCAAATGTGAAAATTACTCGATCTAATACAAAGAATACATGAAATAGCTACATGAGATAATAATTAAAATAAGCAACACTATTATTCTCACACTCATTTTTGTTATTTCACTATTTCATTACACTTCATTATATATGAGATGTATAATAACAATCCTCACAACAACCTTTGTCTGCATATACAACCATACACCCGTATGGTTTCAACCTCTCACCAATATAATAATAAAACAATACTAATTGTTTTATTATTCTAACTTACTAACTTACCACATACTAACCACATTTTACATTTACTATTTACATTTACATAGTAAATGTACTTTCACTAATTTACCATAATAATAATTACACATGTAATTATTATTCACCCATACATACAAATGGAGCACTAAGATATATTTCCTAACATTCCCCCTTAGTGTGAACATGGGGAAAACTTGCCTTTGTACTTGCACTTACTTTCATGATCTGATGATTTTACAGGATGATCATAAACCTAATAGATGGTTTTTCATAGGGTTGACCATAAACCGAAAATGATGGTTTTACAATTGGTTTACCACAAACCAAAAGGGTGATGGTTTTGCATAGGGTTTACCAATATGGTTTTACAATTGGTGTACCACAAACCAAAAATGAAGGTTTTCAAGTGGTTTACCTACAACCACATCATGATGTGTCAAATACAATTATCAGCTCTCATCACATTTCACTGCATGGAAAAACATAGGAAATATAGCTGCTCATATATAAAAAATAACAAAAATGTAGAAAACTAGAAATAGAACATTGAGATCATGTTCCCCCTTAATGTGAAATTTTCTTTATTCTGCAAACCACAATAGGAACACTACAACCAAACACTCTACCAGACACACAAAGAAACAACAAGAACACATTATATAAAAAAATAATCACCATAGCTAATACGGCCCCATTGTTGGTGACTGACGAGAGGTCACTGAATGCCCTCCAACCTCCTGTGCCTCCTTCCTCCAAGAGCTTCACTTAGTATATAAATTCTTCTAATTATATTCAATTTCATCTGTTATTTTTTCATCTTCATTATCTGAGCCTTCTTCAATGACTATATTCGCTTCATTTTTAAGATTTCTATTGAGAAAGTTTTTTAGCTCGATCTCTACAAAACGACTTAGTATGACCCTTTTTCTTGCAATAGAAACATTAAATTTCATCCTTTTTTTTCAAGAAGTTTTTGTATTTCTTGTTAACATACAAAGCGCTTTCCTCTTCTATAATTTTGCTTACATCTGTAAGTGCTTTTTCTTTTCCATCTACTATCCTCCATAAGTTTTTATTCATTAAGCGCATCTGGATTTTTACTCTCCATGTATGGAAGTTCACCCATTAAATTTATCTAATGGTGTATCCATTTTATTGAATCAAAATATCAAAAAAAAATTGAATGTAGAGTTGAATTACCTTTGATTCTCTCGATTTGTTCAAAAACAATAGTGATCAATGTTTTGTATAGTAAATTACATGTTTCTCCCAAACAAAAACTCGGGTTCACTGTAATTTACGTGTACCTTCTTATATAGCATATCATTCCATGTGAAAAATTATGGAGAAACCTAGATTGCAAAACAAAATTTACAAGATATTATTTGAGACAAAGTTATCTTACTCTGGTACCAAATGTGAAAATTACTTCGATCTAATACAAAGAATACATGAAATAGCTACATGAACAATGATTAAAATAAACAACACTATATTATTCTCACACATTTTTTTATTATTATTTCACTATTTCATTACATTTAATTATATAGGAGATGTATAATAACAATCCTCACAACAACCTTTGACTACATATACAACAATACACTTGCATGGTTTCAACCTCTCACCAATATAATAATAAAATAATACTAATTGTTTTAATATTCTAACTTATTAACTTACCACATACTAACCACATTTTACATTTACTATTTATATTTACGTAGTAAATGTACTTTCACTAATTTACCATAATAATAATTACACATGTAATTATTATTCACCCATATATACAAATGGAGCAATAAGATATATTTCCTAACATTTCCGCCTTAGTGCAAACATGGGGAAAAATTGCCTTTGTACTTGTACTTAATTTCATGATCTGATGATTTTACAAGATGATCATAAACCTAATAGATGGTTTTTCATAGGGTTGACCATAAACTGAAAATGATTGTTTTCTGCAACCGGGTTTACCACAAACCAAAAGGGTGATGGTTTTATATAGGGTTTACCAATAACAAAAATGGTGGTTTTATAAATGGTGTACCACAAACCAAAAATAAAGGTTTTCAAGTGGTTTACCTACAAACACATCATGATGTGTCAAATATAATTATCACTCTCATCACATTTTACTGCATGGAAAAACATAAGAAATATAACTCGCTCACATATAGAAAATACCAAAATGTAGAAAATAGAAATGAAACATTGAGATCATGTTCCCTGTAGTCATTTTTACCCCTATCACAAAAGAAAGGAACCCCATGCATGCCGACCTATCACCCAGTGGATGCTGGGTGCTCACACGAGGAACACACGGGTGCCGAGTCTCTCTTTTATGTGAGTTAAGTGGGAAACATCACCTATGATTTGTGTCTAAGAGATTTAAATATGATTTAAGACATACAAGAACCATAGAGCTCGGAAACTGACCTCTAGATCCTTGTAGCCATTCTAAAAAGACAGTACTTAATAGACTATATGACTTGTATCATAACGAAATAAGTATACAAACATCCATACCTAGCATAAACATAAATAAAAGAGAACCTATGAAAAATATGTATATATCAGAACCATTGATATTCATATATATAACCTAGTAACCTCATTACATCCATGGAGCCATTATAGAATGTCACAGAGAAGCATACGATAGTCATGCATTACAACTGGACTAATGTAGCTAGGCCAACAAAAAGAAAAATCACAATCCCTTTTCCTAATACATCCTTTCCCAAATGTAATTACCCACTAACGAGTTCTTGCAGGTATTTCGGAGAGCTCACCCACCGCCCTAGTTCTCCTTTTTGTTTACTCTACAGGCACTTGTATTTATAGCCTTTCTGGACTTCCAACTCATCCTCCAACGCCCTCAGATTTGATGCCAAGTGTCTGAATGTGGTCCTCCATGCGAGCATGCTCCTCCAAGCCTGAGCTTTCCACTTTATACCATGATGTGCTTCTAGAAGCTTCTACCGTAGGCATGCTCCTTCTGGGCCAACCTGTCGCCAGGTTGGCACCTTATCCACGCATAGTCGGGTCATGCTTTTCACGTGTTTTACCCCGAATGCCAATTTGAATAAGTCTCAAACCCTTGGTTTTGTCCGCATGCGTCGCATGCGCCACATGATTCCTTAAACCCTTCTCTGCGCGCTTTGTCCTTGCGTGAATTTCCTTAATTGGGACCTTGCACACTATGTGCCTCTTGTACTTAGTCAATATTCTAGGGGCCCAACATCACCCCACACTACGCTTGTTCTCCATCCGCGGAACACTTCTCTTAGTGAAAGAAAGAATGCAATAGGATTACACCTAGGAAAAGAATAAGGGGATGAAAGAATGGGGAAAGAAGAAAGAATGGGAGAGTGAAAGAATCACTGCAACAAAATAGGAAAATCCTTTTGTAAGTCGGTCTCTAATTTACTCTGGCATCATCAACTTCGTCCTCCGCTCTTTGATAGATGTCACCACCAAGGCGCTCACCTCCCAAAAATTTAGTCCATCTCCTTGCGTGCTCATAGTATCAGTGATCTTCTCCAATTCCTTACATATATCCTCCAAAGGCATCCATTCTTCATGTAATGTGCGATATAGTTCCTTCAACCGCTTTTGATTGAACCCTTAAGGTTTCGATGGCTTCAGAGTTTTCTCAACCTCGCAAGCATTTTCTCTCTTTCCACCATATTCCCCTTGTTTTTCTCCCCGAAATCCTTGAGTTCTACTTTATGAGTGGCGACTAAGGCACCTTCTACTTTGTCCCTGTCTACACAATTATCATACATGGCCTCAATGTCCAGAAGCAACCCTTACATCGAAAGCACTTCACCGTATTCTGCAATGAGCACTACCATCTTCAACTTATCTTCCTTCTTCAAAGCGTGACTATCTCTCCATGGTGAGCACCCTTCTTAAATCCTCCATGCATCCCAAGGTAGATCCATACTTCTGCGTGGGTGATGCTAGGTCCGGATGCTTCAATAGTATAGCCTCATTGATGGATTCTACTTTCTTGTACATAGTGCTCACCTTGGCCTTTTCATCCTTTAATTCATGCTGCCACCGGCGCTGATCAACCTCTCCTGGCTTAGCTCCTTTGTCAAATCAGTGAGCTCTTCCTCCTTTTTCTTTAGCTCCCCTTCCAGGTCTCTGACCCTATCATTCTGCCTGAAGATTCTAGCCTCTATCTCAATGGAGACCTTGTTGAGCACATTGCACGATTGCTTATCCAAGAGCCGCCGGGTATCCACCACTGTGGTTGTCTTCTCTTGGTATTGCAATGTTATTATTTCCTCGTGGCTTACCCGAAACTCGCTCATCAAGTTGGGACTCTATAGCCCATGAGAGCATCTTCCTTATATGTGGATATGCAACCTCCTTGTCAAAAGATGACATTGCTACAAGCTCCTCTACCGGAATGGTACTCTAGAACTACGCATGAAACACTTTCTTGGGGTCATTAATATAACCCATCTCTCGACCTCTCCCCCTCTGCACACCTTCCTCCCATGCGCATACCCTTGGGTATACTTACAGTTAAAACCGGGCCTCTAGTGCTGTCGTGTTCCTCTTCTCGTGCTCTCCTCCTTCTCCTTGTTTAATACTTGGCTTAGTGATGTGTTCCACTTTGTCCTTCACCAGGGTCTCAATGTCCCTTATCCCTTCTTCTCCTACCACCTTGGTTGTCTTCTCCTGCACAGAGCTTGGAGCCTCTTGCTTCTATGTGCTAGCCTCCTCATCTTTTCCCATGTCCTGGGTGCTTCCTCCTACTTGGCTATCCTTGACGCACAAAAAGGAACCCTTGTTCTTCTTCTCTACCTTCCTCCTCTAAATCATGTACATTGAAAATAGGTGGCCCTTGATCTTTCCCAAGGTCCTCTTCCCCACTTACTTCTTCTTCACTATCATCCTTTTCTCCTATGCACTTGTCCAAACTTCCAACTTCTTCTAAGGTGGTCTCCTCTTCTACCCTCTAGCTTCTTCCTAATCGGAGATTCCGGTGTAGGTGACTCTGTTTCTTCTTCTTTTGATGACTCCTTATCTGATGGATTTTCTAGATTTGGAGTCTTCTCTTTTCTTGGGGTTTTTCTTGCATGTGTACATACTTTCTTGTTAAGTGCTTGTCCCAGGGAACCTATTGCTTGTGTCTCCACCACACTTGGTATTTTCTTCTCTAGCTCTTTATCCTCCCATTTGGGCATGGGTCTCTTCCTACTAGTTGGATCCTAAGGTATAGATACCTCGTTCTCTAGATATGTGCCCTTCTTAGACTTGGGTCTTATGTAGATGTATATGTGCGCTGCGGATCCATCCAGTAATGGGCGAGTCATGGGCCTGGTCATTTGAACTTCATGCGATACATACCGCTCCACGTACGCATGCTTTCTGGGGTACACCAACCCTTTACACATTTCCCGTGGTCCTGGTCCAGATTACCAAGGTCCAACTTAAAATTTTTGGACTCCCTGAACCTATTTACTCCCGCTTGGAAGTATTGAGTTGTGAAGGTAAAGGGAACTTGCACCATGGGCTCCATGTCTCATCTCGATAGTTTGAATCTTACCAAATGAAATGTTGGTACATAAGCAAATTCTACTTCTCCTTGGTGGCCATTGGCAATTTTTTGGAATTCTCCATTCTTCCCCGAACACATTCCTTAGGTGCATGTACCACTTTTCCAAACGCGCCTTGTGCACTGTTGTCATAGTGTCACAAGCGTATTTCTCAAACCTTTTGGTGGGTAAGGGGTCTTTAGCAGGGTACTCCCATATGAACTTATCTGATGCATCCGGTACCCCAATCTCGAGAACACAATGGTTAGAACACATTTCCAAAGAGGATCCTATCACCTTCCTTCACGTAGTTAATAATTTCATCCGCAATGAATGCGGAAAAATTGTAGATGGTGCCCTCTAAAATCTTCCTGCACACATTCAACCATGGCTTATTGACTTGGGTCCATCTCTCCTGGCCATTTAGCTTTGACACCAGGTGCATACCATCTTCATCACTGGATCCTTAATGTCTACGACATCATAATACCTTGACCCCTTCTTGCATGCAAAAGTGGTGATAGTTTCCTTAATCGCTTCTTTGTTAGTCAAATCATCCTCCAAACTGTCTCCTTCATAGATGAGGCATGTGAAATGTGAAATGAGCTAAGGATTTATGCACATCTTGCACCCTGCAAAGTGGAAATAGTCCTCATGTATGCGCGACATCAGCCACTGATATAAGCACTCAGGTTTCCCAAAGTAGGGCAACTCAAAGAGTTGTAATAACCCTGCCTTCTCCAATTTGACCTTCACATCATCATTATATATGGGAAAACCCTCTGGTGTCCTTTTGTTCATTAGGCACACTAACTCCAGTGCCATTTCCTTCTTGATTGTGTTTTTCTGATGATTATAATCATTTATAGACATGTTCCTAAGATGGGACTCCCACTCCTTCCCCAACAACACTCCATCTGGGTACTACATTTCTGCATACCACTCCTCATTTGTGTGTGCTTCAATTTCTTGCTGCTTGCCCTTGCCCTTTCCCTTTCCCTTCTTGGGTGTACTAGCTGGTTTCTTGGGTGCCATTATCTAGGTATTCTTCCCACTTCAATCACTCTTGTGTTACTCTTGTTCTTCTAGTCTCTCCAACCTTAGATCTCGAACTTGTGAAGAAAATTACTTAAACCCGTGCCCTAGTTCTTCAAACCCTAACTGGGATACTCCCTTCACAAGATGGCACCTTCTCACAACTTCTCCTACACCCGTGAAATCCCTTCCTCCTAGTTTGCAAACCCGAACTAGTTACCCACGCTTCAATCTCTCTAAATTTTTGTTCACTCGGATCAGTTTTTTGGAAGCCGTAGTTTGCAAAGGTGCAAAAAGTGCATCATTCTCCTTATATGCAAAGTGAAAAATGAAGTGCCTCGACCCCTTTATTTATAGTTTTTTTCCTTTTTAAGAATTAAGTGCTACTTCACCTACCACCATACTTTTTACATTTAATGCGGCTTTTTCAAACAAATCCTGTCTTCAGCATTTTCACTCACGCGCCCCAACCTGCGTGAACAAACCTCCAACCTTCTGGCATGCACGCAACCAATCCAACCTGACAGGAGACTCTTATGCGCGCGTAACCAGCACCGAAGGCACTTCTTCTGTCCTAATTTTTTCTCTCGCCTACCTTGTGTTGCTTAATGCACTTTCTCCTCCTTTGTACGTGGGATCTGAAAGTAGATTTATCTTGACACTAGCCATCCTTTTTCCATCTTTTCTTTCCATACACCTCTTTCAACAAGGCCATTCAACTGGGATTTTTAACACAAACCACCTTGGCACTTTAACCATGTGCTCCTTCACATTACTCCACCCCACACTAAAATGATGCGTGGTCCTCTACACACTCACATATTCTCAAAAATAGCAATAAGGTTACCGAAGCCCAATGTGTAAAACAAAATGACAACATGAAAGGGAAACACAAGAAAAGAAATGCATAAAGGAAAATTCTAAACTAACTGGAAAAACTACCTTATTTACAAACATTGAGAAGACTTATTTATAGTAGGGCTTCAACCTAATCCCATTGAAGTGTCCAGAAACTTCATCCCATCCAGTTCTTGTAACTGAAATACACCCAAATCAAGGATGTATGAGATTGTGTAAGGACCCAACCAATGGACTTTCAACTTCATAGGATGACACATAAGTTTAGAATCATAAAGTAAGACCATCTGCCTAACCTCAAACTTCTTGTTTCTTATGTGGCGATCATGCCAAGCCTTCTGCTTTGCTTTCTCTGCTATTTGGCTCCACCTGATGAATGATCATCTCCCATCTAGCTTCATTAAGTCATCAATTATTTCTTCCAGCACTTACTCATCAACTAACCCTCCTACACGCACTATTTGCAAAGAAGGTAACATGAATTCAACTGGCAGAATAGCTTCCATGCCAAACACCAACTGAAATGGTGTGGCTTTGTTAAACCTTTTATAAGTTGTCCTATAAGCCCATAACACTGCTGATACTTTGTCATCCCAATCTTGTCTTCTCGACATCACAAATTTTGGTCAGGGTATGACTCAGTATTTTGTTGAATGCTTCTACAGTTCCATTTGCTTATGGGTGATAGGGTGTAGTCTTGTGATGAGCCACCATGAATTCTACTAATAGGATCCTCACGGTCTCATTCAAGAAATGTGTACCCCTATCATTGGTTAAACTCAAAGGACATCCATACCTCATGATAATGTTCTCCCACAAGAATCTTGCCGCTATGGCTGCTGTGCAGTCTTTAGTTAGGGCTGCCTCTCGCCCACCTTGTTAGATAATCCATGTAAGTGATGACATAGCATGACCTAGTCCTATGCGCCGCTAGTGCAATAGGGCCTACAAAGTCTATTACCCACTTCTCAAAAGGTTCCACGCTAGGTATAGGGCACAAAGGAATTTCATCTCTCCTTCCTGGCTTACCAATGCACTGACAATGGTCACACATTTTACAATAGTCTTTACAATCCTTGTATAGGGTTTCCCACCACAAACCTACCATTAATATCTTATGTGCAGTGGCATCACCTGTATAATGTCCACCCGCACTTCCTCCATGATGGTGAGGTGCTCATGCTCTAATACACACCTATGCAACACCTCATCACATCCCAACTTGTACAAGTCTCCATTGATCAACATGTAGGGCACAACACATATGGCTAGTTGCTTCTTCTCTAATGCCTTCATTCCTTTCGGCGCCACACCTTCCTTTAAAAATACCACAATTTCCTCCAAATCGAGGGTGCGCGCCACAACCTAAATAGTTACGTGTGTAGAATTGTCTCCTCAATACTCTGCGCATCCTCCCCTAAATCAATTCTTGACAGATGATCAGGTCCATAATTGCTCTTCCCAAGTTTCACTACTACGGTGAACTCAAACTCTTGAAATAACAATACCCACCGACATATGTACCCTTGTAGAACAAGCTTGTTCACCAAATACTTTAATGCCATGTGGTCGGTGTAAAATACAAAGGGTGTTGCTAGCAGATACTGTCTAAATTTGAAAAGTGCGTAGATCATTGCAATGCCTCACGCCGCTTGTGTGTGTATTTCGCTCTGTTGATGTCAACTTTCTACTTGCAAAACATAGAGGATGATCAACAATTCCTTCACCTGGCTATGTAAGTACTGCTCCAATAGCGTTCCTGAGGCATCTACATGGACATGGAAGGGCTTGTCCCAAGAGGGAAAACATAATATAGGTGCGGTGACAAGCCTATCCTTTAATGTATCAAATGCCCTCTGCTACGCCTCTCCCCAATGGAAGGCACTTTTATGTCTAAGCAACTCCTCTAAAGGCATGAAAATCTTAGTATACCCCTTGATGAATTTCCTATAATAACCCATATGCCCAAGGAATGTACTCACGCGCTCTCTGGCTAGTAGGCTCCCCTAACCCCATAATAACTACAACTTTAGCGAGATCTACCAACAAGCCCTCCTTACATATGATATGCCCCAATAACGTGCCAAAGGGTGTAGCAAATACACATTTCTTAATATTGAGGGATATCCTCAACTGCCTACACCTCTCAAACATTAACCTCAAATTGTCACAATGGTCTTTTACTAGACCATACACTATCCAATCATCCAAATATACCTAAAAAAACTTATGGATGAAGTCTTGGAATGCTTGCACCACTATGCAGGAAAAAACAATAGGTGCATTCTTCAACCCAAAGGGCATGACCATATATGCAAAACTTCCCCATTTAGTGGAAAAATTTATCTTCTTCTCGGTCTTCCTTTGTAATCCGGACTTGGTGGTACCCTGAAAATCCATCCGTAAAGGAATATATTTCATGCCCAATGACTCCTTCCAATATTTCTTCAATGAAGGGGGTTAGAAAAGGATCAATGACATAAACTGTGTTTAACTCCCTATAATCCATACAGATCCTAATCCACCCATCCTTCTTGATGCCAATTACCATTAGACTTATCCATTCCGATTCCTCCACTGCTTCAATGATCCCAGAAGCTATCATTTTTTCTATCTCCTCCTTAACCTTTACACACAAATTAAGATTCATCTGTAGGGTCTCTTCCCGATCCGGCGTGCACCATCCTTCGCTTTATCTTCATCTCCCCAAGGAATGGTGAATTCCTTTGAGCTCATGGTACCAAGTGCGGGAATAAATCCTCAAATTCATGGAATGCAGATCAATGATCATAGAGACTTCCTTCTTCGACCAAATCTCCAATGATAGATTCCTTAGGTTCTTCTCTTGAACCAATGTTAGCCTTCTTTATCTTTTAGGGCTCATGGTAGGCATGCACGTGAGTATCGCACTATCCACCACCTCACGTAACCCTACTGAATGGCTAACTTACCTTTCTCCTTTCCCAAACATGCGTGCTCAAGCTGTAACTCTTATGTTTCCTCTACTTCCTCTTCAAAGTGAGCCTCCAAAACTGGCCCACCTAGTAACTCCAACAGCCTATCCTCTGCCATGGCACTATCCCCCATGGTAAGGTGCTTAATACCTGCAAGGCCTTATCAACTGATAGCTTGGTACTTTGATACTCAAAGGTTTGAATGAGGTCAGCCACGAGCTCTTGCTAATTCCCTATCTAGCGGTGTGTCTCCAAATGAATGTACCATGCACGCGTGTAACCCTGTAGTGTAGAATACAACTTGTGCACCTAGAGGGATGGTGGTAAAGCTTCTGCGCCTTCTCTCTAGATCCTCTCACAATCCTGGATATGGAAAGAGGCGGGCTCCTTCCCATGGTAGTCTTTGATGGTGGTGGGCATGTTGCTCCTAGAGAATTTGATAGAGAGCAATTCTTACCTCACGCCATTCCAAAAGGCTCTCTTGATGTGTAGCCCACCACCGTACTGCTGTGCCGAGTAGGACATAGCTTAACATTCCCCTATGTTCCTTCTCATTATTCCACTGGGATTCCATCTTTTGTAAAAATATCTCAGGGATGACTCCTCCTAAATACGTAGGTAGCTCCTTTCCTCCTAAGCGCCGGACTGTGTGCGCCTTTGTCACCTTGGTCACCGACCCTCTTAATTGCCATCCCATCCATTCATAAGTTCCATGTGACCAATTGTGACATGCTAGACTGGTGGTATCACTTTCTGACTGAGCATCTTCAAATTGGATAAATCCGTTGGTAGGATGGATTATTTCTGGGTCCCTGATTGAGTGCACATATATCCTATCCAAAACTTCTTCTCCCAGGGGTTTAGTATAGTGCATCGACTTCCCATCAGCCAGGGGTATAATGACCCACTCCTTATTTTCAAAGCTGATGTACCCTTTATTGAACCAAAGGTCCGCATTGTTCTTGTAACACCATGGGCACCTAAGGAGTGCTGGAAAATTCTTTGCCTCGGTGAGCACCAAGACTTTGAAGTCTCCAATAAACTTAGGTCCCTGGATAGTGATAGCTGTATCCTTTAGGACACCGATGGGCATTGCCTTAGTCTTGTTTACCATATACAACACATTCAAAGATGGTTATAATGCGATTCTTCTCATCTAATGTCATGCATCCAAAGTTAGAACATTAACCTCCGCACCTATGTCAATGAGGATATTAATAAGGATCCATCCATCTATAACTACATTCAGTGGGATCTCCTTATCATAGTCAAGGATGTGAGGGGGAATGTTTACGTGTAAGACCTTCCTCTCGTGCTCTCCTCTGGTGTGTGGTACCTTCTCTCTTAACCATGATCCTAGCAAGGGAATGTTATTCTCTTGCCTTAGCATTTTACACACCTCTTTGACCTCATCCAGGTCGTCATTTGGTGCCTCGACTCTCCTCCCTTGTTCCTCCCTCCTAGATTGCTCCTTTAGACACTAGATTTCCCCTTGTAAACTCCGAATGACATCCATGGTGTCTTGATATACCTCCTTTTGACATGTAGGGTCTGGGTACTTTCCATGAACTACTTCCTCCCTTGAAACCAGGTTCTTCTTCCTTGGTATCTCTCTTGCATGCGTGGCTTCGCCCTTGTTATTACCAAGATAGGCTCCAAACCTACATCCTGTGTTACCCGAGGCATCCACTGTGTGTCTGCCTTCTTAATACTGACCATTATAGTGCCCTTGTCTTTCTGGTGCTTTGTTGATTCATGTGCTCAAAAACTCTGGGCACTCCTCGTACTTATGCTTCTTTCCACACCATGAGCACGACAACAGTGCAGGCATTCTCGTTTATAATTCTCTATAGACCCACAATTGAAATAGGTTCCACGTGGGAACTCAGTCCTTCCTCCTTCGTGGTTACCATGACCATGGAATCCTCCGTGAATACCCCTTCCGCGCGCGGCTCCATCTACGCGCTCCTCATAATGGTGATCATCACCCTTAGAACTACTAACAACACTGATCTGGCACACCCCATGATCAATTGCCTCATGGATCTAATAAATGAGCCTACAGTCCTTAGTATCATGGGTTGTAGAGGTGTAGATCTTGCAATAACAAGACACATTCTTCTAGATTGTGCGCTGTAGCAAGGGGCACCTACTTGCATCATGATCCCCATGAAAAATTTCACAGTCTACAGCCACGGCATGAACTATCCTCTGGGGAAATTATCCTTAACATGCCCCTCTACTTCACAATCTATGCACCATAAACCACTGCGAGTCTCATGGGCTGAGTTCGCAGACAACTTTTCCAGCTGCTTGGCCATAACAACAATATGAGCCTCTAGGAATGGGCTAATGCCGATGAATAACACTACCAATAGCCTTGGTGCGCAGAGTAACTTCTAATGCCTCACACGGGTCTGTAAAAGTTTTATGAGATAAGGCCCTTCTAAAGGGTGTGATCAATCCTCCAACAAACCACTGAGCATGTCATGTGAAGGGTGAATATCATATGATAATTTAGACAAGAGAGTTTTAAAGCACACATCATACTCCCTGCACACTCTCTACCATTCCTTGTTGAATCTCCTTCAAAGCACTGATGCTCTTCTGTTTAAACTTAGGAATGTGGAATTCTGCCAAGAATGCATTCTTTAAAGTAGTATAGTCCACCACTGTTTGATGAGGGTCATATTTCCTATACCAGTTATGCGTGCACCCTTACAACGTGGTTACAAACTGACTAGTCTTTTTTATGGGGTTGTGATACCCTTTGCATGCCATAGTAGTTCACACTTGTGAACATATTTTGCAACATCCTCAATACCTCTATAATCAAGAAAATGTAGAGACATTTCAAAGAAAACTTGTGGGGGTGGTTGGGGCCTGAATCCTCCTGAGCCAAAGCCTTGGTTTCGTCTATGTTTCCTCCGCCACCTGATCCACTAGGTCCACTAGGTCTTGACCCACTAGATCCACCAATCCCTAAACCACCGAGCCATTAGACCCTCCAGGCTCCTATTCCTCCTGAACCACCAAATCCACCAGACCCACCAAGTCCTAAAGTGGTCGTGTCAAGGGTCCCCATAGTTCCACTGAGCTACACACCTATGGTCTGCGACAATGCCCCACTACCAATAGTATACCCCATGCCACTCCCAGATGCGAGACCAAAATCTTGTGTGTCTATACCTTGCCCAAAAATTCCTAACACTGGGTTGGTGTTTGTAGCCATAGAAGGCCCAAATGAGAAATTATACCTCCTGGGTGTAGACCAATCACCTCCAATGTAACCAATTAGACTAGTAATATTTTCCCCGATCTGGAAAACCAAGTGCCAGGTTTCGATCACTAGGTGGGCTTAGATGTGTGCCAATGGTTCTTCTTTCTCTGCGCAATGAACTCTCGCCGGGCCAAAGGGGTCTCTCTTACGCGCTTGCTAAGCCGGGATCACAAAGACTACCTAGGTTCCCCTGTCCTCTGTGTGAACCTCAAATACCTCCCACAACATCTCCTGCCATACATCCATCACACCTACAACTTCGTGTTGTCTAGAAATCTCCATTTCACGCGCTTCACTATACTTGAGTCGTCTCTCCTCCCTTTCTTTCTCTGTCACAACATTTGCCATCTTCCTCCACTCTAGCTTCCTCGCCCAATGCTCAGAATGGTTTAGCCGGCCATTAGGAATGCCTCTAAACTATGGGTAACCATTAAGATCTTCATAGCCAGAGGGACAACACATAGAAATGATCCTTTGGGCTCCCTAAGAAACTCAAACTCAACACCCTTTGGACAAGAATATGTGTAAATGGCGTACTCCAGTGTAGCTAGCTTGATACTCCTTTCCACCAATGATCCACAACACGGGTCCATGTCGATCTCGCATCCTGCAGCCCTATGGTATTCTTCTTGTGTCCACACACATGATCCATAACACCAACTCGATCTAGATCATGGTGAGCCGAGAGCCATTCATACAGTTTCACTGGAAGCATCGAGAAAAAGTTTCATACGAGATCATGGTAGATGTTCTCTTCTACCCATCTACGTGCATCAAAACTCGGGCCCAAGGTCTTTGAATCTCTCGAGAAAATTCATCCTCCGTGCTCTTGAACCATGATTTAAAACTTTCCAACGTTAACCACTCTATCATTACTCACTACACAGATCATGATGTATGCTATTTCCCACTACAACTTCAAAAAGAGGTCCCAACAACGGAACCAAGATGTAGTCATTTTTACCCCTATCACAAAAGAAAGGAACCCCATACGCATCGGCCTATCACCTAACAGATGCTGGCACTCACCCGAGGCACGTGCGGGTTCCGAGTATCTCATTTATGTGAGTTAAGTGGGAAACATCACCTATGATTTGTGTCTAAGAGATTTAAATAGGATTTAAGACATACAAGAACCATAGAGCTCAGAATGACCTCTAGATCCTTGCAGCCATTCTAGACAGATAGTACTTAATAGACTATATGACTTGTATCATAACAAAAATAAGTATACAAACATCCATACCTAGCATAAACATAAATGAAAGAGAACCTATGAAAATATGTATATATCAAAACCATTGATATTCATATATATAAACTGGTAACCTTATTACATCCATGAAGCCATTACATAATGTCACAAAGCAGCAGACCACAGTCATGCATTACAACTGGACTAATGTAGCTAGGCCAACAAAAAGAAAAATTACAACCCCTTGCCCAATACATCCTTTCCCAAATGTAATTACCCACTAACAGAGTTCTTGCAGTAATTCTACAGAGCTCCGCCCACTCCCCTAGTTCTCCTTTTTGTTTAGTCTACAGTGCGCTTATATTTATAGCCTTTACTGGATTGCCAACTAATCCTCCAACACCCTCGAGATCTAATGACAAGTGTATGGATGTGGTCCTCCATGCGAGAATTATCCTCCAGCCATGAGCTTTCCACTTTATACCATGATGTGCTTCTAGAAGATTCTACTACAGGCATGCTCCTTTTTGGGCCAACCTATTCATGGGTGACACCTTATCCACATGCAGTTGGGTCATGATTTTCATGTGTTCTTCCCTAAACACCCAATTTGACTAAGTCCCAAACCCTTGGTTCTCGCTCCGCACGCATCACGCATGCCGCGGGCTTCCTTAAACCCTTCTATGCACTCTTTGTCCTTTGCACACCTTTCCGTAACTAGGACCTTGTGCACCACATGCCTTTGTGCTTAGTCAATATTATAGGGGCCCAACATTCCCCCTCAATGTGAAATTTCCTTTATTTTGCAAACCATAATAGGAACACTGCAACCAAACACTCTGCCAGACACACAAAGAAACAACAGGAACACACTTTGTATAAAAAAATAATCACCATAGCTGATACGGCCCCATCGTTGGTGACTGATGAGAGGTCACTGAATGACCTCCAACCTCCTGTGCCTCCTTCCTCCAATAACTTCACTTAGTATAGAAATTCTTTAGAATTATAGTCAATTTCATCTGTTATTTGTTCATCTTCATTGTCTGAGCCTTCTTCAGTGACTATATTTGCTTCATTTTTAAGATTTCCATTGAGAAATTTTTTAGCTCGATCTCTATAAAAAGACTTAGTGTGACCCTTTTTCTTGCAATAGAAACATTCAAATTTATCCTTTTTTCAAGAAGTTTTTGTATTTCTTTTTAACATACAAAGCGCTTTGCTCTTTTATAATTTTGCTTACATCTCGTAGGTGCTTTTTCTTTTCCATCTACTATCCTCCATAGATTTTTATTCATTAACGCATCTGGATTTTTAATCTCCATGTATGGAAGTTCAACCCATTAAATTTATCTAATGGTGTATACATTTTACTGAATCTAAATATCCAAAAAAATTGAATGTAGATATGAATTACCTTTGATTCTCTGATTTCTTCAAAAAACAACAACGATCAATGTTCTCACAGATAGTAAATTACACATTTCTCCCAAATGAGAAATTGGGTTCAGCTGTAATTTCTGGTGTACCTTCTCAGTATAGTAGATCGTTTCACGTGCAAAATTATGGAGAAACCTAGATTACGAAACAAAAGTTATGAGGTATTCTTTGAGACAAATTTATCCTACTTTAGTACCAAATGTGAAAATTACTCTGATCTAATACACAAAATACATGAAATAGCTACACAGACAATAATTAAAATAAGCAACACTATATTATTCTCACACTCATTTTTTTTTATTATTTCAATATTTCATTACACTCCATTATATAGGAGATGTATAATAACAATCCTCACAACAACCTTTTCCTGCAACCTTTGTCTGCATATATAACCATACACCCGTATGGTTTCAACCTCTCACCAATATAATAATAAAACAATACTAATTGTTTTATTATTCTAACTTACTAACTTATCACATACTAACCACATTTTACATTTACTATTTACATTTACATAGTAAATATACTTTCACTAATTTACCATGATAATAATTACACATGTAATTATTATTCACCCATACATACAAATGGAGCACTAAGATATATTTCCTAACAAAATAAAAGTGGATACTCCCGGTTCCTTCCGGGTAAACCCCCAACAATATATTTCTAGATTTTGATTGCGAAATTCCATAAATAAAAAAAAGCGGTTCTTATATATTTCTCTAACTCCATTAAGAATCCCCTCAAAATCTCATCAAACTGTTCTAAACTCACATGTAAAGACCGAAAAATGTAGCTCATGAAGGGAGAGAAAAAGATCAAAGTTCCAAATAACCAAGTAAAAATAAACCTTCATGCAAATGGGTAGCTTCCGGAGGAATCTTTGAGATTCCCCATAATCCATTTAATACCAATTAATTCCTCAATGCCACGTAGTGGCTTCAAAACCTTCAACACCACCCTAGTTTCCCTCCAAACTTATCACCAACTTAACTTAACTTATCATTACATGGTGACATAAATATGATTGGTCGAATATAACAAAAAAATCTTAATTCTTGCATGGGTTGTGTAACGACAACTTAGTAATTATTTAAACAATCATGACATTAAAACCTTACCCAAAGTTGTATGGTGGTCTTAGGCCAACTTATTGTATTTCATGAATTTAATTTCAATATCCACATCAATAATAAAACATACAATTTATCACGAAGGCTAGATCCTTATTGATCGCCATCCGAGGTCTATGACCTTAGCTTTTAATAATCTAATGCTAAGAAGTGTAGTCAATACTTATTAAAAATCAAACAATAAAATGCCTAATACGGTGGTCCTCAACCATTCCTCCTTACCAAGAATGCCATGTTAATGGATTAATACAATCATTTAATAATCAACACTAACCTTTATCCATTCAAATCCTCCAATTTAAATGGAGTAAATCATATTAGATTTAAACATTTTAAATATCCATTTTCATGGTCAAAGGGCTAGCTCATTCATTTATAATCAATAATCACCCAATCATGGATCACGATCGTCAAAGACATCATTTGAACAAAACAATTTTCAATCCCCAACATAGTGCAATTGTTAATCTATAAATAGATCAATTTATAAGATAAGATCAAGCTTTTCAAAATATTCAAGCAAGTAATCAAGATCAAATAAATGAAGTTAATGTTTTATTGCAATACAAGGAATTGCATTTGAATTATTGATAACAATATCATCAAACCATATTGAAATTTTTACCTTGATGGTCCCAAATTTTACCTACTCTTGCTGAGGACCACTATTACACTTTATGGTCTTTGACCATTATGATGAAAAAATAATGTTAGCATTATGTCATTATATCTTTATCTCAATACATATATAATACTATCAAATCCATGTACAAATTACTAATCATCAGCAACACATTAACTTCAATAATAAGATATGCAAATCTCATAAACATGAACAACAACCAAGGAATTTCTTAATGCATCAAATCATCACATTCAACAAAGTAAGTAGCTCATAACACAAAACATATCAAGGTGCACTAAAATATCCATTATAGGTAAAAAATTCCTATCTATATCTCCCAAAGCATCAAAATCATCATACTTAGCATGGTAAGTACATTCAGACATCAAATCTAAACAAGAATAAGCTATAAATGTTAAGAACTTTACAAACTCTTTGTGACAAGTGATTTTATGCGGTTGGGCATGAAACTATGCGTAAGTGCGTATATCCTTTTCAAGACATAAATACACACATATAGCTTCATACTTAGCTACACAACAATGTTTATCCCCTTCCCTCACAAACCCCTCTCCACTTTATGACTTATCCTTTTTACGAAACAGTAATGAAATAACGTGATGTGACATCTGCTCCCAATGGATAGGAATCTAGACTTCGTCCCCCATATTTATTTCTCGTGTTCTTTGGACACTCACTAGGGAGTCCATCCTCGAGCTAAAGCCATTGTTGGTGGCCATAATTATCATGCCCTGTCTAGGTACCATTTCACTTGGACATGTTCTTTTTCTCAAAATTGGGTTCATGCTTAATATTAGTATTTCCAAACCTTCTTGTAAATCCTTCCGCTCATCTAAAAACCATGTGCCTATCTATTTGTATGCTTTCTTGAAGTATTGAAGTTTCTAGAAATTTGAAGAGGTGGCGGGTATCTTACCGTTTTATGGGGAAAATTGGTCAAATTTCAATATACACGTATCTTGTGTAAAATGTAGTTTTTACCCCAACACTCGAGGAAATGAAATATTTAAGAGGCTATAAAGAATCATAAGGATGCACTTTGCATCCCTTCAAAATTTATGTAAAACAAGGGTTAAGTTTTTGACCCCATAATATGAAATAAAATGTAAAGTAAATGACCAAGAGAAAGGATGATAATGTCAAAATGTTTCATACGCCCGGAATGTGTAAAGTGATAGTTTAACTCTAATGCCCGGATAAATGTATATAACCAACCCGACACATGGAAGCTCCTCGAGGCATGGAATTGAGTTTACATTTTACTTTGCCTTGTATTTTTGAGTGTTAATGGAAAATTTCATCACGAACTGACACACAGTCTTGTAGTTGGTTAATGTTTTGTTTCCTTTTAGGTTGCTTCGGTGTGTGGTAAAAGTATATGGAGGTTTATAATCTTCTCACCCGAAGGCCCAAGTTTGATTAATCAGTTAATAGTGGGTTTCCTTGTGAAATGACTTGGAGTTGTTAAATTGTGCATGCGGTAACATGTCTCTGTTCTAAATTAACATAATTTAGAACACACATTCAAATGCCATTCCATCTCATAACAAAAAACCATATGCAATGTAATGACTCGATGAAACACCGATCTCTCATTTCATGACTCGGTACTAAACCGATCTCTCATGTTAACTCAATAATGTGTATACAATGTATACTTGGTTCCTTTACCCATTAGGGGTACCCAAGTGTTACTGTTTAAGAGGCCTATCTGAATATCTGTTACCGATATTCATCTAAATCCTACTTCTTAAACTAGGTGACATAGGACAACGCAACCAACAACTTGCGATACTTTGGCCAAATATTTTAAACATGTTTATCATGTTTACATTCCTAGATGACATACTCATCAAATAGAATAAGTCCCTCACCACACTTTTTATTATCTAGAGTGGTCCTTCCTGACTTCTGTCAGTCCCACTTGATTTAAGATTTCATACTAGATAAAGGAAACAACATGCACTAGTGTGGAAGACTACTCATGGTGACTAAGGATACATAGACATACTCAATCAACATAAGTTGATTGTGTGTGTCTAGTTATCCTAAGTCAACAAGAGTTGACCTTGACACTAGATCATGTTCCTATCCTGTATAGGATAGAACCGTGATCCAGTCTTATTTTTATGTTAATCAAATTAAACAAAATCAAAGTGGGGTTTGAGACATATCAACGCATCATAGTATCCTGTAATGACTCCTGTCATTACAAGGTACTACATTGCAATTGATGTGTATAAACATCTAATTGAGTTTCCCCAACTGACTAACACACCTTAGATTAGAAGTTATTTAACCCATTAATCATTTCTTAAGATTAATTACAACAATGTTTAAATATTCAACTATATCATTTAACCTATAAGGTTACAAGTTGAAATTACATTTGAGGTAGGTATGCAGGTCAAATCTTCTTCCTAACCATTTGATTACATGTTTAAGTTTATCATTAAATGAAACAACTTGCATTATATCATAATATGATAGATCTTATAGTTATGAAAGGGAGTTAATTAGTTCCTTACTTATTTCAGCCCTAGCTTAAATAAGTTCCATATAAAACCTTTATTTAAGACTTCATGGAGATGAAGTCTACATTACATTTAAATCCTTTCAAATCATTCCAATTTATGATTAAAGAAATCTTCCTAAGGAAGTAACATGCAGCCATTTACTTTTACTTACAACATTCAAAACACTTTTAAACAAGATATTAAATTATGTCTCAATGATTGATCTCAAGGGTATTATCCTTTTTCCCTATATTATGGGCTAATGTCCATTTATGAAAATTGATTTCATATGTTCAAATTACATCCATATTTAACACATACACATATATATAAAAATCAATAATAGTTATATATATATTGTTTTAAGATCCACTTATCCAACTTATTAGTTGCATCTCTTTTATTTGAGAAAACCAATTAAGATTTCATATTCACAACTCATAGTTTTATAATATAAGAACTATTAAGTTCCAATTTCCATAGCTCTAAAATACATATACTGCTCTCCTTCATTTATGATATAACTTAATAATACATCCCAATTCATGACAAGAAAGTATTACATTGTAGTATTATTTAGCAATCATCACATCTTTTATTCATCAAGGAGTGATACATTCACTAAATTCATAAGTATTTAGAGATTACAAGGTGTCATAACATCAATATAAAAATATTTTCATTACACTTTCTTTTTCGACAAGTGCATCTCAAGGAATGATGTCACATAATCATCATAACAAAAATACAATTTCCTTAGTAAAACAAATGTAACTTTCTATATGTATTTCTCCTTTCATCTTTTATGAAATCCATCTGCAAAATTATTAGCATGGGTGAGTTCATTTGAACTGAGCATGATAAACACTATAGCATTAAAATGTTGTGCTTTTAACTAACTATTTCATAAAAAGAACCTTGTTGTTTATGAAACAATTCTGAAAACATAACAATAAAACCAAAATACTTTTCCATAAAATAATACAATCCAAGAAGAATAGAGAAAATATTTAAGGTTCTAATATGTAGGGTTAATCAATCAACTTAACAACCCCATCTTTTCATCATAAAACTATTTCAACATACATGAAATTAATAAACACAATTAAAGAAGAAGGAAACTCAATTTCATGTATCAAATTAAACTCCTTAAATCAACCAGATTCTAATTTTCAAGAAGAATACAAGATACATAAAACTATAATTCATAGAATAAATATACTATTTGTACAACAATGAATATTGCATTCTAGATAAAATAATACTATCTCAGACTCATCCTAAAGCCTAAAATGTACATTAATCATAAATAATTCCATACAAACAGGTAAGGATAACTTAATAATCATAAATAATCAAAGTAATTTCGATTGAAGCATCCTAAAAGTCCTCGAGCTTAGTTTAGTATTCAATTCAAGGTATCATCCAGAGATAACAACATTAAAATTCATCAATAGTATATTGATTGCTTCTACCAGTCCAAGAGAACAAGCTATCTTTGAGGATCACACACAAGTTTCAACCAACCACTAACAAATCCAAAAGGAAGAATGGTTTAAGTTTAGAACCAAACTAAACAATGTCATTCCCTCTTAAGTAATGTTAGAGTTCTCTCAAAGGGAATGGTCACAAAGGTAATGAATAAATAAAATTTTAGAATTAAAGAGGAGATACTCTATCACATCCTTAATAGACTTATCAACTTGATAGTCCCAAAGATATCAAGTATCTTAAATATTCTAACTAGAATATCAGTTACAGAGAAAGGAAAACAATGATACATAAACAGATCTGGGTTCCCAAACCTCAATGTTGGGATATCTCGTGAAGAGAAATAAACAAGTAACCAAACTTCTCTCTATAAAAAGCTACTAACACATTAAGGAGGAAGCCACAACCATATCTCCTTTCATGAGCTAAGCCTCCATTATAAACCAAGACAGATTTAAAAATACACATAACAATCTTCCCAAAAGTAACACACGACAAGTATTAAGTCAATCATGGGGGGGTTCATTTAAGATCAAATATCTTACCTGAGGTACAACATAGCCCAAAATTGGGTAAAATTCAACGAATCGAAAGGAACAAAAGGTAGAACTTTTAACATGATAACTATCCTTTCTTCATGAAAGATAAATCCCAAATCCTATTTCTACCAATAAAAAAAATCGATTCATTCATAACAATTCAATAAAGGATGGAAATGAGAATAACTAGATAATCCAAAATATAGACTTTAAACAAACTTAAAATAATCCAACAAGAAGGCGAGTTAAAAATTCAAGCAACCTCCAAAATAAGAGTTAAAGTTCCATCAACCATTCAAGAAATCTTCCCTAGATCCAAGATCTGACAATAAATATTAAGGAACAAATCCCAAAGTGGGTTTCAAAAAAATGAAAATATACAACAAAACAAAACCGAATGTCAGAATATGAAAATATACATTCCTATATACTTTTAACGAAATGAGAAAATTAAAACAATACAATACCCAAGAAGGGTTTTCTAGATTTAAACACAAATTGGGTATTCCTTTGATAACCTACGAGTCTCGAAGTAAGTTGAAATAGAATAATGGTTCCCATTTCCATCATCTACAATCGACACAACATCAAACATGTTATACTTCCCTGTAATGTCTACACAAAGAATCCTTCAAATTATTTTAATGACGACAAAAGAGGACATACAAGTTGAAATCTACGGATTTCTACTTAACATGCAAATGTTTAATACATACAACTATTAGTATAAGTTTTTCCTCAAACAAGAAGAAATGAAATGATGTCTCGATTTTTAACAAAGTTTCCTATATTTAAGTCTTCTAACAATGGTAATAAAGAAAACATTCAAGTAAGAAACCTTCAGATTCTTAGATTCTATCAAACCAAGACATGTGCATTGCAAAAACTATATGTAGTCAAAAGATCACTTGACAGAGCTCAAACCAGTTTTAGGCCACTGTAATAAGGGTTCAAGCACAAGAAAATTACCCGAAGTATAAAAGAGATACCCCTAGATTTCATTTTCCAACTATCATATCAAAATCAATAATGCATCCAACGAAATAAAACAAAACACCATTGAAGCAAAGAATAAGAAATCACATAATCAGAACCAGAAGATTTCCACAAAGAGCAGAGTTGTTTTTATGAAGCATTTAAGTAAAAGAATAAGACTTAATGGATAGGGCCTATCATTCCTGATAGAGCTCTTGTCTTCACTTTTTCATAGAAAATCACCAAGAAGAGCTTTGATTCTTTCCCACGAACACCAAAAATCTCCTCAAAACCTTCTCTACTTCCTCTTATAGCTCCACAGTGCTATTTTCATCTTCTAACACCATGCAAGCAAAAAAATCATGCAAGGATTTGAATTATGGTTCAAAGAGAAAAAACCACATGTAGAGCTAAAGATCGAAAAGACCAAATGACCAAAACAAAACCAAACCCCTCTTCTTTCCATCTTCCTCTTTCCTAGGTGGTTTTTCACCATTTCTAAAAATATTAAATGCCAAATAGGACTGATAGTCCTTCCACTTCTCCCGCCACCACCATATTATATTTGGAATGACTAAATTCAAAAATGCATGCAACTAATACTTGGTAGAGGTGCCAACTCAACCCCTAACTTTCCTCATGCATTTGCCAAATTTGGCAACATAAAAGATATAAGATCATATTAATTCCTCATAAATTTCTAGAGGTTGGTGCCACCAACCTCCCCTTCTCCATGTCGTCCCATAGGCCCCTTTTAGGTTAGCCAAACATTAGGTTAGGTTCAACATTAGTTTAGGAATTAACATAGGTCCTTAGGTCTAAGTCTAAAGTTTTAGTCTTAGGTCCTTTAGTTATTAACATCCCACATTAACAAAAGAACATAGTAACTTAGGATAGGTTACAAATTTAGGATAGAGTTACCAATTTAAGGAACATAGTTTAATTAGGTTCCTTAGTCTATAGAAATAATTGCATCCCAACTTATCAAAGAAGAACCAAATTACCATCCAAGTTCAAATACGAAGCAGGGAGCCATGGAGATCACTCATGACTTCAAGACAGTTAAGAAATTCTGAGATCCTTTGACCTATCCAACTTGGTCAATATGACCACAAGGTCATGAATTAGAAGCATACCTTGGATCAATGAAATTGATCCAAGGTAATGTTATTCTGCATCCAAAAATTATGAAAACTGAAGCACAATTTCAAGTGCAACAAAGACTCATGGATTAATTTCTCATTTCCCAAGTAGTGAATTATTCAGCATAAGAAGAGATGAATTACTTCATTTTCTATTTAACATAAACATGGAAGAATTGTACCTATTTCAGATAGATAACATATTATCTATAACAAACATGATTTCATAGATCATAAGAGTACATCATCTTAAGACAAGAATCACATGTCAACGTTTGCAACTTCAAAATAAAAGTCATCATAGATATCAGCCATGTTAGAGGTGTTACATACCTCCCTCCTAAAAAGAATCATCATCTCCCGATGATTAACTTAGTCCAAATTCTCAAACAAGAAAAATAATCCTAATTATAGTTCTTTCATCCATAAGTTCACAAATAGAAACCAGATTTGAGATTTTCTAATTTTTCATAAATTATTACAACATTAAAATAGTTGTTCCAGTACTAATGAATATAGTACCTACCCAAAACTGGCATAATTATTGATAAGTTGAAAAACAAAGTCTTTAATTTTTATCAATCAATAAATTAATTCTGTTCAAATAAATGAGGAAAATCAATTTTCATGTCCTTAAGGTTTTCCCATGTTGCACTTTCTTCATTAAATTGGTCCCATTGACCTTGCATTGACTAATTTCATGATTTCTCAACTCCCAATGGCGAGTTTCAAACTCTTAATGGGTTCAACCATGATTATTCTGGGTCTTGGACTGCAAGGAATCCCAAATTAACATGTGATAAATCTAAAATGTATTTCTTAAGCAAAGAAATATGGAAAACATCATGCATTTGTGACAAAGTAGGTGGTAATGCTAAACGATAAGCTACATGATTGATTAATTCAACAATTTCAAAGGGTCCCACATAATGAGGTGATAATTTGGATGCCTTGCCAAAGGTTATAGAACTCTTTTTCGCTTAACCCGTAAAAAGACCTTTTCACCAAGTTCAAATTTCTTATCAACCCTTTTCAGATCTGCATAAATTTTTTCCTATCTGCTACTTCTTTTAAATGTTCACGAATCATTTTAACTTGTTGTTCCATTTCAGTAAGGATTTCAGTCCAATTACCTCTCTATCTTCAATGCTATCCTAACTAACTGGGGTTCTGCATTTCCTTCCATACAACACTTTGAAAGGTGCCATTTTCAAAGAGGCATGATATGTATTATTATAAGAAAATTCAACTAAAGAAAGATACTCTTCCCATTTGTAACGCTGATCCATGCAGTACATTTGTAACATATCTTCCAAAACTTGATTAACTCTTTCAGTTTGACCATCTTTCTCCGATGGTATGCGGGAACTAAAACTCAATTTTGTTCCTAATGCTACATTAAGTGTTTTCCAAAACCGAGATGTAATTCTAGGGTCTCTATCTAGATATAATCAATTTAAGTACTCCATGTAATCTAAAAATTTCATGCACAAATCTTTTTGCTAAAAAATTGAATCATCCTTAAGATTACAAACAATAAAATATGCTACTTTTGTCAGTTTATCAACAACAACTAAAATAACATCATGCTTATTTCTTGACATAGGAAACCCCTGAAAAAAATCCATGTTAATTACCTACCACTTATATTGTGGTATGCTATGAGGATACAATAAACCAATTGGGTGCATATGCTTAGCTTTAACATGCTGACATTCCAAGTAGTGTGTCACAAAATCAGTTATGTCTTTCTTCATCCCTTTCCAAAAATATTGTTTTTTACATTATCAGCAAGCATTTTTGTAATACTGGGATGTCTTGAGTAAGGTGAATTATGAAATTCCTCCATTAAAATTTTCCTTAACTCATTTCCCAAGGTATATACACCCACTTATTATATCTCAATATTCCTTTGCTATCGAAGTGAAAACCTTTATATATTACGTCATTTGGATATGCAGTAAGTGCTATTTTTACCTCTTTGAAAGTAAGAATCAGATTCCATAATACTTTTTATCTCATCTTTAAACTGAGTTCTCAAAGTTATAAGTGCAGAAATATGTTTCCTATGACTTAGTGCATCTGCCACTCTATTTTATTTTCCTTTTATGTAACTTATGTCAAAATTATATTGTGACAAAAACTCTAACCATCTTTGTTGTCTTGCATTCAGATTTGGCTGAGTGAAAATATACTTCAGCCCAAGATTATCAATCTTTAATTCAAAAGGTCTTCCCAAAAGATAATGTCTCCATACTTGAAGTGAATGAACTATGGAAACAAGCTCTAGGTCATGGGGAGCATAATTCAACTCATGTAACTTGAGTTTTCTACTCTCATATGTTATAACATGTTCATTTTGCAATAAAATACCTCTGAGTCCTTCTCTGAAGCATCTATAACTACTGTAAAGTTTCCATTTGGATCAGGTACAACCAAAATAGATACATATGTTAATTTACCTTAAGAGTTTTAAATGTTGTTTCATATTTATCACTCCACACATATTTCTTATCTTTCTTTTGTAATGAAGTTATTGGTGCAATGAATTTTGAAAAGTCCTTAAATTTTTTTCTATAATAACCAGAAAGACCCATGAAGCTTCTAACTTCATGTACATTCTTAGGTGTAGGCTAGTCGGTTATTGTAACAATATTTGATGGATCAACTGATATTCCATATTTACTTATGAAATTTCCTAGATAGTGCACTTCTGTCTCATAAAAAGAACATTTGGACAACATACTACATAGTCTTCTTTTCCTTAAGATTTCAAGTACTATTTTCAAATGCTCATGATGGTCATCATGATTTTAGAATATATAATAATATCATCCAAGAATACAAGTACAAACCTATCCAGGTATTCTTGAAAGATATTATTCATTAAATTCATAAAAGTTACAGGTGCATTTGTCAAACCGAAAGGTAAAACTATAAATTCATAATGCTCGTACCTTATCCTAAAGGATGTTTTATGAATATCTTTATCTTTTATTCTTAACTGATGATACCTAGAACAAAGATCTATCTTAGAATATACTAATGCATCAAACATATGATCAAATAGATCATCAATTCTAGGAAGTGGATATCTATTTTGATTGTTGCTTTGTTTAACATCCTATAATCAATACACAACCTAAGTGTTCCATATTTCTTTTTCACAAAAATTACCGGTGCTCCCCAAGGTGAAACACTCAGTCTTATCAAATGTTTAGACAACTATTCTTGTAATTGTGCCTTTAGATCTACCAATTAAATGGTAGTCATTCGATACTGGTGCCTTGGAAATAGGATCGGTTCCTAGTTTGATCTCAATCGTGAAGTCAAACTCCCATTTGGGTGGAAGACCGGGTAGTTCTTCCAAAAACACATCGCTGAAATCTCTTAACAATGGATATTTTTACAAGAAATCACTATCCCCTTTAGTTGTTTCAGAAATTTTTACTACATACAAAGTGCAACATTTGTTTTTGGCCTTTTTAAGCTACATAATTGACAGTTTCCTAAATTACATCTCTCATTTTATCTCTTGGATGTTTGTTGTTTTCTATAGATCATCCAGACAACTAATGTGTTTTTCAAAATAGTCTACTTTTGCCTTATGTTCAGCAAGCTAGTTAACACCTATTATGACATCATAAGACCCCAAAGGAGCAACATAAATATCAACTTTAGTGGAAAAACTAGGCAAGTCTAGGGCTTCTCCAAAAGAGATTTACTAACAATATGGACAACATTATTTCCATAATGAACAATCCAATATTTTTCCATTAATCTAGTTTTTCTTTTTTATTTTTGAAGCTAATTTACTAGAAATAAAGCATTCAATAGCTCTAATATTAGAAAGTATAGTTACGAGTATACCAAATAATTTACATGGCACTTTTATAGGCGTAACTTGATTTTTAGCTTGTTTATAAACTACTCCAAAGTATGTACCTTATGTTGTTGATTGCTGTAATCCTTCCTTAGAGGGAAATGATTTGCATAATGATCTTTACCACAAGATTAACATCCCCTATAGGTCCTCTTTTAGGATCAAATTTATTTCCAGCCTTGAAATTGTTGTTTTGTCCTCCATAGGACTTTTGTCCATTATTATTGTTCTTTATGAAATTGTTTCATACATTTGTAACAGGTTTATTTGCTGTTGTTTTCTTACTATTATCAGCAAAAAAATTATTTTTGGTACCAAAATTCTTCCATGCCCCCTTTTTGGGTGCAAGAGATGAAGAATAAGTAGGAATTTTCTTTCTGTTTTCTTCCTTATGGGCAGAAATTGCTTTTAATTTATGTTCCTACCAAATGGATTTTCTACAACCCCTTCCATGGTGGTTGGGTTGTGAACATCTACCTCACCCCCTATGATAGGGTTTAATCCCATAATGAATTTTTGTATCCTAAACTTCTCATCAGTTTGATATTGAGGCACATACTTAAGAATCTTAGTGAACCTCTCCCAATACTCTGTTATAGTTAATTTTTCCTAAGTTAAGTTCTGAAATTCAGTCATCTTCTGATCATAATAAAGTTTTGCAATCAATGTTTTCTAAAATAATTTTTAAATTGATCCCAAGTGATGTTTGTTTCATCAATTTTTAGTTCAACCTTACGACTATCCTAGTGAGAAGATGCCTCATGGGAAAGCCGGTAAGCTCCCATACTACTTTTTTCCTCTCGAAAAGTTCTTTATTGTAAAGTAATTTTCCATTTTGCCAAGCCAATTCTTAGCTCCATCTCCCAGTGTAGTGCCATCAAAATTTTGTGGACTTATCCTTTTTATGTCATTTGTGAGTTCAACTTGCTAATCTTGCCTTTTTATTTTCAGGATGATTGGGTACATTTGCATTAGCATTTGCAGCATTATTATTATCAATGCCGAATTTTCCAATATTGGCGTTATCCATAGGAGGTGGTTGATTTTTGTTACCAACATATTCTTCCTCCTCATTTCCCATAACTTGTTGTTCAAATATATCCAGACGATATCTTGTGTCCAATAGTGCAACAAGGATCTTGTCAAGTTTTTGTGCGAGCAGATCACGAATCCTAGCACTTATGCACGTAGAAAGAAGTATTTAATCAAGGAGAAGACCCTAGAAGAAGAGACTCTAGAGCATGAATAGCCCCTCACTCATGAAGAATCAACAAGGAATATGTCACCTATTAAGGAGAAGGAGAAAGAATAATCTCCTATACTAGAATCACTAGTTAGGAAGAAGTAGAAGGTAGCAGCAAAGAGGCAAATTCAAAGGAACCAAAGAGCCTAAAGTCCTACATTGGTGACAGGGATGATGATGAGCCTGAAGGAGGTCAAGACCATCCGGTATATGATATACATGACTCTAAGGAGGAGGAAGATGAAGAGAAGAATGATAAGGAAGATGAAGAGGAGAAGAATGATGAGGAGGAAGTAGAGGATCAAGGCAAGGGGGTGAGTGAAGAGGTAAGCACCAAAAATTAGGGAACCCCAAGCCTCACCAAGGAACAAGTGGAGAAATCCATGGAAAGAGAAGTGGTGGGCATCATTAAGGATTTGGTGGAATAGGAGTTGGAGCGGAGTGCGGATGAAATTTTGAAGGAAATAAAAGAAGAGAGTGTTGGGAAAGAATATGGCAACATGGGTGGGAATCCCAACTTGGCAGTAAGATTCCTAAAGGCTTTGTAAATATGTGGGAAGGGCGTAGTGGTAGCACAAGGGAAAGGAATGGGATACATAAAATATCTAAGCAAGGTGCTACACGTGCACTTCCAAAGCATTGTACCAATGGAACAACTCCTGGCTATTTATTCATTTGATGAAGAAGGTGCATATCCCCAACCAGGAGATGTTATCTTGGGCGTTCGAGTCCCACGTGGATGAGACCGAGTTTGAAGTAAGTCAGGGAGCATTGACGAAGGTGCTAGAGACAAAAGGAGTAAACCCTTAGTGAAATATTAAAAATTGTCGATGAATAAGTCTACAAGGCACTCAATAAGGTTTCAGTTGAGATTGAGGCTAGATTGTTCAGAAGGAATGATAGAGTGAGATTACTGGATGAGGAATTGGAGAAGGAAAAGAAGGATCTTGTTGAGAGGAGCAAGGACTTGAAGCTAGAAGATCTTATAAGTGCGTAGTTAAGGCGTGAACCGAAAGCGGAGAAGGTAGGGGTGTGCGAGTTACACAATAAAATTGAAATGATTATGGGTGCTATTGTCTTAAAGCATCCTGAATTAGAATCGCTTGAGAAAAAATATGAATAAACCTTGCAGTGTCTAGAGGATTTGACCAACGCATCCTCACAATGGAAAGGTGACCACTTTCCTTAGAGTCTAAAGAAGAAGTGTTGGTGTGCCAAGAGAAATAAGAGAAGATGAAGGTTGTCGAGGATTTTTCTTGATATAATAAACTCCTTGCAGAGGTAAAGGCTGCCACGTAAGTCACGGTAAGCGCATATGACAAATTGCGGCTAGAGAGATAGTGTGACAAACATCCCGTCGCCACACATGAAATGGAACTTAACAAGTTTCAAGAAAATAATAAGGGGAATATGGAAGAAATAGATAAAATCCTAGCCGAGGTAGAAAAGAATTCGAAGCTATCGAGACCTTGTGAGGCTTGATCAAGAGCCAACTAAAAGAATTATACCCCTAGATCACCCGCAGGATGGATGTACTTGATGACTTGGGCAAACAATTGGAAAGTATTGTTGAGACAATGAGTGCCAAAGGGGAGGAATTAAGTTTTGAGGAGGTGAACACCTTAGTAGAAGAGCTCTCACTCGTAAACACAAAGTGAAGTTGATGCAGGAAAAGCTAGAGGTAGAAATAGGGAAGGATTTCCCTCTCCTTCAAAAATAAGCATTGTTCTCCTTCATTCTCCCCATTCTTTCATTCTTTCTCCCAATTATTCATTCCTTCATTCTTTTTCCCCTATTTGGAGCCCGCCATTCTTTATTCATTAAAGAGAAGTGTTTTTGAGGATGGAGAACAGGCATAGTGTGGGGTGATGTTGGGCCTTAGAATATCAACTAAGTACAAGAAGACCCATGGGCGCGCGAGACCTATATTAAGAAGGGCATTAAAGGTGAAGGTGCGTAGGGAAGGGTTATAGAATATTTTAGAAGAACACACAGAACACACACGTAAGACAAGATGGGTTTTGGGACTTAGCCATATTCGGAGTTCCAGATAACACATGAGGAAAGCGTGACCCATCTAGCATGCAGAGTGGATAAGGTGCCAACCTGATAGTTGTAGGATCAAGAATGGAATATTCCATGCATGTGATGGAAGGATCTAGAAAGAAATCATTGCAAAGAGTGGAGAGCTTGGATCAAAGGAGGCATGCTCCATGGGAGGACCACTTAGACACTTGGCAACCGATCTGTTACCTCATAAGGCATGGTGGTGAAGGAAAAAAACTATATATAGAGATGCTCGGGTAGTAGAAGGTAGTGGCAGTGGTGGTGGAAGAGAGGTGAAGCTCTATAGAAATATTATGGAGGATTCTATGGGTTGGGATTAGAGGAAATATAGGAGTGATGGCATATTTAGAGGGATGGGTCTATGTTTATCCTTGTAATATGAAGGACGTAGTTTAGTTTCTGATACATGACCTTGATCTGCATTATTATTATTGTCTATTATGACCTCAATGAATGTAATGTGGTTATTGAACTCATTAATATGAATATAAGGTTAATTATGAAGAATATATGTGTTCATGAGCATAAATCCTAGTGCATTTCCTTTGTGTTATGAATCAATTATGTATTATGTTAGATATTTCTCTTTTATGGATGCATTAATATGATAACTCATCCTAGGCTCTTAGAATGAACACATGGTTCTTTTCTATTCTCTTGCACTTAAGTATCTATCATGGATGATGTATTCTTACACAAATCACATAAAGGAGGGCCTCGATGCCCATGAATGACTCGGGTGAGCACCCAACGCCCACTGGGTGATAGGCCAATGCATATGGGATTAGACTGTTGTTCTAAGGGTATAAAAATGACTACATCTTGGTTCTATTTTTGGGACCTCTTTTCAAATTTTTGTTAGAAATGGCATACATCTTGGTCCCTCTAATGTGTGATGACAAAAAGGCCGACCTTGGAAAGTGTTGAAGCATGGTTTAAGAGCACAAAGAATGAGTTGGCTCAAAGATGCAACACTGGACCTGAGTTCAATGGACACATATGGGTAGAAGAGAACTTGTACCATGAGTTGTAGGAGACATTCTTATGCTATTTTCTAGTAGAAATATATGAATGGATTCAACATATGCATCCAGATCAAGCTGGTACTACATATCACATGTATGGACCCAAGATGATTACAAGAGGTCAGTAGGATGTAGATCTGATTTGGAGGCATGTTTGTTGATCACCTGGTGGAAAGGAGTCTTGACTAGTTATACCTTGGAATACAACATTTCTACGTATTCTTGACCGTGAAGTTGCTTGAGTTCGAGTTTCTAAGGAGCCCACAGGATCATTTTTACATGTTATTCCTTTGGGTATGAAAATATTGATCATTACCTTATGTTTAGAGGCATTTCATATGGCTGGCTAAGATTCTCTAAGTGCTAAGTGAGGAAGCTAGGGTGGAGGAAGATGTCAACCATTATGGCTAAAAATGAAAGGGAGGAGAGACAACTCAAGTATAACGAATCTCGTGAAAGGGAGATGACTAGACAATGCAAGGTTGCAAGTGTGATGGATCTATGGAGGTAGACATTACGAGAAGGAGTTGAGGTTCACACAGAGGACATGGAACCTGAGCAATCTATGCTACCACATCTTGGAAAATGTGGAATGGGGTAGCAATCTATGCTACCCTATTCTAATATTTAGAGGAATTTTTGGATAAGGTGCATGTACACAAGGTTTAGGTATCGCATCTAGAAGTGACATGAGACACATGACTAGTAGTGGGACAATATCACAAACCATCAGCGCATAGTTTAGTGGGACATTGGGAACACTAGGCACGACCACTTTAGGTCATTTTCCAACTACAAGAGGAGGATCTAGTGGTTTAGGAGTTGGAGGACTGGTGGACCTAGCAGATCTAGAGGATCTGGTGGGTTAGAAGGAACATGACCAGGTGGATCCAGTGGATTTGGTGGAGGAGGAAACACTAGAGGGAACCAAGGCTCGGATCAAGAGGAAAAGGGCCTCAGCCACCTCCATAATTATTATTTGATATGTATTTACATTTTCAAGACTATAGGGGTGTTGAAGATGATGTAGAGCATGTCCACAAGTGTGAATTACTCTAGCATGCAAAAGGGATCACTACCCCAAAGTGGAAGGCAAGTTAGTTTGCAATGAAATTGTAAGGGCACATACATAGTTGGTATCAAAAGTATGACCCCCATAAAATGTTGGTAGAATACAATGCATTAAAGAATGCCTTCTTAGTAGATTTCAATATCCCTAAATTTGAGAAGAAGAACATCAACGCTATGAAGAAGATCTAGCAAGGAATGACAGAGAGTGTGTGGGAGTACAATGCATGGTTCAAGAATCTCTTGTCAAAACTATGCTATGACATTCATCATTATCAACATGCTCAATGGTTTGTTGGAGGATTGATAACACCATTCGAAGGGAACTCACACAAGAATTTCACAGATACATGTGTAAGGCCTTGGAAGTCATGGCTTACTCACCGAGGTCATTGGGAGCATTGATACTGGTGTTATCCCTTTTCTGGAGGCTCAAATTTTTTCAATGGAAAATAAGTTGGAGAATTTGTTTACAAATTCAAAGTGCATGAGGTTTGTAGTGGGCTTTGGTGTATAGATTGTGAAGTGGAAGGGCATGCAAAGGATAGTTTCCCTCGGAAGTTGGTATGCACCATGGCGATAGACTATGATATTTTCCATGGGGATCATGATGCAAATATGTGTCCTCTACTACAACACACAATCCAATTTTTTTTTGTTGTTATTATAAGATATGTACCTCTATGACCCATGATACTAAGGATTGTAGGTTGATTGACCAGATTCATGATGTTATTGATCTTAGTGTGCACCAGACTAGTCTTGCAAGCAATTCCAAGGATGATGATCATTGTTATGAAGGGCGCATAGATGGAGGAGCATGTGGAAGAGGTTTTCCGGAGAATTTTGTGGTCCCAAGAACTACGAGAAGAGGAAGAAGTGAGTTCCCATGAGGAACCTGTTATAACTGTGGATCTACAAAACATTATAAGCATGAGTGTCTGACCTATTGCAGTGCTCATGGTGTGGAAAAAAACATAAGTACAAGGAGTGCCCTGAGTTGTTTAAACACATGAGCCAACAACACTGGAAAGACAAAGGTGCTGGGATGGTGAGTATAAAGAAATCGACCCTTAGTGGATGCCAAGAGTGGTGCGTGAGTCGGATTAGAACTTGTGCTAGTAATAACGCGAGCAGAGGCTGCGCACGCAAGGGAGATGCCAAGACAGAAATTGGTTGTTAGGGAAGAAGTAGTACATGGGAAGTATCCAGATCCTACTCATTAGAAGGAGGTGTATCAAGAGACTATGGATGTGATTCGAGTTTGCAAGGGGAGATATAATGTCTAAAGGAGAAATCAAAGCAAGTTGGAGCAAAGGAAGAATGCTTTGAGGCTCAAGGAGGACTTGGATGAAGTCAAGGAAGTATGTAGGATGTTAAGGCAAGAGAATATTATTCCCTTGCTAGGAGAATGGCTGAGGGAGAAGGTACCACACACCAAAGTAGAGTGTGAAAGATGGGTTTTACATGTAAACCTTCCTCCTCACAGCCTTGACTATGATAAGGAGATTACATTGAATGTAGTTGTTGATGGATGGATTCTAAGAAATATCCTCATCAACACAAGAGTGGAGGTCAATGTTCTTACCTTGGATGCATGGAATCAAATGGGAAGACCCACATTACAACCCTCTTCAAATGTGTTATATATGGAAAACAAGACAAAGGCAATGCCCATTGAGTCTTGAAAGATGCGGTTATCACCATCTAAGGGGCTAAGTTCACTGGGGAATTTGAATTCTTGGCACTCACCAAGGTGGATAATTTCCCAGCATTACTTGGGTGCCCTTGGTGTTATAAGAACAATGTCAACCTATGGTTTAACAAGGGGTATATCAACTTCAAGAACAAGGAAGAAAGGGTGATTATCCCTTTAACAAATGGGAAGTCAATGCCCTATATTGAGCCCTTAGGAGAGGAAGTCCTTGATAGAATCTATGTGCGCTCCATTAGAGATCCTGAGATAATTCATCCCATGGAGGGAGTTATCCAATTTGAAGATGCTTAGTCCTTGAGTGATACCACTAGCATGACATGTGATAATTGGGTGCATGGGACTTATGAGTTGATTGGGAGACAGTTGAGAGGATCTGTAACAAGGGTAACAAAGGTGTGTTCGGTCAAGTACTTAGGAGGGAAGAAGTTTCCAAGTTACTTTGGAGGAGTATACCTTGAAATTTTCTTGTGAGAAATGGAGGATCAATGGAAGAATGAGAACGAGAGAAGGGGAATGCTAGGTTATAACCTGCTTGGAACTACAGCGCGCTGGTGGGCTATTTATCGGGAGAACCTCCTAGAATGGTGAGAGGTAAGGGTCACATTTTTTATAAGGTTCTCCAGGATCAACATGTCCACTATGATCCAAGACTACCATGATAAAGAGTTTGCCTAATTTCATGTCTAATCCTATGAGAAGGTATGGATGGGAAGCGCAGAAGAATTACCACCTTCGTTATGGGTTCATACGTTGTATTCCACCTTACAAGGCTATGCACATGCATGGTATATTCATTTAGAGATGCTAGACAAGTAATTGGAAGGATTTGGTGGCTAATCTCATTCAAGATTTTGAGTATAGGAGTACAAATCCATCGGTGGATAAGGTGTTACAAGTAATCAAACACCTTATAATGGGAGATAGTGCTATGGTAGAAGATAGGCTATTGCAGTTGCTAGGTGAGCCTTGTTTGGAAATGTGCATCAATGAAGAAGAATTAGAGGAAGTACAACTTGAGCGGGTGTGCATGGAAAAATAAAAAGGAAAAATGATCTATGTAGTAGATGGTGAGGAGATGGAAAGTTTGGATGCCAACCATTCTGAAGGTATGCAAGAATTTGTAGAAAGTGCTAATGAGAAAACACACACCTATAATGAGCCATTGAAAACAAATAAGGTTAACATTGGGACAAAGACAAAACCTAAGGAAGCTATCATTGGGGACTATTGGCCGGAAAAGGAAGTTTCGAATGTCATTGATCTATTGCGCGAGTTCTAGGATTTGTTCCCTCGCAAGTACCATGAACTCAAATGTGTCCACCATTCCTTGGGGGAAATGAAGATCAAGTTGAAGGAAGGTGCACATCCTATCTGAAAGAGGCCTTATCGGATGAATCCGAATTTACACGTATGGGTCAAGGAGGAAATAGACAAGATGATAGCATTTGGTATCATTAAGGCTATGGAGGAATCAGAATGGATAATCCCAATGGTCATCAGTATCAAGAAGGATGGAAGAATAAGGATTTATGTGGACTATAGGGACCTAAATGCAATATGTGTCATCGATCCTTTCCCAACCCCCTTTACTAAAGAAATTTTGAGGGAGTGGCCGGGTGCGAGGTCTACTCTTTCATAGATGGGTTCTTAGGGTATCACCAAGTCAGGATTGCAAAGGAAGACCAGAGAAAGAAAAATTTTGCCACTGAATGGGAATTTTTCCTACACAGTTATGCCTTTTGGATTGAAGAATGCACCTGATGTGTTCTCACGCATCGTGGTACAAGCATTTTAGGACTTTATCCATAAATTTCTTCAAGTTTACCTGGATGACTGGACTATATATGGGTTGGTAAAAGACCATTGTTAAAATTTAAGGCTGATGTTTGAGATATTTATACAATTGAGGATATCCCTCAACATTAAGAAATGTGTCTTTGCTACTCCATTTAGAACTCTGTTAGGACATATTATATGTACAGAAGGATTAATAGTGGATCCCGCCAAAGTTACAGTTATTATGGGATTAGAGGAGCCTACTAGTCAAAGCAACATGAATGGATTCCTTAGACATATGGGGTACTACAAGAAATTCATCAAGGGGTATGCCAAGATCACCGTGCCCTTGGAGGAATTGCTAAGACATAAGAGTGCCTTTTATTGGGGAGAGGCACAATAGAAGGCATTTGAAACTTTGAAGGACATGATTTTCATTGCACCCATACTACACTTTCCTTCTTGGGATAAGCATTTCTATGTGCATGTTGATGACTCATAAAACCATTGGAGTAGTACTAGCATAGCTTGGTGATGGGATTGTTAATCACCCCTTGTGTTTTGTAATTATGAAATTAACAGTAGTAGAAAAAATTACACAACTACTAAGCACAAGGCACTGTCAATGATCTACGCACTGCATAAGTTCATATAGTACCTATTGGAAACACCCTTTATATTCTATACAGACCACATGGTGTTGAAATACTTGGTGAATAAGCCTATTTTGTAAGGGTGCATATGCTGTTGGGTCCTATTATTCCAAGAGTTTGAGTTCACGGTGGTTATAAAACCAAGAAAGAGTAATTCAGGACCTGACCACTTATCAAGGATTAACTCGGGGAGGATGCACAAAGAATTGAGGATACCATGCCAAATGCACAACTAGTTTAGGCTGCAGTGTGCACCCTTAGACTTGGAAGATATCACAATATTCTTGAAAAATGGTGTGGCACCAGACAAGATGAAGGCTATGGAGAAGAATCAGTTAGCAATATGTGCTGCACCCTACATGTTGATTATTGGATATCTGTATAAGTTAGGATGTGATGAGGTTCTATGCTGATGTGTATTGGAACATGAGAGCATGGATTATAGATGAAGTGCATGGTGGGATTGCAAGAGGAAACTATATAGGAAATTTAACCACACAAAAGATTCTATTAGCGAGGATTTAGTGGGAAACCATATGCCAGATTGTATTGAGTTTTACAAGGCTCGTGACCATTGTTAGCATCTTGGAAAACATGAGAAGAGGGATGAAATTCCATTGTGACCAATAGCTAGTGCTGAACCATTTTAAAAATGGGAAATCAACTTTGTAGGGCCAATTTTTCCAGCAAGGAAGGATCTGGTTTCGGTGTATATCATTACTTGTATCGATTACCTAACATGATGGGTAGATGATATGCCTACGAAGGATTACATTGTAGTGACAAATGATATATTTATATGGGAGAACATAATCAGTAGGTATGATTTCCTTTAAGCTTAACAATTGATAGAGGTACACATTCCCTGAATGAAATGCAGTCAGATTCTCATTAGCAGAATTTATGGTGGCCCATCAAAAGACTACACCTTATCACCCTCAAATGAATGAAACCACCAAAGCATTTAAAAAATACTAAGTCACACATTGACCAAGATCTGTGATGTCGAATAAAATATTGGGATGATAAAGTATCAATTGTTTTATGGGCATAAAGGACAACCTACAAAATTTTGAACAAGGACACACCCTTTCAATTGGTGTTTGGTGTGGAGGCTATTTTTCTAGTTGAATGCATGTTACCATTGCTATGTATAGCGTGTGAAAATGGTTGGATGATGAACAAGTGCTATAAGAGAGGTTTTATAAGTTGTTGCGAGTTAGATGAAAGGTGATCACTTGCTAAATAGATTTAGAAGACAAAAAATCAAGACAAAAGTCATGGCATGATTGTCATATAAAAACAAGCGGGTTAAGGTTGGGTAGATGGTGTTGTTATATATGATTCCAAGTATCTGTGCCATCCTGGGAAGTTTAAAGTCCATTGGTTGGGACCTTACATCATCTCGTACATCCTTGATTCAGCTCCTTCTAGTTACAAGTGCTAGATGGGATGAGATTACCCGGTCATTTCAATGGGAGTAGGCTGAAGCCCTACTATAAATAAGTCTTCTTGGTGTTTGTAAATAAGGAAGTATTGTCAATTAGCTTAGGATTTCCCTTTATGATTTTTCTTTTCTTGTGTTTCCCTTTCCCATTTCTATTTTCTTTATTTTGTTTTGTTTTGCACCTTGTGCACCGATAACCACATTATTTTCTAAGGTTGTGTATGTGCAGAGGACCATGTATATATTTTCATGTGGGATGGAGAAGTGAAAAGTAAAGTATAAGTGAGTAATAAAAGTTGAGTGGCCTAGTAGAAGAAAGCACATAAGATTGAGAAAGCGCTTGGGGAAACAGTGGATAATTAGTTATGGTGTCAACAAGGCTAAACAAAGACCATGTACAAAAATGAAGAGCGTAGGAACAACATGATGTAGGTGAGGGAAAAAATCAAGTAAAGGACTAAAGAAGTTTATTTGGTGTTGTAGATACGCGCATAAGAGTCTTTAGTTAGATTAGATTTTTTTGTGCGCCAAAAGGTTGTAGAAGGTTTTTCACGCAGGATTGGGCACGTGGGTAAGGGCGCTTAAGGTCACCCTAGGGGGAAAATCTGCATTTAATGCTAAGTATGTTGGTAGGTGGTATAACATTTATTACTGGAGGGAAGAAAAAACTAAAATTATGAAGTCAGGAAAGTCATTATTTTACCTTGCTTTTACAAAGTTTAAGTACTCTTGCGAAATAGGGCATCTAACGAGATTTGTACGAAAGAAGAAGAATCCTAGAAATCTAAGTTTGTGACCGAGTAGATATGTAGACTAGAGTAAAAGGACTACATACGCATGGGGATAATTAGTTTGTAGTGTGTCTTTGTCTTATGGAGGGTTTTCCTAGTAGGGTTTGGCAGCTAGGACATAGCAAGAGAAGGATTTCTTCATGATTTAAGCCTTATAATTAAGAAAATTAGTGGTACAGAGTAAGGTGTTTTAAATTTGAAACTGATAAGGAGAATGAAACCAAAGAAGGTGACTATTTCAATAAAGAAATAGAAGGGCAGGGGCAAGTAAAAAAACCCAATACTTTTGTTAGCTTCAATGAGGAAATGGTATGCAAAAATGCAATACCTAGATGGAGTATTGCTAGGAAAAAAGTAGGTGTCGCACTTTGATACAAATGGCCATGAGTGATTACAACCATCACATGAGAACTACAGAGAAAGAAATGGCATTGGAGCTGGTTCATCCAACTAATAAGAGGACACCAGATGGAATGCCAATATATAATGACGAGGTGAAGGTAAAGTTGGAAAAGGTAGGGCTATTACAACTGTATGAGTTGCCTTATTTTGGAAATACCGAGTGACTATATCAGTGGTTGATGTCATATGTACATGAAGACTATTTCTACTTTGCAGGACACAAGATACACATAACACCTCAGTTGATATCCAAATTCACTAGCCTAAATTGTGAAGGAGAATCCATAGATGACGATTTGAGTGATAAGGAGGCCATCAAGGAAATAGTAGCAACTTATGAATACAAAAAGGGTTCATGGTACTTTGACATCACGAAATTCCAGACTACTGTTATGAGGATCGCTACTACGTGCTTGGTCACCAAAATTAAAAATCAAGGAAGATGGATGTAGGTGAACAAGGCATGGTTGAATGTATACCAGAAAATATCAGAAGGGAACATCTATAACTTATCCACCTTTATTGTGGATGAAATCATAAGTAGCACACATGAAGGAGAAAATATCTTATTTAGAAACATCCTCCTCACCATCACCTTCTCAGAGATTGGAGTACCAGATGGGCCAGAAATTTTTTTTTGGGAGTATCCAGAAGAGAACCCCTCACCCACAAAAAGGTTCAAGAAGTATACTTGTGAAACCATGATAGTCACTCACAAGGCACACCTAGAGAAGTGGTAAAAACCAATGCGTGACACATTTGGGGGCAGTGGAGGATCCCAAAGTAGTTTCCCACACTCATGGATGGAGAGGCAGAGTTTATAGTTTATCAACATTTATGCATTGGTAGGTTTACATTGAAAATGGGACTAAGAGCCCATGGTGCAAGCTACCCTTCTCCTTCACCACACAATACTTCTAAGAAGGGGTCAACTACGGTTCAAGGAGGCCAAAAGGATAAGGTTTGACCTTACCGAATTTGACCAAGACCACCACGAGCTACGGTGAAATATCGTGTACCCTAAGAATCACGCATACGTGGAGAAGTATGTCTCCCATGAAGTACAAATGATGAATTTGATAACACCGTTGATCATTTGGAAGGGATGTAGCAAGGGTATATTTGTGCATAAGGCCTAATTTTTAGAAAGGAACCTATCTAGAGAGTGATGTATCCATTACGTAAGACCGAACATGTTGGAAAATGTTATGCCAAAGAAGAGGTGTAGGATAAGAAGGCACCGAGTTGCAAACCACACAATCGGTGGGCACACCGAAAACAATCACGAAGCCTAGCACTTACACATGTAGAAAGAAGTCCCTAGTCAAGGTGAAGACCCCAGAAGAAGAGGTGCCAGAGCATGAAGAGCCCCTCACACATGAAGAATCACCAAGGAATACGTCACCTATTAAGGAGAAGGAGAAAGAAGAATCTCCTATACTGGAATCACTAGTTAGGAAGAAGTAGAAGGTGACAAGAGGTAGATTCGGAGGAAAAAAAGAGCCTAGAGGCCTACATTGGTGACAGGGATGATGATGAGCCCAAAGGAGGTCAAGATCATCCGGTATATGATATACATGACTCTAAGGAGGAGGAAGATGAAGAGAAGAATGACAAGGAATAAGAAGAGGAGAAGAATGATGAGGAGGAAGTAGATGATCAAGGCAAGGGGGTGAGAAAAGAGGTAAGTACCAAAAATAAGGGAACCCCAAGCCTCACCAAGGAACAAGTGGAGAAAGCCACGAAAGAGAAGTGGTGGGAATCATTAAGGATTTGGTGGAACAAGAGTTGGAGTGGAGCGTGGATGAAATTTTGAAGGAAATAGAAGAAGAGAGCATTGGGAAAGAATATGACAGCATGGGTGGGAATCCCAATTTGGCGGTAAGCTTCCCAAAGGCTGCATGAATAGGTGGGAAGGGCATAGTGGTAGCACAAGGGAAAGGAATGGGATACATCAATGATCCAAGAAAGGTGCTATGCACATACTTCCAAAGAATTGTACCAATGGAAAAATACTAGCTATGTCTTTTTTTGATGAAAAGGATGCATATCCTCGAACCGGAAGATGCTATCTTGGGCATTCAAGTCCCACATGGATGAGCCTGAGTTCAAAGTAAGTCAGGGAGTGTTGATGAAGGTGCTAGAGAAAAAGGAGGAAACCCCGTAGTGAATGCTCAATAATTGTCATATGAGAATGTTTGCAATGTACTCATACAAGGTTTCAACCAAGATTGAGGCCAGATTGTTTGGAAGGAATGATAGAGTGAGATTCCTAGAGGAGGAGTTAGAGAAGGAAAAGAAGGAGCTCATTGAGAAGAGTAAGGACTTGAAGCAAGAAGATCTTATCAGCACGTAGTTAAGGCATGAATTGAAAGAGGAGAAGGCAAGGGTGCATGAGCTACATAAGAAAATTGAAATGATTATGGGTGCTATTGTCTTAAAGCATCCTAACTTAGCACTTCTCGAGTAAAAGTATGAATCAACCTTGTAGTTTTCGGAGGATTTAACCCGCATCCTCACGATGGAAAGGTGACCACTTGCCTTAGAGTCTATAGAAGAAGCACTGACACGCCAAGAGAAAGAAGAGAAGATGAAGGTTTTTGAGATTGTTGCTCGATATACTAAACTCCTTACAGAGGTAAAGGATGCCACACAAGTCATGTGAAGCTGCATATGACAATTGCATTGATAGAGATAGAGTGGCAAGCATCCTGGTCACCACACATGAAATGGAACTTAAGGAGTTTTAAGAAAAGAATAAGGGGAATAGGGAAGAAAGAGATAAAATCCTAGCTGAGGTAGAAAATAATTTAGAAGCTATCAAGACCTTGCGAGGCTCAATCAAGAGTTGGCTAAAATAATTATACCCCTAGATCACCTGCAGGATGCATACACTTGATGACATGGGAAAACAATTAGAAAGTATTGTTTAGACAATGAGTGTCAAAGGGGAAGAATTAAGTTTTGAGGAGGTGAGTACCTTAGTCGGAGACCTTTGTCAACAAGTGCAGAGTGAGGTTGACGCTTGGGAAAAGATAGAGGTAGAAATAGGGAAGGATTTCCCTCTCCTCCTTCAAAAATAAGCATTTTTCTCCTTCATTCTCCCCATTATTTCATTCTTTCTCCCAATTCTTCATTCCTTCATTCTTTTTCCCCTATTTGGAGCCCTTCATTATTTTTTTCATTGAAGATAAGTTTTTCCAAGGACGAGAATAGGGGTAGTGTGGGATGATGTTGAGCCTCAGAATATTGGCTAAGTATAAGAAGGCGCATGGGTGCGCGGGACCTATATGAATAAGGGTGAGTAAGGTGAAGGTGCATAGGGCGGGGTTTTAGTAGGTTTTAGAAGAACACATGAAACGCTTCATGTAAGACAAGATGGGTTTTGGGACTTAGCCATATTTGGAGTTCCAGATAGCAGCACACAAGGAAAGCATGACCCATCTAGCATGTAGAGTGGATAAGGTGCCAACCTGACAGGTACTGTAGGATCAAGAATGAAATATTCCATGCATGCGATGGAAGGATCTATAAAACATCATTTCAAAGAGTGGAGAGCTTAGATAAAAGGAGGCATGCTCCATGGGAGGACCACTTGGACACTTGGCAACCGATTTGTTACCTCATAAGGCATGGCGGTGAAGGAAAAATCTATATATAGAGATGTTCGGGTAGTAGAAGGTAGTGGAAGTGGTGGTGGAAAAGAGGTAAAGCTCTAGAAATATTATGGAGGATTCTATGGGTTTGGATTAGAGGAAATATAGGAGTGATGGCATATTTAGAGGGATGGGTCTGTGTTTATCCTTGTAATATGAATCACGTAGTTTAGTTTCTGATACATGACCTTGCTTTACATTATTATATTGGTCTGTTATGATCTCAATGAATGTAATGTGGTTATTGAAATCATTAATATGAATATAATGTTTTATTCTTAAGAATATATGTGTTCATGAGCATAAATCCTAGTGCATTTCCTTTGTGTTGTGAATTAGTTTTGTATTCTATTAGATACTTCTCTTTTATGGATACATTGATATGATAACTCATCCTAAGATCTTAGAATGAATACATGGTTCTTTTCTATTATCTTGCACTTAAGTATCTATCATGGATGATGTATTCTTACACAACTCACATAAAGGAGGGTCTCGGCACCCGCGCATGCCTTAGGTAAGCACCCAACACATCCTAGGTGATAGGTTGGCACACATGGGATTAGACTATTGTTCTAAGGGTATAAAAATGACTACACCCATGAAAATAACAAGGTAAACATTATATAAAGAACATATCTGATTCATAACATGAAGAAGAGACACTAGTGTTTACACCTATGAACCGGATATTCATAATAGAGCCATATATTCATATTGATCACAGTATAAGTAAGCACATTACATTCAAAAAGGGTCATAACAGAACATACATAAAAAAGGACTTCAAACTTATCTCCTGCAGATCCTCCATAGTGTGATACTCCAACTAAGCCCTCCTAGTTCATCCCTTATTATGTATTATAATGCCATATAGAGGCCTATTACATCCATTATACCCCTTAGCACTAATGCTCTAAATCCTAGCCTTACTACAACATCATACTCTTGATGCATTCCCTTATGATCTTGCACATGTTGTCTATTGGCTTAATCTCCATTCGGTATATCTCGAGTCTATCTTGGTGTGTCTTATTTTCTCTAGAGCATCTCTATAAATAGGTTTAACAACCACTACCATGCCTTCCTTTAGGAGCTAATCGCTTGCAAGTGTCTATGTGGTCCTCCAATGAAGCATGCTAATTTTGTTCCAAGATCTCTACTTTCTACAATGATGTCTTTCGGAACCTTCCATGCGTAGAATATTCTTTCCTTGACCACCAAGCCTTTAGGTTGTCACCTTATCCAATCAGCATGCCTAGTTAGGTCACGTTTTTCCTCAAGTGCCTTTAGAACGCTAAATATGGCTAAGTTCTTAGATCATGTTGTCCTATCTTTCACACACATCCCGGTTTCTCCTAAACACTTCTTAAAACCTTATCCTGTGTGCTTTTCCCCGTGCACGCTTATTATACCTAGCCCCCTGCGCACGCACATGCCCTTTGGCACTTAGACAATATTTTTAGGCCCAACATCACCCCATACTAAGCTTATTCTCCATCCTCGGAAACATACCGATCCTCCAAAGAATAAATAATGGTGGGACTTAGACAATTTGAATAAAGAATGAGAAATGGAAGAATGAAGAATGCTGTTATTTTTGTAAAAGGACTAGGAACTCCTTCCTCATTGTCACCTCAATTTTCTCCCATGCATCTACTTCACCCTGCGCTTGCTGGAGTAGGTCACCCACTAGAGCGCTCACCTCTTCAAAACTCAGTTCATCTCCCTTAGCATTCAGTGTATCAAAAATCCCCTCCAGTTGCTTGTTAAGGTCGTCAAGTACATCCATTCTTCATGTGACCTAGGGGTACAGTTCCTTGAGCCAATTTTTGACCAAACCTCGCAAGGTTTTAATTTCTTCCATCTTCTTTTCAACCTCGGCCAAGATATTATCCCACTCTTCCCTATTTCCTTTATTCTTTTCTTGGAATTATTTCAGATCTGCCTCATGTGTAGTAACTAATATACTTGCTACTTTGTCCCTATCAACGTAGTTATCATACGCGACCTCAACCATGTGCGTGGTGGTTTGTATAATGGAAAGGAGTTCAGAAATATTGAGCAACCTGTCTCCCCGATCTTATGCTTTTATTCTTCCTTCTCGGCACACCAAAATCTCTTCTAGTGATTCTAATGCGAGCGATCACCTTTCCATGATGAGGATGCATGTTAAGTATTCCAAGACTTGCAAGGTTGACTCATATTTCTACTCAGGTGGTGCTAGGTATGGGTGTTTCGAGAATAATGGAAACCTTAATCATCTCAATTTTCTTGTACACCTCTCGCACCTTCAAAATTTTCTCCCTTAGTTTGCACCTTAATTGTACACCGATCAACTCTTCCCGCTTGAGTCCTTTCTCTTCTCAACGAGTTCCTCCTCCTTCTTCTCTAGTTCTTCCTCTAGGAACCTTACCCTATCATTTCTTCCGAAGAGTCTCACCTCAACCTCAACCGATACCTTGTTGAGGGCATTGCAAACTTTCTCATCGATAATTATTGAGCATTTATCGGGGGTTCACTCCCTTGGTCTCTGGTACCTTCATCATCACTCCTTAGCTAACCTCAAACTCGGGCTCATCAACATGGGACTCAAACACCCAAGATAGCATCTTCCTTGTTCATGGGTATATGCCTTCTTCTTCGAATGAAGACCATGTAAGGAGTTGGTATATGGGCATAGTACTCTAGAAGCGCTCACATAGTACCTTACTTGGATCATTTATGTAACTCATCCCCTCCTCCTATGTTGCTACCAAGCTCGTCTCTCCTATGCGTGCTGCCTTTAGAAAGATTATCGCTAAGCTGGGATCTCTACCCATGCTCCCATACTCTTTCCCTACACTTTCCTCCTCTATCTCCTTGAGTATCTCATCAACGTTTTGCTCCACTTCCTATTCCACTAACTCCTTTATTATTCCCACTACTTCTCTTTCTATGGCATCTTCTTTTTCTCCTTGGTGAGGCTTGGGGTCCTTTGATCCTTTATATTTACTTCCTCACTCTCCCCTTTTCCTTGAGTTCCTTCCTCTTCTCCATCATTTTCTTCATTTTCTTCATCTTCGAGTCATGCACATCATACACTAGATGGTCTTGAGCCTCTTCATGTTTATCATCATCCCTTTTTCCTTCATAGGCCTCCAAGATCTCTCGTCTCTTTTGAGTCACCCTTCTTTGCTCCCTTTCTTCTTCTTCTTCCTAACTAGTGATTCCGGTATAAGAGACTCTTACTTTTATTATTCTTCTGTAGGTGACTCCTTCCTTGGCGATTCTTCTTGCGTAGGAGGCTCTTCTTTCTATGATGCCTCATCTTTAGGTGTATTTTATTTTTCCTTAATGGGGTACTTCTTCTTCCATGCATATTTTATTGGCTTGGCACTTGACTTTGGTGTGCCCACAGTTATCTTTGTTAGCACACTTGGTGTTTTGTTTTCTATCACCTCTTCCCTCTCCCTCTTTCTTGGTGTGGCCTTATTTCTTCTAGTGGGGTATTCTAGGATGGATAAATAACTCTCTAAGTAGGCATATTTTTCATACTTGGGCTTGATCCACGGTATACCCTTGCTTATGGGCCTTCTAGCAATTGCGGCGTCACACCAGCTTTTTTCATGTGCACCTCATGGGAGACATGCTTCTCCACATAAGCATGTTTATTGGGGTATAATAGCTTCCTTCACAACTTGCAGTGGTCTTGGTCCACCTCATTGAGGTCAAACCTTAGTCTTTTGGTCTCCTTGAAGTGATTAACCCCTACTTGAAAATATTGCACGATAAAGAGAAAGATGATTTGCACCATGGACTCTTGCTCCCATCTCACAATGCGAAATGTTAGTAGATAAATAACTCAACTTCTCCTTATACTAGCACTAGAAATTGTTTGGGTATCCTCCATTCAGCTCTAAACGCGTCGCACATCCTCTTATACCATTTCTCCAGGCATGCCTTGTGGGTGGCCGTCATGGTGTCACAAGTGTACTTTTCAAATATTTTTCCGGGGGAAGGGTCTTCATCTGGATACTCCCATACAAAATTCTATGGCCCATTAGGAACTCTAATCTTTGAGAAGATGATGGTGAGGAGGACATTTTCAAACATGATCTTCTCTCCTTCGTGTGCGATCTTTGATGATTTCTTCGCATTGATGGTTCCTTCCATAATTATTTGACACACATTCAACCAAGCCTTGTTTATCTATGTCCACCTTTCTTGTCCATTCAGCTTGGATAAAAGCATGCACCACCCTAATAACTAGGTTAGAGATATCTAAAATATTGAAGTAGCATGAGCCCTTCTTATAATCATATGCCTGGACTATCTCCTTAATGGCTTCCTTATCCTCTTGGTCATCATCCAATGGCTCCCATTCATAGACAAGGCCAATAAAATTAGAGATTAGTTGAGGGGTTAAGTGCATTTTGTGTCCTATGAAGTTGAGTCATCCTCGTGCATGTGCAACATCAACCATTGGCATAGTCTCTTGGGTTTGCCAAAGTAGAGGCGACTCTATAAAGTTGCAACAACATGACTTTATCCAAATTTACCTTCACCTCATTAGCATAGATCAACATTCCTTCTGATGTCCTTTTATCTATCGGGTAAACCAGGTTATAATGCCATTTCCCTTTGGTTGTACTTGTGCGATGGTTGTAATTGCTCATGGCCATCTTCCTTACATGAGATACCCATTATTTTCCAAGCAATAATCCATCTAGGTATTGCATCTCCGCATACCACTCTTCATTGAAAATGGTGGCGAAATTTTTTTCCTTTACCCTTGCCCTTCTTTGGTGCCATTTTCTTGTCGGGTTAAAAAAAAACCTTCCTTGCTCTTCTTCCTTTCCCTACTTAAATATGTGGCTCAACTTTCATGAAGAATCCCTTTAATCCTCCATACTTAGCTACGTAACCCTAACTCGCCAACCCTTCCACAAGATGGTGTACTCTTCTGAACCCTTCTTCCCTACGCCCATGTATTATTTCCACTCTGGTTTGTAAATCACACTAGTCACGCACTTAGATTTTCACAATTCCTCCTTCACACAAATATTTCTTCATAGATTCCTAGTTCACAATATCTCTTTAATATCATAATAGAAAGGTAATAACAATGTATCCCGAACTTCTAATTATAGATTTTTCTTCTTTCTGCAATAAATGATATGCCACCTACCAACATACTTTACATTAAATTCATATTTTTCCACTAAAGCTGATCTTAAGCGCTCTTGCCTACGTGCCCAATTATGTGTGAGCAATCTCTAAAACCTTATGGAGCACAAAAATCCTTACTGACCGAAGACTCTTACATGCACGTTTGCGTGCCAAAGGCACTCCTTCTACCCTTGACCTAATTTTTTCCTTCGCTTACCTCATGTGGTTCTTACACTTCTCATCCTTTGTACGTGGTCTTTGTAAAGATATCCTAACACCAAAATTCCTCATGTCCACCTTTTCCTATGTGTTCTCCTACCTTACGCACTTTTTATCCTTCAATCCAGGCCATTAAAACATAACTTCCACTACCAACTTTTATTTCACTTCACATTACTCCACCCCACACTAAAAAAAATGTGCGGTCTTTCGTGCATACACAACCTTTTGAAAAATAATAAGTGGTTACGGGTGCACAAGGTGCAAAAAAATCCCAACAGAAAGGAACAAACAACAAGAAAGGAAACAAAAGGAAAATAAATATATAAAGGGAAATCCTAGGCTAAATGACAATACTACCTTATTTAAAAACATAAGGAAGACTTATTTATAGTAGGGATTCAACCTACTCCCATTGAAATGGCCTAGTAACCGTGTTTCATCAAGTGCTTGTAACTGGAAAGTGCCTGAATCAAGGATGTACAAGATGATATATGGCCCTAACCAATGGAATTTTAGTTTCCCAAGATGGCACAAAAACTTGGAATCATATAACAAAACCATTTGCCCAACCTCAAATTGTTTATTTTTAATATGGTGATCATGCCATGCTTTCTGTTGTGCCTTTTTAGTCTTTTGACTCCATCTAACAAGTGATCACCTTTTGTCCAACTACATTAACTTCTCCATGCACTCTTGAATTTCTTTTTCATCAGCTAACCCTCATGTGTGCATAATTCATAGTGATGGTAGCATAAATTCAACCGGTAAAATAGCCTCCATGCCAAACACCAACTGAAATGGTGTGTTTTTGTTCAATCTCTTGTAGGTTATCCTATATGCCCATAGAACCACTAATACCTTATCATCCCAATATTTTCTTCCTCGCATCAAATTTTTGTTTTAGCGTGTGACTCAAAATTTTGTTAAATGCCTTAGCAGTTCCATTATTTTGTGGGTGATAGGGGTAGTCTTTTGATGGGCCACCATGAATTTTGCCAATAAAATCTTGACTATTACATTCAAAAAATGTGTACCTCTATCACTAGTCAAGCTTAAAGGACATCCATACCTGTTGATTATGTTCTCGTATAAGAATCTAGCAGTATCGCTCTCGCTGCTGACAATCCCTTGTAGAGCACCGCCTCTACCCACCTTATTAAGTAATCAATGAAAGTGATGATATAGCGCGATCTAGTCCTTCGCATGGAAGGTGAAATTGGTCCTACAAAATCAAAGGCCCACTTTTCAAATGGTTCTATGTTTGGCTATTGGCCTTAAGGGAATTTCACCCCTTCTTCTTGGATTGCCAAGGAACTAGAAATGATCACAGGCCTTACAAAATTCAATGTAATCTTGGTATATACTTTCTAACCAAATCCTCGCCAAGAGGATCTTCCACATTGTGGAATTCCTTGCATAGTTCCCTCCTGCAATCCCACCATGTTATTCTTCCATGATTGCAACACAATCATGTTCTAACATGTATCGACACGAACCTCATCATAGCCTAACTTGTATAAGTCTCCACTAATTATCATGTAGGGCATAATGCATATAACTAACTATTTCCTTTCCAAAGTTTTCATTCCTTCTAGCACCACACCCGTTTTGAGAAACATAACAATATCTTCTAAGTTAGAGGGCACGTGCCACAACCTAAACATTTGCACATCTGACATAACATCCTCAATGCTCTATGCGTCCTCCCCTAAGTCAATTCTTGACAAATGGTCAGGCCCTGAGTTACTCTTTCCTAGTTTCACAACAACTGTAAACTCAAACTCAAAGAAAAGGACCCACCGACATATGCGCCCTTACAAAATGGGATTTTTCACCAAGTAATTCAAGGCCATGTGATCTATGTAAAATATGACATGTTTCCAAAAGATACTACTTGAAATTATGTAACGTGTAGATCATTGAAAGTGCTTTGCGCTCGCAGTGGTGTAATTCTTTTTGCTAGTGTTAACTTCCTACTTGCAAAGTAAAGGGGTGATCAACAATCCCTTCTCTAGGTTGTGCTAACACTACTCCAATGGATTTCCATGAGGCATCAACATGCAAATGGAAAGGTTTATCCCAAGAGGGAAACCGTAATATGGGCATAGTGACAAGTCTATCCTTTAAAGTGTCAAATGTCATATCTTGTGCCTTTCCCAGTGAAAGGCACTCTTTTCTTTAGTAATTTCTCCAATGAAATGATAATATTAGTATACCCCTTGATAAACTTCCGATAGTACCCTGCATGCCCAAAGAATCTGCACACCGCACTTTGACTGGTAGGCTCCCCCAACCCTACAATAACAACTTTAGCAGGATCCACCAAAAACCTTCCTTGCATATGATATGCCCCAATAGAGTCCCAAATGGAGTAGAAAAACACATTTCTTAATGTTGATGGATATCCTCAACTACCAACATCTCTCAAACATCAACCTCAAATTATCACAATGGTCTTTCACTAGTCCATACACCATCCAGTCATCAGGGTAGACTTGTAAAATTCTATGGATGAAATCCTGAAATTTCTGGACCACTATGTGCAAAAACACAACTGACACATTCTTCAGTCTAAAAGGCATGACCGTATAGGAAAAAATTCCCCACTTAGTGGCAAAATTTGTCTTCTCTTGGTCTTCTTTAGCAATTCTAACTTGATGGTATCCTGAGAATCCATCCATCAAGGAATAGATTTCACACCTGGACACTCCCTCCAGAATTTATTTCGTGAAAGGGGTTGGAAAAGGATCAATTACACATACCACATTTAAGTCCCTATCATCAACACATATCCCTATCCTTCCATCCTTTTAATACTACTTACCATGAGGCTTACCCATTCTGATTCCTCCACATATTCAATGATGCCTGATGCTATCATCTTGTCTATCTCCTCCTTAACCTTGACACGAAGATTTGGGTTCATTTGATAAGGTCTTTTCCTAATCGAGCGCACACCTTCTTTCAACTTGATCTTCATCTTGCCTAAGGAGTAGTGAATGCCTTTAAGCTCATGGTACCCATGTGGAAATAAATCCTGAAACTCACACAATAGATCAATGATCTTTGAGACTTCCTTCTCCGACCAATAGTGGCCTCCTTTGGTTCAACTTCCGAACCAATGTTAACCTTATTTGTTTTGAGGGGCTCATGGTAGGTGCATGCTTTCTCATCAGCACTATCAATAACTTCATGCATACCTTCAATATGGTTAACATCCAAACTCTCCATCTCTTCATCATCTATCATGTAGACCATCTTTCCCTTTTCTTTCTCCATGCACATGTGCTCAAGCTGCATCTCTTCTAACTCTTCTTTATCAAAGCATGGTCCTAAACCTGGTTCATCCAATAGTTCCAGATCCTATCCTCTGTCATAGCATTATTTCCCATCCTAAGGTGCTTAACAACCTATAACGCTCTATCTACCAATGGTTTAGTACACTGATACTCAAAATCTTGAAGGATATTATACGTCAACTCCTGGAAATTTCATATCTATCGGTGCATCTTAGAGTGAATATCGGGGTTCATTTTAAGACCCCCTCTGAAAATTTAGTTTAGAATGGGTGGTGAATCTCCAAAATTGACTTTCAAATCGATAGCAAATTTATGAAAAATGTTTCGTGGTAAATGCAATTGGGCAGGGCATAATTATCTTGGATGAGGTACAATGATAAGAAATGTTAGAGAAATACATGCATAAGTTAAGTTAACATATAAATAGTAGGAAAATTCACCCATATAAATGACTTATCGATGGAAATTTTAGGTGAATTTGGTGGGATCTGACTGCTGAAAATTAGCCATTTCCAATTTCCAAAATCCGTAATATTTGCGAGTTTACGAAAATTTGCCACTAAAATTTTCCTTGGTGAATATAACATGCACGTGTAAAAACTTGTAGGGTGGTATACAAATTATGTACCCATAAAGAAGGTGGTAAGGCCTCTACATCTCCCATCCATGATTTCTCATGTTTGGATATGGGTCAAGGCGTGTTCCTTCCCATGGTAGTATTATATTGCGGTTGGTGCATTGCTTGAGGATAACCTTATAGAGAACACAATTCTCACCTCGCACCACTATATAATGTTATTGCGATGGGTAACCCACCAACGTGCTATAATCCCAAGAAAGTTATAGCTAAGCATCCTTCTTCTTTCGACCTCATTTCTCCATTGATCCTCCATTTCTTATAAGAAATCATCAAGGTTGGCCCCTCCAGAGTAACTTGGAAACTTCTTCCCTCCTAGGCACTTGACTAAGTGCACCTTCATTACCTTTTCACAGATCCTCTTAATCTGTCACCAAATTAACTCATAAGTCCCGTGCACCCAATTGTCACATGCCACACTAGTTGTATCACTCATGGATTGAGCATCTTCAAACTAAATAACTCCCTTTGTAGGGTGAATCACCTAAGGGTTGCTGATAGAGCGTACATAAATCCCATTGAGAATTTATTCTCCCAAGGGCTTAGTATATGGTGCTGATTTTCCATCGGTTAAGGGGATGATGACCCAATCCTCCTTATTTTCAAAACTTATGTATCCCTTATTGAACCTTAGGTCAACATTATTCTTGTAACACCAGGGGCACCCAAGTAATGCTAGAAATTTTTCTACCTTGGCTAGCACCAAGAATTAGAAATCCCCTCGTGAAGTATTCCCCTTAGATAGTGATAACAACATCCTTCAAGACACCAATGTGCATTTCCTTTGTCTTTTTAGCCATATACAACACATTTGAAGATGGTTGTAATGGGGCCTTCCCATTTAATGCCATGAATCTAGGGCGAGATCACTAACCTTTACATTCGGATCAATCAAAATATTGCTCAAAAGCCACCCATCTACAAAAACATTCAAGGTAATCTCCTTATTATAATCAAGGCTATGGGGACGAAGGTTGGCATGCAGAACCTACCTCTCGCACCATCCTCTAGCACATGGTACCTTCTCCCATAACCACTCTCCTAGCAAGGGGATGATATTCTCTTACCTCAACATCTTGCATACTTCTCTAACCTCATCTAGATCCTTCTATGGAGCCTCAACATTATTCCTTTTCTCTAATTGTCTTGATTGCTCTTTCAGTCTTGGATCTCTCCTTGTAGGCTTCAAATCACATCCATGGTTTCTTGATATACCTCCTTCTAATGAGTAGGGTCTAGATACTTTCCATGCACCACCTCTTCTCTAATAACTAGCAATCTTTTCCTTGGTACTTCCTTGCACGCACAACCTTAACTCGATCATAACTTGTACCAGTTCTAGTTCTGACTCGCGCATCACTCTTGGCATCCATTGTGAATCATCCTTCTTCATGCTTACCATCCCGATGCCTTTGTATTTCTAGTGCTACTAACTCATGTGATAAAATAACTCGGGCAGTCCTCATACTTATAATTCTTTCCACACCACGAACATTATAGTAGATCAAGGCATTCACGCTTATAGTGCTCTATAGACCCACAATTGTAACAAGTTTTATGTGGAACTTACTTTTCCTCCTCCACAATTTTCATGACCATGAAATCCTCCTATGAGACCTCTTCCATGTACCCCACCATCCACACCTCCTTTATAGTGATGCCCCTCACCCTTCAAATTGTTTGTGAGGCTGGTTTGATGCACACCAATATCAATGAGATCATGTATCGGGTCAATCAATTTTTAATCCTTGGTGTTATGAATAGTAGAGGTGTAAATCTTATAGTAACATGAAAAATTCTTACGGATCATGCACCTTCTGCAATAGTGGGAATCTAATTCCATCATGATCTCCACAAAAATTTCATAGTCCACCGTCATGGTACGTATCGATATTATAGGGAAACTATCATTTTTATGCCCCTCTACCTCATTATTCATGCACCATAGACCATCATGTGAGTCTCATGCACCGATTTCGCAGAGATAGATTCTCTAGTGCTTCACCATTGCAGAAATTTGAGCCTCAAGGAAGGGGTTAACACCGGTATCTACACTTCCAACAACCTAAGCACACAGGGAATCTTCCAAGGCCTTGTGTGGGTCTCAGTGAAAGTATTGTGTGAAAGTTATCTCCTAAATGGTGTTACCAACTATCTAACAAACCACTGAGTATGATGAGAGGGGTGAATATCATAGGATAAATTTGATAAGAGAGTCTTGAAACATGCATCATACTCCCACACACTCTCTACCATTCCCTGCTCGATCTCTTTTAGCATGCTGATGCTATTCTGTTCAAACTCAGGGATATGAAATTTAGACAAGAAGGCATTCCATAGTGTGGTGTAATCCACCACTATTTGATGGGGGCCATACTTCCAAAGACAAACTATGCATATGTTCTTGCAATGTCATTGTAAAATTACTTTCCTTCTACTCTAAGGTGGTGATCCCCTTCACACACCATAGTAACTCACACTTGTGTACATGTTTTGCAGCATCCTCAACACCTTTGTAGTCTATTAGGCATAAATACATCTTAAAAACCACTTACTTGGGTGGTTGAGGTTCTTTTCCACTTGACCCAGAACCTTGACTCCCTCTGGTGTTACCTCCACCACTAGATCCACTAGATCTACTGGGTCCTGTTCCTCTTGATCCACTAGATCCTCCATATCTACCAGGTCCACTAGGTCCTCTAGCTATTATACCACTAGATCCACCACTTGTAGCTGGTAAAGGGCATGAAGTGTCTACACCTAGCATTCCCAACATCCCACTGAAATACGCACCAAAAGTTTGTGATACTCCACCGCTACCATATGTGTGTCCCGCGCACTCCTAGACATAATACCAAGCTTTATGTACAAATTTTTTTCCCAAACATCATTCGAGACAATATTCCTCTAAACACAAGAAATGATTGTGTAGCCATAGATGCACCAAATGAAAAATTATATCTCTTAGGTACATATTGGTCACTCCCATCAATACCAACTGTGTTAGTAATACTTATCTCTTGATTTGGAAGACAAAGTACCAGGTGGTTGGTCACCAGGTGGATTCAGATGCTCCTGCGCACTTGATGGCTCTCCTCTCTCTTATGTGCTTACCGAGATGGGGTAGCACAAACTACTTAGGCTCCATGTCCTCCGCACGAACCTCAATTCCTTCCCGCAATGTCTACCTCCATAAATCCATCACTCCCACAACCTCGCATTGTCTATCCAAATCCCTTTCACATGCTTTTCTATACTTGAGTCATCTCTCCTCTCTCTTCTTTTTCAGCCACAATGTCTGCCATCTTCCTCCACCCTAGCTTCCTTACCCAATGCTTAGAGAAGATTATCCAAATATAGGAATGTTTCCAAAATTAGTGTAATGAACATGATCTTCATGGATAAAGGGATAACATGAAAAATGACCCTTTAGGTTATTTTAGGAATTCAAACTCAAGCAACATCAGAAAAGAATACTTAGAAATAGTGTATTCCAGGTACAAATGGTCAACACTCTCTTCCACTAATGATCAACAACACACGTCCAAGTCGATAAACATCTTGCAACCTCTAATATTCCTCTTGGGTCTAAACACAAGATCTATAGTACCAACTTGATCTCAATTCATATGCGGAAAGTCATTCATATAACTCTACTGGAAAGTAGCAAAATAAGGTCTCATACAAATCATGATACATGTGTTCCTCTATCCACTTGCGTGCATCGAACTTAGGTCCAAAGATAAATATCTCGAGAAAAATCATCCTCCATTATCTTAAACCATGCTTTGACACCATTCAAGGTCAAGTGCTCTGTCATCACGCATCATCGTCACAATAGCTTTAAAAAGAGGTCCCAAAAATGGAACCAATATGTAGTAATTTTTATGTACCCTCAATACAACTTTCTAATCCCATGTGTGCCAACATATCACCTAGTGGGAATTGGGTGCTCACTTAAGGAACATGTGGGCTCTGAGCCCTCCTTTATGTGAGCATTATGAGAATATATTGCCATTGATAGAAAACTAGATGTAGAAAAGTAAATGTTCATACACTCATTCTAAAAGCATAGGATGAGATATTACATCTATATACCCATATAAATAACAAGAGAAACATTATATAAAGAACAAATCTGATTCATAACATGAAGAAGAGACACTAGGGTTTGCACCCATGAACCAAATATTTAGAATAGAGCCATATATTCATATTGATCACAATATCAGTAACCACATTACATTTAAAAGGGTCATAACAGACCATACACATAAAAAAGACTTCGAGACTTATCTCTTGCAGATCCTCCATAGTGTGATACTCTAACTAAGCCCTCCTAGGTCATCCCTTATTATGTATTATAATGCCATATAGATGCCTATTACATCCATTATTCCCCTTAGCACTAATGCTCTAAATCCTAGCCTTACTCCAACACCATACTCTTGATGCATTACCTTATGATCTTGCACATGTTATCTGTTGTCTTCTTCTCCATTCAGTGTGTATCTTAATGTCTCTCTTTGTGTGTCTTCTTTTCTTTAGAGCATGTCTATAAATAGGTTTATCACTAACTTCCATGCCTTCATTCAGATAAGATCGCTTGCCAAGTGTCTGTGTGGTCCTCCAATGGAGCATGCTAATCTTGTTTCGAGCTATCCACTTTAGTCAATGATTCATGAACCTTCCATGCATGGAATATTATTTCCTTGACCACCAAGCCTCCAGGCTATCACCTTATTCACTCAAAGCATGCCTAGTCAGGTCACGTTCTTCCTCAAGTGCCTTGAGAATGCTGAATATGGCTAAGTCCTTAGATCATGTTGTTCTAATTTACGTATGCACTCTAGTTTCTCCTAAACCCTTATTAAACCCTTATCCTATACACTTTCCCCTACGCACCCTTCTTATTCTTGGCCCCATGCACACACCCACCCTTTGCACTTAGCTAATATTTTAAGGCCCAACATTAAGATTAATTACAACAATGTTTAAAGATTCAACTAGATCATTTAACCTATAAGGTTATAAGTTGGAAATTACATTGAGGTAGGTATGCAAGTTAAACCTACTTCCTAACCATTTGATTTCATGTTTAAGTTTATCATTAAATGAAACAACTTACATTATATCATAATATGATATATCTTATAGTTATGAAAGGGAGTTAATTAGTTCCTTACTTATTTCAGCCCTAGATTAAATAAGTTCCATATAAACCCTTTATTTGAGACTTCATTGAGATGAAATATGCATTACATTTAAATCCTTTCAAAGCATTCCAATTTATGATTAAGGAAATTTTCCTAAGGAATTACACATGCATCCATTTACTTACAACATTCAAAACACTTTTAAACAAGATCTTAAATTATGTCTCAATGATTGATCTCAAGGGTATTATCCTTTTTCCCTATATTATGGTATAGTGTCCATTTATGAAATGTGATCTCATATGTTCAAATTACATCCATATTTCAGATATATATATATATATATATATATATATATATATATATATATATATAATAGTTCTATATATATATATTTTTTTAAGATCCACTTATCTAGCTTATTAGTTGCATCTCTTTAATTTGAGAACCACCAACTAAGGTTTTATATTCACAACTCATATTTTTATAACATAAGAACTATTAAGCTCCAATTCCCATAGCTCTAAAATTCATATACTTGTGCTCCTAAATTTATGATATAATAATACATTCCATTTCATGACAAGAAGGTATTACATTATAGTATTATTTAGCAATCAACACATCTTTTATTCATCAAGAAGGAGTGATACATTCACTTGAATTCATAAGTATTTTAGAGATTACAAGGTGTGATAACATCAATATAAAAATAATTTCATTACACTTTATTTTTCAAAAGTACATCTCAAGGAATGATGCCACATAATAATCAAAACAAAAATACATTTTCCTTAGTAAAACAGATGTAACTTTCTATATGTCTTTCTCCTTTCATCTTTTACAAAATCCAGATGAAAAATTATTAGCACGGGTCATTTCATTTGAACTGAGCATGATAAGCACTATAACATTAAAATGTTGTGCTTTTAACTAACTATTTCATAAAAATAACTCTGTTGTTTATGAATTTTTTTGAAAACACAACAATAAAACCGAAAGACGTTTCTGAAAAGATTGCAATCAAGAAGGGGATAAAATATTTAAGGTTCAATATGTAGAGTTAATCAATCAACATAATAACCCCATATTTTCATCATAAAACTCTTTCAACATACATGAAAATAATACAACAAAGTTTAAGAAGAAGAAAACTCATTTCATGTATCCAAATTAAACTCCTTCAATCAGCCAGTTCTAATTTTCAAGAAGAATACAAGATACATAAACTATCTTTCAGATTAAATCTAATGTTTGTACAATGATGAATATTGCATTCTAGCTAAAATCCTACTATTTTAGACTCATCCTAAAGCCTAAGATGTACATTAATAATAAATAAGTCCATACAAACAGGTAATGATAACTTAATAATCATAAACAATCAAAGTAATTTCGATTGAAGCATCCTAAAAGTATTGGGTTCAATTTAGTATTCAATTCAAGGTAAAGAACCAAAGATAATAACATAAAAACTTTATCAATAGTATATTGATTGCTTCTAGCAGTCCAAGAGAACAATCCATCTTTCAGATCACACACAAGTTTCAACTAATCACCGACAAATCCAAAAAGAGCGTAATGGTTTAAGTTCAGAACCAAACTAAACAATGTCATTCCCTTTAACTAATGTTAGATTTCACTCAAAGGGAATGGTTGCAAAGGTAATGAATAAATAACATTCCATAATTGAAGAGGGAGAGACTTCTATCACGTTCTTAATAGACTTATCAACCCGACAATCCCAAAGATATCAAGTATCTTAAATATTCTAACCAGTATATCAATTACAGAGAAAAGAAAATAATTATACATTAAACAGATCCAAGTTCTCAAACCTCAATGTTGGGACATCTCATGAAGATAAATAAACAAGGTAACTAAACTTCTCTCTATACAAAGCTACTAACACATTAAGGAGGAAGCCACAACCATATCTCCTTTCACAAGCTAAGCCTCCATTCTAAACCAAGCTAGACGTAAAAATACGAACATTCTTCCCAAAAGTAACACATGACAAGCATTTAGTCAATCATGGGGGGTTCATTTAAGATCAAAGATCTTACGTGGGGTACAACATAGCCCAAATTTGGGTAAAAATCATGAATCAATCAAGGAACGGAAGGTAGAGATTTTAACATGATAACTGTCTTTCTTCATGAAAGATAAATCCCAAATCCCGATTCTACCAATCAAAAAAAGATTCCATTCATAACAATTCAATGAAGGAAGGAAAGGAGAATAACTAGACCAATCCAATACAGGTCTCTAAACGAACTTAAAATCATCCAACAAGAAGGAAATTAAACATTCAAGCAACCTCCAAAAATAAGAGTTAAACTTCCATCAACCATTCAAGAAATCTTCCCCAGATCCAAGATCTATTAAGGAACTCAAAATCCCAAAGTGGGTTTAAGAGAATATGAAAATATACAACAGAACAAAAATGACTCTCAAACGTACATTTATGTATACTTTCAACGGAGTGATAAATTACATCAAGACGATACATAAGAAGGGGTTTTCTAGATTTAAACATGAATTGCATATTCCTCTGATAACCTATAGTCTCAGAGCAAGTTGAAATAGAATAACGGTTCCCACTGCCATTATCTACAATCAGACATAACATCAAACATGTTATACTTCCCATAATGTCTACACAAAGAATCCTTCAAGTTCTTTTAATGACAATAGAAGAGGACATGTAAGCTGAAATCTAAGGATTTCTATTTAACCATGAAAATGTTTAATACATACAACAATTAGCATAAGTTTTTCCTCAAACAAGAACAAACTAAGTCTCTGTTTTAAAATTTTTATCCAATAATTAAGTCTTCCAACAATGGTAATAAGGAAAACATTCAAAGCAAGAATCCTCGGACTCTATCAAAACAAGACACATGCATTGCAAAACGATCTGCAGTCAAAATATCACCCGACAGAGCTCAACCCGCCACGCCACCGTAATAAGAGTTTGAGCACAAGAAAAATTACCCAGTATATAAAAGTGATACCCCATATTTCATTTTCCAAATATTATACAAAAATAAATAATGCACCCAATGAAATAAAACAAAACACCATTGAAGCAAAGAATAAGCATTCACGAATCGTAACCAAAAGATTTCCGAAAAGAGTAGAGTTTTTTTATGAAGCATTTAAGTAAAAACACACGAATTAATGGATAGGGCCTTTCATGCTTGATAGTTCTCATATCTTAACTTTTTCACAAAAAATCACCAAGTAGAGCTTTGATTCTTTCCCACAAATGCCAAAAATCTCCTTAAAAATTTCTCTACTTCTTGTTATAGCTCCACGGTGCTATTTTCGTCTTCTATTGCCATGGAAGGAAAGAAATTTCATGCAAGTATTTGAACTGTGGTTTGAAAACCAAAGACCACATGTATAGCTAAAGCTTGAAAAAGACCAAATGACCAAAACAAAATTGAAACCCCTCTTCTTTCCATCTTCCTCTTTCCTAGGTGGTTTTTCACCATTTCCAAAATATTAAATTCCAAATAGGACTGATAGGTCCTTCCACTTCTTCCACCATCGCCATCTTATGTTTGGAAAAGACTAAATTCAAAAATGCATATAACTAATACTTGGCAGAGGTTCCAACTCAACCCCCTAACTTTCCTCATGCATTCTCCAAATTTGGCAGCATAAAAGAGAAAAGATGATATTAATTCCTCATTACTTTCTAGAGGTTGGTGCCATTGACCTTCCCCTTCTCCATGTCATCCCATATTCCCATTTTAGGTTAGCCAAACATTAGGTTAGGTTCAACATTGTTTTAGGAATTAACATAGGTCCTTAGGTCTAAGTATAAATTTTTAGTATTAGGTCCTTTAGTTATTAACATCCCACATTAACAAAAGAACATAGTAACTTAGGATAGGTTACAACTTTAGGATAGAGTTACAAATTTAAGGAACATAGTTTAATTAGGTTCCTTAGTTTATAGTAATAATTGCAGCCCAATTTATCAAAGAAGAATCGATTACCATCCAACCTCAAATACAAAGCAGGATCCATGGAGATCACTCGTGACTTTAAGACAATCAGAGTTCCAAGATATTTTGACTTGTCTAGCTTGGTCAATATGACCAAAAGGTCATGAATTAAAATCATACCTTGGATCAATGAAATTGATCCAAGGTAATGTTGTTCTACATCCAAAAATTATGAAAACTAAAGCACAATTTCAAGTGCAACAAAGACTCATGGATTAATTTCTCATTTCCCAAGCAGTGAATTATTCAACATAAGAAGAGATGAATTACTTCATTTTATATTTAGCATAAACATTTTAGAATCGTACCTATTTCAAAAGTAGATAACATATTATCTACGTAAAACATGATTTTATAGATCATAAGAGTAGACCTTCTTAAGACAAGGATTACAAGTCAATGTTTATAACTTCCAAAACAAAAGTCATCATAAATATCAGACTTTTTAGAGGTGTTACAAATTTGAAGTGAATTGTTGTATCTTAGAAATGTTAAATCGATGAGAAAAAAAATTATACTATAAAAAGGAAATTAACATACTGAAATAATGTGTGTTGTAAACAATACGGGGTTCTATTATAGGGGCCCTTCCCTCGATGGTATATATGCACAAAAAGGAAAAACAAAACATTACATATAACAAGTGGTTAATCTTCAATATCCACAACTTATCCCAGAATTTTGGCACATGTGTCGAAGCCATTCCCTATAACACATGAAGTCCTTTTGGGATACAAAATTGAACATGAATTGAATGTCACTACCAAGCCCTACGAAATTCCTTTCTCCGTTAGTTCTGGGATCCCTACCCAACTCATTGATAATTTGGGTGGATTCCATATTTTTCTGAGTGAGTTCACCCACTCATGGAGGGTGAGTCCCCATTTTAAGTATGCTTTGGTGCCTCGTCTTGTGGAAGCTCAAGATGTAAGGACTTGTGCAATTTCATTGGTTGAATCATTAAGGGTAGCATTATGTCTCTTTGGGGAGGATCCTTAGCTATCACCAAGGCCTAAATTTTAACCATGAAAGCTTCTAGTGTCAAAATATGATTTCATTTTCCATCCACCCGCTAACCTAGGGGTGGCTTCTCTTTCTCTCGATATGAACTTTGGGGTCGGGATGGGAAGTTCTATTTATAATAGACAAGGGAATAATAATACTTGCACATATGTAGATGATTTTCATGAATTCAAGGGTAATGATGGGACTAGTGGTTCTTCAGGTGCTCTGTACTTAGATTGTATTTGGGAAAGATGAGGTGAAAGTGCAAGGTCCGGTAAAAGCTGGAAAAGAGGCACACACCTTGGCAAGTCGGTGCGAAGGAAATACCTAGGAATTGAGAGAAGTTCCACCGGGGATTGGCTTGGACATTGGGAATTTATAGAAATTTCCATATTTCACTTCCACATATCATTTTTTCCTCCCAACTAGAAGAATTCACCTATATTGTTAATTTCTAATCCTGATGGGATTTCTCCTAAGACTAGTAAGGCCATGGTAGATTTGTGATATGTGGAAGTGAAATATGGAAATTTCTGTAAAACTTGGGTGTTAACTTGTGACTTATTGGAAATAATAAGTCATACTTAAATAGGTAGATTGATCTAGGTTAACGTGTATTAACCATTGTGTTTCCTTTAATTTTAATATCCTACTCGGATTAGTAGGCACGAGTGGGATTAAATCAAAGGAAATCATTCATGAAAATCATGTCACCGGAAGGTAATTAAATTTTTCATTTTTTCAAATAAAGGTCTTGTCAATTTAATGCCTTTATTTTCCATGTCAAATTTAGTCTCAAGTGGAAAATAAAATCAGAAAATAGTATGATGTGGAAAAGATTTCATCCTCAGTCACGACTGACACAATGGTTATAAGGAAATGTTGAACAAAATTGAAGGCTAACATAAAGAGATATTATTTTTTATTCCTTGGAGGTCCCAAAGGATGTTGTGGGTGTGAACGAGTAATGTTTTTAATGGAATATTTGCTAAAAACCTTGTGTGGATAAGGATATATACGAAGGTTTAGGGTTTTAGGAAGAGGAGATGGTTCTTTTCTAAAAAGGAGACAAAACTCTTTGGAGGTGCTTTACAAGGTTTAGTTGTATTCTTCAGCCATAGGAATTCATACTTTATTTGTGTAAGAATTGTTAGGATTTCTATTTATTCTAAATTCATGCTAATGTGGTTGTAGTTGTACAAAGAATTAACAGGATTTGAGAGAATGTTTATATGTTTCCCTTGTTTTCCTCAATCGATGGATCTACTCAAACAATTTACTACAATTATCTTGTCATAATTTCTTCGTAATTATTTGGAAGTGAGGTAATATGTGTTTTCCTTTAATAATCTTGTGTGGTTCATGGATAAAACTTAATATTATAATATCTTGTTAATGGTTAACCATTTGGTGGTGAAAAGAATGATTTCCTTCAGGGGTACTTTGGGGAATCATCCTTAAAGCCTATTAAATTCCTTATTGATCAAACACAATGGGTGATATGTTTATGTATCTTAGGGGTCCCTTGTTTCTAGAACATTTAGCATAATTCAGACATGGTGCTTCATTATTGGGGGTCCTGAGTTGGATCACCAAGTATTTGGGTTGTTTTTTTCTGGAGGTTCCTGTGATAAATTTTTATTTATGTTGCTTTCTATGTCATGAAATAATAGTGATGTCATGTCATAATGGATAAAATACCTTTTGATCCTCCCTAAATCCTTTGATATCTCGAGTTTTTCCTCATTATAAAATAATTTCTCAACAATTGTTCTGTGTATCATATACGTTCTACAAATTTCACTTTCCTTGTATATCTTACATAAGATATGCTAGACAACACACAAACTCAATTTGCACACCTTAAGTGTGTTTTCCTTTTTATTCATTGTCAAAGGATCCTCGACATCAATACATGATGATATATGAAAATTTAATAGATTTGATGTTTAGATCACATTATATCTATCTTTATCAACCTATGTCTAGGCCTCCTGTGTTTACAATTCTTCGTGACCACTCGCTTTGAGTGAACATTGAATTAAGTGGCTGTATTTGGCCCGTGATTGACCTACCCAACCAAGATCTAAGGACTCGGGACTTGTTCTGAATCGTATCTCCACCCCTCGGGATGTGCCTTGAGGAATCTTGCCCTAGCCTAGGCAGATCCATAAGTAGCAGTGAAATAACCACACCATCAATCATGTGCCTCCCCATCACTCCTAAAGAGATAATGGCTGCGTGAGAATAGTAATACCATGTCCCCGGATATAAAATGACAACCCATATGGGTATCTCCCCTTCCCTTACTCCCTTCATCCACATTTAGACCTCACCCCCTATCTTCTCCTCCCCTCTCTCCCCGAGAGTGTTAGATCGGGAGCCAAAAACATCCCATCATGCTTATAAAATTATTTTCATCAACTAAAGGACTTATATCCTTCCTCATAATTTTTTCTCCACTTGCAATTAGAGTTTCCATAGGATTACACTCTTGTAGCTTGTAATCTATAAGATATTTTAAACATATTTATCTTTAAAAATGAAGACTTTATGTTTAATTTGATGGATTTACATTCCAAGAAAGTACTTCATGATATTAAGATTTTTTTATGATTATCAAATAAGGAATGGTTGGGTGAGTAGAGTAAGACCCCTTCCCAATATATAAAATGATAACCCATGTAAGTCTCTCCCCTTACCTCACATCCTCCATCCGCATCTAGACCTCACCCTTGTCTTCCCCTCCTCTCTCTCCCCGGGGTGTTAGATCAGAGCAACAAAACATCCAACCATGCTTCAAAAATTATTTTCATCAACTAAAGGACTTACATCCTTACTCATAAGTTTTTCTCCACTTGCAATTAGAGTGTCCATAGGATTAAAATATTGTAGATTGTAATCTGTAAGATATTTTGAACATACTTATATTTAAAAATGAACACTACATATTTATTTTGATGTAATTACATTCCAAGAAATTACTTCATGATACTAAGATTGTTATACGATTATCAAATAAGGAAAAAATCCTGATAATTGTATTGATCTTGAAATTGAATTACAGAGGATTTGGGAGGTTACAATACTTATAAATATGACACAACCTATTTACATAACCAAATTTTTATACAAGTGAAACCACCGAACCAATATAATAACCAAATTATAGCATATAAAAATAAACATAAATAATATGGTTTTAAAAATTTAACCATATACCAATTTACTACACAAGAACATCCTAATAACCTATGGTAAAATAAAATAACTATTAAAATGTAAAATTACCACTAATCTAAGGTTTTACCTAGCATCCCCCTTAATTTTTCACCATCTTAAGAGAAGAGAATACGAACTCTCTAAAAATCTCAAAACTTTCACGTGCAAGTGAATTAAAATATATATATGGATGTTATTTAGATGTTGGAAAAAAGCTGAAGTTGAATGTTGTGTCATAAAAATGATCATGGATAAAATGTACATGTACCTTGATGTGCTTCATCTTCTCATGAAACACTAGATTTCAAACAAGTTTTAGAGCACCTTCATTGTTAACATACAAGGTAGTAGGTTTCTCTAATGGTGTCCAAGTCCCTTAAGTATATGACGTAGCCATATCGATTTGTAGATAGCTCTAATTACAATGCGATAATTGGATTCTATAGAAGATCGAGAAATAAATTTGTTTCTTACTTCCCAAGATATTAGATGAGGTAAAAGAAATTAAAATCCAAAAGTGGATTTCCCGTCATCAATCTTACCCGTATGATCTCGAGTCTTAATATCCTATCAAGAATAATTGATCATTCTTCTTATACTCAAGGCCAAAATCCATAGTACCCTTGATGTATATCAAAATCCACCTCATTTCTTTACAATGAAAAACTTTGGGTTCCCACATAGACCGTGAAATATAGATGACCAACAATATGGTATTTGGCTTAGTATAAGTTAGGTAAATGAGACTCCCAATCAATCACAATAGAGAGTTACATTTATGATTGGAGATGGATTTGTACGAGACAACTAAAGTCTTGAATTCATAGGTGTGGAAATAGGTATACAATCCATCATCTAAAATTTCTCAAGAATGGTCTTGGCATATTTTAATTGGGAAACAAATATATTTTTATCCTTCTCGCCATACTTCTAAGATAAGATAATATTACATCATCATGATATTTTTCATATTGAATGATTCATTAAGATCTTTCTTCATTGCATTGATCATTTACATTTTTCTTCTAGTGATGAATACATCATCAACATAGATAGTAGCTATTACAATCTCCCTTCATTAATTTTTGAGCTAGAGATTGGGATCATACAGATTCCTATGGAATCTATGCTAAACTAGATGTTCATTAATCTTGATATACCACACCCGAGATCCTGTTTAATACCATATAATTATTTAATCAGTCCTACATACCTTTTTTATTTTCCAGCATGAAAAAACCTTATGGTTGAGTTATGTTAACCTCTTCCTATAAGTATCCATTGGTAAAGGAAATTTGTACGTCCATTTGGTGAACTTTCCATCTAAATTGTGCAGCTAGAGCAAAGATCATCATGGTTGTTTTGATCTTAGTTGTGTGAGAAAATGTCTCTTCATAGTGAATTCTTCATTATGAGCATACCCCTTTCTAATAGTCTCACCTTTTACTTTTCAATAGTCTCATCTTCTTTTTACTTTTTTTCAAAATCCATTTGCATCCAATGGACTTCTTCCATGGTAGAAGATTGATAAGTTTTCATGGGTTTTTTTTCATCATTGAATGAAACTAAGAATCCATCACATCTTTCCAAGATTTATAATATAAGATTTCCTAAACTATAGAGGGATCAATAGATTCAAAACTCTCTACTCATTATGGAAAAATTTACCTCTTCATGAGATATATTATGATTAATTAGTCTTAGGAGTGGATGTTTCTGGAGGACTATCCAATTTGGCATCTTGAATCATGTTATTATGTCATTTATGAATACACTGAAATCTTCTCACATGTGTTGTGGTCTTGAAAAATCATCCTCGTCACCACTATCATCATCAATGGGAACATCTTCTTCTATTTTCACAATAGGGTTGCTTTGAACATTTGCTGATTTTTGGAAGGATTTTTAGCTTATTTATTCTCAAAATACTCTACATCACCGCTTTTATACACTTTCCTAGTCTTTGGATCCATCAAGTATGTACATAAGATCTTCTTCACTATATCCAATGAAGATGTATTTATTTAATTTCATATCCATCTTTTTCTAGTATTCTTAAAAATATGCATCCTTGTTTTGCACCGAAATACTCTAATGTGTGAAATATATGGTTTTCATCCTGACCATGTTTTATGTGGTGTTACTCCATCAAGAGAAACAATGGGAACTTTGTTCAATGGATATATTGTTAACTTAGTTTCTTCACCAAAATTTCTTCGTGATTCCTAAATCATTGAGTATACATCTCACTATCTCCATGATAGTATGATTCCTTCTCTCAATAACACCATTTTATTGTGGTGTATGTGGAGGAGACATCTGTTGATGAATTCCATGAGCTTCCAAGAAGGATTTTAACTCGTTGTTGGTGTATTTCCCCTCGATTTGAGTGGAGAGAACCAATTTAATGACCATTCTCAGTTTTAATAGTTGCTTTGAAATTTTAGAAGTTCTTGAAATATTTATCTTTAGTATGAAGATAATAAATCCACATTTTTCTAGAATAAACAACACAACACATGAAATATTGAAAACAAGAATGACTAGGTTGCATTGGTCTACAAATATCGGTGTGCACTAGATCAAGCTTACTTGGAGCTTGATATGTACTCTTATGGAATGGGGATCTATGTTTTTTTCATGCTAGTAAATTTGGTCACTTTCCTATTTCCTTCTTGAGATGTGAAAATCCTCTTCCGTGTCATGTATTGGTGAAGTGTGTTGAGATATCTAAAACAAATGTGGCCAAATCTCATGTGCCAAAACTGAGCTATGAACATTTTCTTCGCAATGAGAGCCCGATCATCTCTCTAGATAAAATCAAAATGAAATATACATCCAACATTTGAATCTCCTATAACAACTTTAGAAATTATGGATTTATCTCTAATCAAAAATCTTCTTACTGGATTTACAATAAAAATCAATCTCCAAATTATGATCTAGAAGTTGATTGATTGATAGAAAATTATTAGTCAAACTAGGGACATTTAATACATCGAATATTTTACAATTACATGTACCAAGGGATAAAGAGATGTTGGCAATACCTTGGCCACTATGTGATGAATCATTACCTAATGAAACATTATTCTTTGAGGGTATCTCTCATTATGTATAACCAGTCCTTGCATCCATTCATGTGTCGAGTAGAACTTGAATAAATGACCCATATTACACAAGTAGACATGGTTATTTCACCCAGTGGGAAGTATAAAATAAGTCTATATCATCTTATTTGTCTTCTTTTTGGAAATATTATCTTTTTAATGCGGTTTCATCCTCTAGTTCCCTTTTTTCCACCCTTACTTATTGTTCTATTTTCCTTATTTATATTGTTGACATTTGGGTTTCAAACTACATGTTGAACCCTTCTTGTACATGTTTTACAAGTAATATTTCAAATCTCGACCTTTGGTGAAAATCAAACACTTTTTTGTTGTTTTACCCTTATTGATTCTACTTACAGACTTATTGGAAGACTATAATTATTTCTTCCCTTTTTGATGAGAAGTATGTGCATGTTCTTCTTCTTCATCTTTTTGTACATTGATTCTTCTTCATGCACAAATTTTACCAAATTTTCAAAACTGATGGTATGCTTAGACATGTTAATTATAGTGACAAAGATCTTATATGATGGAGGAAGATCTCTAAAAAAATTGTAACTAAAGCATCATTTGTGATATCTATTCCTAAGGCTAGGAATGATCCCCTTAATTTTGAAACTCTTCTTAAGAAAGCATTGAATTTCACGTTGAGATTGAATTTCAGTGTATGCAATTTCTACAAATTCAAAATGCCTCATACACTGTGTTTAAGAGGTGTCAATATCCATAAACTTTGAGTCATGAAAATAATTAAAAACTAATAATCTTGGAAATAAAATAGAAATGGCTGAGTATCCACATTAAAATTACAAAATATCACAATAAAACAATGAGTAAATAAAATATGCCTCAAATCTCATCAATAAGTCAAATAAAGGTGTTGGTTATGAGTACAATAAATTTTACAAATAAATAATAAATGAAATATTCACATCATAATGTACTAAGTAGCCATATAGAATCCACCCACATGGGTACTATATAATCAAGCACTTGTCTTGGCATCCAAATGTGTAGCGATCATAGCTCACGAGATAAGGATACTACATTAATCAAACACTATAAATACCAAAATATCTATCTAAATCAACATCTTGAAATATCTATTTGAGTCATCATCTAAACGTCTCCACAAGGTCCAACCTAATAAGGATCCAAAACCACAAGTATATATCACTAAAATGGGGATTTATTGTTAATTTTTTTCCATGGGTCATAGACACATTATAAATAGTGGGTTTCATAACATCAAAATAGCTTCACATAACACAAAAACATGACTCAACATGACACTCATACTACACATATCATCACACCCATATGACTTATTCCATATTCAACACATAGGTTCAAGTGGTTGAACCATTGTTCTAGTACCATATGTGATTACACAAAACAAAACCCATAAAAACAACATAATTATTTAATAACTTAAATGTATGGATGTACTAGCAAGATACTTAAACCCTTGTTATAGGAAGCAATTTTTTTATTACAATCTACATTTTACTACTTTATGTGTAGGGAAACCATAAACCATTCCTATACATTTTACAACTTATCTTCTAGATATATTATGACATCAATTCCTATAGTTAGTATTAACTATCTTGGTAGAGTATGCCAATAATTCCTCACAATCGAAGAATTTTTTTTGACTATGTTAGGGACCATAATGAAATAATTTACCAACAAAAAGCACTCACCTTGATAGGATTTATATACTTTAGATTCTACATGGGTTATCCTATTTATTTTGACCTTGTAGTGATCATTAACCATTAATAATAAATTATTAATGGGACTATACATGCCAACCCAATATAGATGGATGCTTGTGTGATGAATTTATAGATATGTAACAACAATTATATATGATCATGTTTGGCCATTCATAATTTATTACCTAAAACATCCATGAGTGCAATTATTCCATATGGTCGATTTAACATGACTCGAGTTATATACATACATACATATATATACATACACACACACACACACACACACACACACACACACACACACACACACACACACACACACACACACACACACACACACACATATGATAATTTAACACTTTTGACCGAGCTTTGAACCGGGGGGTTAGGCCCCAACCTAACAAGAGAGAAGAAGAAGAAGAGAAAAGACATGTAGAAGAAGGAAAGAAGAAGGAAGGAAAGAGGAAGAAGGGCGACTGCCCACAATGCAAAGAGAGATCCAAAAGCCAAAGCAACACAAAAAAATGACCATTGCAACCAAAGGGACACAACAACCTCATCCAATACAGGTACCAGCGTGGCGATTGGCCTCCCGTAGAAGAAGTCAATAAGCTCCACGTGCCCTGTCCTTTAATTCATTCCATTGATCAATTGCAGAATAAACGGAAAGCCAGCAGCCTCAATGTCCACCTCTGGCAGAAGATGATGATCGAGCCACCCCATCGTGAAGAGGTTGTTAACGCTTTGTGCATGGTTAAGAAGAGCTCTATACTGACCAAAAATCCACTAGATGCCACGTCCGTGCCGATTGCTAGTTCATCAACCTCTTCAACCCAAAGAAGAGGATCTAACAGGAGAAGTCAGCCAATTCCTCACCCAGCCCCACACGATGAATGGAATGAATAACAGAGTTAGCAATGAATTCGACAACGACCAGATCCTCCTCTAGTAACAGGCAGAAAGAGACAAAGGTAGCTGCTATGTCCACATTGGAATGCGCACATCGAGACTGAAACCTATAGGAATCACCTAGAATAGTCTCAATTACCTCAGCTTCTAGGTCCGAGGAGAAATGGAAGACCTCCAAGAGGTAGGAATGATCAATCACCAAGGTCGTGGCGACGTCCGACACCAAGCTCTGGAGGAGAACAAAGGGGAAACCGAGAAATGCCATTGAACTGCAAGGAAATACCAACAATAAGGAAGAAAAAATAGAAGATCACAAAGCAAATAGAAGACAACCACCTCCCTTAAATGGGGCGTTACACGCGCGAGAAGCCAAATCCGACCTGTGAACTCTAGCTGGTCTGCTCGCATGAGATAATACTTGAAAGACCTTGCCACGCTTCGACTGTATCAGATATGACACTGGCGGTAGGGTGATCTATTGCATAGTTAGCCAAAAGATCAGCAACATGATTGGTTTCCCGATAATTGTGCATGATGTGCCAAGTACCAATCTTGCCCAACCAAAAGAAAATATGGGGGATAAAAATGTTGATTTTCCATGAGGGGGAAGAGCCTCTAGAGACTGCATGGATAATTATTTGTGAGTCTCCTTCAATATAAAGTTGAGAGCAACCCAAATAGGCTACCATCTTTACCCCTTCCAGAAGCGCTTGGGCTTCGTAGCATTACACGAACCATCCTAAAGGGGAAATGAACCAGCCTTAATAAGATGTCCTAAATCATCTCTAAGAATACACCACACCTGATTTGCCTGGATTACCTCTAGAAGCACCATCAAAATTAAGTTTCCACATACCTTCTAGGGGGTCTCCATCTGCCCTTTTCCTTCGAATTAATTTTTCAACCTGTGAGAGACCTTTTTTAATGATAGAACCCGGGCTAGGCAACTTGATGAGAGGCCAAGAATTAGATATTTCAACATCTCTGGAGGAGAAATTGGAATGAGACAGTCTATTGATACTAACTTTTTCCGAGATGGCCACTTCCAACTTGTTGAGGAAAACATGCAGCTCGACCGTTTGTTCTTGGAAGAGCCGAAGATTGCGCTCCCACCAAATATGCCATAGGAGGAAGAATGGAGCAATGGACCATATAGAACACAAAGAGCTTTTGAGATTGAAATTCGGCCATGAAAGAAGGGTCTCGCTGATATTTTACATGGGACCCAAGCAAGTTTTAATTTACTAAGGAGCCAATCCCAGCAGCTGGAGGTGAAAGGGAAAAAAAGAAAAAGATGATCCAGGTCTTCCTCAGCAGCACCACAAAGCACACACTTGGTGGGTCCCGCATAGCCCCAAGACCTTCTCCTCACTTGTGTCAGAATTTTCTTTTTCAAAACCAGCCAGCCAAAGATGGCCACCTTGGGAGAAATACTATGATGCCAACAACCAAAAGAATAGGGGAGGCCCTGGTCAGACCTTGAGAAAAGAAGATCATAACCAACTTTCACGGAGAAAGAACCCGTGGCATCCCCAAGCCAGAGAAGTTGGTCCTCACTGCCTAGGAAGTGTGGATTTCTGTCCTGAATGGCTTCCTTGTAAAGGGATGATTCAAGAGCGGAGGTCCCAATATTGGTTAAATCTTTCCAAATCCAAGAAGGCGAACCGTTATGATGCTTGGCCGCCATAATCAGCAACCAAAGAGCCCCAAGAAATTTTGGTCTCATTCATAACTCTGTTGAGTTCTGGCATGAGATTAATAGGTGGGAACCCGTTCCAACTATCCTCCCAAAAGTTGGCAAGCTGTCCATTGTTGATTTTCCAAGAGACCGAGTCTGCAATCGGGGTCTAGAATTACAAAAAAAGTTCCAGACATGTGAACCTTTAGGGAGCTCGGAACTGGAGAGCAGTAACTCGGGGTGACCACCCTCAAGGTACTTATGAGAAAGAACTTGAAAGGCAAGCCTTTTAGCATCTGAAATGAAGTTCCAGACAAGTTTAGCCCCGAGAGCCGAATTCTGTAGAGCGAGATCCATAATACCCAACCCACCCAAACGTTTGGGCAACTTGACCGTTTCCCATTTAACCAAGTGAAATTTTCGCTCTTCATTGTTCCCTTGCCATAAGAATGATCTGACGATCTTCTCAATTTTGTGTAGAACTATCTTGGGGATCTGCAAGATAAACAACATATAGATATGAATGGTCGAAAAGAATTGATCAACATGGCTCTCCCAGCCAGGGATAGCCATTTTCCTTTCCATAGAGAGCAATCTAGAAGATAGAGAGTTAATGAGCCCATCCCATAAAAGAGCTTTACCATGCCTAGAGAAAAGAGGAATACCCAGATATTTGGATGGAAGGGCACCCACGGTAAAGCCAAGAATTGCTTTGATCCTTCTCTGTATTCTTGGAGCAACATTAAAAAAGAAAATGACAGATTTGTGGAAGTTGATGACCTGTCCCGTCGCTAGAAGAATAAGAGTTCAGTAAAGAAGAGAAGCATCTGGCTTCTGGAATGGATGCTTGACCAAATAAGAATGTATCATCTGTGAATTTTGGTGTGAGAGAGGTAGAAGATTGGAAGTTATGTGAATACCCTTAAGAGAACCTTCTAGAAGGGCAGATTTGATGCTCCGACTAAGAGCTTCAGTGACCAAAATAAAAAGAAAAGAGGAAAGAGGGTCACCTTGTCTCAGTCCCTTACTATTGAAAAAACCTTCTGCCGAACCATTGACCAAGACAGAAAAACGTGGGGAAGCAATGCAGTTAAAGATCCAGTTGCAAAAGTGCCAACTAAATCCCATAGCATGAAGTGACTTAATAAGGAATCTCCAATTAATATGGTCATAAGCTTTACTAAAATCCAGTTTCAACATCATGCCAGCTCTAGAGGATGAGTGAAGAGTGTGAATCAATTCATGCGAGATAATGATCCCATCAGTAATAGACCTCCCCGGAATGAAACCACTTTGTTCTTGTGCCACTAATTTAGAGAGGAGAGGGTTCTTGTGGCAATGGCTTTTGAGATAATTTTGTAGGATGTGTTACAGAGGGAGATCGGTCTGAAGTCATCCAAAGAATCTCACTGGAGACTTTTTAGGAAACATGCAAATAAGAGTATGATTAAGTGTGCCCAGAAGCTTGCCTGTACGCTAGGATTCCTCAACAGCATGCCAAACTATATCCCCAATAACTTCCCAGAAGTCTTGATAGAAAGAGGTGGGAAGCCATCAGGACCAGGCACTTTGTCCCTTTTCATTGAAAAAACAATTTTATGAACCTCCTCCTTGGAAAAAGGGGATAGAAGCTTTATATTATCAACATCATCAACCAAAGAGGGAATCTGTTGAAAGAAGGGAAGCTGAGTACCCAAAGGGGTGGCTGAATCACCATTCAACAGCTTTTGGAAAAATGACACCGACTCAGATTTGATCCGATTTGGGTGGACACCACAGAGTTGTCTTCCAACTGAAGGGAGGAGATATAATTGGAATTTCTTCGGCTTTCACCGAAGCGTGGAAGAACTTTGTATTTTTATCACCATCAGCCAACCAAACTTCCCTCGATTTTTGTCTCCAGTGAGTTTCCTCTTTAAGGAGGAGATCACCAAGCTCCCTTAGCAACAATTTTTCTTAAGAAAGTCAGCCTGATGCATCCCATGTGAGAAAATAGAGTCATTAAGAATACAGAGCTCTTTTTCCACTCTGATTTTCTCTTGAAAGATGTTTTGAAGTAGGAGACATTCCAGGCCCGCAAATTATCTTTCAACATTGAGAGTTTTTTGAGAGAATATACATCCAAGTCCCTTCGACCTTGAAGGAATCCCACCAAGTTTTAATCAGAGGCCTGAGAGAAGAATCCTGCAACCACATGTTTTCAAATTTGAATGGCGATCATCGAGGGGGAAGATCAAAGGAAATGATTAGAGAAATAGGAAAATGATCAAGCCGAGAAGAGGAAGAACAGAGCATTTCAGAAGAAAGTTGTGATGTAACCAAACTTCAGAGACCAGAAATCTGTCAAGGCACACCACCATTGAACTGAACCCAAGCCTCTGATTATTCCACGTAAACCAACCCGAGCACGGCTCCACGTCCACAAGATTGGTGGAAGACACAAAGGAAATGAAATCAGCTTGAGAACAAGGCTGCCATTGAATACCTCCCCATTTATCAGTATCAGAGAGAGTTGCATTAAAATCACCTGTAACTATGATCTTGGAGTTTGAAGCCGAGGCAAGGACAAGCTGAAGTTTAGACCAGAGCTCCCTTTTCTTTTGCGAATAGAGGGACCATAAACATTACATAAGAAGAAGGACTCATCAGAATGTTTGATATTAACCTTGCACCAAATGAAATTTGGATCAACCAGGAGAGGTTCAAGACTACAACAACTAGATTTCCACAGAACACCCAGCCCGCCCGAGGTGCCCAGTGAGTCCGAGAAGCAACCTTCCCAACCTTTCCATTTTCGAAACCAACCATTCTTACAACCTACTAGAGACATCTTAGTTTCTTGGATCAAGCATAAATCAGCTAAAGAGTCAGTGACATAATGTCTTAAAAGACGTTGTTTGTTAGGGGCATTCAAGCCCCTAACATTCCAGGAGAAGAGGATCATTTGATCTTCAGAGAGGACCCACCTCTCTTACTCAAGGAAGGAAAAAGGAACGTAGCTGAAGCTACTTACCTGCAAAAATTTCTTTAAGGGAAATGTTACTCTTGGAGGGACGACCTTGAGTACCCCTCGGCCCAAGATCCATTCCAAGAATCACAGGAGTTGGAAGAATCAGGTGCATCTGCGGGTGAGCCGATGTCGAAACTACGGGGATAACATCCAGAGATCCATAGTGATCTCCATCAATAGAAAGGATTAATTTGTCCTTCTCGTTCACCCATTTCTCCAAAGAGTCAGCATTCCCACCCAGACCGAGAGAAATACCTTCATGAAATAAGGATAAAATCCTAGAAGAGTCCTTAACCACTGAAGCAGTTTCTTTAACAAGAGAAATGGTACTCGGGTCCAAAGCCAGGACTCAAGCACAGAATAGAGTCATTAATGTCTACTTTTGGAGGTGGCTCTTTTTCTACTAGAGGAGGAGCTGGATGTGAAGAATCCTGGAGAGGAATAGATTTCTTCCTCCACACCATTTTGCTGGGAACATGGGATTTATTGCATGATTTTTGGAAATGACCAGGTTTTTTGCAAATGAAACAACTGTTAGAAACTCCTTCGTATTCCACCTTCTGTCTCCCATTTCTGGAAGGGGAAGAGATGACTATGAGATCTTGTAGCTTTTTGTTAGGATCAATGGAAATGCAAATCCTGGCAAAGGATGAAAGGGTACCTTCCAAAGTGATAGGATCAATGTGAATGACACACCCAAGGCTGGAGCAGATCTTGTGGAGAGTGGTGGCAGACCAAAACTCACTAGGAAGCGAATAGAGCCTTACCCAAACTTGGAAACCTTCCATTTCCACTTTTTCTGGGTCGAAATGTGCCACCCACTTATGAATGACCAGGCTTGAGTCCACAAAGAGAATTTTTTTCTCTCCATGGTGTCGTTCCTTTGAGTTGCACTCTGAAAGATTACAAGAAAGAAGCCTCTTTCCAAGAAGCAGATTTTGAGGCCACTACCCCACTGAATATCACACCAGTTTCGAATGCCTTCCAAAGAGAGCCAATGAACAAATTTTTTTGTGATGATTGCTTTGTTTTCGAGAAGGTTAAGTTGGGCCGCTAGGTCTTCCGAGTCCACCAGAGAAATTGAGACGAAATCAACAGGGTCCGAGAAGAGGCTTGGTGACCACTTTTACAGTTTTCAATAATCACACTGTCCGAGTGGAGCATCTGGGACCCGGAACTTCTGCATTTCCTCCGATAGGCCTAGACCAGTGAGAGGCACCAACTCAGCATCATGAGGAGGGGTGTCCAACTAACCATTGCATAGGCTAATTTTTGAAAAAAATGACCGTTCTGGTCCAAAATGCCTCCGCTTCCCTTTGGCCATCCAATTGTCACTTATAATCATATATTACAATGTATATATTTAATAAAGTTTTAATATCCACTCCAAAAATTTGTATTATACTATGTGATTCAATTTAAAAATAGGTTCCAAACATGTTCAAATATTTAGCATGATCCTTGCATTAAAAATAACTCAAACTACTTATTGTAGGTCCAAGATTATAACATTAGCCAAGGATTTATAAATCCTTTATACAACATATACTTTTATAATTTTAATAGTTTTTTAAGAGCTTAACCTAACCTACATCTAAAATAGGACATATCCACATACATACCAATCAGTTTTAAAGAGAAAATATTACACACTATGTTTAGTTCACACTTAAGTAATGGGAATGTAAAGTGTCCTCTTATGAAAAAACTTGATCCATTAATATAGTACATTTAGTTACCCTTACTATATTTGAAAAATAGAACATAGGTAATCTCTTAGAATAATTCCTCTTTTAACATGACCATATTAGTCATGTGATATATTGACATTTGACATGAATGCAATCAATAGATTTTCATGGTCTAAAGTTGTTCACATTACCTAGATTAAACCATCAAGAAATCACTGAATAAGTTGATACCTTGTTCCATATTCACATAGATCATAATTTTCCTCTATTTAACAATTAAGTATGAAGGTTTATGATGATACAAATCATCATGAATTCTAGCCAAATGGTATACAATAAACAAAAATCAAGTTCTCACTAGCTATGAAATAGAAAGTATGAATAATACCCACATACTAACTAGTATAGGATGCAATAATACGTTCAAGAATCTATTTCTTATTCCAAGTGAATTAATAGATTTTATATACATTGTGTAAGATTTCCAATGCTAAATCTAATATTATTATATGAGTATACCTTCTAGGTATAATAACCCATTTAAAAATAAATTCCTTAACACAATCCCCATGGATGTTATTACAACTTTAAAATGACCATAACCGTAAAGAATAGCTAAGACACATACATCGGTAAGAAGAATAGTATAGTGATTTAGTTTATCAAGTAACATATCTTGTGTAATTCAAATAGAGGTATATATGCCTCTATAACAAGATTTTAATTAACCTATAAAAATTATGATTTCAATTTCCTTAGAGAGATGTGATAACTAATGTATTCCCAAATATGTGCACCTCAAATAGGTTAAAAATAGTATTTATTACAACCAACAGAATATTTATGTTACATGCCTTTTCACACTAGATTCTTGCAGCAAATAGAGTAACATAAATTTAAGATTCTCATTGATTAGGTTATAACAATAGAATAAATATTTTATCTTACTACTTCCAATTTAATTTCATCCCGCAATGTAATAATCAATGAGTGTACCAAAATCAACATAAATTTGGCATATCCCCCATAAAATATGTGAGCCACAATTTATGAATATAAATTCATGAGTACCACATAATAGTAGACAACCGAGGAGTAAATTCTAAGTTAAGTAATGGGACGATCATTAATCCTTTATAAAAACATAAGATATGTGTACTTGATTATTCTAGCCATGTTTGAATTAAATCGTATAATATAAGAAACATCTAAACTAATAGTTTCATTTTCATACCACATTCCATGGGCATATACATAAGTTAAACATATAATTTAGTTGTTTTAATATCTCATCATCCAGATCATCATAACAAAAATCCAAATATAGTTATTAAGTTCTCGACATGAATTTAATGTTTACGTAGTATGAGTGGTTATAATTATGCATCTAACGACTCCATTATATGTCATATCGTATACATTCAATCCAATAATGTATAGTTATTCATATGCATCTAATGGATCTATTATATGTCACCATGTTATCATTTTCAACCGTGTGAATGTGTGGTTGTTCTTAAGCCTTCCAAACATGTGGTATTTTGTGAAATAGTATGTTTATCCAAAACATGTATGAAATTTTACAAACATCTAAATCAAACAAACATTCTAAGAATGTTCACAATTTCCCAAGCATTTCAGTCATTTATACATTTTGTCAAGATTTTACATAAATTATAAGTATGTTGGTTATATTCCAAGCATGTTAATCAAATAGATATTGTGTCAAGCAATTTTCATACATTTTAATAATGTTAGCAATTTTCCAAGTGTTTCAATCAAATAAACATTATGTCAAACCGTTTGCATAGATTCTTAAAATGTTGGCAATTTTCCAAATGTTTCAATCATGTAGAAATTTTATCAAACAATTTAAAAACATTCTAAGAATGTTTTCAAATTTTCAATCATTTAAATCAAATAGACCTTTTGTTAATTTTTTTCATATATTCTAAGAATGTTGGCAATTTTCCAAACATTTCAATCAAGTAGAAAAAATTCAAACATTTTATATACATTTGAAGAATGTTGGTAATTTTTGTAAGCATGTTCACAATTTCCCAAGCATTTCATTCATTTATAAAGTTTTTCAAGAACTTACATACATTCTAAGCATGTTGGAAATATTCCAAGCATGTCAATCAAACAGATATTGTTTCTAAAAGTTTTCATACATTTTAATAATGTTAGCAATTTTGTAAGTGTTTCAATAAAAAACATTATATCAAATAGTTTGATTACATTCTAATAATGTTGGCAATTTTCTAGTGTTTAAATCAATCAGACATTTTGTCAAACAATTTGAATACATTGTAAGAATGTTTCCAATTTTCCAAGCATTTAAATAAAATAGACATTTTTTCAAACAATTTGCATACATTCTAAGAATGTTGGCAATTTTCCAAACATTTCAATTTAGTAGAAAATAATTTAAGCGTTTTACATGCATTTGAAGAATGTTTGCAATTTTCCAAGTGTTTCAATCAAATAAACATTATGTAAAATATTTTGCATAAATTCTAAGAATGTTGGAAATTTCCCAAGTGTTTTAATCAAATAGACATTTGTCAAATAATTTTGATACATTCTACGAATGTTGGAAAATTACCAAACATTTAAATCAAACATAAATTCTATCAAATAATTTGCATACATTCTAAGAATGTTGGTAATTTTTCCAAGCTTTCTAATCTAGCAAACAATATGTCAAACAATTTAACATATATTTTGATCATAATATAAATTTTCCAAACATTTAATAGGCATGATAGAATCATTTATATATGTATTTTTTTACAAACACATAGCTAAAATTTTCTATTTTCTAGATTTTTTTGATCTAGGTTGGGCTTGAAATACTAAAACATATTTATAACTTCATTTTTGAAAAATCCAAAGTATTTATAACATATTTTTGAACACCGATATTGTGCAAAAATTTATATGACCTATTTATTAGGGGTGCATATGTTTATTTGTAAGACCAGTTCACTAGGATAAAACAAGATCTATATTTAATAGTGTATAATCATAATAAATTCCCATAATGAATTTGGTAGGGTTTCATTAAACAAATCTAGATTCAATCCATTTATGCACACAATAGAAAGGTTCTAGCCTAACCACTACATTCACTATCTACCTTAGTTATAATCCACATAAATAAACATGAATGCAATACATTTACAATAGAATAAAGAGTCATTAAGTCTAACTTCTTTAAAATAAACAAATATTGAATCCATTAGCATTAACACCAGTAAAATTTAAAATTAAAAAGGTTTTTCAACAAAACTAAGAATAAATGGAGGGAATACATACTTGTAAAAATAAATAAGTAAAACTATCTCTTTATCAAATCCTCATCTCTCTTTCCTGCTCACTCATTTGGTGCATATTATGTAATCATGGCATCCAGATGCCTTTCCAAACACCCACACACCCCAGAACTTGCTCCATTACTCTAAGATCACATATCCTTTCCATGGTACCCCTCTCCAAAGTTCTCCAAATAAATTTTACCAAAAATAATAACTCTCATGTTTTCCCTAATCACCCATTTTGGATTTATTTTATTATGAAAATTTAACACTTGTATTTGGACAGATTTCATTTCTTTCTCTATTGTGTTTTTAATAACTCATACATTATATTATCACATTAATTTATTTTCATGAACATAGTTTAATTAAACCTTGTACATGAATCCATTAGGGTTGAGGTGGAAAAACTTAGTTTAATTTTTCCAATGGATGAAGTTTAAAATTGAGTTCACGTTGATAAGGATAAGACTCATTTTTTTAAAATTATTTATTACTATTATCGAATAATTAATAACTCCATTACCTTCAAAATTTATAATTTTATTTTTTTAGAAAAAGTGACTAGTACCAAATGGGTCCAAATTCCTATATGACCACAAAGATTATGATCTTTCTATTGACCTTCGAAGAAGAGAGTAAATTTATTAAAAATGGTCAAGAGGGCCCCACCGTAAGGTCAACTACACAAACCACTTACCGACACACTATCACACCATCAAATGTAGCACTCACATATTTTATTATTAAATATAAATATTTATAAGTAATTATGAAAAATAGGTTCACATGACCTATAACATGTAACGTAAGCCCACACCAACACATCGAACTAGGCACCTTGCAAGACACTAGAAAATTCGATAGATCACTTGTGTAAACTATTAACTCGATCATTGAAATTTATATCTGTATTTACTTATAATTTATTTCTTATATTTGTTAAAATACTTTTTGTGTGTGTATGCATGCATAATTTTCCATTATAACTATTTGAGTAGCACTAAGGGATATAAATTTCAAGACCTTACCCCAATATTCTTTCATACTATAACATAACATAACACTTCAATTCATTCTTCACAAGGTATTTTTTATCAAGAGGTGACAAGTAATTTCAACTTACAAATTTAATTTTTTTCACATAGCCAAGATACTATGATTACTTAATTTGACTATTCCTGAGACTAGCAGAAAAATAGTCACATGAAGATGACTAAATATATGCATATTTCTCAAACATACACAAAGTAAATACAACCCACATCATAGAAAAGTAATTCTAGAATAAAAAATGGAGGAGGATAAATATTTATAGGCATTACAATCTCCTTCTAATGAGTTCAATGAGTGAGAAGACCAAATACAAATCTAGAGGGCATATATAAGACATAACCTAAACATGTAGCTAAATAGTTTCCCCACTCTAAACCCTAATAAAAGGTGAAATAAAACATTATAGATGCCACACACAATAAATGAAAAAGATAACCTAGAGGTAAGGGATAGATTAACAAAAACCCGGAGGAAGATATAAGACACAACTAAATTTATATTAAAATATAGAGACATTGTCTGTTATCACCGTGAAGTAAGGTAATCAATAATTTGCAAGGCTCAAACCAAAGTTCGAGGCAGTAAAAATATATACCCTTAAAAGAGAAGAGTAACATTGATTTCAAGGAAAGGGAACCATTTACAATTGTTCCTAAATGGACATTTATAGAAAAGAAGAGAGAGGGAAAAAGAAGAGAGAAGAAAGAAGAAAAGGGAATCAAAATATTCTCTAAAATATATCCCCTTCCCCATATTTATCTTCTCACAAAGATTAGAAGCCTCTAGAATATTCTCCAACTGAAAGTATGTGTTGAAAACCACTCCTTAACATCTTTTGTTTCTCATGATGCTCCATAATAAATAAAAATTCCCTTATATAGAAAACCAACGAGAATATATTCATTCAAATATGAATCCCATGAGATCATAAGATTGAGGTGAATATTAGGCTTCTACTTAGTTGAAAATACCATGATTTCTCCTTAGAATACCTTTACAACTGATCATCTATTATTAACAACCATGTTTTAATATTATACCTACATTTTGGTGAGTCATGAGGGTCATAATAGCTCAAAGGATATTTTAGAATAGAATAATAATGAATTAAAAGCATATTTAAGTGATTTGAGTACCATACAATGGAAAACAATAGTTGGAGTTTCCTCAAACTTCTATCATGAATATCTCCCTATCCTATCACTATCTTCACTAAAATTATGATCAATACGTAGCTCTCTTCAAGAGATATACATTAATACCATGTGAGGTGAAATGAAGACACGAGTTAAAATATATAGGTAAAAACTAGACCCATTTCATGTTGTCATATAACGTCCCCAAGATCTAATTCGCACTAGGAAACCAATCAAATTTAAGCTCATAAAGAAAATTTCCAATGAATCTTAGGCTCCATGTATTTCTACTACATGTATATTGTTGACATGTCCTCCATAAGTGGCTTAGAAATTTGTAAAGATCATTTATAAAGAAGGAATCATCTATAGGTCACGATTAAGATGATTGGTGACACCTATCCATCTTACATCACATGTTGATCATCGAATCATTATAAGATTAATAGGAAACCTTAAATATTGAGAAAGTTTACAAAGGCCCTATGTGTTGATTAGTGACATGCATCCCTACTACCATATGTCATACTTCAATGACTTGAGGGGTCCCAAGGTTTAACACAATAGTTTAAAGAGTACAAGGCTCAAACGTTTTCTTTTGACATCCATCAATGAGACACTAAAGACCATACCAATTGATTAACTCCTAAGAAAACCAAAGGAAGTAGGTAGGTTGATGGTTTCCAAGTGTTAACTTAGGATACACATTTCTTTCAAGGAAAAGCTAAATGTGTTAATTTTAAGGCACCCAACCATCTTGAATTTGTCGATATATGACACCCAACATGTTGGGATGATAATGTAAAGTGGGATATATACCATTTCTTTACACCCCATATTGTTTTCAAGTTTGTTCATCAAACTTTATTATGATGGTATTTGACATTTAAGAGTGAAGTGGTGTGGCTAATTCACCCACCTTTATTAATTAGGGTGATCCCTCTCGGGATCAGCTATGAGAAATGTTTACATTTGTACCAGGATCGATATTAAGAGATATCAAATTGGAAAGATAATATTCTATCATGAGATCATAGTATTATATAGCGAATGAATGACCGTGAAAAATATATTTGTAATTATACAAAGAGACCAAGGAGCGAAGCGAAATTGTTGGGTAAAACTTGTATTCAATATTTTTAACACGGAAGTGCTTTATTATAGTGGGGTTTTTCCTTTGCATTTCACCACTATAAATGGGTGTTATTCTTGTCACATTACTCATGTGTTATATTCTTTCAAATCTTGTTATTACATTCTCGTAATATGCACATCGTAATTTAGAATATTTTGTAATTTATATTATTGATTTATAATTAGTTTATTATACATTTACGTATAAATCTTGACATGGTATTAGAGATGGTGATTATGTGTGTGCAGGATCGATCTGGAATCTTTTAATTTTCTAGAGTAAATAAGCTTGAGATTTAGTTACGGATATGCGAAGCCCTAATTGTTTTACAATTGTCTTCAAGCTAACCAGGTTTAAAATTCTGATTCCCACCCAAATAAGTTTTGAGAATATTGGTCAAATGGTCTGTTTAGATCATGTTTGAGAAATTTCTTTCGTAGATCTATATTTCTACATCTATTTTTCAGCCTTTTTCAGTTTAAATCCATCATATGTGATTTTATTTTAAATTTTCACTCCGGTTATAGCTGTTTTAGTTGTTTCTTGGCCATGGATCTAAAATATCTCTTTAGATTTAGTTAGTTCGAAGTGTTTAAATCTGCCTTGACTTGTTAATAGTTTTTGGATAATTTTTTTTTGAATCCCGATCCAATCATTAAGTGCCAAGTGGCTTCACTGTGTTAGGTGTTAATAGATATTTTCATTTTTGCAAAGTTCTACTATTGTGAAGCTCAATCAATAATTTTACACCATCCGGCTTTGTATTGTCATTTTTAAAAAGGCTTTTTCATTTTTATGAAACCCGAGATAATCGAAGGCTCCATCTTGCTTTGTGTTGTAAATATTATTATTTATCTAATTTTTAGTTGCAAAACATGAGATAATAAGGGCACTCCATGTTTCTTTACATTTTCAGACTTGTTTTAGCTTTCCTCTATCATTTGTGAAATTATATCCAATAGAAAAGTTCCAAGTCATTTAATACTTCACGCTGTCATACTTTTGTTTTCTTTCTTCTGTCATTTGTGAAATCTAAGAAAATAAGATTGCTCCAAGTAGCTCTATATTTTTCTCTCTGTCATATTGTGTTTACTTACTTTTAACATATGTGAAATATGATCCAATATAAAATTGCCAAATCTTTTCTATTTCACATTGTCAGGTCTTACTGTTAGTGTTCTCTTTCATATGCAAAGGTTGGGCCAACATATTTTCTCCAACTATCTTTACATGTCACATTTGTCGGTGTTTTTAATTGCAAAAGTGGTTATCTAATAAGAATTAGCCACCATTGTATATTTGTCAATCTTTGTCAAAATTTTGAAAAGTGGGCCATTAAGAAGGCTTCACATGTGTCCAATTTTTCCTTAGTCATTTTGGTAGCACTGCAAAGTATGAAGTAATTATATTTGGACACATATATTAATTTTCTATTGTTTCAGGTCTTTTTCAAGTGTCGAATTTGTATTTTGGGGTGTCAATCTTTGCTTTATCTTAGCCACTAAGATTGTGACACATGTCATTTGATTTCAAACCCAAACTTTATTTTAAAGTTTGGCTTATTTCAGGGACTTTAAGTCTGCCCAAAGTAATCTATTTAAAGTTTGGTGGAAAGTGCCAAGTGTCTATTCTTTAGTCATTAGATTTTAGACAAGTGGCATTGTTTCACTAAGACTTTCCTTTCACATATTGTTCATATTCTATCGTAGTATGAAAAAGAAAACCAATTAATTAATGATAAATGTTTTTGGTTTCGCTATCTTCTTTTCTATTAATTGTCTTCTGTCTTATCATTTGCAATGTGAAGTGCAAGATAATTGAAAAGTGACACATGTTCTTAACTTTTCACGGTGTCATTTTAAAATCTTTTGTCGTGTGTTTCTTTGTTTTTATTCACGTATTTTAACCTCATTGCAGAAACCTAAAAAGGCATTGAATTTAAGTTTTAAATACTTTGCATCTATTAGAGGATCTGTTGTACTTTGAAGATCTCTTTAAGATCTTAATTAATTAATTAATTAATTAATTCATATTTTAAATAGTCAACAACTCGTTTCCGTCCAAGATTTTCTAAATTGATCTTAAACTTGATCAACGCAAACTATTTTTGAGTAATTTTGAGCTTCTTTCATTCATATAACTAATAAGAAGATTTGTAGCTATTTTTTTGCCTCCATTTGGCTTCCTTGATTCATATTTTTAGCTATATTTGTCTTCATTTCTGTTTGAGCATTAAAAATGACTAGTTATGCTAGTTTTTCATTAGATAATTCTTAGTTATTGAACAAAATGAATTATATAATTTAGAGAGTATGATTAAATCATGTCTTATGGCCAATAAGCTATGGGATATTGTGACTAGTGTGGAAAAATGACCCACTAAAAGACAAAAAACTCTATAAAACCTTTGCTCCTTCTCCCAAAGATCTCAGGAAGCTTTGTCCATCCTATTGCAAAGAATAACGGATAAATTCCTACTGCATATAGGTCATATGGATTCTTCTGCAGATTCATGGAAATAATTAGAGACCATGCATAAAGGTAGTCATTTGTCAAAAATAATTAAGATAGTTAAGGAATTGTTTATAACTCCCATAAAGGGGATGAGAAAATTGTTAATTATCTGGCTAAAATTAAAAACATTAAAGCTCAATTAGATGGTTGTAATTGTGAAATATTTAAAGATAAGATGGTACATTTCATTATTTAGATAAATATTCATGATCATAAATTACATCTCCATCCTTAACTCTAAATATTAGAATGAGATTGATCTGCTTGATCTAGATACTCTATCTTCTCTGCTAATTCAAGAAGAACATGTAATGAAGAATTTTGATTCAAAAGAGACTGCTACTTAATAATTGTTATCTCATAATCATAAACCCTCCCATAAGAGAAATACTATCAATACTAATTAGAAACCTAATGTCGATCAATTAAAACCCAATCCTAAATCCAATCTATTTAAGAACATTCATAATTTTATATTGAAATTCTATGGAAGATGTAACAAATGTGGAAATTTTGGTCATAAAGAGTTTGAATTCCTCGTATAAGCCAATTTTTTTGTTAAAAATACTAAAACTAGTAAATTTAACAATCAAATGGCAAATCAAAATAAGAAGCAAAGTCATGAAAATAATGTTAAGAAGTCTATTTCCTGTATACTATCCTCTTTAGCTTCAATTGACAATGAATGGATCCTAGATAGTGGTGCCTCTAAGCATATGACCTACATTTCTAGCATCCTCCGAAATGTTGTTAAATGTGAGAAAAACATATATCTAGGAGATAACTCCATCATTAGATCTGAAACTTGTGGGAATGTTAAATTGGAAAATGGTGTAATTAGGAATGTCTTGTATGTTCCTCAGTTGAAAAGAATATTTTATCTTTCTCTCAATTAACTAAAGAAAACTATAAAGTTGTTTTTCTGCAAGATAAATGGTATGTAAAACATTATCTCAGTAATGTTATTACTTCTAGTATTCAGAAAAATGGCTTATATTATTTTGATGGATTTGTGTCTGAATCTTGATTTTATTCCTCTCCTAAGAATGATATTAATATTTGGCATGAAATATTAGGTCATTTGAATTTCAGAAGTTTATATGAAATATTTATACTAAATCTTGTTTTTGGTATTCTAAAAATGAAATATGATTATGAGACGTGTGAAATTTTCTTGTGTGGTAAGAAACATGTTGAACCATTTCACAAACATTATGATCCCAATTCTTCTCAGGTATTAGAACTAATTCACAGTGATGTGAGAGGTCAAATTGAAGTTCCTTCTATCGGTGGATATTTTTATGATGTATTCTTTATTGATGATTTCTCTAGGATAACCTGGTCTTATTTTATTAATAATTTTTTTGATGTCTTGTCAACATTTAAAGAATTTAAAGCTTTAATTGAAAATTCTTATAATATGAAAATGAAAAGAATAAAAAATGATAATGGAGGTGAGTATGTTATCCAAAAATTGGATGAGTTCTATATGTGATTTGGGATTAAAAAGAGTTGACAACTCCTATTCACCACATCAAAATGGCATTAGAGAAAGGAAAAATAAGACTTTTTTAGAAATGACTAGGACTATGATTCATGTATTTAATGTGACCTATGTTTTTATGGGTAGAAGCCATGAACAATGAAATCTATAATATTAATAGATTTACTATTAGATATCTTCATCAATTTACTCATCATGAAGCATGGATAAAGAAAAAACAAGATATCTCTCACATAAGAATATTTGGCAGTCCTACTTCCATTTTCATTCCAAAAGTTAAAAGGAAGAATTTTGATCCAACCTATTATTCTTGTATTTTTATTGGTTATGGTTTCCAAAAAAAGGTTTAAGAGTTTATGATCCTTTAAAACATGACATAATTGAAAACAGGAATGTTCATGTCTTAGAAAAAAATATTTTGTGATGCTTCTTATGAACCTTCCTTTGTTTCTCTTGACATAGAGCCTGATAATCCTTGTCCTAACATTATGGAAAAAGAAGTTCAAGAGGTTGATTATCCTGATATATATCATGTATATTGAGGGGGAGTCATGTAAAAGTGTCTTGCATCCCAATATTCCTAAATGTGCTCAAAATATTGTTAATAATTCTAATCTGTTAGTATTAGAAAGATAAATCGTAGTCAACATTCTTATCATTCCTTGATGACCCTCTATGAGGTTGAACCACAATATTTTTAAGAATCCTGTCAAGATGATAGATGGATTTAGGCTATGAAAGATGAATACAATTCTTTGATTAAAAATAATACTTGGGAATTGGTTCCTTCTCCTTCTAAGAGAAATGTTTTAGGATTTAGGTGTTTATACGCTCAAGTATAACTCTCTGTAGGAGAAATAGACAAATTCAAGGAAAGGAGGGTAGCTTTTGGTTTCACTCGAAACTTAGACCTGAATATGTTGATAATTTTTCTCATGTGGTTAAAATGAGCACTCTTAGAATTATTCTTGCATTGGCTTCCCAATATGGTTGGGAGATTCACCAAATGGATGTCAAAAATGCATTTTTAAATGGTGACTTAAGAGAATAAATCTACATGTGTCAATCTAAAGGTTTTGAAGAACTTGGTAAGGAACTTTATATATGTAAGATGAAAAAGTCTTTGTATGGTCTTAAGAAAGCTCCTAGATCTTGGTATGCTAAAATTAATAATCTCTTTAATCTTGGTTTCGTAACTTCATTCGATAATGATTTATTTGTTAATTTTTAAAATAATCATATTATCATTATTGTCTTGTATGTTGATGATCTTTTAATTACTAGCAGTGATAAAAATTTAATTTCTAGAATCAAAGAAAGGATAAAACAATGTTTTGATATGACTGATTTAGGCTTGCTAAATCATTTTCTAGGCATGGTTATATTTCAAGATCATAAGTCCATTATTGCATCTCAATCTCAATATGTTGTGAATTTTCTTAGAAGATTTAACATGATTTACTGTAATCCTATTGTCATTCCCATTGAATTTGGTGTCAAATTAGATCCTAAACTTGTTTGTGCTAAATTTGATCCTACTTTATATAGAGAACTAGTTGGTAGTCTAATTTATTTGAATATTGTTGGTTCTCAAGCTTGTACCCAACCCAAATCAGGTTAAACTAGGTCATTGAGGACACAATGGGATTGTCTCCAATTTGTGGGACCTTGCGCACATGAGACAAACATCCGGAGAATACTGGGTTCCTCTTCTACTACTATGGATACTCCTATTGAAATGGAAATCCTAAGATAAACATGCCAAGGAAAAAGGATAAACGAATATACGAAAGGAAAACTAAATAAGCAAGGTGATAACACCTAAAAGGGGGTGAACATGTTCAGTTTTGGGTGAAAACAAAGTAGAATGCACAGGTAGAAGGCTAGGAATATGTAGCATAGACCAGAATATAGTCACACAATCACTTCCACGAGGTACAAATAGAAAAAGGAGATGTAAGGGACATGAGAAATCACAACAAGCACACAACGCAAATGAAAGGAAATAAGGAATAATACAACATGTTAAGGTAGAGGATAGCCATAAAATAATGCTTCTATTACTTCCAGAAATGCATAATTTATTACAATGGCATATGAGGCCAATATCCACATGTAAAGACCAGATCTAAAGGTTTGCAACTCAAAATTATAAAAACTAGAATCCTTAACAATACTAGAGGATCCAATGTGTCCAACCCTTTATAATGAGCAATGCTCTTACATTTATAGAAGAATGAAGGAGAGAAGAGGAGGATAAAGGAGGAAAATCATATTTGAATCTTCAACCACCAACAACCAGCAATGAATGCCTACAAATCCTCCTATAAATCTATCAAATGCACTTCCCCATGACTATTTGGCATGTAGGAGAAGGAAGGAGGAAATATTTGAATCAAATTGGGTGGTTGGAGCAATCAAATCATGCATTAATGGCATGAGGGATGTTTACCTACTTATTACCTACCAAATTCTTCCTAAATTTGAACTTAAGTGATATGGAGTGTAGCCCATGTCAGAATCTATCCAACAAGACAAAAAAGTTCCCAAATTTGACCCCATAGAAAGAGTTATGACGATTTGATGTCTTGAGTCAAATCAACACATGACGCACACATATTGGCTAGAGGAGTTGACTTGATTGCTCATATATTATGTCATTTTCTTCCATGTGTCACACATTGGTTGGTTGTAAGGATTCGGTGCCCTATTAGAAAAATTTGATAGGTTATGTGTGATATAGTCATTATGATAGGCTACCACGTGGCACACTAACTGGTGCAAAATAAGATGTGAATGCATGTGAAAGGGAGAAGAATGGAAGAAGAAAGCTAAGAGGAGGCACACAAAATTAACACATACGGGAGGAATATGAACATACTTATAGGAGATAAGTATGTAGGTAGGGTGGGAGTAGCTAGAAGGTGATGCATGATAGTGAGGAAGGGAAAGCGCAAGTATGTCATGTGCTTACCTAATTTTGGGAAGCAAGTCCAAGGAGCGTGTGAAGGGTGCTTGAGCTGTTGGGAAGAAGGTGGATGAAAAAGTGAAATGGAAGAGATAAAAGAATGGGGAAGGAAAGGGAAAGGTGCGCATGATAAGTAGAGCATGTGAGGAAACTACAACTAAGAGAATTGTGCTAAGGGGACAACAAAATACACACAACCTGCAATATTGTTCCTCGAGCCGAATGGGGATGAAAGTTATCAAAATAACTAGGGGAGTTATTTTGGACAACAATTTGGTAACTTTCGGGGCCATCTTCCTGCTAGATGAAGGAGATCAGTAGCTTGAAGCATCCATTGGGCATGGAGTCAGCCTAAAAATATGAAATTCTGATCTGTAACTTGAAGAACTGCGCTTAAAGTCACTTAAAGAACTTTTGAACTCTATTATGAATCCTTTAAAACTATTGAAACTATTGGAAGATTACCGGCATTCTAGAAGCAAAAGAAGAGTGTGCGCGAGGAGCATGTGAGAAGAAAGAACTATGTACAAGAAAAATAATGTATGCATATAATAATTAAAGGAATTGATACTACTCCAATATCTATAATGATGCAACAATAGACTTAATGGAAGGGTTTGAGATAAATCCCATTGACTAGGATTGATAGTCCACCTCCATCAGGTGAGTCAACTCAAAAGAGTTAGCTTCTTTGCAAGAAATAATTGTGTATGGGCCTCTCCAAAGTGCATCAAACTTTTAATGACACCCTGGTTTAGCTATGTTAACATCCCATTTTAATACTAAGTCATTGACCTTGAAAGATTGTGGCCTAGCCTTTTTTTGAAACATTTCTTTATTGATTATTGATGTTTTTCTAGCTTGATCATGACAGAGTTTATCGATTCTTCAAGTTCAACCAGTTCTTCCATTCTAATTTCTCTCTTGATCCGGGCCCTCAAAATTTGGCTATTGGGTGAGCTCTAATGAAGGAAACTTAAGAGAAAATAGAAGTCTAGCTTCCTTTCCATAAACAAGTTTGTAAGGTGAAGTACCTATTACCTTCTTCACCATAATTATGTCCGCTTTCGAGAGCACGCACGAGACCTTTGTGTGCCACTACTTCTAGTTGATATTCATTTTCCGCTTCATGATTTTGATTATGTTCTTGTTTGTTGACCCATTTCCTAAGGCTAGTAGATACAAAGACTAAGAGCCCAATCAGATATTTTGTTACCAAGGAAGGCTTTTGCATTATTCAAGATAATGGTCCAAGGAATGCTAAACCTTGTTATAATGCCTTCAAGAAAGTCAAGGATGATTGACTTAGTTGATTCCTTGAGTGTGATAAATTTTGTCCATCTGGTGAAGTATTTTGTAGATTTCAACAACCAATTGTGCCTAGTGCTCAAAGGAGAATTGATCATTCCTATGAAGTCAAGACCCCATTGCGTAAAAGGATGATTCGCTTGGATTGGTTAGAGGAAAGAAATTTTACTTTTTCTTTCCTAAAAATAAACTCATTCTTTACATTTCATGACCCACGTGTGAGCATTTGTGAACAGGGTAGGCCAAAATTAACCTACCTTGATGATTTTCGTCTTTGTTGTTTTGGTAGAGAAGTTTCCACTAGAGGATCCAACGTGAAATTTTGTTAATACTTTATGATTAACTAAAATTAAAATAAACTAAGGGGAAGTATAATAATAGTTAATCTAATGCATGAGGAATAAAATGATGTAAATTATGCTAAGACAATATGGAATGATTTTAAATAATTATATCAAATGAAATAAAACCCTAAGTATGAAAATATGTAGAAGGAAAGGACTTAGTTGATTTGACGAAGACTGCACAGATTGTCACATGTCCGATTTGTGGGTTCTAGGAGTAGGAATGATCACTCATAGGTCTTGTAAAGGATATATTTGGAAGGTATGAGTAGACCGTAGCACCCATAAAGGTACCGGGCACCTCAAGGTGCCACTGGTCTATAGAATAGGTGCCTTGGTCTCTGTAAAATCCTAGAACCTGGTTTTGGTAGTGTCACAAGATACCCTGGAATATTCTATCTATCGGAATGGATCTTCCAAACCGTGTCGATGTATGAAATGATGCAAGATGAAGGATGACTTGTAAAATACAAAGAAGTATCAAAAACCTAAAAATAAAATATGGAAAATGATTTGGTCGGACTGACCTTAGTTGCCACAACAGTGGGCTTACTAATCTGAGCATTGCACTACATTTTGGACCCAAATTTAGTTTTGGTGTGTATGTGCATGTCGTGCCCTAAGTGATCTTGTACACCACACTTTGTGAAGTAGCGAGAAATAATAACTATACAAAAATGTACTAGCATGTGTGCATGGAGTAGAATAGAATCCCTCCCCTATGTTGTGTTTGTTGATGCAGATCTCCTAGCCTTAATGCATGCCACTATGTGGATATAAGTTATGTAATGGATACAACTATAGATGGAGTGATAGTGTTATGTTTCTCTAGGACCCTCATTATGGTCTCATAACTTTATATTTATAGGGTTCTCTTGCTCTAATTTTGTAACTAACCCGACATGGTTGACTAGGAAAGAGATAAGTATGAAAAATGCCTAGAAGGAGCAAAAAGAAGTGAGAAAGTGGAACAACGATTGGGGTGCCTCGGGTGGGACCAGGTACCCAGACAGCTTAGTGACCTGGTTTAGGCTAAAATGATAGGACAATGACGAAATAGTTGGGAATGTATATGAAAATACATAGTAATGATGAAATAAAAGGTAAACATAAGATGTCCAAAAGGTGGGATTAATTAGTACTTTCTTCACTTGAGAACCTTTTAAATAGTAGTATGAGACCGAGCTAAATAATGCCTAAAGTGCATGATTTTGTGACTACATTTTTCCCCACTTCATGTTGGTGAGCGAAATGCTTAGTAATATAACCTAGATAGATATGTGTACCTCATATCCATGTAGAGTGTAGTAGAGACGTGCCAATGGACTAGACTCAAGCATGGAATGAAAAAAATAAAAAAGTGGAGGAGTGTGGGTTCTAAAGATGAAAATCTAAATAAAAAGTGATGAGAGTGAACCTAGGGAAAAATGCATGTGTAGCTGCTGTGGTTTGTAATGTACCTACATGGTTAGTAAAGGTAAGTGCCATCGTGGTGTGTTGGCGTTGTCTTTGTCATCGTTTTCGTCATTGTTGTTGTTTTTTGTTGTTGCCCCCAATTTGACTACTTGTTTCTCATATAGATGGACCTACAAAGAGAAAATGATCAAGTAGTCAAATATGTATGCATATAAAAATGCTTGTGTAAAATACACATGTGTATAGAAATGTGTAAAATATGTAAAAAGGAAAGTGTAAATGGAACATGTACACATGATCTATGTCAAGAAAAATAGTGTAGAAGGATATCCTATATTGCTGTGATTTTTTTGGGTGATCTCATGCCACTCTAGCTAAAGAAATGTAGGGAGGAGATACTCTATATCCTCCAACTCTAACCACTTATGCTGAAATGTGTGAAGAGATATATGTAACATCTTAATTTTTTTAGGCGATCAGATGCCAAATGGCTGAAGTAGTGTAGAGAGGCACACCCACTATAACCCCCAATCCTGTAACTACTTCCTAGAAATACCAAAGGATACCATGTCCTATAAAGGCTATTGTGTATGGATTTCCTAGATTGGTCTTAACTCACTCGCTATATGTAAACCCATAATGCCAAGGGCAAAAAGTGTATTATATTGAACTAGTTTAAATACGTTGTGTTAGTATGTAAGACCCTCAATTATTCCCCCTCTTTGGGGGTGCATGCAAAGTCATTGAAAAGAGAATGCAGCCTCAAAATAGGACCTCTTCAACTCTAACTGTGTAACTATGCCCTAAAGGGGAAAGGGAAATTGTTTGGTAGAAACCAAGGTGCGCATAAAAGGGGATGACTAGCCACATCAAGTGTTATTTATAAAACATATGCATGTAATAAGGCAAGTGTAAAATATGTAGATAATGTAGTAACTAAAAAATAAAGTATTTTAAACACGCAAGAAAAGTAATATAATGCAAAAAGTGGGTTGCAAACATGGGACATAAGTCACGATTTCATAATACATGTAAGGCTATGATGGCCATGTTGGTACCTAAATTTGTTCTCCTCTTTAGTTTGAGCAGCATCAAAGATATGGCATGCATCTTGAAGATAGATGGATCATGGTGTGTGTCGTTTTGTAGCTAGGGATATGATTTAACTGACACTCAGATTTGTGGAGAGATGGATAGCACTCAAATAGGACTTGATCTTGTCCTAACTGTTTTAGGTTGTGCCTTTCAACCAAGGTAAGAGAACCTATTTTGTAACCCTCAAATGGTGAAGGAGATGAATATATCCCTCAATTTGTGCAAATAGTATGAAAAGGGCCTTGGGAAAATATGATCAACACTCTAAATTTGACTTTCACAAGTTGTCACTTCTAGATTATGGAGATACTTTCAATGCAAGGCAAGGGTTACTGAAGACATTTTGAAATCCTGATCTATTCTGCATACTTTAGCAAATGGATTTTGATCTTCTGTGGGTATATAGGTCAAAACATGGGTAAACAGGGTAGGATTAGAAGACAACCAAGGTCCACCGTGACTCTTTAAGGATTTCAACAAAATATGGAGAAACTTAACAGTAGAAAGTATCAAAACAGTTAATCATCCCTTCAACCAGGATATGTGCATTAAATAGAGGCCAAGATCTGTACTTTTCCACACAATCTTTGATCATCTATCACAAAATCTTGAGTTAGAATGAACCAATGAAGCATTTAGCAATCACTATTTAATCATGACCTAAGGTGCACCCAAAGGTTTACAAACAATCTTTGAAGTCAAGGAAGGTAAAGTGATTTTAAATTTGTTTATCTCTTTATCAGATGAAAGCTCTTCTGAATGTGAGATTGCAAATGCCACTAAACTATCACAAGAAATGATACCATGTATGATCAAGAGAGATTTTAAACACAAGACTACAATAGGAAACAAGAAACACAAATTTGAAATGCATTATGAAATGTAAGCATTCATAGATTTTTCCCAAAGACAACACATAATAACTCAAAAATGATTAGATTTATCAACAAAGGAATGTTTTTAAAAACAATCTTAGAGCTTATTAATGGCTATACATGTGTAATCAACTTAACATGATTTGAAATCTGATACAAAGAGAGTTACATGAGTTTCTCAAGTGGTCACTCAAAGAATGGGCTTCTTCCCAGATTTTCCCGTGAATTTTTTTAGTTTTCTAGGATTTTTTAAACTCTTCTAACCCTTTGCATGAAAAATTCATGCAATATATAGATTTAAATCTCCTTCGAGCCTTCTTTCCCAAGAAAAGAATATGCCAAAGGATCAAATTTGTTACAAAAATTTCTCATGATTCGTAGACAGGGACGTTTAACAGAACACATCCAAAAAGTTTCTAATTGTCTCAAAAAGAGATGAATCATTGCAAAATTCAAATCATTATCCATTGTGGAGGCACATTTTTCATCTTCAAAGAATGCAAACCCCCTTCCTTTCATTATTTCATCCTTATCCCTCCAAAATTTGACTCTGTAACTTTTGGATCTAATATTTCACGTTTTTAGATGGGTTAGGGCAAAAATTCATTTCAAAAACATCTCTAATCTTCAAAATGATCCTCAAAACCAATTGCATTCGTCCTTGCAAGCACAAACGACACAAATTGGCAAAAAAATCAATCAAAATCGATGCAAAAATGCATTTCCACACTTCCTAGAGCCAAAATGGTCGTAAAAATGACAAAATGTACAGTTTCCATCGATTTACCTTTCTCCCTTTAATTTGAGCCCTCCATGTGGAAAAAATAAGCCAAAATGGGCCTGGGGGTGCCTTTCTACCTTTTTCCAACCTTTTTGAAAATTTGTAAAATTTCTCGATTTCCTCTATCGCTTCGCTTGCCGCTTGAGATTTGGGCTTGACATGCAAAGTCAATATGAATTGATATGGAGTCGCACCAATTGAAAAGGGTTTTTTCTGTTTTTCCTCTGCGGCTCCATCCTCTCGTAAGACATGTGTCCTCACTTGATTGGCTGCGGCAGCACTCTTATTTATATTTTAACAACATTTTCCACAAAGAAAATTTTTCACCATTTCCTCCGCACTCCCGCACCTCTGCCTTTCCCTACCACGTGTCACCTTCTGATTGGTGAGGGCCTGTGCTCTCATTTCATACTTTAAATCCTTTTCACCAAAGGAAATTTTTCCACTATGCCTCCGCACTCCCGCACCTTTGTCTTTCCCTGGCATGTGTCACCTTCTGATTAGCCGAGGGCCTATGCTCTCATTTCATACTTTAACTCCTTTTCACCAAAGGAAAATTTTCCACTGTGCCTTTGCAGCCCCACCCCTCCATTTTTTTGAATTTTCTAAATGTCATGTGTCACCCTCTGATTGGTTGACGACTTGCGGACTTGTGGGTACAATTTAGACCTTTTTCCAAAAACACAAAAATACTAAGTTGCTCGAGCAGACCCATCGAACCTTGTCCAATCACAAATGGCCACATAGGAGAATATTTTTGAGCTAAAATTTGATGGGCAAAGGACACCCGTATGACCAAAAAAATGCAAAATTGCCAGTGACACCCAAAATCGATTTTTCCTTCGTGGGTGAAGAAATTTTCGATCAAAGGAAAAATGGAAAGTGATTCAAAGAAATTTACGACCATGGAAAGGTATTTTGAGGAAAATAAGTATAAATCAAACAATTTTGAGCTCCAAAGGCCGGGAAAAATGGAAAAAATGGCAAAGGTGTTTGAACGGGAAAAATTAGGGAAAAATGTAGGGCAAACTTAGAGATTCCTCAAAATGGTGCAAGAATGGAGAAAAAATGAACAACTCAAAGCATTTAAACACAGATACGAGTTGTTTTTCATCAAATTTGAAGGATGGGAAGATCCAAAGCCATTTTTCTCGAAACGGGCAAAAACACATTTCTCCTTAGCAAAGCATGGCATGTGCAACATTGGGCACCAACATTGGCTCTAGCTCGGGGATGGGCACTCCTAGTGAGTGCCACAAGAACAAAAATAGATCAAGTGCCAAAATAATCCATTGGGAAAATGGAGTCATGCGCAAAAGCCACCAAAAAAACTAGCTGAGAAACTGACAAAAATGGCTGCCACACACCAAGACAAACCATGAACTGATAAAACACTAAAAAAGAGCAAAAGCCAAACACTATACACTGTAAAAGTAGGTAAGAAAACCTTGATTCAAAGAAAACAAATCAAGGGGAAACCCCAAATCTCTTCCATGCTGGATATGACCATGCCAAGAGGTTTTGATATGTTTTTAGCAATTGGAAATATAAATCTTTTTCTTCTTTGATTAATTTGTAAACCATCCATTTACTTTGAAGCTCATCCATTGTGTTCAGTCAAACCTTTTAAAAATTTTGAAGGCTGAGTCAAGGACCAAATTTCTAGAAAAATAACATACTTAACTAGAAATATAAATCTTTTTCTTCTTTGTTTAATTTGTAAACCATCCAGCTTACTTTGAAGCTCATCCATTGTGTTCAGGTCAAACCTTTTAAAAATTTTCAAGGCTGAGTCAAGGACCAAATTTCTAGAAAAATAACATACTTAGGAGATATGTTTTCAACAACTTCATACTCCCTGAAATCCACAAAACTCACAAAGTGATCAGTACTAGCATCTACCTGCAAAACTTCATAAGATGCATTGTTTGGGTCTTCAATAAGGTACAACATATTTTTCTCTCCATATAACTTTACTAAGTTTCCTTTAATGGGGATAGTGGCATAATACATGTCCATTTGGACACTCCCACAAACACTTGCAACCCATTTCCTTGATAATAACATACCCCATTTGGTAGGGAAATCAACAATCACAACATCCAATTTTAAATTCCTCCCAGGATAAGATGCAAGTTACACCACCAGATCTTTGACACACCCAACAACTAGAACTTCCCGGAATCCATAGTAGTACACTTGCCATACGCTATTGTCACTTTGATTCCCAATTCATTCATGACCTCTAAAGGCATGACATTGCATGATGCCCCAGAGTCAAACATACAGTTATGTAATAGCTTGTCTTTGATAACCAAGGTAGTGAAAAATGGATCCACGTTCAACTGATATTTAACAAAAGAAGTTCCTAAGTAAACCTCAAGTGGTTCCCCCAACTCTTCCAACACTTGTGGCTGTTCTAATTCTACAATGGCAATAGGAATCCCAACCTTGTTTCCAACTCTGCCTTGGGTACTCTCTTCCTCTCTGAATCCTAAATATTCAAAATCCCTCTTCTTGTGCTCAGGAATCCTAAGAAACTTAGCAATTAGGATAGGAATCTTGATCTGACTCAAGACTTGGGCAATATCATATGGAGCATTCTTGGGTAAAGCAGCACTAGGGGAAAGATTGGAAAATTCATCAGATGGTATGGAAGTATTTTCAGTTTGGGCATGGGGAGGATCACAAGTTTTTCTTGGGGGAATAGGGCCTTTACCAGATGTATTTTTCTTTGGAGTTTCTTTAGTAAGCAATGGAAATTTTGACTTGGCTTGTTGCCCCTTGGCAACTTTACTTCTGGTATTGTGCTCCTTCTCTTGGGAAACTACAACATTCATAAGCAGCTACCTATCCTCCTCTGAAGGAACCCCTCCATCATACTTCTCAATCATCAACACCCTCAAGTATTCAAAATCATTATTGGGCAGCTCAAAGGCTTGTACATTATCAATTTCTAAAACATGAGAAGGAGGAAGAAGATGTACCCATTGGATACAATCCCAAAAAATAGCAGCAGTCCTAACACTTATGACATCCATTGAAGTTGCTCCCCTTGGTGAACTTGTAGGGATCTCCATCATGCAGAATCATCATCAATTTCATCATCAACTTCCTCTTCAATTTTCTGATCTGTTCCACATGGAGGATGGGGTAAAAACATCTATCACACCAATCAATCTAATTTACATCATCAACAACAACCACTTGAGCATTTAACGGATCAGGAACTACCTTATTTTCCTTGGCCTAAGATTTTCTATTTCCAAATCCAATAGGCCCTTTACCTTTGTCATCAAATCTTTGCTCATTCCTATGGTGATTGCTGAATCTATCTTGTGCTTGCTACCTAGGTCATTTCCTTTTGAGTTTTGTCAGGGTTTACCAATTTAATTCCATCTCTCTTAGGAGGTTTCCCAACAGCCTTGATATTGTTTTCAATTTGAAGTGCCATGGTGAAATCCTACCTTAGATTGCTAGGGTTCTTATCCCTCAAGTAATATGTAGCCTTCTTATCAAATGCATCAGAATATTTTATCAAACAAGATTCATCACATGGTCTTAAATTCACCGGAAATCTCCTTAAGGTCTTATTGAATCTTGTGTTGAAGTCATGAACCGATTCATTTGGGTTCTTCTTGATATTTTCAATTCAAACAAGAGAAATCTAGGATCAGTCTTGTTACCATATTGTAACCTAAATGCATTTTTCATTTCAGTCAAAGAGTCAATAGAATTATCATGCAGAGCCTTGTACCAATCCCTTGCATCCTCTTCTAGTGTATGAATGAACAATTTAACATACACATCTTCATACTCAATCTTAAAGTCCTCCATCATGTTAAAAAAGTTTTAGGTGTTGATCACCAGTTATTACATTATTACCTTGGAATTTTGGCAATCTATTTCTGACATCTTGAGGGACAACATTTGGATAACCATTCATTCCTCTAAAATTAATAGGACCAAATGTGTTAAAAATAAATGGAGGTCTAGGGGGAGGCTGAGCCATATTATTTTGAGGTGGTGATCTTGGAGGAGAAATAAAATGATGAGGAGTGAGAGGTCTTTGGGGAATATAAATGTAATCTTCAAAATGGATATCCCCTATAGGATCAACTTCTTGATAAAATCTAGCAGATTTGGAAAAACAGGGGCAAAATGAGGAGTAAGATTTTCAAAGACAAATGAAGGTCCCTCTCTAGATGGAGAATGAAAATTTTCAAGAGGACTATCTGATTCAGATCTATTTGAAGAACTACATTCCTATATGACAAGCTGATTAATCTCAAGTTCAATAAAGGGAACTTCCTTCGTTAAGCTCTGCTCTCCAACGACCTTCCAAACTCTTCTCCCTTCTAACTCTGAGTTCCTTGAATATGAAAACAACTTCTTAGCAGAGTCTCTAATGAAGAGAGATCTTCTTCCTTCAAGTTTTTCAGAGATTAGCAACACCAAAAAGCAAATGATAGAATGCTAAGAAATTGCTTTTATCAAGATCAAAACAAAATGGAGTCACCACTAAGGACTTTCACCCTAGTTGCGCAAATTCAATAAAATACTATGTCAAATACCTATAAGTACTGAAAATATTTCCAAAATTTATAAATCAAATCTTCCTTTTATTGAAGCTATTAACCAAAAATGCAAATGAAGTGCAACTACTGTTAGAAACTGATAAAATTGTAGACAGAGTTTGAAACCTTTACATACACCTTACAAATATGAGTATAGAATGATGCTTTAACAATATATTTGCAGACAAAAATTGCAAGAGACATTACCAGGGTTTGATATGCATTCAAATATTTCAAATATGTATGCACATGGATCAGATTGAACTAAGAATGTCCTCGGCAACGGTGCCACTAGTGTTAGTACCGAAATTTTTATTCTCTTCATCTGTGTAGCATCAAAGATATGGCATGAAGCTTGAAGACGATGGATCGGGTGTGTGTCATTTTGTAGCCAGGGATATGATCTAACTAGCACTCGATTTGTGGAGAGATGGATAACACTAATATAGGACTTGATCTTGTCCTAACTCGTTTTAGGTTGTGCCTTTCAACCAAGGTAAGAGAACCTATTTTGTAACCATCAAATGGTGAAGGAGATGAAGATATCCCTCAATTTTTGCAACTAATATGAAAAGGGGCTTGGGAAAATATGATCAACACTCCAAATCTGAATTTCACAAGTTTTCACTTCTAGATTATGGAGATACTTTCAATGCAAGGCAAGGGTTACTGAAGACATTTTGAAATCCTGATCTGTTATGCATACTTTAGCAAATGGATTTTGATCTTCTGTGGGTATACAGGTCAAAACAGGGGTAAAACAGGGTAGGATTAGTTGTTTTGAATGATTTTTTGGGTGGGAGTTTAGATAAGACAAACCAAGGTCTACCAGACTCTTTGAGGATTTCAGAAAAATATGGAGAAACTTAACAATAGAAAGTATCAAAATGGTTAATCATCCCTTCAACCAGGATATGTGCATCAAATGGAGGCCCAGATCTGCACTTTTCCACACAATATTTGATCATCTATCACAAAATATTGAGTTAGAATGAACCAATGAAGCATTTAACAATCACTATTTAATCATGACCTAAGGTGCACCCAAAGGTTTATAAACAATCTCTGAAGTCAAGGAAGGCAAAGTGATTTAAATTTGTTTATCTCTTTATCAGATGAAAGCTCTTTTGAATGTGAGATTGCAAATGCCACTAAACTATCACAAGAAATGAGACCATGTATGATCAAGAGAGATTTTAAACAAAAGAATACAATAGGAAACAAGAAACACAAATTTGAAATGCATTTTGAAATGTAAGCATTCACAGATTTTTCCCAAAGACAACACATAATAACTCAAAAATGATCAGATTTATCAACAGGGGAATGTTTTGAAAAACAATATCAGATCTTGTTAATGGCTATACATGTGCAACCAACTTAACATGATTTGAAATTTGATACAGAGAGAGTTACATGAGTTTCTCAAGTGGTCACTCAGAGAATGGGCTTCTTCCCAGATTTTCCCGTGAAATTTTTAGTTTTCTAGGCTTTTTTAAACTCTTCCAACCCTTTGCATGACAAATTCATGCAATATATAGCTTTTAATATCCTTCTAGCCTTCTTTCCCAAGAAAATAATATGCCAAAGGATCAAATTTGTTACAAAAATTTCTCATGATTCGCAGACAGGGATGTTTAACAGAACACATCCAAAAAGTTTCCAGTTGTCTCAAAAAGAGATGAATCATTGCAAAATTCACATCATTATCCATTTTGGAGGCATGTTTTTCATCTTCAAAGCATGCATACCCCCTTCCTTTCATTATTTCATCCTTATCCCTCCAAAATTTGACTTTGTAACTTTTGGATATGATATTTCACATTTTTAGATGTGTTAGGGAAAAAATTCATTTCAAAAACATCTCTGATCTTAAAATCGATCCTCAAAACCGATTGCATTCATCCTTGTAGGTAAAAATGACACAAAATTTTTCCATCATGCCTCTCCGCAACCCCGCCCTTCCACTATTTTGACTTTTCTAACTACCACGTGTCACCCTCCTGATTAGCCGAGGGCTTGCGAACTCATGGGGGACAATTTAGACTTTTTGCCAAAAACACAAAAAATGCTAAGTTACTCGAGCAGACCCACTAAACCTTGTCCAATCACAAATGACCACGTAGGAGAATATTTTTGAGCTAAAATTTGATGGGAAAAGGATGCCCGTATGACCGTCAAAAAACATAGAAATTGCTAGTGACGCCCAAAATTGATTTTTCCTTCGTGGGTGAAGAAATTTTCGATCAAAGGACAAATGGAAAGTGATTCAAAGTAATTTATGACCATGGCAAGGGATTTTTGAGGGAAAATAAGTATAAATTGAACAATTTTGAGCTCCAAAGGTTGGGAAAAATGGAAAAAATGGCAAAGGTGTTTGAACGGAAAAATTAGGGCAAAACACAGGGAAAACTTAGAGATTCCTCAAAATGGTGCAAGAATGGAGAAAAAATGAACAACTCAAAGCATTTAAACACAGATACAAGTTTTTTTCATCAAATTCAAAGGATGGGAAGATCCAAAGCCATTTTTTCTCATAAACAGGGAAAAAATGCATTTCTCCTTAGCAAAGCATGGCATGTGCAACATTGGGCACCAACAGCCACAAAAACAAACAAGTGTGCACACAAGCAAAGGGAAAATCCCGCATACAATGGTAGACAAGTAGAAACAAACAAACAAGGAGTCATGGAGACGTATAATCTTGCAAAACAAGTGCTGCACATGGAACACCCATTAACATGTTAGAGTGATAACCAATATGTCAAAGCGTGTATGAGCAAGTAATATAAGATGCTAAGTACAAAATGAAACAATAACACCTAGATAAGATGAATGTGGATGCCCCCAACGACTAGTATAGGAAGGGTAGAAGGTGAGCATCCATGTTGTATGTAAAAGTCATGTATTTGCGATCACACTAAATAAAGGCATGAACATGCATATGTGTATGATATGGATAATGACATATAAGAAATCATCCTAACATGTGTAGTAAAGTGATCATGCAAAACACTAGCAAGCAAAAGTAAATTCCCCAAGACAATGTAGTATGTTGTGGATGAATGGAATGGAATGTAAGATGGAATGGTAGGAGAAATGTTCCCACCGAGTGTATGGAAGAGTATGCATTGAGGTTCATTTTGTTTTCCCCCTCGTGATCAAGAATGAATTGTAAATGAGATTACGTCATTGGGAAATGGTTGAGTAGTGTTGTGTGTGTCTAGCGCACTATGATGAGTGTGTATATGTAAATGATAATGGGATGCAATATGCAGAGAGATTTGTGTGAACCCTATATCTGAATATATATCACAACTTGTTGAATGGATGCGTGATGATTTATCCCTAATCGTATGTCATTATATGATGAAAGGATGAGTGATGATTCAACCTTAAGTGTACATCACTATAGAATGAATGGATGGAGATGGATGATGATTTAGCCTAAAATTTATATCACTACAAGATGAAAGGGGGAGTGCTGATGTAACCTATGGTGTATACCACTACAAGTTGAAATAATGGGGGTCATGATTTATCCTAAATTGTATACCAATACTATAAGAAATGATGAAGGTGAGAGACGATTTAGCCTAAAGTGTATGTCACCATCCTAAGAATGTCACATGATGAAATCTCACATGGTGAGTGTAAGGTCCATTTGATTGGTAAACCCTCAACATTCGATTATGTACTAAGGAACCGAAGTGCATCATAGGTCTTGAGAGTGCAACACGTAGAACAATGTAGTGTATGTAGTAATGATAAAAGGACTATAGGATAAGTAGAATGTATAAATGTGTGGTGTAAATAATGCAATGTAGGATGTGTATGGTGTATAGAATATGTAATATGGAATATGCAATGATAGGTGTAGATAGAAATAAAATATGTAGAGATAAAATGTAAAGCTAGACCCATATGTAATGTAATCTAGCGTAATATGTAGAATGTATGTGGAAATGCATAGTAGGACAATGTAGAGGTTATGCATGGATAGCCTAATAATGTATGTGGTGTGTAGGGTAAGGACTAGGAAAAGATATAATGTAGGGATGAAATGTTAAACTAGACTCATATGTAATGACGACTAGTATAACATAGAAAATTTATGATATGAAAACACACAGTGTATAATGTGACGAAGTGCGTAGATATCAGAACAAATGTAATGCATAGGTGAGGACTAGTATAATGTATAATAAGTGTAGAATGAATAATATATGAAGTGAAATGTATGGGGGAATGTAATGTATAATGCTTTAGGTGTATTGTGTGGGGTTCAGTGTACTGGTAATCCCTCAATAGTCAAGTGTGAAACGAAGCACAAGAGTGTGTCATTGGGTAATGATGATGCAAAAATGAGAGATGAATACATTGAGATATGAGAAGTAACGAGTAAAGACATTTATTTTCTAGGATGGGGGAGAGATGCTATGGACCCCAAGTGTGTATGCATGAGAAACTAACCAATGACAAAGTGAAGAAGGAAGGTCCATTGACCGGTGCCTTGGATAATGTAAGTGGAGGGACACGATATAATAATGGTGATATAGTAGATAAATGTGGCACTGGTGAATGGAATATATATGCACGTGAAGGATGAATGAATGAGGAAGATGGGGATGTAGGGATAGGTTGTAGTGATAAGTATGGAATGGGAGACAGTGAATTACTTGCAAGGCTTTGTCATTGAGAAGGTTTGTGAGTAGCACTACCTTGACAATTACACAATGAATGAGCTGGATGAACTGGATGGTTAGTAGGAGATGGTTGTGTAGCAAAGGAAATAGAGACCGAGCTATCAGATATCTTTTGTTATAAATGAAAAAGCATGAAAACATTGGTATGATATATGTAAATTCAATGATAATGGAAATATGGACGATCATGGTATGATACGAGTCGAGAAGGAGGATAGTGATGAGTAGGTGGTAGAGTAATCATCTGATGATTAAGAAGCTAAATGAAAATGTCTGTGCCATAGCATTAGAGTGAAATATGAGAGGTGGATGTAATGGTTTACTTAAAGGATCAGTTAGAGGGCGTGTAGTGGATGTAGATGGCATATGAGGTGGAGCATGAGTACCAACATGTGATAGATATATAACCTTAAGTTGGTCAAATTTAGCATTGAGAGACGAATTGTGGCTTATATGGTCCGAAATTGCTTTTGTAATTCATGTATGGAATCCAATAGGTGTGTATTAGATGGATGATTGCGAAAGTGGAAGTCATCAAATAAATGGGTGGATATAGGACATTTTTGAGGCGGTGACGGATGGTTGTTAATGCAAGGAGGTACATTGGTATTATTGTCAAAATCATATTGAATGATGTAGAAACCGATAAATAATGGTATGTGGTTGGTCATCCAAATAACCATGAGTGTGTAAGATATAAATGAAAATATTATAGTATTCATTTGTAAAGGGAGGTAATAGACACCCCTACATATACCAAATAGTATAGTTGAGTGAATATAAAATGAAAGAGCTCCTATAAATGTGCACAATGCCAAATGGCATGGGAAATGCTATATCAGTGTGATCGGGATTAAGTGTACCTTCGATATAATCTAGCGAAGACTAGAATAAAGTAAGTAGAGAAGTAATATGATAAAACACTAGATGAATAAGATGGAAAACATGTAGGCCATATGCAAGAGTAATAAAAAAATCCATGATACAAATGTGAATCACATAAAGGAGGATAGAGGTCTGCAAATTCAAAACCAAGCCAAAAGAGACCATCTTGTGAACATATGATGCTCGTGCATGAAGTGTCGAGTGGTATGTGCTCCCAATAAGAAATATTAATGAAAAGGGTGTAGGTGAATGGTGAACATACTAAAGAGGGTGATGTTGGCATGTATGATAGAACAACATCCACACATTGTAAAGGTTATTGACAGAAATAATAATAGTAATATCTCGTAGGTAGAGAGGGGGAGATACCATGTCAATCACCTGAATGACACCATCAAGTTGTAGCTTGTTTATAAGGGGATGTGGTGGAGGGAGGGGTAAAGTAAGAGAGTAGTGTGGAGTAGGCTCTGTATAGAGTACCATAGTGTTAGTATCATCAGGAGTAAGTGATGAATCAGAAGGGACCATATCAATCATACAAACAATAGGAACTAAATCATGGGAAGCGTCAAGAGATTGAGATTCAGTCATAGAAGATGGAGAAGTAGGGATAACTATTGTATCAGTAGAATCATCTACGCATAATACCAAAGAATTGACAAGAGCATGGGAATAATCGTGTGGTTTACTAATGATAGCAGTGGTGGCTATTGTATTAGGGGAAGAGCTTGTACCTCTGCTATGAGTTGTGTTAAAATAGTAGGATTGATAGTGCATAGATAAGCGGAAACAACAACATCGATAGCCCTAGGATCCATGTCAAAAGATGGAAGCTGAATGAGCGAAGGGCAAGGTATATAACTAGAAGGATCGGTAGGAGTATTAATAAAAGCATAACCATGACTATCAAATTATCGAGTAATGGGATACTTATAAGGAGTAAATTTCATATTACGCTTACCCATGATGACACATCAAATTCACCAAAATGATTAAATAAAATTAAACTAAACTATGGGGAAGTATAATAATAGTTGATCTAATATAGGAGGACTAGAATGCTCTAAATTGTGCTAAGATAGTATGGAATGATTTTAAATAATTATATCAAATAAATAAAACTATAAGTATGCAAATATGTAAAAATAAAGGACTTATCTCGATTTGACTAAGACTTTCATAGGTCTAACTATGGATTATGGGACCAGAATGATCACTTAGAGGTCCCGTAAAGGCCGGATATATAAGGTATGAGTAGACTATAGTACCTATGAAGGTACTAGGGTGCCTCGAGGGTGCCTTGGTTTGCATAATACACATGTTGTTCTCTATAAAATCCCAAAACCTAGTTTTGGCACTTTGTCATATGATACCTGGAATATTCTCTATCTCTGTCACTCTAGATCTCGCTAAAGCTGTGCAGTGATGTATGTATGAAATGATGCAAGATGAAGGAATGAACTAAAAGATACAAAGAAGTATCAAAACCCTAAAAATAAAAGATGTAAAATGAATGGGTCGAATGACCTCAATTGCCACAATAGTTGGTTTACTAATCTGAGTGTTACACTAAATTTTGGACCCAAATGTAGTTTTGGTGTGTGTGTATATGTTGTGCCCTAGGTGCTCTTGTTCTAGTCACACTTTTTGAAGTAGTGAGTAATAATAACTATAGAAAATGTACTAGCATGTGTGCATGGAATATAATAGAATCCCTCCCCTATGATGTGTGTGTTGACAATATCTCCTAGCCTTGATGTATGGCACTATGTGGATGCAAGTGATGTAATAGATACAACTCTAGATGGAGTGATAGTAGTATGTGACGTTAGGACCCTCATTATGGTCTCGTAACTTTATATTTATAGGGTTCTCTTTCTATAGTTTTGTAATTAACCTAAACATGGATGACTAGGAAAAGATAAGTATGAAAAATGGATAGAAAGAGCCCAAAAATAAGTGAAAAAGTGGAATAAGGATCGGGGCACCCTGTGTGGGACCAAGGTGCCCTGGGTCACCTTAGTATAGGCTTATACACCCCGGTTTAGGCTAAAATGACATGAAAGTGATGAAATAGATGAGCATGTATAGGAAAATACGTGGGAATGACAAAATAAAAGGTAAAAATAAGATGGCCAAAATGTGGGATTAATTAGTACTTTCTTTAGTTGAGAACCTTCTAAATAGTAGTATGAGACCAGGCTAAATAATTCCTAAAGTGTGTATGATTTTGTGACTACACTTATTTAACTTGTGCACTATCAATACATCTCAGAGCATGCCATCAAAATTACTTTTGAAGAGAATGCTAGCAATAAACGCATGTGGAATAGATTGCATCCTCGGATGTTGTCTCTTCACTTTGTTTAGACCGAGAGGATATACACTAGAAGAAAGGAATGTTACCATTACTTTCATCCAACCAAACACAATAGTATTTGCATTATGTTTAGGTTCGGTGCACAAGAGTTATTCATCTAGGAATAATGAAGTCTCTTGATCATTTTGCACATCCTTAGCAAACTACTTATAGAGTGCACTAATTTTAACCAACTTTGTGGCTTTGAAAGTCACATCATATTCCATGAATTTGGTCACCCATATTTCTCTTTTCTCACTGATTTCTACTCCCATAACTAAGTCTCTCACAACCGAGTGTGATATGAACACTTTAGTATTATTTGTAGTGAGCATACTTTTGAATTTTTTAAGCGTGTGCATGATGGTGAAGACTTTATTTTTCATGTAACTATATTTCAATTCACAATCCATCGATTTTTGCTTGTAGAAAGCTACTAGATGCTCCAATACTATCTCATTTTCTTATGTGAAGACAACAATAACAATTGCATCAGCACCAAAAGCATAAAGGATGAAATCCTTGGAGTAATATACATTGATGAGTGTTGGCACGCAAGAAATTTCTTTCTTGATTTTTTTGAAGCTCTATTTTTATTTTGATGTCCACTTGAAGGTTATATATTTATTGAGCATGAGAGTGATGGGCCTTACCAGTCCTAAAAATTTAGGAATAAACCTCCTTACAAATTTGATTTTTCCTAAAAATTACTTAATGCTTTTTTATGCGGCTGATAGGGAAAGAACAAGGATGGAAGAAACACACTCAGGATCAATTACAATACCATCCTTAGAGACAACATGGCCCAAAATATTTCCCCCATGCCATAAAAATTTTCAATTCTCGGGGTTAAGAGATAGCCCAAATTATCTTGCATCTCTCAAATACTTTCTCCAAATGTGCCATGTGATCCGCGCTCTGCTTTGAGAAGACAGTTATGTCATCCAAGTAGACTAGGATGAACTCATTGATATATCCTTTGAAGGAAATGTCCATGGCCCACTTGAATGTTTTTCTTGTAGTAGAAATACCAAAAAGGCATCTTATGATATGTGTATGTTCCCCATTTTCTTGTAAACGATGTTTTGATTTGATCATCTTCATTAACCATGATCTGATTGAAGCTAGAATACCCATCCAACATGGAAAATATATGCGTTTCAGCCACGATCTACAGAATATACTCCATTGAAGGAAAAGAATAATGATCCTTCAAGGATTCCTTATTAAAATATCTAAACTTGACACATAGTCTAATTTCACCATTCTTCTTGTGCATTGGAACAAGATTCGCGACCTAGGTAGAGTACTTAATAGGAAATATTATCTTTGCCTCAATGAGTTTAGATAACTCTTTCCTCATAAGGGACTTTATGCTTAGGTTGACTGGCCTTTGATTTTGTTTGGTAGGTTTGATGCTGGGATCAAGGTCAATGGAGTGTTAAGTAATACTTGGATCAAATCCTTTAAGGTTCTCATATTCCCATGAAAAGATATCACTATATTTATGACACGAGAGAAATGAAGGCCTAGTTTTCATCATACGTGTAAGCTTTACTTAGCAAGAACTTCTTACCTCATGTAATAGTGATTGGGGAGAAGTTTTCTTACACCACACACATATAATTTTATTTACCCTTGAATTCATCATTAGGGCTAAACATTTTCTCTAAGGTGACCATCCCTTTAATAAAATTTATTTTTTAGTTGAATCACTTGGTCACCATAGTTGTCATAAGTCATCTTGCATGCTTAAAGAGAATTCAACTTGATTTTGAATGAATTGGACAATTTGCACGTCACTATTAAACACTTTTTATCCGGTGTTGTTGTCATAATAGATGGTCTGTTCACCTTTTTGACATGTTGTGTGTTCCCTTTAATTAAATCCTCCGTAGGAGAAAAATTTGAACCAAACATGTCCATCTCGATATGCTTCCTTGTTCATTTTTCTTGGAACCACTTACAAATTCAAATCATTAAATCACTCAAGGATGTCCCAAAATCTATTCTTATAAGCTTTAAGAAGCTTATTATTTGTCACGCACTTATTTGTGACCTGGTGGATAACCAATTCCGTGTCTCACAAAACCTGTAGTGCCTTAATATCTCTCTTTTCAGCAATGAGAATACCATGCACCATCGATTCATATTTTGCTACATTATTAGAACATGTGAAATGGAATTTTAGAATGAATTAGAAATTCTCATCCTTGGGAGAAATAAGAACAACACTTGCACTTGCGCCATTTCTGTTTCTGGAGCCTTTAAAGTACAACTTCTATAGACCATAATTTTTTTTCATTTTTCTTAAGTGCATGTGGAAACACAACTTCATCTTTAAGGATGCACTAAGCACCAATCCAAATTTCAAGGCTTTAAGCTCTTCAACATATGGGTTAAATTTGCGATGCCTCTCGACCAATCATTTAGTAATAAGTCGGGTAGAGGAGAATGAATGGGCTACTCTTCAGAAACTAAAATTTTTCTTGGCCTTCGTAGATAAGAAAATTATCTTGGAGAGTAGATGGTTCATATGAATCAACATGATAGGAAAATATTGTCTCAGCTTGTATGGTAAATCAGGTACCATACCTTATTCTTAGTAACATATGATACCAATAAGAAGACAAGTAATGACCCACTTTAGTAGTAAAATCTCTTAATAGCCATAAGGCAAACAAAGGAGGTAGGTCAATGATTGACACATCTTGAGTTATTGTGAGGCTTGGAAATGCATGGAGGGTTCACTAAATATCCTTAATGACTCCTAGAGTGGTAACATTTGATCCATAAAGTTAAAATACTCCTTTAGACATGGGGTTGCACTTAAGACCTTGGACATCAACACTTTCTTAGGCATAACAAAAGTACTATGACTTAAGTCAATCATGCAAACATGCAAAAGGTGTTTACTTATGACGAAGGACATAAAAAGTTCGGGTTTCGAAAACCTTTCTCACATGATTTCCTCTTCTTGACAGATATTGAGAGTAGCACGAGACCTTTGAACAATGGGTCTACATGCAGAAGTTGTGTTAGATATTCAGGTAATAGTTCACGATGAGATGGAATAGCCACAACATCCAATATTATGACATTTACATTTGTCTTCTTCATCTGGTCCACAATTTTGAATGGAAGACCCATTGATTTGTGCATTTGGGTGACAAAAACATATTTTCTTGGTTGTTCAGGTGTAGAGGAAAAAGCCTTAGCTTGCGTAGAGGCTTGACCTACCAAAGGAGGAGAACATGCCACTTATGTTGGAGTGTTGCACGGAACCTTGCATGTCATAAATGTTGGATATTTTTTTATCTCTGTGATTTTGAGGATTGACCTATGTTGTAGGAACTGAAGGTTATGCACCAAACTTGATCATTCTTTTCTTTTACCTTGTATTATTAGTAACTTGGGTACGGTCTATTTGTGTCATCTGTAGCTTGATTGATTACACATAAATATTCAACACTAAAGAACATAAGGTTGGCCTCGGAAGGAGCTTCGGCATTTCTTGATTCTCTAATTTGCTTGCATTTGTGGAAGGTTCATAGTTATAAGAAATTTGAATCATGTAGTCCTACGTGCGCACAAAATTTTCATAGTGGTAGTAACTACAAGGCATATTGCAAGGAAATCACCATTTTGACTCTTGAGCCATATTGTTCTAAATTAGAACTAGTGCTTGGCTTACCCCGGGCACTAGAAGAGGCTATGTAGGAGGAACTAATTACAATGGGAGGTGTGCATTAGCATGTCATCTATCATTTTGTTGGTTCTGCCCATATCTTTGATTTTCATATTGATTGTTAAAGGGACTATGGCCTTGGTTATACCCTTCTAATGATATTGTTGGTGCTCAAAATAATCTCACCCCTTTGTTTGGAACATGCCTTCAATTTATTTTACATTTTCTGGTTTCCCCATGTGAAAATACAAGTTCAAAAGTTACAGTCATGTTAAATCCATTTGAAAATATCGTGTTTAGGTTGTTATTCCTCTTTTTTTGGTTGAGGATCATGTTAGATATGTTGTTCTCAAAAATCCCTACAAAAAACTAATCCTGAATCAATTTTAAATCGGAAAATTACCTCTATACACTATTCCCGATCGTGTTGTAAATTTTAAATTTGGTTGTACCACCGATGATATGTGGTATGTTCCAGTTGGTCATGATATGGTGGGTTTAAGTTGCAAACTTGTAACAATTTTATAACATTCACAATTTACAAATTAATCCCCAAGGCCCGACAAATATTCTTCTGAATATTCATAGTCAAAAGGTGCAAAAATAGAAATTGACTCCACCTCTCGAAAAAATACACATGTCACAAGTTGGTTGAATGCGGGAATCGGGGCATGGTTTTATTTTAGAACACGAAGGTAATAAAGTATAAAAGTGCAAAGAAGCTCTCGAGGCTCGTGTTTTCGTGCAAATGTGCAACATGGAAATTAGAAGTTTCCAAGCATGACAACTATACCCCTGTGCCGAATTTTTCATGTTTTATCATTCCTAGGCACCCCAGGTCAAATCCATCATTTTGGTCACCCCTTATTTGATTTCAAGTTGGTCCCCTAGGTTAATTAGGAAAGTCTATTCATTGCCCTAGGTGATTTTAGGGAGTTCTGAACGGATGCTATCTTTTGGCAGTATTGGGAAGGGCTATCGTTAGCTTTCCAAGGACTAGATCAAACCCCTTGGAGTGGAACATAGGGGAAAAATTAAACATGGAGGTGAATTGAATAAATTATAACATCATCGAAATTATTTTGGAAGGTTTGGGGAAGTTTTGAAAGACTTGGGGCGGTTTGAGTAAAAGCATGGTTCATAAGCCTAGGTAGTACACAATCCTAAAATAGCTATCGGGATTCAAGAAGATTTTGGGAGATCTAGATGGAATTAAATTTTTTTTTTTGGAAAAAGGATTACAATACCTACATGATTTTTAAATAATATTTTTCACAACACCTTGGTGCATAGGATTTACAAGTAGTTTTTATCAGGTACAAGTGGTGTGTCAAATCCAAAATTAACTTTTTTAGGGACCAGATGGATTAATAAAGACATTATATTCCCAACATTGGATTAAAAATGACATTTCCACTCAGGATCATATAAAATTTCACCAATAAATTCCACTGGGAGCTCAAGTTATCATTGTTCCAAGTTACCCTCTCAAAGGCAATTCAGGACTTAGTCATTTTTAGGAGGACACATGTCAACACCATGAGCACAGGCATAATTTAATGTTCCCGATGTCCCTGAGGTTAGATAAAAAAACCATTGAAAAATTCTCCTAGCCCCCATGTGACCTCTTGGACCCTCATGTGACCTCCAGACTTGACAATTCAGCCCCAGGTGCATTTTTGGAGCATCCATTCCCTACCGTCGGATCAAGCGCCACATGTCAGCTCCAGGACCACCGTGGAAACTGATGTCCCTTATTTCCCTAAGGTGAGGGACATAAGACCTTGAAAAATTCACCCATCCCCCTATGGGGAGCCTTTTGGACATCCATGTGACCAACTTTCAGCCCCTAGGTGCATTTTTGGAGCATCCACTCCCTGTCATCGGATCAAATGCCACGTGTCAGCTCCAAGACCACCATGGAAACTGATTTCCCTTATGTCCCTGAGGTGAGGGACATCAGACATGGAAAAATGTGCCCATCCCCTATGGGGAGCCTTTTGGACATCCATGTGACCTGCTTTCAGCTCCCAATGCTTTAAAGCAACTTTTCTCACCTTCATTCCCTACCATCGGATCATCGCCATGTGTCATCCTCTTGACCACCATGGAATTTGATATCCCTCACATCCCTAAGGTCAGGGAAATAAAGCATGGAAAAATTCTCCCAAGATTCTCCTCTCATAATTTTCAAAAATTCAAAAATCTAACTGTCGCTTAGTGCTTCTTAGTGCTTCCAGCTGCTTCCACTCATGTGCACAGAAAAACTTCATCCTTCCTCTGCAACTTGCATCCATCACTTTGCCATTGCAAAAAAATCAAAACACATCAACCAAGGTACTGATATACCTTTCCCATGCTAATACGTAGGTCTCGAAGGAATTATCATCAAGCCAAGAAGGATAAACGAAGAACAACGAAGAATAAAACAACACAATCTTCATAACCAAAAAAAAAAATATGAACAAAGCTTGAAACCAATGCATGAATAAATGAACTATTTGTTTCTATTTTTTCCTCTAGCTAATACCATCACAAACATAACCTCAAATTCTCCTCTCATGTGACAGAGCATCCACAATGAAGAAATCTCCTTTTCAGCTCAATGAAGAAAGAAGCGGGATTTCCCATCAAACCATTGCCGAATTGAAGTAAGATCACATGTGAAGCATCAGAAGAAAAAAAACACATCAAAAATATAATTTTATTTGCAAACGAGAGGAGAAAAAGAGACCTAAAATTTTGAGTTCCATTAATGGCTGCCACATCCAGAAGCACTATTAGGTCTGAAAATTGAAACTTTAAAATCTCCTGGACTATTAAGTGGGCGAGGCTAGAAATTTTGGAGGGGCGATATTGGGAAAAATTCCATTTAAAATTTTTTTGTATGTCAATCCGACCTGCAAAAGCCAACTTTCTAAAAATAACAAGTCTACTACATAGGGACTGATTATTTTGGGAAAGCCATCAATAGAAGGACCTGCGAAAGAGGTGAAGACATTGGGGGTGCACTACAACTGAGAATTCACCAAAACGGAAATTTTAGCACTTACTAAAAATAGAAAGTGGGCCCACAAGCACCTTCTAAAAATAGAAAGTTGATCCAGAAGGAACGAGGAATGTAGGGAGAAAGAGGAATCAAGGTCACAACACTCAGTAGAAGTTCCAGGGACTTGATTTTTCACACTTACTAAAAATAGTAAGTTGCTTTTTCTAAGGGAGACATGAAGCCGAAGTGGACGGGTCAGAAGCTGACACAACCCTTCACCTACGAGTATGATGTGGAAGACAACGATGTCTTGTACATGGACCTGAACGACCTTAAGAATCACATGGCCTCCAAGGACCAAAGGAGGATTGAAGACCAAATATTCACAAGTGGCTTGTTCACCACTATAGGACACCCAAAGTGTTTTTACGAGTCTCGAGATATTCCTAGCATGTTGTTTCCAATACGAGCCCAAGATAAGAACCATTCAAGCTGAAAATGGTACAAAAATGGTGGTAATCATCCCTACGACCATTTAAATATTTCTATAGATACCGACATCCCCCAACATGATCATCATCTCAAAGGAAAAAGCCATGCATGATTGAGAAATAAAGGATTCATATTTCCAAGGAGTAATGCTCGGATCATGGTTGAAAATGGGAAGAAATCCTTCCAAGATGCCCAATAATCTACCAAGGTATGAGTTTCAATAAGGGTATTCCGATGTCATCACTCTCCAAGATAGATTTATGGGTGAAGCAAGCACAAGAAATGTCTAGGAATAAATGGGCCTTTTCATCCCGACATAGATAGAAGGGAAGTAGAGAATTGACTAGTTACATATCATCATCGACAATCTCCATCCGAAACTTCTTCAAGTGCCCATGAAAATTAAGTTCCGCATGAATTCTTACCTAGTATATCTCCTCACAAGCTTGAGATAATTCAAGGAATGGCTCTCACATAGAACATTACTTCTAAGGTACCTACATTTGAGAAACTTCCACGATTGGTAATGGAGGAGAGCAATAGGAATTTTACCCACGTGAATGATGCATTTACCATATACATTGTCTCGAATCCTAGAAGGGGATCTTGAAGCTAGGATGGCAAAAAAATCGACATCCTTGATTAAGGAATACGAATTTTACTTCATAAAATTCTCAACATTATCCTACATACAAGTCACGGCTTCGACCAAGCTCATTGAAACTACCTAAGTACCTTAGTGACCAGATTGTACTATTTGAAATCAGAGCGGATCACTCAAGTAAATAAAAAGCTTAGAATTAGGAGAAAGAAACTGATTTCATTCCCTATATCTCAAGTTGAGTTCACGTATAAAAGCTCAAATGATGCATCTCGCTTTGGAGGCTACTTTCACACACTTGAATTTGCATTCCTACATTACCATGCACAACTTTGACATCCGATAAGAGCTGAATCATTTTATGTCCCAGAATTACAATATGAGCCATAGGTCGAGGACTCTGGGTAAAGCTGTATTGACAAGTTCAAAGTATGCAAAAAGGACCACATGAGGATGAAAATCAGTGAGATGAGGAAATTCAAGTTCTCTTGGTACGAAGACATCTTGTATGATGATGTGACATAGATGTACGATCTTGAGTACGTAGCGATCAAGATGTCCCTAATGCCCCAAATCAAGTGGCATGTTTTTGAATCAAGAGATATATTTGAGTGGACTAAAAAGGTAGTGAGGAGAACAAGATCTAGTTTAAAAAGAAGAGGACTATGATCATTCAGTCATGAGGAATTTCTCCAAGCCAGAAGCAATCTTCACATCATTCATCTTCAAAAGTAGTAGAGGTGAATTCAAGCTCTAAACACTCTAGAGTGAGCTCAAAAGGAAGGTCATGGAATCGGAAGCTTCTCCCTGTAAGAAGACACCCAAGAAAGTTAGGGAAGGAGAAGGTTCATTGGCATCGCCATGAGGAGGAAGATGTGATCTTAGTGATGCAAATAGAAAATCTAGTAGAAAATGCACAGTGAATGATGAATACATGGTTCATGATCTAGTATTCAAACCATTACAAGAGGTCTCGCCTCTTGTTGACACCAACACCCCTCTCATTCAAGACTTTCCCCTCCTTTAGAACAAAGAATGGTTGGTGTACCCATCATTGAGCCTGAATCCAATGAGATGTTTCCATGGATGCGGGAAATGGTCACCCTCGACACTCACACTATGATAAGTAGTGGCCCCATCTTGAGTATGCAATAGTAAAGATGTCCCCAATGCCCCAAATAAACTAGAATGTTTGTGAATAAGGATATATATTAGAGAAGAATGAAAATGTGGTGAGGAGAATGAGGATCTGGTTTCAAAAGAAGAGGACTATGATCATTTAGTCACAAGGAATTTCTCCAAGCCAGAAGCAATCTTCATATCATTCATCCTCTAAAGTAGTAGAGGCAACTACCAGCTCTAAACACTCTAGATAGAGCTGAAAAAGGAAGGTCATGGAACTAGAAGCTTCTCCTCGTGAGAAGACACCCAATAAATTCAGGGAAGGAGAAGGTTCATTGGCATCACCACAAGAGGAAGAAGTGATATTAGTGATGAAAATATAAAATCCAATAGCAAATGCATAGGTGAATGATGAATACATGGTTAATGATCCAGTCTTTAAACCATTTCAAGAGGTATCACCTCTTGTTAACACCAACGCCCCTCTCATTCAAGACTTTCCCCCTCCTTTAGAACAAAGAATGGTTGGTGTACCCATCATTGATCCTGAATTTGACAAGATGTTTTTGTGGATGTGGGAAGTGGTCACCTGAAACTCACAATGTGTAACAAGTAGCCTCCCCATATCTATCAATGATTATGTCATTGGCTACAAGAAAAAGTCAAGAAATATTACACATATAGCATCACGATTCTACAGTGGGAGACTGGTATTCGATACATTGAAGTATCTCAACAAAAGTAATCAAGCCACTAGATGAGATGAGACCAATAGACTAAAAGATGAGCACAATCCAATTGGTATTGGCTACATATGAGGGAGACTTGCACATATATCAACAATCTTCTACTCACATGGTGGCAAGGAACAAAGAATATAAAGAGAAGATTGAGGTACTAGAGGAATAAGTACAAACTCTTTCAGCTTATGTGCAATACTTGGTGGAACCAAGCACTAAAACACTTCCTATCGAGAAAGTGGCACCCATCAGTAGCTTTGATCTAGAATCCATCAGAAGAAGTTAGGAAATCATGATGCAGGGGCGAGTGAATAATTAATGGATCAACTCAATCTCCGAAAAAGGGAATCCAACACTCAAGGAGGTAGTCAATCTCTTTAGTACATGTGTGCCATGAAAAAAAATGTGATCACTCAAATATGATGTGGGGAAAGAAAGAGATTATTGGGAACCTCTAGGACCAGTAGTGAGTGAGATGAGCAACACCCATTTCCAGGAGTTGATCGATAAAATGGTCTTTGAAACTCATGTAGATGACTTGACACGTGCATTGGCGAGAGTCTTGGCAATCAGATTTGAAGCAATCAATTGGGCCTTCACAAAGCTAGAGGAGAAAGAAGAACAAGCATACAAGCTACATGATAGTATAAATCAAAAAGTTTAGAAATTTGGAGTGCATGCAATGAGTGAACATACAATTTCTAATGAGTTGATCAAACCTTTTGAATAATATGTCAAGAAAGGGGTGGGAAACGCAATGTCCTTCACTAAGTATACTCTTAAATTATTATCGAGAGATCTGAGCCTCTATTGCACTTATCACAGAAAAGCATTCATCATGGTTCAGGAAGTGCAAGGACATCAATAGTGTGATCGATGGATGGACTGAAACCTTGAGCTACATTTGCATCCCTCATGCCAAAAAAGTAGAACCAATAGTAGCTTGTTTCAAACAAGAGCTTGGAAAGATAGAAGCCTTCTCGGATCACAGAGTGGAGAGTAGTCAGAGAGAAGAGACAAGTCTATCGCAACAACTCATCCTTCAGGATAATTCTTCTTGTTCCTCTTCTTTCTCTCTCTCTCTCTCTTTCTCATACAACACTCTCTCTCTCCTCAATGTTATATTTTTGTGTTAAGGGTTACACTTTTTAATATGACTTAAGTGACTTTAGAAATATAATGTAACTTTAAGTCACCTTGCTATTATAAAAGGAATTAAATATTTAAAGTGGAATATGAACAATATTAAGTCATATTAAGGTATTTGAAAACTCACTAGAAGATGAAGAGTTACCTCTTCTTCTATAAATTATAGCAAGCTCCTCATTTGAGATTTTTTTGAATTTTGTCTTCTAAAAATTCTTAGATGTTGGAGCTATTTTTTGTGAATTCATGAGAGAGATATCCTTGTGAAGAGAGCAAGAGATAGCAAGTTTCTTCCATTTCTCCCACTAAAAAATGTCTTCTACTTCCCACACTATGTACAAATTCTGCTTGAGCTTCAATAAATGAAGAAGAAATTTTAACCTCTTTGATTGAGGAGTTTATTGGTACTTTGTGTTTATTAAGCTCTATTTGGTCTTCTTACTATTTTGTAGATTTGTTTTCTTATAAAATACAAGTGCATGTTTTGAAACTTATGGCTAGTGTGTGCAAGTCTATGATTTTCTACTTGTAGTATTAGTTTCTCATTTCTAAATATTCTCACTCCCTTTCTCTCCTTCGAAGAAAATTATTCCCTTTCACATACTTACAAGAATTTTCGTAGGGTTAGTGGAGTGCCCTTGTTGGATCCCCAGCCAAGAGGCCACCAGGATAAAACTCATAATTTACTCATGCATGCACATATGGTAGCTACACCAGTCAAGTAGAGGGACTTAAATTCCTAGAGAATTGGTAAGATAACCACCAATTTTTCCCCAAAAATTTTATCGCCAACATTTTTGGCACCCACCATAGGGCAGATTTAGCAAGATTCTGCACTTTGAATATAACTACAAGGTCTGAAAAATACCAAAAAAATCAATTTTTTTGGAATTTGAATAGCTATATGAGCCACATGTCTATAAACCATGGCTATTCTGGGAAATACTCCTATTGAAATACCTAAATTGCTCTTCCACATCCAAGAGGAAATCACTTCAGATTTGAGAGAAGCTATCTAACATAACAAGAAAAGTGTAAACCACTACTTCACTGTCATGAGAATTATTGATCTTGAAGAACACGCTGCTGAATTGGAGAGGTAAAGACAAATTCCAGCACCATAAAGAAGAGCATATATTTCCAAGTTGACGGATAGAAGATACACCTAAATAGAGACAAGGAGGACAAACTAATCCTATTTTTGAAGAGCTTCAAAGAAGACAAGAGTTGCTCAAAATCATGGTCTCCTTTTCATCAAGAAACCGGTCACATTGGGAACTTGAGTGTTGCCAATCCTTTGGACAATGAATTTCCATACATCAACGAGAACCTTGAATATTTCACTGACATAAAGACCGAAGAAGAAAATAGAGAAAGAGAAGCAAGAGAGGAAGAAGAAATAAGATCTCAACTTGAAGAAATTGAAAGACTTCAAGCCGAGGTGGACGAAAGTGCAGTGGCGGAAGCCAAAACCTTAGAAAGGTTGGAAGCTAGAAAAATAAATAGAATGGGGGATTAAGAGCATGATCATGATCATGATCGTGAGTCCCGTAGGCCTAATGTACCATGGGGAGGAAACACCGGTCCACTTGCTCTTGCTCAACCACTCCATGATCTACCAAGGGGCTCAAGAAAAAAATTACAAAATTTAAAGGGGATGGTTCTTAACTCCCCGAAGAACATGTAGCAACATTTATCACCGCTTGTAGTGTACTAGTTGTCGAGGATGAAGATGTGTCAGTCCATATTTTTGTGGAGTCACTTCAAGAAAAGGCTACCGAATGATTGTACATGATACCCTTGAGGTCTGTCACCTATTCGAAGATATAAGAAGTGCATTCAAACACATGTTCAAGACCACAGAATATTTTCAAGATCTCTTGGTCCAATTGGTACAAATGAAAAAGAAACCTCTCGAGTCAATGAGAGACTTCGTAGCAAGATATAACAGAGTGATAGAAGAATCCTGAAAGATGTGGTGCCCGTATGATGAAAAACTAACAAGCGAGCATGGGAATCTACAAGTAACTCTTCCTCGCACCCGACCTCCCGAGGTCGTGCCGAGATAGCCGGTGGGTATGGAATATGTGTGAGATGCAGAAAAACTAGTTAGGCAATCTAATGTCTTCAATACGCACTAGCGGAATTTGCGAGTCTAAGGCAAAGAAGGCCCTCCTAACTTGAACTAGTGTGATAGATTGGTCAGCAAGGATGACTGCTCGAAGGCTCCAATCAATATCGAGCTCTGGCGTGATTCAAACTTTAGGTTGTGGAATACGTGGAAAATGACCCGGGATAGTTTCGTGTATTTCTCGGAAAGGGTCATATGGTGGATGGTAAATGTAGTCAATTCTATGGACGATTCTATGGCCTAGTCCAGAATTCCCTAGCTCTATTAGCTGCTGTGTCTAGCAAGGATAATTGTTTGATGATGATAGGTGGAAGTGGGGTAGACCGGAATACTAGTGTGTGTAGGCCAGTGTCTATGTCTAATTCTCCTATGGATTCGTTGGGTTGCGGGATTTGTGGGTCACAACCGTAGATTCTTAGTTGTTGTGGACCTGTTATGGTCATGCGTGAAATCAAGTCCTAATCCCTAATATCCAATAATCGTATGCTTTCTCAGCTTCTATATTTAGGATCAATAACTGTGTGATTTTCTCAGAATACCCTACAGTGTTCGTGCAACCTGGATTCTTAGGCCGGTATCTATATCTAGAAGAGTGTCTCCTGCATCTGGCTGTGGGACCAAAGGATCACAACCAAAGGTTTGTTCTCTTTCGAACCCTTCTACATTCATATGAATGTTGCCTAGGGTAATCTGTAGTTCGGTTGATTTGACCAAAACGTGTGTGCTTGGTCGTCTTCTATGTTTAACCTTCAATTGGGAATTGATTTGTTGCAAGCTTACCGTTGTTCGGAAGACTTGAATCCTAAGATTTTGATCTATATCAGTTATTGCCATGATGAGATTGGGCTGGGGCACGATTGGCTCGAATATGTATTCCCTGGGCTCTCTAGGTCCCGTGATTGTCATACAAAAGCAACAATGTAAAACGAACTACAGTAAAATGAAATTTAATTACGTCGAATATATCTATATATGATTTCTCTATTTTTTTGTGTTTTCTGATGAAATTTATGAATTTAAGAAAACAAATATTTAAAATATCTAGAAATGACAACTAAAATAATCAATTTAAAATAAACAAAATAATCGAGTGTAGCTATTTGTCTGTGCAATTTGTAGATCTATTCTAAACAAAGAAATAGCTTATCTAATCTATTTGCAAGACTCTCGATCCTACCTCAGAAGTGAGGAGTGAATCATAGTTTCTCAGAAACTATCAATCCCCACAGCTTCCCTGGAAATATCGAGAGTTGGCTTAAGCGAAATAAAGTAATTAACTACTCTATTTGATATGATTCTAACTAGAACTTTGAAAGCTAGAACCGGATTCCGCCAGAATAGTGGCGAATCCGATGGTGTGTGTGATCTTGTCCCCTTAGTGTGATCTCCTCGTTCCTTCATGTTCACGTGGATCCAGAAAAGTGTGTAATGCTAGCATCAACAGAAGTAGATATTGGGATAAAGTCAGCTCGAACACCGATCAATACAATGTGAGTAGGAGAGGGATAGCGCAAGAGTATAGAGCTTGGTTTATGCAATTCTTAGCGGGATCTATTGCGAGTCATGCAACATAAAGCATCTAGAACCTAAAACTATCATACTTGAGGAGAAAAACCTACAAATTTAATGGATTCCTAAGCTATTCTACTCAAATGGATTGGATGAAATAACAACACTTACTTGCACAAGATGGATATGTGGCTTACCAACAAGTAAAACAATGCTAACTAAGCATGCAAATGAAAGAAACTAAGCATTCTAAGAAAAAGGAAAACTAAATCTATTGCAAAGAGAAATTAGAGGTAAATTTTGAGGGGCCATTTGCTTGAGCACAAGCCAACTATTTATAGCATTTGCATTTACCCAAGGTAAAAGCCAAATAGAACTCTTAAACTATAAACAATGGCAAAACACTATTCCAGGGAACCAGAATCATAAATGCAAGCTTATGGCGGTGAAAGAAAGATAGTAAAACATTGAATTTATGTGAGTCATGTTAAAAGAGCTTTCTGGAAAATGCGTAAAGGACCGCTGCCCTGAGCAGGGCGGCGGTTATAAGACCGCCACCCTGTTCAGGGCGGCGGTCACAAGACCGCCGCCCAGGCAGGGTGGCGGTTTCGTCACTGAAGAGAAAAAGGCTAAGAAAAGAGGGGAAAAGGAAAAAATAAAGCACGCGGGGGCTAAGCGGGGCATGCGGGATGTTAACGCACACTTGGAGAGCTTTTCGGATCCCGAACACCTTGCGAGGAGACCTGTATCATCATTGGGGCATGTGTCATGTTGTTCGGTAGTACAAGATTTGCCGCCTGATGTTGGGTACGTACATATTGCCCCCTCGAGAAGCATTTTAGCCATGAAGAGGCGTAAAATGGTGGGTCCAAGTATGGCATCCCGAAATGGGAATTTAGAAGTTATACGATACATCCGTGTGTTAAAATGATGCCATCCAAGATTCCCCTACTTCTGCAAAATGAAAAGAGAACTCAAATGCAGAGATAGACACAATAGTTTGAAAAATAAACGCTAAAATAATAGGGAATGAGAGCGTACCATTTGTGCGGGGATAGGATTTTACCTTCGTCGGTGCTCCAAACTCCGTGAAAAAGTTATTTGAAACGAATCCGGATGCTATATATATGAAAGTGGTCCCATTTTCCTATTCATTTGTGTGAGTTGATTTGATTGATTTTGAGCTCGGGACCCACGATGACGGTTTCTTGCGTGAGTAGAGTCAAAATGTCCGTGACGACATAATGCGATCATGCTTCCATGTGCATAACATTGACCCATGAGATCATAGGTTAGTTTTCTTGATTTATCCTTTTACCCCCTTGAATTTGAAATGCTAAATACTTTGTCATGGGGGTAATTTTTGAAAATGTTAGTGTTAAAAGGTCCACTTAGGGGGCGCCTCTTGGGAAGGCTTTGTTTTTAGGTAAAATGGTCATTTTTTGCACTTTTTAGGCCTTTTAAAATTAAAAACCTGTGTGGGTTTTCGGACCATGACCACCGCCCGCCCGTGGTGGTGGTTACATGACCGCTGCCCTGCTTCAGGGGTGGTGGTTACACGACCGCCACCCTTAAGGCGGTGGTTACAAAACCGCCTCCTGCTCAGGGTGGCGGTTTTGCACAGAATGCAAAAGGAACCTCTTTTTGAGATTGTGTTTGTATTTTTAGCATTTCTACGTGCTTTCATGATTTTTCCAGTATTACTTGGATGCTAACTTGCTCTGTTTTGTGTGTTTTTGGGTGCATGCAGGTGAGAGAGGAGTATATCCGGTGGAGTCGAGAGAGGGAGTGTGATTGGCTCCTAGGGGTACTAGATGCCCTCTCACAGGATGAGGAGGACACTCTTTAGCGGGCTGGGATACTACACATTTCACGCGTGCCCCACGTTACACCATCTAGTCACATCCTTTATGATTTGTTCTCATACTGGGATGCAGATCGGAACACCTTCCGATTTCCAGGGGTCCGTGGTGAGTGGACTATTACATTGGAGGACGTCTATCATATTCTGGGGGTCCCGATCATCGGGAGACGACTCACCCTAGAGACGGCAGGTTCACGGGCATAGATTGCACAATGGGCCACATATATGGGAGATGCAGTCATCTCTACGGGGTCAAAGAAGGGGGTTAGAGTTCAATCCATTCCTTCTTTGCCCATCCCCCTACTTCACCAGGCCATCATGGGGATCCTTGCCTCGAGACTGATCGGGGACAAGGGAGGAGATACATTACTATACTGCTGGTCCCCCATTATTGCACAGATAGAGGGGCACGGTCGGATATATGCCTGGGGAGTAGATATTCTTGGGACCACCTACCACGACTTATACAGGGTGGTCCATTTACAGGGGCAATCCTTGAGCCACCCGACCCTAGTCATGAGTTGGGTCTATGAGCATTTCATCCCTTATGGCAAGGGTGTGGAGGTGGCAAATCTTGGAGCTGTGAGGGCAGCCAGATGGGCAGAGACATGTCGGTGCTCAGAGCACCTCATCGCTAGTTACCTCGACTACTGCCGACATGGAGGCCACACCATACCAGACTATGGCAGACATATGGGGTGAGGAGGCTCTTACCTTGATCTCCTGCTCCATGATAGGGCAGCTTATTGATAGAGTGGGGTGAGTGGAGATGCACCCCTTTGGCTGTGTTCCTCAGCAGTTTGGATTACCATACTTGGGTATGCTTCCCCCAGTGGCACCAGTATACAGATCATTCCGAGAGGCCAGAGGGGGGCCTAGAGGCCAGGCTTGGATAGTGGTTATTCCTGGCGTTCCTATTACAGCCAGGAGGATAGTACGTGCCAGAGGGAGAGCCGGTGCGCCTCAGGCACCTTTGCTTTAGATTTCCACGGGTCCTGCCCATAGCAGCAATGACCCCATTGAGGTAGACTCTGAGTCTGAGGAGTTTATGGGGGAGAGATAGAGGAGGAGACCGAGGACAGTGATCCTGAGTGGCACGACACCCAAGATATCATGCAGGCGGAGAGGGTCGAGCAGAGTGCAGAGAGGGTGACTCTGGTTTTAGAGGAGCCACTCTCCTAGGGCCATGGGGAGGATGAGTCTGTTGCGGGGTGCTACATTGCTCCAGCCACAGGAGCAGCCCCTCAGTCGGTAGTGGCATCCGTGGTGGGTGCTGATCCCATAGATCCATCTTGGAGGCCTGGTGATCCGAGTAAGTTACCTTCTCTCCCTTCTAGTGTTTGTTTAATTTAAGATCATTTTAGTTGCTATCTTGTATCTTTTAATTTCTTGTTTGGTTTCTAATTTGTTTTCTCCTTTGTTTGCGAGACCACCGATGAGTGGCGGGACTTGATTCATGGGGTATGTGCGATACCACGATGATCCCCATGGAGAGGACCCATCCAGAGTACATGTTTGTGGATGTTGGGAGCCTTCGAGGCGGGGACATACCGACGTCTTCGCTCCAGTTTGGCATGTGGCCAGGATGGTATCGACCCTTCGCACAGAGTTAGCGGGGTATAGGATGGCTGAGCGCTTGATGAGGAGCCATTCTCATGGTGAGACTGCGGCTGCCCCTCGGGATCCTGAGCCCTCCATGCATTCAGAGTGCCGGCGTAGCCGGAGTCCTAGGCGTGGGTGTGCACCTTCAGAGGGGTCTCGTAGGGATTGAGAAGCCACTTGGCTCTCATAGATTTTGTACTATATATTCTTTTGTATATCCCGGGCTCTTTGAGCATTTTGACCATGCTTAGTGCATGATGGCATTGTATATAAACGTTGATTATTTATATATATGTATTTTTTTTCTGGATCAAACTCTTGGTATTCATGGCTCACTTTCTATTTCCAGTTTCCTATACTATGATGTATGTTTATATGCTTCTTTTTAGAATATATGCAATGGTGAACAAATGATGCAAGTGTTTTACTTTCCTTTTGTGTTTCATGATGCTGATATATGATAATGTAGATATAATGTGATTTTGAATCTTAGTTTCTGTAAGCAATTTTGGATACTTCATGTTTGTTTTGGCAAAGTGATGAAAATAAACCGTACGATGAACGAGATAAACCTACCACTACCCCCAACTCCACACAACTAGTAAGATGTGAGGGCTTATCACCAAGAGTTGGGAAGGGCAAGTTATGAGGTGTAGTGAAATGATAGTGATGAAAGACAGAAAAAAGCTTTAATGAGAACCAAATTAGGACACCACAAGTCTACTCCACTCGAGTGAATTCATAGTTTTGGATGCAACTTGCTTTGTGGTTTATCCATACTTAGACCCGTAGATGGCCACATAGTAGACAAAATCAGGTTTTTAGGATTTTAACTCTCTTGGGATTTTAAACATCCGATTCATTTGTTTTTGACTCAAATTTTGAATTGTTTGTGTATGACCTTTTGCATTTATTTGTCAAGAGGACCCCCTACACTTTGCCCCATGCTACTAGTAAGAAGCGTGGGTTTATCACCGTGGGTAAAGTATAGGCGAGTAAGGGCATTTCCATCCTTTCCCAACCCTACGTCACTAGTAAGAGATGTAATCACCAAAGGTTGGTGGGGCAAGGAAATGTGTAAAATTAAAATTTTCTATTTGATCAATGTTTAACTTGTTTGTTTGAGTAAAATGTCGGTATGTGTTTATTTCTAAAGAGATATACATATGGGATAGATGTGACACCATGAAGCTTCTAGAAAGGACCATAGGCAAGACACCTACCCTAAGAAGGAACCGATAAGTGAGAATAAAATTGTAGATCTTGGTATGGTTACCGTTAAGACTTCGTCATGTCTAGCTTTATTTGATAAAATGATTAGAGATAATTTGATGATATCATGAAAATGGAGAAGTATGATTAAAGTGTTTATGCCAACAACATCATGAGTTTGTAATGAATTGCTTTGAGAATAGATTCCTTGATCACCATTTGTGTATGAAACAAGCGGACAATATGATCCTAATCTATATGAAGATGCAATGTAGATAGATATATACGTAGTGCTAGCTGCTTACGTAGAAATGCTTGAGGTGTAGGGAATTGACTGTTTTGCCAAATTCCTCACCTTCTAGCGTACATAAGAGGTATGCACCATTCCCATAGTCTTTCATGACTCGGTATGGGCCCAACCATTTAGGCCAGAATTTCCTTCCTTCGCTAGTCTTCTTGTCGATCTGGCTGTCTAGTCTTAGAACTAGATCACCTTCATATATGTCACGTTCATAGACTTTCTTGTTATATTGCTAGCACATCCGGTCAGCATAGACTCTGTGCCACTATTCAGCATCTAACGTAGCTTCATCTAGGCTTTCTAATTGGAGAGACGTGCTTCTCTGTAAGTGTCTTCATCAAGAATCCCTTGTAATGAAATGCGGAGACTGGGTATTTCAACCTCGAGTGGGAGAACTGCCTCTGCCTCGAATACTAGTGAGAAAGGAGTTGCTCCCGTTGGTGTTATTATTGAGGTTCGGTGGGCCCATAAGGCCGGATATAAGTTTAAGTGCCAATCTCATTTGTTTTCTTTCACTTTGTTTTAAGGAGAATGGCTTTTAGTGTTTTATTTATCGCTTCAACTTCCGTTGGCTTGAGGGTAATACAAGGAAGCCGTACGATGGCTTATTTTAAATTTATTGCATAGCTCGTGAACCTCTTCATTTTTAAAAGAAGTTCCATTATCGGAGATGATGATTTGCCGGATCTGACCGTACCTATAAATGATTTTGTTCAAAATAAACTTGGTGATTATAGGACCAGGTACGGTAGTAAGAGGTATAGCCTCTACCCATTTGGTAAAATATTCGGTGGCCATGATTATAAAATTATGGCCATCTATGGATGAGGGAGAGAATTTCCCTATTAAATCTAGGCCCCATGTAGAAAAGGGCCATGGAGTAGCGATTGGTTGTAGAGCTTGTGCCGGCATATGGATCTCATGGGAGAATTCTTGGCACTTATGACACCTGCATACGAACTCTACTACGTCGTGTTCTAGAGTAGGCTAGAAATAGCCCATTCGATGTATTTTATGAGCGGTGGCATGACCACCGAAGTGGCCTCCACACATTCCACTGTGGGATTCATGGAGAATCTTCTTAGATTCTTCCGTGTCGACACATCTTAGGAGCATTCCATCGAATGCTTTCCGATAGATCACTTGCTCTATAATGATGTATTTAGCTACGATAATACGTAACCACCTTCTTTGTTGTAGTGTAGCTCCTTCTGGATACATATGGTCCATGATGTAATTAATGATATCAGCGTACCAGGGACACTTAGAGATAGAGGGTCGGGTTTTGATGTAGTATATGCACTCATCTGGAAAATCTAAATCTACTAGATCACCTCCATCTAATGGGTTATCAGCTAACCAATCCGTAATGATTTGTCCTTTAACCGACTTCTTATTTACAAATGTTAATTCGAATTCTCCCATTAAGGTTATAAAACATCCAAATTCTTCTTAGATAAGGACCCTTGTGTGAGGAAAGTTTGTAAATGGTCCATTTTTACCATGACCCTTGTTTCTTGATTTAGCATATAATGTCTTAGGCATTTGGTTGCAAAGACTATGGCGAGGCATTCTCGTTCTGCTTGTGTGTAACATTTTTCATAGTCGAACAATGTTCGGCTAAAGAAATAAATCGTGCGTTATCTCTTGTCATTGTCTTCTTGAGCTAGCATACATGCTAGCGAGACATTGGTAGCTCGTGAGTATAGAATTAACGGGTGATCTAGCTTAGGTGGCATTAGTGTAGGTGGTGATAACAAGAAACACTTAACTGCATCAAAAGCTTCATTGCAGTCTTCAGTCCAATCAATGCTATAGTCTTTCTTGAGTAAATTGTTGATTAGATGTATGGCGAAACTTAAGTCAGGATGAATCTTCGGATTGCACCCAGCTTTCTAAGAAATGACCTGATTCCGATTCATCCCAAGGTAGAACCATTTTTGGACAGCCCAAATTTTGGTTGGGTCAACATCTATCCTCGTGACGATATGATATAACCTAGGAGCTTCCCCCTGTTACACCAAAGACGCATTTTTCTAGATTTAGTGTGACTCCGTACTCTATTAGACGTGAGTGAATGACACGGAGTACTTCCGGATGGTCACAACGCTTCTTGTCCTTAGCCAACAAGTCATCCACATAGAATTCCATGATTTTATGAATTAAATCATGAAATATATATGTCATAGCTCACTGGTATGTAGCACCAGCATTCTTGAGACCAAATGGCATGACAACATAGCAATAAGTTCCCCAAGGAGTTATAAATGTGGTTTTAGCTTGATCTTGTTCAGATATTTTAATTTGATTGTATCCCGAGAATCCATCCATGAGAGACAAAAGTTCAAACCCAGCTGTTGCATCAACAATGACATCAATGGATGGCAACGGGAAGTCGTCTTTAGGACATGCTTTGTTGATGTCTTAGAAATCTATGCAGATGCGTATCTTTCCATTATTCTTGAGAACGGGAATGATGTTAGATACCCATTGGGAGTAATCGACTGGCTTGATGAATCCTACTTGGAGGAGTTTTATTACCTCCTCTTTTACCATGAGAGCTACCTTGGGTTTCATGGGTCTCAATTTTTGTTTAACTGGCTTTACATCAGATTTAGTGACAAGGTTGTGCACCACGATGTGAGGTGCGAACTCTGTCATTTCCTTATAATTAAATGTAAATGACTTCCGATGTTCTTTGAGGATCTGAGTGTGTATTTCTACTTCCTCTGGGGTTAACAAGGACCCTAGCTTCAATATCCTTGGTTCGTCTTCCGTTCTGATGTTAATATCAATTTTTTCTTCAATCAAAGAGGCGTTACCCTCTTCAAACTCAGGTGGCACTAGAGGTAAATCCAAATCATCCTCATTTTCTACTGTGCATATGCTAGGTTCCATTTGTGAGGGAAGATCCATCATGGGATTTCTGAAGTAGGAAGACGAATTTGGGATTAAGGACAAATCTATCATACGATAGGAGAGATGTAGTGCCGCATAGGCGTTTAAGTAATCCAAAGTGGCCATGTCACTATCAACATGGTCTAGGATAGTAGATTCATTTCTGTTTAAAAGAGAATTTGTCATTGTTGTTATTAATGGTTCATCGTGAAGGGATACCATGAAACGGGTATCCTCTAACTCCTTTGTTTGGAGTAAAATGTGATGCTGAAGTTGCTATTGAATTGGTGAGAAGATTTTTCTCTCACGGGATTGCTTCAATTGATATGAAGTCAAAATCCTTTCTTAAATCTAATTCAGCTTTTTGTAAAGTTGTAAGTGCTCGGCTTTGGTTTCATATACCTCGAGACTTGGTTTGCTACTTAATTGCGAGTCTCCTAAGACTCGATGTTATCTTTTGTTTTTGCGTTCGTGGTAGGTTTATTAAGTTGGTTTTGGGAGGTCAAACTCCGAGTGTACGCTTGGTCTTTTCTTTAAGTCAGCTAGGTGTACATCAAATGGTTTTGGATCACCTTTGGCCATGAATACCTTTCCTAAATGTAAAAACCTTACTTCTTGAAATAGTGTAGAAGGGATTGCCTTCATGCGGTGTATCCATGGTTGGCTGAGGATCATATTATAGTTAGTTTCTCGATCTATAATATAAAACTCAGTCAAGATGGTTTTGGGTCCTAAGGTTACCGGTAATATTATAGTTCCAACCGAGGTGGCTTTAAGACTATCATAGCCCCTTAGTGTATTTCGAGTTGTGGAACAATTGGTTTCTCCATACCCTAGCTTTTGGAGGAAAGAAAAGGGGACTATGTTAACTGCCACCCCATCGTCAACCATTGCATGCTTTACATAGTTGTTATAAACCCATACTTGTAAATGTAAGGCTGGATCACCTCGGCATGTGATCTCAGCATCTGTCGGCATTTTGTTTATCTCGAATATGAATTCGACATCCCTATCTACCTACCTTGGAGGATGAACATAAAAGTCCACATGATTTACCTGTGTTTTAGGCGGTGGAGTGATGTTAATTAGATGACCTAAACCTAATGCTTCTAAAAGAGCAGCCCTATGGGTAGGAGAGTTCTTTAGTAAGTCTAAGAATGAAATGTGCGAGAAGGTTTTTGTTAGGTCGTTAATTAAATCATAGGCACCCACAAGTTTTGCTATGATTTGTTGGATGTCATCCGCCTCTGGCAGGTGGCTTGGACTTGGCTGAGAGAAATACTCTCGTGTCCTTGTTATAGCTTTGATGGGTAGTTCAAATGTCCTAACTCCACTAAACCAACTACCTTAGGTCGTGGCTGACTTCCTAGTTGTGGCGCAACTAATGGATTTAGTGAGGTTGAGGCTTCATGATCATTATTTCCCGTCATTACACCCTTGCTTGTCCTAGTTAGATTTAGCTTTGTTGTTATCGTGATTTGGGAGTGGATCATTAAAGATCTTTAGGGGTGTGTTTTGAGGGGAAACTACCCCTGAAAAGATATTTGACGTTGGTGACGTAGGATCTGCTAAGAACATATCCATGAAAAGTTGTTTTTGTTCATCCGCAAGCGTTGCATGAATTTATTGTAGTCACGGCACATTCTAGTGTCATGGCCTGAATTTTGTGGAAACCACAATATGAATTAGGATTGTAATTCCTAGTTTGATGGTTTGATGTGTATTGTGGCCTAAAATTTTGATCAAACCATTGTCTATTAAAATTTTGCGTTTGTTGTTTTTGGTTTGAATTCGGTTTTGGTACCTAGTTGAATTTTGGCTTGTACCCTATATGGGATTTCACGGTTGTTGTTGTGGATGGTTAAAATCCACTATATTGATTGTCGGGGTAAAGTTTTTATTTCGTTGCTTGTAAGTTTGTGATGGAGTATTGACAACATTTACCTTTTTAGGCTGGTCGGTTACTCCATCTATTGTTACACCCCGATTTTTGTTAAGGATTTTAGGTCCTTGATTGACGTTTGTGGCGGTAGGATAAGTTGTAGTGTTCTGGTTGGGGGTGATTAACCTCCCATTTGCTCCATATGTTTTGCGACCACTATTAATTGCCACTTGATCTATTCAAAGAGCGCTCTCAAGTACTTCATCGTAAGTTCTTAATGGGAACTTCTGGACTTCTTCCTTCACTTCTCTGCTAAGCGAATGAAGGAATAAATCACATAGTTCCATTTGATCCATGTTTGGAGCACTTGTTGAAGAATAAAGAACTGTACGCCACCTTTGGATGAAATGGGCGACAGATTCGTTGTGTTCTTGTTTGATGTGTAAGAACTCCCTGATTCCTGTTCTTAATAATTTGTTCATGTCGAAGGCCTTGATGAACTCTGACACGAGTTGTTTGAATGAATGTATGGAAGCCTCAGGTATTCTATAATACCAATCGAGAGCGATGCCTTCTAAGGTTTTTGGGAATATTTTAGCAACAACCCCATCCCATGGGAGTAGTTCTCGAATGGTTGTAGCGTAAGATTTGATATGCACATTTGGATCTCCCTCTCCTTTGTATTTGGGAAAATTGGGAAGAGGCCTTGGAAGCATGATGCTTCGTATGGTGAAATCCAAGGGCTCTTTCAAATATTCTGAGTACGTCCCTATCGCATATGTTTCAACCATTGACGGTGCCTGCTGAGGGAGCGGTGGTGGGATGGGTTGTTGATATGGCGCAGCGTATGCATTGGCAGGGGCATAAGGAAGCCCCTGTGTTTGAGAAAACATTCCAAGAGAGGAGAACATATCCCCTTGTGGTGATTTGGAGTATATGTTTAAGTATGACGGGTCTTGTCCAGAATGGATTGTTACGTATTAAACCAAGAGGAACAGTGTTAGAGATGGCGGGTCTAGTTGACGCGTTTGTTGTGAATACTGCGGAGTCATGCCTAACGTGCCTACTCCCGTGAGGAGATCTACTTGTCTAGGATGGTGTGGAGGATTGGAACTCCCGCTTGCATGAATTACGAATTTTGACTTGCTTGGGCAAGTTCTAACCCTCTAACTTTTTCTATTAGAGTTGAAATGACTTCATTTGGTGAAGTCACAAGTGTTTTGCGGTATAGTGGCATTCGTTGTATACCATGGTTTTGTATAGGCATGTGATACCCCACTATGAATTGATCACTATCTTGCCAAGTTTCTCCAAGGGTATTTCCTATATGCAGTGGCATAGAGGTATTTTCTTGAAAAGAGACCTCGGGTTGTGTTTGTAAACCTCCTACAGGTGGATACATACTTCGAGAATGTTGGTTGTTCCTGGCATAACGTACCAAGTATTCATCATCTAAACCTCGGTATGAGTCTGATTGTCTACTAATTTGTGGTCTAAGCAGCATTTGAGGAGATGAACCAGATTCTCAGTGAACGTCATGTTGTTCGAGCCTGAAGGCTCTGTTTGTTGTGTTTGAGTGAGCTGATCTAACTCCTCAGTTTGAAATGATGAGTTATATCTGATTCTCGAGTTTGTGTTGACAATCGGGTTAGTTGAGTAGTTTTCACCCCATACCGAGAGTGAGGTGATGATTGCCTATTTCTTGGGCATAGTATGCCTCAAGACCCAAGAGGGGCCTACCATATGCATCAAATCCCGACATATCTGGGGTATATGAATACCGCAGAATAATGGGAAGGAGCGAAAGTGATGGTTAATGAATGACTAATGAGATGGAGAAGGTGAAAAAGTTGTTTGTTTCATGTCAGGTTCACCAATTTTGTGGTGAAGCTGATGTGAAGGACGATGAGGTATAGAAGGTGAAACAATTGTAAGTTTCACGTTAGGTTCACCAATTTTGTAGGTGAAGCTGATGTGAAGGCCGATGAGGTATAGAAGGTGAAACAATTGTAAGTTTCACGTCGGGTTCACCAATTTTGTTGGTGAAGCTGATGTGAAGGTTAATGAGGTGCAGAAGGTGAAACAATTGTTTGTTCACATCGAGTTCACCAATTTTTTTGGTGAAGTTGATGTGAAGGCTAATGAGGTACAAAAGGTGAAACAGTTGTTTGTTTCACGTTGGGTTCACCAATTTTGTACGACAGAAAAGTGACAAGTGAGTGTGGGAATCTACAAGTAACTCTTCCTCGCACCCGACCTCCCGAGGTTGTGCCGAGATAGCTGGTGGGGATGGAATATGTGTGAGATGCAGAAAAACTAGTTAGGCAATCTAATGTCTTCAATACGCACTAGCGGAATTTGTGAGTCTAAGGAAAAGAAGGCCCTCCTAACTTGAACTGGTGTGATAGATCGGTCAGCAAGGATGACTGCTCGAAGGCTCCAATCAATATCGAGCTCTGGCGTGATTCGATCTATAGGTTGTGGAATATGTGGAAAATGACCCGGGATAGTTTCGTGTATTTCTCTGGATAGGGTCATATGGTGGATGGTAAATGTAGTCAATTCTATGGACGATTCTCTGGCCTAGTCCAAAATTCCCTAGCTCTGTTAGCTGCTGTGTCTAGCAAGGATAATTGTTCGATGATGATAGGTGGAAGTGGGGTAGACTGGAATACTAGTGTGCGTAGGCCAGTGTCTATGTCTAATTCTCCTATGGATTCGTTGGGCTGCGGGATTTGTGGGTCACAACCATAGATTCTTAGTTGTTGTGGACCTGTTATGGTCATGCGTGAAATCAAGTCCTAATCCCTAATATCTAGTAATCATATGCTTTCTCAGCTTCTATATTTAGGATCAATAACTATGTGATTTTCTCAGAATACCCTACAGGCGTTCGTGCAACCTGGATTCTTAGGCCGGTATCTATATCTAGAAGAGTGTCTCCTGCATCTGGCTGTGGGACCAAAGGATCACAACCAAAGGTTTGTTCTCTTTCAAACCCTTCTACAGTCATATGAATGTTGCCTAGGATAATCTGTAGTTCGGTTGATTTGACCAAAACGTGTGTGCTTGGTCGTCTTCTATGTTTAACCCGCTCAACTGGGAATTGATTTGTTGCAAGCTTACCATTATTCGGAAGACTTGAATCCTAAGATTTTGATCTATATCAGTTATTTCCATGATGAGATTGGGATGGGGCATGATTGGCTCGAATATGTATTCCCTGGGCTCTCTAGGTCCCATGATTGTCATACAAAAGCAACAATGTAAAACGAACTACAGTAAAATGAAATTTAATTACGTCGAATATATCTATATATGATTTCTCTATTTTTTTTTGTTTTCTGATGAACTTTACGAATTTAAGAAAACAACTATTTAAAATATCTAGAAATGACAACTAAAATAATCAATTTAAAACAAACAAAATAATCGAGTGTAGCTATTTGTCTGTGCAATTTGTAGATCTATTCTAAACAATGAAATAGCTTATCTAATCTATTTGCAAGACTCTCGATCCTACCTCAGAAGTGAGGAGTGAATCATAGTTTCTCAGAAACTATCAATCCCCACAGCTTCCTTGGCAATATCGAGAGTAGACTTAAACAAAAAAATAAAATTAGGCAATTAACTACTCTATTTGATATGATTCTAACTAGAACTTTGAAAGCTAGAACCTGGATTCTGCAGAACAGTGGCGAATCCACTGGTGTGTGTGATCTTGTCCCCTCAGTGTGATCTCCTCGTTCCTTCATGTTCATGTGGATCCAGAAAAGTGTGTAATGCTAGCATCAACAGAAGTAGATATTGGGATAAAGGCAGCTCAAAACACTGACTGAATACAATGCGAGTAGGAGAGGGATAACGCAAGAGTACAGAGCTTGGCTTATGTAATTCCTAGTGGGATCTATTGCGAGTCATGCAACATAAAGCGTTCAGAACCTGAAACTATCCTGTTTGAGGAGAAAAACCTGCAACTTTAATGGCTTCCTAAGCTATTCTACTGTAATGGATTGGATGAAATAACAAAACTGCTTGCATAAGATGGATATGTTGCTTACCAATGGTAAAACAATGCTAACTAAGCATGTAAATGAAAGTAACTAAGCATTTTAAGCAAAAGGAAAACTAAATCTATTGCAAAGAGAAATCGACGCAAATTTTGAGGGCCCATTTGCTTGAGCACAAGCCAACTATTTATAGCATTTGCATTTACCCAAGGTAAAAGCCAAATAGAACTCTTAAACTATAAACAATGGCAAAACACTATTCCAGGGAACCAGAATCATAAATGCAAGCTTATGGCGGTGAAATAAAGCTAGTAAAATGTTGAATTTACGTGAGTCGTGTTAAAAGATCTTTCTAGAAAATGCGTAAAGGACCACCGCCTGTTCGGGTGGTGTCGGTCACAAGACCGCCACCCAGGCGGGCTGCGGTTTCACATCAAGAGAAAAGGCTAAGAAAAGAGGGGAAAAGGAAAACTAAAGCACGCGGGGCTAAGTAGGGCATGCGAGATGTTAACACACACTTGGAGAGATTTTCCAGATCCCGAACACCTTGCGAGGAGACCTGTATCATCATTGGGGCACGTGTCACGTTGTTCCGCGATCATACCTTCAATTTTGGTATGTACAAGTGCCTCCTAAAAATAATATGAAGATATTCTTCATTAGTGCCTTGCCATTAGAAGTAGGTTTCTTCCTTAGAAGAACCCAACCAAGAATATTAAGGGAAGTGCAAGACCATGTGATAGAGATAGATGATGATATAATCCAGTCCAAGAAGGTGAAAGGCCCAAATGGAAAGCAAAAAGGCCAGAATTCAAGCTCAGTCACCACAGACCCAATGTTCCAAAAAATGGCAAATGATTTGGTTGCCTTGAACAAACAATTGTCCTAGATCAAAATGTGGAATGATCCAAGGAAGCCAAATCCTCCCAATAGACCAAGTATTGCTCCACCTCCTTGCCAAATCACTCTTGAAGCACCACCAGTCAATTCTGCTTGTGACACTAAAGAACCAGAGGAGGAAGTAGAAATTGAAGAACCTGAAGAAGAAAATGCAGAGGACTATGAAAACTATCTTGAGGTTGAGGAAGTTGATGGTGATACACATAATGGCCTAATTGAGTACGTTTATGATGAAGAAGCTCCAGGCTTCTCATGTGCATTTTTCACTCGTGCACAGTCCAAGAAAGGTGCTTCATCCTTAATGGCTGTGGTAAAGGACAAGAGTAAGAAAGAAGACTCTCCTCTGGAGGTCCCAAAAATAAAATCATCGGTAGAGGATCACCACTACCACCTTCGATGGAGTCGGCTAAAGAAAAAGTAGACCCACTGGTTAGCAAGGATCATGTTGCCATACCAAGTAAGTCATCTAATCCTTCTCCCAACTCAAAGGTTACTAAGAATAATTCTCCTTCAAATGTTGTTCCTATAAAAACATCTAAGGTTCCATCAAAACCTGCATCCTTACCCCCCTCCAAGTTAGTTTGTAACATCTTTGACCTAGCTGTTACGGTGATGACTTCCACTCTTGATATTGTAATTATTGATAGGTGATTTTTCTTAGGAATGAGTACTCTTATTATTTTAGGAAATCATGTTTGCAATGGATAATTAATTATTTGTTAAAAATAATCATTTCTTGTTGTGAATTCTACTTACTTGAAAATAATGTCATTCATCTCTTTGTACATCTTAAATTCACTTTTAGGAAGGTGATGGAATTGTATTGTGTAGACATAATATATCTTGTGTAAACAACAAGACCTTGGATCAATTCCATTGATCCAAGGTATGCTTTAGTTCTTCTTACCTACTCGTCTTATTGTCTTGTCATTTGGAAATGGAAGGTGAGCTTGATTGTGACTTTTTTTGCTTACAATGGTGAATAATTCTTCTTAGGGGTCCTTGATTGACAACAAGCCTTAGGGTGATAAGCCTGGGCCTTCTTGTTAAATGTTTTAAATGATAAAAACTTATAAGGGTCATAGACCTGATAGTGAATCACTAAGATGGGTACCCTAACCTAAGATGGGATGTTCTATACTAGTTTGGATTTTAACCTAAGGTAATTGAGACCTACCTAGGAACTAAGGTTGATTTCTAACCTAATAAAAATCTAACCTAAACTATTGCTAACCTAAAAGATACCTATGGACCACTTGGCAAATGGCAAGGTCGGTGGTGTCAATTTTCAAGGCATTAATGGGAATTGATTTTGTTTTTTAATAACTTTGGACTGCCAATTTTGGTGGAGGCATTGGGAGTTAGGGGATGCCTAGTTGGCATCACCACTAAATGGAAATTACATGCAAATTTTGAATTAAAGGCTCACAAAACTTGGATGGCGGTGGCGTGGAGAATTAGGAGGGAAACTGACAGTCCTTCGCATTAATTGATCTTGGTTATGGTGAAGAAACCACCTAGGAGAAATGCATGGAGGATTTTGGAAAGGTTATTTGATCTTTAGTTCTTTTCAATTTTTTTCTTTGCATGGGGTTTTTGGTTCTTCGAACTAGTAGTTCTATTTTTGATCTATCTATATTCTTGGCATTCTTGAGCTATTTTTGGATCCTATGGAAGTATAAGAAGAAGTAGAAAGATTGAATTTGTTGACGTCGCTTGGAAAAAGAATAAATTGTTGAGTCTCAATTGGGAAATCTTCTGCAAATCGAGAAGAAGATCTATCAGGCATGATAGGCTCTACCCATTAAGTTTTTATGCTTTTTCCTAAATGTCTTCATTAAAAGAACTCTGTTCTTGGGAACAAATGAGTTTTATGTGATGTTTAATCTTGCTTTCAAAACTTATTTTTTCTGTATTTTATCTATATGGAGTCACTGATATGGTAGAAATATGTTTTGGGATTTGTTTCTTGTTGGAAAATAATAGTAAACATGTTTTACTTTTTCGAACTTGAGATGTTTTTGAATCTGAGAACTCTGTTGGACTGATCTTGAAACTAGATAGTAGAAGTCACTACTATGAAATAATTATGTTTCGGTTTTTGTTCTCCCTTGCTAGAAAAATGATAGAATCATGTTTAGATTCTGCTTGAACTGAAATGAAGTTGATTCTTTACTTACACCTATAAGTTGTGAGAAGACTTGTTAGTGACTTGTCTGATATTGGGTTTGAACGAATCTCCTCAAATCAATCTATCTGATAACATGGTTGATAGTTATCCTGCTGGCGTGATCCATGGAAAGGTTTATCAAATTTATTTACATCCTTCTGAAGTGAGTTTGAGTGCTTTAAGAGTTACCTTATTGGTTCATCTTGTTGGGATTAACTGGTTATTTTTATTTAAATTTGATGTACAATTGATACTGTAGGAATGGGGTATCTAGGTTGAACGTGGATTAACTCAATCCTATCTATCTTAAGGAAATGGGCTAGAACATTTTTAGTTTTTATATTCTTCTTTTGAGATTGAATCTAAGCAGTTGACTTGGGGTCATGTCATTGTTTCATTGTTTCTCCTTGTGGTCAAATTTGGGTTGGGTTCATTCTTCTTGAACTAGTAGTCTGTTCCATTGATTCTTGTGAAGTATGTGGATTTGGGTTGGCTTGAATGGAAATTTCGACTATTAAATCTTGTTTTCACCTTTTTCATTTTACCATCAAGGGATGGGAAAGCTTTATGTGTGTTGACACTTTGAAAAGAAATCATGGCCAAAAAAGGGTAATTTACTTCAACGTTACTCTGTCTCTCTTTGTTTGGAAAACTAGAGAACTTCTGCGAGTTGATGTTATTAACATTTGGAATGAATGTAATGTTCAGATGTTGGTTTTGTTTACTTCAGATATTGTTATGAACTGAAAGCATTTGAATAATCATTTTCAGTTTGTATGTTGGGAAAAATTCATTTTCGGTTTCTGACTTTCATGTTACAGTCATAGATATCGATTGTAATATCAAATAGTTATTTGTGTTTCAATGGTTATTGGAGTTGAATGTTTTCTTGGCTTTGAACAATCAAATCTATCTCAGTTCTTTTCAATTCCAAGTATGTATACCTCTTTTTAGGAAGGAATAATGAGATCTTATCTCATCTTTATTCATTGTCATCCTTTCTCTCTATTCTGAGTTAAGGTATTCACAATACCATCCTCTTTGAACTCTGAAGGTAGATATAGGTTGTTCCCTTTCTCTCTTTTCATTCATTCTCTCATTTGTATTACTCCTGTGTAAGGAGATGACCTGTTCGGTTTGTATTACGTTGATGGATTTGTAGGGTGGGTAGTTGGTGGATAAATCTTTACTTTCTTCTCCTTGACTGATACATTGGTAGGGATGTAATTGTTGTGATGGGTGACTAATTCTAGGTGCATGTAAATTAACTTCATCCTTTGTCAAATCGGTTGACGCTGAACCTAAAAATTTAGGCTAGAGTTTGACTCTGAACTTAGATTTAGTTTCTTAAAAAAGAAACTCTTACTATAAGATGTTGTTGATTCATCCTAAATTTCGTCATAAAGATAATTGAGATTAGCATTAGATATTCTAGGATGAAGTAAGTTAATGACTGTGTAATTTGAATTATTGTTCCATTAAATTAATTCTATTTCTATGAATCATTGGAGTTAGTATCTTTTTTTTGTTAGATGGAAGGAATCAAGAGATGAATCATAAATATCTATAGATGAAATGTGGTTAGTGCTCTTGTTGAAATATTACTTATCTAAAATAATTATTTTATGAAATCATCAGCTGAATATTGATTTTGATTACACCATGCAGTATTAGTGATATGATTACTCATTTTCCTCATATCATCATTAATTAATTACACTAAGCTAATTAATTAAGTTGCCTATCCAACAAATACCCTAATTAACGACCTTCCGTTAATAAATCACCCTTCTACCTAGACTAATTAATTATTATTAATTAATTAGCTTTCCTTCCATTTAACCAATAAATCAATATTTAATTGATTTAATCCCCTTTCTAATAGCCTAAATCGTACTAATATTCCTCTAATTATCTTCTATAAGCTTACACCTACCTATTAATTAATCACCTTTGATTAATTAAAATACCCCCAACTCCCATGACTTGCTAAACATGTATTAAACCCTTCTAAAGTAAGGTTACCTTTAATAAAGCAACCTTATCCATTCCTAATCATGTTTTACCTTTATCCCACATTCATGAGAATGTGTTGAATCCTTTATCCTTTGGGCTATATAAAGAGCCCTCCACCTACCTTTTTACTTACACCTAAACTCCTTAGAGAGAAAATGCAAAGCATATAGCAAAGAGACTAAGAGCTTGCACCTTGCCCTTTTGAGAGTTCATCATCTTGAAGAGTTAAGCCTCTTTCTTAAAGTGCTTGGGTCATATGGGAGGTGTCAAAAGGGTCTTGTAGCCCAACTTTGATTAGCCCCCATTCCTAGGTTCTTGGAACATTAAGGACAACTATTTTGATAGCCATGGAGCTTACTTAGGTCCATTCATTTATTTGTTGTTAGAGAATAGAGGAGTTTAGATATTTAGCATTGTTAGTTTCAAAGTTTGTATTGATGAATGCTAGCATCTAACCCTTGTTTAATTCTTATCATGATGGTGTTTATGCTTTGTTTTAGCTAAATTGTAGAACTATTTTAGGTGGTAGTTCTTGCTTCATTTGATTTAGCATTAAGAAAAGTATACATGCACACATTTGGCATGCCTGGTGGGACTTACTCCATTGTCCTTTGCACTTAATTTCAAGTTTTTGTAGTTAAGTTTTATTTTTGGTTACTAACCCTCTTTTACACATGTTGATCTAACTTGTTTTTTTAACTTGTTTTGTTGAGTTTGCATGTGTTGGGTATTCCTTGTAGGTATGAAGGAGGTGAAGTGCTGTCAAAATTGGAATTGATGGGAAAATTTCAAGATTTCATCATGTTTTCATTTTTAGAGCTTACTTTTTCAACATTTTACATGCTAGTTTTTCAATTTCTTGAAAATTTTCAATTCTTGAGCATGTAGGTTAGTGTTTGATAGTGCTGAGTCTTCTATTTACATATTAATGTGGTGGGTTGCTGTCAAAATTTAATCTTGGTGAGAAAATTTCAAGATTTCATCATGTTTTCATTTTTAGAGCTTACTTTTTCAACATTTTACATGCTAGTTTTGTCAATTTCTTGAAAATTTTCAATTCTTGAGCATGTAGGTTAGTGTTTGATAGTGCTGAGTCTTCTATTTACATATTAATGTGGTGGGTTGCTGTCAAAATTTAATCTTGGTGAGAAAATTTCAAGATTTCATCATGTTTTCATTTTTAGAGCTTACTTTTTCATCATTCTACATGCTAGCTAGTTTGTCAATTTCTTGAAAATCTTAAATTCTTGAGCATGTATGTTAATGTTTGATAGCGTTGAGTCTTCTATTCATATATTAATGTGATGGGTTGTTGTCAAAATTGAATCTTGGTTGGAAAAATTTTTCCCATTTTGCAGATTAAGGGACGTTTTTTTTTTGACATTTTTTGAGTGCATGTCAAGTGCATACCCATGAGCATAAGAGCATATGCGTAACCCATCTTCCGAAGGCCATAACTTTTGCTCCCAAACTCAAATGACTCCATTTTTTTGCGTTGGAAAGGTATTGAAGTTAACTATGCAATGAAAACATAAATTTAGGATTTATACTTACAAAAATTATAGGTTTTTCTGTTATTTTAAAACTGGTCATTTTCTAACATGTCTAATGTTTTGATGAATGTTGTATTTCCATGCTTACTCGATTTAGACCAAAGCATGTGTATGCTCTTCTCTTGCACCTTTTGGTGATCTTGAGAATCAAAAACAACTTTGATCTCTATTTTGTTAACATTGGGATTAAACTTGGAAACTTGATTATTCATTTTGCTTAAGGGAATGAACCTTTTACAAAGCATTTTTCAATGGTCCTTTGATTTGAAGTTTTCCATTTCTATATAGTTGGGATAAAGTTTGTGTATGCTCTTCTCTTGCACCTTAGGGTGATCTTGAGAATCAAAAGCAACTTTAGTCTTCATTTTATAACATTTGGTAAATTGGAAACTTCATCTTTCACTTTTGGTTTAAGGGAATGAACCTTTTACAAAGTATTTTTCAATGGTCCTTTGATTTGAAGTTTTCCATTTCTATATAGTTGGGATAAAGTTTGTGTATGCTCTTCTCTTTCACCTTAGGGTGATCTTGAGAATCAAAAGCAACTTTAGTCTTCATTTTATAACATTTGGTAAATTGAAACTTCATCTTTCACTTTTGGTTTAAGGGAATGAACATTTATCAAGAATTTTGTATGGTTCATTGATTGAAAAGATTTTCTTTACTTTTTAGTTGGATTATTTGTTGTGTATGCTCTTCTCTTGCATCCTTGGATGATCTTGAGAATCAAAAGCAACTTTTAATCCTCTTTTAAATAATGTGATTTTCTTGGAGAACTACTAACGCTTGAGTGCAGGACCTAAAAACGCTTGTCAAAGAAAGGAGGAACCAAAACAAAATCAAAAACTACTAATACAGTTGTTATACAGGTTGCCAAAAGGTGTTCAAGAAAACCACACCTAATTAAACAAGATAAAAAGAACAACATATTCAAAACACTGATATTGCAGGTTTCGGAAAAGGGTACGTCCCTCCCGCTCAACTGGAACATAACCCCTTTGGCATAACGCCTTAAGCTACAACAATGGGGGTGGTTCCAGGAACCCCAAAGTAGTCCACGCAAGAGGGAACCTTGTGGATGAAACGGGAAGTGCTCCGCACTACCTACTTGACTAGTGATTCCTTTGTGAGATAGCATTATAGTTGTCCGTCAGTGGCGACCCCAAAGATAGTACACGAGACGCACTAGTTGCCTACTATTCTCAAGGGGGTAAAGTAAAGCCGAGATACTCCCAAACTAGTCGCAGTGACTTTTTGGGTAAATCACACTCGCTCGTGGCAACTTTGTAACACCTAGGGTGAGAGAACCACCTAGAGAATATACTTTGGCCAGAGCCCACTTTGACCATTTTAAAACAAAGTGTTGAGTCAGTGAACCTTCTTTTTGAGAAACGTGACGTATTACTTTTGCCTAGTTTTTACTTGCCTTAGGGCGAGGTGAAACTCTACCAAGTGAGGCTAGCATTTTTCATCTTTTTTGATTTATTTCCTTCACATTCTTTTGACACTTTGTTGATCAAAAGAAGGGTGAATACCTTTGTGTTACCAATCGATCTGCTTTCTCTCACTTTTATGTCCGCTTACGCCCATCCATGTTTCATGTCAAGTTAGTTAAACGTCTAAAGTGAGCGGAGGCATTTTCACGTCATTTAGTAGCCATTGTGATCTTGATACCCATGTCAAGATCATCATTGTAGTTAGGCGTGGTTCATCACCGTAGACTTCCTTAGAAGAGTTAGCTTGTTTGTATCGTATCACTACAATTTTGATATTTACGTCTTGTTTCTTGTAAACTCGACATAAATACCTATATTGTATGGTTACGTTGCACACATTTTTAACTATTCCTAGCTATACTTTGAGCTTTTTAGTTTGGTTCTATTATTACCTCGATTTCAAAGAGTGCTAGGTGTTACTATTTGTGCGTGTTATATCAATAACACCTCGATATCAATACTTCACTTTCTAGCAAAGTGGGTTAACATATCTTGGTGATATTGTTGTGTCATTCACAAATTATAATTGGCACTTTTTGAGATATAGGTCTTAATCAAGTTTGAGCTCACTCATCATATATCTTGATTGGGAGATCACATTGACTTCTTGTTTTTACTTACGTTTTGTTCATTTCCTTGAACTTGGCATAAGTGAAAACATCTTGTTGATCATCTTTGCATCGCATTTTCATATGGTGTATTTCCTTGTTGATTGGCTTTGTGTTTCACACTCGCATGATTGTTCCTTGTGATTATTCATTCAGAAAACTTATTTTCTAGGACAATCCCTTTTTATCTCATCGATATTACATCATCACGATGTCTATTTTCCTTAGACCTTCTTCAGAAAATCACACACGCATATCAATACTTACAAAATGTCTAGTTAGTTGTCCTTATGCTACCCAAATCGACATGTCACTTCCTTCCCTTTGAAGGAGTTCCATCACACTATCTAGATCTAGACATTTGTGCTTAAAACAATGCCAAAAATGACTAACTATCGTGCGGTTCCCCATACTTACAAAAATATGGAACCTAGGTTTAGCAATTCAAATCAAAGATTCCCATCACAACTAAACCTCGTTTGGTTCTTCGTGCTAGAGAGCCCATACGGGTAACTCGTTCCCCACCTTCATCTCATAGTCGGTGGTATGATTTGGACACGTCTGATCCAAATTATTATTCGAGTTCCCCCCACTCTTCTTCTAATTCTAATCCAAACATTTCCTCTTCTTCTGAGGATTCCAATCCAAATATTTCCTCTGACTCTTCTGAGGATTCAGATCCAAACTACTATTCGATTCATCTAATTCAACTCCTAAGTCATCTAATGTGACTCCTAAGTCATGGTCCTCCCTTTCTTTGCAGATCCTCTTCATCAATCATCTAATGTGACTCTTATGTCATGGTCCTCCCTTTCTTCAGAGACCCTTTTATCACCACCCCAACGACGTCTTCTTCCTTTTTGAAGATACACGCGACTCCAAATCCCTCCAATCAAAAGTATAATACAATTCTTGAATCACGGTCCTCTCTTTCTTCACAGGACCTTTGTCATCATTCATCTAATGCGATGCTTGAATCACAGCCCTCCCAGACCCTTTCTTTCATCTAATGCACCTTCTTCATAAATCACCCCCATGGAATCTTCCTTCTGTGAAGATTCATGTGACTCAAAGTCCTTCGAGACAAACATCTGAATCGACCCATGCGTCGCAATCTATAGACTTTGACTTAATCCTACTATTTTACATACGACATACCATTGTATAGGTAGGTCCACACCACCTTCTTCTACTCCTGAGACATCTAGCTACACATATTCTTCATCCCCCACACCATCTTCTTCTATCAATAATCATCAAACATCTTCTAAGCCTTCCACACCAAGTGAACCTATTTCTTCCAATAAACCCCTAGGGATCGATCAACAACTCATACCGATTGATCTCTTTCAGAATGAAGAAACAATCAGGGCATTTATAGGGGCATATGAAGATATTCCTTTAGTAGATTACAAAAAGGATTCTCTTTAGACTTTGATGCATCTGCATATTGTGAGGAAAAGGTTGATTCCTTTGATCAAGAAATGGAGGAAGAGCCTCAGATCATGCAACTTGATCCTCCTCTTATTCTTCCATCTTCACATTCTTCATTATGTGATGAAACTCCTTGGTCTTGCATAGATCCATGGCCTATCTTCTCATCACCCAATAACTCTTCGTCTATCATAATTCCTCAATCACAATCTCTTGTGGGGTCAACGCCAAGTAGCCCTTCATCTTCATCTAGGTGTGGGTCACCTTCTAGTAGCCCTCCTCTCTTCTATTTGTGGGACATTTTCGAGTAGCCCACTATCTTCGATTATTGGGGCACATCTAACTAGCTCCTTATCTTCTATGTATGAATCACCCCCGGTAGTCCATCATCTTCTATTCTTGGGCCACATCCCGGTAGTCCATCATCTTACATCTATGGGTCACGTCCTAGTAGCCCTTCTTCTTCTATTCTTGGGCCACATCCTAGTAGCCCTTCATCTTCTATTTATGGGTCACGTCCTAGTAGCCCTTCTTCTTCTATTCTTGGGCCACATCCTAGTAGCCTTTCACCTTCTATCCGTGGCTCACCTCCTGGTAGCCCATCCTCTTCAATTCTTGGACCGTATCCTTTTCATCTATCACATATTTCTTCTATCAATGGTTGTGGCAAGCCCACTACCATTCCTATCGTTCCTATCATCAATCGTAAATTTTCACATTCTTCTCCTTCTCGAGGTCAGAAAATTCAAGCGTCAGCTTATAAGAAACCCAAACAGGTTCATTATCAAGCTCAGGTCAAAACTTCCAAGAGCTCAAAATCCCCCAACAACTGGAACAATCTCAAAGTTGTAAATCAAGCGCGATTCAAGAACGCACATCAACATAACCATCAAGTATGGCGTAAAGTGCATAAACCTCTGATAGGGAACTCAAGCTTCCGCATACAAAATCCATGTTTCAGGATAAATCACAATCCTTTGTTGAGTGTGAACTCACCACGATTATCGAGATTGGGGAAAACATGACTCTTGATAAACAAACACGCTTAGTCTCCCTTATCAAGGAAGTCGCAAACATCATTGTTGGATCCTATCACACAGAGTGACTTTGTAACAACGGTTCAATAATAATATATATATATATATATATATATATATATATCAAAAATCTAAAAAATTAAAAAAAAAAAAAAAAAAATCAAAGGTACAAAGATCAAACATTGCAATCAAAGTGTGTGTGTACACATGGATATTTCTTTCTTCCTTCCTTGCTATTCTTCTACAAGTCTTCCTACCATTTTCATCCCTTCTGGTGATATTTTGGTTAGCTTATTTGCATGCATTTTGTGACATTTATCTCTATGGTATCTATTTTCCCTGGTCTTTTATCACCTTGGTAAATTAAAGAACGACTGACCTCATGGAGATCCTATCACATTCAAACATCTAATAAACTTGTTGCAAAGAAATTTTGGACATATTTGTTGACACTAGCCAATGTCATCATCACAATCACTTCCACCTCCTTCCATCAAGCCATCAAGTGGTTCTTAACCCCTTGTCAAACAAGAGAGCTGAAATAAGTTTTCGTAAAGCAAAAGAATCAAACAAAACTCAAAAGCTAAAAGCTACAAATCAAAAGAAAATTAATATATAACTCTCTCTTGGGGTATTTCCAATAATCTCTATCGGGCTATGGATGCCTGACTGGAAATAGAGCAATGTTGTGATTAGAATCAAATACATCTCCATCGGGCTATGGACGCTTGGTTGGCAACAGAGCAATGTACGGCTATCCTTTCACCCTCCATTCACAAAATCACTTATCAAAATAAATCATTCCTACACATTGGCTAGGGTCTCTTCACTTGTTGTCTATTAAATCTTCACTTCAAGAGGTAATAAAATCCACGTGCACACACTATATCTCTATGAGTAAACAGGATTAGTATGTTACCAAGTGTCTTTTTTGACCTTGTTCGACTCTTACTCTAGTCCATATCTCGTCTCACGATTTATGCCTTTGGCTAATCACTTCTTCATCACGAGGCTTCTAAGCTACATTCATATCATTCACATCATTCTTCTACTTCATTCAGAACATCCATGTGTATAAGATTACTTATTTTCCATGTTTGTGGAAACCTTTGTCCCCTTCCAAAAAAAAATCTTCTCCTTCCTTTCTATCATGTGCTTGTAGGCCAACTTACGCTGGGGCATCCTTGCTTCTTCCCAGCACTTCATTGGTTTACGTTCACCATCATGTTGAACCTATCCATAATGGCCTTGGGTCCCACTTCTACCTGTGAAGAGTTTACCTTTGAATACTCCCACCTAATCGTTGGGGAATTTTTTTTACATCTTCACCTTTTAGTACGCACGTGGCCTTATGCCCTTATACATCCCATCTATCACTGGGGGCATCCACGCTTTCTCATCTTCCTATACATAGTTTCATAAAACTTTTAAAATCAACCAAAACATTCAAATATGTTAAAAAAAAAATCATCAAAAACATTCAAATATGTTTAAGAAAACTTCTAAAAATTGAAAATCATCCTACAAAACGTCACTCTTTGGTTCTCACTTGTTCATGTGTGTGACTTGGATCATCTTGATCTACCTCCATCAACAAAAGCTAGGCTACTTACTTCATCCACTTTGGGGCACAACGAGTTGTCCTGGTACTGTTTCATAGTGCACATTGCTTTTCCATCAGACCCAAGTGTCCTCCGTTATTCCCCTCGCATGTATCCTTGCTTGGGGCACCATCATCAACCCTTGTCGTTAATTTACACAGGTCGTAACTGAAGCTTGATAATAAAAACATTATATTATGTTTCTCTGTTAGTTTAGCTTGTTTACTTTCTCGTATTGCATTACATTTTGTATGTTGCATGGAGTTAGGCATCTTTCACTTTCTCGTATTGCATTACATTTTGTATGTTGCATGGAGTTAGGCATCTTTCACTTTCTCGTATTGCATTGCATTTTGTATGTTGCATGGAGTTGGTGTTTTCAGCAATGGACAATCGTTCGTAGTATGGCTTTTCATGTCATTCTACCTTTGTCGTATGCTTATATTTTTCATAAGGACCGATGACGTAGCTCTTATGGCCATATGATGACACCAAAATTGTTCCAATACACAGTGGCTAGAGGCTAAGCTCTTCTCTCCCCTCCTCCATATTCATTCTACATCACTTTCCTCTCACCCCTATTCTTCCATCTTACCGGGGCATCTTGCCTCTTCCCATTCTTCTATCTATCTCTCACCTTTTTCGATCGTCGATCGTCTTCTTTCATCACCCCATCGACACTCGAGGGGGCATCTCTCCTTCTACTAATTTTTCTTCTATCCCTTCAAAATCTCACTTTCTACTACTATCTTTGAAGTGGCATCACTTACGCCACCCCAAAGAGGGGCAAATGTAGACACCTATAATTATGCCCAAGCAATTTAAATACTTAAATTGCGCTAATTATCCCTTTCTCACAAATCAACGACATATCATCAAAAGCACTCATTTTCCCTCATATCATCATTAATTAATTACACTAAGCTAATTAATTAAGTTTCCTATCCAACAAATACCCTAATTAACGACCTTCCGTTAATAAATCACCCTTCTACCTAGACTAATTAATTATTATTAATTAATTAGCTTTCCCTTCCATTTAACCAATAAATCAATATTTAATTGATTTAATCCCCTTATAATAGCCTAAATCGCACTAATATTCTTCTAATTATCTTCTATAAGCTTACATCTACCTATTAGTTAATCACCTTTGATTAATTAAAACACCCCCAACTCCCATGACTTGCTAAACATGTATTAAACCCTTCTAAAGTAAGGTTACCTTTAATAAAGCAACCTTATCCATTCCTAATCATGTTTTACCTTTATCCCACATTCATGAGAATGTGTTGAATCCTTTATCCTTTGGGCCTATATAAAGAGCCCTCCACCTACCTTTTACTTACACCTAAACTCCTTAGAGAGAAAATGCAAAGCATATAGCAAAGAGACTAAGAGCTTGCACCTTGCCCTTTTGAGAGTTCATCATCTTGAAGAGTTAAGCCTCTTTCTTAAAGTGCTTGGGTCATATGGGAGGTGTCAAAAGGGTCTTGTAGCCCAACTTTGATTAGCCCCCATTCCTAGGTTCTTGGAACATTAAGGACAACTATTTTGATAGCCATGGAGCTTACTTAGGTCCATTCATTTATTTGTTGTTAGAGAATAGAGGAGTTTAGATATTTAGCATATAGTTTCAAAGTTTGTATTGATAAATGTTCTAACCCTTGTTTAAAGATTGTTTATGCTTTGTTTTAACTAAATTGTAGAATATTTTAGGTCGTAGTTCTTGCTTCATTTGATTTAGCATTAAGCTAACCCTTGTTTAATATCTTCCCTTTATTTAAATGCATGATTCATGGTGATTTATGCTTTGTTTTATGAATTGTTAGTATGATGATTACGTTTGTAAAACTAAATCCCAAATTAGGAAGTTAATGAATAAAAAGAAATCTTAATGTTTCTGAAAATTAATTACAATTCATTTATTGATGGCATCCTTAATGGTTAATGAAAGTTGGGTTTTGGAATGGCTACAGTAGTAATTAGACTTATATTAAAGAAAATAATTAAGTAATTAACTTCTCTCTCGGGGTATGTACATCTAGATGGGAAGACTCTTTCGGATGTTTACACACGCCAATTGTAGTACCATACCTCTGTCAAGACTTGGGTCTTAATGAGGATACTTTGTTACTGATTGACATGTCGCAACACCTTTGAGAGTTAAATCATCTAGATCTACATAAAATTGGACTTGATCTTAGTTATACCTAGGTTAGGTTGAAAGTATGATCTAGTGTCAGGGGCAACTCATGATGACTTAAGATAACTAGACACACGCAATTTACTTAGGTAGATTGAGTATGTCTATGTAACCTTATCCACTGTGAGTAGCCTTCTACACTAGACTATGTTGCTAACCTTGGTTAGAATTTAACCTTGAACAAGTGGACTGACAGGATTCAGTGATGACCATTCTAGATAATAGATGAAGTGGGGTGAAGGATGAATTCTGTTTGACAAGTATGTAGTCTAGGAATATTAACATGAACAATATGTTGTAAATCTTTGGCCAAAGTATCGCAAGTTGTTGGTTGAGATGTGTCCTATGTCACCTAGTTTTAAGAAGTGAGATTTAAGATGAGTATTGGTAACAAGTATTCACATAGGCCTCTTAAAAAGAACACTTAACACCCCGAAAAGGGTATGAGAACCAAGTATACCTAGTATACAATTCAATGAGTTAACATGAGAGATCGGTGTTTCACCGAGTCATGAAATGAGAGATCGGTGTTACATCAAGTCATTACAGATTGCATATGGTTATTTGTTATGAGATTGATTGGCATGGAATGTGTGTTCTAAATTATGATTATTTAGAACAAAGATTTTTTTTTCCCTTGTTTCTAAAGTCTTAAAATGGGAATGTTATATAGTTACTACACCCTCGAAGGATAATTCAACACCCAAAATAGCAAAACCTTCACCATGTAAATATTTCATCATTCTTGGAACCTCTTCCTTGCCCACCATAACCCCATTTGACTTTGTGGAACACGCAAGAAAACTAAAGTCCAGCTCTCAGAAATAGAATACCTACAAACTCATCCCGCCCAATTTGATAGGTTCATTAATGTAGTCCGTGGCGTAATCCTATAACCTTAGGTCTAAGTTCTAAAGGCTTACTCCCCACACCATCCACACCACCTTCTCAAAACATGCTAGCCCTTAGTGCCTCCAAAACCAACAGGGTTGAACCTTTCTACCTGTCACTTCTCATTAAAGGCTTCGAGCTAAATAATTGTATCATAGATTCCAGAGCCTTGGATAATGTGATGCTCGTCAAAGTTACAAATGCTCTTAGCCTCACCTTGACCTAGGAAAATGACACCTACTATTCAATGGAATCCAAATGGGTGCCATTGGTAGAAAGAATCAAAGATGCATAGGTAACATTAGCTGATTTTCCAGACAATAAGGTGCTTCTAAGCATCCTGGTGGAAGACATCCCAACCTCCTTTAGCATGCTATTGAGGAAAATATTTTGTAGAGACTTGGGTGGAGAAATAAAAATGGACTGGACATCTGTAACTATTCCAGTGAAAGGAGAGATGAAGAGGTTTCTGCTAGTGAGAAAGATGAAGTTCACAATACGTAAGTCTGATGATCTAAATGAAAACATCCTTTTTCAAGATAGCAGGCTAGGAAAATATTTCCTCAAATCAAAAAACATGATAACTTACCACTTATTATGGAAGAGGAAGAAGATCAAGTTTGGATGATGAAATTTTATGGTAGTCATTCTAGCGCTGGTTCAGGAGTAGGTGTAGTGTTGTAATCTCCTTCTCGTGAATTATACCGCTTTGTGCCTACAAGTTGCAATTTGATAATACGAATAACATGACAGAGTATGAAGCTCTCCTATTAGGCATGGGCATGGCTAAAGATATGGGAATTAAGAAGCTAAAATTCTAAGGTGATGTGGATGTGATAGTAAAGAAATTTTGAAAACAATATCGGGGAAAAATCGAAGACTTCGGCATTATAGAAATAGAGTATGGACTGCATTGAATCTTTTGATGCATTTTCCATTAAAGCTATCCCAAGGGAAAAAAATAAAAAGGTTGATTCTCTTGCAATATCAGCTTCCCTAGTGACACCTCATCCTTATTTTGGTAAAGACAAGGTGACCATAGAAATGGTATTCAAGCCTAGTGTACCAGATAATACAAATCATTGGCAAGTATTTAATGACGATAACTAGATTCTAGCATTTTTGGAACAAAGGGATAATTTTAATAATCTCTTCTTTGAAGGAAGCAAGAATCCACACCGAGAAGTGGTATCTGAAGAAGAGAAAGAAGGAATTGAAGGTATTGATGACGAAGGAGTGATCAAATTGAAAGGGAACAAGATTCCCAAAGGCCTAGTTTCTTTGGAAGACCTCTTTAAAAAACATGACAGATTCATTCAAGAGAAAGAAAATGATCTTCTCAGGTTCCCAACTGATTTTGATAAGGAAAAAATTGGCACCTTAGAGGAGCCAAGGATGGTCAATATTGGAAAATGTTGCTTGCTTGAGGAGAAGAGAAGGTTTGTTTCATTGCTCAAGAAATATTTAGATGTTTTTGCCTACTCTTATGATGAACTCAAATCCTTCCAACCGAAGGAAATGCATCACTTAATTCCTTTGAAGTAGGATGCTAAGCCATTCAGCGTAAGAAAATGCCATATAATCAAGATTGTTGATACCATTAAGGAGGAGGTAATGAATATGCTCAATACAAGAATCATATTTCCCATCCATCATTCAAAATGGGTGGCCAACATTGTTCTAATGCGAAGAAGAATGGTGAAATAAGAATATGTGTAGATTTCTACAACTTGAACCAGGCATCATTGAAAGACAATTATCCTCTCCCTATCATGGATCACATTCTACAAGTAGTCACCAGATATGAAATGATTTCATTACTTGATGGATTCTCAGGATATAATCAAATCAAAGTGGTGGAGGAGGATCACACCAAGACAAGATTCATAACACCTTAGGGAACTTTTTCCTATAATAGAATGGCTTTCGGCTTGATCAATGCAGGAGATAAATCTCAAAGGGCGATGGATTTGGAATTCAAGGATTTAAAACATTACATCATCATATATCTTGATGATCTCATGGTGTTTTCAAAGAAGATGGGAGATCATATCCATCACTTGGAACAGGTACTTTCCAGGTGTAGAAAACATGACATATCACTAAATACAAAAAGTACATTTTTGGAGTCACAGAAGGCAAGTTACTAGGGCACATTGTGAACAAACATGGAGCACACATTGATCCTGAGAGATTACGAGCCATTCAAGAATTATCGCTTCCCACAAGAAAGAAATGAGTTCATTCATTCTTCGGAAAGGTGAATTTTCTTCGTCACTTTGTTCCTGAGTTTGCTGAATTGACAAAGCACATCACCACCATGATGAAACCCCAAGAAAAATTCAAATGGAGAAATGAAGGGAAGGAAGCATTTGAAGAGATAAAAAAATCCATTGCTAAGGCTGACTCTTGTGTCTCCAGATTTTAATAAATAATTCATCATGTATTGTTATGCATTAGAACATACACTCTCTGTTGTTCTTGTTTAGAAAAATGATGAAGGCGTGGAAGCACCTATTGCTTTCATGAGTTTTCTGTTGAAAAATAATGAAATAAACTACATCCAATTAGAGAAGCATGCCTATGTAGTGGTTAAGGCTATAAAAAATTTCAGGTTTTACATCCTCAACTCTCATACGGTGGTGATGGTCCCCGACAGTGCAATCAAGTCCATCTTAACACAATAGGATCTAGAAGCTAAAAGAGGAAATTGGATTGCAAAGAATCAAGAATATGAATTGGAGATTTGACCCTCCAATCTGGTAAGGGGGAATGGTTTGTGTAGGTTGATTGCTAAGGATGAAACACTCAAAGCTCAACACAATGAAGAAAATTTTGCTTGCTCAACTTGTCCCAAAAATAATCCACAAGTTCTCTTTGTAACCACTACTAATGAGTGGTATACTGATATTTCCTATTACTTAAATTATGGAGAATGTCCTCCCCACCTTAATTACAAACAAAGGAGAACACTCAAGATGAAGGAACAAAATTTTGTAATCTGGAATCACATGCTTTATAAGAGAGGTGTGGATGGATTCTTCATCAGGTGCGTAGATAAAGAACATCAAGAAAAATTTCTTAAAGAATACCATGACCAAGCATGTGGTGGAAATTTTTCACTCATAGTCACTGCACACAAGATCCTCTGAGGAAGGTATTATTGGCCCACCTTATTTGTAGACACTTAATATTGGGTTTCCAAATGTGAATCAAGCTAACAATTTGTTGGGAGACCACAAATTGCTACACTACCACTCAGACCAGGTTGTTATTGAAGAACCATTTCAGCAGTGGGGGATAGACTTCATTGGTGTTATGAATCCACACTCAAGTGCAAGGCACACCTATATGCTCATGGTGACAGATTACTTCACCAAGTGGGTGGAATCCATTATAGACAAGCAAGCTAATACCGAAACAATATGCAACTTCATCAAGGAGAATATCATAGTACGTTTGGAGTGCCACAAAATATCATAGCAGATAACGCTACCTATTTCTCTTCAAGGGAGTTAACCAAGTTTTTCTATGGCTACAAAATCTCTCTATCTCATTATTCTGACTACTATTTAGAAGGAAATAGATAGGCCAAATCAAATAACAAGAACATCATGACCATTATTTGTAAGCTTATAGACGAGAACCAAATGAATTGGCACAAAAAGTTGTACGATGCATTGTGGGTGGACAAGATTACTCCCAAGAAGGTAATAGGTATGTCACCATTCCAACCGTTGTATGGAGTTGAAGCAGAAATCACTCTCATGATCAAGATATCATCTCTCAAGTTTCTACATGGAATAGAAGATGGGCAGTACAAGGATTCCATTGACAAGAGAATCCTCTCTCTTGAGAAGCTAAAATAAAATAGACTTTGAGTGGTGGACCATATCAAATAACACCAGTTGAAAGTAAATAAAATCTTTGATAATAAGGCCAAATCAAGAGAATTCAAAGTTGGAGACTTCATATTGCTATGGGACAAGATAAGGGAACCAAAAGGTATCCATGGAAATTTTGATTCATTATGGCTCGGCCCATTCTATATTCATGAAGCTTGTGGTGAGAATTATTTTCTACTCTCATATTTGGATGGAACGCCGTTGGAATTACCTCACAATGGGAAATACCTAAAATTGTATCATCAGTGAAAGCGGTTGTCCCCACCTTGTACCATAGGTGATTTCTAGGTGTGTTTTTCCCTTTTGTTGTGTGTCGTGTGTTTCCTTTCCATCGGTTTGTGTGAGTGTGTGTGTGTGTGTGTTTCCTTCTTCCAATATTTCTTTCTAGAGGTTGTACATGACTCTGTAAGGCCCAATGGATAAGGCACTGGTCAATGAATTATATGGTCTAAGATTGAGATTCTAGATTCCCATGTCATGTCTTCACTGCACTCAGTCCATGTCATGTCCCCAAGCTAGATCTAGTTATTGTCGTGTAAATGTGCAATAGGGAAATTAGAAGTTTCCAAGCATGACAACTATACCCATGTGCCAAAATTTTCATGTTTTATCATTCCTAGGAACCCCAAGTCAAATCCATCATTATGATCACCCCTTATTTGATTTCAAATTGGTCCCACAGGTGATTTAGGAAAGTCTATTCATTCCCCTAGGTGATTTTAGGGAGTTATGAAAAGATGTTATCTTTTGGCAGTATTGGGAAGGGCTATCGTTAGCCTTCCTAGGACTGGATTAAACCCTTGGAGCGGAATAGAAGGGCCAAATTCAATATGGAGGTGAATTGAATAAATTATAACATCATGGAAATTATTTTGGAAGCTTTTGGAAATATTTGAAAGACTTAGGGCGCTGCGAGAAAAAATAGGGTTCACAAGCCTAGGGCTAAAATAGTTTTCGAGATTAAGAAGAAGATTCTTGAGCTACGGATGGAATTAGAAGTAAAAAAACATCATTATAAATAGGATTATAATACCCGAATTATGATTAAATAATATTTTTCACAACACCTTGGCGCATAGGATTTGCAGGTAGTTTTTATTAGGCATAAGTGGAGTCTCAAATCCACAATCTGATTTTTTAGGGATCGAGATGAATGAATAAATACATGATACACCACCATTGGATTAAAAATGACATTTACAGTTAGGATCATATAAAATTTCACTAATAAATTCCACCGAGAGCTCAAGTTATCATCGTTCCAAGTTACCCTCTCAAAGGTAATTCAGGACTTAGTCATTTTTCGAGAGGACACATGTCACACTTAAGCCCAGTGGGATTTCATGTCTCCAACATCCATGAGTTTAGGTAAACAAACCATTGAAAAATGTTCCCATCCCCCATATGACCTCTTGAATCCTCATGTGACCTCCAGACTTGACAGTTCAGCCCCAAGTGCATTTTTGGAGCATTAATTCCCTACCGTCGGATCAAGCGCCACGTGTCATCTCCAGGACCACCATGGAAACTGATTTCCCTTATGCACCTGAGGTGAGGGACATAAAACCTTGAAAATTTCTCCTAACCCCCTATGGGGATCCTTTTGGACATCCATGTGACCAACTTTCAACCCCTAGGTGCATTTTTGGAGCATCCACTCCATGTCGTCGATCAAATGCCACGTGTCAGCTCCAAGACCACTATGGAAACTGATGTCCCTCATGTCCCTAAGGTGATGGAAATCAGACATGGAAATTTTTTCCCATCTCCCTATGGGGAGCCTTTTGGACATCCATGTGACCTACTTTCAACTCCTAGTGCTTTAAAGTAACTTTTTTCACCTTCATTCCATGTTGTCGGATTGCCACCACATTTCTTGCTCTTGACCACCATGGAATTTTATGTCCCTCACATCCTTGAGGTTAGGGAAATCAAGCATGGAAAAATAAACCCAAGATTTTCCTCTCATAATTTCAAAAATTAAAAAAATCTAACTGTCGCTTAGTGCTTCTTAGTGCTTCCAGTTGCTTCCACTCCTGTGCATAGACAAACTTCATCCTTCCTCCGCAACTTGATTCCATCACTCCACCATTGAAAAAAAAATCAAAACACATAAACCAAGGAACTGAAATAAATTTCTCATGGTGATATGTAGGTCTCAGAAGGAATTATCATCAAGCTAAGAAGGAGAAATGAAGAACAATGAAGAAGAAAACAATACAATCTCAATAGCCAAAAAATAGAAATATGAACAAAGCTTGCAAACCAGTGCACGAATCAACAAACCATTTGTTTATGTTTGTTCCTCTATCCAAGACCATCAAAAACATAACTCGTAACATCCTCATTTTATTCATTAGAACAAGTCAATTTTTTTTTGATAAATGCTTCCTGGTTCTAAATACATAATTTAGAACTCACAAATCAAATAACCATTCTTATACAGATAACCATATGCAGCAGTAATGACTCGGAGTACCTTCGATCTATTCATTCCATGACTCGGCAATCTACCGATCTATTCATGAGTAATAAGAGTTATCATTTTTATTTACAACATCACTCTTGCGGTTCTCTTCCCTATTCGGGATTCGAGAATGCTCATTCAAGGAACCTAACTGAATAATTGTTACCATTATTCATCGGCATCTCATCCCTTAGACCAGGTGACTCAGGACAACGCAATCAGCAGCTTGCGATACTTTGGCCAAAGATTTGAAACATACTGCTTATGTCTCGTATTCCTTAACGGCATACTCGTCAATCTGGAATACGTCCTTCACCCCATTCTTATGTTATATAGAATGTCTTATACCGACTTCTGTCAGTCCTCCTTATCCCAAGTTATTCACTCGGAAACGGATTAGTAAGGTGACAACGTTATATGGATGCACTCGAGGACTAGGGATAAGATGACATACTGGGTCAACCCTAGTTGAACCAGTGTGTCAAGATACCCCGAGTCTCCTAGAAGCCATATAATGTGACCACATTCCTAATTGGTCCCAGAGTAACTTGTTCGAGTTAAAGGTGTAAATCTTAACGATCAATGCAAAGGGTGTCATCATAAGTCACCTGCATTGTTGTATCTTTGAGAAGATCCTAATCTTCTCAAAGGTACAACCCTGCAGTTGACTTGTGCCGTCAACCTTTAAATCCGCCTCGAAAAGGTCTACTTATTAATAAGCGTTATGCACATTGAGTTTAAATTATATTAAAAGACGTTCCCCTAAGGTTAGCCTTTCCCGATCCCTGGATTCCTCATCATAGAATGACTTTTCTCAATAAAACTCACTACATAGAGAAGTTATTAAGGCCAAGGTCTCATCAAGGAGTTCATAGAATATACATAATTCTAAATCAACGAAATTGGACAGTAACCCAAAATCTTCACATGTGATTGCCAACAGAACCCCTTTTTGGTTTATTTCAGTTCTCATTACTGAATTTATATCGTACATATAAGTATCAAGATATAATGATTAAGAATCCAATTAAATGTTGTCCTGGCTTAATCAAGACTAGGGATTAATAATTTAATTCAGCTTGTTTAGCGTTCTACTTAGGTTTATTTTAACCCTAGTTTCCAAAAAGTAAGATGCTGATCCATATTTGAATTTAGCTTTAGATAGAACACACTAGAATTACTAGACAATCATAAGTAATCAGTCACATATTCTTGCAAGCTTACATTGATAATCACAAAAGTCTCCAATATAAACAATAATAACAATGCTCTTTAGATCATTTGAACCGAAGAAGGTCAAACTATCAAGATACGAGATGTAAACATATAAGTATCAATTATCTAATTCCATTTCCTTCGAACTAATCAAATACATTTTATGCATTCAAAGACATACTTGATACAATGCTCAACGGAAAAGAAAATCTTTCCTCATATAGTACATTTAGAAAATTAAGTCAGTAATTCAACATAAAATCAAATTTAAACAATATGATCATCCTATCGATTTGCGTGCTTTTACCACTTACGGCATCCATCTCGCAAAAATTGTCAACACGGGTCGGGTTCGATGAACCGAGCATGATAAGCACTAACTCTTAAAACAATTGCAATCCATCAATTGTTTTCATTAAACACCTTGTTTAAATGAGATCAAATCACTAAACAAGTAAACATATTTCAGACTATGCTTTTGTAAAACAACATGACTATAAACGTGTAGCTCATATTATAGTCACTCAATAGTCTTAGATATTTTTCAATTATTTCATCAAAACGTTAGTGACCAAGAAGACAAATGCATCTAACCAACTATCCATCTGAATCCCAAGGACAGCAACATCATACGGATTATATATTCAACATAATAAATAAATAACCTTTCATGATTCCATCAGCATGATAGAACAATTCCAAAAGATAGATAAACAATTATATCAACCTATACTTTATAACAGAAGAGAAATAAACGAATCATACATATTTCCTTCAGAACTAGCTCATGACTGTACCATCTTTCCAAGAGCAAGGCATTCACCTTAAACACATGCAAATAAATCAGACGAGACCATCAAAAGCACCACAGATTTGTTAAAGATCAAATATAACCAACTACTGTAGTTATCCAGCAGTACAGTAGCTCTCACGCTAAACAGTGATGACCCTCTACCAACAGACTCCACAAGACCATCCACATGCAAGCAGCGTGAACAAGAAGATATTCACCACATCGCCTGTCGAGGTGCAGTCGATGGCTCTTAGTTCAGTCAAGCTCAAGGCAGGATAGTCATGCAACAGAATACGTAAACACGACTACAATCCCACACATCAACCTACAGCCCCCTTCTAGTCCCTAATAAACACTACAAGGCTTTCGGACCCAAGGTCGAAATCAAAGAGCTTCAATTTTATCGCAATCAACAATAGACTCCTCGACATTAAGCAATTGATGTTTCCCTAAGACTATGCCGAGATAATCACACAGAATTCCCACAACATGCACAGCCTTATCTAACTGGAATAATCAGAAAGGAAACATGACATACCGTATTCTCATCTGGATGCATTCAGGGTTTGAAGTGTGGTATTCACGACCCACTTTTACAGAGCCAAGTTACATGATATCTAACTATACTCAAGGAATCCAACAGTGCCAAAAACAACAAGTGTACCAATCAAGTTAAATAGAGGCAGATACTATAGTTACCTGTCAAGGATTCAACTGAACCCGAGTAACAGTATACAAGATAAATAATAATTAATGATTCCCAACCAGTGCCAACAACGGTAAACATTCAAAATTAGGCTTATATAAAAGCTAATTACTGATTTCGTAACAAATAATCCAACTGAGCCTCTTCAATATTTTCGCACAAGCTTACACAGAAAGGAAACGTAAGTACACTCAAGAGTCTGTACCAAAAATTCATTACAAAATAACATAGGTCGTATACCCGTTTGCTCCTTCAGACTCCAACAAAATCAAATTACCAATACTCAAATATATGTATATATAGCTTCAACATAAAGGGTCTATAATACACGAATCATTCAATGGATTCTACAGTCATTTTGAGTCATTTCGAATACAATAAATATATATATTGCATACTATCAACGGGTTGTATCCCATAACCACAATGCAAGGGAAAAACAACTTCAACAAGGTCGCAATGAAAAATGTAACACAAACAAGTTATCCATTCACAAATAACTTTAAAAATCAAAGCGAAACCTAATAATAATCAAGAAACCACTACCTTAATAACCTCGATAGAAGTTACAAAGAAGTCCAATTAAACTGAACAAAATGTCCATCAGTATTCTTCCCAATGAGTATCAACAACAAGCATCAACAGTAAGCATTAACAACAAGTATTAACAGTAGCCTGTACCCATCAAGAGAACAATTCATGGGCTCTCACAGAGCAAGCCCAGTACACATTCTTGCATATATATTTCACAAATTAAAGCCGGAATGCAAAACACCAAGAAATATTGCAACAGTTCGAAAAATAAAATACACCCATCAAGGTTTAAATTGAAAAATCAAACCAGCAAGAAGATACAGTGACAAAATCACACAAGGCTACCATATAAATCATCTAATTCCAAAAATCATCTGAACAGAGTTGTTCTAATGAAATCATTTGAAAGAGAGCAAGATTTTTAAAGGTTAGGGCCTAACATGCCTGGTTATTTGCTTAAAATTTTGAAGCAGACCACTGAAAGAGCTCGAACCTTCTCCTCCTTTTCCAAGTTAGAGCCACCAACAAAAATTTGCTATTTCCATGACTTATATATTTTCCTTGCCAGAGGAAAGAGCTAGTTACGCTCATACTTGCCATGCAACACCAAGAAGACTGGTGCGAAGAACCAGTGAACAGACAGAAGGAAAACCGGAGCGCATGCAAAACCAAACAAACCATTAACTTTCCATTTTGCATGCCTTCCCGTGAAACCCGAGCTCGACTACCGAGTTCATTAATTGCATTTACTCCCAATTTCCCGCTCAATCTCCACTGCCACCGACCGCCATAGTTGGCGATGGACAAAAGCACATCAAAGACCATTTCCAACTTTGGCGACCTGCCACGTCGGCTCTAGTTAGCCGTTTTAAAACCTCCACCAAATTACCTGTCCCTCATGCTTATCCACGCATTTAATAACATAGAAACTACCGCCCATGGTTTGCACCCTTCCATAGGTCCCCTTTCCTCCTTATTCATTAGTTAGGTTAGTAACTTAGGTTAGGATTTAGGATTACACCTAGTCTAACCTCTTAGCGCATAGATACTAACTTAGAACATTAGCTCTTAGCTCGGGTCTAGGTTAGATTAACACTAATCTAACCCCTAGGTTAGATTTAGTTTTAGGTTACTAACCTTAACAAATCCAGCTTAGGTCTAATATTTCAAATGCTCAAAAAATAACCTTCAACATACATTCACGAACAGGTTCACTCCCGTGCATCGCCAATAGGCTATAGAATTTTATGTAATCCGAATTATCACCGGTCCATGATCAAGACCTTCCAGATATATTACGATATCGGGAACCAATCCATCTAATACGATCAGCCTGAGTTATACTCCGGACTAGTTTATTCAATGCATCCGCACTTGCAACCTCGCTTAAGGTCTATAATTTTAATTCATCACGAATAAACTTAAAGCACCACTTGGATCAATACCACTGATCCAAGGCTAGGTCTTATAGATGGATAACTTCATAATTCATTCCGAGGTCAGATTAAACTCAGGTGTAAAATGAAAGAAATAAAAGAGTCCAATCATATTCCGACTCAGTCAAAGATCTGCAATCTGCAAAGAAGATACAGTACATATCAAGCATGACTTCTCAATCAAAGGAACACATCCTTTTTACAAAAGAAATCACATATCAACACTTGTATGCTCAGGAGGAAGTAACAACAGTCCAGGGTGTTACATGCTTCCCTCCTAAAAAGATTCATCGTCCCGATGATTACATATTCAATTAACCTTCAGGTCAACCAATTTATTAGTTCACAAAACAATGCGACTATTTTCCAACTTGCATAGTTCCAGAAATCAATGTCACAACACATTTTATTCAGCCTGAATAATGTTTGCCTTCATCTGGCTTTCATAATTACTTTAAAAAAAAATCCATAAAAGAATGTTTTGTCAACAGATTTCATTCTGTTGAAAAAGAGAAGGAAAAGCAATTTTCATCTCTTCCAGATTTTCCCAAGTTGCACTTTCTTCGCTAAACTGGTCCCACTGGACCTTACATTGCTTGTATTTCACGATTTCTCAAATGCAATCAAGAGTTTCCAGCACTCGTGTGGGTTTAACCATGATTATTCTGGGTCTTGGACCGCAAGGAATTACAATTTAAAACATGTGACAATCAAACATATTTCTTAAGCAAAGAAATATGGAAAACATCATGCATGTGAGATAAAGCAGGTGGTAATGCTAATCAATAAGCTACAGATTGATTATTTCGACAATTTCAAAGGTCCCACGAATCGAGGTGACAACTTGGAAGCCTTGCCAAAATTTATAGATCTCTTTTCCGGGTTTAACACGAAGAAAAACCTTCTCACCAAGCTCAAACCTTCGATCAACCCACTTAAGGTCAGCATAGCTCTTCTGTCTATCCGCTACTTGCTTTAATCGTTCTCGAATCAGCTTAACTTGCTGTTCCATTTCTGTGAGAATCTCTGGTCCAATTACCACTCTATCCTCAACACTATCCCAGCTAACAGGAGTTTTGCACTTTCTTCCATAAAGTGCTTCAAATGGTGCCATTTTAAGAGATGAGTGATAAGTGTTGTTGTATGCGAATTCAACTAATGGAAGATACTCTTCCCATTTATACATTGATCCATGCAATACATTCGCAACATGTCCTCCAACACTTGATTTACCCTCTCAGTTTGTCCATCCATTTCCGGATGATATGCAGAACTGAAGTTTTGTTTCATTCCAAGAGCTGCATTAAGCGTTTGCCAAAATCTTGACGTCATTCTTGGATCCCTGTCAGATATAATCAATTCTGGTACACCATGTAATCTGAAAATTTCGTGTATGCGAATCTTTTGGCTAGCACTCGGTGAATCATCCTTTAGATTTCCAAATGATGAAATGAGCTACCTTAGTCGGTTTATCTACAACTACTAGGATAACATCATGCTTATTCCTGGACATGGGTAATCCTTGTACAAAATCCATGGTTATTACTTGCCATTTGTATCTTTGGTATGCTATGAGGATATAACAGTCCAGAAGGGTGCATATGTTCTGCCTTAACCCACTGACACTCCAAACAATGGGTCACAAAATTTATGACATCCTTTTTCATACCTTTCCAAAAGTATTGCTGTTTCAGATCAGCAAGCATCTTTGTGATACCCGGGTGTCTAGAGAAAGGTGAATTATGAAATTCAACTAACAACTTCTTCCTCAAGTCGTTCAACATAGGTACATATACCCTGTTTTCATAACGCAAGATTCCTTCATTATCAAAATGAAAACCTTTATACCTTTCATCATTAGGTTCTGCAGCAAGCGCTGCTTTTACTTGCTGAAAATAATTATCAGATTCTGAGGCACTCTTTACCTCATCCTTGAACTGAGTTCTTAATGTTATAAGAGCAGAAATGTGCCTCCTACGACTTAGAGCATCAGCTACTCTATTCTCCTTCCCTTTGATATAGCTAATATCAAAGTCATATTGTGATAAAAATTCTAACCATCTTCTCTGTCTGGCATTAAGATTAGGCTGAGTGAAAATATATTTCAGCCCCAAGTGATCAGTTTTCAACTCAAAAGGTTTCCCAAGTAAGTAGTGTCTCCAGACTTGAAGTGCATGAACAATGGCAGCAAGCTCCAAATCATGAGGGGCATAATTCAGCTCATGTAATTTAAGTTTTCTACTTTCATATGCAATGACTTGATCATTTTGAAGCAAAACACCTCCAAGGCCTTCCCCAGAAGCATCCGTTACAACAGTAAAACTCCCATTAGGGTCTGGTACAACTAATATAGGTGCAGAAGTCAACTGGTCTTTCATAATTTTGAAATCCGCTTCGCACTTATCATTCCATATGAATTTCTTATCCTTCTTTTGCAATGAAGTTATTGGTGCAGCTACTTTAGAAAAATCCTTAACAAATTTTCTATAGTAACCTGCAAGACCCATGAAGCTTCTTACTTCGTGCACATTCTTTGGTGCAGGCCACTCAATTATTGCCACTATTTTTGAAGGATCTACAGCAATTCCTTCCTTACTTATGACATGACCCAAATAGTGTACTTCTGAATCAAAGAAAGAACATTTGGATAACTTACCATACAACTTTCTTTTTCTCAAAATTCCCAAAACTATCTTCAAATGCTCATTGTGCTCCTCAACGCTTTTAGAATAAATGAGAATATCATCCAAGAATACAAGTACAAACTTGCCTAGATATTCTTGAAAAATATTGTTCATTAAGTTCATAAAGGCTGCGGGTGCATTAGTTAGTCCAAAGGGTAGAACCATGAATTCATAATGTCTGTACCTTGTTTGGAAAGCTGTTTTATGAATATCTTCTTCTCTAATCCTTAACTGATGATAACTAGATCGAAGATCTATCTTAGAATAAACCGCTGCTCCATGCATCTGATCAAATATATCGTCAATCCTTGGAAGTTGATATCTGTTCTTGATTGTTGCCTTGTTCAACATTCGATAATTGATACACAACCTAAGCGTTCCATCCTTCTTTTCACAAATATCACGGGCACTCCCCAAGGTGAAACACTTGGTCTGATCAAACCTTTAGACAAAAGTTCCTGTAACTGTGCCTTAAGCTCGACCAACTCTGTAGTAGTCATCCGATAAGGTGCTTTGGAAATAGGTTCTTCTGGTTTGATTTCGATGGTGAAGTCAAATTCTCTCTTGGGTGGTAACCCCAGTAATTCCTGGGAAAAACATCCTCAAACTTTGTAACAGAGGAAATTGTTTCATGGAATCATCATCTTCTTCGAAGATTCGATATCTTTACTTGCATAAAGGGTACATCCTTTATTTTTAGCCTTTTAAGCCGCATAACCGATAGTTTTCTAACTGAAATTTCCCGTTTCACACCTTGAATCTCTCTTGTTTCAAATTGATCATCTAGACATTTTATGTTCTTTTCATAGCAATCTACCTTTTCTTTATGGTCAGCTAACCAATTGACACCGATGACAATGTCATACGATCCTAAAGGTGTAACATAGAGGTCAACTTCCATGGAGAAATTAGGTAAGTCAAGGACTGCCCCAAAAAGACACATACTCACTGTATGAACAGAGTTATTACCATACTGTACAGTCCAAGATTTATCCATTTTTCCAACTTTTCTTTTAAGTTTAGAAGCAAGTTTATTAGAAATAAAACATTCAGTAGCTCCTGTATCAAAAAGAATAGTGACAGGTATGCCAAATAACTTACCCGGAACTTCTATAGGTGTCACTTGCTTTTCAGCTTGCTTGTCGCTCTTTGCAGCATGTATCTTATGTTGCTGATTACGATCATCCTTCTTCAAAGGGCATTGATTTGTGTAGTGGTCTTTGCCACAATTGTAGCAGCCTCCTACAGGTCCCTTTTTAGGCTCAAAATTGCCTCCAGCCTTGTAATTGTCACGTTGTCCTCCATAGGGCTTCGCCATTGTTATAATTTTTGGCAAAATTATCCCTTATGTTTCAAATGGGCTTAGTTGCCACTTGTTTTCTTATCAATTATCACCTAGAAACTTACTCTTGTTTCCAAAATTTTCCATGGTCCTTTTAAGGTGCAAGAGAGGTTGAAGAAGGGTTTGCGAGCTTCTTCCACACTTCCTCTTTATGAGCGTAAAATAGCCTTTAATTTCTGTTCTTGCCTTATGGCCTTTTCAACAACTCCTTCCATAGTGGTTGGGCTGTGAACATCAACCTCTCCCCTATCACGGGATTCAATCCCATGATGAATTTCCGTATTCTGAACTTCTCGTCAGTTTGATACTGCGGTACATACTTGAGGAGTTTTGTAAACCGCTCCCAGTATTCAGTTACCGTTAGCTTCCCTTGAGCTAAGTTCTGAAATTCTGTCATTTTCTGATCATAGAAAAGTTGTGGCAGCCAACGTTGCCTAAAATAGCCTTTAAATTGATCCCAAGTAATATTGGTCTCATCAATGTTTAGTTCAGCTTTTCGGCTATCCCACCACGAAGATGCTTCGTGGGAAAGCTGATAGGCTCCCCAAATAGCTTTGGTTTCCTCTGAGAAGTTCCTTATTGCAAAGTACTTCTCCATTTCACGAGCCAATTCTCAGCTCCATCTCTTAATGTGGTGCCATCATACTTAGGTGGGCTTATCCTTTTTATATCATTAGTGAGTTCTGCTGCCAACCTGGACTTTTTGTTTTCTAGTTGGACAGGTGCATTTCTAGCATTAACATCAACTCCCATGTCGTGGGGTTTTCCTCGGAGGTTGCTGATTGTTATTATCAGCTTCTTCATCCTCCTCATTTCCCATCACCTGCTGTTCAAGTACAGCTAAGCGATCTCTTGTGTCCAACAGGGCAGCAAGGATCTCATCAAGTTTCTGGGTTGTTGCCACCCTCCATCAGGTGGAGCATTATTCACAACGTTCCCCCTTGTTCTAACCATTTTCTGTTACAAGAAAATTTAGGTTTTTATCAGATTATGGACACAATAGGTCCAAGAGCTGTAACCTTCAGCTCTGATACCAAGATGTAACATCCTCATTTTATTCATTAGAACAAGTCAATTTTTTTTTGATAAATGCTTCTTGGTTCTAAATACATAATTTAGAACTCACAAATCAAATAACCATTCTTATACAAATAACCATATGCAGCTGTAATGACTCGTCAGTACCTCCGATCTATTCATTCCATGACTTGACAATCTACCGATCTATTCATGAGTAATAAGAGTTAGCGTTTTTATTTAACACATCACTCTTGCGGTTCTCTTCCCTATTCTGGGATTCAGAATGCTCTGTCCAAGGAACCTAACTGAATAATTGTTACCATTATTCATCGGCATCTCATCCCTTAGACCAGGTGACTCAGGACAACGCAATCAGCATCTTGCGATACTTTGGCCAAAGATTTGAAACATACTGCTTATGTCTCGTATTCCTTAACGGCATACTCATCAATCTGGAATACATCCTTCACCCCATTCTTATGTTATATAGAATGTCTTATACCGACTTCTGTCAGTCCTCCTTATCCCAAGTTATTCACTCGGAAACAGATTAGTAAGGTGACTACGCTATATGGATGCGCCGAGGACTAGGGATAAGATGACATACTTGGGTCAACCCTAGTTGAACCAAAGGTGTCAAGATACCCCAGTCTCCTAGGCAGCCATATAATGTGACCACATTCCTAATCGGTCCTAGATTAACTTGTTCGAGTTAAAGGTGTAAATCTTAACGATCAATGCAAAGGGTGTCGTCATAAGTCACCTGCATTGTTGTATCTTTGAGAAGATCCTAATCTTCTCAAAGGTACAACCCTGTAGTTGACTTGTGTTGTCAACCTTTAAATCCACCTCGAAAAGGTCTACTTATTAATAAGCGTTATGCACATTGAGTTTAAATTATATTAAAAGACGTTCCCCTAAGGTTAGCCTTTCCCGATCCCTGGATTCCTCATCATAGAATGACTTTTCTCAATAAAACTCCCTACATAGAGAAGTTATTAAGGCCAAGGTCTCATCAAGGAGTTCATAGAATATACATAATTCTAAATCAATGAAATTGGACAGTAACCCAAAATCTTCACATGTGATTGCCAACAGAACCCCTTTTTGGTTTATTTCAGTTCTCATTACTGAATTTATATCGTACATATAAGTATCAAGATATAATGATTAAGAATCCAATTAAATGTTGTCCTGGCTTAATCAAGACTAGGGATTAATAATTTAATTCAGCTTGTTTAGCGTTCTGCTTAGGTTTATTTTAACCCTAGTTTCCAGTAAGACAGTGATCCATATTTCAATTTAGCTTTAGATAGAACACACTAGAATTACTAGACAATCATAAGTAATCAGTCACGTATTCTTGCAAGCTTACATTGATAATCACAAAAGTCTCCAATATAAACAATAATAACAATGCTCTTTAGATCATTTGAACCGAAGAAGGTCAAACTATCAAGATACGGATGCAAACATATAAGTATCAATTATCTATTTCCATTTCCTTCGAACTAATCAAATACATTTTATGCATTCAAAGATACTTGATACAATGCTCAATGGAAAAAGAACATCTTTCCTCATATAGTACATTTAGAAAATTAAGCTATAATTCAACATAAAATCAAATTTAAACAATCTGAAAGCGTCCTATCGAGTTTGCGTGCTTTTACCACTTACGGCATACATCCGTAAAAATTGTCAACATGGGTCGGTTCGATGAACCGAGCATGATAAGCACTAACTCTTAAAACAATTACAATCCATCAATTGTTTTCATTAAACACCTTGTTTAAATGAGATCAAATCACCAAACAAGTAAACATATTTCAGACTATGCTTTTGTAAAACAACATGACTATAAACGCATAGCTCATATTATAGTCACTCAATAGTCTCAGATATTTTTCAATTATTTCATCAAAACGTTAGTGACCAAGAAGACAAATGCATCTAACCAACTATCCATCTGAATCCCAAGGACAACAACATCAGACGGATTATATATTCAACATAATAAATAAATAACCTTTCATGATTCCATCAGCATGATAGAACAATTCCAAAAGTTAGATAAACAATTATATCAACCTATACTTTATAACAGAAGAGAAATAAACGAATCATACATATTTCCTTCAGAACTAGCTCATGACTGTACCGTCTTTCCAAGAGCAAGGCATTCACCTTAAACACATGCAAATAAATCAGACGAGACCATCAAAAGCACCACAGATTTGTTAAAGATCAAATATAACCAACTACTGTAGTTATCCAGCAGTACAGTAGCTCTCACGCTAAACAGTGATGACCCTCTACCAACAGACTCCACAAGACCTTCCACATGAAGTGGCAAACAAGAAGATATTCACCACATCACCTGTCGAGGTGCAGTCGACGGCTCTTAGTTCAGTCAAGCTCAAGGCAGGATAGTCATGCAACAGAATACGTAAACATGACTACAATCCCACACATCAACCTACAGCCCCCTTCTAGTCCCTAATAAACACTGCAAGGCTTTCGGACCCAAGGTCGAAATCAAAGAGCTTCAATTTTATCGCAGTCAACAATAGACTCCTCGACATTAAGCAATTGATGTTTCCCTAAGACTATGCCGAGATAATCACACAGAATTCCCGCAACATGCACAACCTTATCTAACTGGAATAATCAGAAAGGAAACATGACATACCGTATTCTCATCTGGACGCATTCAGGGTTTGAAGTGTGGTATTCACGACCCACTTTTACAGAGCCAAGTTACATGATATCTAACTATACTCAAGGAATCCAACAGTGCCAAAAACAACAAGTGTACCAATCAGGTTAAATAGAGGCAGATACTATAGTTACCTGTCAAGGATTCAACTGAACCCGAGTAACAGTATACAAGATAAATAATAATTAATGATTCCCAACTGTGCCAACAATGGTAAACATTCAAAATCAGGCTTATACAAAAGCTAATTACTGATTTCGTAACAAAGAATCCAACTGAGCCTCTTCAATATTTTCACACAAGCTTACACAGAAAGGAAACGTAAGTACACTCAAGAGTCTGTACCAAAAATTCATTACAAAATAACATAGGTCGTATACCTGTTACTCCTTCAGGACTCCAACAAAATCAAATTACCAATACTCAAATATATGTGTATATACAGCTTCAACAGTGGTCTATAATACACGAATCATTCAATGGATTCTACAGAGTCATTTCAAATACAATATATATATATATATATATATATATATATATATATATATATATATATATATATATATATATTGCATACTATCAACGGGTTGCATCCCATAACCACAATGCAAGGGAAAAACAACTTCAACAAGGTCGCAATGAAATACTGTAACACAACAAGTTATCCATTCACAAATAACTTTAAATATCAAAGCGAAACCCAATAAGATTCAGTAACCACTACCTTAATAACCTCGACAGAAGTTACAAAGAAGTCCAATTAAACTGAACAAAATGTCCATCAGTATTCTTCCCAACGAGTATCAACAACAAGCATCAACAGTAAGCATTAACAACAAGCATCAACAGTAGCCTGTACCCATCAAGAGAACAATTCATGGGCTCTCACAGAGCAAGCCCAGTACACATTCTTGCATATATATTTCACAAATTAAAGCCGGAATGCAAAACACCAAGAAATATTGCAACAGTTCGAAAAATAAAATACACCCATCAAGGTTTAAATTGAAAAATCGAACCAGCAAGAAGATACAGTGACAAAATCACACAAGGCTACCATATAAATCATCTAATTCCAAAAATCATCTGAAAAGAGTTGTTCTAATGAAATCATTTGAAAGAGAGCAAGATTTTTAAAGGTTAGGGCCTAACATGCCAGTTATTTGCTTAAAATTTTGAAGCGCACCACCGAAAGAGCTCGAACCTTCTCCTCCTTTTCCAAGTCAGAGCCACCAACAAAAATTTTCTATTTCCATGACTTATATATTTTCCTTGCCAGAGGAAAGAGCTAGTTACGCTCATACTTGCCATACAACACCAAGAAGACTGGTGTGAAGAACCAGTGAACAGACAGAAGGAAAACCGGAGCGCATGCAAAACCAAACAAACCATTAACTTTCCATTTTGAATGCCTTCCCGTGAAACCCGAGCTCGACTACCGAGTTCATTAATTTCATTTACTCCCAATTTCCCACTCAATCTCCATCTTTGCCACTTGACCGCCATAGTTGGCGATAGACAAAAGCACATCAAAGACCATTTCCAACTTTGGCGACCTGCCACGTCGGCTCTAGTTAGCCGTTTTAAAACCTCCACCAAATTACCTGTCCCTCATGCTTATCCACGCATTTAATAACATAGAAACTGCCGCCCATGGTTTGCACCCTTCCATAGGTCCCCTTCCTCCTTGTTCAATAGTTAGGTTAGTAACTTAGGTTAGGATTTAGGATTACACCTAGTCTAACCTCTTAGTGCATAGATACTAACTTAGAACATTAGCTCTTAGCCTAGGTCTAGGTTAGATTAACACTAATCTAACCCCTAGGTTAGGTTTAGTTTTAGGTTACTAACCTTAACAAATCCAGTTAGGTCTAATATTTCAAATGCTCAGAAAAAGAACCTTCAACATACATTCACGAACAGGGTTCACTCCTGTACTGCCAATAGGCTATAGAATTTTATGTAACTGAATTATCACCTGGTCCACGATCAAGACCTTCCAGATATATTACGATATCGGGAACCAATCCATCTAATACGATCAGCCTGAGTTATACTCCTGGACTAGCTTATTCAATGCATCCAGACCTTGCAACCTGCTTAAGGTCTATAATTTTAATTCATCACGAATAAACTTAAAGCACCACTTGGATCAATACCACTGATCCAAGGCTAGGTCTTATAGATGGATAACTTCATAATTCATTCCGAGGTCAGATTAAACTCAGGTGTAAAATGAAAGAAATAAAAGAGTCCAATCATATTCCGACTCAGTCAAAGATCTGCAATCTGCAAAGAAGATACAGTTCATATCAAGCATGACTTCTCAATCAAAGGAACACATCCTTTTTACAAAAGAAATCACATATCAACACTTGTATGCTCGGGAGGAAAGTAACAACAATTCGAGGTGTTACATGAAATATGAATAAATCTGCAAACCAAAGGCACGAATCAACAAACCATTTGTTTATGTTTGTTCCTCTATCCAAGACCATCAAAAACATAACCTCAAACTCTCCTTTCATGTGACAGAGCATCCACAATGAATAAATATCCTTTCCATCTCAACGAAGAAAGAAGTGGGATTTCTGTCAAACCAACCAAGCAGTTGAAGTAAGATCACACATGAAGCACTAGAAGAAAAAACCCACATCAAAAATATAATTTTATTTGAAAACAGAGGAAAAAACCATACCTACAATTTTGAGGTCCATTAATGGCTACCACATCCAGAAGCACTACCAAGTCTGAAAATAAAACTTTAAAATCTCCTAGACTATTAAGTGGGTAGGCCCAAAATTTCAAAGGGGCGATATTGGGAAAAAAACCCATATCCAAAATCTTTGTTCTAGAATCCAAATTTCTAAAAATATCAGGTTTACTACATAGGACTTTGCCATTTTAGGAAAGCCATCAATAGAATGACACAGGGAAGGAGGTGAAGACATTGAGGGTGCACTACAATTGAGAATTCACCAGAGCAGGGAATTTTTGGCACTTACTAAGAATAGAAGTTAGGCTCATGAGCACCTTCTAAAAATATAAAGTTGATCCAAAAGGAATGAGGAACACAAGGAGAAAGAAGAATCAAGGTCACAACACTTAGTAGAAGTTCCAAGGACTTGATTTTTCACACTTACTAAAAATAGAAAGTTTATTTTTCTAAGGGAGACATGAAGCCGAAGTGTATGGGTCAGAAGCTAACACAACCCTTCGCTGCGATTATGATGTGGAAGACAATGATGTTTTGTAAATGGACCTGAATGACCTTAAGACTTGCATGGCCTCCAAGGACCGAAGGAGGATTAGTGACCAGATATTCACAAGTGGCTTGTTCTCCGCTGCAGGACACCCAATGTCTGTACAGAGTCTTGAGCTAGTCCTAGCCTCGCTCTTTCCACTATGATCCCAAGACATGAACCATTTGAGCTAAAAATGGTACAAAAATGGTGATCATCAGCCCTAGGACCATTTTAATCTCTCTATAGCTATCGACATCCCCCAACATGGTTGTTATCTCAAAGGAAATAGTAGTACATGATTGGGAAACAATGGATTCATATGTCCAAGGAGTAGCACTCGGCTCATGGTTGAAAATAGGAAGAAATCCTTCCAGGATGCCCAAGAATCTACCAAGGTGTGAGTTTTGAGAAGGGTATTCTGATGTCATCACTCTCTTCAATAGAGTTATGAGCGAAGCAAGCATAAGAGATTTCCAAGACTAGATGGGCATTTTCATCCTGACATTGACATAAGGGAAGAAGAGAATTGACTGGGGGAAGATCATCAATGATAATCTCCATCTGCAACTACTCCAAGTTCCCACAACAAAGAATTTCCACATGACTTCTTACCTAGTTTATCTCCTCACAAGCTTGGGTCATTCAAGGGATTGTATCTCATGTAAAACATTACTTCTAAGGTATTTGCATTCGAGAAACATTCACAATTAGTAATGGAAGAGAGAAACATGTATTTCACCCGTGTGAACGATGCATTTACCATGTACGTGGTCTGAAGCCTAGAAGGGGATCTTGAATCTAGGATGTCACTAAAAGTGGCATCGCTAATTAAGGAATACGGCTTGTACTTCATACAATTCTCAACATTCTCCTACATACGAGTTGTTGGCTTCAACCAAGCTCCGCCGAAACTACCCAAGTACCTTAGTGTCCAAATTGTATTGTTTGAACTCGTAGGAAGATCACTCTGTGCATAACAAGCTCGAAATAAGAGAAATAAAATGATTTCATTCCCTATATCTCTAGGGAGTTCACGTGTAAAATATCAAATGATGCATCTCACCTAGAGGCCACTTTCACACACCTGACTTTGTATTCCTAAATCACTAGACCCAAATTTGACATATGAGAAGAGCCCGACTTGTTCTATGTCCTAGAATTATAACATGATCCACAAGTCAAGGACTACGAGGAAAATTGTATTGACGAGTTTGAAGTATGTGAAAAGGACCACATGAGGATGACAATTGGTGAGATGAGGAAATTCAAGTTCTCTTGGTACAAAGACATCTTGCATGATGATGGGATAGAGATGTATGATCTTGAGTACGCAGCAATCAAGATGTCCCCAATGCCCCAAATCAACTGGCATGTTCGTGAATTAGGAGATATATTAGAGTGGACTGAAAAGGTGGTGAGGAGAAGAGGAACTGGTTTAAAAGAAGAGGACTATGATCATTCTGTCACGAGGAATTTCTCCAAGCCGAATTAATCTTCATATCATTCATCTTCAAAAGTAGTAGAGGTGACTTCAATCTCTAAACACTCTAGAGTGAGCTCAAAAAGGAAGGTCATGGAATCGAAGCTTCTCCCCACAAGAAGACACCCAAGAAAGTCAGGGAAGGAGAAGTTTCATTGGCATTGCCACAGGAGGAAGACGTGATCGCAGTGATACAAACAAAAAATCTAGTAGAAAATGCACATGTGAATGATGAATACATGGTTCATGATCTAGTCTTTAAACCATTACAAGAGGTCTCACCTCTTGTTGACACCAACGCCCTCTCATTCAAGACTTGCCCCCTCCTTTAGAAAAAATGAATGGTTGGTCTACCCATCATTGATCCTGAATCTGACAAGATGTTTCGTGGATGCGGGAAATGGTCACCCCCGACACTCACACTGTGCAATAAGTAGCGGCCCCTGATCTATCAATGATTGTCTCATTAGATAAAGGAAAAAGGTCAAGAAATATTACACATACATCATCACTATTTTATAGTGGGAGACTGGTAATTAATACATCAAAGTAGCTCAGCCAAAATTAATCAAGCCACTAGATGAGATAAAACCAGTGACTACGAGATGAGAATGATCTAATTATGACCAACTACTCATGAGGGAGACTTAAACATATATCAACAATCTTCTGCTCACATAGTGGCAAGGAAAAAATAATATTAAAAGAAGATTGAGGTACTAGAGGAACAAGTACAAACTCTTTCAGCTTATGTGCAACACCTGGTGGAACCAATCATTACAACACTTCCTAGCGAGAAAGTGGCACCCATTAGTAGCTTCAATCTAGAATCCATCAGAAGAACGTAGGAAATCATGATGTAGGGGCGAATGAATAATGAATGGATCGAATCAATCTCTAAAAAAGGGAATCCAATGCTCCAAGAGGTAGTCAATCTCTTTGTGTACATGTGCACCACGACCAATAGAACACGAGAAATCAAAGAGGACGTGGGGAAAGAAAGAGATTACTGGGAACCTCTTGGAACAATAGTGAGTGAGATGAGGAGCACACATCACTAGGAGTTGATCGACAAAAGGGTCTTTGAAAATCCTACAGATGACTTGACACGTGTATGGGAAAGAGCCTTGGTAATCAGATTTGAAGCAATCAATCAGGCCTTCACAAAGCTAGAGGAGAAAGAAGAACAATCATGCAAGTTTGTAGGATAGTATAAATTAGAAAGTTCAGAAACTTGGAGTATCTGCAATGAGCAAACATACAAATGCTAATGAGTTGATCAACCCTTTTGAAGAATATGTCAAGAAAGGGGTAGGCAACCCATTTTCCTTCATTAAGGATACTCTCGACTTCTTCTTAGATATCCGAGCCTCTATTGCAATTATCACAAAAAGGCATCCATCATGGTTTGGGAAGTGTAAGGACATCAATAGTGTGACCGATGGATGTACTGAAACCTTGAGCTGCATTCTCATCCCTCATGCCGAAAAAGTAGAACTAGCAGATATCTTATTTCAAACAAGAGCTTGGAAATATAGAAGCCTTCTCAGGATCACAAAGTGGAGAGTAGTTAGAGAGTGGAGAAATTCCACCGCAGTAGCTCATCCTTCAACATAATTCTTCTTCTTCTTCTTCCTCTTCTTTCTCTCTCTTCTCTTCTCATACAACATTCTATCTCCTCATTTTTGCGTTGAGGGTCTCACATTTTAATATGACTTAAGTGACTTTAGCAATATAATGTAACTTTAAGTCACCTTGCTATTTCAAAAGGGACTTAAATATTTAAAGTGGAATATGAACAGTCTTAAGTCATATTAAGGTATTCAAAAAGTCACCGAGAAGATGAAGATTTTCCTCTTCTTCTATAAATTGTAGCAATCTCCTCATTTGAGCTTCTTCTTAATTTTGTCTTCTAAAAATTCTTAGATGTTGGAGCTATTTTTTGTGAATTCATGAGAGAGATATCCTTGTGAAGAGAGCAAGAGATAGAAAGTTTCTTCCATTTCTCCCGCTAAATAATGTCTTCTACTTTCCACGCTATATACAAATTCTTCTTGAGCTTCAATAAAGGAAGAAGGAATTTTAGCCTCTTTGATTGAGGAGTTTATTGGTACTTTGTGTTTATTAATCTCTATTTGGTCTTGTTACTATTTTACATATTTGTTTTCTTCTGAAATACAAATGCATGCTTTGAAAATTTTGGCTAGTGTGTGCGAGTCTCTAATTTTCTACTTGCAACATTAGTTTCTCCTTTCTAAATATTCTCACTCCCCTTTCTCGAATTTGAAGAAAATTATCCTTGTAGATACTTAGAAGCATTTTCTGTAGGGTCAGTGGAGTACCCCTGTTGGATCCCTAAATGAGAGGCAACGAGATAAAACTCACAATTTACTCGTGCATGCATGTACGGTAGCTGCACCGGTTAAATAGAGGGACTTAGAATCCTAGAGCATTGGTAAGGTAACCACCAATTTTCCCTGAAAAATTTTCTTGCCAACAATTTTTTCACCCACCTTGGGGCAGATTTAGCAACATTTGCACCTGAATATGACCACAAGGTTTGAAAAATAATAAAACAATTCAGAAAATTCAAAATTCAAAAAAAAGAAAAATGTCTAGAATTTAAATAGCTATATGAGCCATTTCAACAAACCATGGCTATTCCGAGAAATCCTCCTATTGAAAGAATTGAATTGCTCTTCCACATCTAAGAGGATATCACTTCAAATTTGAGAGAATTTTTTTGGCATAAAAGGAAAAGAGTAAACCACTACTTCATTGCCACAATAATTATTTACCTTGAAGAATGTCTCTGCTAAATTGGAGAGGCAAAGACAAATTCCAGCACCACAAAGAAGAGCATAGATTTCCAAGGCGGATAGAAGATACACCCAAAAATAGAGACAAGGAGGAAAAACCGACCCTATTTTTGAAGAGCTTCAAAGAAGACAAGAGCTGCTCAGAATTTTGAGGTCTCCTTTTCATCAAGCAACTAGTCACGTTGGGAACCTAAGTGTTGTCAATCCTTTGGATAGTGAATTTCCATACATCAACGATAACCTTGAAGATTTCACTAACGTAGAGACCGAAGAAGAAGCTAGAGAAAGAGAAGCAAGAGCAGAAGAGGAAATAAGAGCTCAAATTGAAGAAATTGAAAGAATTCAAGCCGAGGTGGATGAAAGAGCAGCAACAGAAGATGCAACCTTAGCAAGGTTGGAAGATAGAAATAGAAATAGAATGGGGGTCATGAGTGTGATCGTGATCATGAGGCCCATAGGCCTAATGTACCATGGGGGGAAACACCAGTATGATTTCTCTTGCTCAAGCACTCCACGAGCTACCAAAGGGCTCAAGAAAAAACTTTCCAAACTTCAAAGGAGATGGTTCTCAACTCCCCGAAGAACATGTAGCAGCATTTATCACCACTTGCGGTGTACTAGGTGTTGAAGATGAAGATGTGTCAATTCGTATTTTTGTGGAGTCACTTCAAGAAAAGGCTACCAAATGGTTCTACATACTACCCCCAAGGTCCTCAACTTTCGGGAAGATATAAGAAGTGCATTTGAACACAGGTTCAATACCACGAGAAGATTGTTTAGATCTCTTAGTCCGATTGGTACAAATGAAAAAGAAACCTCCAAGTCAATGAGAGACTTTGTAGCAAGATATAATAGATTAATAAGAAGAATCCTTGAAGATGTGGTGCCTTCTAAAAATAATCTGAAGATATTCTTCATCGGTGCCTTGCCATCAAGAGTAGGTTTCTTCCTTAGAAGAACCCAACCAAGAACATTAAGGGAAGCGTAGGACCATGTGACAGAGATCGATGATGATCTAATCCTGTCTAGAAAGGTGAAAGGCCCAAATGGAAAGAAAAAAGGCCAAAATTCAAGCTCAGTCACCATAGACCCAATGTTCCAAAAAATGGAAAATGACTTGGTTTCCTTGAAGAAACAACTATCCTAGATCACAATGTGGAACACTCCAAGGAAGCCAAATCCTCCCAATAGACCAAGGATTGCTCCACCTCCTTGCCAGCTCGCTCTTGAAGCACCGCCAAGAAATGTCGCTTGTGATCTTGAAGAACCAGAGAGGAGGAAGTTTAAATTGAAGAATCAAGAAGAAAATGTAGAGGACTATGAAAACTATCTCAAGGTTGAGGAAGTTGATGGTGATACATATAATGGCATAATTGAGTATGTTGATGATGAAGATAATGATGATGAAGAAGCTCCAAGTTTCTCGTTTGTAGTTTTCACCCGTGCACAGTCCAAGAAAGATGCTTCATCCTCAATGGCCATCGTAAAGGAAAAGAGGAAGAAATAAGACTCTCCTCTAGAGGTACCAAAAAATAAAATCATCGATAGAGGATCACCACTACCACCTTTGATGGAGTCAGCTAAGAAAAATTAGACTAACTGGCTAGTAAGGATCATGCTTCCATACCAAGTAAGTCATCTAATCCTTCTCGCAACTCAAAGGTTACTAACAATAATTCTCCTTTGAATTTTTTTCCCTGCACAAACATCTAAGGTGCCATCAAAACCTACACCCCACCCCCTTCCAAGTTAGTTTGTAACATCTTTGACATGGTTGTTATGGTGATGACTTCCACTCTTGACATTGCAAATGTTGACAGGTGATTTTTCTTAGGAAGGAGTACTCTTATGATTTTAGGAAATCATGTTTGCAATGGATAATTCATTATTTGTTAAAAAGAATCATTTTTGGTTGTGAATTCTTCTTACTTGAAAATAATGCCATTCATCTCTTTGTACAACTTAAATTCACTTTTAAGAAGGTGATGAACTTGTATTGTGTAGACATAATTTATCTTGTGTAAACAATAAGACCTTGGATCAATTCCATTGATCCAAGGTATGCTTCAATTCTTCTTACCTACTCATCTTATTGTCTTGTCATTCGAAATGGAAGGTGAGCTTGACTATGACTTTTTTTCTTTCCATTGTGAATAATTCTTCTTAGGGGTCCTTGACCGACAAAAAGCCTTAGGGTGATAAGCCTAGGCCTTCTTGTTAAATGTTTTAAACATTGAGCAACGTATAAGGGTCATAGACCTGATAGTGAATCACTAAGATGGGTACCCTAACCTAAGATGGGATGTTCTATACTAGTTTGGATTTTAACCTAAGGTAATTGAGACCTACCTAGGAACTAAGGTTGATTTCTAACCTAATAAAAATATAACCTAAACTATTGCTAACCTAAGAAGATAATTACAAGGTCGGTGGTGTCGGTTTTCAAGGCATTAATGGGAATTGATTTTGGTTTTTAATAACTTTGGACTACCAATTTTGGTGGAGGCATTGGGAGTTAGGGGATGCCTAGTTGACATCACCACTAAATGGAAATTGCATGCAAATTTTGAATTAAAGGCTCGCCAAACTTGGATGGCAGTGGTGTGGAGAATTAGGAGGGAAAATGACAGTCCTTCACATTAATTGATCTTGGTTATGGTGAAGAAACCACCTAGGAGAAATGCATGGAGGATTTTGGAAAGGTTGTTTGATCTTTAGTTCTTTTTCAATTTTTGCTCTGCATGGGGTTTTCGGTTCTTCGAACTAGTAGTTCTATTTTGATCTATCTATATTCTTGGAATTCTTGAGCTATTTTTGGATCCTATGGAAGTATAAGAAGAAGTAGAAATATTGGAGTTGTTGACATCACTTGGAAAAAGAAGAAACTATTGAGGCTCAGCTGGAAAATCATCTACAAATTGAGAAGAAGCTCTATCAGGCATGATAGGCTCTACCCATTAAGTTGTTTTGCTTTTTCCTAAATGTATTCATTAAAATAACTTTGTTCTTGGGAACAAATGAGTTTTATGTAATGTTTAATATTTCATTCAAAATTATTTTCTCTGTATTTTATCTATATGGAGTCATTGATAGGGTAGAAATGTTTTGGGATTTGTTTCTTGTTGGACAATAATAGTAAACATGTTTTACTTTTTTTGAACTTGAGATGTTTTTGAATCTGAGAACTCTGTTGGATCAGTACTAAAACTAAATAGTAGAAGTCACTGCTATGAAAGAATTATGAAAGAAGTCACTACCTCCATTAAGATGTAACCACATGTAAAATTCATGATGAAATTCATAATTAGGCAATCAAGTCAAATATATAAATGTGTATGCATTTAAAACATGATGCAAAAGTGTAAAAAGTTTCCCCAAGCCCACATTGCATAAGGCTATTCCATGTGGATGACTCATATTTAAAATTGGGAAAGGAAAAATGGAGGGCCATGATGCAACACATTAATGACTCGATGCCATCAATGCATTTTTGCACAAATCAAGGAGGAATTTTGAAGTCTTCAAACGCATTGAGATTTTTGCTATCATTTGTTGAGATCTAGATGCCACTATTAGAAAATCTCATTAAGGAACAATGTGAAATCTATCACAGAATCTTAGATTGATAATTAGAGATTGAAAATATTTCCAACAGAGTTAAATTGGATAGGTATTCACTAGAAAATTGGTAAGAACTAAGACACTCCTGTACTCTTATTTCATTTGCAAGGAAATTTGAAGTAAAACTAGGGCATTAAAGATGAAGACCATGCCGTTTGGTTTTTTAGTTGCATCTGAAATCACCAATGATTTGGATAAAATCATAGACACGATTTAATGAATGTTGACTTAAAAGAGTTTCTATAAATATTGAATAGCCCTAACAAGAGAGAATCCATGAAAGCAATTCAAGCTAGCGATATTGCTTTAGCTGGTGCTATTCCACCCTTAGTACACTTCCCAAAACTAGTATGGCTTTACGCTATGAATTACAACCTAGAAAAGAGGGAAGTACTAGATGGAAGTGGTGAGGCAGTGTTGAATTTGACACATGCAACCATTAGGATAATGCTAAAATTTCCTGTAATAAGAAACCCAATAACCATGGGTATTGGTTTAGTCCTACAAGATTATGAGGCCAAGAAAAATGACTAAGCCAAGCTCATAAATACTAAATGGCTCTTTGCAGAGAAGAATGAAACCACTTAAATCCCTAAAATATTAGTTAGGGAATAATTTTTAAATAATTAAAGGATGTGATTATATTGTTGAGTCGAATGGCTGGATTGGAGACCACAAATGAATTCAAGGAATGGATGTGCACATATATGTGGATAGTTTTGGAGAAGAAGGGGAGCATTTTTTGGGAAACCTTCATCGCAGAAGCACTTCATGACCACATGGTAGCACTGACAACAAAAATAGAGATGGGTGGTGTTACAGAATTGGAATTTTACATGATGACTTATTTGATTTATAATATTGCAGGCCATAGGCATTTCCCTAGCCTCTTGCCATGTGTTGACTTTAAAAATGCAAAATGCATGAGATTTTTCCTCAATTACAGTTGGTTAATTGGAAAGAGAATGTGAGATTGGTTAATGATGCCTTCTTTACACCAATCATATGTTTATTCAAATCGAATGGGAACAATATAGGATTTTGAGGAGGCTAGACAAGTAATCATGGAATATGGATGTTATTTCATTTAGTACAAGAAGTTTACATACATCATGGTCAGTGGATTTGAAGGCCAACCATGTAAATTTCCTAGGTACTTAGATGAAAAAATGGCCTTATGTGAATTGGAAAGACAATGACACCAGATTCACAAATTAATTGCTGGAAAACACAAGACAAACATTAAGTTTCCCATCAAGATTGGAAAGTACTCCTGCCCTTTAATTATAAAGGCCAGATTAATGGAAGATGAGATGAAAAGGTTTGATATGGAAAGGTTTGAGGCAAGGGCCAACTATGACATTAGGTGGGTGTTCAACAATCTTGCAAATAATTTTGAACATGAGCCTTAATTTGAGGATTATTGGATGAATTGTAGAGATGAGGAAGAGGTCAGGCTAAGAGACTTCTCAAGAATGACCCTTACCCAAATTATAGACTTCAAGATTGTTGTTATCCCTAAGGGAGTTGTGGATGATCCACATACTGTGAGTCAATATTATCTTGATCAAAATGTGGAGGGACAACCAATAGCCCTTTTGAACCGTAATAAAGTTGAATTAGATGATTCATATGCCTGGATACTTGATTTAATGAGAACATTGAATTGGTTAGCCTAGAAGAATATTGATTTATCAATTCAAAGCACAAGAGTTCTTAATAACTTTAGGGATTTGGGAAAATTGAAAGATGACCTTCCTCCCCTGAAAGAAGGAGCTGAAAAAATGGATCCATTAGGTAGAAAATATCGTCATTTTACTTCAAAAAGGCCTACTTCAGAACTTATAGATGAATGGAATTTTGCTACCAATGGGACTTGCACTTCTACGTCTTTTCTAAGACAAAGGACTAAGGAAATGCTTTTGAAATCTATGGATAATGCTCCTATCACCTTTACATTACCACTTCAAGAAAAAGGGAAGGGTATGGCTACTTATAAGACTCCTTAAGATGTTTTTACAAAAATAAATAGTGCTTATAAGTTAATGAGTGGGGCCATAACAAGTGGTCATTCACAATCTAAGCCCCATGGTGAAGAAAAAGAGTAGCACCAGACCTTAAGAAGCTTTAAAGGGAACATAAAAGATTAAAAATTGTGTATGGGCCAATTCTTGTAAGAGAAGGTGCTCATAAACATAGGAAACATAAGCATAGGGATGTAGTGATTAATCCCCAACATGAAATAATTTATGTTTTTGAGGTACGACATGTAGCATCAGTGCCACAGTTGGGAAACTAGTGCCTTTATTTTCACCTTTATCTTCAAGAGGGAGTGACAATTGGGAACACTCAAGAACAAACAACTCAAGGTAATGTCTTATCTAATCCAATAGATAGTGAAGTATTGAATCAAGGTGTGAAAACATCGAAACCATGTTAGTTGAAAATGTTAATATACCTTTATTTGAATAATTACAAGAGTTAGGTAGAGATAATGGATGTTGATACTGGTGAGGAGTTTTCCACATTGGATGCATTTGACATATCTATTGATGAAAAAATAAAAAATAATGTAAGTGATCTTCAAATGAGTGAAGAAGTGGAAAAAATTATTCATATGCAAACCATTGAAATCAAAGTTCAAGCATTAGAAGTTTCCTTTGCAGATCAAGCAGCTTCAGAGTCAAATAAGCTAAATGTGATTAGTGAAAAAGGTGTAAGTACTGAGGTATTAGGGGAAAAATATCCTTCCCATGATGTCAAGGCCACTAAGGATAGTGAGCCATCTCAAATAGGGAAATTGTAGATGAGAAAACAACAGAGGTTGCATAAGATGTAACTACTAGGGATGAAGTTATTGCTGGTGTGGATGTACAATTTTTGGGTGAGAATAGGGAACCAACAATGGGAAGCCAATCCACCATGACACAACCTAAGATATCAATAGAGAAAAATGATGATAATGTGTCAACCCAACAACCTCCAAGGGAGGTGGAAATATTGGAAGGAAAAGGAGATCTTGCAAGAGAGATATTAGTTCAAGAAACTCCCAAGGAAAAAGTTGAAGTTAATATTACATCAATTGAATAAATAAAGAAATAACATATCTAAATTAACAATGTAAGTTAGAAAGAGACTGGTTAACCCAAAAATCAAGACCAAGAAGGAAGACAATCATGGGAAGTACCAATATAAAGTGAGAACAAAGAGATAACTGTGGGAGAAGAACATGAAAAGTAGGTAGAACCATCAACCCAAAGTGAACAAGAGATGTCCAAGAAGTTGGTGGTTGTCCCCAAGAAACCCCAACAAGAATTGCAAGAAACAAAATCTGGGACAAGTCTTGCAAAGGGATGGATAGGGGAGTTGATTTCAAAGGAAGAAAAAGAAATTGTCCCTGTTGAGGCCATAGACCTCACAACTCTATCTTTTCCAAAACTAGTGAGGACCTCTAAAAGAGCTAGGGTTCTTACCAAGACTCATACTTGATCCACTGGGATCTAAAACTTTAGAAGTGACAATCCCTCATGAAGGAAAAACTAGAGAAAATATAACATCCAGTGACTACAAGTGTTCAACTTATTCCCTTAGGAAAGCCTTCAATACATCAAATAAAATAGTGAGTATCCGAGGCAGTAAGTGACTTGTTACAAAATTTTGATGAGGAAAGGATAACTAAAAACTATTGAAAGAATAATTCAAAGCTTTGAGTTCTAGTCTACAATAATTAATTAGGTAGTCTAGTCAAACTCAAGCAAGTACCTCTACTAATACCCTTGAAGGAATGGAAAATATTGATAATGTTGTTAAGAAAGTTCAGGTTGTGGACACATGGGTTGAGAAATTGACAAAAAAGGAAAAGAAGCAATTGAAGAAGCCATGACAAAGTATGAAGAGCTCAAGAATAGGCTTAATGAAATTGATGAAATAATTGAGCAAAGTGTGATGATGAAATCTTCTACTTTGAAGGATTTTTTCCCAATTTGGACCATATAACTCAACTCAATGATGAATTGGTTGAAAAGAAGGGATTGTGCCAAAGGAATTCAAAGGAAATCAACATGCTATGGAGGAATTAGCAAAGATCATAGTGGAATTTTTGAATGGGATTAAAGAAAAATAAAAGTTAAAAGGAAATGGGTCGATGATACTTTAGATGCTATTGATTTAAAACTTGAAGATATGGTTTTGACAAATTCAAGAAGAGATATGGTGATCTAAAAATTGATTTCTTTTTGTTTGTATTCTTATGGCTTGGATTTTAAGTTTGTAATTATGTTCTCAATTTTCCTCATTTGAGAAAAACATCCAGAAAGAAAATTTCTCCTATGAAGTTATTAAAACAATGAGGAAAATTGAGAACATAATTACAAAGTTAAAATCCAAGCCATTAGAATACAAAAAAAAAATGGGCTACTGTGTGGATGCAATAGAAAGATAGACATTGATTTTCCAACACCATATAGGGATAAATGAAGAAGAAATCAATGAGCTCTTTTGAAGGTATGATGCATATGTGGCAAGGTTTCCAAGAAGAAGAAGAAACATGAGAAGAAACTGAAGAAGAAAAGGATGCAGACATGAAAGATGATAAACAATCTTAGGCTTTTCATTCTTAAAAATTTATCTTCTTTTCATATTTCATTTGTAAATGGTGTTTAATTTAATATTATTTCTTCATGAAGGATGAATATTAATTTTAAAACTTGTTATTCTCTTATATAAATTATGATTTGATACAATGCATTAGATTTTTATATTACTTGGATTAAATTTTATGTCCATTTGTAAAAGCATATAAAATAATGAGATGTTTGTACTTTCTAGCATTTTGAAAAAGAAAAATGGGGATCTATAGGGGCCCTAGCCCATGATAAGAAATATTAAATATATCTGCCAGAGTTGTATTACAAAAGAAAAGACAATAATGAGAAACTTTAAACATCCAATACCACAGACTCCTTTACCACAAAATCCTCTCTACAAAGAGGAAGTTTTTTCACCAATTTGTTTTTCCTAGGCCCATGTTCATCCATCCCTAGTGCCATTTGAACAAAAATAATGTCTCCTTCTAGTGTGCGAGACATTCCCATTGATTTAAGATCATCCAAGATAGACAAGGGACCATCTAACAGGTTAAGAAATTATGACCTCTTCTTGTAAGAAGAGACCCATTCACCCATATCTAAACCACCTTTAGAAAATGCCCTTTTCCCTCTAGTTTTGGCAAAAGAAGTTGGTTGAGAACCTTGAGTTGGAAGTGCAACCACAACTAATTCTAGAATGACTAGAGCAAAAGGCATGAAAGTAGTAACTAGAATAGAAGGCCGATGCTAGATTCACCATTGCATTTTTACAAAAGGAAGTGATGGTTCAGGAGATGGAGGGGGTGTAGTCATTGGTTGTTTTTCCTCCAAGACTGAAACACATTTCTCTAGTGCATTTATTTGGTGATAAAGAGAGGGAACTGTAGTCAACAAAAGTTCTCCATCAAGCACATAAGATTCCAAAGGAATCTCTTTTGTAACAAATGCTTCATCACAAAGGTAGGGGCAGTTGTAGTTGGTCGAATCCTACACACTAGGCCTATTTACATTCTATAATTCCCTCAAATCCTCAAGAACCCTTTGATGCTCAATCCTAAATAGATGAAAATACATCATCTGAAAAGTAGAGAAAATGAGACTTATCCTGATAAGTCTTCTCACGAGAGCAACTCAAACAACTCGAGCTGTTAAAGGCTCAGTGTAATCATCAAGATCAACAATCTCAAACATCATCCTTACAAAATTTTCATCTAGACCTGAAAAATCAAAGATAGAATGAAAATATTTAGTAGATATTTCTTTCAAACTGGTGCCACTAGTTTTCCTAGCCATAATACAAATGGATTTCCTCAAAGTGATTATACGCAAAGAAGAAAGTGTGAAATAATGAAGTAAGTGGTGCATTTTTATAGGAAATTGTAAGGTGAAATCTAAATTCGGTGCAATCATGGTGAAATTATTCCTGAGATCTCAATAAGATATCTGCACAAGAAATTTAAAAGTTGAAATGAATTGGCATTGAGCAAAAATGATAAATTGATCTGATTTGACAAGAATCATGCGTGATAACTAACCCAAAAGGTGTGAAAATAAATATACAACATTCAAAATGGATTCTAGAAAAGAAAATAAGAGCATCTGTCAAATAAAATTGCCTAGAGGTGCTAAAAATCATCAAAAGAATATGTCCAGTCACCAAGGGAAAAGAATGATTAAATAAGTGGGTAAAAGTGATGACATGGCATCCTAGTCATACATAAATAGAGCAAAAATGTGGAGGGCTCATAGTTCTCACACCTGAAAACATTTGACGAGGCATCTTCATGAGAATAACGTGGATTAAAATATATGTTGTAAAGGGGAATATTCCCTTGAAGATTCACACTTTTGGGGGGAAATTTGGAAATAAAATGAGTGAATAGAATGGTATAAATGTGAAGAGAATAATCTCATAAAATGGGGTTAAAATTTTCTAATATTTTTTCAAGAGAAAGGAAAAATGAGAGAAAACCATTTCCCAAGAACTCATATGAGAAACCTGTTACTTTATTTGAGCCTTAAAATTAATTCATGTCAAGATGGTTGCAAGTGTACAACCATTGACAAGCATTGAGATTGTAGATCTACTTTCCCTTGCTAATAAATTTGATGAGCCTTGAATTAATTGTGTTAATCATGAGCATTGTTGTATATGTTGTCAAGATGATATCTTGTAAAATAGTTATTCATGCTCCCATTGCAATTTTATTTTAGAGATCCTTTAAGTAACAAAGAACTTTACCATTCTAGTAGCATTATGGAAATCACAATTACATTGTTGAGAAGAGTTTTCATTTCATTTGTATAATAAACAATTTTAAATTCATTATGTATCCACTTTGTTAAATGTTTCTTGTAAGCCATTGAGTGTATATTAGGTGTGATAAATTGTGAATATCTGATGTTTTATTAAGTCTTAAGCATGAGATTTTGTGTTTTAATCCTTAAATATTGTGTGAAACCATGCACTCTTGGGCTTCCATGAGTGTACATATTCTATTTGAAGGATCATTGTGTGTTATTTGAGGTATATTTGTCTTGAACTTGGTAGATCTCTCAACATTTATTAAAAGTCCCTTGAAATTTGAAATAATAAACTTTATCCTAAGTAATTCCCCAAATCAAATACAACCAAAACTAACTAATCCTACCAGAACTACCCATGATTTCCTCATTAAAGCCAACAATATGCTAAATCAAGTTGGTTCCATATTGTCTTTAGTAGTCTGAGCTTTGTTTAGAAGACATCTACACTATCTAGAAGTGACAACTCGTGAGAGTTAGCCTTTGTTGAATTGACCATGTCTTCCCAGAGCTGTTTTTCAATTAATCTACAAAGGAGTGCCAAATATTGTTGATACATCCACCCCACTCATAATTATAGACTATAGAATGGGTCCTCTCACCCTAGCTAAAGGTAGAGCCTAAAGTAGGAGGGTAGGTCATACCCTCAACATGGTGTTACCTGACTCCTTCGAGCTTAAGTGATAAAGAGATGATGAGATCCTTCCTTGGCTACAAAACAACACAAATATAGATCTATCATCCTCTAGGCATCCTTCTCATTCTGTTGATGTTGCTTGGCCATAAAGGGAGGACCGATTTGGGTACTACCAGATATGAATTTATTAGATAAGTTACTAATAAGGGCTTTCATTTATTCATCCTCCTTTTATCTGTGCAAGGGATAATATGTTGTAGATGCGATGAGATGTACACTCTTCTCAGGAATAGGGGTAATAGAAGGATGGGGTGTATTAGGAATTTTTGGGAATAAGGGTGCGAGATGGTCTAGAGCTAACTTTCCTTCCCGAATGAGAGTATTCTTTGCATTTAAAATATTATAAGTAGTAATTAAGGTTCTACCCCCATGGACTGAATCATGATTGATATGTCACTATTCAAAGCCCTGAGATAATATAAGAAAGTATGTTGGGCTGTAGGCATTACCACTTAAGGGATTTTTTCCCAAGTCTTCTAAATCTTGATATAAAAATCAGTCATCTTCTCATTGGGTGCCCTTTTTGTTGTTAATTTCTCCACTAAGGACAGGTGATTTTACTTATCTTCAAAATAGTTGAAAAGAGATATTCAAAGCTTATCATAGATGGAAATAGATGTAGGTATTAGACTTAGGTATCACTCAAGTGATTTTCCCTTGCACAACGCCACAAGTAGCCTAAGTACTACATCATCATGTGTGACCAAATAAACATAGCACACATTAGCTGCATCCTTGATATTCTTAACCAGGGTGAATTGATTCTCACCAGTGAAGTATGGAATAATCTTGAGTGTGGGTGCTGCCATATCATGTTGCGCATTCGAAGGAGATGACTTCCACAAATGAAGTTGAAAATTTTTCTCGAGAGATGGAAGGGTTACCATGACAACAAATGTGGATCTACCGGAAGAGAAGTGGAAAATGTGTGACGTGTTGGACATGGACATGTGTGTGTGGGTGTTATGCTACATGTTATTCTTAGAGAAAGACGGAGATACTCAAAAGATTCTTCAACTACAATGCTTTGTCTTGTATATATTATTCTTGTGAAAAAGGTATGCAGATGCTAAAAAACAATAGATCCGAGTGTTGGGAGTTGCTATATGTGTTAAAACAAGCCTCCAAAGTCTATAAATCACTAAGTTACACACCTGAACTTAGAAATGATGAAATTTAAGATTTCAATACTAGTTCCACCAGGTGTGCCAAAAAAATTTGGTTCTCAAACTTTTGATTGTTTGAGAGCTTGGAAGAACAAACCCAAATAAGAAACAAGTCTAGAAAGCGTTGGGGGATCAAAAGTTAGGAGAGAAGGTAGTGCTAGTCGTGGAAAGTGATCAACCTATAATAGAGGATTATTCTACATCTTCAAATAGTTTAGAATTAGGCATTCCTCATGTAAATATAAACACTCCAACTGGTGAAGGGCCATCATTTGTAACTGGAATAGGTATCCCTCACCTCCCTCCTTTATCACTTAGAACTAATAGGGTTTTTTGTGAGACTGAGTCATTGAAGGATACTTACTTTGAAGATCATACACCTATGTCCCAAAGACCTCTTGTCCCACACCATTTTAATCCTCCTATAGGATCACCTCCTTAGAATAACATGGCTCATCCTCCACCTAGACCTCCCTTTGTTTTCAATGTGTTTAGACCAATAGATTTTAGAGGCATGGTTGGGCATCCTAATGTTGTACCACAAGATGTAAGAAATAGGTTGCCCAAATTTTAGGGAAATAATGTCATCACTAGTGATCAACACTTAAAAATCTTTGTTAATATGATGGAGGATTTTGAAATAGAACATGAAGATGTATATGTAAAGCTATTCATTCACACTCTTGAAGAAGATGCACGTGACTGGTATAAATCTTTACCAAATAACTCAATAGATTCATGGACTGAGATGAAGAATGCTTTCAGATTACAGATATGGGGATAAGAATGACCCAAGGTTCCTCTTATCTGAGTTTGAGAATATAAAAAAGAATCCCAATGATCCTATTTAAGACTTTAATACTAGATTTAATAAGACTTTGACTAGACTACCCATAATTTTGAGGCCTAGTGATGAGTCTTGCCTAATTAAATATTCTAATGATTTTGACAAGAAATTTACTTATTATTTGAGGGATAAGAACCTTGGAACTTTAAGGAAGGCCTTCACCATGGCCTTGCAAATTGAAAACAATATTAAGGCAGCTAGAAAACCTCCTAAGAGGGAGGGTGTCAAATTGATTAATCCTAAGAAACCTTAGTCAGGAAAGGTAGTGGATCTGGAAGAAGTTGTGAAGACTCTGGCCGGAGTAGTTAAAGAAATATCTTATAAGATTTCCGAGTAGAAAAAGGAATAGGAAAAAGTTCTCAAGGATAAAACCAACCTCAGGGAAAAAATATATTTGGAAATCATCCTAGAGGTGATCAAAAATCAGATGAAAGAGGAAAAGGGCCCATGGGATTAGGAAATAAATAGCCACAACCTAGAGAAAATAATTTGGTCCCTAATCCTTTAACTATTAGGGTTTCCATGGTAGAATAAGACCATGTTATTGATTGGTGTGACAAGTGTCTCTTACCACATCCCCCCTATGATCTAAATAAGGAAATTGAAGAGGTAGGTGATGATGAAACTTACGGTGATGTATGCATGATGGAGTGCCTTGATAATCCACAACAAGGTGCCACTTCAACTGAGCTGATAAGTGTCAGGACTATAGAAATTTTTTGGGATTGCATTCACCAGGTATCTCCTCTTCCTCCTAATGATGATATTGAATTTGATATGGTGCAAGATTTTGATTTACCTAATCATGAATTTGAATATTTGAGAGCTCTAATGATTAAGAAGTATGATGGGGGAATTCCTTCTAAGGAAGACATGCAACTTTTGATGAATGCAGTGGTTTCTCAGGAAAAGGAATACAATCTCAGAAGTAGAGTTGTCAAAGGGGAAGGCCATAAGAAAATCCAAAAACTCCACTCTCACTAATATCCCAAAGGATCCCCTAAAAATGATACACCTAGCAAGGGCCCAGTCACTCCAAATAAAACTTGTACCCCAACTCATGCCCAAGCTATAAAGAGTCTCATACCATAAGAAGGGGTAGTAACTCTCCCTCCCAATATAGTCTTACCCAAATACATCCCCTGTGATATAGCCCAGATGTTGAGTCGATCAAAGTCACTATGCCTATTGTTGAATTGCTTAGGATCCTGAGCATAGAAAAAGGGCATTTGAATATTTGGGATTCAAAGAGGAGGTAATACCCCCAAACAAGAATGTGAATAATGTGGATACTCCCCTATTATTGCAGAAATGGAAGTACCACAAGCATTGGAAGACTTGGGAGAATCACTTGAGGTATATCTAGGTACTTCTCTTGTTGAATCTTAGCTTGATGTTGATCCTTTCTATACTAATTTAATCATCAAGGAAAAATTAGTGCACAACTAGCATGTTTGATTTAGGGGCCTCATGTAATGTGATGCCTCTTGAGGTAATGAATGAATTGAATATCAAAGTGACAATTTTTTTGGAAAATGCACCGCTATGGATTCAAGGGAGGTTCTAGTGATTGGGTATGTTAAAGGATTGATAGTGCAATTGGAAGCTTACCCGAGCAAATTTTTAACCATGAATGTAGTTATTGTGGATTTTCCTGCCAAGTGGGGAATGTTATTGTCAAGAAAGTGGGTTGCTAGTGTGGGTGGGAGTGTACAGATGGACATGTCATATGCAACCATACTAGTAGAGGGAAGCCTTGTTAAATTATATGGTGAGAAAAATATGCTACATCTGATTGAAGACCCTAACAATGCTTCTTATGAAGTATTATATACAAATGTAGATGTTGATAATTTTGTGGGCTATGTAGATTTTAAAGAGCATAACATTGATAAGTGTAAATTTCCTGAGAAAATTGGTTCTCCCTATATTTTGATGTTTGATGGAGATTTTTCTAAATTTGGGAATGGTGTTGGTATTGTCCTTGTGTCTCCAAACTAGAGGTTTTCAGTTTTCCTTTAAACTTAGATTTGAGTGCACTAACAATATTGCAAAATATGAAGCACTACTTTTGGGTTTAAGGATTGCTTAGAGGTATGGTATCAAGGAAATTATTGTTAAAGGATATTCGAATTGGTAGTCAAACAAGTTAGGAAATTATATGCAACCAAGAATCAAAGAATGAAACAATATAAGCATGCAGTTTGGGATTTTATTGAAATGTTTGACTCTTTCAACATAATATACCATGACAGAAATTAGAATGTTATTGTAGATAGGTTGGTAGTATTGGGATCCAAATTTGAAAATTGTACAATGTCTCCTTACTGTGAATATGATATAGAAGTGTTGTCAAGACCATCTGTCCTTGAAAATGTCAAACATTGGTAGGTTTTTGAAGATGATGCCTAGGTTTAGAGGTTCTTATAGAATGAAGGAGAGTTTACAAACCAAAATGTGGATTGGGAACCAATGGTTTGTATTTATGATGGTAAAGAGACTCTATTTGGCAAAGACATTATTCAATTAAAAACCAATACCATTCCAAGAGGTTTGGTTTCTTTAGAGTCAAAATTTGATAATGTTGACAGGATTGTTAATAGACATATGTTAGCCTCAAGAGATGTGGAGGAGCACAACTTGGGGACTGAGGAAAACCTAGAAAAATATGGCTAGGTAGTGACCTAAGTAAAGAAGAAAAATAGTCTTATGTCTAGCTATTAAAAAGGTACCAGGACTACTTGGCATGGTCATATTCAGAATTGAAGGCATATAGGGAAGATATTTTCCAACATGAGATACCATTAGAACCTAATTCCAAGCCATTTAGGAAAAAGAAAAGGCCAATCAATCCACTCCTTTCCCTCAAAATGCAAGAAGAGTTAAAAAAATTAAGGGATGGAGGCATCATACAACCAACAAGATATTCTTCATGGGTGGCAAACCTAGTGCCAGTTCAAAAGAAAAATGGAGATATAAGGTTGTGTGTGGAATTTAGAAATTTGAATAAGGCCTCAATCAAAGACAACTATTTGTTTCCTAATATGGATAACATGTTGTAACTAGTTATTGGATCTGAGCTGTTGTCTACTCTAGATGGATTCTCAAGGTATAACCAAGTGGTAATAAAATAATAAAAAAGAATTCCATGGGGTACCTATGTGTATGTGAGAATTCCATTTGGCTTGATGAATGTTGGAGCTACCTTTCAAAGAGCTATGGATGTAGCATTCTCAGGATACATCAATGATTTTATTGTTGTGTATCAGGATGATGTGACAATGTTCTCAAGAAAGAGGAATGATCACTTGCAACATGTGGAGAAGATGTTGTTGAGATGTAGAGAGTATGGCATCTCATTGAACCCTAAGAAGTGCCATTTTGGGGTTCAAAAGGAAAAGCTATTGGGGAACATTGTATCTAAGGAAGGGGTCATGATTGACCCTGAAAGAGTGGAAGCTATTGGAAAAGTTCCTATTCCCAAAACCAAGAAAGGAATTCAATCCTTCTTTGGTTAGATAAACTTCATTAGGAGATTCATTTCCAATTTTTCGAGATGACTATCCCCATCACAAGTATGCTAAATAAGGATCAGATTATCAAATGGGAAGAGGAAGTTGTCCAAGATTTTACTAGAATCAAGGAAGCACTAAAGATGATCTTGTCTTAGCAGCCCCTGATTACAAAAAAACATTTTAAATTTTTTTCTTTTGCCTCTAAAAATACCATTACATCTGTATTATTACAAAAGGATGAGGAGGGAAGTGAAAGGCCAATTTCTTTCTTTAGTAAAGCACTGTAGGGGGATGAGTTGAAATACACCATCATGGAGAAGTAGGCCTTTTCCTTGGTTAGAGAAACAATTTTTTTCAGCCATATATCTTAAGTTCCAAAATCATAACTTATGTTCCCCATACCATGGTCAAGGACATCTTATCAGAAATGGAAATATCAAGTAAAATATGTTGATGGGTGAAAAAATTACAAGAATATGACATGGATATTCAGACTACTAAGTTAGTTAGAGGTCTAGGATTGGAAAAGATAATGACAGAAAGCAATCTATAAGTGATGGAGGTAAATGAAGTTGAGGAGGGAGATATGAATGTTCATGAGAAATTAGTCAATTCGCATGGTACAAGGACATCATATTTTACCTTAGAAATTTGGAGTGTCCTGGACATTTAGATAAGAATCAAAGAAGGAAACTCAGGTTAGCCTCCCAAAATTACATCATCACTGATTATGGGTTGGCATGGAAGAATCTTGAAGGGTTCTCCTAAGATGTATTGCTAAAGATGAAGCTCCCAAATTAATTGCATATTTTCATGGGGGAGTATGTGGGGGCAATTTTTCTAGAAGAGTAACTTCCCATAAGATCTTAAGGGATGGTTATTGGTGGCCCACACTCTTTAAAGATATAACCTTGTTAGTAAGAAAATGTGAAAGTTGTCAAATATTTTCAGGAAGAATGAAGGCTTCAAGTGCTCTCCTTTACAACCAGTATCAATTAAAGCCCCTTTTAAACAATGGGGTATGGATTTTTTTGGGGAGATATCAAATCCTTCAAGTATAGGAGATATATGGATATTGGTGGCCATTGATTACTTCACCAAGTGGGTCAAGGCTATCCCTACTAAGAAAGAAACTCATCAGATTGTTATGGATTTTATCCTAAATCATATAATTTACAGGTTTGGAGTACCTACCAAAATAGTTGCTGATAATGCCATGAGCTTGAGCCAAACCATTAGTGGCCATGTGTCAAGAGTATGGGATAAACCTAACATATGCATCTAACTACAACCCTCAGGGAAATGGATAGGCTGAATCAAGCAACAAAAATTTGCTAAAGATAATTAGAAGGACACTAGAGGTTAACAAAAGAAGATGGGGTGAGCAATTGAAGTTTTTTGTTTGGGTAGATAGAATCACTGCTAAAAGAGCCACTGGAAATATCCCATTCAAACTAGTCTATGGAGTTTAGGCCCTTCTCCCCCTACACATGTAATTATCTTCTTACCAATTCATTTAGCAACTTAAGGATGAAGAAGTCAGCCCTTATGATGCAAGGATTAATCGATTTTTGAGTTAGATGAAGAAAGAAGAGAATCCCACTAGAGACATTTGAATTTTAGGGAAAATATTAAAATATTATTTGAAAAAAGTAACTCCTAGAACTTTTAGTGTGGGAGATCTTGTGTTATTATGGGATAACAAACATGAAGAAAAGGGAAAACATGGAAAATTTGATGCATTATGGATGGGTCCTTATTCCATTGATATTAGAATTGGTGAACACACTTTCTTCTTAAAGGATATAGATGGAGAATTAATTGAGTTTCTGTTAATGGCAAGCACTTGAAACATTTTCTTGACTGACTTCTAAAACAAGGTATGCATCAATGTATAGTGTTTTTGTTTCCCTTTTGTTTTCCCCGTCTACAAAGTGACCATTACCCTAGTTTCTCGGTATGTTTTGAGAGATGTGTTATTGTCACTTGACCTAGTGTGTATTTTACTTGACTCCATAACCCAATGGAATTTGGAACTTGGTATGCTATGTGTGTGTTGTGTATGGTTCTTGTGGCACCCACAGGGTGTCATCCCCGAGTCGGAGCCGAGTGTTGGTGCTTGAAATGATCTCACCCCTTTATTTGGAACATGCCTTCAATTTTTTTATGTTTTTGGTTTTCCCATGTGAAAATGTGAGTTCAAAATTTATATTCATGTTAAATCCATTTTAAAATCCCGTGTTTAGGTTGTTATTCCTCTTTTCGGTCGAGGATTATGTTAGATATGTTGTTCTCGAAAATCCCTGCAAAACTGATCTTGAATTAGTTTTAAATCAAGAAAATTACCTCTGTACACTATTCCTTGATTGTGTTGTAAATTTTGTATTTGGCTCTGCCACCCGATGATATGTGGCATGTTCCAGTTGGTCGTGGTATGGTGGGTTTAAGTTGCAAACTTGTAACAATTTTATAACATTCACAATTTGCAAATTAAGCCCCAAGGCCCAATGAATATTCTTCTAAATATTCACAATCAAAAGGTGCAAAAACAAAAGCCTCCAAAAAATACACATGTCACAAGTTGGTTGAATGCGGGAATTGGGGCATGGTTGTATTTCTGCACACTAAGGTAATAAAGTATAAAATTGCAAAGAAGCTCCCGAGGCCCTCCAAGGACACAGGGTTCTTTCTCATGCAAATATTAGGAAGCATGTCATCACACTAGATTGATAATTTTGAGTTCAAATGAGAAAGAGAACGAATATTTAGAAATAGCCTGTAGCTTCTCCTTTGTTAAGATTTAACCACATGTAAAACTCAGGATGAAAGTCAAAAGTGAGAAATTGGGTCAAATAGATAAATGTGTATGTATTTAAAACATGATGCAAAAGTGCGAAAAAGTCTCCTTGAGCCATTGTAGACACTAAAACTAGGTCACACTCCCCTTTGGACCCTCGACAAATAAATAGCCTTCATCACATTCATCTAGCCATGGCCCCTTTCACCTCACTAATATTAATTTAATAAAATTAATGCATTATCGTCACTATATTTATTATTTAAATATCTTACTTTAAATAATATCCACACACACACAGCTCACTTAGACACCTCAATAAGCCAACTCAACCTAAGACCTATTCTTAGTAAGTTGCCATAACTAACTAAGACTTACCCAAACCCTAAAAATCAATGCCTACATTCCCTCTAACAACATTTTCGCATGCTTAAAAGAAGCTCTGAGTCTAATCCATGGGTTAATGACAAGAGATCCGAGGAAATAAAGAGGATCTCCTAGTTTAGTAAACCTAGAAAATCCCGCCTTGACCGACGTTGGTTACCCCTAACCGTCGCCGGTTAAGCTAGAACTGCCATTGGTTACCCTTTTAACCCCAAAACAACCTTATTCTCAAGGTTAGAAGTTGAAAAAAAGGAGGTTAGAAAACATTGGCGTAAGGTTAGTGAGCATTAACACATCTTTAGAGAGTGAATTCCAAAGTGAAAACCTGCATGTAAGGAAGGAGATCAAGCATTTTCTCTTGCACAACCATCCCAGCCATGATATGATCTAACCAAACCAAGAGGAATGCACATGCAGCACATGAAAAAGATTTTCTTCAGTTGGTGATCACTTACAGCCTTCAATTATCTCATCAAGATCTTCATCCCTCACTCACAAGCATCCATAATCAGAATCCAAGTAAGTATAATGTCATACTTCTCTGGTTTATTTCATTTCATCATTATTTTACCATCTATTGTTTACCTACCAACCTATTGACCTTCTCCAACACTTCCACCTCCATATACCCATTAAAACCTCATCAAATCATACCCAAGTCACCCAATACCTCATCCCGACCAGCCAAAGTCCTTTGTATAATCACAAAGGAGACCTAAAGCTTGTTATGTGGCATTCCCAGATTTCCACAATAACCGGCACCGGTTACACCTAACCACCGTCGGTCACCCTTAACCGACATCGGTCTTTGTATTTGCCCATATAGCCCAGAACAGAGACCTACCCACCTAATTTCACCTCACCCTCATCCACCTGTGATTTACTTGAGACATCTGGCGACTTGCATAGACCTAGAACCACCACTTGACCTTTGGATCCTATTCTGACTTAGCATATTAGATTATATCTATTTCTTATTGTGTTTTAAGTGAGATACCTAAATCATTTCGAATTACAATAGGATTTACTTTATTTACAACATTAAATTGTTTAAAACAGTGGACTGACAGCCATCTAGGAAGTATCACACTTCCCGGATCTAGCATATGCTAGGCAGTTCACTGCCCATATTGTTTAACTCCTTCTGGTGGTCTTGCTTTGCATTACAGGTAGTTCCTCCGAGCCAAAAGGAAGTTCTCACAATCAGCTATGGATTCAGAATTCATATGCACACAACAACCCATCAATCAACACTTGATTAGGTATTCCTCCTACGCTTTGTTACCCTATTTGTTTTGTTAATACTTTGAAGAAATGATCTAGAATCGGGTGAAACATTTTGGCACACTGGTGGGACCCATCCGAGGTTCCTTTCATTTCATTCATTCCTAGGAAAAATTGTGTGTTTTTTTCCCTTCTGAAAAGCATACACATTAATCTTCTTCCTTGGTAACCCACCTTTTCTTTCTATTTTCTCTAAAAGAAACCTTTCTTTTGGTGTAATTAAAAAGAACCATTTCTTCGTGTTTTCTGCATTGTAGTGAAAGAGCATCCCTCTTCCTCTTCATCTTATTGTGTCATCCAATTTCACAATTTGATTTGGGCTTAAAAATAAGTGCATTACATTTTGATTTATCACATTAGCTCACATTAATTGAGGGCAACCTACACACTGGAAGTCATGACCAGCTGATGGTTGATAAAAGAATCGTAGAAAAGCACTTCTTTCCTTTTCTCTTTCTATGTGTCTTACCAAACCTCACAAAAAATAAAAAATACACAAATTCTTAAATAACATCTTACCCGAAGAAGTTTTAGGTGATCACACGACCATGGCACAGTGGGCACCCAGCTCACTGCTCTGTCGAGTCATACTTCAGAGCGAAGCCCACCCCTACCATAACATACCTGAAACCTCACCTTTTAGATCTCCTTATTTGTAGGAAGCGATCCTCACCAAAAAACTCTATTTCACAATTCATGTGTCAGTCCCTAAATAGCATAAGCTAAACAAACATAATAGAAAAGACACTCCTAGGATCACATTTTCTTAGTGTTTTTGCTTGGCTTGCGTTTTGAGTTGAGAGATAGCGTTCTTCATTTTTCTTGTTCATCCTTGCATGCTCCTCATCACAATGGTGTATTCCACTTCACCCGAGTGTTCCTAGGCCATATCATCATCTTCCTTAGAATTCGGGTTTGATTCTACATCATATTTTAATTCATAACCACTTTACTTTCATCACTATTTCAATTTCACAAAGATGTCGTCGTCGGTTATACCCAACCGACGTCGGTTCCAGGTCCTTTTGCTAACCTACCCAAAAGGAAATTTTATTCATCATCTTCCACTTTTCACAGTCCATGTCACTACCATCATTCTCATTGACATTGTAAAACATCATCGATTTGACATACATGTCGATTTGACCTTTGCTGGTTTTTCACTCACCGACCATTTTCTACAAAGTGATTGATAATGGTTACCCCCGACCGGCATCGATTTGCCTTAACCAGCATCGGTTAGCCCATTTCACTTTCTAACCACCATTTGGTACCTAATCCACTTTTCCATTAGATTCACTGTTCTCCTACTATTTTTGTGTCATTCACAAAGAAGCAACCCTACTCCGATCGAACCGATTCACATGGTGTTGACCCAAAGACAAGCAAGTGCACTCGTATTTCATGCTAGTTACCAACCACTCCCACCTAGTCCCTCACCACCTTCCATTTTATCACCAGCCATGGATCCCATCCAACCTATTACTATCGTTATCGGAGATGAGGATTTTACATGAATCCTTGACCAAAACCCTTCCGCTTTGTAGTTTTACCTTTCCCACTTGTCCACTCAAGATGCCTCGGGTCAGTTGATATACGACATGCTTATATCTATCCCCCCAAATCTCACTCCCACTCTTGCATCAGCCCCATCTGGCTTGGTAAATCTGCCCACATCTACCTTACCCCCAATCGTTTTGTAGCTAGGTCCTATACCCGCTATGACTGCCACATCTGCCATCTCCGTGGCACCTGTTACATCCACCATACCCTCAAAAACTATCCAAAACACAACCTCATCCACCCCTAATGTCTCGCACATACCCATGGCTACACTACCACCTCCCGTGTTGGTGACCCCTACCCCTTTTCAGAACGTGGTCCTTTCCATTCCACAATCATTAGCCCCCATTTCCACTAGGGTTACCATGACCCTTCCACCTCCCTATACATACTATTAGCCACCTCCTATTTCATTGCCTTCTTCCCAATCAACCTACATGGCAGCCCCATACACTGGAGTGCCACCCCTATTATATGCCCAAAAACAACCCTCTCACACTACAAGAAGCACCCAATCATTGCAACCTACCAACGACTTAATCAAATTGATGTTGAACAAGATGCCGACATTAGAGGCATCAGTTTCTAGCTCCCATAACACTCTCACCTATGACGAGATTCACAACAAGCCCATCCACCCATCCATTCCTATCCGCTCATACCTCATGCATTGGGAAATGCCTAAATTCAATCATTTCAATAGCAAAGAAGACCCATAGCAGCATTTGTAGTCATTCGAGACACGGTGTTATCTGATCACTCATGATGACACTTTGCTATTGCGAACCTTTCCCATGTCTTTGACTGGACCTGCATTAGATTAGTATAGTGGGTTACCTAGACACTCCATATTCTCCTTCAATCAGGTAGCCTAAGCCTTCTTGCATCATTTCTCTATCAACATCATCAAGAAGGTTACCATGACTGACCTATACTCCACGTGTCAGTATAAGGATGAATCTATCACAGATTTTGTCATTCATTGGTGTAGTTTGATCAACCAACTCACCTTCCAATTTCCACAAATAGAACTCATCGAGATCTTCACACGGGCTTGTGCTAGACATATCTCACCGACTTTATAGGTCTAAACCTTCTGAACATTCGATGAATTATTCACTATGGCATGAAAGTTAGAGATTCGGGCCATCGAAGAGAAGAAAATCTAATTAAGTAATAAGAATTCGACATTAAAGTCGAATGATACCTCTTCTTCTTCCAAACCACAAACTAATTACTCAAAAGCTAAGGGCACTTGCTAATGCAGGTGGTACTCAAGGTTGGCCCACTCATCCATCAAACCAAGCTACCCCCTCATCTAATCTCTCACCCATCCAAAATTTTTAATTGAGAGAGCACGAAAATATACCCCAATTGGGGAACCTTACTCTTTTGTCTTAGAAAATCTTATCAAAGCTGGAGCCATCACCCTTCCACCTATAAAACCACACACTAGTTTTGACCCTGCTCACCCCATGCCCACATGGTATAAAGAACATGATTTCTGTAATTATCATCAAGTAAAGGGTCATAGTGATGGCAACTACATCACTTTCAAGAATATTGTCCAAGAAATGCTCAAGAAAGGTGAGTTAACCATGGATAATCCTAATACACCTACTAACCAAAACCTACACATCTTCAAGAAACCATTTCCCAACCATGCCCCTTCGTCTGATCAAACCGGTGAGACCTCAACTCATGATACCCATACCCACAAGGTTCACGCTATCTTTAATGACATACCTATCACCTCCCAATTACCCCATATTCCCTCCATAAAGGAGATCCTAGCCCGAAATCCTCCTTCTACATCAGAACCAACCTCCCCTATTCCTTCACCAATAGAGGAACACCTTTCATCTCCTTCATCACCTACGGAGGAGTATTTCACTAACATTGAGACCATCTCACCCCTGGCTTCACCACTTAGAGAGCCTTTACCTACAGTACCTCCTCCACCCATAGAGGAGCACCCATTACCTCCTCCACCCACAGAGGAGCACCTATCTGTTCCTCCACCTATAGAGGAGCACCCATCATCTCCACCACCTATCATAGACCTAGTTGAGATATTGTTGCCTCTTGGTGAGCATTCTCCATCAGCTACCTAGAATCCTGCAAACCTATTTTCAGGTCTCTTACCCACGGAAGCTAAAGCTACCCAATTTCTTGTTTCTAAGACACATTTTATGGGAATTACCATTAGGTCCTCATAAAATCCACCTAAATACATGCCATTCTCCCATTTGGCTAATCACTTAGACTATGTGGACAAAGCCTTACTATAGGGGTGTCTTCTTCTTCCGGTCTCAACACAGATGCATAGATCCTTTCTTTGATACCTCCACCGTCTACCCAAAAATATTTCGACCAATTAAACTAAGCACAACCACCTCTATCACAACCCCTTCCATGACACCTGTTATAGCTCAAATGACACCCTTACCCATAACCTAACCTACATATAAACCCAAATCCATACCTACAACATCTTCCTCGACTAAACCTATTACCACTTTAGGGGTCACCCCGACCACCAACCTTACTCATCCACCTATCAAACTAGATTTAGCTACATCCTCCAATGTCAACACCACACCTACTTTGACACCCAAACAGAAGAACCAAACCCATCGACCTCATACCCCAGCTACACCAATCACACCTGCACTTGTCCCGTCTGTCTTAGGACCTCAACTTCCCAACATGGTCAAGGAACCTCCACCCATAAATAAACCTAAAACACAACAACCCATTCCTTCCTCATAAACTTCTAATTTACCTCGACGCCCAACATGACTTACACCCACACCTACAACATTGTTACCACCCATACCTCTAATACCCTTAGCTATTGCTTCACTACCCACTACACTATAGTCACTATCTCTCACACCCCAAGCATGACCCGCGTCATCTACCTTCACAGAACCCCCATTATCCCCATGGGTAACTCGCCCTCTTCCTCCATCTACTTTTCCTTCTAGACCTCGTACACCCACATCACCTTTACCCAAGAAGGTGCAACCCAAAAGAAAAACTCCCTACCCGTCCATCTACTATACCTCTACCTAAACAAGCATGATTGACACCTAAAACCACACCAGCACCCAAACCCATAGCTCGATCCACTCATCCTCTTCCAAAGACCGTTCCTCAACAATCAACCACACCTACACCCAAACCCACGTTCACTTCCCATTACGATCCACTAGCAGGGTCCTATGCCAAAATTTTAACCAACCTCCTTAAGAAATCTATCATGACATTACCGTCTCTCGGACCTTATGACCCCCTCAAACCCAAGCCAATAGGGTTTGATGATACTAAAATTTGCGCATACCATCATGTGCCAGGGCACGATGTGGAGAACTATAAGGCCTTGAAAACTGTCCTTATCCAGTTGTGTCCTCTAGAGGCCAACTTTGACGATGACGACCTTCTTAATGAGGATCCTGCTACACCAACACCCATTCCCACACTACCCACTCAACAACCACAACCTCCACCCTCACAGCTCCTAGAGCCACCCCTAAAATTCAAAATTAACATGGTTCACATTAGAGAACTTGCCACACCACCACCCAAATGTCATTGTGCCCAACTCACCTCATAGGGTTTTTCTCCTCCAGTAGGTTTTTGCCCATCGTGTCATTATACCACTCACCCTACACCTTCTCCATTTGCCAACTCCCCTTAGATCAACATGATACATGTCACTACACGTGCTCAGAAGGATAAGGGTAAAGAAAAGGCAACTGACCCACCAACCAATCCTATACCCAACATACCATCTACACCCATACCTAAAATCACTATCTGCATGGCCCCACATACCCCATTTCTAATGGTGTCACACATCGCTCCATGCACAAAAAATTACACCAGTCTCCCCTCAAAATTTCCCCATATGACCTCATTAAAACCTCAAAATCCCATCATCAAGCTCTCATGAAGGTTCTTCAATCTATTGAGGTTTTACCCAATGACCCTACACCTATAGCCTCCATTATCACACCCCATCATGTAGCATCTCTCACCAAATTACCACCTTCATCTTCACCCCACTCTATTCACCAAGTAGCCTCCCTTAGCTTCTCAGAGGAAGAGATCACACCACACCAAAACGATGACCCGCATCTAGCCCTCTTCATCTCTATCCACATCGACCACATACGGGTACGCCATGTGATGATTGATGGGGGTGCTAGCATTAACATCATTTCATCCCATGCATTCACTCAAATGCACATACTTGACAATTGCATGCATAAACATCTGGTCATGTTGCATTAATTTAATGATGCTATCACCTCTACACTAGGAACTGTCATCTTCCACATTTGTGGGGGCCCCCTGTTTCTAGAATTGCTTTACGTTTTGGAGGGGGAATTCTAATATAACTTTGTTGCTTGTAGACCACTCGGATCCATGTCATGGGTTGTGTTCCTTCCACTTTACATCGTTGTGTAAATTTTGAACATGAAGGACACACTTATACCATTCCAGCTAACCCCTCACCTTTCAAAACATGCAACATGCTTTACCGACCTAATGATGTGCTCATACCTATTAAGCTGTCTACCTCCACAACCGCTACTTCTTCACCTATGCCTCCACCTACCAGTATAGTTGCTTTGCTTCTACCGCACATACCTCCTCCATTCCTACCACTGCCATAACCTCCACAACTGACCCATCAGCTTCCCAATCCATTAACTCTACCTTAGCATCAACCTCTGACACTTTATCCATACCAACTACCTACATACCAACCACTGATCCCTTGGAAGGTGTTTTTCAATGCCTCACTCTGGGGGAGTACCGCTTATATAGTGTCAACACATTCCTTACTCCACAAGAGTACGGAAGCCTTCACCAACACCCACGTTATGATCACCATATAGGAGAACATCTCCTTTATGGTCCTCCTCACCTTCATACTAGTCTCACCTATGGGGGACTTGATACTACCACTTACACACCCGAACCACCACCACAAACCTACCCATTTTCTGCTGACTTCCAATCACTTACCAATCATTGTTTTTCCCACACCTTCTTGCACCAATGTGCATGGAAGGGTTTTGGTTTTGGATTTTACAAGCAAGGCCACCATACCATTATTCCATGTACCACCCACAAACATAACGACCGTAGTGGTATCAGCTTTCCCAAACCACCTACCAAATAGGCTGTATTGAACTCATTAAGGACACTAACTCTTCTACACCTTCTTCACCCACTCCACCTTCATCACCACCTTCACCGACAGAGTCGATGGATCCTAAATCTATCCCTCCTAACTTTTTTTTCATAAACACCATTTCCTTGGGGCCTCTGACTTATCAACATGAGGGCAAGGCCCCTTCCACTCTTCCCCTCCTGTACCCTGAAATGATCGATGATGATACACCTTCAATTAATGTCATTTAATGTCAGGATGATGAATCCATACTCACCTACCATGGTGTAGAAGAATCATATATTCATCGGTCATTACCTTCTAAGACACAAACCATGTTAAATGAATCAAATATCGAGATCAACATTCACACTCAGGACAACCTGCACATCCTAAATATCAGACAATCTTTAGATGTTCTTTGAACAAGAAGCCATCACTTCTTTTCTCGAAGATCATAACCATGCTTTCGTTTGGTCTTACGCAGACATGCCTAGTATTGAATCCACCATAGTGGTGCATAATATTGTAACTGTTCTCGATGCCAAACCCATCAAATAAAATATGAGGAAAATGCACCCTCACATTGCTCTTCTCATCAAAGAAGAACTTCAGCGCCTTCTTTCCATTTCGTTCATCTTACCCATTGATTGTCCTCATTGGATTTATAACATTTTCCCTATCACTAAAGAAATCGGGGGACTCCGTATTTGTATGGACTTCCATGACCTCAACCTAGCATGTCCAAAAGATGAATTTCCCTTACCCGGTATTGACCAACTGGTTGACCTTACCACTAGTCACGAGATGCTATCACTTATGGATGGCTTCTTGGGTTATAAATTTTTTTTACTTGCCCTAGAAGATCAACACAAGACCTCATTCATCACCCCTTGGGGGACCTTCTGCTATTGAGTCATGCCTTTTGGCCTTAAAAAGGCGGTGTGCCACATATCAACAGGATATGAATTACATGTTTCATGGCATCATGCATCACATATTTGAGGATCACGTGGATGATCTCTTGGCAAAATATAAACACTGCTCTGAGCACCTAACCGTCCTCAAAACCATATTTGACCATCTCATTAAATATTTCATCCGCCTTCAGCCTAAGAAGTGTGTCTTCACGGTTCTCTTAGGAAATCTCTTGGGATTTGTCATTTCCCTCCACGGTATAGAAGTTGACCCTACTAAAGTCAAGGCCATTCTCAAAATGCCTGCACCTACTAACCTTAGACAACTCCATAGCCTGTAAGGTAAGTTGCAGTCTATTCACCATTTCATTTCACAATTTTCTGATCGGTGTTAACCATTTCATCATCTGCTCAAGAAGGATGTCTCCTTTAAATGGGATGATGATTGTCACAAATATTTTGAGGTCTTAAAACAATACCTTCTCCAACCACCCTTACTCATTCCACCTAAAGACGATAAAATTTTTTACCTATACATATTAGCTACCGATCATTCCTTGGGAGCTATGCTCACTCATCATGATGAACAACATAGGGAGCGGGTGGTTTATTACATAAGCCCTACTCTTTTGGACTATGAAACCCAATACACCCATCCTAAAAAACTTTTCTTAGCCTTAGTTTTAGTTGCCACCAAACTCCGTCATTACCTACTCAACCACAAAACCTATGTTGTGACAAACACCGACCCCTTACACTTCATGTATGCCAAACCTTATCAAAATCAGTGGGCTGCATGATGGCTTATGCTTTTAGCTAATCTTGACCTCAAATTCATTCATCAAAAGTTCATCAAGGGCCAAGATATCATCGACCAATTGGCCAATGCACCTATTTCCGAGGATTAACCCTCTAATTTTGACTTTCCAAATGAGTCAATTACTACCCTTTCCCTGGACGAACCTCCTTACCAAATGATACTCTTTTCGATGGTTCCAAGTGTCAGTGTGGGGGCGGAGCTGGTATTATCCTCATTCCTCTTGATGGTGAACCCATGCCTTTGTCTTTCAAATTAGATTTTGAATGTACAAACAATATTGCTGAGTACGAAGTGCTCGTACTAGGTCTCCAAGCCACCTATGCCCTAGATGTCAAATCAATCAACATCTTTGGTGATTCTTAATTGGTCATAAACCAAGTCAATGGTATGTACCAATGTCATAATGAGATAATTCAAAAGTATAAACATCATGTAGACATACTTTTGACCACCTTTGATTGTTACACCCTTCAAACCATCCCATGTTCAACCAACAAATTTATAGATACCATGGCCTGCTTAGCTTCCCAAATACCCACTTCACCTACCGAGTGCAGTAATATTTGTCACCGTAAACAAATCTAATCACCTTCTTATTTACCTCATGATGTTTACTTGATCGAATCGCTACCCACGACTGAGTGACCTTTGGTATAAACAATACTTCGACTACCTTTCTTTCTCCATCTTACCTCTTGATCTCACCCGTAACAGACAACACGCCTTCCTTAAAAGGTTGTCTCGTTACATCATTTTGGGGGACTCCTCTATAAATGAATCTTTGATGGTATTCTCTTATGATGCCTCACAAGTTCCTAAATACCTTATACCATTAAGAAGGTTCATGACAACATATGTGGAGGTCACTTCGATGGCATGGTCATTGCTTAGCGTATCCTTCACCTCGGCTATTACTAATGACCCTTAACCATGATTGTTGCGACTACATCAAACATTGTGTAAAATGCCAACAACATTCCAATCTTCATCATACACCCAGTCATGCCTTACAGGTCACTCGTGACCTTTGGCCCTTCTCTCAATGGGGTTTGGATCTTGTCGAAGAAATTAATCCTCATTCATCCCAATTCCATCAATGGATCATCACTACTACCGAATACTACACAAAATGGGTGGAAGCCATACCACTCATCTCTACAAAAGCTGAGAAAATATGTGAGTTCATTAATCACCACATCATTTGTCACTTTGGTGTTCCTCATCGCCTCATCACTGACAATGGAAAACAATTCAAAAACAAAACATTGCAAAAACTTTGCGACACGTTCGACATTTAACTTAGTTTCTCTTCACCTTATTATCCACAAACCAACGGCCAAGAGGAATCTACTAATAAAACCCTCAAAAAAATTGTTATGAAAATGGTTGATGATCTTGGGAAGGATTGGCATACGCACATTCCTTTTGCCCTGTGGGCATACTTTGCACTAGTATTCCCACTTACACTACGGCCACAACATTTTCTCTAGTCTATGGTATAGAGGCGGTTCTACCTCTTGAAGACCAGATCCCCTCACTCCACATTTCTCTCCATGACATGCTCACCGATGATGACTTTTGTCGGGGCCGTTTATCACAATGACTAAAGTTATTAGACGAATGTCGTCTTAACGCTCTGGATCACCTTGATTTACCTTCAAGTTTGAAAACATGTCCAAACGTACCTTCAAACGTGACCTTGTCTGAAAAAAATCAACACGTAACCATGAACAAAAAGTAAATGGGGAAAATTTTCTCTTCTTGGACCATACATCGTGACTCATACCTATGGATCCTTATTGTTTATCTTCACTCGATGGTAAACTGAAACTGAGCCCCTCAACACCATTATATTGATGAACCAAATCTCTTTCCGGGCTCATCCCTTGAGTAAATGGGGAAAATTTATCTCTTCTCTTGAATATGTGCTTGTCACCATCTTGAGGTTAGGGTTAGGAGGAATACATTGAATGTCGAGATGGTGTGCGCGTCCTTTCACCGTAGAGAAAGATCGGGTTATTGCGGAGAGAACTCCTTTTTGTCTTGGAAGGACTACTGCAAATAAGAACACAAGACCACAAGATTTTGATTAAACAATAAATGAGGAAGCTGCCTTGGGCCGGGAAATATAAAACTTCCTTTCGAAGGTGGTGGTTCCCTGCTAATATGAATTAACACAAAAAGCGCAAAATATCAATTAAATTGTTTCGTTGAAGCTAGGTAGGGAAAGGCTGGTTTTACGGTTTTGATCGGAGGAACCGATGCGATTCTTGATAACCGATGCGATTCTTGCTAATAACCCGATACCGGGGGTTCTAGGATCTTCTTGGTAGCTATGGTGTTTTGTAATGGCTGGTTTATGGATGATATTAGGAAATGGGATGATTAGAAGCAAAAAGAATAATAGTTAGATCAATGATGCACGTTGGGTAGTAGATTGAAATGGATTTAGGAGGACTGAAATTCACAGAGCATAAGAAATGTTATAACAGAGGACATGCAAGATGTGACTTATTGGTTTTGGCGAAGATGCAAGTTGATATCCTCTGGTTGTAAACACTTACGTTTCTTCACTCGTCTCTGCTTGGTTAAGTGAAGATCTGGACTCTGTTTTTCGCTCCCAAATGATCTCTATTGATTCAAAATCATTCGACTGATCTCCCAAAATGAAATTCCGATCCGTTGTTTTGGTTTGGGGAGCCCATTTACGGGAGGCCGATGGCGGTTGCGTAACCGGCGGCGGTCGAGTAGGAACCGGCATCGGTAAGGAAAAAGTAGGCTATTTTTAGTAAAATAGCCCACCTTCCTACTTTTCTCTCCGAGAGATCCATTGCGGGCTTGGTCAAGTGGCTAGAAGGTCGGCTTTGGGTGCGAGTAAGGAGGCATTAGTTATGGATGTGAGTCTAGACCAAGTCATGGGTCTTAATTAGGTTAGTTTAGGGTTAGGGCTAGGTCATGATGAGGTGGCAAAGTGAGGTGGCGGGTAAGGTGATGTGGATTTATCAATTATAAGGTAATTAATAAATAATTGTGTAAGGTTTAGGTAATGAGGTTAGGTTGCGAAATGGGATGCGGGTCACAAGGGGTCGTAAGACACAAATTTGGTGTCTACATTAGCCCCTTATTGTCGTGTAGCTTGTTCTGTAAAGCTGCGCGGACAATAATATGAAGTGGTTTCTCATGTTAAAGATATAGGTAATCCCCCTCAAATCTATCGCCGATTGAGTGAACGGGAAATCAGGGATAGGGTTGATAAAGGGTACATGTTGTAGAGAGGATGGTAAGGTGGTGGGGTAGGTCCAAGGAAGCAGACGCATGTTGAAATGCAATAGTACGACGAGGGTACATGATTTGACAAGCAAACCAGCAATGTGTAGGCAAAAGGTCGATAGTTTATCCAAACAAGGGTGATATAATCACGGTATCGAGGCATAGGAAGTAGCTCCGGGTATATAACGGTGAGGTACGAGCGTTTAGGCATGTTCGGCAGTACCAAATGGTTGGTTTGGTTGAGATAAACGTCACGGTCTAGGTCTAGGCAAAGTTGGTCGACAGATCAAGTCAAGGACCCTAATCATGCTAAAACACGAACAGGTGAGCTCGATTGAACAAAAGGTACATGATGGATGGATAAAATAAAATGTTGATTGTGGGTATGGTATTGAAGTGATACGGCCTTGGGTCAGGCCAAGTGGTTGGGCGGTGGCCCTGGGTCAGGTCATAAGGGTAGAGTGAGGCCTTGGGTCGGGCCAAATGGTTAGGGCGAGGCCTTGGGTGGTCGGGCGGATGGGTAGGTTGAGAGGCCTTGGGTCGGGCCAATTAGGTTGAGGCCTTGGGTCGGGCCAGGTGGTGGGCGAGGCCTTGGGTCGGGCCAAATAGTAAGGGTTGAGGCCTTGGGTCGGGCCAAATGGTAGGTTGAGGCCTTGGGTCGGGCCAAATGGGTAGGTTGAGGCCTTGGGTCGGGCCAAATAGGTAGGTTGAGGCCTTGGGTCGGGCCAAATAGGTAGGTAGCGGAGGCCTTGGTCGGGCCAATGGTAGGTTGAGGCCTTGGGTCGGGCCAATGGGTAGGTTGAGAGGCCTTGGGTCGGGCCAATAGGTAGGTTGAGGCCTTGGGTCGGGCCAATAGGTAGGTTGAGGCCTTGGGTCGGGCCTTGGTAGGTTGAGGCCTTGGTCGGGCCGAATATAGGTAGGTTGAGGCCTTGGGTCGGGCCAATAGGTAGGTTGAGGCCTTGGTCGGGCCGAATAGGTAGGTTGAGGCCTTAGGTCGGGCCAAATAGGTAGGTTGAGGCCTTGGGTCGGGCCAAATAGGTAGGTTGAGGCCTTGAGGCCTTAGGTCGGGCCGAATAGGTAGGTTGAGGCCTTAGGTCGGGCCGAATAGGTAGGTTGAGGCCTTAGGTCAGGCTGGACAAGTGAACAAATGGTGTGCAGCAAAGGTGGATAGAGGCGATATTGGTGAAAAAGAGGCAAGGAGTAAATAAGGGCAAAGAATGGGGTGAAAGTTGGGTAGAGAACCGATGTCGATTCTGCATGACCGATATCGGTTAAGGGACCGATACCGGTTCCTTAGGGCAAAATGAAACCGATATCGGTGAAAGGCGAAAAACCTATAAAAAGAAAAATACGGCTTGTCATTGTCACTTTTGTTATTTGCAAACCAAATCGACTTGTCTGACGTGGAGAGTTGGGATTAGAGGCTTGATTGAGTGAGGTGGAGCTATTGTATTGGCGGAGAGAGTTGATAGTGGGCCCGATTAAGGAGGAGGCAGCAGTTGATTGGCCGGGGACCCAGCAGATCAGGATTGGAGCCATGGCACGAGCGGGGAGGAGGCTGGAGGGGCTGGACCAGCTGGACCCACCACCACCCATCCCACCACGACGACGTGTCGTCGTTCGGGTAGATTCGAAACTCTTTAATTTGGTGATTTGGTTGTATTATGCTAAATTGGGGGTTTGGGTAGGAATTAACCTTTTTTAGGAAATAATGAGAAAATGGAAATGATTTGAAAAAGGGAGAGGGTAGATAGGCTAGATAGGCTAAGGTGGGTAGGTGGGTAAGTTTTTAGGGTATTTGGGTGGGTAGATGGGTAGAAATAGGTAAAAAATGGGTTTTGGGGGCCGCGCGGGGGTTCGGCTCAGGAGAGGACAGTGACCGATGTCGGTCACTAAGCGACCGGCATCGGTCGCACAATTTTAGGGAAAGGGAGACTTGTTGGTGACCGGCGTCGGTCATGTATCGGCGTCGGCGTCGGTTGGTAGGTTTTGTTAGGTTTTGGGTTTGGGTGTTGGGGTGGTTGGGTTGGGTTGGGGTTGGTTGGGTTTTGGGGTTGGGTTGGGTTTTGGGGTTGGGGGTGGGTGGGGTTGGGAAGGGTTAGGTTTGGGTTGGGTTTTGGGTTGGGTTGGGTTTTGGGTTGGGGGGTTTGGTGTGGTTGGGTTTTGGGTTTTTTGGGTTGGGGTTGGGTTAGGGAGAAGGGTTTGGTGTGGGGTTAGGGTTTTGGTTGGGTGGGTTGTTGGTTGGGTTTGGGTTAGGGTGGAGAAGGGTTTGGTGTTGGGTTTTGGGTTTTTGGGTTGGGTTTTGGGGTTGTTGGGTTGGGGTTTGGTTGGGTGGGGGTTTTGTGTTGGTTTGTTGGGTTGGGTTTTTTTGGGTTTTGGGTTGGGTTTTGTGTGGGTTTTGGGTTGGTTTTGGGTTTTTAGGGTTTTGGGTGGTAGGTTGGGTTTAGGGGGTAGGTTGTTAGAGGGTGGTAGAGAGTCGGGGTATGGTCGGGGGATAAAAAGGGGTGTTTAGATGATAAAGTAGATGTTGTAATAAAGAGTAGGTCTAAGGATGTGGGTTGGTTTTGCGAGCACGTCGGCGATTGGCGATGCGGGATAGGATGCCCCAGCTGTTGGTGCGGATGAGGCCACACGTATCTGCGGCTCATTGGGCCATCATGCGTGAGTGGGACTCGGTGGAGTCAGAGTGCGAGAGCGATAGAGAGAGATCACGGCTGATGGTCGCCCTCATCGAGAGATGGGATCCGGCGACAATGTGTTCCATCTCCCGGCCCAGGGAGATGGCCGTCACATGGAGGATGTGTATCGCATCCTTGATTACCTATCGAGGAGAGCGATCTTCGAGTAGATTCGAAGCTGCCATGGACAGCATCTGCGAGTTTTGGGGATGCGGCCCGCTGCTGCGCCTCTGTGCCATGCGCGTATCGATGCAGTGACATGTACCGTGCGCATCGACACGAGACACGACTGGCTGTGTTGATGATGGTTGGGATCACCTGCTTCGCCCTCCCGGACTCAGAGGGAGGCCGCTTCCCACGAGCATTGATGGGGGTGCTGCTGGAGATGGTGGAGGAGCACACCTGTTACGCCTGGGCACCAGTATATCTGGTCACGTGCGGTTATCTGAGGAGCTATGGGGCTATCGCCGGAGGAGGTGATTTGGTATTTGTTCTACATTTTTGTTGCATTGTTGGGCATACGAGCACATCGTATGCATCAGGCCAGTAGGGTTACCCCAGCAGCCAGGGCCACAGGTCATATACCGATATGGCTTTCAGAGGTGGTTGGGGGTCGTGGGCCAGCCACGAGCAGTTATGGCAGGTCGGGATGTGGCATACTATAGACATTTGCTAGAGGGCCTTACAGCAGTAGACATTGTATGGAGACCCTACGAGAGTCACCATCTGGCGAGAGGAGCCCTTACGATTGCGCCTAATCCGGTACACATTACGGATAGCGGGGCGGAGGCCGAGAGAATGCGGCGGATACCCACAGGAGAAGTGCGCGAGCGAGATGGGGCTGCGACAGGACGAGCCACCTCCCGTTCCTCAGTACAGGAGAGATGATGTAGAGGCCCCACTGCCTGCACCACAGCCTTTGGATCCAGATTGGGTAGCAGAGAGGCGGCGGTGAGGTGTAGATGATCTTTGGGTGCAGGGAGCATACGAGGGTGTGGTGGGGTGGGCGAAGCGGCGAGATAGTACACTGCTGCTTTCTGCAGCCAGAGACTTAGGCTGCAGTGATAGGAGAGAGAGATCAGCTCAGGGGTCAGGTGCAGCTCTTACAGGGGCAGCTAGCTGCAGCACAGGCACAGATAGGTGTCTTACGAGGCGGTAGCTTGAGCTCGAGCACGAGCACGAGCGCACAGCACCACCACCAGCACCACAGCCACGGAGTGCGAGTGCAGTGCGAGCGGCGGCACAGTACAGCACCACCACCAGCGGCGAGTACAGCCACGGCCCGAGCACACGAAGTGCAGTACAGTACCACGACCCACGAGCACCACCAGCACCACCGCCAGCCACGAGCACGAGGGGCACTGGTAGTAGGTGTCAGGGGACCAGCCCCAGTACCTACGGTGGCTCGAGAGCGTTACATGGAGGCTAGAGCGGAGGCCCGATACTATCAGGATATTCTTGATGGTACCGGGGCTGATTATCAGCCCTATGCGGCACATAGAGCAGAGACCTCTCGGAGCCAGAGGTCTCAGGGAGGTGCAGCCACAGCTGGTGGGTCCGTCACAGGCAGGAGGCGAGAGGCACCACAGGGACCAGCGGGGAGAGGTGCGGGGCGGTGGGAGAGGCGAGATCCCGGACATGGTGTATTGATAGATGGGCACCGGTCTGCGAACAGGTGTGTATTGATAGAGGCTGCGTGCCTATGTATTATTCATGTATTCATTTATTCATTTATTGTATACACGGCTGCGAGCCGAGTAGGGGGGGTTGTATAGTGGATCTGCTGCTGCGGCCGAGTATATATCTATTTTGATACGAGGACCGGCTGCGAGCGAGTCGAGATTTTTGGCGATTATTGCGGCCTGCGTGCCGGCTTTGGTGGATTATGAGATCACAGAGGCCCCGATGTAGGGCACATTGTATTTTTGAAAATTTGTATATATATAGAGACGATGTTTTGATCCACATGCAGTGTTCAAAATGTGTTTAAATATTTTGTTAATGGTTGGTAATATATAATGTATGATAAGTTTTAGTTGACATGTTGATAGATGGATGATGTTGATGTTTTTGTTTTTGCACGTATATATGAATGACAGGTTATGTGATGAATTGTTGGTTTTGTGACATTGTGATATATGTAACTGATGAGTTGGATCCAAATGATGTATAGATTGATAGTTTCTTGATATCCGTAGTTGATGGTTTGTGTATTTGTATAAAATAAATGATGTTAATGAAAGTGTAATGCTATATGTGGTGGATGAACAAATGTGGTAAATTGTGTTGTTTATGCAGGAAAAGAGGCGGGCGCGACAAAAATTTAGGTGAGAAATGAAGAAAAGAAGCATTGTTGAGAAAAGATAGGTGTGTAACCGATATCGGTTAAGGAACCGATATCGGTAAAGATGATAGACCCGATATATCGGTTAAGTAACCGATACCGGTTATTTAGGTATGAGCTTTTCTAAAAATAGAAAAGCTAGGGTGGCAACTTAAGTTTTAATTTTAGAGCCATGCAAGAGGTTAAATACGTGAGCAGCGGCGCTTTTTGGCAGCGAGACGGAGACGAGTATTTGCATGAGAGATTTGAGTGATAAGGAGAAAAGAGAGCAGGAATTTGAGAGATTTGGGTGATAAGAAAAGAGACTGGGAAGGTGAATGCGATCGGAGATTCAGAAAGTAGAAAGGTGAATTTGAAAAGAGTGGTGATAATGGCAGGACGAGGAGAAACATCCAGCAGGCAGGGACAAGAGGGAAGACAAGGGCCACCTCAAGCTACTGCAACCCCAGAGGTAAATGTTTTGGTTGTGATTTGATTTTTGCATGTGTTATGAATAAGAGATTAAGTGGGTAGATATGAAGAAGAAAACATGATAGCAAGGGTTATAGGTGAGGTAAGTGTTACGTGGTAGGTAATCAAGGGTTTCGGGTATGTCTGTGTATACAGAGAGGAATAAACGAGCAATTTATTGTCGTAGGTGGTTGTTTTAGGCAAGATGTATGTAATTGAGATGACCGGTGGCGGTTAGGCGGTTAGAGGTAACCGGTATCGGTTACTGAACCGATACCGGTTATGTATAACCGATACCGGTTACTGGAGGAATTTCCAGAATGTTTGAAAAACCCTGACGGATTGAATGGTTGTTTGTTGTTTTGGTGTATGCGAGCGGGCGGGGTTGAGGATGAATGATAGTGTGCCAGCGCTGTTGTCACGAATCCGAGCGGATGTAACACCAGCTGAATGGACATTGATAAATCGTTTGGGGTTAAGTGGAATCCGCTATTATTCACGAATTACACGGAACCATGCTATGTTGCAGGCATTGATTGAGAGATGGAATCCCGAGACAAATACCTTTTATCTGCAGCGGGGAGAGATAGCGATAACATTGGAAGATGTGTTTCATATTTTGAGACTCCCCATTACAGGAAAACTAGTATATCAGGCACTACCTAGCGCGGCACGGGGAGCGATAACAGCAGTATTTGGTCCATACGCACGAGATTTGACACAGCGAGGTTTATCCTTTACGTATGGGGTAATGTATGCAGCACACCCTGAGGAGACAAGGTTAGCAGTGATATTAATGATAGCGGTAGGGTATTATGCATTACCGAGGGCAGAAGGAGGAAGATTTCCAAAGGCATTGATGTGTGTTATCTGGGAGATGGTAGAAAGGAACGTTACGTTTGCATGGGCACCTGCATATTTGGCGGAGCTATACAGGGGTTTATGGGCTTGTAGGTGAAATCACAGGACGACGCTGGATTGTTCATACTTATTACACTGTTGGGCCTATGAGCACATTGTTTGTGTGCGACCAATAGGCCAATCCCTCGAGGGAGAGAGGCCGAGTACGAGAGGTTGGGATTGAGGCGATGGTCGAGACGAGAACAAGAGAGCGAGATCCCGAGCCGTGATGGGTGTGATATTGAGTATTACGAGGCGGTATGGGAGAGAGTGACGGTTGCGGATACATTGGAGGCCTTACGGTAACTATATGGTAACAGAGCATAGCTGAGGAGTTAAGGGGTGTAGAGCGAATGAGGTGGATCGCGGGGCACAGGCCAGGTGAATATGAGAGGATTCCTATAGATCGCGTGCGGCGACAATTTGGATTTGTGCAGGATATACCCCAGGCTTATAGACCATATATGAGGATCGACGCCGAGGCAGCATTCTCACCTCCCCGGCCAACACCTCCAGAAGGGCACGAAGAGTAGCGGCCGATCGCGAGGGTAATGGATGCGAGAGCAGCGAGAGGCCTATAGATTATGGTGGGTAGCGAAGCTGCGAGGTGTACGTGAGCGCCCTGACATAGCGGTGATTACAGCAGAGAGGGATCGTCTGCAGCGTTTGGTTCAGCAGCTCCAAACGCAGGTGAATGAGACAAGAGGATTGTTAGTGGTTGCGAGTCACGGGCGGAGAGACTAGAGGCTGGAGTCCTCCATGCGAGAGGCGTATTCATATGTTACGAGGAGAGATTGGCGGATCGGTGGCGGTACCAATAGCCGTGGTACCTTTGAGGACGAGAGGCCGGCGAGAGGGTCGGCGATCACGATCATCACCTAGTTCGGGATGAGGCGTGAGGGTGCAGTAAATGTTAGCAAGGTATAAGAATAAATAAAATACCGACCACTGCGTGTCGATGATAGAGAAGATGTATTTGTTTAACATCTAAATAAAACGAGATATGTATGTTGATTTGAGTTATAATAATAAGAATGTTTTCGTTTTGACTTTCGGTGTTTTGAAAAAGGATAAAGAGGAATGTGATTAAATAGAAATACACAAAAATATTTATATTTACCACACATGATAGGTTATGGTAGGGGATGGTCGAGCTAACCTTGGGAGACCCCATGTCTCAGAAGTCTTTGCCTACATAGCCCATTGCACAAAGCAAGGAGGGGCCTCAGACCGATGTAGTTCTCCCTTAGGATCAGGGAGAGGCGAATTCAGGCAATTTGGTACGGTTTAGGCAATTGGTTGGTTGGTAAAAATATTAAGATTAGTAAAGGTAAGGTTGATGGTGTTGGTAATGAATTGGTGATGTTGTAAAAGGTATAAGGGAAGCGAAAGTTAGCCTACCCAAGTAGTAGGGAATCATGTCCTGATTAAGGTCAACACACAATCCTAGATGCGAGGCAAAGCGGAAAGAGTGCTCCGTAGGTGAAAAGAGCTAAACAAACCACACAACGTAGAACGAGCTTGGAGCCCTAGGTACCGTGCATAGACGAGAAGTCAATAGGTGAAAAGAGTTGTGTGATCACAATATATCAGGTGTACGTTACGTCCCTTGAGTTGAAACAAATGGTGAGGTGAGGTGGATGATATAGCTGAGGTACGGAGAACTTATTACAAAGTGAGTGTTACGACGAAGAGAACCTACCCTAAATAGACAAGTCCATGACTCAAAAGTTCTTTTGAATGAGGCTTTTATTTTATTGAATGTAGACTGATCGATGCGGGAAGTCTACAAGGGATATTGATTGTATTATTCTTGAGGTCTTCACGAAGCTGATCAATGCGAGAAGCTTGATAAAAAGGCTGATGCTATGTATAGCTGTCCTTCGAGGAGCGATCTATTTATAGTAGCAGATATGATTTTAATGCATAGCTGTCCTTCGGGGGAGCAGTCTATATATAATAGCAGCAATAGTTCGGCATATAGCTGTCCTTCGAGGGAGCAGTCTATATTTAATTTAGATGACTAGATGTTCTTTTGGCGTGAAGCATCTAGTTTAGTAGGAAGTTTGACTCAAGAAAATCCCATAAGAATACGGCTTATTTTAATACTTTGAAGTCATGGACTAGACTAAAAAGGGGAAGGCATCATCAAGGGGAGGTGAGAATCAAACTATGTGAGCTTGATTGTTATTATGAGGTGTAGGAAACAGAGTGTATGTAGTGGTAAGTGAGCTCAAGGGACGAGCGGGTAGATAAGAAGTGATATAACACTAATTTCAACGGTAGAATGGTCGAAGATGCAAGGCATTAAGGGGTTCGAGCTCGGAGTTTACCATTAAGCGAAGCTAAGCGATAAGTACCGAGATCCATAGGTGTGAGTGATTATATAAGGCCCAATCGAATTGGGAGCAAATTTTCCACGTTTGCTCTTTTCTAGTTTGGTTACATGTTGATTCTCTTTGAGGACAAGATCACCAACCTTAAAGAATACGCTCATGAAGTCACTTATCATAAGCACGTTTAATGCGTTTTTGATAGATTTGAAGGTGATCAAGAGCTGTAAGATGCGTTCGTCAAGAAGCTCCAATTGGGCTAACCGCTCTTGGCGGAAATCATCGTTGGTGAGAATATCTGAAGAGATATTCTAAGGGAGGGTATTTGTATTTCGAGAGGCAAAACAGCCTCGGTACCGTATATATACGAAAAAAAGGTGTGGCATTAGTAGAGAGTACGAATGCTTTGATACGATAAGCCCAAAGGCAAAGGGAATGTGATCGTGCCAATTTCTTCCGGATTCATTGACAACTTTCATGAGGATTTTGGTTAGTGTTTTATTAGAGGACTCGGCTTGCCCATTGGCTTGTGGATAGTAGGGTGATGAGAAACTAAGTTTGATACCAAAGTTGTCACAAAGTCTTGCAACAACTTGTTTTTGAAAGATTTTCCATTATCATTATCGGGGCGATGAGGAACACCAAAGCGACAGATAATGTGGTGGTTAATGAACTTCGACAATTTTTTCTTTTTGATTGAAATGAGTGGAATAGCCTCCACCCATTTTGTGTAATATTCGGTCATTGTGATTATCCAATGGTGACGTTGTGAAGAGGTCGGGTGAATCTCACCAATAAGGTCTAAACCCCATTGTGAGAAGGGCGAAAGATCTCGGCGACACGGAGCGGGTGGCTAGGAGTATGTTGAAGGTTGGCATGTTGCGACACATAACACAACAACTTAACATATTAAGTAGCGATCGTTATTGAGTAGGCCAATAATAACCAAGGCGAAGGATTCGTTTGGCCACGGCGAAGGCCGCTAAAATGTCCACCACAAATACCGTCATGGACTGTTGGATGGTATGAGTGGCCTCGCGCCCGATTAGGCAGCGAAGGAGGATGCCATCAAAGCCACGTTTATAGAGAGTCCCCCATGACAACATAACGCGAAACACTTTTAAGAAAAGCACGTTTGCCGTTACTAGTAAGGTCGGTGGGAGGAGCGAGAGATTGTAAGGTAGTCGTGAAATTGGTGGTACCGGTATCCTGTGAATTAGTAGACACGGTATTTATCATACAAACTACTGGGGGTTGAATAGGATGGGGCAAAAGTTGTTGGACCACAACGAATAATTGAGTCGGTTGGTGCGGCGGGAATTTGCGAGGCTAAGCAAGCCATAGTGTCCATAAATTTGTTAGTGGAGCGTGGAATGGTTTGTATAGAATAGTGAGTAAATAAGGCTAGAAGTGAATCACGTAGTGTTTGTATTTTTGAAGTTCCTCATTTTTGCATTGGTAGATGCCCATAACTTGATTGACTACCAATTGAGAGTCACCAAAATGTTGATAGATTTGATACCTAAGTGTAACGCAACTTGGAGACCCAGAACAAGGGCCTCGTATTCCGTTGTATTATTAGTGCAAGGGAAATCGAGTCGGAATGAAAGAGGCATAGGCTCAGCGTCGAGAGGAATAAGAACAACGCCAGCTCCTCCGCCGCGGGCATTTAGATCCATCGAAGAAGAGGTCATTGGAGTGACTCCTCCGTGAGGGAAAGAGTAGCGATGAGTTCGTCGGGAAATGTGAAATTGGTAAATTGTTCCCCAGGTAAAGGAGCTTCTGCAAGTTGGTGCGATGGTTTGTCCTTTGATTGATTTACGGTGGACAAACTCAAGGTCGAGTCGGCGAAGCATGAGCCATCAGCGTGCGTTGGTTCAGATGAGGTTTGGCATACATGTAATGGATGGGGTCTGTATTGGTGATGACGAAAGTCTTGTGATTTAGAAGGTAGTGTCGGAGTTTGGTGGCCACGAATGATAGGGCTAGGCATAACTTTTCTATATGTGTGTACCTAGTCTCATAGTCCACCAAAGTACGACTTATATAATAAACGGCTTGTTCGCGATTCTCAGAGTCACGATGTGCAAGCATGGCTCCTACAGCGTGGTCGGTGGCGGAAAGGTAAAGGTAGAAAGGGCGGTCGTCTTGGGGTGGGATAAGCACGGGTGGCTGCAAGAGATAGGATTTGAGAGCTTCGAAGGCTTGGTGACATTCTTCGCTCCATTGGAATGCAATATCCTTTTTAAGGAGGTGATGGAAAGGTTGACATCGATCCGAGAGTTGGGAGATGAAACGTCGGATAGATTGGAGCTTACCTTGTAAACTACGCAATTGTTTGAGATTTTTGGGTGGGGGCATTTCTAGGATAGCTTTGACTTTAGATGGATCGACCTCAATGCCACGCAAAGAGACGATAAAGCCAAGAAGTTTTCCCGAAAGAACACCAAAGACACATTTCTTTGGTTGAAGGCGGACAGAATATTGTAACAGGCGATCAAAAATAATGGTTAAAACATCGAGATGTTCACTACGATGTTTAGACTTGCCGAGAAGATCGTCGACATAATCTTCAAGGATAGTGTGCATAATGTCATGAAAAATGTAGGTCATAGCCCGGCCCGATAGGTAGCCAGCATTCTTAAGGCCAAATGGCATGACACGATAACGAAGGTTCCCGAGGAGTTATGAAGGCGGTTTTGTGTTGATCGGCGAGGCACCAAAATTTGGTTGTATCTGAAAAGCCATCCATGAGAGAGAGCATCTCATGACCTGCGATTAGATCAACAAGTTGGTCAATGCTAGGTAAGGGGGAAGTCATCCTTAGGGCAAGCGAGATTAAGATCCGGAAATCATGCATATCAAGAAGTCCCCTGTCGCTTTAGTGCGAGTGCGATGTTAGAAATCCATTGAGGATAGTCATAGGGCAAGATGAAGGAAACGAGAAAGTCGTTGGAGCTCCTCTTTGACCAAGAGAGCAATGCGTGGATGCATTTTCTCAATTTACATTTGGCTGGTTTGGAATCGGGTTTAGGGTGATGTTATGGACAGCGATGGTAGGATCAATTCTGGCATGTCGGCGTAAGACCATCACGAAAGCTTGGTTGCGAGCACGGAGAAAAGGTAGTAAAGCGGCTTGTTACGATGTGTTAAGGGATTGTCCAATCTTCACAATGTGAGGATCCTCCTCCGTGTGGATGTTGATTTCTATAGTAGATTCGTTCGGCATGGTTTGGGTTTGAGATGGTAAGGCTCGTTGAATATAAGAATCATCCGCGCGAGGTAAGTGAGGATGGAGTCGTCATCATCGGCATTCAACAACATTAATCAAAGGCGAATCCTCTTGATCATGTCGGATACGAAGGGGCAAGAAGATGGGTCCTCATTATCGCGTTGATAAGTGAGAGGACCTATGAAGATAGCATTTATGAAAAAAAAAAAAAAAAAAGTTAGGAGGGATGGATTCAGAGTCTATAGATTACGTGGGTGATGATGGCAAAGTGGGTGATGATGGTTTGGTAGGGCGGCGTCTTCTTCTTCCGGAGATACGGTGACGGGAGGTGTCTCTGTGTAGGTGTTTCGGGAAAACCGAGACCACTGCGATCATTATGTTTACGGGTAGTCACGGGAATGAGTGTATGTCGGCCTTGTTCGTAAAGGCCAAAACCAAAGCCTTTCCACGCACAGCGAGTCAAGAAGGTGAGGGCGAAACGACGATTTGTCAAGTATTGAAAATCGGATTGGAAGGAACCACACCAAGAGGAGGTTCGGGGGTAATGGAGGATGCGTCAACACCCCCCATACGTTAGGTTAGTGCGCTGATGGGGTGGTCGTAGAGATTATCTCCCCACGCGACGGTCGTAGGTGGGATGTGCATGTAATTGTCCGTACTCCTGCGGGGTAGGGAAAGAACTAACGTTATATAGGCGGTACTCCCCCAGCGTAAGGCGCTGAAAAACATCTACTAAGGGGTCGGAGGTTGGAATGTTAGCTGCGGGAAGGGAAGTGGTTTTTGCGATGGTGGTTTCATCAGTTGAAGGCGTAGGCGCGGTTGAGGTGGATGGTTGAGGTACATTTGAAGAGGATGGTTGGGTTGAATGTATGGGTGTCTTGATTGGTATAAGCACATCGTTAGGGCGGTATAACATATTGCAGGTTTTAAAGGGGAGGATCAGCTTTTACGGTGTAGGACTTCCCCTCGTACTCAAATTTTATGCATCTATGTAATGTTGAGGGAACGCATCCCATGGCTCGGATCGAGGGCGACCCAGCAATATATTATATTGGAACTCTCCCTCAAGACATAGAAGAGTTCGGGTAAAGTCGTGGTCCTACCCGAATGTTGAGGATCACGGTGCCTAAGGTAGAAGTAATAGCGTCATTGAATGACATGACATGATGGGGTTGCACACATGCAACTAGAAGGGATATTCATTTGTTGGAAGGCTTTTGAAGAGATGATGTTTAGGCTAGCGCCCCCGTCAATCATAACCCGACGTACTCGAATGTCTCGGACGTAAGCGGAAATGAAAAGGGCAGGGTCAGGGTCTTCTATACCAAAGTCAACAATTTCATCTTGAGAGAAACTAGCTGCGCGACTTGTTGTATAGAGACAGGCGAAGTGGTTGGGGCAGTGGGTTGTTTGGTGAGAGAAGCAACGTGATTGGGTGTTAGAATGGAGGCGACAGGCAGGGTTTCATTAGGTAAAACCTCTATCCCTTGAAGGATCTCAACGAGAGCTTGTCGATGAGATTCAGAAGTCTGAATGAGATCATACAATGTCATTTTACGGGCGATTGGTGAAGGCTGTTTAATCATATTTCGGTGGGCAATGCCATTAGAGACGGGATAGGCGGGTCCACGAATGACCACTTTAGGTGGTGGTGCAATCGGGATGTTTGACGGAGAAAGAGATGCCGCAGGTGTGTTTTCTTTTGCTTTCCCATTGTTTTTACGCCTCGAGTAGCGACACTAATCATATTAATCTCGTAGACTGAGATGAGGAAGATGGTTGGGATAACTCATGGTCTTGAGAGTGGGGGGTTGTAATAATGATAGATCTTGGTGAGGCGGGGACGGATGGTATAGGAGAGGAATGGAAACTAAAGGTCTCTCCCTTCGTAAGTTGTCTTTCTTAATCTTTCTATCAGGGAGAGGTGGCCCACGAAGGATGGTTTTTAGAGCTTTGCATCCCTCCACATCATGTCCTGGTGTGCGGTGATAAGCGCAGATTTTAGACTCATCGTAACCCATAGGTCGGGGTTTAGATGGGTCATAAGGTCTAAGTGGAGGTAGGGAAATGGTCGCATTCTCCACCAACATAGCAAGGATTTTGGCGTAAGATCCTTTGAGTGGGTCAAAATCGGAAGAGGATGAGGGTATTGGTTGTGCGGGTTTTGGTAATGTTTGGGCATGATTGGTTCGCACGGGTGGTGGTTTAGCCGAGGGGTGTTGATACGTGGTTTTCACTAAACGTGATTTCTTTGGCGTAGAAGCTATGTTGGATGATGAGGCCGCAGATGATGTGGTATCAGAAAACAACCACGGGGAAATAGGAGTGACCGAAAACAAATCTTTTGATGATGGAATTTGTTTAGGGTTGATAGGTGGACAGGATACGCGGAGTGAGCGGTGTTCTTATACCACAGAATTTACGTATGGGTGCGGAAGGCGTAGGTTGTTTTGAAGAAAACGCGGGAGGTATGATATATTGATGTAAGGTAGAGGATGGGGTCCCAATATGGAAGGTAGGTATGGCGATGATGGTTTTGATTGTGATAGGGGCACGGATTGAGTTTGTCTCTAGGTGGCGGGGCGGATTTATTTTGGATAGATCGAGTCGCTTAGGCGGGTGCGTTAGGCCCAGGCATTGGTGAGGTCCCAGCGTAGGGGAAGATCTGGTTAAGTTGATAGAAGTGGACGGGGCATTTGGTAGAGGTGAGGGGGTGAAGGTGAGAACAGGGGCATTTTAAGCACGTAAACACTTGGGTATATGGTGGAGACATCGGGATCGAGTCATTTGCATTTGAGTAGAAAAGGGGTACTCAAACGTTCCCATAGGGCACTGTCATCTTACGTGGAATGATGTCTCAGTGTGATTTGTAATTTTTGTACGGAAGAAAGGTGGGTTGTAATTCCGGTCCACTTTGGGTGTGATACAGGGGTAGATGAGGCCTTTGTATCAATAGATGTTAAGAGGTCAACCGGTCGTTGAAAAGATTTAGGCGATGAAGAACTAATAGGTAGGAGGGCGTGTTTGAGGGGGTCCGTTATGGTTAAAGAAGTTAGTGATGTCGGTGTAAGAGTTTTCGTCTAAAGGTGTCAAAAGGAGTGGCGAGCTCTCCTCTTGTGCAGCAAGAGCGGTAGAAGGGGACGTTTGGGAAATAGATAAATTAGATAACATCCGCTCACAGTCTTGTAGGGATGTGGTGTAAGAAGACTCATCATGAGAAGAGAAGTCCGGCGATTAACTCTTCTATGGGTAAAGGAATGATTTCACTTTGGCTTGATGGTGGTGAAGGAGGTTCGAGACTCTGTGTTGGTGGAGAGGCTTGATTCAAAAAAATTTCAATAGAGGCTTTTGGCTGAGAATCGAAGACTGCATGGATCTCATGAACACTCTCCTCGGCTAAGATATCTTGGTTTACGTTACTGTTGGACGAGTGATTCGGGAATGGCTTGTTGAAAATTTTCAGATTTCGGTTAGCGGGCGTTAGGATTATCGAGGTTATATCCCTGCGTCAACCATTTCCTGCACTATGTTTTTCAACATCTTGCAATTTTCATGACTATGTCCTTTTACGCGGTGAAAGTTACAAAAGTCATTTTCTTTGTACCAGGAAGGTATTGCGCGGGTGGAGTCAAACCCAGAGTGAGGTTTAACAGGGGGCAAGGTGATAGCCCCACTTTGAGCAATTTCTCGAGGATGACGCCATAAGTTTCTCCCAAGGAGTGTAATTGATGGGCTCGGCTTTGTACTTATAAGTGGTTTTCGGCGGAGTATTGGACGGTGTTTGAGATTTGACCATTACCGCGTGGACAGCTCCTTTTGATTTAGAAGAAGTGGACGCGTGAGGAGTGGTGGTGTTTGGCTTGTTGGTAGAATCAGGAGTTCGGAAATTGGGGTTTTTGTTACGCAACCGCAATTTCTCTTCTTCTAAGGCTCGAATTTCTAGTTTCCGAGCCATGGTAAAGGCCTCGTCGAATGTGCGGAAAGTTTGAATTTGGAGGGTAGGGGAGATGTGCTTAGCGCAGGCCCGCGTAAATAGTTCGATAAGTTCGGTTTGAGGCAAGGCATACGTAAGTTGGTTGATAAGGCCCCGCCATCGTCCAACGAAATCTGCGATAGATTCGTCTTCAAATTGTCGGATGGCATAGAGGTCGGTGATAGATACTTTCTTGGCAATGTTAATGGAGAAATGATCCAAGAAAGATTGGGCTAGTTGGTTAAAGAGAAGATCGAGTCTTTGGGTTAAAGCAACTGTACCACTCAAGGCGGGTCTGATAAGGACATGGGGAAGGTGCGGAGTAACAAGGCGTCATCATGGGCAATCAAATAACAAGCATGTCTAAATGATCGCAAGTGTTGTTGAGGATCCTCTTTACTATTAAAACGAGTAAATTTTGGCAACTCCCATTGAGGAGGATATGAATGAAGGGGACGAGAAGGGTGAATGGGCTCCCGACAAACTTGCTCGTATGTCAAGGCGCTACGACTTCCCGAAACAGAAGCCTCCAGGTTTTGCATTTTGTCCATCATTTGTTTGATGAAATCTGTGGTTGGATGAGATGATGGTGCCACAGAATAGGGATGTCCCATATAAGGTGTTGAGGTTCTGTCCCATATAAGGATACGTGTATGGGAATGAAAAGGTAGGCGGAGCTTGAGAAGGAAAGCTCGTGTGAATAGGTGGCAGAGAGTAAGTCATGAATGGAGTGGTCTGAAAGAGAGATGAGGTAGGGGCAGTTGGTGGTAACGATACGTGGGGTCCAAGATTAACCAAAGGAAAGCTAATCGGGGTCGTATGAACCTCTGAAGCCGTCGGATTGGGAGACGGGGCTAGAGATGCAGGAAGTAAGGCAGTGTTATCAGGAGGAGTGGGAGCTAAATGAGCAGCTATACTAATAGGCATGCCAATAAGGAGCTGACCATCAGGCGTACGGTCAGGGGCATGAGACAAATAGTATTATACAGCGCTGGGATTAGCATCCAGAAATTTGGCAAAGTCCTTGTCTCCTACAAGAATTTGGGGATCTCACTTTGGTGTCAGTAGGGTTCCTATATAGAATGTGAAGGGGGTGATTCGAGGCAAAGACACGAGCGAGGCATGTGAAACCATGGCGGCGGCTTGCTTCAGTGATGATAACCATGGACAAGAACACACGGGAAAGTTTCAATCTATCAAGAACAAAAACAACCTCGAGAATGATGAATTTGGCAAGTTCTTTGGTTTGTCGGGTGATGAAAACGATGGCATCGATATCGGTTTACTAACGGTGTCGGTCCTGAAGAAGCAAATGACGTCGGTCCCTTAACCGATGCGGTGTCAAAAAAGTCTAGGATAAGAAGATATAAAAGGCTGCTAATTTGATTTTTAGCAACGTTGAGTATATTTATCAACTTATTGATCACAGAAGACAAAGTATGACAGAGAAAACAGAATTTGAAAACAAGCAAGATGCACACGCAAATCCAGAGACTAATCCTAGGGTTAATTTTAGTTATCGTGGGCTTATGCCTTTAGACGTAAGATGATGTCAGAATCCTAAACAACAAGACCTAGGGGAAATGTCAAGTTTGTTTTGGCTTATAAGGTTACCTCAATCGGGCGGAGGAATACCGCGGAAAAGGGGGGATGTTTGAGCTGTTGTGTTAATTGTGAAGTGATTCGGTATGTGTTGTGCAGTGAAACTAGGGTTAATTTCCTGTCAATACCGTGGATATCACCCCCACGTGTACGACCTGTTACTTAATCTATGTTCACTAGAATTGAAGAACAACAAGCAGGAATGCAATGCATGTGTTTTAAACCCAAATCGAAAATTATGTTCGATGAAGCAAGAGAGATGACTTTCACTAATGCGAAACTAGGAAAGCAAGACAAATTCTTTACGAAATATATAACAAAAGCAGCAACAGCAAATATGCTTCCTAAAATGAAAATAAGCAAGAGAAAGAAACCCAAAATGGGTCCCACCGGGCGTGCCAAAATGTTTCACTCGGAATGTTTCGGCTTCTGGGAATAGAGTTGCTTCTATCCTTTCATTCCTTTTAGAAACAGATGAGGTTAGGGTTAGGAGGAATACCTGTTGAATGTCGAGATGGTGTGCGCGTACCGTAGAGAAAGATCAGGTTGACTGCGGAGAACTCCTTTTTGTCTTGGAAGGACTACCTGCAAATAAGAACACAAGACCACAAGATTTTGATTAAACAATAAATGAGGAAACTGCCTTGGGCCCAGGAAATATAAAACTTCCTTTCGAAGGTGGTCAGTTCCCCTGCTAATATGAATTAACACAAAAGACTGCAAAATATCAATTAAATTGTTTCGTTGAACTGGGTAGGGGAAAGGCTGGTTTTCTGGTTTTGATCAGAGGAACCGATGCCGGTTACTGATAACCGATACCGGTGGGTTCTAGGATCTTCTTGGTAGCTATGGTGTTTGTAATGGCTGGTTTATGGATGATATTAGGAAATGAGATGATGAGGGATAAAAGAATGACAGTTAGATGCAATGGCACGTTGGGTAGTGGATTCAGAAACGGATTTAGGAGGACTGAGATTCAAGAAGCATAAGAAATGTTATAACAGAGGACATGCAAGATATGACTTACTGGTTTTGGCGAAGATGCAAGTTGATATCCTCTACTGCAAGCACTTCTGGTTTCTTCACTCGTCTCTGCTTGGTTAAGTGAAGATCTGGACTCTGTTTTCTCGCTCCCAATGATCTCTGTTGATCCAGAAATCCTTCGACTGATCTCCAAAATGAAATTCCGATCCGTTGTTTTGGTTTGGGGAGCCCATTTACAGGGAACCGATGGCGGTTGCGTAACCGACGGCGGTCGAGTAGGAACCGGCATCGGTAAGGAAAAAGTAGGCTATTTTTAGTAAAATAGCCCACCTTCCTAACTTTTCTCCCGAGAGATCGATTGCGGGCTTGGTCAAGTGGCTAGAAGGTCGGCTTTGGAGTGCGAGTAAGGACTTATACATGACTTGGTCCTCGACAATTACTTTTGGTGTAATATTCTTCTTTTCCTGCCACAATCACCCTCACCTACATCATTTTACCTATAATCTACCCACACCTAACAAGCCTAAACCCACAACATGCCCAAAAACCTAACAACTCATTTTCATACTTCCTCATATTCTTCCCTAGCTCATGGGAGAACTACATCGGCTTGAGGTCCCTTTTCACTAGGATTATATAGGCAGCACTCTGAGGGCATGGGGCCCTTGGATGTTAGCATGGGCATTATCTACCCTAAACAATTCATCTTCTATGTTCCCCACCATTTACATCACATCTCACTTAGTTTCCCTTTTATACCCAAACTTGGAAATTAAACCACATCCATAACAAGTTGCTTCATATTTTAAACATTATCACAACATACATTTATTACGCCTACCATTTCTCTATCATCACTATGCATAGATTATACGACATCTCACATATGACCCATAGTATCATTCATTGCAAAAATAATGAATCAAAACTTCACCTACTTTCAACACAACCATGCCTAACAAACCTGACTCAATCCATGCCTATAACCTAACTCGATCCATGCCTATAACCTAACTCAACCATGCCTAAATCAACCTGACTCGATCCATGCCTATAACCTAACTCAACCATGCCTAAATTGACTTGACTCAACCATGCCTAAATCGACCTAAGTCAATCCATGCCTACAAACCCGACTTAATCCATGCCTATAACTTGACTCAACCATGCCTAAATTGACTTGACTCAACCATGCCTAAATTGACCTGACTCAATCCATGCCTATAACCTGACTCAACCATGCCTAAATCGACCTGACTCGATCCATGCCTAAACCGACCTAACTCCACCATGCCTAACTCACCTAATTTCCATCCATATCAAAACAAAAATCCATATCTCATCTAACACAAGCCATAAATCAAAATCTCATAAACACATCAACAAATCACAAAATACCATGTATCTCATGATATAAATAAATAAATGTGTATCTCAAATATACATAACTATCTCATCATGTCCATCATCTCCAAAATGTTGGCACGTAAACCGATATACAATACAAAATGTCATCGACATGTAGACCGATCTCATATATATAAAAAATAAGGAAATAATACAAAATCTCTTCATATCATAGTCTAGTATATAATAAAAATATACAAATCACTCATACATCCTCACTGTCTTCGACACATAGGCCGGTATGTGATAAAAATACAACTATCTTCGACATGTAGGTCGGTATATATATCTCAAAAAATAGCTATCATACATAAAAAACCAGGTGATCAGGGGATCATTTTTGAAAGTTCCCTAAACATCCCTAAATGGTGTTAGTGCAGAATATCATCTTGAAAGATTTCCAATGACTATGAGAACGTGAAAATAGATATCGGGAGCTCTAAATATGTTTGGTCAAAGTTCGAGATAGTGGAAAAGTCAACTCTAGTCAACCGGTCAATATTGACAAAGTCAAGGAGATTGTGCATTAGGAAAGTGAAGAAAAATTCGACTAATCATTGGAAGTTTTTGAAGAACTGGTGTACTGATAGGCAAGTAAAATTCCATTAGGTTTTCTTGTGAAAGTACTATTGTAACTTACAAGTTTTGACTAGTGGAACGGTTTGACCATGAACCCGGAGACGTAGGCAATTGCCGAACTCCGTAATCAATCTTTGTGTAATTATCTTATTGTCTTGCATTAATTTTTAAATTGATTACTTAAAAGGAGAAAATCATCGGCAAATATTTAAAGCCTACAAGGGTCCGAGATCAGGTAGTAATAATCTGATTATTTTCAGATCATGTTTGGTATCAGAGCTGGTTTAGCTCCATATTTGTTTTTCAGTAAATCTAATTAACAGAGTGATTACTTCAAGATTGGTGTAGTTGGTTCAGTTTGTGTGAACAGGTACATGTGCACTATGTGCAAGATGTCTAAACAGGTGAAGCTCGATGAAATTGAAGCATATAATCACCAGATCTAGGAAGAAAATTCTCTCCTGCGATCAATGTATTACTCCTGGATAAGGAGAATGCTCGTTTGAAATTGGAACTGAAAACCAAGGATGAGCTCTTGGCAAGGTTACAATATGGTGGTCGAGGAAGGAAATACCTTCAAATTCAAATGTAGAGGCCATGGCAGATGACTGCACTATAATTTGTTCACCACGGGAATCTTCTTCTTCCTCCCATTCAGTTTTGGATTCAAGTAATGAAGTCTTTGGTTTGTTTGAAAAGCATACTAGAGGCATTGGATCCAAGTTACTAGATAAAATGGGATTTGATGGAAGAGGCCTTGGGAAAAATGGCCAAGGCATTTCTAACCCAATACAGGTCGAGGATCATCCTCGTTTTGCAAGTTTGGGTTTTCCTAGTGTGGGAATGGAAATTGGAGAATGCTCCAAGAATGCTGATGGGAGACAAGCTTCCGAAAGAAAAGTGAATACCCCATTAGTCCTGCAAGAAGATTCTAAGTAGGAAAGTTGTGCTTTTTCGTCACAGGCAGAATATGGTAAGAGAAATCAACGAAGAGGTAATGATATTCCACCTTCAGTTTCTTACCATAATCATAAGCACAAAAAACTTCTTATCCAATTTTTCAGCTTAAGAAGTATGGTTATGATTTTTCGAAGATGTGGAATGCCTTTCCATGTACTTTTTATGGATTGCATAATCATTCAGTGGCCATATGCTAGAAGAGAAGGAAACTGATGAAGAAGTTGATGCCATTCATCAGAACAAGGAAAATCAGAAAGACCAATCTCGTCATGCAGAGTCGAGAAATGGCAGAAAGAGTTCCTCATCCCAGAAGAAGGAGATTAAGAGGAATTTTTGTGCTCATTGCCAGAGGAATGGGCACTAGGTGGAAAATTGTTGGAAATTGCATCCATCTCACCATTAGAGTAATGGCAAGCCAAAGATGGAATGGAGGCCTATTGTAAAGGAAAAGGAGGTTTCTACTCCACCACCAGTTGACAATTCAACCTAGGACTAGGTAATACCTAAAAGTGAAAGTCCTTTAAAATGGGTAAGTCAAAAAAATTTCAATTATATATTACATAATTCAGATTGATGGATCGTATGCATTAAGTTTGGAGATCAAATTTTTGATTTTAGTGTAAATTAAAAGGATTTTTGATAATGGATGTTTCAAATATAATAATAGAATATGTTACTTTAAATTCCTACCTTTATTTGAATGAAGATTGAAGTTTTCAAAATCAGAATTGGTGAAGATCGTGTTTGACAATGGTGAGTGCAGGAGTCTGGATGACAAACAGATGTAGTAATAAAGATGAATTGTACTAACAAAGTATTGAATGGAACCATGAATTAAGGAGGATGTGCAACTAGAAACTCAAAGCTCTTGAACACAATAAAAATATTCTCCAAACGGGAACAACTATATAAAATGATATAGAGCTAATCTTGTTGTAAAACTATGCTAAAAAAATACTGATAACATTTTCAATTGAAGATATGGAAGGATGGCAGAGAACGAGCTCAAATATGTGAGTAGATAATCCTTGAATGAGACTGAAAATCAGGATTACGTAATCATTGGCATTTTACCGAAACACTGACGATTTTGGGTTATTCGAGTTTATTTATTCAATAGTTGAAACAATTACCTAATTCAAGTTTATTCATTGTGTATTTGAGGGATAAGATCATGATTTTTTTTTGAATGTGTTGTGTTGTCATATGAAGTGTCGTGTTTATTTAGAAAATAGTTAGATTACCTTCTATTTTAGCCTAGGTTTGTTTAGGATATATTTTAGGTGGTTTAGTTGGATAAATTAAACATATATCATAGGATAATGTCTAATAATAATAGATTATGTTAGGATATTTAAATAAAACAAGATCTTATGAGTATATGAAATAGTCCATGGTAGATATGTTAGGATAAAGGGGTTTTGGAATGATTTCACATTAGGGGATGATTATAAAAATTAACTAGAATTATATATATATATATATATATATATATATATATATATATATATATATATATATTTAAGCTAATGGATATGAATGTGATAGATTATTAATGCAAATGAGACAAATTATCGAAGATGGGGGAGTGTAGAATTATGGTTTGTACAAGAACCTCGTGCACATCTAAAAATCTCTTACAATGGAAACATAGAAGCCTAATCGATCGATGAGGAAAACCCTAATGTTGTTTATGAATTTGATGAGGAAGACTTGGAACATCTAGTACATGAAGAGAAGGATCAATAAGAACACATTCAAGGAGAAAGGAACCAAGAAGAGGTTGTGAAGGAGGAGGAAAAGGATCCTAAGTGGATAAATGTCATGTGTGACAAAAAAGAAAAGAATGTGGGAGAGAACAAAGAGGAACATATAAACATGCACAATGAGGAAGAGGACCAAGAGCATGGGGTGAAGAAGGGATATGAATTGGTGAAGGAACAAGCCACGTGTAACATAATTTTATACAAGAGACCAAGGGGGCTATGCATAGGGGAGAAAGCCAAGACAATGCCCACCGACATAAAAATGTCCTATATAGATGATCCTTCAAGACATCAGGGGTGAGATTTCAATGTTCGATACCTACACGGGAGATATTTTGTTAAGATTTTTTTGAAAAGTTGAATCCCATCCATGCACAAGGAAGTCATTGTCTTAGAGCATACAAACCCATACAAAGGAATGAGAGATTGAAGTTAGCAAGGATTCAATTATGGATTAGAAATAAAAATGGGATCTTTCCCGATAATTTACTCTACCAAAATCTTAGACGAGCAAGCAAACAATGCATTGAATAAGATGGCCTCCAAGATTGGATGAAGAAATATTGACAAGAATTCAAGAGGATGCTTAGGGATATATAGCACAAGGGTTTAAGAAACCATAATTTTGTTGAAGATTTGATCGATGAAAAAGGAGGATGGTGGAGGCATACAACAAGGCATATGATATAATCAATAATATCACTCGTGCATGCCCAAACTTGCTAGCACAATCCAAGCTAGACCATAATATAGAAATGGAGTATTTAGAGGAGCCGGTACACTTGTTGCTAATCAAGGTAAATAGTGGGGTGGTGAATTTGGCAAACACATTTCCAAAAATATATAAAGAGAAGGTAGAAAAGAAGATTGAAGAATATGTAACATTTGGCACATAGATAAAAGAGGCCATGTAGAAGGCCGAGAGAATTTTTATAACTACCAGGATTTCATAGTGATCCCGAATATACGTAAAACAGATGATGAGGTGGAGTTGAAGAAGATACATGCCACTATGAATACAAATAAGGTTGAGCGCAAAAAGGTAATGCAAGAGGTCGCATAGAAGAGAGGCTTAATAAAGTACAAGTGTGATAAGACTTAAGAAAGGCTCAATGAAATTCAACTTATGGTAATGGGCATGAGGGATAGTCTAAAGGGTGTTGCCTCGACTTGGATGTGGTGATTAGGAGCTACAAGTGAGGATTGAGGAACCGACTATAGAGAATATTCCAAATGTTGTTGAGACAAAGGCAAGAGAAGGCATCCAAAGAGTTTGGGGAATGGAATCAGCTAGAGAATGCAATAAATAGAGAATTTCCAAAAATATTACTACCACCATAGGATTAAAGTTTTCTTATGCATGGTGGAAGTTATTCTTCATTATTTGATTCATTGGGGGTGTTTCCCTTATTCTTTTTCTTTTAGATTCTTTCAAGATATACTTTAGGTACTCCATAAATATTATTATTTGGCTCATATAGCCAAAGACAAATAATACTCCTAGTGTGGGGTAATGTTGAGAAAATAAAATGGCTAAGTACTAGCCATATACAAAGGATAAATACCATGCAGAGGAGTGAACATTGAAAAAATAAGCATAAGGAGATTAGATGGAACACATGGAATCCCATGCGAGAGTAGAGAAAAATACATGTCAAGATTTGAGAAGGTTCACGTAAGGGAAGAATAGGTCAATGCGCTAAGGTCCATGAATACACACAGAGGTTACAAGACTTAGCCAAATTTCATGTAGAGGCTAAAAATAGGAAAAACAAAGTTGGCATAGTGAGTAAGGAAAGTCCATAAATAGAAGAAGAAAGGATAAGGCACTAACCATAGATAAATCACGTATAAAGGAGGATGAGAATGGTGCATGGACAAAGCTAAATATAGGAACAAAGCATGGGTAAGGACAAGATATATATAACATAAGTTGAAGATTAAAGGAGTCTAAGGGCATGCATCCTATATTTAAGATGCCTATTATTAGGATTAAAGCATGTAAGTGGTAAAGGACAAGTTCCCACTAGGTATAAATAGGTTTTACGTTCCTTTTTAAGAGAGAGGGAGAAATTGAGAGTCTTGAGTATAATTCTTGGTCTCTAGTAAGTTTGACATGCATAGCATGCACTCATGGATGTAATCAGATGTGCGTATATATAATAGACATTATCATGATTGAATGAATGAACTAATATGCATCGCACACATTAACATTGATGACTCGTGAGCTAGGAGCTGTGTTATAGAGTAAAAGAAGATCCTTGTTGTCAGATATCAAGAAGCTTAGCACCGCACAGAAGGAGCATTGAGGTTTCATTCAGAAAATTAGCACCATAAAGTGGAGGCATGGAGGTCTTCTTCGGATATCAGAGTGGCATAGCGGAAGCATCGTGGGCCCATAACCCATAGGTCCCAGGATCAGAGTAGATTTTTCAAAGTGAGAAGGTTGGAGGAGAAGACCCAAGGGTCTACTGCAGCAGAACTTTTGAGGTGGTAGCAGATTTTTTCAGATTCAGGACAATATGGAAGCTTTTTGGGACAAAAAGCCTTTCTCAGTGGGGAGGTGTGATTAGGGGATCATTTTTAAAAGTTCCCTAAACATCCCTAAATGGTTTCAGTGTAGAATATCATCTCGAGAGCTTTCCAACGACTATGAGAACGTGACAAATAGACATCGGGAGCTCTAGATATGTTCGGTCAAAGTTCAGACAACAGGAAAGTCAACTCTAGTCAACTGATCAATATTGGACAAATAGCACTGTGACACGTGGTGAAAAGGCAAAAGGAAGTTTTCCGTTGGTTTTCAATCACTAGTCTTTGAAGAGCATAAAAATGGTGCACGGAACAAGAGGCTCAACTTTTGTTATGGAGGGGAGCTCGGCCACCGTGTGGACTATGGTATTATCGCCGACGTGGTGGGTCCACAAGCCACCACATGGCTTGCCACCATTCATCAAATTCAATCGATTTTCCTATCGAGAGATGACAAGTGGACTACATGATGACCGAGTTAATTAATTTTGATACCCCATGGTATGGGTCAAATTTTTATTTACTTGGTAAGTCCACTTACACACCATTCCAAATGCCACGTATATATATATTAATGTTCAAACATTAGTATAAACCGCTAACATACTATACTTCTATGTGGAGAAGGAGTGAAGCGGTGGTGGGGAGCATGTTTAATGTTATGCGTGGAAATCCACGTAGGGGCGGTTATGCCTCGAATGGTCCTTTGACCACTTCAAAAAGGCTTAATAAAGCCTAAGACCTTATCACTCCACAACATGTGGGATATCCCACTTAAATAAGCAAACCACCCCACTTCTCCTTAGCCGCTCAATTGGGATTTTATCCCATTAAAAATGCAAATCGGCTAAAATGGGTATTAATCCCATCTCATATGCTAATCCGCCCAAATGGGAATTTTTATCCCAAATTTCATGTACGGGTTTAGGCTAATATTAGCCTAGGATTATATGCAAATGCATTATTCAAGGACCCTAAAAATGTATAAATAGGGTACCTATTTCATTGTAATGACACACACCCCAAGCTTATTATTTGTTAAGCTTATTGTGGGGACACACACCGGTGCAATGGAGAAGCTCATTGCTAGAGCGTGGAAAGGTGGACACACACCCTAAGCTTATTATTTGTTAAGCTTATTGTGGAGACACACCCGAGCTTATTATTTGTTAAGCTTATTTGTGAGATGTGTCAACAAATATTGTTTATTGGCCTATTATTTTAGGAAATAGTAGACAAAATATTTGTGATTGGGAGTAAATTATAAACTACCCAATAGGCCCATTGAGCCACACCAATTACTTACAAATCTTGGATTGTCGACCGAGTGCTAGCGTCGCATTGATAGTGTCGGGAAGTCCGATCGAAGCCGAAGTAGATTGTGCATCAAGAAAGTGAAGAACAATTCAACTGATCATCAGAATTTTTTGAAGAACTAGTGTACTGATAGGAAAGTAAAATTCCATTAGGTTTTCTTATGAAAGTACTATTTTAAATTACAAGTTTTGACTAGTGGAACGGTTCGACCATGAACCCGGAGACGTAGGCAATTTCTCGAACTTCGTAATCAATCTTTGTACAATTGTCTTATTGTCTTGCATTAATTTTTAAATTGATTACTTAAAAGGAGAAAATCATCAGAAAATATTTAAAGCCTACAAGGGTTTGAAATCGTAGTAATAATATGATTATTTTCAGATCACCAGTGTGACCGCATATCGTGCATCTCACTGGATGTCCTCCATCTTTGTGTCACCTGTACCCTCGGCCTCTTGTGTCCTTGCTGGTGCCTCACCTAGAGCTGGTCTCCATGCACTGGTGGCCTCTCCCGATCGGGCCTCGAGCTTGCCGACCCCTTGTGCTCTCCACACTATGAGTGCGCAGATCTCGTCCCTCTCACTTGATGCCTACTGCCCCTGTACTCGGCATAGGATATGAAATCTATCCCAGCCATTATAAGCTAGTCTTGATAGTATCTCACCTCACCTAGGGCATCCTATAACCTAGATAAATGCATGGTTTGTGGTGGTCCCATAGGTCTCGGCCCCTGTACCTACCCTACAAAGACCGCCCCACACCCGCCCGTGAACTAGGACTCGCTCTCAATTCCCGTGGTGGTGCCCCTTCCCTTTACATGTATCTAGGCCTATAGGGCCCCAATCTATGCCTGGGCTATGGCTAACTGGCCCTATAAACCTACCACCTAAGCCTGTAAGGCTGCCACCGACCATCCCCCCTGACCATCTCCATCTCCTCCATCGCCATCCGGGCCTTTAGATTGGCCATTTGTACATGTAGCTCTGCTACCTCTACCTCCGAACCCTCCAACTATGTCTGTAGTATACCCAATTGGGTAATCAACGTAGCTACCTACCCCTATAGGGCGTCTCTCTACACTGTAATGGTAGCTAGGTCTGGCTGCCCTAGTTTAGGTGGTATGGCTTGTAATTGAGCCACCCACCACTACCTATACCTATTTGTACATCCGGCATCATCTATCCACTAATCCACTGGCTGCTCCTCCTCCCCTATGGGTACTGTAGGTTATGGTAGAGGTAAGGGCCTCTCCACGTCATCTCTCTGATACTGTGGGAAGGGTGGAGGAATGTCCTGTAAGAGCCTCGAAATCTCGCTCGAATCTGTCTACTAGGATCATCTCATCCTCCCCGGCATAAATGACCCCCGTATCCACCTCTCTAGCTAGAGCTTAGCTATCTCCTCATGCATATGCCTATATGAGGGGAATCCCATAGATGGCCTCCATATAATGTCCACTTCCAGAATCCCTCCAAGGTAACTACCAAAAATGGGCCACATCATGTGTCAGCCTATCCGATCTCCACTCTCCTATCACCAAAACCCATCTCCCGTATCCCACTCGCATAAGTCTAGGTGGGAATACATCTACTCAAGGCATCCCTATAGGTCACACATAGACTATGTGCTTGTATGCCTAATGGTGTAGTATAAATGTATAAAGCACAAGCTAAACCTACGCAGCCACCCATATGCCCACAACTCTCTGTATAGCTGCACCAAGAATGCTAGTGCCCAATAAAAGTGGGTCTTATGCACCATCATATCATAGAGTACCCCCATCAGTGATCGAGGAAAACATCCACCCTCTGCATCCGGTACTATAGCAAGACACTGCCTCCATCAACATGACCACTAACCTCGTTTCCTCTGGATGGGCTAGGTACATATCTCCATAGCTCAAATTGGTGCTATGGAATCTTAATTCAACCACTCCCTCACCAAAAATAGTCCCAATCAACTCCTCTGAGGCCTCAGAGGAGATAGAATACACCTGCGCACCCAATATGGGTAACCAGAGAATCCAGAACATGTCCTCTAGGGTGATAGTCATCTCACCTATCGCAGGTGGAACGTGTTGTTCACGGAGTCCCATTTATCAATGTGCACAACCATCAAGCTGGGCTACCGAAAAACATGTCTGTAGCGGTGAACCCCACTCAAACCCACTGCCTCCACATGTTGCAGCTCTAACAGAGTTGCTACATTGTGCATTATCACTAGTAGTGGCGGAACCCTATCCCGCATATGTAACTGCGCTCTCCTTACATCCAATATAAACACAACATTAATTTACCTATATCAATCCCTATTCACCAATTATCATTTTCCTACACCCTATTTTCACCCTACCCATCTCAACCACCTAGCCCACATCACTTTTGGACCCTTGTGCCCACTAATCCGACTGGTACTAGTTCATCCTAACCGACCCTGGTCACCCTTTAACCGTAATCTGGTCACTTGTTTGGTGACCAATACTGTTCCACCTAACCGACGCTGGTCACACTTGACGATGTGTGTCATCACATGGAAAAACCTCGCGACTTCCTAAAAACCCCTTTTCTAAAAACCTCCCCGCCCCTTTTACCCCACCTACAATGACCTCACCTACTCCTAGACCTCTACCCATCCCACCTATACTATTTACTACCCTCCCCATTCCTCCTTTTACCCAATATTCCCCCATTCCCAAATTCTATTTTTACCCACCCACAAAAACCAAAAACCACAAAAACCTATAAATAACAATAATCTACTCCTCTAATCTATCAAATCAATAATGTAGAGTAGGGTGCTTACCTCACGCATGCCGCCGCCGTCTCGAAAGTGGTACATCTAGCCACTGTACCGGTGGACCGCCCGATCCCTCTCTAGCCTCTGCCATCACCGAATAGCTACTCACAACCTTTGACCAATCAAATCTCTCACCCTGATCCCGTGGACCCGCTGCTCACCAACCAAACCCTTGTCCAATCACACTTCCAACTCACTGTCCTATTTCGTCTCGGACACTTTTCTCTCTTTTTGTCATTTTCTAACTTCACAAATAACAAATGAATAAAAAAACATGGATTTTTTTATTTTTATAACCAACCCAACCTAACCAATGTCGGTTACCCTTGACCGACATCGATCGCGTGCCCTACCTAACTATCGTCGGTTGACCTATACTGACATCGGTTATTCATTACCGGCATCACCACCCTCACATGCACATTGCCCTTAATTTTTCCCTTTTACCCCACCCTTCACCTTGATCCTTTACCCCAACCCACCTTTACCCAACCCATTTACCTTCCCTTTCTTGCCTTCATCATTTACTACCTCCATTTTTCCTCCTTTGGGGACTCATTATTTTACCCCTACCTTGGCCTTACCTATGCCGTGACCTAGATATTTAGACCTGGACCATCGCTAGTGACCTTTGACCTCATGTGTTCACTATACCTTATGGAACTATTACCTATGTTGTTGACCTAATGACCTTACCTAGCCTATTACCATGACCGTTTATCCTGACCCTACCTTTGGTGTACCAGAACATACCTAAACATTCCTGCGCCTAACCTACGTTGTGTTTCCTAACCATATCCTATACCTTGGATACCGAATCACTTCAACCTTGTTTGGATAAACCTATCGACCTTAGATGTCTTTGTAGAGTTTTCCCACTCTTTAACCCATTAGCGTGTTGCAGCTTTATACGTGTGCGTGTGTTTGACTATTGTTACCTTTGACCTGCACTCCATTACCTAGATTACCTAAGTAGACCTTTAACCCTTCCTCTCCGTGCCCACCTACCTTTTCCTCCCATTTTCCTTTTATCAAACCACTCACTTATTCTCCCTTCTACCTCATTAGTTCCTAGTTTGAATGGGATCTCCTTCACCCACACATGGGGAAACCACATCTTATTGTTGTTAGTGTCACTTACCAATATAAGCTATGCAACAAAAAGGGGAAAAATGTAGACACTAAAATTAGGTCACACTCCCCTTTGGACCCTCGACAAATAAACACCCTTCATCACATTCACCTAGCCATGGCCACTTTCACCTCACTAATATTAATTTAATTAATTTAATCAAATTAATGCATTATCCTCACTATATTTATTATTTAAATAATATCCAAAAATACAGCTCACTTAGACACCTCACCAAGCCAACTCAACGTAAGACCTATTCTTAGTAAATTGCCATAACTAACTAAGACTTACCCAAACCCTAAAAATCAATGCCTACATTCCCTCTAACCACATTCCCACACGTTTACAAGAAACTCCCAGCCTAATCCATGGGTTAATGACACAAGATTCGAGGAAATAAAGAGGATCTCCCTAGTTTAGTAAACCTAGGAAATCCCACCTTGACCAATGCCAGTTACCCCTAATTGTCGCCGGTTAAGCTAGAACCGCCGTTAGTTACCCTTTTAACCCCAAAACAACCTTATTCTCAAGGTTGGAAGTTGAAGAAAAAGAAGGTTGGAAAACATTGGCAGAAGGTTGGTGAGCATTAACACATCTTCAGAGAGTGAATTCTAGTGAGAACCCACATGTAAGGAAGGAGATCAAGCATTTTCTCTTGCACAACCATCCTAGCCATGATCTGATCTAACCAAGCCAAGAGGAATGTACATGCAGCCCATGCAAAAGCTTTTCTTCAGTTGGTGATCACTTGCAACCTTCAAACCTCTCATCAACACCTCCATCCCTCACTCACAAACATCCAGAATTAGAATCCAAGTAAGTATAATGTCATACTTCTCTGGTTTATTTCATTTCATCATTATTTTACCATCTATTGTTTACCTACCCACCTATTAACCTTCTCCAACACTTCCACCCCCATATACCCATTAAAACATCACCAAATCATACCCAAGTCACCCAATACCTCATCCCGACCAACCAAAGTCCTTTGTGTAATAAAAAAGGAGACCCAAAGCTTGTTCTATGGCATTCCCAAATTTCCATAGTAATTGGCACCGATTACACCTAACCGCCGTCGGTCACCCTTGACTAACATTGGTCTCTATATTTTCCCATACAGCCAAGAACAGAGACCTACTCACCTAATTTCACCTCACCCTCATTCACCTGTGATTTACCTGAGACCTCTCGCTGACTCCGCAAAGACCTAAAACAAGTCACTTGACCTTTAGATTCTATTCGATGTATCCTGTTAGATTAGATATATTTATTATTGTGTTTTAAGTGAGATACCTAAATCATTTCAAATTATAATAGGATTTAATTTATTTACAACATTAAATTTTTTAAAACAGTGGACTAATAGCCATCTAGGAAGTATCACGCTTCCCGGATCTAGTATACACTAGGCAGTTCATTGCCCATATTGTTTAAATCCTTTTGGTGGTATTGCTTTGCATTACAGTAGTTCCTCTAAGCCAAAAGGAAGCTCTCACAATCAGCTATGGATTCGGAAGTCATATGGGCGCAACAACCCATCAACCAACACTTGAAAAGGTATTCCTCCTATGTCTGTTACCCTATTTGTTTTGTAAATACTTTGAAGAAATGATCTAGAATCATGTGAAACACCCACATTGCATAAGGCTATTCCATGTGGATGACTCATATTTAAAATTAGGAAAGGTGAAATGGATGACCATGATGTAATGCATTAATGACTACCACCATCAATGCATTTTTGCACAAATCAAGGAGGAATTTTGAAGTCTTTGAATGCATTGATATTTTTGCTATCATTTGTTGAGATCTGGATGCCATTGTTAGCATATTTCCTTAAGGAACAACGTGAAATCGATCACAGAGCTCAGATTGAGAACTAGAGATTGAAAATATTTCAAACCAGAGTTGAATTGCATAGGTATTCACTAGAAAATTGGTAATAACTAAGACACTCCCATACTCTTATTTCATTTGCAAGGAAATTTGAAGTAAAACTAGGGCATTAAAGATGAATACCATGTCATCTAGTTTTTCACAGATCCGAAATCACCATTGATTTGGATAAAATCACAGACATGGATTTAATGAATGCCAACTTAAAAGAGTTTCTACAAATATTGAATATCCCTAACAAGAGTGAATCCATGAAAGAAATTCAAGCTAGCGATATTACTTTAGCTAGTGTTATTCCACCTTCACTACACTACCCAAAACTAGTGTGGCTTTGTGTTATGAATTACAACCTAGAAAAGAGCGAATTATTGGATGGAAGTGGTGAGGAATTTTTGAATTTGATGCCTATAGCCATTAGGATAATGCTAAAATTACATGTAATAAGAAACCCAATAACCCTGGTATTAGTTTAGCCCTACAAGATTATGAGGCCAAGAAAAAGGACTATGCCAAGTTCATAAATACTAAATGGCTCTTAGCAGAGAAGAAGGAAACCACTTGAATCCCTATAAGATTGGTTAGGGTGCAATTTTTGAAGAAGAATAGGATGTGATTATATTGTTGATTTTAATGGTTGGATTAGATACCACAAATGAATTCAAGGAATGGATGTGCACCTATATGTGGATAGTTTTGGAGAAGAAGGGGAGCATTTTCTAGGAAACCTTCATCACGAAGCACTTCATGACCACATGGTAGTACTGAAAATAAATTTAGAGATAGGTGGTTCTGAAATTGGAATTTTACATGATGAATTATTTTATTTATAATATTGCAAGCCACAGCATTACCATGACATCTTTCCACGTGCTTTGAATTTAAAAATGCCAAATGCGTGATATTTTCTCTCAATTACAGTTGGTTAATTGGAAAGAGAATTTTAGATTGGTTATTGATGCCTTCTTTACACCAATCATATGTTTATTTAGTCCAAAATTGGAACAATACATGATTTCTGAGGAGGCTAGATAAGTAATCATGGAATATAGATGTTATTTCATTCAGTAAAATAAGTTTACATACATCAGGGTCAGTGGATCTGAAGGCTAACTAAGTAAATTTCCCAGTACTTAGATGAAAAAATGGCCTTTTGTGAATTAGAAAGACAGTTGACACTAGTTCACAAATTAATTGTTGGAAAACACAAGAAAAACATTAAGTTTCCCATCAATATTAGAAAGTACTCCTTCCCTTCAATTATAAAGGCTAGATTAATGGAAGATGAGATGAAAAGGTTTTGAGATGGAAAGGTTTGAGGCAAGGGCCAACTATGACATTAGGTGGGTGTTCAATAATCTTACAAATAATTTTGAACATGAGCCTCAATTTGAGGATTATTGGATGAATTGTAGAGATGAGGAAGAGGTCGGATAAGATACTTCTCAAGAATGACCCTTACCCAAATTATAGACTTCAAGATTGTTTTTATCCTTGAGGGAGTTGTGGATGATCCACATACTGTGAGTCAATATTATCTTGATCAAAAGGTGGAGGGACAACCAATAGCCCCTTTGAACTGGAATGAAGAGGAATTAGATGATTCATATGCCTAAATAACTGATGTAATGAGGAGAACATTGAATTGGTTATCCTAGAAGAACATTGATTTATCAATTTAAATCACAAGAGTTCTTAATAACTTTAGGGATTTGGGAAAATTGAAAGATGACCTTCCTCCCTTGAAAGAAGGAGCTGACAGAATGGATCCCTTGGGAGGAAAATCTCCTCAATTTCCTTCAAAATTCCTACTTGAACTTATAGATGAATGGAATTCTGCTACCAGTGGGACTGGTACTTCTATGTCTTCTCTAAGACAAAGGACTGAGGAAATTATTTTGAAATATATGGAGAATGCTCGTATCACCTTTGCACTTCCACTTCTAAAAAAAGGGAAGGGTATGACTAATCATAGTACTCCTTCAAATGTTTTTGAAAACTATAGAGTGGTAATAAGTTGATGAGTGGGGCCATAGTAAGTGGCAATTCACAATCTATGCCACATGGTTAAGAAAAATGAGTAGCACCGGACCTTAAGTAGTTGTAAAGGGAACATGAGAGACACAAAATTATGTATGAGACAATTCAGTAAGAGAAGGTGCTCATACACACAGGAAATATAAGCATAGGGATGTAGTGATTAATCCCCTAGAACATGAAAGAATTGATGTTTTCCATGTACGATATGTAGGATTAGTGCCACATGTTGGGAAACCAATGCCTTTATTTTTACCTTTATCTTCAGAGGGAGTGATAATTGGTAATAATCAAGAACAAACAACTCAAGGTAATGTCTTATCTAATCTAATAGATAGTGAATTATTTAATCAAGGATTGAAAATATCTAAAATGATGTCAATTTAAAATGTTAATATACCTTTATTTAAACAATTGGAAGAGTCAACATATAGTCAGGTAGAGATAATGGATGTTGATACTCATTAGGATTTTTCACATTAAATGCACTTAAAATATCTATTGATGAAAAAACAACAAATAATGTAAGTGATATTCAAATGAGTGAAGAAGTGGAAAAAATTACTCATATGCCAACCATTGAAATCAAAGTTCAAGCATCAGAAGTTTCCTCTATAGATCAGGTGGCTTCAGAGTCAAATAAGCCAGAGGTGCTTAGTGAAAAAGGTGTAAGTACTGAGGTATTAGGGAAAATATCCTTCCCATGATGTCAAGGCCACTAAGGATAGTGAGCCATCTCAAACAGGGAAATATGTAGATGAGAAAACAATAGAGGTTGCACAAGATGCAACTGCTAAGGATGAATTTATTGCTGGTGTGGATGTACAAGTTTTGGGTGAGAATAGGGAACCAACAATGGGAATACAATCCACCATGACACAACCTGAGATATCAATAGAGAAAAAGGATGATAATGTGTCAACCCAATAACCTCTAAGGGAGGTGGAAATATTGGAAGGAAAAGGAGAGCCTACAAGAGAGATATTAGTTCAAGAAACTCCCAAGGAAAAAGTTGAAGTTAAGATTGCATCAGTTGAATAAATAAAGAAAGAACATATCCCAATTACTGATGTAACTCAGAAAGAGACTGGTCACCCAAAACTCAAGACCAAGAAGGAAGACAATCAGGGGAAGTGTTAGTATAGAGTGAGAAAAAAGAGATAACTGTGGGAGAAGAACATGAAAATTAGGTGGAACCATCAACCCAAAGTTAACAAAAGATGTCCATGAAGTTGGTGGTTTTCCCTAAGAAACCCCAACAAGAATTGCAAGAAACAAAAGCTAGTATAATTCTTACAAAGGGTTGGATAAGGGAGTTGAATTCACAGGAAGAAAAAGAAATTATCCCTGTTGAGGCCATAGACCTCACGATCTATCTTTTCCAAAAATAGTGAGGACCTCTAAAAGAGATAGGGTTATTACCAAGACTCATACTGATCCACTAGGATCTAAAACTTTAGAAGTGGCAATCCCTCATGAAGGAAAAACCAGAGAAAATATAACAACTAGTGACTACAGTGTTCAACTTATTCCCTTAGGAAATCCTTCAAGAGATCAACTAAAATAGGGAGTATCAGAGGTAGTAAGTGACTTGTTAAAAAAGGTTGATGAGGATAGGATAACTAAAAAAATTGAAAGAACAAGTCAAATCTTATATTTTTTAGTCTATAACAATTAATTAGGAAGTCTAGTCAAACTCAAGCAAGTACCTCTGTAAATACCCCTAAAGGAATGGAAAATATTTATAAGGTTGTTAAGAAAGTTTAGGATGTGGACACATGGGTTGATAAATTGAAAAAAAAGGGAAAAGAAGAAATTGAAGAAGCCAGAAAAAGTATGAAGAGCTCAAGAATAGGCTTAATGAAATTGATGAAATAATTGAGTAGTGTGATAACAAAATCTTCTACTTTGAAGGAATTTTTCCCAAGTTGGACCGTATAACTCAACTTAGTGATGAATTGGTTGAAAAAGAAGGGATTGTGCCAAAGGAATTCAAAGGAACTCAACATGCTATGGAGGAATTATCAAAGATTAGGGTGGAAGTTTTGAATGGGATCAAAGAAAAAATAGAATTTAAAAGGAAATGGGTCAATGATACTTTAGATGTTATTGATTTAAAACTTGAAGATATGGTTTTTGAAAAATTCAAGAAGAGTTATGGTGATCTAAAAATTTATTTCTTGTTCATCTCTTTTGAGAAAAACATCTAGAAAGAAAATTTATCTTATGAAGTTATTAAAACAATGAGGAAAATTGAGAACATAATTACAGAGTTAAAAACAAACCCTTGGAATACAAGCAAAATATGGGCTCTTTGTGTGGACATAATAACAAGAAATAAATTGATCTTCCAACACCATACATGGCCAGATGAAGAAGAAATCAATGATCTCTTTTGAAGGTATGATGCATATGTGGTAAGGTTTCCAGAAGAAGAAGAAGCAAGAGAAGAAAATGAAGAAGAAAAGGATGCAGACATGAAAGATGATGAACAAGCTTAGGCTTGTCATTCTTAAAAATTTATCTTCTTTTCATATTTCATTTATAACTGGTGTTTCATTTGATATTATTTCTTCATGAAGGATGAACATTACTTTTAAAACTTGTTATTCTCTGATATAAATTATAATTTGAAACAATACATTATATTTTTATATTTCTTGGATGAAATTTTATGTCCATTTGTAAAAGCATATAAAATAATGAGATGTTTGTACTTTCTAAATTTTGAAAAAATGGAGATCTATAGGGCCGCAACCATGAGATTAAATATTAAATATATCTTCCATAGTTGTATTACAAAAGAAAATACAATAAAAACAAACTTTAAACATCTAATACCACAAAATCCTTTACCAAAAAATCCTCTCTGCAAAGAGGAAGTTTTTTCACCAATTTTTTTCCTAGACCCATGTTCATCCTGTCCCTAGTGCTATTTTAACAAAAATAATGTCTCCTGCTAGTGTGCAAGACATACCCATTGATTTAAGATCATCCAGGCTAGACAAGGGACCATCTAATAGGCTAAGCAATTTTGACCTCTTCTTGTAAGAAGAGACCCATTCACCCATATCTAAACCACCTTTAGAAAATTCCCTTTCCCTCTATTTTTGGAAGAATAAGTTGGCTGAGAACCTTGAGATGGAAGTGCAACCACAACTGATTTAGGACTGACTAGAGAAAAATCATGAAATTAGTAACTAGAACACAAGGCCTCGTAGTTAGATTCACCCTTTTTTCACAAAAGGAAGTGATGGTTAAGGAGATGGAGGGGGTGTAGTCATTGGTTTTTTTTCCTCCAAGACTGAAACAAGTTGCTCTAGTGCAATTAGTTAGTGATAAAGAGAGGGCACTGTAGTCAATGAAATTTCTCCATTGTTGAGGAGATAGAACATTTCTCTAAGGAGAATACACATAAAGGATGCACATTTAGGAACAAGGTACATTTGAAGGCACATGAAGATAGGGAAGGAAACAAACTCCGTAACACTTTGGCTTGGGACTTAGCCATTTTTATGGATAGGGGATAATTTTGGAGATAGCGTGTGGAGCACACATAGAGATAAATACTTTCGCTACACGCAATGGTATTTTGGGAACAAACAAATGATAAGCGTTGTAGTGCCCACTTCCCTTTAACACTATTTATATACTGACCTTGATACTGTTGATCTCATTTTGGACATTATTATGTTTTGATTTAGTATGATGTGTATATGTTAGATCATGGATTATTATGGACCTTGATTTAGTTAGCATGCATGATGATTATTGGAGACATTATTATTATGTGGATGATGATATACTATTGACATGGATATAGTATTGATGTTGATTTTAGACATGTGACATTTGATATTATGAGTAGCTCTAGTATAGAGATTCATTGGATGATGACAAATTGAATTTAAATGGTGATGTTGAATTCCTGATGTTGTTGTGATTTGGATTTGATCTTTATATGTTTTTTTATATCATTTTGGATGTTGTAATATGGCCACGAGGTTGAAGGAGGTATTGTTATTTTGTAGGTTAAAATATCACAACAATGTCGAGGGACTAGAGACCAACAATATTAAAATTCTGAATGAACTCAACGGGGTCACCATGGCAACTGTATTTGTTTACATGTTGTGTTTGTTAGGGATTCCCATGGGGGAGGGGGAATCACCTTTAAAATGTGACCAAGGGAATTCGTGTATTACTTTAATGTGTTTCTTTTTGTAATGTTTTATATGTATTTTATTTGTGATGTGTTACCCCTTTCATTAGTTGTTAATTGATTTGGGTTTATGTTATTTCTAATCATATGTTAAATAAAAAAATCATTATGTCAAAATAATGTAATAAATGGAGTCATAGATATTAATGCATGTCAGTAAGAATGTGTAAGAGGATGTAAGAGATCTGTAAGTGATGTGACTAAGATTTTGGAGTGTAGGACACTTCATCCTCAAAGGAATTCGAATTTGTCCTTGAGGGCTGCATTTTGAGGCTTGTGGGACAAGTTAAACTTGTCCCACACCTCTTAAAATTATCCACCAACCATACCTATGGTTTTGGAGTCAAAATTAGACTTTTTAAATGTATTTTGAAATGAATATGTGTAAGTTTTTATCTGTACACGACCCTTACAAGTTTTTAATTTAGTCCTTGTTGGGGTTTGGGTTAATTTGGAGTGTGTAAGTTGATTTCCATTTTCATTTATTGTGATTAAGTTGTGATGTTGAATTTTTATTTTTGGGGTTGAGGAAGAATGATGTGGCATCCCACATGGAATCCACATCATCCTCTCCTCTCCCTCTCCTTTAAAATTTGAATTCTTCTCTTATATGGTTCTTGAAACTTGCTCTTTCTTCTTTGGGTCCGAATTTTATTGGCTGTGAGAGTCTTGCTTGTGGAGAGAGTTTGAAAATTCATTTGCATGTTGGGTGTTGCTATTTTGACTGTATTTTGAGAATCAAGAGCTTGTTGTGTTGGAATTTATTTCTGAGCATTGAAGGAGCTTGTTGTTTTGGAAACAAACTCCATAATGGAGAGGTAGGTGTTGGTGCAGATAATTTCACCAGCTTTCCATTGATATAAATAACGTGAAAATCTGAGCTTTGGATCGAAAGATATGGCGATTTGAAAATTTAGGGTAAAACAGGCCAAAATCGGATCGGCGGGCAAAAGTTTGAATTTTTACCTGTTTGGTCTTTGGAAATTTTTTCAAATTTTCCCCATGCTCTGCCACTCCAGTGCCACGTGGTGGCTTCCTATTGGCCACGGGCCTCCTAAGGGAAAATTTCCCACAAAAACTCCGCCGAGCCATAACTTGAAAAATATGAGGAGTTAGGAGGAAAACTTTACCTTTCTGGAAAGATGAGAGAGAGCTCTATCCAATGGTGCCATTTTTAGAAAGATTTGAGTGCCTAAAAATCAAAAAATGGAGACTGAGGCACAAGAGAGGTAAGAACACAAGGAGTTAGCCACAAAAATGAGCAGGGGCACATTTTGGATAACAATTTTGGCGACTCAGAGGGGTCATCTACGCCGCTAGATGAAGATACCAGTTTCTAAAGCAGCCCATTGGGCATGGAGTCATAAAATTTTCTGTTTGGAACCCCAACTGACTTAGAATGTTGCAAGGAGGAAGATGGAATATCACCTGATGGAAGCAAGGACTACAAAACATCTCCAGGGGACAAAGAAGCTCTGTGCAAAGTACTTAGGGAAAGCAAAACAACCTACAAGAAAACAATGTGCACAAGCACTGGAGGAATGAAAACCTAAGCTAATATTTACAAGGTGGAGAATTTCCCTTTAGTAGCAATGCTTTAGATAGATTCCATTGACTAGAATCTATAGTTCTTCGCCATCCAATGAAGACAATTGGAAGGCATTGTTGTCCTTACACTTTGTGACCATGTATGGGCCACTCCAAATGGCATCAAATTTTGAATGCCTTCCCGCTTTTCTTTATCTCGCATCCCATTTTAACACTAGATCTCCAACTTGGAAATATCTACTCTTGGCCTTCCTATCAAAGGTATTCTTGATCAAAGCTTGATCCTTCTCCATGCTTGGGATGCCCGATCTCTAATCTCTCGAGCTCCATCAACTCGTATATCTCACCTCCATGGGCCCAAACTCTAAGAACTCTAACTACTTCATGAGTTCCAATGTTGGCAACTCAAGTGACATGGGCAAGATTACCTCTCTTCCATAAACAAGCCTGAATGGAGAGTTACCTGTGGATCTCTTGGGAGTTATCCTATCACCCCATAAGGTTGATTTCAGTTTGGTATTCCAAGACCTCTCGATTCTCATCAAGAGTCCTCCTAATGATCCTCAAAAAATTCTTGTTTGTAGATTTAGCTCCGCCATTACCCCGAGGGTAGTAGTTTGATGAAGTACTTAGGTAGATCCCGTTCTTGACAGCCCACTCAGTCACCTTGGATCCAATGAATGCTAATGCATTATCTGAGATTATTGTAGTAGGTATGCCAAATCTGGTTACTATCCCTTCATAGAAGTCTAAGATGCTAGACTCATTTGCTTCCTTGAGTGCTACCGCTTCACCACTTGGTGAAGTAGTCTCATGGTCGCACAAAATCCACTTATGCCCTTGGCTTGAATCGGGATTAATGAATCCAATGAATTCCAAACCCCATTGCATGAATGGCTGGTCAATTGAAATTGATGCAATGGAAAGTAAGCAAGCCTCTCTTTACTTGTGAAGAATGCACAATTCTTGCACCTTTGATCCACGCAAAGCAATCACTCAAAATCTTGGGCCAATAATAACCAGCCTTCATGATTTTTAGAGTCACGCTACTCTTAGTGCAAAATGACCACCACTGGTCCACCATGGAACTCTTCCAACACCCTAAAAATCTGATTTTTGCTAATGCATCTCAAAACACTCCATTCACATCTTTCTTGAACAAAACACCGTCTACTATGGCATATGGGACAACCTGTAATCTGAAGTGTCTTCTTTGGGTTTTGTTCATCTCTAGAGGGCATAGGCCTATGCTTAGGAAGTGCATTATACCTTGGGTCCAGCAAGGAGTGGGGACAACATTATCCTCTTCTTGAGTGCTACGTTACACATGGCTATCTTGAATCACAAACAACCTCTTCTTTATTGCATACTCCTTTTTGCTTTCCCGTAATCAGCCGCTCACACAATCCTTTTCCTCTTACCACTTGGTGACCTTGATCTCAATGTCATACTCCATGACACGAGTGATCCAACCTGCCCTTTTCTCATTCAAATCCTTGTTGAGGAGGAAATCCTTTACTCCCGCATGAGAGACCAACAACTGAACCTTGTTATTTGAGACTAGATGCTTGAATTTCTTCAAGCTTCTGATTACTGCAAGTACATGCTTCTCAATAAAAGAATATCTCACCTCATAGTCATCTAGGCTTTGGCTGAAGAAATAAATTGGCTACTCATCATTGTCCTTGTTCTGCTGTACCAAAATGGCAGAAATGGTATCATTACCCCCAAATGCATAAAGGATGAAATCCTTGGAGAAGTCCGGGTTGATGAGAGTTTGTGCTTGAGAGATGGCTTCTTTGATTACTTCAAAACTCTCCTTGCCTTCTGCTGTCCATTTGAAAGCCATGATTTTCTTCAACATCTTGGTGATAGGTTTGACAAGGGCTACAAAATCTGGGACAAATCTCCGAACAAAATTTATTCTCCCCAAGAAACTCTGAAGTGCCTTCTTGTGGCTTGGCAATGGTAGTGCTCTTATGGCTTCAACTCTCTCTGGATCAATTGCTAATCCTTCTTTAGAGACAATATGGCCAAGAAGCTATCCTTCATGTGCTAGGAAGATACACTTCTTAGGATTCAAAGACACTCCAAATCTCCTGCACCTCGTGAAGACTTGTCTCAAATGAGAGAGGTGGTCTGCTGCATTCTTTGAAAAAATAGTGATATCATCAAGATATATCAACACCATGTTGTTAATCAAACCTTTGAACGCCATGTCCATTGCTCTTTGGAAGGTAGCTCCAACGTTGGACAGCCCAAATGGCATTTTCCTGTATGCATAAGTTCCCCATTTGGTTGTGAAGGCTGTCTTGAACTGATCTTCTTCCTTCACCATAATCTGATTGTACCCTGAGTAGCCATCAAGCAATGAAAACCTTTCGGAGCCAGCAACAACTTGTAAAATATGCTCCATAGAAGGAAGTGGGTAATGGTCCTTGAGAGATGCTCTATTCAAATCTCTGAAATCAACGCACAATCTGATCTCTCCACTCTTCTTTCTGACTAGAACTAAGTTGGAAACCCAACTAGAATGCTTGATTGGGAATATGATTCTTGACTCAATCAACTTGTTCAATTCCTTCCTTATGAGAGGTTCCATGTGTGGATTGACTGACCTTTGTTTTTGCCTGATGGGCTTAGTATTTGGATCCAAGTCAATGGTGTAATCGAGCTAACTTGGGATTAAACCTTTCAAATATTTGTAGCTCCAAGAAAACACATTAGGGAACTCTTGACACATTTGTATGAGCCCATACCTTTCTTGTTCAGTTGTCATCTTTCCAATTTGCAATGGTTTGTTCTCTTCCACCAAGATGGATACTGAATCTTCTCTCTTGACCTAAATGTTTGCTTTCTCTTTCCTAAACTGATCATTGGGATTGAAAATGGACTCCAAAGTGATAAGTCCCTTGGGCAGCTTGTTAGTTCTCAGCTGTACCACTTGGTCACCATACCATGCTTCCAATTTTTCCGATTTTTAGCCGAGAACTCACTTTCTTCTTGTAAGAAATGGATGATTTGCTGGTCATTCTCAAACATTTGCCAACTTACATTGTTATCTCTGCATCAAGGCCTCACAATCACATGGATGTTTGGCTGTACCTTGTCCTTTTGAATGCTTTCCACAATATCAAAGGCTGCCCCAACTACTGCAAGCCTGTCAGCAGCTTGGTTTTCTTTTCTAGGAATGGATTTTATGCTAAAGCCCTCAAAATCTTCAATGAGGTCCCACACCCTGTTCTTGTAGCACTTGAGCAGATTATTCTTGATAGCATGCTGCCCCTTAACTTGGTTTACAATCAATTCACTGTCACCAAAGACTTGCAAGTTCTTTATTCCTCTCTTTATTGCCCAATGCATCCCTTGCACCAAGGCTTCATATTCAACAGTGTTATTGGAGCATGCAAACTGAAATCTAAAAGATGAATAGTACTTTACTCCTTGAGGTGAAATAAGCATAGCTCCACCTCCTACACCTTGTCTACTCCTTGATCCATCAAAAACAGCTGCCATACCTCATTTTCATCCTTGTGGTTTGGCTTGGTGATGCTAGGAATGGGATGATCTTCTTGATGTATGCAATAGACCCTAGCTCAGATTCTTCTACTTCTTGATAAGGATCAAAAGCATGCACCTTGTTTTCCCATTCATCAAGAGTTAGATCTAGGATGCTTCCAACCTTGGTGTCAGCTTCATTAGTGCTTGGGTGATCTTCTTGATCAAATGCCAAACAATTGGCATTGATCTGACTTGGAGTGTAGGGCTCAATGTGGAAGTTTGCAATAGGTTCAGACCTAATTGTAGCTTTGGTTCCATACCTTGTTCTAAACAGCATGTGTGACCAATCAGCAGACAAATATCCTCCAATCTTGGCTATGAAATCTCTTGACAAACATAGGGCAAAGAGTGGTGGAAGGTCTATAACTGATACATCTTGTAAAACAACAACATTTGGACATGCATGCAAGGTAAGACTCAAGTTTCTAATCACCCCAACTATTGTTACTACTATTGTCCCATCCAACTACACTACCCCTTTGGATATGGTTTCATATTGAAGTCCTAGCTGATCAACTATTTGCTTGGGCATCACTGAGCTACTTGCCCCGGAATCAATCATGCAATTGTGCACCAATTGGTTTCCAATGATTAATGAGACATAAAAAGGAGGGGGCTTCAACATTTTACCTTGCTGTCCTCCATGATTCCCTTCAGGCTGGGCAGCATTTGTGAGCACCTTCTCTTGCATTTGGACTTACCGATTCAAGTTTGCACCCTTCATGGCAGCTTGTAGCAAATCTCTTTGGCCTGGGATAGATAGGGATTCCCACATTGATATATTAACATTTGTCTTCTTCATCTGATCAATGATACTGAATGGTGATGAAGGATCTCTTTGTTGTCCCTTTGCTTGTACATTCACTCCTTGCACGTGGGCAGTAATAACTGGTATTTGAGTTGGTCTAGGAGCTGTTCTTGGCTGCCCTTGTGCATTTGAAATTGGATTTTGCTTGCCAACCATTTGTGGAGCCATGGAAGGTTGTGGATTGGTTGGAGCTAATGGCTGTTCTTCACCCAAATTCCTTCTTTTTGACCTTGTGTTGGCTGCAACACCTTGAGAGACCATTTGATTCATGCCACAAAAATCCTCTGCTTGCCAATTTACCAACGTGGTGTCATTTGGAGCTGATTGCTGTTGGAATGTTTCTTGTTGTTGGTTGTTTCCTTGACTGCCTTCACCCTCCACACCAGTAGTTGTCACCATTAATGCTTGATTCAAAGCACCATTGAAGCACATAGATTGGTTATGAGGTTCATTGCATGGAAAACACCAATCATACTCTTGAGCAATGTTGTTTTGTGTTGGCACCAATGCCTTAGAGGTAGATATGGCATTAGGATTATAGGGCTGAAATGGTCTATTGGTAGGAGGCCTTGTTTGATTTACATTTGCAGCTGGATTAGGAGGTCTTTGTGGTTGGTATGGCTGCCTGTTAGGCTGAGCTTGGGGCTGGTAAGAAGGTCTAAAACCTTGGGCTTGTTGCCTTTTGAGAGTAACCAGCTCATTGCCTAGGTTTTGCAATTGCTTCATGACTTCTTGAAGCTCATTTGGGGCACTTGGAGATGAAGTAGAAGCTTCATTTGAACTCTGATTTCTAGGAGTGGGAGAAGGAGCCAAATTAGGTGCTTGATTGGTATTTGGACTCTCTAAACTTGGAAACAATGGCATGGGAGGTCTAGGGGCTAGTTTTCCAGCTTGGATCAAACAATTTTCAGCCCTAATGGCAATGCTATAAGCCATAGGGATAGTTATGCCTCCCATGGACTGAATCAACGTAGAAATATCAGAATTTAGAGCTTTAAGATAGTAAAGAAAAGCAACTTCTGTTGTTGGCTTGACTACCATTGGAATTCTCTCCCAAGTCCTTTGAAATCTGAAATTAAAATCAGTCAGCTGCTCATTGGGAGCTCTTTTGATAGTTGTCAGCTGCTCCAAAAGGGACAAGTTGTCTCCCTTTTCCCCAAACTACTCATGGAGGGCTATACATAGCTGATTCCAATTTTGAATAGAACCTGAGGCAAGACTCCTGAACCATTGCAAAGCTTTCCCTTTGAATGAAGATGCCAGTAGTTTGACAACAACTTGCATCTCATTGATCTCATGGATTGCACAAATGTTAGCAATATCCTTAACATGATCACCAAGTGAGGTCTGATTTTCTCCAGTGAAGTATGGAATGTTCTTCAATGCTGCAACTGGGATTGGATTTTGTGCATTGAGAGCAAGTGGGCTGCTACCAATGAAATTGACATAGGGGTTGTTTTGTGCCATTCTAATTGGTCTTAGAACCCTTGTTGACTGAATGAAAGGCCTACCAGGTGGAGGAGTTGAGAGAGTTCTTTTTGGTGGAGATGGAGACCTTTGGATTCTCCTCCCACTTTGCCTTATTCTTGGAGATAACTATAGATATTCAAATAATACCTCTTCCTCTCCAGCTCTTGACCTTGTGTTGATTCTTCTCATGAGTTTTCAGTCTCTGCACCGCCAAAACCAACCGATTTTCCCTTGAGTCGCTGGATGTGCAATGTATAGCTCTTTAAGAAAGAAAACTATAGCAGATGCACATCAACTTTTCAGTAATGAAAATGAGACCTCTAAGGTCCCACCGGGCATGCCAAAACTGTTGTTGCAAATCAGCAGCACCCTTGGATGTAAATTAGGTTTCTAAGTTGATGTTTCAGGCATCTAGTGTGATTGCACAACATTGAAACCTCTCTCCAAGTGTGAGACTTGTAAAATGAGAGAGGAATCTCCATATTAGAGGTTGGTTCCTCAAACTCCTCTGATCAGATCTGTTATTTGCACAATTGCAGAGGTTTGAATCCTAATCCTACTCTAAATTCCAAGGAGATAGAGATAGAAAGTGTAAAAAAGAAACTAAACTAATAGGTAATACACCAAAGGAGTGGTGAACACTTCTTGTTCATGCAAATTGACACAATTTCATAAAATGTAACATGAAACATCATACATAGGATGATAAGATGCAATTAGAGGTCTGAAATGAAGCAAGACAACACAAACAAAGGACTCGATAATTGATCACGAGTCTCGCACTATCATTTTTCACTCACAAAATCCTTGCATTTACAAAATCAAAGAGGTAGAAACCTATTACAATCATGAAGAAGGTCTGATACTTACAAAAATCACTTGTTGAAGGTGAAAGAAGAAGCTTGCTATCCAAAAAAAATGTTCAACCTCAAAAAATGAGCCAAATCTGGCTTTTACAATGCATGGGTCGAGCCCAGGAGAGAGAAAACATGTAAAAAACATGGAAGCCATTCCCCATTGAATGAAGATGCATTAAAAAAGCATGGGTGTCCTTACAGACCCATGCCCTGACATTTTTGGCCATGCTGAAGAAGAATGTGACCCATTTTGCATTAAAACTGGTTGTTGAAACGTCATTTCTGGCCATTACCACGTGCGAGTTTTTCTTGATTTTATCTCTCCAAACTCAACCAAAATGCAAAATTTACCTCGAAATCATGTAGATAATTTCACCATCTTTCCATTGATATAAAGAACATGAAAATCTGAGCTCTGGATCGAAAGATATGGTGATTTGAAAATTTAGGGCAAAAACAGGCCAAAATCGGATCGGCGGGCAAAAGTTTGAATTTTTACCCGTTTGGTCTTTGGAAAAATTTTCAAATTTTCCCCACACTCCACCACTCCAGGTGCCACATGGCAGCTTCCTATTGGCCATGGGCCTCCTAAGGGAAAATTTCCCACAAAAACTCCGCCGAGCCATAACTTGAAAAATATGAGGAGTTAGGAGGAAAACTTTACCTTTCTGGAAAGCTGAGAGAGAGCTCTATCCAATGGTGCCATTTTTAGAAAGATTTGAGTGCCTAAAAATCAAAAATGGAGACTGAGGCACAAGAGAGGTAAGAACACAAGGAGTTAGCCACAAAAATGAGCAGGGGCACATTTTGGATAACAAGAGATATTGCCCCTTTTAATGTTGTTTTGTCTTTCCTTGCATGAGAAAAATGGTGAATGTATTATGTATTTTTGGCTGGTTGGATAGAATGCTTAGGTAAAGGTGTAAGAGAAGGCTATGGGGATTTCATATGGGGGTATAAGGGATTGCCAATGGCACTTGTTCTATTTTGGAGGGATTTTGGATTGGGATCCACCTAGGAAAAGAAACTACTTGCATTTCTTACTATTGGGGGGTGCATAAGGAGGGGTTGGGAGATATAAGGTTTATGGGATTGATATGTTTATTGGCAATATGATTTAGGTGGATGCCTAATTCTATATAGGGAGGCATAAGTAGTTTCCCCATAGTTCTTTCTCTTGATGGCTTGCTTGATCAAGCCCATGTGTTGTGTGTGTGATTCTTATTGCAATTGTGAACTACCTCTTTGTTTGGACTAAGTATTTTTTGTATTATGCATGTGAAAAGAATGTTTCTTGTTGTTAAAGAATCCTTTGTTGTCATGTGTTGATATTCATACTCTATTCTAATATGGTTGGGGCTCGGGGCCAATGGGAAACAATGACTTCTCCTTTCCCATTAGATGTCTTGGTTTGATAGAGAGAATTTCCTTTCCCCCTTCCTTGTTGTGATCAAGATGAAAAGGTGAAGAAATCAACATGCTTGCTGTTTAGGAGCTTGAAGAAAATACAGTTTGACAATCCCTTCCTTTGAGCAAAATTATTGTAACCTTCCCACTTTGAAGTGGATGAATGTATTATTGTTTGTAATGAGAAGGCACCTTGTAATGCAAAGGAAAAGATAGAGATTCATTTTTGAAATGCAAAGAGTTATTATTTCATACTCTGTCTTGTTAATAACGTGAAAGGATGAGATATGTTTTGTATTTTGTTAATTGAAAGTCAAGGAAAGGATGAAGTTGTAATGTTGTTGTGTGAAATCAATAAAAGAAATACATTCCTTTCTCAAATTTGTATTGTTGTATTGAATTGGAGTTATTGTTTTGAAATGATATCTCTGTGTGAAAAGAAAATGCGTATGGGAGGAAAAGACAACATTCTATTCCTTGTATTTATTTAAAATTTGAGATATCAAATTTTGCCTTGTTGCTCTTGAATGATAAGATAGATCAATTGAATGTCTTAGATCAGATTTGAGAATGCTTTCCCACAATTGGAAGTTACAAATTGATTATAAATTTGTTAGTAAATGATCTCTGTTTCATTCCAAATCTGGCATTTAAAGTTATCTAATAAATGTATAGTTCAGATTTGCAACTTAAATTAAGAAATGAAACAATGCAATTTAGATGTAATAAGTCCTAATGAACTTAATTAGAACTCTACATCTATGAAAGACATTTTAGAACTTCATGAAATCAAATTCCAAACTTGCATAATCATTTTCCCGTCAAAAGTTGTAAAATTATAAAATTGCACTCAATAAACAAATTGAACCTTGAAAACACTCCTAAACTTACCCAAGATCAAGTCTCCATGTTCAATTGACATGTTGAGAAGAAGAAAATCAAAATTTGATTAAAATCTTGCAAGTTGGAAAATTGCCAGTTTTGAATTATAAACCCTGCAGATTTATTTCTCAAAATTGACCCTCAAAACTTCATCAAAATCCAAAAATTGATGATTTCTATATAAAGAGGACTCCGAGAGCTTTTCGGAAAGTCCTTGTTTTCCCAAAACTAACTTTTCTATCAAAATTTATGGCCTTTTGAAGTTTTACTTCAAAATGACCATCCAAAAAATTAATCTAACTATAAAAAAATCAAAATTTAACCTTTGGAAAAATTTCCTCAAAAATTCCGCGGCCCCACAACCCTCACAACCAATCACATTTTTCCATGTGGCACTTTGGAGGGGCGGACCTTTTTGAAACTTAAACTTTTTGAAAATTTGACTTTGGGAAAATTCTCTCATTTTTCCCGCAACCCCGCGGCCCCCGTAACCAATCACGTGTTGACACATGGCTTGGTGGGCACACAGAATAAAATTGAAAACTTAACCATTTAACTCCTTTGGAAAAATTTCACTTTTTCCTCCACGGCCCCGCACTCCACAAAGTGAATGAGGTGCTGACACATGTCCTCGTAGACTTGGGGTCCACGCAAGTCTTTTTACTTTAAAACTCTTTTGGCACAAAACCTTAAATCACTCCACCGACCCATGTCCAATCACAGGATGCCACGTGGCCTTTTGAGTGAGGTTGAGGTATGAAGGAAAATTTTCCTTCGAGAAATTTGGTTTTGACCTTGGGAAAAATTCCCAATTTTTCCTCACGACCCGTTGGCCCCCGTCCAATCACGTCACGTCTTTGACACATGGAAAATTGGACATCGGCGGAGCGCGGAGATATTTTCTCCTTTGAGATTTTAACTCATAAAATATCAATTTCCCCTTTTTCCCCATTGGTCTATGATCCCTCCGCGACTAATAGGCACTTGACACATGGCATGGGTTTCTCCTTGGTGGAGGTGCGCATCCATTTCCACCCTTGGGCATTTTGGCCTAAAATATCCAAAACCTAAAGTGCTCCACCACTCCACATTTCTCGCACTAATCGGGAAGTGACACATGTCTTCCTATTAGATCCGCAGGTGTGTGGAGGAATTTTTCGCTCTTGCGCTCAAGGAGGGAAAATTCTCAATTTTCCTCCCCGCTCAGGGAATTTTTTTCTCCCTAAGCCCACGGACTCCCCAAGGGAAAATTTCTCCCCAAAACTCCACCGGGCCATAACTTGAGATTTATAAGGAGTTAGGAGGACTTATTTATATGGTTGGAAAGGTGAGAGAATTTCCTATCCAATGGGAATGATTTAGGAAAGTTTTGATGACTCTAAGTGTGTGAAAAATCAAGTTGAACCCTGTAAGCCTGTTAGGGCAGAGATGAGTGAGATTTCACTCTCCTAACCTAAGTGATGAATTTAACCTCTTGTTTTGACCTTGTGCCTTGTTGATATTAGTTTCTTGAAGTAATTGTTGCAAGTCAGTCTTGCTTGTTAATCCTTATTTGGTTTGTGCTAACTATGATCTTGTAACCCTCTTTGCAAACACTCTAAATAAAAATAAATAAATTATTCCATAATTTTCCTAGCTAATCCTAGTTTGTTTCTTGGTCTCAAGTGGTAGTTTGAAGCCAAAATTACAAGCGCCATGCATAATTCAAGCTAATAATAGGATATCTTCTTAGAGTTAACTATATGACATCTATTATTAGAACACTTGCATGTTGTGCATGCCATTGTAAAGGCACATGGCTATTATCAACAAGTGAATTATTTTGAGAAGTGCATGGGTGGTGAATGGAAATTCCCCATTGCTATAAATATGTATTGAACTATATAGTTTAGTGTGTGTGAATTATTGTAGAGTTATGTTGCTAGTTTCGATGCACACATGAAACATGGAAATACTTTATAGTGTAATAAGCTTCTGTTTTTTATAGTATTTATTGAAGTGGAGTATATTGGCTAGATAATGGTGTTAGACATAACTGAATCTGGTTCTTGTATGGTTATCCTTATTATTGTCATTGTTTAGTTCATGATTCCCTAAGATCTAGATCTAGTTTATGCACTGTGAAATGTTTATGATTAGTTATGGATCTAAATATATATTATCATCATCACACTAACATCCTACACAAAAAAATATAAATAGGGTTTGGTACCTTTGCACGCTTTGGGTGAGCACTCATCTCAAGCTAAGTGATGTGCCAACGCGCCTGGGTTTTTCACAGTAGATTCTAGGCTGCATCGTTAGTCCCATTTCTAAGACCTCTTTTAAACATTTTTTCAGGATGTTTAAAGATGAAGACGTACCGATTGACCCTAGAAAGTGTTAAGGAGTGGATAATAGATCTAGAAGAAGAATACACTTGGAGGTTCAACAATAGATCTAAGTTTGACATAAGTGCGTGGGTGGAGTGGAACTTGTATGACTATTTATATGAGTGTTTCTTTGTTATCTTTTTGATAGAGTTGTATGAGTGGCTTGTTACTTAGGCATCTAAAAGGAATTAGAGGTATCACACACTTTTCTAGACACAGGAAGAATTTCAGGCCCTCTATGATGCTGATTTGATTTGGACACATGTTGTGGAAACTTGGTTCCATTATGTTCTGAATAGATATATTTTGAACTACTAAATTTCTACTTACTCTTACCCGGAGGTATTTGAGTTCTATTTTCTATGTTATACCGGGGGACCTATTTGTAAGGCATTCCACTTGGTGATCAAAATATTGATGGTAACCCCGAACTTAGAATAAAAGCTGATGGCTATCTAAGCCCTACCACGCGGGGGAAGGAATAGGATTGGTGAAGGATGGCAGGACCTATATGCCGAGAGGTAAAGAGAAGAAAGGAGGCTTAAGTATAATGAGGCATGCGAGAAGGAGATAGAAAGCATCGTGATATTGCGTAACAAATGGTGTTGAAAAGAGAGATGGCTTATAAAGGATTTAGAGCTCATGTAGAAGGTGTGGAGCCGCAGAGCATCCGGAACTCCCCATTTGGGAAAACATGACAGGGAACCCTCCTTGGCCTTATATGGAAGCATGCCAACAAAGAGGACATGGGCCATGGGTGCACATCTAAATCTACCTTGAAACCTAGCCCTTGCACTCGCTTTCCAATATCTAGTATAACCAAAGTAGTTAGCAAGCTAGTTTGGGGAGTAGAAGAACAAGAGTAAATCAAATAGAAAGTGCATCTATGGCTAGGAAAATGTCTTATTTTTTATTTGGAGGTACCTTTCTAGGAACATTGTCAACACATAATTCAAGAAAATGAATTTTGGACTCACTTCTGGGAGTAGTACCACCTTGTAGACTATAGGAGTTCAAATTTAGTACTAATTTTGGGACATAAGGAAGTACATCCATTGGTCCACTTACAGCTATAGGTGGAGGATCGGGGGACATACGTGGCTCTAGTTATAGTTGATTTGGTGGGTCTAGAGGCATAGGTACCACAAGAGGTTCTCGATCGTGGACATGGTCCTTACAAACCCCAGAGTATTTACATGGAGATGTCACTTCATCTTCCAAAGTATAGGGGAATAGAAAATGTTGCTGACCATGTGTACATGTGTGAGATATTGTGGCAAAAAAAAGGGATTACAACTTCTCAACATAAGGAAAATTAGTTTACAAGTACATTGTAGGGATGCACTCACAATTGGTACAAGAAAGTTTACCCTGAGCATAGATTATGCAGCACTACGAGATTCTTTCCTTAAGGATTTTCATATCCCTGAGTTTGAGAATAAGAGTATAAGTGCACTCAAGGATATTAAGCAGGAACTACTGAGAGTGTTTAGGAATATGATGCTCATTTCAAAACACTTTTGTCTAAGCTTTCATATGATATCCATGTAAGCCAGCATACATAGTGGTTCATTGGGGGCTTGATCACACCATTTAGTAGGGTACTATCACATAAGATATATACGTGCCCATGTGAAGCACTTGAATCAGCATTGCATGATGAGCCAATCAAAATTATAGAAATTGGAGTGATCCCATTCCTAGAAGAACAGATTGCAGCTATGGCGAGGTAGTTGGAGAAACTATCGGTGAATTCAGCACATGAGACATGCAATGGGATTGGTGTATATATTGTGAAGTGGAAGGGAACACTAAGGATAATTGTCCCCACAGTCAGTACGTTCATTGTTACTAGACTAAGAGATATGTCATTTAGACCATGATGCAAGCCGTTACCCATTATTACAATGCACAATCAGAAAGAATGTATCTAACTATTGTATGATTTTCTAGTCCAAGACTCATAATACAAAGGAATGCAAGTTGATTGGTCGATCGATGATGCCATTGATATTGGTGTGTGACAGCATGACATGAGTATCGAGATAAATGTAAAGGTAAAAGTGAGTACCATGATTGTGATGACACCCAAGGGCGCTACGATCGAATAAGGGATGCTTTGAAGGAATTTTTGCAGAGGTCAAGGATACCGTGGTTGCATGGATGAGGTGAGTTTCCTCGTGGAATGTGTTATACATGTGGATCTCTTGACCACTATAGGCATGAATGCCCTTAGAATATTACTTGTTCTTTTTGTGGGAAGAATCATAACTATGAGAAATTCCGGACTTATATGACCATAGTAATGTGTCATAATAAACAAGATAACAAGGGTGTGAGGATGGTTAGAATACAATGCACCATGGAAAAGTACTCGAATGTCAAAGTTGGCACTAGAACCTGAGGTAGTACCTATGAATATTACTACACACGTTGAAGTTGCGCATGCCCAAGATACATTACAACGAAGCCTACTATTACTAAGGAGGATGTTTTACATTAAAGATACCCAGATTCTACACACTAGAAGGAGGTTTATTAAGAAACCATGGAGGTGTTCATAAATCTTCTTGGTGAAATACAATTTTTAAAGAAATAGTCACAAAAGTTGGAACAAAAGAAGGCAACAAAGACAATCCAGTCAAATGTTGATGATTTGAAAGAGGTATGCAAGATGTTGCACCAGAAAATATTATTCCATTACTAGGGAATTGGTTAAAGGAAAAACTCCCCATGTAGGTATTGATAATAGATGATAGATCTTGCATGCTAATCTTCCCCCTTATAGATTAGATTATGATAAGGAAATTACTTTGAATACTGGTTTATGGATGGGTGGATTTTGATCAATATATTAATTGACATAGGTGCGGAAGTGAATGTGCTTACTTTAGATGCATGGGTGTAGATGGACATACCTCCATTACAACCATCCTCTAATGTACTATTTATGGCTAATCAGACTAAGGCCACTCCAATCAAGGTTTTAAAGGATGCATCCATTACTATAGAATGGGCCAAGTTCACTGGGGAATTTGAGGTTTTGGCACTTGTAGAAGTAGACACACTTCCCTACCCTACTTGGGCGCCTTTGGTGTTATGCAAATAATTCCAATATATGGCTCAACAAGGGGTATATAAGTTTTGAGAACAAGGAAGAATAAGTTATTATCCCTTTAATAGATGGAAAATATAAACCTTATGTAAAACCTTTGAGTGAGGAATACCTGAATAGAATTTATGTATGCAACATTCGAGATCCGGAAGTACTTTATCCGTCTAAGGAGGGAATCCTCCGGTGAGAGGATGCATAGCATATAAGTTATATTACAATTATTACTTGTGGAAATTGGGCACATGAAACCTATAAGATGGTTGGGCATGAAGTAAGAAGAACCTTTGTATGGAGGAGAAAACCTTGTTGTATTAGGCAGATAGGTAACATCTCTATACCCCGATACACCGGAGAAGGAGATCCTACAGTATTCCTATGCACCATGGAGGAGCATTGGACAAATCAAGTGGAGAGAATAAATATGTTAGTATATACCCTGTGTGGGATGGAAACACATTGGTGGATGGTTCACAGGGGTAATTTCATATAATGGAATGAAGTAAGAATTGCTCTAACAACCCAGGCCTCGAACAATGTGCCTACTAAAATCTGCATATATCACGGTAATCAACCTGTTCAACACCATTTTCAATAGTGTGAGAGACTTTGGATAGAGGGGCAGGAAACGTTACCACATTCACTTTGGGTGCACAAACTTTATTCCACTTTGTAAGGTTGCACATGTGCTTATTATGTTTATGTGGAACCGCATAGGAGACCGGAAATTGGCAAGAATTGATTACGGAATGGTCCAAACTCTTGACTACTTCTCTACTAAACCTATGGTGAGAGAAGCATTATAAGTTATGGAATGCTTGACCATGGGAGATAGTGCAAAGGCTAAAGAACTCATTCAAGAGTTATTTGGTGAGGAAGAACCAAGAGTGCATTTTGATGAAATAGATGAGACAAATGTCAAACTATTTAAGCAAATTTTCTTTGAGAAGGAGAAAGGAAAAATGATATTCATAATGGATGATGAAGAAGTATAAAATTTGTACATTTATCATTCCAAAGGTACACATGAGGTTTTAAACAGTAGAGATAAAAACATGCACACCTATCATGAACCTATAAAGACCAAGAAAGTGAAAATTGGTATGGACGTTGAACCTAAAGAGGCTATAATTGGAGATTATTGGTCTGATTATGAAGTAGTAAAGATAATTGAGTTACTACATGATTTCCAAGACTTATTTCCTAGGGGATACCATGAGTTAAAGGGAGTGCATGATTCATTAGGTGAGATGAAGATTAAGCAAAAGGAAAGTGCACATCTGGTCAGGAAGAAACCTTATAGGATGAACCCTAACTTGAGTGTAAAAGTTAAAGAAGAAATTGAAAAATGTTGAAATCGGCATCATTAATCCCCTATAAGAATCGAGTAGGTTAGCCATTTAGTAATCGGTATAAATAAATATGGTCAAACTAGGATTTTTGTGGATTACAGGAGATGAATGTTGCACACGTTTTATTGATCCTTTTCCTACGCCTTTCACTGAGGAAATATTAGAAGGAATTGCAGGCGTGAAATTTACTCTTTTACGAGATGGATTCTCTAGGTATCAACAGTAAGAATTTCACAGAGGGTCAAGAGAAAAAATTTCACCATTGAATGGGGAAGATTTGCATATACGGTGATGCCCTTTGGTTTGAATAATGTGCCTACTGTATTTTTATGCATAGTTGTTCAAGAATTCGAGGATTTTATTCACAAATTCTTACAAGTTTACTTGGATGATTGGATGATATATGAGCTTGTTAAGGATCATTGTGATAACTTGCGCCTAATGTTTGAAAGATGAAAATAATTAATAATCTATTTAAACATAAAAAGTTTGTATTTTATACACCTTTTGAAACTCGATAGGGCATATCATCTACAAGGAAGGTTTGTTAGTAGATCTAGCTAAGATTGCGCTTATTGCAGGCCGGAGGAGCCTACCAATCGGAGTGAGATGTGTAGATTCTTGGGCCACGCAGGTATTAATTTTTTTATCACAGGATATGTAAATATTTCCATGCCCTGGAGGATTTACCAAAGGGAAAAGGGACATACTATCGGGGATAACCACAAAGAACGTGCATTTGAGGCAATCAAGGAGAGACTTACTACAATGCATACTATGCATTTTCCCTCATGGGATGAACCATTTCATGTACATGTGGATGCCTCAGCCTGCACAACCATTGGCATAGTGTTAGCTCATCCCGGAGAAGGTATTATAGATCATCCTATATGATTTTCTAGTATAAAGGTTACTCTGCAAAACAAAATTATACAATTACAGAGTGTGAGGCTTTACCGATGATCTCTACACTTTGCATAAGTTCGAGATAATACTTGTTAGCAAAACATTTTATATTATATACAAATCACATGGCACTAAAATACTTGGTAAATAAGACCATTTTACAGGGGCAAATATGTGGATAGGTTCTCTTACTCTAATAATTTGACTTTACAATCATGGTGAAACTAGGTAAAAGTAATTTTGGCCCAGATCACTTATCAAGAATTTAATCAGGAGAGGATGTGTAGATAATTGAAGATACAATGCCGGATGCAAAATTTTACAAAGTTACATCATGTGCCTTTAGAATTGGAGGATATTGTTGTCTTTTTATGCATAGGTATGGCACAAGAAGGAATGAAATCCTTAGAGAAGAAACAATTTGTAATTCACCCCGCACCCATGAAGAAGAAAGAATTTGTAATTTACCCCGCACCCATCATTTTGATCGGTGGTGACTTATAAAACTAGTCTGAGATGAAGTATTGCACTAGTGTGTATTAGAACATGATTGCACAGATATCATGGAAGAGGATCACGGTGGTATTGCAGTTGGGAATCATGTAGGTGATGCCACAATGAGAAATATTCTACTCACTAGATTATGGTGGGAGACCATGTATAAGGATTGTAAAGAGAATTGTAAGGCATGTGATCACTGTTAGCACCTTGGAAAACTTGGATAAATAGATGAAATTCCTTTTAGGCCTATTACTAGTGTAGAGCCATTTGAATAATGGGCAATAGAATTTATGAGTTCTATTTCCCGCATGCGTAGAACCGGTTCTACGCACATATTATCTTACACGATGGGAAAAATTAGCACCTACAAAGGATTGTATAACAGCTACAACAAAAATGTTCTTATGGGAAAATATTATTACTAGGTATGGATGTCTACTAAGTTTGAAAAGTGATAGGGGCACACACTTCTTAAATGAGATAATCAAGATATTGTTAGATGAATTTATGGTCACACACCATAAGACTTCACCTTATCATCCTCAAGAAAATGGGACTGTAGAGGCCTTCAACAAGATATTGAGCCGCAGACCATAACAATAATTTTTGATGTTGGATGGAAATATTGGGATGATTAAGTTTCTTCTATACTTTGGTTATATCGAACAACCTATAAAAGGTTAAATAAGGACACACCCTTTTAGTTGGTGTTTGGCACGTAGTAGTTCTTCCCATGGAATTTATGTTACCTTCTTTGTGTATTACAAACGCGGGGAGGTCTAGGCTGATGAGAAATAATTATAAGAAAGAATTGACAAGTTAATACAGCTGGATGAGAGGTGCACCATAACACGTTGGATTCAAAAGCAAGAAAAGGCCAGGCAAAAGGCATGGCATGACAGACACATCAAGGATAAGAAGCTTGAGGTTGGAAAAATGGTACTTCTTTATGATTCCAAGTTTCGTGCCATCCAGAAAACTTAAGGTGCATTAGTTGGGACCATATGTTATCACTCACATCCTTGAATCAAGCACTTGTCAGTGAGAGGCACTTGATAGAACATGGTTACCTAGTTACTTTAACAGAGTAGGATGAAGCCCTATTATAAATAAGTATTCTTGGTGTTTATAATAAGGAAATATTTCCATTTAGTATAGATTTCCCTTTCTATATTTATTTTAATGTATTTAATTCTTCTTCGTTATGCTTTGTCAATTTAGTTCGGTGTTTTTTTGTAATAAGTGCATTTACACATTGGAAGATAATTACAATCTCAAGTATTTTTATGCGTAGAGGACTACACATACCATTGGTGTGGGGTGGTTGTTATTCAAAAAGTGGTACACATGAGAACATATTATTATAGGTGATATTTGGAAATGGAAGGGAGATGATAGAAAGAAGATTACTCCTAAGGAAGACCATACGTGGAAATAAATGAATGAACAATATAAGGTGAGGTAAGTGGCGGCCATAGAAACTACTAGAGGAAGGCACAATGGCAAGGTACTTCGGTGTATGGATGCGCATAGAAAGAGGTCTATAGCTAGAAGGTAGGATGGTGTGCTGGAAGGTTATAATTGTGGCTCATAGGTGTATCACATGAAAATTGGTAAAATGGTAAATTAATGAGAGGATTGGTGGTAGGTAAAGGATCAATAAATGCAATAAATTTTAGCAACTCTATATAAATACCTGATGTGGGTTTATTTCTACCTTTACGATCACAAGTATATAAATACCAAGCAAAAAATATTGAGGTGTGGAGAGTAGATTTGTGCACAGAAGTGGCTTGCGTCCCCATTGGAGAAGGGTTTGAGAGAAGGAAAAGCATTGAGAAGGAGCTAGGGCATGTGTTTTAGAGCTAGGGAATGAGAGCTTACTCAAAAATGATAAAGGTGATATTTTTACTATGGCACCAAGGAAATCACCCGAGAAGGAACAAAGGGGAAGAAAAAGGTGGAAATCGAGGTCAAAGATGCTCCCGAGAGAAATTTTTCAGAAATGCAGTATCCGAAGGAGTGATCATCAAATGGGATTAGGATTGGGAGTACAACCACCGCACCACCGATAACAAGGAGAGTTAGACACATTATTGAATATGAATACCAACAAGTGCATGATGGATGACATGTCGGTGCATGATGATGCTAGGGAGAAGTTACTCAAAAGGTAGGGGTGTATTAGTTGTATTAACTACCATATTTTACAAAACCAAAATTTTTATAACAATGGCTTAGAATAGATTCCATGACGACTTCTTCTATTTTGCTTGAATGGCGGTAAGGATCACCGCACCTTTGATTGCTACGTTGACAGGATTAAGGGCATATGGACAAAGGTTAGTAGTGATCTAACTGATAAGGCAACTATTATATCCACAAGAAAGGAGTTGGGATATGCCAAGGGTCCACATGGAATGGACATCTACAGATTAAGGAAGTAACCTATATAGTACAGACAACCGCACATCTTCTCACTAAGCTAGATGATTAGGAGAGATGGTCATAAGTAAATACCATGTGGCTACATATTGTAAAGAAAATGTCACAAGAATAAATATACAACTTAGCTGGCTACATAACAAAAACAATTATTGAGGAAGTACGCATAGATGAATAGATAAGTTTTGGCACTATCCTATTATCTCTTGTGTTTGTAGAAATTGGAGTGCCTGATGGGAAAAATAAAAAAATTTGGGAATACCCATAAAAATAAGTCCCTCGCAGAGAGGTATGAGATTTTTTGAAGGAACAATGAGTGGCCCATTCAAAAAAATGGCGAACTATGGTATGATCAACTTTACGCAGCCTTTGAGGAGGAATGTCATATTCCAAAGGATTTACCCTCGATAGGGGCAAGGCAGCTTCATGGTGTATCAACATTTTTGCATTGTGTGGTTTGCAATGAAGGATGAGACATGGAGTCCCTGGTGAAAAATTCCATATGCCTTCATAACGTGTTACTTCTAGGTAGTATTACATAGGTTTAATGATGCATGCCGATTGAGCTACAATGTGGATAAGGTAGAATGTGACTACCATACTCTAAGGAAAACATATGTTTATCCAGGTTGATCTACCTATACTGAGAGGCTTATTTCTGATGTTATAAGCATGAAGCCGGTAATTTTGGCTATTGGCGGCACGTGGGGCTACGCTTATCTACCTTTAACTCAATCATAGAATGGAAAATGGTAAGTATGTGGAGAATGAGTTTATGCTCCCAGGGCCGCCTAAGGGAAAACAAATAGTGGAAAATGTGGCATCTCCAAAGCATGCCTCGACCATAGAAGGAGATGAGGAAGAAGATATTGGTAAGGATAGTAGAGGCTTGGACCATAGAGGCCGAAGGAAACCCATAGAAAAAGTGGAGAGTGACTACATAGATACTCCCCACGAGACACAAGGAGGAGAGGAAGGCTTAGATGTGGGTATAGTCCATGAGGAATGCCATTTTAAGAAAGTGTTTAGAAGAACTGGGACCCAAGGCAAAGGAACATATCAACCTTTGTGAAGGTCACCTCGACTCTCCCCTCAAAAAGAAGCACTCGAGAGAAAGAAAAGGAGAAATTTGAAGCTTAATGAGGACAAGGAGGATTCTCAAGAGAGCGCATCGGAACCACGGTCTAGTCTTAAGATGTGGAGGAACCCCCGAATGAAGAAATGAGAGATGCAGAGGAAGGGGTGAAAGAATCAGAAAAAACTATGCAAGAATAAACCATCACACCCATTACGACTCATGTAGGATAAGTTCCAACTCCATACCTTGGTGCCCAGGTTCCTAAGGGGCCAATGAAAAAAAGAGAGAACAAGTGAAGAGTATGTTGTCCCTAGTATAGACTATATCGAGGACACAAGTAAAATCATCCGTTCCCAGTTTTAGAGCATAATGGGCCTTAAGGAGTTATATGGGTGGGAGCTAATGGATCTAGATATGGCCACTATGCACACAAGGAAGCAATTATCTTGGTCCATATTTTGACATGTGTGAGGAGTCTTGTGTCTTGTAAAGAGTGAAGAAGGCATCCCAGAGAAGGCACATGGAAATAAAACCTACTCTAATGTCTGATGAGTAGGTCAATAATGTAATGGTCAAAGTATCTCCGAAGTGGCATGGAGAAACATTGATAAGGATTCCACCATTCGAGTGTTACTTGAAGACAACAAGGTGAAAAATACAGATATATCACATTTAAAGGAAGAGAAGGATTGATAAGGGGAAAATAAAGAGGCCTTCATTAGCATGACGGAGGAAATTTGTGATCACATCCATAAAACAAGGCCTCATCTTAAATATCAAGTTCTAGAAAACTTTCCTTTTACTATGCATTATATGCACACTTTGGTCAATTTGGTGTTAGATGATGAACCATTTTGGATGCCCGCACTAAAATATTTTGAACAAGAGGTAGAGAGAGAAAGGGCCTCTATGGTTAGGAAAATTTCAACTTATGAGGATTTACTCCAAACTTTGAAGGATGAGCTGAAGAAAGCCGACCAAGCTCTCAATTTATGTGCGGAACTAGAAGCAATAATAAGGACCATAACTCTAGTTGAAGATAATGAAGTTCTAGCAGTGATGAAAGATTAGACACTTGGGTGTACAAAAAGATTGGCAAGTATTGAAACAAAAGTGTGAGGCCCTCGTAACAGCTTAGGATACACACAAAGAGAGGATTGATGATATTGGGAAGCTTATAGCGCAAAATATGGACCTCCTAGAAGGAATGATGTCAGGTATGGATAATGTTATCCAGATACTATAGAATGAGAAAGAAAAAAATACTCAGGACAAACTAGATTCCATAGACACAAATATTCTAGAGAAGACAAGGAACGTGCTAATTAAATGTCGACATTGGAGGCTGAAATAAAAAATGAATATCTAGAACTAATCCTCCCAGTTAAAGAAGAAGGTGTTGTAGAGTGAAAATTCATTCTTTTGTATAGTGTTTCATTAATTCTTTCATTCCTTATTATTTATTATTAGGAACATCGAAAGAATTCCCATTTCCAGGATGATAATTTACTTTAGTGTGGAGTAATGTTGAGTAAATAGAATGTTTCTCTAAGGAGAATACACATAAAGGATACATGCATAGGAACAAGGTGCATTTTAAGGCATGGGAAGATACGTAGGAAACACACGCCAAAACACTTTGGATATTACCAACATGTGAATTATTTTGAGAAGTGCATGGGTGGTGAAGGGAAAGTCCCCACCTCTATAAATATGTATTGAACTATGTAGTTTAGTGTGTGTGAATTATTGTAGAGTTATGTTGCTAGTTTTGATGTGCACATGACTCATGGAGATACTTTATAGTGTAAGAATATTATTTGTTTTACAATGTTTAATGAAATGGATTATATTGGTTGTATAATGGTGTTATACATAATTGAATCTGGTTCTTATATGGTTAGCCTTATTATTGTCATTGTTTAGTTCATGATTCCCTAAGATCTAGATTTGGTTTATGCACTGTGAAATGTTTATGATTAGTTATGGATATGAATATGTATTATCATCATCACACTAACATCATGTACAAGAAAATCTAATGAGGGTTTGGGTACCTTTGTGCACTTTAAGTGAGTGCTCATCTCAAGCCGAGTGATGTGCCAGCGAGCTTGGGTTTTTCATAGTAGATTCTAGGCTGCATCATCCATTAAGCACATAAGATTCTAAAGGAATCTATTTTATAAAAAATTCTTCATCAAAAAGGTAGGGGAAGTTTTAATTGGTTGAATCATACACACTGGGCATATTTACATTCTAGAATTCCCTCAAATCCTGAGGAACCCTTTAATGTTCAAGCCTAAAGAGATGAAAATACATACTCTAAAAAGTAGAGAACATGTGACTTATCTTGATAAGTCTTCTCATAGGAGAAACTTGAAAATATCAAGTTTTTAAAGGCCTGGTGTAATCATTAGGATCGACAATCTCAAAACTCATCCTTCCAAACTTTTAATGTGGACCTGACAAATCAAAGATAGAATGTAAATCTTTGATAGATATTTCTTTCAAACTTGGTGCCACTAATTTTCCTGCCATAATACAGATGGATTTCCTCGAGTGATTGTATGCAAAGAAGAAAGTCTGAAATAGTTAAGTGGTGCATTTTTATAGGAAATTCAAGGTAGGTGAGCTGAATTTGTGCAATCATGGTCAAATTATTCCTGAGATTTCAATAAGATATCTACACGAGAAATTTAAAAGTTGAAATGAATTGAAATTGAGTAGAAAATGGTAAATTGATCTGACAAATGAGCCTTATTTTATTTTCCAAAATCTATTTGATGAGCCTTGAATTAATTGTGTTAATCATGAGAATTATTATATATGTTATCAAGATGATATACTTTAAAATAGTTATTCATGCTCCCATTGCAATCTTATTTTAGAGATCCTTTAAGTCACACATAACTTTATCATTCTGTAGCATTCTAGAAATTGCAATTGCACTATTGAGAAGAGATTTCATTTCATTTTTGTAATAAAATTTTTTAAAGTCACTATGTCTCCACTTTGTTAAATGTTGCTTGTAAGCCTTTGAGTGTATCTTAGGCATGATAAATTGTGAATCTCTGATGTTTTATTAAGTCTTCAACATGAGATTTTGTGTTTGAATCCTTAAAGATTGTGTGAAACTATGTACTCTTGGGCTTCCATGAGTGTACATCTTCTAGTTGAAGGTTCATTGTGAGTTATTTGAGGTATATTTTTCTTGCACTTGGTAGATCTCCCAACATTTATTAAAATTTCCTTGAAATCTGGTATAATCAACTTTATCCTGCTTAATTCCCCAAATAAAATACAACCAAAACTAACTAATCCTACCATAACTACCCATGCTTTCCTCATTAAAGCCAAAAATATGCTAAAGCAAGTTAGTTCCATATTATCTTTAGTAGTTTGAGCTTTGTTTAGAAGACATCTGCACTATCTAGAAGTGATAACTTATGAGAGTTATACTTTTCTAAATTGACCATGTCTTACGAGAGCTATTTTTTAATTACTCCACAAAGGAGTGACAAATATTTTCGATACATCATGAATTTAAAAGATAAAAAAATTCCTACTTGCACTGACGAGGAGTTGATGAAGTTGTCAATTCCATTTGAAGAACAACAGGTATAAACTATTTAGTTTGTATTTCAATTTTCGACATTACACTTTGCATAGTTATTAACAATTTATGGTTTGCAGAGAAGATTTATTGAAGCCCTTCCCCAAAAAAAGGCGTTATCAAGAGGAAGAGGCCAACAACACGCTGAGGCTTCGGGAGACTCCCAATCTGAAATGGAAGCTCACTCCTCTCCGAACCCTCAACAATTTGAACTTGTTAAACACTAGAGAAGTAATACCTTCTCATATATTATTTACAAATTCCAAATTTGTATTTTTATTTTCCAATTTAAATTTTAACCAATTGAATTGACATAACATTTAATGTTGATGACATTGCAGGGACTTTGGACCATACACGTGTTTCAGAAACTCAACCTTCTTCCCCAACTCACTCCATACATTCACATGCATTTGTATCTTCTGAACAACCACCGAATACTACTCTTACATGGCCACCCTTATCACTGCGAAAAACTACCCCTCGACAACAAGGTACAACTTTTCAATACTATGTTTAATTTCGTAGTTTTTACCTTTTTGGATTGTTTTCCTTTTTTCATGTTTTTCTTAAACTTTTCAACACATTGCAATCCTTCTGATCAAATAGTGGCACCGACACCCATTCAACCAATAATTTTTAAAATGCCAACTAGAGGGACAATGAAAAATAACATTGGTAAACACATGCCAATTGCTCCAGCCCTGCGGGACACTAAACATTGTCTCCTCCTTTCGAATTCCAACACTCTCACTTGGTGGCTTGCCCAAAGAAACAAGCATATTAGTTTTGAAAAATATAAATTTAGATGAAGATTATTTGGGCATTGATAGCAATGACCCAACTGGTTTTTTCAATACCCATGAGATGATTCAAGGCCAATAGGTATACTTCAATTTAAACATGCTTTACAATATTGAATTACATTTCAATTTAAATTTATTTATTTGAATCTTGATTAATTTTATCACAAATAGGATCAGGCCACCCAAAGGTAGAAACAAGTAGCAGTTGATCTTGCTAAAAGCCCCCATACTTCTCTAGCAAGATCATCTTCATCAGATACAGATAGTGAACAGTTGCTACCTTTTCCTTTGGAAAACTTAATTGGTTATGATTGTCAATCCCATGTTAGTGAGTTTATTCTACCTCATATCAATCAACTCATAGAATGGGAGAGAAGGGCTAAAGTTATTATCAATGAGATTATTAGTCGTTATGAAAATTATTGGCAAAGGGATAGTTTATACGCTGCAATCCAGAATCAACCTGCGAAGATGGATTCCTTACTTACCCAAGTAAGAAGTGGGACTATCACATATAACAACAACTATAAAGATGACATTTTGGATAAGACATTAAAAAAATTGGAAAATATTAGTGCTTTGAGGCCTGACATTTTTAACAAATGGTATAAGGACAAGAATCTATAGCAATTGCAAATGCCGAGAGAGATAGAGCGGTTGTAAGTACTATCACTTTCAAACAATCATTCTTGTTAATTTGAAATTTTCATTTTTTAGTAATATGTTGAATTGACATTACTCTTTTTGTGCAGTTGAAATATGAAAATTTGAAGAGTCAAGAAAAGGTATTCCAAGTTCACTTGGAAACAACGAAGAAACTTTATCCACAAAATAAGAATTTGAAGGAAAATATTGTTTTGGTTAACAAAAAAACAATACACTAAAGTGGATAATTAAAGAGAATGAATTCGACCTGAAATACTATTCAAAGCTAAGGCAAGAAATGATCCCAATTTGTTGTTGCATGGAGATGCAACAAATCAAGAAGAAATAACTTTAAAAAATCTATACAAAGTGTTGCATGCAAGATCTTATAAGTTCTGGGGTTATTTCTACTATTAGGGAAAGGGGTACAACCATAGGGGAAGAAACCGTTGGGGAAAGAAGCACAACAATTGAAATGGATAAAGAAAAAGAGGGTTGAAACTTTTATTTTTGTGTGGAAACTTTAAATATTGAGTGTGGAAACTTTAAATATTGAGAATGGTATTTGAATTTAATTATATGGATTTGATAGCCTTTTAAAATTTGAAATACTATGTAATCTTTAATTTTGATTGCATATGATTTGATAGAATTTTTAGATTGTATATGGAGTTTATGCTTTTGGTTTACTCTTAATGGTGATTGCATTAGATAAGGATGAATCGTGATGACATATGTTTATGGTTTACTTGGATTATCATGAATTATATGTGGACGTAGATGATGAATGATATAGATGGATATACATGATGATGAATGATGATAATGATATGATATATATGGATGATGATCAATTTAATGTGGATGTAGATTTAGCTTCAAGCACGATAATTCTTCTTCTCTAGACATTTAAACTTGTTTTAAGATAATTCTTCTTCTCTATACTTGAACGGATATACTTGTAATGATATGATTATGAATTGTTTTAAAAATTTAAATCAGATAAATAATTGTTTTAATAATAATTGGAGTGTTAGGACTTTGGATTATGATAATGATATGGTGATGATATGATATATATGGATGATGATGAATTTTATGTGAATGTATATTATAAATTGTATAATGTACCGTGGATTATGAATTGTATAGTATAGAAATACCTTCCTCTGTAAAATTCAATTGTGTCATTTTATCCCACAAAGTGAAAAAAATATATCAAAGAATTTTGTAAATATAAAAATAAATTAAAAATAATTGTAATAAATCAAGAAAGAATCATCAACGGTAAGAAATTAAACATAATTGCAAATATGATAGGGTTTAACTTACCTCTAGTGTATTATATTGTTGTGAAATCATCACCGGTAATGTATTGGATCTTTGTTTTAAAAAAACTCAACATGAGAAATGGATTAGTAGATAGATGGGTGAGTTTCCCGACGACATTGTCGATCCCGAGAAGTACCAAATTCCTCGAATAGATGTCAACCCACATTTTCCAAAAAATAAAAATTGTATTTAAATAAATGTAAATATATAGACTCGTACCATCTTTAATGATAACAAGAGAAGAAAAAAATGTGAAGTAATAAACAATAAGATTAAGGTGAAGAAGATACCTATTTAAAGTTGAAATCATCACCGTAATGTGCTAGATCTTTGTTTTAAAAAAACTCAACACAAGAAATGGATTAGTAGATAGATGGGAGTTGCTTGACATTGTCGATCCCGAGAAGTAATAGCTTCTTCGGATGGATGCCAACCCACATTTTTAAAAATTAAAAATATTGTATTTAAATAAATGTAAATATATATACCCGTAACATCTTTATTGATAACAAGAGCTGAAAAAATGTATAGTAACAAATAATAAGATTAAGGTGAAGAAGATACCTATTTAAAGTTGAAATCATCACACACACGAAATGTGCTAGATCTGTTTTTAAGAAAACTCAACATGAGAAATGGATTAGTGGATGGGTGAGTTTCCCGACATTGTCACATCCCCAGAAGGAATAGCTTCCTTAGATGGATGTCAACCCATGTTTTCAAAAAAATAAAAAGATTGTATTTAAATAAATGTAAATATATAGACAAGAGCTGAAAAAAATGTAAAGTAACAAACAATAAGATTAAGGTGAAGAAGATACCTATTTAAAGTTGAAATCATCACTGCCACTGGTAATGTGCTAGATCTGTGTTTTAAGAAAACTCAACATGAGAAATGGATTAGTAGATAGATGGGTGAATTTCCTGACATTGTCAGTCCTGAGAAGTACTAGCTTCCTCGGATGGATGTCAACCCACGTTTAAAAAAAAAAAAATATTGTAGTTAAATAAATTTAAATATATAGACTTGTAACATCTTTAATGATAACAAGAGCTGAAAAAATGTAAAGTGACAAACAATAAGATTAAGATAAAGAAGATACCTATTTAAAGTTGAAACAATCCATTATCAATAGCTTCTTCAAACTCGATGTTGTCTTCTGTAGAATGTGACGATGAGCCAATTACACTCTCAAGGTTGGGAACAGTTGTACTTGTAGCTGTATTATTCACACCTCTTCTTTCACAAAGGAAATTCCAATGCACAATTTCTTTGTCGAACGGAAAGGTTTCAATGGAGTATCGAGAAACATAACACCTCATGCAACTTTCTAAATTTTTATCCAACTTGTTTCTCAGTTTTGATTTTATAAATGATAATGCACTAAAAACCCTTTCATCCTCCACAAACCCCAAAATCATTATTTGGCATAACTCATATAATCTGAAATATTCACTAATATCTTCTTGTAAGATAAAACTTTGATAGATTCCTCACTACAACTTTGCAATAGCACCACTTCCAGAAGGTTCATCTAAAATTTTATATTGGTTCCTCATTGTTGTTGCAAAATTTGTTGATTGAAACTTTAATAAAACAACATTCAGTATACCTTTGATTTTCATACCCTTGAGCTCAAGTCTTTGTGAATTGTTCCATTATTGTACCCATGGATTTATGGAAATGATTTTCGACAAATTATGCATGGCCACCTTCAGTATTCCAAAAATTAGGGTTTATCACACCCATGGCTTCCAAAATTTTATCTTTACATAAACGTTCCCTAATTTCTGATGATAAGGATTCTGAAATTTTCTTAAGCTTTATTCTTGTTTCAACTATAACAGACTCAAAGAGATTACGTGTGATGGGAACTTCTTCTCATTCCAACTCGTAATATCTTGACGTTTGTGCAAAATGTGTAGTGGTATTTCCCTCCCATTAACAAAGTGATGCGAGAGGTGATCGTGGATATTAAATATCAAAAAGGTGTAGGGATTTTAAGATCTAATAAGGCTTTCAAATTCTCAAAAATAGGTGCATCAAAAATATCTTGGGAACAAGACAATATATCAAGAATTTGACATACCATTTTTCTCATCCATATAAAATCCACAATATAGATTAATCGCCTGTGCATGCTTCATCGAGTGTATTGATCTCCTTCAACATTGGAAGAATACCAACCAACAAAGGATACTCCTCATGAACTCTACATGCAGGTTCATACAAAGAGATCCATCTAGTCTCGACATCCTTTAGAAGTTTTTTGCCATCTGTAATTCCAATTGCAAATTTCTAGAACTCAAGAAATCACTTTGGGTTGCTTGACATATAGGCATGAAGTTCTCTTATAAGGTCTTCTAATTTAGCAACATTTTCGTGGTTGCTTACCATTTTATACGCTAAATTCATTTTGTGAGCCATATAATGAATTGGTAGCATATATGGGGCCATTGTTGTTTGTAATCTAACACACAACCCTGTTTGGTGACCCTGCATGATAGATGCACCATCTGCTCCAACGCATACCAAATTCGTAGAAATTTCATAATCAGTCATTCCAGCAATATCTTTCAAATGAGAAATAACTATTTTATGTAGGTTTTTGGCATTACAGTTTTCAACCATTTTCATAACACCCAACAGATGAGGTGTCCTTATATGATTTTCTAAAGTATAGACATGGATACATACCCATGCAGTGTTGTCATCGCTATCACTTCATCAATTGAAAGAGAGATAAACTTTGCTTTTTTACATTCTCTTTCAAATCTTCCTTCTCTATCATCAAAAGGCATTTTGCCATTTCCCATCCACTACTTTCAGACCAATGAGACTGAGGTACATTCAACATTCCATTAAATTGATACAAAACTTTGAAATTGAGGAAATCCAAAATTGGTCTTCCTTTTTTAGTATGTGAAATAGAGTAGAGAATTGTATGAATTTTACATGTAGATTTGTTTCTTTCATCTTACCAATATGCGATTTGATCGTTCCTCCCTTTTCCAAGAGATGTCTGTGTTTTTCTGCTCTACCTCATATTCCACTGACGTATCTAACATGCATGCATTCTTTTTCAGTTTTCCACCTGTGTGTTTTGATTTTCTGGCCATCCACCCCCATTACAATCAAATATTGTTTTCCACAATGTTTTTCTATAGTGTCCAGCTTCATTTGCATTTTTGTTGCTTTCCCAATTTCCATGTACATATTGTACATGTACATTTAGATGGGATCTCTTCATAATTAGATGATTGTATAGGTTCGATAAATGGAAATTTAGCTGCCCAATCAAACTTGTATGTCCTGCCAATGGTCCACATATTCTTGTTTGTTTTCAATGTTTTAATTTTTTTAGTAGAATTTTGAGCAATATCATAATCACCTGGTTTCCTCTTTCTTGGACCAGAATTTGAATTTGATTTATGTGTTCCATTTTGCTGAGTATTTGTATGTGTGATATCTTGATGTAATTCTAGTTGTACCCCAACAGGAACAATATCTTCAAGATCTGGCATATTATCGTAGGTTTCATTTGTTTGACTTTGATCGTGCGAATGCATGTCCACCTCAATAATACCTTCCACACACGATCGATTCGATTCTTTGTGGTGGCATCTATATGGTTGGTATTTTTAATATATGTATCCACAGAGTTTCCAAAATACTTGAAGAGTGATTTCTGAGATTTCTTACTTACTTTCAGGTTCTTCGCATTCTTTGAACTAGCACCTTCCATTATTCTGAAGAGAGTCATGCGTCAGCAAAAGAACCAAGTAGCAACTTTGTCCACTGTCTGAGGTCTCTATCATGCATCCACTATCTAAGGTATCTATTGCGCGTCTACTCTACCCTTGTCACGCGTCAACTACCTATGCCTGTCATCGCGTCAACTCCGCCCTTGTCACACATCATCAACGCTATGCCCTGTCACACTTCAACTCTCTCATTGCGTGTCAAACCTATTCCTTTTTCATGTGTCTGCAATATCTCCTTGTCGCGCATCTACAATAACTCTTTGTCACATGTCAACTATGTCCCTGTCATGCATCAACAACTAACCCTAACAGGCTAACAACAATCTCTAGTGCTTAAGAGTATGCGAGTTCAAACTTCACAGTATTGGTAATTTGGTAAGCTACTTGAGGTATACTACCCGGTGAATCACCTAGGTTTTTATAGGAGATGTTTTCAAATGAAGGTGAAGTTGACCCCCCAAAAAAATATACTGTATATTTTAGGTGAACAGGACACCGACCCACTCCGAAAAAATCACCTTTTCAAATTTTCCTAAAATGAAATTTTCACCATATTACGAATATTTGCCACTAAAATTATCCCCGTGATACATCCACCCCACTCACAATTACAGTACTACTGAGAATGGGTCCTCTCACCCTAGATAAAGAAAGAGCCTAAAGTAGGAGGGTACATCATACCCTTAGCACAATGCTACTTGACTCCTCTAAGCTTGAGTGATAAAGAGATGATGAGATCATTCCCCAGATACAAAATGACACAAATATAGATCTATCATCTTCTAGGCATCCCTATCATTCTATAGATGCTTCTCACCCACAAAAGGAGGAACGATTTGTGTACCAATAGATATGAATTTATTAGATAAGTTCCTAATCATGGATTTCATTTCTCCATCCTTCTTTTGTTGTGTGGCGTATGTAATGTGATGTAGATGCAGTAGGATGTATGCTCTGCTAAGGAGTAGGGACAATAGAATGTTGGGACTTATGAGACATTTCGGGAATAAGGGCATGGATGGTCTCATCGCTAACTTTCCTATCTAAATGAGACTATTCTCTTCCCTTATTGCAATATTATAAGTAGTAGGTAAGGTTCTACCTCCCATGGACTTGAATCATGATTGAGATGTCACTATTCAAATCCCTTAGATAATACAAGAAATCATGTTGGGTTATAGGCCTTACCACTTGAGGAATTTTATCCCAAGTCTTCTAAAACTTGATATTAAAATTAGTCATCTGCTCATTGGGTGCTCTTTTTGTTGTCATTAATTTCTCCACCAAGGACAAGTGATCTAACTTATCTTCAAAATAGTTACAAAGAGATGTTCCAAGCTTATTGTAGTAGGAAATAAATGCAGGTCTTAGAATTAAGTACCACTAAAGTGATTTTCCCTTGAGAAAATTGGTAAGTAGCCTAACTGCTACATCATCATGTGTGACCAATTAAAAAGATCAAATATTGGCTACATCCTGGATATTCTCAACCGGGTGGCTTAATTCTCACCGGTGAAGTATGAAATACTCTTGAGTGCGGGTGCTTCCATATCATGTTGCACATTTAGAAGGGGATGAATTCCACTAATGAAATTAGAAAGGTTTCTTAGAGGTGGTAGGGATACCATGACAACAAATTCAGATCTACTTAGAGGAGGAGTGGAAAAGGTTTGACGCACTGGATATGGAGATTTGTGTGTGGGTGTTATGCTATGTGTTCTTCTCAGAGAGACGATGAAGATACTCAAAATATTCGTTGGTTGCAATGATTTATCTCGGTATGTATTCTTCTCATGAAAAGGCATGCAGATCTAAAATAGTAGATCCGAGTGTTAGGAGTCACTATACATGTTGAAAAAATCCTCCAAAGGTTGGAAATCACTATGTCACACACTGGAACTTACAAATGATGAAATTTAATATTTCAATGTTGGACCCACCGAGTGTGCCAAAAAAATTTGATTCTCAAACTTACACCATCTTGGATCAGGTTGAATTGGGTTGTTTAGGAAACAATGGGACCTGCTCTCAAGTTGTGGGACCTTGTGCACTTGAGACAGACCTTTAGAGAAGGAAAAATTCTCTACCTATTTATACTTCTATGACCACTCCTAATACTAAAATGGAAATCCTTAGCTAAACATGCCAAGGGACCAGGGATAAAAGGATATGTGAAAGGGAAAGATAATTGAAGGGAGGTGATAACACCAGAAATAAAGCGGGTGAACACGTTACTTTTGGGAAAAACAAAGTAGAATGCACAAAGGCTAGGAATATGTAGCACAAACCAAAACATAGTCACATAATTTCTTCGACAATGCACAAGAAAAAATGAGATGCAAGGGACATGAGAAAGCACAACAAGAACACAACGTAAAGGAAAGGAAAGAAGGAAGAATAAAACAAGTTAAGGTAGAGGATAGCCACAAAACAATGCTTCTATTACTTCCAAAAATGCACAATCTATTACAATGGTGTATGAGGCTGATATCCACATGCAAAGACTAGATCCAAAGGCCTATAACTCAAAATGTAAAGAACTAGAACCCTTAGCAATACTAGAGGATCCAATGTGTCCAACCCTTTACAATGAGAAATGCTCTTACATTTATAGAAGAATGAAGGAGAGAAGAGGAGGAGAAAGGAGGGAAAATCAGATTTTAATCTTCAACCACCAATAAACAACAATGAATTCCTAAAATCCACCTGAAAATCTATCAAATTCACCTCCCCATGACTATTTGGCATGTAGGAGAAGGAAGGAGGTGATATTTGAATCAAATTGGGTGGTTGGAGTGATCAGATCCTGCATTAATGGCATGAGGGATGTTTTCCTACATTTCTTACCTAATTCCTCCTAAATTTGAACTCAAGTTATCTAGAGTGTATCCCATGTCAAAAATTATCTAACAAGACCAAAAAACACCCAAATCTAATCCTTGTAGCAAGAGTTATGATGATCTAAAGACTATAGGTAAAATCGACAGGTTGGTGCAAATGTACTAGATGGAGGAGTTGGATGACTTCTCATATATTATGTCATTTTATACCATGTGTCACACCTTTGTTGGTTGCGAGGATTTGACACCCTGTTGGCACACTTTGATAGGTTACATGTGATATAGTCATTCGACAGTCACATGGAACAATGAATGGCACAAAAGAAGACATGAATGCACGTGAAAAGGAGAAGCATAAAAGAATAAATCCAAGATATGGCACAAAAAAATAACACTTGTAGGAGGAACAAGAACTTAATTATAGGAGATAAGTATGTAGGTAGGGTGTGAGTAGCTAGAAAGAGATGTGTGGTAGTGAGAAAGGGAGAACACAAGAATTTCAGGACTTAACTAATTTTGGGAAGCAAGTCCAAGGAGTGTGTAAAGGTGCATGAGCTATTGGGAAGAAGGTGGATGCAAAAGAGAGTATGCGCAAGTGAGATGGAAGAGATAGAAGAATGGGGAAGGAAAGGGAAAGGTGTGGATGATAAGCAAGCGGTGTAAGCAAGGAAAAAATAACCAAGAGAATTGTGCCAAGGGGACAACCAAGTGCGTGAAACTTGCAATATTTTTCTTCAAAGCTAGAACAGGGGATGAAAGTTGTCAAAATAACTAGGGGAGTTATTTTGGACAACAATTATTACTAAATTGATATCTCATATGCAGGTAGGATTTTTCAAGATTTATGCGGGATCCTTATGAGGATCATTGGAAAATGGAAAAAATAATTTTGAAATATATTAAAGGAACAATTAATTATGGTCTATTTTATTCTTCTTTTAATGATGCACAATTATTTGTATATTGTGATTCTAACCACATTGGTGATTTTGTAGATAGAAAGTCTACTTTTAGATATGTTTTTAATTTGGGTACATGTGTCATCACTTAGAGTAGAAAGAAGCAATCAGTAGTGTCTATCTCTTTTAGTGAAGAAGAGTATTGAAGTACTATGGAAGCTACAAAAGAAGCTATATGGATGAAAAGACCATTGGATGAGCAGAATATGGGTATCAAAGGGATAAATACTCTTCTATGTGACATCCAAAGTTACATTTATCTTTCTAAGCATCCAGATCAGCATAAAATGAAAAAGCATCTAGAGGTTCATATGCACTTTATTCAAGAAAAAGTCCTGAATGGTGATAATGATCTCAAGTTCTATTCAACTGAAGATCAATTTGTAGATATCTTCATAAAGTTGTTGTGTTCTGTAAAGTTCTGAAAAATTTGTGCCTTAATATGCCCATCATAGTTTCCATTGAGGGGGAGTGTTAATGATAATGTCTCCTCTTAATGACCCATTGTAAACTTCGAATACTTCCTCCATTTTATAATAATTAAATATTCAAAGTAAGTGTGCTTACTTATAAATCCCAACGAAGCATTAGTTATGGGTATGCCTTGGTTTATAAAAGGTTCCATAATCTGATATAAGTCTTCATACATAAAGCATTGGTCCTAAGAATTTATGTATATGATTTCCCTTGTTTACATGATATCTTGATTCATTGTTGATGATTTATGGATATGTAAATCCTTTTGTATACAAATATAAATTAGTATGTTCTATTTTTATTTCCCACTTACCATTAAGGGTGAGTGTTTGGGTGTTAATTTCAAGTGGAATATTTACCACTTCCTTACACCCCATATTATTTTAAATTTTTTTCATCAAACTTTATTATGATGGTACACCAAATTTAAGAGTGAAGTGGCGTGACTGATTCACCCAACCTATATTGATTAGGTGATCCCTCTTGGGATTGGCTATGAGAAACGTTTACATTTATACCAAACTGATATTAAGAGATATTAGATTGGCAAGGCCATATTCAATCAAGAGATCATTGCATTGTATAAACATTGAATGCACTGTGAAAAATAGCTATGCAATTATATTATGAGACCAAGGAGCTAAATGGAAGTATTGTGTAAAACTTGTATTCAAGATTCTAAATACATGAAATGATTTATTATAATGGGGTTTTTCCTTTGGGTTTCCCCACTATAAATCTAGTGTTAGTGTCTCCATACTTGTCTCATTATTTTCTTTCAGCTCTTATTATTACATTCTGTAATTTGAACATTGTAATCAATCTTTAAAAATTTATACTATGTATTTATAATTAGTTTATTATATATTTATTTATAAATCATAACGCAACACACATCAGTGCTTTATAATGTTTGGAATTTGGAGGAAAGGTTTGAAGGATCGGGTAGTGCGAAAACATCAATAGGTGACACTTGTCACTTATTGATGAGAGAATTAAATTTTATAAATATGGATAAGTCCCATATGATAATTGGCTACCATGTTCACCCTTATGTTGAAATAAAATTTAATAGCTTCACTCATGTGTAAACCTATATCTATTTAGTAGAAGAAATTTTGACAAGTCTTTAAGCCAAGGGGTCTGAAAAGTGATAAACAACTCCATTAAATGCCTATAAGTCCTTTTAATTAAAATTAGTTGTCAAAAATGAAGCACGATTCTTATTTTGGTAAGTGTTGTTCACATTTGATGGTTGTTTAAAGTGTTTCCAAATGCAACCCTTTGAATTTACCAATTGTCATAGAGTGCATATAATAAAAATCAATTAAGTTTTTCCTTTAATTGTTTAGATGATGCTCAAATCCTTTTATTTCTCATTAAAATGGTCCTATCAAATTTAAATCAGCAAAAAAATGCCACATGACACTCAACAACATCCCAAATATTTAAAATGTGGTTTCTTTTCATAGTTTTTAATGGATCTAATAGATGGTTTACATATAACACTCATTCATTTTACCATGTCCCATAGAATCTCAAACTTAGTCACTTTTTGTGTGTGTTTTAGTTCCTTTTATGGATGCATGCCAAGTGAAAAGCATCACACACCTACAAACTTTAAGATTTTATCCAACTTTCCAAACTTTCGAGCACCGATTAGTGAAAATTGTCATTGAGGACATGCAAAGGTGATAGGTGAATGACATTCTCTCCATACTTGGTTTATCATGTAAATTTTTTTAATATTTCAATGGTTAACAAGTGGCATGAAAGACACATGGAAATCATCATCACTCTATAATGTCTCAAATCCTAAGTATTGCTACCCAAACTTTATAGATATCAATGGAGTAAATGTTGCATTTTGGATAGGTGGTGACAATCGATTCTCTACACTATCAAAAATTTGATTCCTCTTCTGTATCTCCATTATGCGTGTTGAAAAAATAATTTAATACAATTGGAAAAATCAACACATGAATGAGGTCAGTGAAATTTGAGATTCGATATACTATTTTTGTTAAGTTAAATTTTATGGTTTCATCATCAGAGGGAAAATGAGCATGGGAATGTCAACTAAGACAAAGGTAACAGACAAAGATTTTGTTTTTATCATATTATTTTATTGAAATATATAAATGACAAGAATTTTGTACTATTGGAAAGTATTTCAAAGAGGTACACATTAGTTTTAGTTTCAAGGAGAATATTTGATATATTTGTGAAATGTGCATGAAAATTTTCTTGGATGCCTGTATCTAAAAGATCATATTAAATGGATCCAAAATCACTCTCAAAGGATTCTAGGTTGCTTTATTCTCTTCTAAAATACTCTTCTGAGTTAAAATCCCCCTCATGACCTCACTAAAACACATAGGAACGAGTTAAACAAGATGTAAATAAAAAGTAATAGAGAATTTGTGTTTTCTAAGTTACAACTATGTTTTAGTGAGTTCTTATCTCATTTGGTTTTGAAGCATATTTTCAAGAATGTGTAAACTTAATTTATCTCATTTCCACACAATTTCCATCTATCCATTCCTTATTCTCATTAATTTATACATTCATGGTCCATCATTTAACTCATTATAATCCCCCATCACTTGTAACAACAATATTATCCCCACCCCCTTATTATCATGTATCTTCATGAGCACCGTATCATATTGATGTATATAGGAATCCTATTAACTATAATGGTTTTAAAGAGTAGGAGTATGCATATAATGAAGGTAAATCCATCCCTAATCCTAATTTATAGTTTCATTTTCCAGTCATGGATAAAAACCTCAAGAGAGTACAAGATCTAATTAAAAATTTAGGCTATATAACATAGTCCTAAGGAACCCTATCCATGGGGTGATCCTTTACTAGGATCATAAAATATTAATAGCAGATTCAATTATTGGAGTAAAATATGAGCAGAATGCAAGAGTTTATTGAAATAATAGAGGTTAAAAATGATGTCCTATTGAATCCTTTCCATAGGGTGATCCTTTACCATACTTGTACAGTTATCCCACTCAAACATTTAAAACCTTACAACCATCTTAGTACAAGGTGTATTCCTCTTACCATATCTTATACTCCCTTGATATTTATCTTCCTCTTGATAATTATAATATACCCTCTTCATCAATATATCCCCTACAACACCATCCTAGAACTTAGTATTTCAATCATTTTTGAGATCTAGATCCATACTCATATGCTCCTCCCACTTAGGAATTTGAAACCATGCATCCTTCTCACCCCAAGGCATGTCCATATTCTAATTTCATATACCCCTTGAGATTCACCTTCCTTATAATAAATTACAACAATATTCTACCCCCCAACCTCACCAAAACTATTATCCAAACCCCAATATTTTTTAAAGAACCATTTTTAATCCATGGTAATTTTAGGCCCACACTTTTCAATGGCTACCAATTTTAAGCTTAGATATAAATATTTGGTAGTAGATAAGGATTTTCATCATCCTTTAAAGGATGACAAAGTGACTATAAATTTGGAGAGGTGTCTTATAGAGTTATAATCCAATCAAGAATGCAAACAACATTTGAAAGACATTATTGATGATTTTGAGATAAAATACTCTCTTCATCTAAAAATATCTAACAACCAACTTCCTCCAAGTTCCCCATGGTCTCTTGAGGTAAGCTCCATCTATGAAAAATCAAGAAATACCTATCTCAAATTGGAATGAATCTAAAACTGATGATGAATTCATAATTCAACCCATACAAGATATCCCTACTATTAATTCTAATCAAATTATAGTTGGAGATGTGGTAGATGAGCTTTAAGATGAGGATAAAAAAATTGACACCAAGGATGATTAGATAAAATACAAGATACACAAAATATTATTGATATCCTTTAAAACTACATTACTAATGAGTTAAAGGTGTCATCATATTTGAAATTTGAAGGGAAGAGGTGCATTTTAAACTTAAAGATGTGGATAAGGATGAACAACCAATATATCTCATAAGTCCTCCATTTGAACCCAAGGAGACTATTTTTATTAATATTCCACTTGAACCTAAGGAAGAGAAATCAGGTCCAGATTAAGGGATCTGAGTGCCCTAGGAGGGACTTGAAGGCAACACCCTCTTAATTATAAAAAAGTAAAAAGAGAAAGAAACGTGGAAGTGTAATATATTTAGAGGAGAAAAGAGTTTGGAAAATGGGTATCCAAAATTTGGTGACCAAATAAAAAATGAAGAATATGGCTAAGAAATATATTAATCCACAAATAGCAACTTTAGCACACGATGTGAATTTTCTATAGTTTGTGAATAATTTTTGTCGGTGGTGTGATATATATTCTAAAACAATATAAAACAATGACAATATATTATTGTAGACACCAAAATCTACATAAAATCATTATTGCATCATTCTTGTATTACACTTTCATATGCCCAAGTTTTGAACCTTGAATCTAGATCTTAGTAGCGTAACCCCTTATTATTCCATTCTTTGTTTCTTATTTTGATTGGTATTGTGTCAATGTTCTACTATTTTATCACGATTTTATGTCCAAATTATAGGGATCCCCTGGTCATTTCATTATTAAGTTTCTGCCCAATATTGTGTTGGTCCAAAACTATACATATGGGTCAAGATTGTATATACGGTCTAGACCTAGTTATACGGTCCCAAAACCCTTTGTTTTTCTCTAGTTTTTATCTTCTCGATTCAGTTCATTAATCTTTTTGTCACACATTTCTCATGTTCTAGGTTATCCTTTCCATCCATTAAGGTTCAAAATTCAACTTAAGAAATTATGTGTGTATGTGTGCGTGCACACACATGTGTAAAAATTTAATATAAAAATTTATCATCTATAAAGCATGCATTTATTTACCATCTAGTGATATAAGGAAGTAAGAGATATATCTGCATATTAGATACACAATATAGGATGAAATTAATGTTATTTTTAATCCATACAAAATGGTTTCTATAGGGATGAAGTAATATATCCCTATATCGGTGTTGAGGCACAAGGGCCAAACTAGGTCAAGGGATAGTTGCATGCACATCAACAAAAAGCACTAGGAGAACTACATTGATTCTAAAATGTAGTGCAACACTTGATGAATTGAAAAAAGGTGACCGTCAAGGTCATTTTGACTCAAGAATATACATCTTTATTTTTAGAGCTAATGATTACTTGAGTGTGTTGTAGGATAGCTAGGGTTTTTTTCCAAGTTTAGGTGTGACATATAGAGTTTTGTGTGAAGTTGAATATACCAAAGAGTGAAAAACAATTCTGCACAAGTAATACTAGTTTTATATTCTTGTTTCCTATAAGTTCAAGATCGTATAGTTTGGTATATACTATACCAAACGATGCTACCCTTTTATATGGTCCTAAACATAGAGCTCTACATCCACAATAGTTGATGTGACAAATTTCTAGATCTTGTTCCTTCTCGGATAACTCATCGACACACTTTGAAAAATTTCTAAATTATCTAAGTACCTCTTTATATCTTAGTAATGCTTCAAATTACATGTATCAATTAGCTATTTTGATTTACATGTTTTATAATCCTTTTATTTGATATGTAGTATTAATATGAGTGAATTTATAAGCTTGCTTACTATAGTTTCATTCATAAAAGCATAATTAAAAATAAATAAATATAATTAGGGTTTATACATTTTGGTGAACCCTCTTTTGATAAAACCCTACACTAATGTAGGATCTTGCTAGCTCCTATATGGTGGGAAAAAATGTGTCTAGATAAGTCCAATTTCATCATCCATTCAACTAGGGTATCGAGGGGTTGAGTAAGAGCCACGCCAATACTAGTACATAAAAATATATTTAAAGGGGATACAAGGACCGCTAAGATCACATACCCAAAGGGAAGTAACCCTTACACTAGGAAAACCTAAGGTTTCCAAGGCCCTAGGTTGAAAAAGAGGAAGGAACCCTATTGAGGTATCGACACTATGGGGGTGATGATGAATAAAATAAGCATGAAAATTTTATGCTAACCAAAGTAAAGCATGTAACATGAAATAAATAATTGAATACAATATGCTAACCTAGCATGTGCATAAAATACTAAACTAATATAAACTAACAAGAAAAGATATTAGACTACTCTATATAAAAATGACAAATCAGGTTAGAACACTTACCTATTAAGGGGTAGTCATTGATGCATCTATCTCTTAAAGGACCATACCCCAAGAGAGAATAGATTTTGGGTGGAGAAGGGGAAGAAATCCAGTTTGGGCTCACTATAGATGACCAAAAGTGAAATAAAACCAATCTAATCAAGAATAATATCCAATCTAAGAGTCAAGATGTAAGAAATCTAAGAGCTGAGCGAGTAGATGCAAGTTGGTATAAGAGAGTAGAGCTAATGACAGGTTCATGTGAAATATGTGCTATCTTTTATGTGGTAAATATATCTTTTTTTGCATTTATATCGATGCCATCATCCACGGGTGAAGACATCTTCCTGGATTTTGAAATAGTTCCGATGCAATCCCTTGGCGATGGTGTCACCTAGGTAGGGAAATGAGCAATGGGTGTGTGCAATGTGTTGTGATGGAAAAATAAATGCAAGATAGAAATAATATGGCTATGAGAAAGTAAGGTGTCGAATAATGCAAACAAAATAAAGAGGAAATTAGCAAAAGAGGTGGATAAAATAGGACCAAAATCTATTCTCTCTCCATGTATCATCCCTAACCCAATGGTTACATGAATAACCATACCCCTATCCCATAAATGAGCCCCTTAAGGCACCCATTCCCAGAAATAGATGCATTAGTAACCTCTAACCTAAAAAGAGAAAATTGTTAGTAACATTTATGAAAATAGAAAGCATGAAAAATTAGGTGTATACATATGCCCCAACCGTTGATTACTACATGTCGTAATAGCGAAACATGGGGTAGTCGGTGGGAGATAATGATACATAACACCAAAACTGAAAGTAGATGCTGAAATTAAATAAAGGAAAATCTGAAATAAAATATACCCACCAATGCGTACCTAATAGTGTTAATCATCCTACCACATAAAAGTGCAATCCATGTTGTTAGAACCCTAGAGAAGAAAAAATGAAAAAGGAAGATTGAAGTATTATCAATAAAATAAGACATAAATCGTCCAGCTAGGGGCCCAAGGGATAGATGTCATGGGTTAATAAATGTGACTTTTAGCTAAAGAGCGGATAAGGCATGTAATACGTACAAAAGAATGGGTGAAAATCACAATCCCAACACGATTACTCGACATATTTTTGGATATAGAGAGATGAAATAATGTGTTTTTAAAGATTGAGGTCGATCGCGATGGATTTGAATAAAAATATTAGGTTTATATAGAAAATTTGAGTTTATTTGTTTATTAATATTTATGGAATTTAGAGAACTGGTCTCTAGAATTCCAAATTTGGAGATTATTGTGATGATTTGACATTAGTATGAGGAGGAGGTAGATGCCGATGAGGAGGTGCATGCAATGGAGCACAACCATGGGTAAGTCATTCCATTTAATTTCCTTAGGAAGATTAATAATAATTTGGTATTTTTAGCATTATGAAGATATTAGGGTGCTATTTTAATTCAAACTTACGCCATTAGAAAGGGTAGGAAAAAATGTAAGTGGGTTTTAGAGGGATTTGATTTTAGTTTTTTTGTTTTATAGATTTTTACCTTTAAAATTTTAAAATTCACACCATATAGAACCGAACGCCATCGGCCCCCATGAAACAACAAAGTGTCAATGATGAAGGGGACATTATAAAAATTGACATGACGAGGGCTAATGGAATAAGCTAAAGGGCTGATGACCGAGGTAAATTTATAAAAGTATGTGAATTTTTATAATTTTGGATATTAATTTACCTTTAAAGAATTTAATTTATGACTTTTATGGATTTGTGAATGCAATGATATCGTAGGATCTTCCTATGATGGATAGTTAACATAACATAGAGTAATGACTTGATTGTGGAATTGACATATGAAGAGGTAGCACAACTACACATATGGGGATTTTTGGGCATCATGCAGATGTGCAGCATACCATCGAGCCTAGATTTATTGCAAAATGATTTTGGCTGCACTTGAGCCCGAGGCTAACACCTTTTGATGGTGGATAGGAGAGACAAGAAGTTGACCATGACACTTCAGGATGTGTATGGGATATTAGTATTTCCGATTAAGGGGGCTTGCATGTATTACGATCTTACCTTGGATATTACAAAGAGGATGGACTTGGCTGCATGGGCCACAGGAAGTGAGTCATATGACGAGGGATGCTCAACATTTAACACAGATAATATTTCCTATAGAGATTCCCTATATCCAGAAGGTGGTTATGGGTATTATTGTGGCACACATATTGTGACACAAGGCATACATGACCATTTTGTTGTATTTTGTGGCTATCTGTAGAGATGAATTTTGTTCAGTATGCCTTATTCGGCTAGGGGACCACTATATGGGTGCATTTAGTGCACAATTTATATAGGTTCCAATGGAGAGCATAGAGGACCATAGGATCCATTAAATTATTAGTGGCCTAGATCTATTAGAGATTTCCTATATACGAGACCAAAGGGACACCATGGGTCATAAGCAGAAAATTCCCCGAGACAACTTTAGTGGGCATAGGGGCTGAAAGAAAAAGCACTTCCGATGTATTGACCACTATGATAGGTACATCCAGATGAGGTCGTACGAGAACCTTATACAGGAATGATGATCGGTGACCTAGTTGGCTCGGGGAAGAGGACATAGATGTAGTTGATGAGGTTACAAGACATTACTTACATTGGGTGGAAACCCACTCGATGGACATGGTACGTAGATAATTTGGGTGGTCATATCATGTCATGGTATCATAACTACTACCCTACGAGATGATGAAATATAAGGGAGGCTATATGTGTAGTAGATACATTACCAGGTTTGTGGCCCTAAAGATTATAGTACACATGAAGATAGGGTTAAAGGTAGAGACAGGGAGTTGGGGCATCTCAAGACCCACCGAGATCATTTTAGTTGAGAGCTCGGGTGAGGGATCCGATGGAGGACCCACCACCTGCACCCATAGGTGGGAGAGATAGACACAAATGGTCCTAAAACCGAGAGAGAGGAGGTGAGACAACCAAGTACCATGGTTGAGAGAGAATAAGATGCGGTGATTATGAGGTGGTTACTAAATGCAATTAGGGTTGGATATGTCCTTACAAATGCGAGACAGGCCTAGGACCCATCACAAAGGAGATATGGATTTGGTTCCCATAGATAGATGGGTACAATATATTAAATGGAGATCTTGTCAATTTGATGAGGCTTGAGGTGGTAGTGGGTGGCCACGAGATGGAAAGACCATTTTTGAGAGAGCTAGAAAGCCGGTATAAATGATTGTGATGATTTTATTTAGAAATGTAGATGATTATATTTGATAAGTATATTGTGAGATTAGTATTGACTAGTGAATTATGGTTTTGTAGAATGGATGATAGAGTGACACTCATTGATAGAGAATACACATCATGAGATCATGGACCCAGTATTAGACATTCGTGATACCTTAGTCATGGAAGACCCCACTTGTGCCATCGGTTGGTGAGTAAATCGGGAGCATTTGAGTTGGTTGGAGAGGATTCTAGGGAATTGTAGATATTGAGAGATTCACAAGCATTGGTAGACACGGCAACACAGATATGATGTTACAAAGCTTATTCTAGGAATAGGGTGCTTTGGTTTAGGATTAGGAAACATGCCTTTCTAATGTCAAGAGCACGACATGAGGATCACAAGGCTATAGGTAGAGCTATTGAGAGCATAGGGAGAGGCCTCCTGAGCCTATTCTAGGGAAAATTCTTTAGCTCGACATCCCGAGCATCCAAAGAAAGCACCTTCGGCACAAATAATGTAGAGATCCCATCCAGGGGTGAGGATGCTTGAACCATATTATAAATATAGATTATGATATATTTTGATGTATATTTTTTGATTTATAAAATTTATTTGAGATATACACACACATGATGATTTTGATGATGATGGTATTTTTTGATATTAATGCTTTACTTATTGATTTCCTTTCTTTTCTCATGCATGTATGTGGTAATACTCATGATAATTAGGAAGAATGATAATCATTTTTAGGTGAGATTTTTTTGAGAGATAAGATAAATCCAAGTGAGGTCATGGAATAAAGCAAGGATGTAAAAGACCATAACAATCCACTAGGAAATCCTTTAGTGAATCAAGACAAGATTGGTGGAATCAAGACTGCGATACTCTAATGGTAGGAGATGTCAAGGAAAAATATATGTGATGATAAACCCAAGTAGGGTAGAGAGCCCAAGCAAGGATAATATTATTGGAGATGTGTGTAAAATCTAGGGGGAAAGAGACCAAACAGAGGAAAGACCTTAGGCCAAAGAAATATGTAGTCGATATATTTATAAATGAGATGTTCAACCATGAGATGTGGATGATTATAGAGTATTAATGATGATATCATCAACTTGGCTCAAAATATGACTTCAAGAATGAGTCATAGGTCCTCAATATAATGTTTTGTAATAGCTACTTGTCGATCGACTTGACTCACATGATAAACAAAGTGTCATCTATTCATTCCTCCAATCGAGAGAGGATGTTGCATCGTATATTATTAGAGAGGGGAAAGGCTCAAGGTGATGTGGAGGCCCATATGTATGTTATGTTCCAAATGGTCTAGTGGAATTTTAGAGTCTCTCGATAGAGTCGGCTCTACACTTATTTCCACGTGAAGGGGACATGGGAACTAGACACCTACTATGCATGACCTAATAATATGCATTGGTATGCGAGCAATAACCTTGGTGTGAATAATAAAGTAGAGCTAATGCGAGAAGGTTGTAACCTTTTGATCTTGATCCCTTCTAACTTGTGATTCAATTTTTTCACCTTTTTTATAATCTCTACAATCGATACATCATGCCCTTGATCCTCATGTCATGTACAATATGGCTCTGTCTTATAGGGCCATGGATCCATAAGGGAAAGAGGTAGGGAAGGATGTGAATGACTAATATGCATTGGCATAAATGATGTTGGCACATCTTGTGCTTCATCATCTATAAGGTCATAAAATTCATAGTCAAAACTAGGTATATGTTCCCCTTTTTCTATATGAGGAGGTATACCATGTGATCTAATAATGGATTCGTGAGGGTAGGGAAATCTGGTGGAGGTGTTTGAGGCTCGAGACCCAAAGATACTATGAGGAGGCTGACTTGAATGTAAAGAGTCTTCTTGTATAAGAATGACAATCACATCACAAAAAAGTGTGCTTTGGAGGGTGATTTGGTAATATCATACTTATCTATCCTAAATTTGAGTATAACTATACAAATTGGGATCATCTAAAACATAATCGTCATCATAGTCAAGAGTAGAGATATTTACCACACAAGAGTCAACTATTGTTTATAAATGAACCATTTTCTCTGGTGGAGGTTGAGGTGTACGTGAAATAGTAACTAGAATGGAGGGATCCTTTTAACAAGGTTGCAAGTTTAGAGGAAGTTTGGATATGATGAGATATGGTAGATTAGAGGTATTAATCCTAACAATAATCTAATTGGAATCATCATTTTCGAATCCAAGAGATTTGGAGGCATATGCCGAATAATTTTGGATGACCCGCATTACCACATAGAGAATCAACGGGATAGTTAAGCCATGATATTCATGAAATGAGATGTGAGAGATTTCTTGAAAGGTTGGGAATTTATATATCCCTTTTTTTTCGACTGTCACAATTCCAAGGATTTGGGTCACCTTGGATTTTATAGATATCCCCTTGATGTGAAAATTTGACACATTGATATGTAGAAGAGGTGACATCACACATGTTATGGGTCTAGGGTTGACTAAGGAGGATATTTTAAAATAGGGGAGGTTAAAGACCATGAATTTTACACGTATGATCCTAGGAGGAATAGTGATGGGAAGCCAAATACAACCCATGGGCAATATTTTTCTATAATCATACACTTGACCAAAAGATAGTATGTGTGGGTTTTTAGGCTTTCTATAGATTAATTGAGGGATTTGATGAAATCTAAAGAGGTACACACATGTCAAAGCACTTTCTTCAATAAGGGCATGCTTGAAATTTTTTTGACCAATTTTTATAGAGATAAAAAGTGGAGGATCATTTTCTTGAAGCAAGATATCATCTAGAATCATAGTAGCTACGGGAAACAAATATGGGTTTGAATGTTAGTGGTATGATCAATAAAAATGGAAAGTGCATCAAATTGATAGTGGATTCTTTCTTCTGAACCATGCAATATAGGATATTGCCCCAAAATAGGAGGGAAAAGGATGTTTATATCAAATAATTTAGTCATAATATGCTCACGATGGTGAGGTGACATGTGCATGATTTTTAAAAGGGGGATTAGACCAAGAATTTGAGACACTACTGCCAAGGGATCCCACTCATCGGTTGGAATGAGCTACAAGATGAGAGTGTTGAGGATCCTTGAAAATAGGCTCTGAAGTAGGAGTGATTAAAGAAACTTCATAAATGTATTTTTATTTATGCTCGATTCCATCTGACTGACCAAAGGTGTATGTGATTGGAAGATTAGTTTCGACACCTTAGGCCTTATATAATTTTTTTTCACAGGGGCTGATAACATCTATAGAAGATGGAATTTTATATTTTGAGGTTTTATTTTGAAAGACATAGGGGTAAATGACTTTATGAGTTCGAGACTGAAATGATGGAGGATATTCAGGTTCTATGTATGCTATAACATACCCTCACATCATTTATGACAACTGTGTTCTCAAGAGGATAATCAGGATCAACCACATTATTTGTATCTTTTTATGGATTCTTATAACTTTCACATGTAATGTGGTTAGGCATAACATCAAAGAAAACTTTGAGTAATTCATTATCTTTATTTATAGCCTATGAAAATCCTTTTTATTTTCATCATCACGATCCTGACTTGCTACACTCAAACACTCTCTAGTGATGACATCATGATCAAATTTAATACCTAAGAATAATGTAATGGAATTCATGCGAAGGGAATGAAAATTTTCATGAGAATGGCCCCAATTAGCATGCCACCAACAAAACTTGTTCTCATCATGCCATTGAGGGATAGGTCAAGAAGGATCAAGGATATAACTAAATGATTTAGGAATGTGTCATCTCAACTCATCCTTGGTCAATGGTTGATAATACAAAGGATGAATCTTATTATTATTATCTTTTGGATCAATATTAAAGACACTCCTATTTGAAAATTCCATAATAAAAAGGATATCAAAGACCTCATCATCCATGGCTCATTGTTCTTTGAATGTTAGATGATTTGTATTTATTTGGTTTCTTGAGTCTTAGGAGGATCCTTCTCAAATTCCATCATGAGTAAATCTTGTCTCTTAGCTTTTTCTAAATCTTCATCTAGAGAATTGGGAAAGAAATACCTAACATTATATTGAAGAAGGAGTTCTAGGGCTCAAGTAAATGTTGGAATATGCTATAATTTGGCATGTTATGTTATGCCTTAGTAGATAGGGTCTTCCAAAATTTAATGAATGCTTGAGTTGATTCATTCTCATCTTGTTGACAGTTAATGAAATAATTAATTTTATTCTCAGGTAAGTCATGATATTGAAATTTATTAACTAGGGTTATTACTAAAGATTCTAGCTCCACTATGGAGTTAGGGGGTAAAGTATGATACCAATATAAGGCATCCCTAGTAAGAGTCTTAGCTAAAATATTAGTGGTAGTGTAAGAGTTAAATTTGATCCATTCTTTATAAAGGTTTCCAAAATATTTAATGTGTAGAGTGGGATTGGTTGATAGATAACAGAAATAGAAGGGGCGATGCCTCCAACATCCATGCTAGCAATGTAGGGTGCTAGAGGCTCTTGTCGGAAATCCCAAAAAAATTAGTTGTGAATGGGAGGTTGGGAAATAGGTTACCTATTAGGTACATTAGGTAAGGAAAGGGGAATTTCACCCCGAACCTAGGTTAGGATGGTTAACCTTTTTGAACCATGTTAGTTTGCATTTAAAGGAGTTGGGCCATAATGACGATTTGTTGGATCATTTTTATCTATGAGTTAGAGGATAATATTAGTAGTATAAAAACTAGAAGCAATCCCATAAGATCCTACCATAATATCCTTCTCAATATCAACCCTATTGTCAAGTTTATCGATATAAAATTAAGAATACGCTTGTGTATTACTTGATTTAGGTGCCCCTCAGTATTGAGGAAAATAGTAAAGGATTTCAAAATCTTTGGTGGAAGATCAAAGATGTCCTCAATTTGAATCCATCTTCATTACCCAAGACATTATTAATTTGGGCTTTATCCTATTTTCTATTACCTCCCATCACACAATAATCTGAGTAGAAAGGAAAACTGGATTTTGTACAATTGGTTTCTGGAAATGAATGCACATCAGAATTGGAGAACACTAGAAAATGATACTCCATGATGGAGTTTGGAGTTCTTACATAACTCAGAAGAATCTCATTAAAATAGGCTACCAACATAATTAGCCTTGTAAAAAAGGTTTCACAATGGGGCCGAAGGCATCCATGATAAATACTAAATAGAATAGACTGGATCGACCTGGCATAAAATTGGCACAGGGGTCGATGGCATTTGTGAAAAACTATTTTTAGGGGTTTTCTAAATTTTTAAGGACTAAGAAAATATTAAAAATGAAAACAAATGCTTTTAATGAGTTGTGCTCGATCAGAAGGTGCAAAATAAATATTCACGTCAATTTCAACAAGGATATATGGAGGGAACAATGTTTCTAGACAACATGTACTCTCATCATCCGTTCAACTAGGGTATCAAGGCAACAAGTAAAAGACACACAACAGATATAATTAAATGGGGTATAGGGATTGTTAAGATTACATACCCAAAGGCAAGTAACCTTTACACTAGGACAACCTAAGTTTTCTAAGGCCCTAGGTCAAACAAGAGGAAGGAACCCTATTGAGGTATCAATACTATAGGGGTGATGATGAATAAAATAAACATGCAAAATATATGCTAACTGAAGTAAAGCATATAACATGAAATAAATAAATGAATACAATATTTTAACCTAGCATGTGCATAAAAACTAAGCTAACATAAAGTAATAAACAAAGATAGGATACTACCCTTATCAAAATGACAAATCAGGTTTGAACACTTACCTATAAGGGGGTGGTCGTTGATGCATCAATTTCCCAAAGGACCATACACCAAGATAGAATATATTTTGGGTGGAGAAGGTGAAACAATCTATTCATAGCTCACTACAGGTGACCCAAAAGTGCAAACAAACCAATCTAATCAAGAAGAATATTCAATCCAACAACAAGATGCAATAAATCTAAGAGATAAGCGAGAAGATGAAAGATTGTGCAAGAGAGTGGAGCTAATGACGAGTTCCTATGAAATTTTTGCTATATGTTACATGATAAAGAGGTCTTTTTTGGAATTTATAATCATGCCATCACCCATGGGAAAAGGCATCGGCCAATATTTTTCAAATAGATCTGACACAATCACCCATGGGTGATGGCGTTGGCTAGGGAGGGGAAATGAGTAATGGGTGTGTGTAATGTATCGTAATGTAAAAATAAATGCAATATAGAAATAATATCTCCATGAGAAAGTAAGACATCAGAAAAATGTGAAGAAAAGAAAGAAGACAATAGCAAAAGAGGTGGATAAATAGGACCAATATCTATTCTCTCTCCATGTATCATCCCTAACCTAATGGTTACGTGAATAACCATACCCCTATCTCGGAACAAGCCCCTTAAGGCACCCATTCCTAGAAATAGATGCATTAGTGACATCTAACCTTAAAAGATAAATTTTTAGTAGCAGGTGTGAAAATAGAAAGCATTGGAAATTAGGTGTACATATATGCTACAAATTTTGATTACCGCATGTCACAATATCGAAACATGGGGTAGTTAATAGAGAGAATGATACATAACACAAAAACTTAAAGTACATGCTGAAATTTAAATAAAGGACTAGTTGAAATGAAATATACCCACCAATGTGTACTTGATAGTGTCGGTCAATCTTCCATGTACAAGCGCATCCATGTTGCTAGTACCTGGAGAAGAAAATGAAAAAGGAACACTACATGATCATAAGTAAAATAAGAAATAAATCACCTAGCTAGGAGCACATGGGATGGATATCATGGGTTTGGAAAAGTAATTTTTGGCCAAAGAGAAGGACAAAGTGTGTAATATGTTAAAATGGAAGAATATCATGGTCCCAACACAATCCTTGGCATATTTTTTGCAGATTGGGAGATAAAATGACAAGTATTTAAATATTGAGGTCGATCGCGATGGATTTGAATAATAATATTAGGTTTATATAGATTTTTTTATTTTATTTCCTTATTAATATTTCTAGAATTAAGACAACTGAGCTTTGGAATTCCAAATTTGGAGATTAGCATGACGATATGGCATGAGTACGAGGAGGAAAATATTTAAGAAGATGTGCATGTAGCAGAGCACAACCATGGGTAATTCATTACATTTAATTTTTTTAGGTAGATTAGTCGCAATTTGGTCTATTTACAATTATAAAGATATTAGGGTGCCATTTTAATTCAAAATTACATCATTATAAAGAGTAGGAAAAAATGCAAGTGAGTTTGGGAGGGATTTGCTTTTACTTTTTTCATTTTGTATATTTTTTCCTTTAAAATTTTAAAATTTGTGGTCATATAAAACCAGATGCCATCGACACCCCCGAAATAAAAGGGCCGATGACATCGAGGAAATTATAAAAATTGGATAGGGTTCAATGGCATAAGACAGAGGGTCTGATGGCATAGGGAAATTTATAAATGCATGTGAATTTTATAATTTTGGATTTTAAATTTCTTTATAATGAATCAAATTTTTTTAGTGTGGACCTTAATTGCTTCACATGAAGCTTGCTTTTATATGTTTTTGGTTTTGAGAGTGACCGACATTGGTTAAGAAGTGACCGACATCGGTCAGGCGGGGACCGACATTGGTCACCTGTGCGACGGTGCTTTGTTCTTTAAATGAGAATTATAACAAATATTTTGTTTTAATTATGATTTCTTGCTTCTAAAAGCATAGTTAGTTTCCCAAAATAGATATATATGCATGTATGCATTATATAAGGGTATGAGAGAAGAAAATAACAATTGTTTGCATGTTAGTTTTCTTGGTGAGCAAGAAAGAGTAGGTGAGTGAGGGAAAAGCATTTTGAACATCATGTGAGGTCTTGGAAGACAATATATCTTCATTTTATTTCCACTGTAAAGCACCGAATAATAATATTGGCCATTTCTTAGTGGACATAGCCCACACTGGGTAAACCATGTTAAATATGGTGTTATCTTTCTCTTGTTTTATTTTATCTTTTGGTTATTTCCACATTCATTGCTTGTATACTCTATTTGATATTAGATCTATGCAACACTTTGTATATGATTTAACCCCAACAACTGGTATCAGAGCTTTGTTTTGAGGTTTTGTGTGTTGAAAGGATTTACTCACAGAGGGTTTTCTGATTGAGTGGGAGCAGAGAAATGGTAGAAGATAGTAAATATTGAGTAGAGAAATTTAATGGTCATAATTATCAACTATGGAAGATGCAGGTGGAGGATTATTTGTATCAGAAGGATCTATACTTATCATTGGATGAGCATGCACAACTAGACATGATGACTAATGAAGAATGGAAGGTTCTTAAAAGAAAGGATTTTGGATCTATAAGATTGATCCTGGAAGCATTGGTGGGTTCAAATTTTACAGATGAAAAAAACATGGCAGAGTTGATGAAATATTTAAAAATTTTGTATGAAACTCCTAGTGCTTCAATGAGGTTTATTTCATGAAAAATTGTTTAATTATAATATGCAAGAAGGTGGATCTATATCTAATCATTTGAATGATTTCTGTTCTATTGTAAATCAATTAAAATTAGTAGAAATTCCATTTGATGATGAAGTGAAAGAACTTTTATTCTTATTCTCTTTGCCAGATAGTTGGGATAACTTTGTAATGGTTGTAAGTAATGCAACATATGCTTCTAAAGGTTTGAAATTTGATGATGTGGTTAGTGTAATACTTAATGAGGAAATAAGTAAGAAAACCTCGGAGAAGCATCATCCGTAAATACTCTAAATGTAGAAAGTAGAGGAATATATAAGGAGAGATCATCTAAGAGAAAGAAGAATGGGATATCAAAGTCAAGACATGGCAGATCTAGATCTAGGTACAAAGATTTACTTTTCTAGAATTGTGGAAAGAGAGGACACATAAAGAAGGAGTGTTGGTTCAAGGAAAATAAAGAGAATACATCAAATAAAGGTAAAGAAAAAGATAAAGAGGAAAACATTACGAGTGAGGTAAAGCAAGACAACTTATTCTCTCCTTAGACAATAAATTAAAATCTTGGGTTTTAGATTCGGAGCTTCTTTCCATGCTACCCCTAATAAGGGTTATTTCAGTAATTATGTTTAGGGTGATTTTGGAAAATTTTATTTAGGAGATGATGAGCCATATAATATTACTGGTAAAGATGATGTTCATCTAAAGTTGTAGAATGGAAATTCAAGGGAATTGAAAGATGTGAAACACATACCAAGCCTCAAGAGAAATCTAATATCTGTAGGAAAACTAGTGAATATAGATGTGTGGTTACATTCATAGTCAATTCTTGGAAGGTTATCAAGGGATATCTTGTTGTAGCAAGAGGTAAGAAGGTAGGAACTTTATATATGTCTACTTGTGTTACTAATTCCCTTTTGTGCTATCTACTACAGTTTCATATGTAACCATGTGGCATAATTGGTGGGCCATATGAGTGAAAAAGGAATGCAAATATTAAAGGCTAAGGGTAAGCTATCAGATTTGAAACAATTAGATCTTGAATTTTGTGAGCATTGCATATTTGGAAAGCATAAGAGAGTGATATTTCTCAAGGTTGGGTCAATAAAGAAGAAGCGAAAATTGGAGCTTGTACACTCAAATGTGTGGGGACCAACTTAGGTAGCTTCTATTGGAGGATCCCAATATTATGTGACTTTCATTTATGATGCCACAAGGAAGGTATGGATCTATTGTATTAAGTGTAAATATGATGTTTTTGAGACTTTTAAAAGGTGGAAAGCCCTTGTGGAAAATGAAACAAACTTTAAATTAAAGTGCCTTAGATCTGATAATGGTGGTGAGTACTATGAAATTGATTTCAATGATTATTTTTAAGTGAATGGAATACGAAGAGAAATAATGGTTCCTATAACTCCACATGAGAATGGAGTTGTAGAAAGAATGAACATGACAATCATGGAACATGCTAGAATCATGGGGATATATGTTGGTTTTCCTTTGAATTTTTGGGCAGAAGAAATGGATACAACATTGTACTTGATCAACTATGGGCCTTCAATAACACTTTATAGTGGAATACTAGAAGAAGCTTGGTTTGGAAAGAGGTATATTTTTATTTTCTTAGATTTTTTAGCTCGAATCTTTTGTGCATGTTGATAGGGAAAATAAGAAGAAGTTGGATGTTAAATCTAAGAGATGCACTTTCATTGGTTATAGTTCGGTGATTTTGGATATCAATTTTGGGATTTAGAAGATTATAATATTTTCAGAGTCGTAACGTTGATTGGAATGAAAAAGAATGTATAGGGATCAGGTTTTGGTGCCTAAACATGAACATATTGATGATATTTTGAAGGAAAATAAAATTTCAGACCTAGATGAAACATCCACAGACACCAACGTTGGTTCTAAAAACACCGATTTCGATCGGCTAACCAACATCAAAGCAGACAAGACCAGGTTTATAAAATACAACCAAGTGGAACTAGCTTTGGTACTCCTTGAGCCAATGTCGGTAAAGAAACTATAGTTGATCGGTAGATAGAGGAACCATGGTTAGTTACAAAACTATGGTCGGCCATACATGTGACCGACATAGGTCACTAACAGAGATTGTCATGAATGTGCAATAGGCTGATGGGTGTCATTATTACCTTCATTTAATAAAATCTTTGTTGATGTCATATTCAAACCAGGGGTGTGTCTGAAGCTATATGCAAAAAGAAAATCATAGTGATCTAGAAATTGTCTGTAGGTATTTCTTATTTTATTTTTTGGGGTTTTTTTGCAGTGTCCTTAGGATTCCATAGCCAAATCCTTATTATATCTATGCTCTAAGAAAATTTCTGAAATAAACACTCATTTCTTGAATAAATTGCAGAAATAAACACACATACGTAAGTAAATAAATTGTTCAAGATAAACACACGATGCGTAAGTAAGTAAATTGTAAGATAAAATCACAATGCGTAAGTAAACACACTTTTCTTGGAAATAAACACACAGTTGAAAATGCTATGAAAAGCTTGCAAGGAAATAAAAATCTAGTCTATAACACCTGTAGGGACAAGTATACAACAGAGTTCAACTTAAAGAATCAAAAGTATTTACAGAATTAACAGATCTACACTATTTTCTTTAGAAATATAAATACCAATAAAATGAGGATCCTGGTTCTTGGAGGAGTGGGCCCTTACTCCACCTTGAATCAAGATTTGACAAAGTAATATTCTCTCAAAAAAGTGGCTATTTTATTGTTGAAATATTCTATCTTACAAAAATGTATTGTATCTTTCTATATCTCTATCTCTATGTATTTGTGTGTATATCGTATATCCTACATCTATCTACATGTGTGTGTGTGTGTATATATATATATATATATATTCAAAGATGTATTTACGGCCATATCTGTTCTACCGATTAAGATGGAACCAAATAGTGCCCAAAATAGATGTTGAGTTTGGAACATTGTTGGACGTACAACTGTCTAATAAGTTATCCCTGGATCTTTGAGTATGAAGAATCAAAAATCTCCTAATTTTCTCCTGATTGAAAGGATCATTGATTTATTTATCATTAGATGTCATCAAAATAAACATTCCCATTAGTTTCATAACTTAGGAGAAGTTCCAGAACTAAAGGGGACAGATTCTAGATATAATCAGTGAAAGTTCCGATCTAAACGTAGGAGTTCCATAACTAAGTGCTGAATTCGGGAACTAAGTAATAGAGCTTATAAAATGTGTAATGGAGTTCCAGAACTAAGTCTGGAAGTTCTGGAACTAAGTTTTATTGAATCCAATTCTCCCAAAACATGTTGCTTGCTTCATATTTTGTTCTTCTAATTGATTGTGACTTGTTTTATTACAAAAACTGAATTTCCACACACTTTGTTAGGAATTATAGAGTTTTTAAACATTAGAACTAAATTTAAAAAAATATGGACAATTACATCCTAACTTATATTAGATCAAACAAAAGTCACAAAATGTATTCAAACTTGATAAAAAGAAGAGTAAAATAAGATCATTTATTGCACATTAACGAGACATATTTTGGCCTTATCATCTCCCCCATACTTAATTATTTGTAAGTCCCCTTACAAAATTTACTCTTCAAATCTTGGGTTGTGGATTTTGTATTCCAATATCCCAGTGTTTTAGTTCAGAAGTACTATACCCTGATCCTGCTTCTACTTTGCTTTTCCATTCCTCAAATTGAGTGGGATCTTGAGGCTCTCTATTTTTCTATGGATACATGGGGGTGAGTAGGAGAGGAGGCATTGTTATCATTCCCATCCATATGCCCCTAAATTTTTCATTGACTTGAGGAATTAATGTACACAAGGCTTTAGCTCTTTCTAAGATCCATATTAAGTTTGTGGGAGATATCACTTCTCTTCTTCTCAATGAAACTGTGAGAAACTCCCATATTTTCAAACATCCATCATAAATCTCTTAAAAGTTTTCCTCCTCATAAGAGGTGAAGGCATCAATAATTTTCTATAAACTAGCTAGATAATGTGCCTTGAACCAACTATCAAAGGCATGTGATCTGAAATGTATAGCAAAGGCAGATGGTTTACCATAGTGAGCCCTCATGTAGAGACCAAATGAACTAGATTTTAATAGATGCTCAGAATCCCTCTCTTTCCATGAAATCTAATTTTGAAGAACAGAAACAAATGCATTCAAAGACTTTCCCTACATACAAATTGATCATGAAGCATGTGTTCTTTTCCAGCATAAGATTGTAGAGATAGAATTTGTAGAGAAGATTTTTTTTCTCTGCACTAGTTGAGGAATAGGCTGTCATGAACTCAGATTCATCTTTTATTTCATGTGGAAGGCCACATGCAATTCTTGACAACTTCCAATGAATAAATTGTTCTTCCAAAAGATATTGTATGTAGGAGAAGGTCTCTTGCATGTGAGTAACTTTTCACTCATTATGCAAACCATTTTTATTTTTACAAGACATTTAAATTTGTCTTCTTCCTCTTTGTAGAATTTTTCTTCCCATTTCTTCCTTGATTTCTTCTCTTCTTCCATCTTGTTTCTCAGGTCCTCATTTGATGTTTTAAATTCATTAAGTTCCCTGTAGGTATCATCCCATAACTACTTGAGTGGCTAGTAAGTTAGTTCATTCTGAAGATACTATTGACATAACACTTGGTCTTCTAGAAAATTGACATTCTTCTTATTTTTCCATCATTTGTTGTTTGACCATTATCAATTCTTCAATCCTATTTGTGAGCTGATTTGTTAGTTTCTCAATGAGCATTTCCCTCTGTTCTAATTTGAGTTTGAGGAAGTTTAATTCCTCATCCTTCTCTCTAATGATGAGTTCTACTGGAAAAAAATAGAGTTTGTTTTAAGTGTTGTTTTTCCTCCTTTTCTGAAAGTTCATTGGGAAATGAGCATTCCTCTTCTACCAAAGGGGATTTCCCTTTCCATTTCCAAGATGCCAATTCCTCTTCTTCATGTGACAGTGTTATTGATTCACCCAACTCTTGAAAATCCTGTTCTTCAAATATTTCATCTTCCTTCTCCACCTCAGTTTGGCTTGGTCCAGAGGAGTCATGGCCATGCTACCCAAAATATCAACAACTTCTTTTTCCAACCCATCTTGTTCTTCCATCTCCTCTAGAATTTCCCTAGACCTCTTATGAACTCTTCTTCCTCTTATGAATTTCCCTAGACCTATTATGACCTCTTATGGATCTCCTCCTAGATATTCTTCTGAATTTCACTTCATGCTCTAGCTTAGGTGAACTATCATTGTCAGAGACAGATATTAGTTCTCCTAGTATTGTTACAGAGGAAGGAGTTTCTTTGATAGGCACAATAGGTTCTGCAGCTTTAATCCTTCTTCCAGATCTCCTTATTTTTGGTACATTACCCCCACCTATTTCCTTCTTTTCCTCTGTAGGGGCATCAATTTCCAAATTACTTGTATGAGAAAAATGGGTTGGTATTCCCCTCTTGATAATATCAAGGTTTTTCTTAAACTTGTTAAGAAAATTTTCCCATATTTCTTCTCCATTTTTATTTGAAAGAAAATGGTGCTGGCATACCAAATGGATTAACCCATGATGTCTGATTGTTCCCGCTCCCCAAAAATACCTTCGATCCATTATCCTGGAAGGATTCAAAAGGAATCCTAGAAGATTTACTATATATTCTGGTTTTGAATTCCCATACCTAAGATATATTAACATCTTAAGGAATTCTCTTCCCACAGTCCCAAATTGACCATCACAAGTTAAATACTTAACTACCCAAAATGCTACCCTATCAAAGGGTTTGGGAAAGTTGGTCCTTTTGACCCCCTTTATGATTTTCTTGGTGTTATAGATATATTGGGGCTTAGATTCCCCCTCTTGTATCAAGGTTTCCACTAGATCTTTAAGGGTTCCCTTGATAGGATTTGGGACATGCACAATTGGTATTCCAGACACATTACTCATTATATTGACAGTAAAAGGAATTATAATGCTTTTAACTTTAGTTCTAGATTATTCTAAATTTACAATGAATTCCCTTACCAATTCGTCATTATACCTCGAGAACTTTTTCAGGAACTCCAACCACCCTGCTCGTCCAAAAATGGCTACCACTTCTTCATCTGCAAGAAGTTGGGTATCATCCTCTGGATCTAACTTCTTTTTAATCCCCATGGAAAAGAGGATGATTCAAATTATTCTTTCTTCAAATTCAGAATTAGTCAGAACTACTAGATTTAGTTGTGGAACTATTGTGTTTAGCTTCTAAACTGCTTTTATTTGCGGAATTGATGGGTTTAGCTGTGGAATTCAAATACAATTCTTCTACTTCTTCTTTGAAATTCTTCTACAACTACTTCTCAACTTCGTTTATTCCACCCAAATGATAGGTAATTACAAATATGCTGCCACTTTCTTATTCTATCAACATCAACCTCATGATTACTTTCTTTTAATCATAATGCACAATAAATGACTCATCATACCGACTTTTTAAATCAATTCTAATCACACGTGAACTTTTAATTTAACCTTTAATAAGTTCAAGACATAATTACCATCCTTTGCTGATGTAATCCCTTCACCTTGATGACTCATCATTCCTAAAAGTGAAAAAGGAAAACTGTTAGAAAATATAGCTAGAATTCAAACAAATTCTTTTTATTTTGCATTATCCATTTATTAAGAGACCAACTACCATTGTTGGTTTTCAATTGATCTTTGAGATATTTTTTTGGGGGAAAAGAACGCCATTTTTGGTTTTCATTCCTTCCCTTTTTATTTTTATTTTTATTTTTTGGGAAGAGAACGCCATTTTCTCATTTTCATTCTCTTCCCTTTATTTTGGATCCATGCATTTGATTATTTGATCATTTTGGAAGAACTGGGTTCTTCCATATGATCAAATTATTTTTATGCTTCAAGAATTCATCCCTAGTAGGAGGTTTCCTATAAAGTTTTAGCCTATGTCCATTGACCAAAAGTTTCCTTTTGCTGCCATCAATGGGAAGTAGCTGAATAGAGTCATTGTCAAATATCTACTCAATCTGATAGGGTCCTAACCATTTGGTTCTCAACTTGCCCTTGAATTGCTGGTACTTGGAATCAAATAGTAATGCCCAATATCCTACCTTGAATTTCCTTTTCTTGATATGTGTGTCATGCCACTGCTTCCTTTGATCTTGGATTATCTCTATTTGTTGAAGTGCTTCCATTCTCAACTCATCCAATTCATTGAGTTGAAGAATTCTTTCCTTTTGCGCTACATCCAACTCAATACCCACTTTAGTTGTTGTCCTCAATGTTTGTAGTTCAAATTCAATAGGTAACAAGGATTTTTCCCATAGATTAACTCATATGGTGAAAACCTTGTTGTAGTCTTCCAAGTTGTATTATAAGCCTAGATAGCCTCAAGTAGTCTCTTTACCCAATCTCTTCTACCTACTTCAACTGTTTTGGTAAGGATGTTTTCCAATTCTCTGTTTGTTACTTCTGCTTGTCCATTTGATTATGGGTGATAGGAAGATGAATTCCTATGATTAATATAATAGTACATTGTGAAGACTTGGATCATATTAGACATGAACTATGGCCTCTTATTTGAAACTATACTCCTTGGTGCACCAAACTTCATCATAATTTTATGCTAAAGGAAATTAGCAACTCGATTATTCAAAGGGCATTTGTTAAATCATGCACCTCTACCCACTTTGTCACATAATTAGTACACAAAAGATTGTGCTCCTTTCCTTGTGAAGGAGTACTAAAGGGACCAACAAAATCCAGTCCCCACCTTTCAAATGGTTCAATCACTACTTGAGATTGCAGGTGCATTTCACCGGTAAAGGTTGGTTATCCCATCCTTTGACAGGATCACACCGCTTGATATATCTCTTCACATCTTTATATAGAGATGACAAATAATAGTCAGTGGTAAGTATCTTGTGATTTGTTCTTTTTAATGAAAAATTTCCTCTACTTGGTTCATCATGACATGCCCTGAGTATGTCAAAGATTTCATCTTCTCTCACACACCCACGTAAAACCAAATCAGGACCACATTTAAATAACATTCCATTTAACCATTTAAATTGAGCAATAGTTTTTATTAACTTCTTCATTTGTTTCTTAGTGAAATAAGGAGGAAACTTACCTATTGTAAGATAATTTTTCATATCAGCCAACCATGGTGTATCGCTTAAAATAGAAAACAATTGTTCATCTAGAAAGTTGTCCTTAACTAGATCTTTCTCCCCGTAGTGTTCAATCTTGAAAAGAAATCAGATACCATATTAGATTTTCCTAGATTATCCACAATGGTAATATAAAATTCTTGTAAAAGCAATAACCATCTAATTATCCTACCTCCAACCACTAGTTTGTTCATTAAGTATCTAATTGCTGAGTGATTTATACGTACAAATATTTTTTATGTTGTACTATAATTTCTAAACTTATTAATTACATGATCACAAAAATAAATTCTTTTTTAGTTGTATTTTAATTCCTTTCAGTGGGAGTAAGATTTTTACTAAGGTAGTAAATAGCATACATTTTCCCTTCTTCATATTTCTGTCCCAAAACTACACCAATTGAGTTATTTGAGGCATTTGTTTGGATATGAAAAGGTTTCTCCCAATTAGGTCCTCTCAATATTGGGGAAGTGATTAATTTTTCTTTAATTTCTTCAAAATCATGTTGACACTTTTCATCCCAAGAAAATTCACAATCCTTAGTAAGTAAAATAAACACGGGGGAAGCAATTTTACTAAAATTGTTAATAACACACCTATAGTATCTAGCATGCCCTAAAATTATTTGATATCTATGTGGGTTTAAGGAACAAGTAAGTCTGAAATAATCCTAATTTTGTCTTGGTCAACTTGAATTCCTCTTTTTGAAATGTGGTGTCCTAATATAATCCCCGATCAACCATCATTAAACATTTATCATGACTAATATACAAATGGTGTTCCTCACATCTTGTTAGTACCCTATCTAAATTCTTCAAATCATCATCAAATGTGTCTCCATGCACAATAAAGTCATCCATGTATACCTCTACATAATCATTCGTTATGTCTTTAAAAATTGCTAATACACTCTTTGGAAGGTTCTGGAGCATTACATAGTCCAAATGGAAATACTTTATAGGAAAAGGTACCCCATGGAAAAGTAAAGGTAGTTTTATCTTGATCCTCGGTAGTAACTCGATTTGATTATATCCACTAAATCCATCTAGGAAGGAAAAGTATTTTTTAGCTGCAAGGTTGTCTAAAACTTGATCTACGAATGGTAAGGGAAAACAATCTCTCATTGTGGATTTCTTCATCTCCCTATAATCAACATAAATTCTCCATTTTTGTTATTTTTAGGTACAATTACAAGAGGAGACACCCACCGACTATCCGAGATAGGGTAGATAAAACCTAATTGTAATAGTTTTTCAATTTCTTGCTTGATTATGTCCCTTAAGGCTAGATTAATCCTTATCTGAGGTTACCTAACTCGGTTTAATGTTTCTAGTATATATGTGATGGGTGCAAATAATTTCATAGATTCCTTTCATGTCTTTATAGTCCTAAGAAAAATCTTTAGTATGATATTTTAGAACATCAAATAATTTAGCTTCTTTATTATTCTTCAGCCATCTATTAATGTTCAAAATTTTAACCAGTTGAATCTCAACATGTTTGGTTCCAATGTGTGACGAGTTAATTTGTTGAAATGGTTCCATTAAGGTGTTTAGTAGACATGGATATGGTAATAACATCTAATATGTAGAAATATATCCAAAATTCCCTTGAGAAAGAATACTAGAAAAAGGACAATAGGAAGAGTTATGATACTTATCTTGTTGTTGGTCAAACTCCTCATCACTGTTGTTTTCTAGAAATTCCTCACCATTTCCTGATATCTTTGAAACTGAAACTACTAATTTTGTAGCTATTTTTTCTCCTCCCCAAGAGAAATCTCATTCCTTTGGAGTGAAATTATTTGCATTTGCATGGGATTGTTGTTTGCTATTGTTTTAGAGATAAGTCTGAAGGTTTCAAAACTAAATGTGATGGTTCCGAACTAAATTTGTAGGTTTTGGAACTAATTCCATAGGTTCCAAAACTAACCCAGATTGTTCCAAGGACATTTGGTGTTCGTTCAACGGTTGATTAATCATATCTTCCATCTCCCGTACGTGATCCTGTAACGTTATCATAGCCAAAGAAGACAAATTTTGTTTATTAGTGTCAGGATCATCAACCCATAATTATTCTTGATTATCGATAAAAGGTCATGCAGAGGGATATAAGGAAATTTGCTTAGAATTCTTACCATTTGAGATAGTCATATCACCTTGACTTCGTAATCAATTAAGGCAGCAACTATAGCTAACCATGGTCTACCCAAAATAATGGGATAACCAAGTGTTTTACCTTTTGGCTGCAATATAAGGAAGTCCATTGGATATTCCCATGACTCCACCATAACCGCCACATCTTCAATAACTCCATCTGCAATATGGTGTTAGTGAGGTTAGATACATGTTAATGATAATGTTTTTAGAGTGTCCACTTTGTCATCACATTTATAGCTGCTCCCAAATAAACCAAAACATTATGTATATCTTTATTCCTTATAGAGACATAAATAACAGGATTCTAAGATATCTCGTATTTGGGAAGTAGGAGTTCCGCTAGTAAATCAATAATTTTCCCATCTACCTTAATAGTTTTGGGCTATTTCTTTTTCCTTCCAAGTCTTCTTAAATAGAGCATTTTGATTAACTTCTTTAACTCTGGAATGTCCTTGATTTCTTGCAACAATGGTATTTCAATATTTAATTTCCTCAACTCCTATACCAACTCAAATTCCTTGGTCCCTATAACTTCTTTAAATATCTCTAGAAATGGAGTTTCAGTAGAGTTACTATCTGGCTCCTTATCTTTTTCTTTTTCATATTTCTTGGGAACAACCACACTAGGGGTTTCAGTTTCTTCTATCATTTCAGTAATTATAATAGGTGGACTGCTAATTATTTTTCTAGATCTAGTTTGAATATCTTTACAATCCATGGCATTTAGATCAATTGGTTTTTCTTGTTCTTCCCCATAGACATGAGTTGTTTGTTTGTTTCTGGGATTAGCAACTAGTTGTGCTAGTATTTGTGTTTGAACCACATTTTTGGTTTGTGAATTTTGTGTTGGGGAACCCATTATGGATTGTTGATTCTGATTGGGATATGTCCTTCCTTGAGCATAATTATTAGGGCTCCACCTAGGTTATGACCAAGCATTCAGGTTACCTTGACCAAACCATGGTTGTTGGTGTCCTTAGGCATACCAAGATTGTCCTGACCAATCCTGAGGATTCCATGTTGGTTGAGGGACCCAAGGTGGTTGTCCCTAACTTTGTGGTACTATCTGAGCTAACTATGACATCATCCAGGGGTTAGGAACTGACCTAGGCATGAAATGTCCTTGGCTAGGTTTGTTAGGATTAATATTGTTTACATTATTAATCATGATTATTATTTGTAATATAATATGAGTTGGTTAACAACTCATATTATTAGTTATATGTTTTGTTATAACTATTATTTGTTATGTGAGTTTAACCAAACTCACGTAAATAGGTTGTACGGGTATGTTATTGTTTTGTATACTTCCTATTTTATAGGAAGTTGTTCAACTACATTCATGGCTATTTAATAGCCATTGTATTAGCATGATTATATACTGTGTGAAGAATATTATTCGGTGAAGTTTATTATGTAAATCTGGTCTCAAGCTTTCATTTGGCATCAGAGCAATTATGGTTTTGTGAGAGGGTGTGAAGGGCAGGACAATTTACTTTTCCCAGAGGATGAAAATATTATTAATTTTGTAATGCTATACTAGGATATGCCATTCATACATGCAACGAATTGGACTCCTGCATTTACGAGTTTCTCGGCTCAGTGGCTCACTCCACACCTGCATTTACACAAGCATTTTGTAAACCATTGATCAGTCAGACTCAAGGGTGTATGCAGAGATTGGTGCTATGGGAACTTCTAGATTTCTATGCACATCCATTCACCGGTGGAAAGACTACGTGATATCTTGTTATTTGATCTATTTCAAACCAGATCTTAGATGCTATAATCATTCCGCCAATCATCATTAGTTGCAGATTCAGTCAAATCTTTGTGCAGAAAAAGTAGTCAAAATTCATTCGCTGAGCATAGAATAGCTTGACACGGTCTTGAAAGCGGTCGTGCCTTGCGTGTGGAGGTAACTATCACTATTTTTATTCTATTTTGTATGGCTATGATCACACTGTGCATCATAGTTGGATCAATTTGCATTACTCATAATTCTTCCCACGTGTTTGTCCTCTATAAGATGCCAGTTGTGCAGGAATATTAAATATTGAAGTGCATGTCTCATACTAACAACTATTAGTTTGATTAACATAACTATTGAGAGCTCCTTCCACATGATGTAGTGAAAAACTTCAACTTTGGACTCCACCAATTAAGGTATTATGTAATTTGATATTCACTTGATAGTCATTTCTATATATTTCAATATTTTGTTTTTATTTATACCATAGAAATATCCATGTAAAATTTAAAAAGTAATTTGTTCTTATTACTTTTTAAATATATAGTGTAAATCGAGAGCAATATTGGTTGAAGCCAACTCCCCTAAGAGTGCATTTTTGGTTGAAACCGATGCTCTAAGGTATAATGGACATTCCACTAGAAAAATTCAATGGTCTCAATTTTCACACATGGAAAGTCAAGATCCAGATGTAGTTGATGAACAAAAATATTTGGAGGATAGTAGATGGAAAAGAACCAACACCTTCAGATCTGACCAGATTGGTAGAATGGGAAATACGAGATGATAAAGCCAAAGCCATTATTGGCCTTGCCCTTTCAGATTCTGAATTACATTATGTTGATCTAGATAAAAACTCGAAGGACATCTGGGATAATCTGAGAAAATTATTTGGTTCAAAAGTAGTCAATGCAAAGTTTTCCCTGAAACTTCAGGTTGTTCAAGCTCAAAATGAGTGATGGAGATACAATGTCTAGTCACATCAACAATTTACGATCTCTTCTGAGACAACTTGCAGAAGTAAAAGCTCTAGTAGACGATGAGGATGCAAAAGCTATTTTGCTGAATAGTTTACCACCCAAATACAGTAATGTTTTTTTCACTCTTGGTCAGATGCCTTCCAACTCATTGGAAGATATGATATCAGCTCTTCGTATGAAGAAAAAAGGACTAAAGAAGATATAGAAGAAGAAACAACAATGTATGTGAAAAAGAAATACAAAAAGTTCTTTAAAAAGGACTTAGAAGGATATATGTCTAAATTTTGCATGACTCGAGCCAAAGATCTTCTCAGTGGAAAATTGAAGCCACATGAAGCAAATATAGTTGTAGAAGAATCTTCTAAATCAGAAGATGAATGAGTGACTGATGAACCTGATTATAATTCTAAAGACTACTTGTTTTGAGTTTAGATTATCGAGAGGATGGAGGAAAATGGAGGAAGGAGGTCAATCAACAACCTCTCATTAGTCACCAATGATGGGGCCACATAGATGGTTTGGTGACATGTGTGTAGTGTGGTTTCTTTTTTCAGTTCATTTTCAGTGTTCTTGTTTGCAGTGTGATGGTTTTCTGAATAAACCCTTTTCAAAGATTTTTGGAGGAGTCATGTTTTCAAAATACTCACTTTTGGGAGTAGGAGAAGATTTTGAGGTAGACTCAAGGGATGGTTATCTAGCTAGTGTGAAGCTTGTGGATCTTGGAGATTCAAAATTTGAGCACCCAGGGAGGAAGGGAAAGTCCCATAGGAACCCAAAGAGGAAGGGAGCATTTCGCATAATTCAGCTCGACACTATGCCTTTATGAGGGTAAAGAGATAATATATGGAGTTTTTACTTGGTCTAAGAAGTGCTTTCAGGAGGTGGTTCAACTTCTTTGAATATGGTTCTTCATTGTGTTCACATTAAGGGGGTGAAGATTAGTGATTAATAATGTTCACACTAAGGGGGTGAATGTTAGGATTAATATTGTTTACATTATTAATCATGATTATTATTTGTAATATAATATGAGTTGGTTAACAACTCATATTATTAGTTATATGTTTTGTTATAACTATTATTTGTTATGTGAGTTTAACCAAACTCACGTAAATAGGTTGTACGGGTATGTTATTGTTTTGTATTATTCCTATTTTATAGGAATTTGTTCAACTACATTCATGGCTATTTAATAGCCATTATATTAGTATGATTATATACTATGTGAAGAATATTATTCGGTGAAGTTTATTATGTAAATCTAGTCTCAAGCTTTCAAGTTTGTCTCTTGACAAAGTTTAATTCTTCCAACATGGATGGAGTGCTGGTTTGTTTAAGCTGATTTTTAATAAATGGAAGAAGAGAACAAGCATTTCTCTCATGGTCCCTAGATTCACGAGATAAGACACATTTCTATTTTATCCATAGAAAAATATCTTGTTGCATATTTCTTCTTGCATATAGGACAATACATAGCTAATGGTTTAGTTTTAGCATTTTATTTAGCTTGTAATCCATCCATGGTGGAGGTTAATTAAACTAGAATGTCTATTTTAAAGTTTTCTAGTTCATCCATGAGTATTTTCATATATGGATTCAGACTTTTAAATTTTTTTCCTTTCCTAGGTCCACGCCTTGTTCTTGAATAGCCTCTAAAAATGTCTTTAATATAATTCATTCTTAATTGATCAATGTTTCCACCTCCCATTAAATTAAGGGCTTCCCGGATTCATCATACAAAACTTTAAGAAAAATGGTTTTTCTTAACTCTTCTTGTAGTAAAAATCCATGTCTTTTACTTACAAAGAGGAATCTGTCCAAATAATCTTCCATATTCTCATCCTCCTCTTGCTTGATTTTGAAAAATTCTTCCTTCCTATTTCTCCCTCTATAGTAGTCTTGATACTTGTCTAGGAAGGAAGTTTCCATTTGTTCCCAAGTGGTAATAGAATTATATGTTAATCCCATAAACCACCTCATTGTTGCATCCTTCAAGGTAGATGGAAACAACTTGAGCTTCTGATTATCTATTTTGTAATCATAAGTCTGACACAATATTTTAAATTCAAACAGAAATTGGTTAGGATATTCAGATGAAATTCCTCTAAATGTGGGTAAATGTGTAGGTGAAATATTCTTCATAAGTGTATCATCATCATCCAACTATATTGGATAAGTAAATGTTGTATCAGGTTCTCTTTCAACTTCTCATTCAATTTTTGCAGTACTTTCAGAATTTTCTCCCAATCATTGTGGTATGTGATCTCGCTTTGGGTAAGGTAAAAATTTAGGAGTAGAAGGTTAAATACTCAACCGAGAATCAAAACTTGCTCTAAATAGGTCTTGGGAGATCATCCTTTTTCTAAAAGTTCCACTTCCTTTTGGTGACTAATCCAAGAATTCCAAAGGTGGAAATTCTTCTTCTTTTCTAATAGGGGACAATGGTGCTTCTAATTCTTGGTCAAATTCCTTATTTGAATGAGAGGATGCTGGTGATTCTTGTTTAAATATTTTTGGGAGAAATCTGCCTTGGAATCTCTTAGTCTACTTATAAATTTTATGACGACGTAGGGAAGATTCTTCAATTACTAGATGTATGAGTATTTCTCTTGTTGACACCTAATTAGACAATTCTAACTAGCGGGTCCCTAAAAATGGCACAAAAATGATGGGTGTTGTTATTCCCTTCATTTAATCAACTCTTTTTTGATGTCATATTCAAACCAGGGGTGTGTCTAAAGCTATATGCAACAAGAAAATCCTAGTAATCTAGTAATTGTTTATAGGTATTTGTTATTTTATTTTATGGGGTTTTTTTGCAGTGTCCTTAGGATTCCATGGCCAAAGCATTATTATCTCTATGATATAAGAAAATTTATGAAATAAACACTCATTCTGGAATAAATTGTTGGAAATAAACACATGATGTAGAAGTAAATAAATTGTTGAAGATAAAAACATGATGTAGAAGTAAACAAACTTTTCTTCGAAATAAACACATGGTTAAAAATGTTGTGCAAATATTGCAAGGAAATAAAAATCTAATCTATAACACCTATAGGGACAAGTATACAACAAAGTTCAACTTAAAGAATCAAAATTATTTACTGAGAATTAATGATATATATACTGTTTTCTTTAGAAATATAAATACCAATAAAATGAGAATCCTGGTTCTTAGAGGAGTGGGCCCTTGATCCACCTTGAATCAAGATTTGAAAAATTGATATTCTCTCAAAATGAAGTGGCTATTTTATTGTTGAAATATTCTATCTTACAAAAACGTCATCAGTATCTTTCTCTATCTCTATATCTATGTATTTATGTATATATCTTATATCCTACATCTATCTACATGTCTTTATATACATACATACATACATATATATATATATATATATATATATACATACATACATACATACATACATACATACATACATACATACATATATATATATATATATATATATATATATATATCATTCAAATATGCATTTACAACCATAGATATTCTACCGATTCAGATGGAACCAAATTATGCCCAAAATAGATGTTGAATTTGGAACCTTGTTGGACGTATAGTTGTTTGATAAGTTATCCATGGATCTTTGAGTATGAAGAATTAGAAATATTCTGATCTGCTCCTAATTGAAAGGCTCATTGATTTCTTTATCATTGGATGTCATCAAAATAAATATATTCCCATTAGTTTCAAACTTTGGAGAAGTTCCAACAAAAGGGGATTGTTCTAGATCTAACCATGAAAGTTCCGGAGCTAAACGTAGGAGTTCCGGAACTAAGTGCTAGAGTTCGGAACTAAGTGTTGGAGTTCCGGAACTAAGTAATAGAGCTCATAAACTATGTGATGGAGTTCGGAAATAAGTCTAGAAGTTTTGGAACTAAGCCGTATTGAAGCCAATGCTCCCAAAAACATGTTGATCACTTCATACTTCATTCTTCTGACTGATTGTGACCTATTTTATTACAAAACTAAATTTCCACACACTTTTTTAGGAATTACAGAGTTTTTAAATGTTAGAACTAAATTCAAAAAAAGATGGACAATTACATCCTAACTTATATTAGATCAAACAAAAGTCACAAAATGCAGTCAAACTTGATAAAAAGGAGAGTAAAATAAGATCATTTATTGCACATTAATGAGACATATTTTGGCCTTATCACAGGCACAGAATGAGCCCCAGACACCCCAAATCTTAGTGAGAAGGTCACAAAGGGTAATTATACCTCTAGAGATATTTTCACCTTCCTTTTCTTATTTATTATTGACTAATAGTGGTGAACCAGAAATCTTTGAAGAAGAAATGTAGGTAGATACCCATGAGCACTGGGAACATGACATGGATGATGATATGGACTCCTTAGAACAAAATCAGACATGGGATTTTGTCAAGTTTCCAGTAGATAAGAAAAATATATAGAAAAAATGGGTTTACAGAATCAAGGAAGAAGAGGGTGGACTAAAAAGGTACAAGGTGAGGCTTTTGGTAAAGGGATTTGCACATAAAGTAGGTATTGAATTTGATGAGATTTTTTCTCTTGTAGTTAAGATGAATTATATTTGTACTATTCAAATTTCAGTTGCAACAAAAAATATTTGCATTTAGAACAACTTGATGATAAGATGACTTTTCTTCATGGTGATTTGGAGGAATATATTTATATGTAGCAGTTGCTTGGTTATGAAGTCAAGGGTAAGGAGAAACTTGTGTGTAAATTGAAAAAGAACCTATATGAGCTCAATAAATCTCACAGAAATGGTATTTGAGATTTGATAATTTTATGCATGAGCATGATTATATGAGATGTGAATTTGACCATAGTATTTATTGTAAGAAGCTTGAAAATGCGAGCTATGTTATTTTGTTACTATATGTGGATGATATGTTGATTACAAGATCTAATATGTAGGACATTGGTAAACTTAAAGAAAGGTTAGCTCACACATTTGTAATGAAGTATTTGGGAGCTGCAAAGAAAATCCTTGGCATGAAAATTCACCGAGACAGGAAAAACAAGAGGTTGTATTTGTCTCGGAAGCTTATATCAATAAGTTGTTGGAAATGTTTAACATGAAAGTTTCAAAACTCTTAGTTAGTACACCCATGGTTGGAGACTTCAAATTTATCAAAGATTAGTTTCCTTCATCACACAAGGAGTTTGATTACATGGCATGTGTTCCCTATGCTTCAACAATAGGAATTCTTATGTATGTTATGGTTTATACTAGACCGGGCATTGCACAGTGAAGTGAGAGTTGTGAGCATATTTATGGCTAATCCAGGTAAAGAACATTGGAAATCAGTCTAATGGATTATCAAGTACTTGAGAGGGAAATATGGCATGGATTTATGCTATTGAGGTTCATATACTTATTTACACAGCTTATGTTGATTCAAATATGACCGGAGATTTGGATGGTAGGAGGAGCACCACTGGATATGTTTTCACGAGGTGGAATGATAGTTAGTTAGATTTAGAGATTACAGAAGGTTGTGGCTTTTTCTACTATAGAGGCAGAGTATGTTTTAGCTATAGAAGCTAGCAAAGAGATGATATGGATGAGTAGGTTTAAGGAAGAGTTGGGAAAGGAGAAAGAGGATTGAAAATTATACGGTGATAGTCAAAGCGTCATCTCTATGTGGAAAAGAATTCAACATTTCATTTAAGAACAAAATACATTTAGTTGAGGTATCACTCCATACGACATGTATTGGAGGATGGGATAATGAAGTTAGAGAAAATCCATATAGATGAGAATCGTGTGGATATGCTAATGAATCCATTGGTAAGGGAGAAGTTGGAGTTTCACCGCACTTTTGTTAGTCTTTGAATTTGAGACTTGAAGACGAAGAAAAGGAACCAAGGATGGTGATGCACATTACAGTGTAGAAATTAATCTCCAGTGGCATATTATTGTGTAGAGCTTAATTGCTTCATAGGAAGCTTGATTTTACATGTTACTAGTTTTTAAAGTCACCAACCTCGGTCGAGGTAACCGACATCAGCTTAAGAAGTGACCAACATCGGTAAGGAAGGGATGACATCGGTCACCTATGTGATGGTGATTTGTTCTTTAAACGAGAATTAGAATAAATATTTTGTTTTAAAGATGATTTCTTGATTATAAAAGCATAATTAGTTGCCCAAAATAGATATATATTCATGTATGCATTGTATAATGGTATGAGAGAGGAAAATAGCAATTGTTTTCATGTTCATTTTCTTGGTGAGAAAGAAAGAGTAGCTTGAGTGAGGGAAAACATTTTGAACATCCCATGAGGTGTTGGAAGACAAAAATATTCATTGTATTTCCTATGTAAAGCACTGAATAATAATATTGGTTGTTTCTTGGTGGATGTAGCCCACACTAGGTGAACCAAGTTAAATCTGATGTTATCGTTCTCTTTTTATTTTATCTTCTGGTTATTTCCACATTCTTTACTTGTATACTTTATCTCGATGTTAGATATATGCAACACTCATATATGTTTTAACCCCAACAATGTCTTAATTTTATGGATTTGTGAATGCGGGGAGATCGGAGGCTCCGCCTTTATGGCAGTGGTGGTTGACATAGCACGACTTAATGACTTGATTGCATAATTAATAGATGTAAAGGTAGCATAGCTAAACAAATGGGGATTTGAGGGAATCATGCAGATTCCCAAGATACCATTGAGCCTAGATTTATCACATATTTTTTTAACCGTATGTGAGCCTCGGACCAAATCCTTTTGGTGGTGGGAAAGCAAAAAAATGGAGATGAACATGACTCTTTAGGATGTACATGGGATATTGGGCTTGTCGATTAAGATGGATTGTATGTATTGTAATAATACCATGGATTGTAGTCATTTCTTCATATACCTTCTTTCTACCCCAAGAATGTTGGCCTATCACCCAAAGATGATGGTCACTCACCCAAGGCATGCAAAGCATCGAGCCCCTCTTTTATGTGAGCCTTGCAAGATTGTTCCACCATTGATGGAGAATGAGTTGCAAGAATGGAAATATAGACATTCACTCAATTAGAGAAGACATAGATAACATATTCGTGCATAGATGCATCATAAATGGGAAAGAACATTATAAATAAGAATAATGAAACTAGATATGAATAACCATACCAAAATTTTGTTTTGGTCCCCTGATGAGGTCTATTAACGTTCAAAATGGCCTAAAATTCCCTTCTAGAAATCAAGTTTTAAGAACTTAGCCATTTTTCACCTTTTTGAATTGGGCGCAAGAAATGTTGTGTCGACACAACAAAATGTGCACCCCTTTGAAAATCCTTTGAGTGCCCTAAATGACATGTCAACATCAGAGAAGTTGTGCCCCTTTGGCGTAGGGAAGGACATGTCAACATCGTTAAACATGCACCTAAAAAGTGCGCTAAGGCACTGAAAAAATGATGTCAACACATTAAAATGTGTGCTAAGTAAATTCCCAAAGGCACTAAAAACTTCATGTTGCCACCATAGGATATGCGCTAAGGTGCTAAAGTGTTTTTGTCGACACTAAAGGACTTGTGCCAAGGTGCATCCAAACCATGTCGACACTTTGAAAAGTGTGCCAAAGAAAGTGGGTGGGGTAATTAATGCCAAATTTTCTATATATAGGTGCTTAACACCTGTCATTTTCACGATTTGAAAATTGTGAAAAATATTCCTCTGCGCCTGTCAGCTATCCCTGTCACGCCCGTTTCACTTTTTGAGTTTGTGGACCCCAACATCATCCTTCATCCTTTATTAAACCGGGTAAGTGGTTTTATCACTCTTATTATTGTTTGTGGTTTTGTTTCTTGGTTGTTGGTGGTTTTAGGTTTGTTATAAAAAGGTTAAATCTAAAAATGAATAAACTACCACTCCATAACCATCTAGAAAACTACCTTATCCCTCCTTCCAGATCTGCAAATCTGGAAGGCTCTACCTCAGAGAGGAACCATCCTTTATGTATCTGCTTACTGCCTTGCATAAAATCCTTCTCCTCCCTACCATTTTACAAAACCAAAGAAGGAGAAAAGCCATGTAAAGTGAAAAGAAATCTTAGAAATTGCAAAGAAATCCTTTTCCTTTGGTGCACTATCCTTGCATGTTGCACTCCCCATAGTCGTGCCTTGGCACTACCTTCGCATGTAACATATCCATAACCTGCGCCAAGTATAAACACTTAAAAAATCTCCTAAAGGCATAAGTGCATCCAACCAACATCAACATTTGATGTTGTGTCCCCCAAATCCATGCCAAGTAGTTTTCCTTTGGCGCATTGAGCTCCTTTGCAACATCTTCAAAATTGTGCTTGGGCACACTTAAAATCCATGCAATACAACTTATCTCAAAGCGCCCAGTTAAAGCTCTCTTCTCAAAGCGTTGGCGCATTTCTATAACACCAACACTGCATGTTGTGTGTTGCTTAACCCATGCCCCTCACCCTTTCTCATTGGCGCTAAAACCTTTTGTGCAACACTCCTCAAAAGTGTGCCCTTTATAACCCTTTGGCATAGCTTTTCCCCTGTCAACACAGTACACCTTTTTGCATGTCAACATCCCCAAAAGTGTGCCCAGCCTTTTTAAGCCTCTGTAATATGCTATGAACTTGTGCCTTGTGCCCTAAGCCTTATAATTGCTCATTCTTCTTTCTAAGCTTTCATTATGAATAACATGATGGTTGACATGGCTCTTTTGTGTTGGACCTCCTTGATTCTCCTTACAAAAAACAACAACCATTCTCGAGCTCACACATGTCTTCATCAAGAAAAAATCCAACCAAGTCTAAAGGTAAAGCTAAGTTGAAAGAGCAAGAGATGAAGTATAAATATCAGAAAGTTAGGATGCCTAACTCATACGCAGAGAGTGATCTCGATATCAGAGACTTCGAGCTTGGGCACATTGATATGGAAGACTTCTGGGCAAGAACCAACTAGGCCACTAGTGGCCCCTAGATGAACAAACTGGTGGGCAGTGGATTGCACTTTACAGTTGGGCTGCCAGTAAGTGTTATTAATAATGAGTTCATCATGTTGGTGGCTCGATGCTATAACAAGGACACAAGATGTGTCGAGGATAAAGAAGGAAAGATGGTCATCGACCTAACTACTCATCACTTTGAAATAACCATGGGCATCCCTCATCACAGGTAGTACGCGTCACCATAAGCCTAGAAGACTGCAAGAAGGCATGGGATGACAATGAGGACAAGTGTATGCAAATGATGAATGAGCTATATCTTAAGAACAAAAAGTCGGTGAGCTGATGGCCACAGACCATCCACCATAGTGACTTCAATGAGGAACTGAGTGATACAATCACCTTCCTAAGTAGAATATTTGGGCTTCCTGATGCCCATCATTTCCATAAATGGATGTTGAGGTACTTTGAAACCATGAGCAAGAATGTGCCTGAGTAGTGTTTTGGCTAGGGAGAGATCATCAACGACACCATCTCTCAACAAATTCAACAGGTCATGACAACTGGGAAGTTCTATATGAATTCCTACATTGTATACATGCTGCAGCATCAACGAGAGATTTCACAGGCCTAGCTCAAAATGGGGTATGGCCCCAAGTCAAAATATATGAATACTACCCAGAGCTCAGGCTCGAGAACAACATCCCACAGTTCTCAAAAATCAACGATGCCTTCTTCTATGAGGTGATCTACCTATTGAGGCCGAATATGAGACATGGTCAAACTAGCCCCAGTGTGGTCACTATCACAAAGAAGTGGGGAGCATTGTTCACTCAGTTTCCCACATTCACATATCTCGGGGTGGTGAATTTTGAGGGTGAACCAACCAAGCTACCAAGGTATGCAGGACCCAAGCTGATCCTCTTAGAGTTGTCAAGGCAACTAATCACATACCATGAGAGATGCATGAAGAGAAAGAAGGGAGGAACTCCATTCCCCCTTACAGTGGGCGATACACTTGCACCACACTGGCCAAAGCACAGGAAATGTATGCCGAGCTTGAATTGTTGAATCTAAGCACAACTTCCCAGCAAGGCCTACCTTTGATTGCGAGGTTCCTCCCAAAGGAAAAATTGATCCTATCCATGTCCCTGAGATCGAGGACATCTACATCGACCTGACACATGAAATAGAAATCAGGTGAAAGGATCACTCTAGGATAGCTCTAGAAGAGATCAAACACTATGGCATGGCCATCATTCCAAAAGGATTCCAAGAACCTGATCAAGAAATTGATCAAGTTTACCTTGACATGGATGGGGATGATTGGCCATTCACAGAGATTGACAGAGCCAAGGCACCAAAGACCATTTAGGAAAGAGTCAAGCACACGTTGCAGCACACCAAACATTGGTGCAAATAGAATGGTCTCATCTACCTCGGGTAGATTTCACTACTTCTCCTTTAGGTAGAGCACCTCCAAGGCCAGCCCAAGTGCCGAAAGGAAAGGGAAAGGTAAAGAGGAGGGAGAATCAAGCCAAGAAGAAGCTCCTCAAATCCCTCCTACTACTTCTGAGAAGCAAGTGGTCGACCTGGTCTCTCCAGGAAAAGAAGAAGAGACCACTAAAGTTTCAATGGACACATCCACTCAAGATGTGGTCACAACTACAACCACTGAGGTACCCACCATTCCTTCTTCCACTCCTTCTCCTCCCCCTATCGTTGAAGCATCTACCCCAATGGATGTTTCTTCTTCTCTCCCTTCCTCCCTTCCATCTCCCACCTCTTCCATCTTCTCCTCTCTCGTGGATCTATCACCTAGTGTTCCCTCCATCCCATTATAGATCCCTTCCACCTCCATGACCTTTTCTTCCCCTGTAGTAACTCCAGGCCCTACAAGTAGTAGCGCATTAGACTACTTGTCGATGCCACCACCAAGTGTCTCAACATTCTTCCCTACAGCCTCTTCAGTTTCTTCCCCTTTCACTCTCGTTTCTTCTTCCATTCCCTCCACTCCTTCTCCCATAAGTCCAAGTTGGATCTCTGACCATCTAGGTCAACTCAAGAGAAAGGTTCCCATAGCACCCATGGACTTCTCTGTCATTCCAAAGAAGGGACCAAAGAAGCAAAAAGCTATAACTCACTTCTCTAAGAGCGTTTCAAGAGAGAGGGTCATGGAGATTGCATATCTTGATCCCACCAAAGAGAAGAAATATGTCTCCTACATAGACTTTACAGTGACCCAAGTCACGATGGGAACCTCATCTGAGAGCCTACAAGGAGAGGCTTTGTCTGCAGTAGATGCCCTCTGCAAGAAACTTCAAGAAGCAAAGGAGGAGAAGAGGATACTAAAGGAACAAAACAAACATCTTCTCCAAGCATTTGCAAAGAATGGGCAACGCACCTCCTATGACTACCGCCAAGCCTCCTGAAGTTCTCAAGTCAGACAAGATAAATGAATACACCAAGATTGGTGAACAAGGCAGCGGCAATGTCCTCCTGGATAGAGCGAGTCCTCAGAGATAGTGAGGAAATAATCAAGAAATTCATAGGACTCTACCAGGGTATAGATCGGAAAACAAGGAGCTACAGGCAGTAGCAGATCTCTCTCCGAGAGGAGTTGGACAATGCCAGATTGCAACATGAAACATTTCAGGCAATGGTCAACTACTCAGCTGATGACCTATTAAAGGTCGGTGTCATTGATCACCCACGGGCACACAACAAAGCTCTCGTCGCTTTAGATTATCGGTTGATCAAATGGAATTTATCCTGGAGAGGATAGATAAAATCAAGGAGGAAGCCCTGATGCAAAACATCAAATGGAGCAGATGGTCACAAAGATGTCTCCAGGGATGCTTAGTGAAGCATTCACCTTGAGGGAGTAGATGATACAATCCAGCTCTTCAAGGATATCGCAACTCAAGGTTTGGTGCACAGAGGTCACTTTTGACCAAGAGTCTATCAATAACCTTCTGGCTTGCCACGATTTCATTGGATACTTGATTGAGGCATGTGAAGAGTACGCCGGATTACCAGATAAGCTCAAAAATGAAAAGGAAACTTGTGAAGTCATTGGCGACCATTTCAAGGGTCCTGATCATAATCAACTTTAGATAATGATCAGCAAGTTTATGGAATACCGAGCTCAGTATCACATCGCCTCTCTCCGATCGAAGCAAGACACTCCATTCAAGCAAAGAGATGATGATGAATAGTTTCTCTTCTTGTGTACGCTTTGATCTTTTTGTAAAAATATTTAAAAAGTATGTTGGCATTTACGATGACATCATCCATGTTGCATCATGGGATGTTGCCATCCAAAACTTGCCCAAAGTCAACTTTTGACTTTTTAGATATTTTGTAAATATCTTGTAAGATATTTTGTAAATAGTGGTTGGTTTCTTTTTGTCTTCTTTCTCCTTCTTCTTCTATAAATACTGGAATACTTGTTGTATTCCGGTGGACATTTTTGTATGAAAAAGAGGTGAAGAGAGAAAGACTTTGTGCCTTCTTGTAACATAAGAGATATTAATATATATGTTAAGACTTTGTGCTCAATATATGTGTTATTTGCATCAGATCTTCTTAAGTTAGATCTATGTTTCTATTCTATTGGATTCATTCTTATTATCATCATATGTTCATCAGTATTGCTTTGTTTTTTATGCAAGTAAGTTTGGCTCTATTTACTACTAGCCCAAAGCATAAACCCTCTACCTTTCCATCTTTTGAAATTCATTTCTTTTCTCCCTTTAGATCTACCTTCCTCCATTCCTTCCCTCTTACATTTCTATTTCACATTGGAACTACCTCTACTGGGATGAGATCCCAAACCCCTGAAGTTAGAATAGTGTAGATTTGCACAGATTCCTGCTTGATAGAATAACAATAAACCAGTTTCACTTTGCTTGTCTCAAAGAGGGGCTATGCCCTGCACACTGTTGGCCTATTTCCCCATGATCTGCCTAACCGAAATATTTTCAAACCAACAGTTTTTGGTGACTCCACTGGGGATCAAACTAAGGAAATAATTAAAAAAACTATGAAAATCACTACCAGTTTGCAAATTTTAACTCTTTGTTAAAAATTAAAATTTTTTGCAGAAGTGATCAAAATCAAAAATTTCCTTATACAAATCCATAGATCTAGACCAGATAGGAGCTTTTAGTTCACTGAGTTTTTACAAAAATTTGTATATTTCCGTAGATCTGAGAATCTGACATTTTCTGATATTTTCAAAACCTTGCAAAATTCAGTTCAAAGATCCGAAAATCAGCTTTCTAAATTAACCCACCTTTTATCCTTGTTAATCTTTGTCAAAAACCACAATCGGTTATTATTAAAGAGGGTAAATTTTAAATATTAAAAAGTACATGCTGCTGATTTTTGCCAAAAAATCAAAAATCAGCAAGTACAAACAAAAAGATTGTTGTAGATCTACTCTTAATTGTTGCAGATCTGAATGGCTACGCTGGCGGGTGAACAATTTACTCGTGGTAGAAGAGCTCATGGAGAAGTTGATCCAATCTTTGATCTACTTCAAAGGCACAATTTCAGTATCACTCTAGCACGATTTGCATCACTAAGTTCATGGATCGATCAATCAAGAAAGTGCCTCCCTCCACGAAAGAGAGCCGGATTTCACAAGGTGCCTCGACATCAATTTGTAGTGCTCTTTTGCTAAGTGGAACCAGACTCCCTACTCATGTTCTTTTTCCCACATTTCAAATGGTGATAAATCTACCTGTACCATGGGGAAATGCCATGGGTCCTCTAGCACTGCCACATCCACTCAACCCCTCCCTCACATGAAATCACAAAAATTTCCCAAAATTTGATGGGAGTGGAAATCAAAGCACGGATGCACATATCACATTTATTATGTCATGCAGTATTCTAGATGTGACTCATGAGGATGTATCTATGTGCATCTCTTTCTCGAGACCTTGCAAGGGCCTGCATCAGAGTGGTTCCAACATTTACCAGCCATGGATCCATCACCAGTTGGGCCACATTACGGACTACATTTGAAGATAGGTATAAGCCTTCAGAAGATGCATTTGCGTTACTATCAAAATCACTCACATGAAGAAGGAGGCCAATGAAACCATGTGTGATTTTATCACCCGTTTCAATTCACTAATCAACCGTGTGCCACCTACCATGTTGCCAACATTAGAGAATCAAAAGTGTTTCTTTGTGAACGCAATGAGTTTGAGAGTAAGTTTCTTACTTTTACAAGAACAAATACCAACCTTGGTCCTCACTCAAGCTATGCATCCATTCGGATAGAGGACAACCTTCTTATATCTGGTGAGTTAAGATGAGAGCCATCAAAATCAAAGGCTTCAACTTCTTCTCAAGCCACCTCATCAGATCCAGCATTCCAAAAGATGGCAAATGATTTTCTCTCATTAAAGAAGCAATTGGCTCAAGCATCATCTACTACTCCATACCGGATATCCCACGGAGGAACTTCACTCCCAACAATGCCCCCAAAGGCCACATTTTCCTGCTACTTCTCAAAGGTTAGCAATTGAAGCCCCTCCGGTTAATGCCTTGGTTGAGATCGAAGAAGATGATACAAATTATGAAGAACCTTTGTCGCAAGATGAAGATGATCAAAATGTCGGTGAACCGACTGATGACTCTACTATCGGGTATATGGAATTTGAAGATGAGGAATCTAATGAAGAAGAGGGTACCCAAGGGTATGCGAGTGGACAATCATACATAGTTTTCACTCACTCACAAGGAAAAGAAGAAAAGGTTGCTGCTGAAAAACAAAAGGAAAAGGTTGTGGTAGCTCCACCACCAATGATTGCTAAAAGAGGTAATCCCCTTCCTACTCAACCTCCTGTTAAACCTTTTGTAAAGAAATCTTTTCCTCCTATTTCTCCTCCAAATCAGCCTTCCTCCAATTCCATAAAGACCAGTAATCCTCCTCCACAAACATGAAATGAAGGACTCATTCCTTCATTAGCAACCCTTGGTCACATTTGATATAATTGATCATGCTAAAAGACCAAGATCTAAATGTCTAAAGTTGAATACCTTCAGTCCAACCCAGAGCAGCTTGTAAGATTAACTAAGTATATCCAAAACCAAGCTACCACCCTTCCTCCCATTTCCCAAAAGGAATTCTTCCCACTCCTCCTACGTCTCATGTAAACGTTGCCTCGACTTCTCGCATCGGGAAAATTGAACCTTTTTACCTATCTCTCCTAATCAATGGTCATAAACTAAGTAACTATATAATTGATTCTAGAGCTTCTGATAATGTTATGCCAGCAAAGGTCACCCATGCTTTGGGCCTCACACTTACTAAACCTTTTGGTAGATGCTACTCCATGGAAACCAAGCAAGTACCATTGATTGGTCAGATCAAGGATGCACAATTTGCATTCGCGGCATTTCCTGAGAAAAGGGTAAAAATGACTATTCTCGTAGCTGATATTCCAGTAGCATACGGAATATTGCTAGGGAGGAGCTTCTGTAAAGAAGTTGGTGGGGAAATTCATATGGACTGGTCCAAAGCTAGGATCCTATCAAAGGAGTGATGTAGACATTGGAACCAGAATCACAAAAGAAATATCTAGTCACCAACTCTGATGACCCTAAGGCTCAGATTCTTTTCAATCATCAGGGATGGGAAATTACTTCTTGTCCACCGACTTAGATAAAATGGACATTCTCATCCAAAAGAGGATCTCAACAAAGTGTGGATGTTTTAGTTTGATGGCAGTTGTGCAACGAGTGGATGCGGTGCTGGGGCTATTCTAATATCTCATGAGGAGGAGATTTTCCCTTTTTCTTTCAAGTTGCAGTTCTTCAATACAAATAATACCGCCGAGTATGAATCCTTGTTACTTGGCATGCAAGCTACAAAAGAGAAGGGAATCAAGAATCTAAAAGTGCAAGGTGATGCTGAGCTAATTTTCAATCAGGTGAAAGGGATATATCAAGTAAAGAATGACCACTCAAACACTACCACAATGCAGTATGGGATAACATCGAGGAGTTTGATGCTTTCTCAATCAAAGCAGTTCCAGAGCTCAAAATGACATGGCTGATTCATTGGCCATCTCAACGCATCTCTCATGCTCCCTCACCTGGGTTAAAAATAGATACATATACCATTGAGGTGGTTTTTCACCCAAGTGTGCCAGATAATTCACAGCACTGGCAGGTGTTCAATGATGACAACCAAATTATCACTTTTCTGGAGAAAGAACAATTTTAAAGAGCTTCATTTTGATGGATCAACTTCTACATGTCGTGAGTCTCTCACCGGTCAAGCACATGAAATCTAAAAAAAACAATGATGATATGCTCAAAGGAAACAAGATTCCAAAGGTTTAGTTTCCTTAGAATGACTATTTGATAATCATGACCGTTTTGTAAAGAAAAAGTGACAGGATGATCCTTCCTCTTCTCCAAAAATTGAATCATCAATTTGGGTACTCGTGGAACATCCTCGTTCCATGAACATCGGGAAGTGTTGTACACCCGAAGAAAAATGAAAATTTGTCAAGTTGCTAAAAAATACATGGATGTATTAGCATGGTCTTATGCTGATCTCAAGTCTTTCAAGCCAAAGGACATTCAACATGACATCCCACTCAAGGACGATGTCAAGCCTTTTCATCAAAAGCAAAGGCATTACAACCCCAAAATCTCAGGTACCATCTAGGCTGAAATTCAGAAGATGTTGGATGCAAGAATCATTTTTCCAATTCATCACAATACTGGGTTGCTAATATTGTACCTGTGGAAGAAGAATGGTGAAATACGCATATGCGTGGACTTTCACAACTTGAACCAGTCATCCTTAAAGGATAATTATCCACTGCCGATAATGGATCAAGTGCTACAGTAGTAACCGGTTCAGAAATGTTGTCTATGCTTGATGGTTTTTTGGGTTACAATCAAATTCAAGTCACGCCTGAAGATCAGTTCAAGACAACATTCACCACCCCTTGGGGTACCTTCACCTACAACAGGATGTCATTTGGTTTAATCAACACCGGTGCCACCTTCCAATGAGCAATGGACTTTACATTCAAAGGTATGATGGGAAAGGTCATCATGGTTTACCTAGATGACCTGACCATGTTCTCTAAGAAATGAAGTGATCACTTGCGATCATTTAGAACAAGTCTTGATCAGATGCCGAGAACACGAGATTTCACTAAATCCCAAGAAGTCAATTTTTGGGGTCACTGAAGGAAAGCTGCTAGGACATGTCATCAGCAGAGAGGGAACTAAGATAGATGTTGAAAGAGTCAAGGCTATTCAGAGCCTCACTTTTCCTACAAGCAAGACTGGTGTTCACTCTTTCTTCGGAAAGGTAAATTTTCTTAGGTGATTTGTTCCTTGATTTTGCTGAGAAGACTCATCATATATCTAATATGATGAAAGGGTCCCAAACATTCCAATGGAGTGAGGAAGGCAAGGCATCATTCAAAGACATAAAGACTTCCATCACTCATGCCCCTATTCTAGTGTGTCCCGACTTTCAACAAAGACTTCATCATGTACAGTTATGCATCTGCGCATACTATATCAACTATCTTGATGCAAAAGAACTCTGAGGATATTGAATCCCCGATTGCTTTCATGAGTTCTCCTCTTAAGCCTCATGAACTAAAGATGTCACAGCTGGAAAAACATGCATGCCTTCGCCATGGTAAAAGTAGTCAAAAGTTTCCGCTACTACATTTGAATTCTCATACAGTAGTGCTGGTTCTAGACACGGCTATTAAGTCTATCCTGACTCAACAGGAGTTAGGGAGCTTACGAGGGAATTGGATCACAAAGGTCCAAGAATATGATCTAGACATCAAACCAACCAAGTTGGTAAGGGGTAAGGGCCTGTGTTAGCTAATGGCTGAAAATAAAGACTCAAAGGTACCTGAGGAGCAAGCTTGCTCACGTTGATGAAGAACAAAGTGAGTTGAGAAAGTGGATTCTTTACCCATGGTTCTATTTTTCACAACCAACGACGAATGGTATTCTGACATCACATTCTTTCTCACCTATGGAGAGTGCCCAACTCACCTAACCACTAAGGAAAAGTGAGCGGTAAAGCTCAGAGCCGCAAGATATGTCATATGGGATGATGGGTTGTACAAACACGTGGAATTGATGATGGCATTTTTCTACGATGTGTTGATAAGCCACAACAGATAAGATTGTTAAAAGTTTTCATGACTCAGCCTATGGTGGTCACTTCTCCTCATCCGTGATGGCACATAAGATCATTCGGGCCAGGTACTATTGGCCGATGCTATTTCAGATGCTACCTACCTGGGTAGTGAAATGTGAACTTTGCCAACAATTCGTTGGCAAACCAAAGCTAGCTGCATTTCCCCTCAGGCCCGTCATTATTGACGAACCATTTAGGAAATGGGGAATTGATTTCATTGGAGCACTCAATCCTCAATCAAGTGTTGGACATAGTTACATCCTAACAACAATGGATTACTTCACGAAATGGGTGGAGGCCATACTTGTCAAACATGCCACTTCTGAAGTTGTTTGTAACTTCATCAAGGAAAATATTATCGTGAGATTTGGCATTCCACACAAAATCATTGCTGATAATGCTTCCAACTTCTCTTCATGGGAAGTTATTGGTTTTTTCTATGGATACGGAATAACCTTGGCTCATGCTTCTGATTACTATCCTCAGGGAAATGGTCAGGCAGAATCTAGCAACAAGAACCTGGTAACTATCATACGGAAGCTAGTTGATGAGAACTAGTGATCCTGACACAAGTCATTATATGATGCCTTGTGGGTAGATCATATCACTCCAAAGAGATCTCTCGGCATGTCACCTTTCCAGTGTTGTATGGGACCGATGCCAAATCCCTATCTCCATAACTTCCTACTCTGCGCTTGGCTCGAGCAATCGAAGATGAAACTTTTTAGAGTTCTCTTGAAAAGAGGATTATGTACCTGATGGAACTTGAAGAAAAGTGAGTGAAAGTGGTCGACAAGATCACCGAACATCAGAATCAAGTCAAGAGGTTGTTCGACAAGAAAGCTAGGTAGAGAGATTTCCAGGTAGGGGATCTTGTCCTTCATGGGACAAACGAAGAGAACCAAAGGTATGCATGGAAAGTTTGACTCTCTTTGGAGAGGGCCATACAAGATCAAGCAGCTCAATGGAGAGAATAGTTTCTATCTCTCATATCTGGATGGAACTGAGCTCCCACTTCCCTATAGTGGGCAACACCTAAAGATCTTCAGGAAGTAGAGCTTGCTCTCTTCTTTGTACAAATTTTCTTTCATTGTGTGTTTGCTTTTTTCATGTGTTTGTTTTTTCTATTTTTTGTGTGTTCCCTTTCTTCCCTTTTTGGTCACCCTTGTTTTTGACTCTCTGTAACCCAATGGATAGGCACATAGAAACTTGGATTCTCTACCCTTAAGTTTCACTTAAGGATAGTCCCCAGAAAGAGCCAGTTGTTATCCTGTAAAATTGACAAGGGCAATTTTGTAGATAACCATACCAAAATTTCATTTTGGTCCCCGATGAGGTCTATTAACGTTCAAAATGGCCTAAAATTCCTTCCGAAAATCAAGTTTTAAGAACTTAGCCATTTTCACCTTTTTGAACTAGGCACAAGAAATGTTGTGTCGACACAAAAAATGTGTGCCCCTTTGAAAATCCTTTGGCACCCTAAAATGACATGTCAACATCAAAGAAGTGCCCCCTTTGGCACAGAAAATGACATGTCAACATCATTAAACATGCACCTAAAAAGTGCTAAGGCGCTGAAAAATGATGTCAACACATTAAAATATGCGCTAAGTAAATTCCCTTAAGGCACTAAAAACTTCATGTTGACATCCATAGAATATGCGCTTAAGGCGCTAAAAATTTATGTCGACACTAAAAAACTTGCACCAAGGCACATTTGTACCCATGTCGACACTTTGAAAAGTGCACCAAAGAAAAGTGGGTGGGGTAATAAATGCCAAATTTTCTATATATAGGTGCTTAACACCTGTCATTTTCACGAATTGAAAATTGTGAAAAGTATTCCTCTGCGCCTGTCAGCTATCCCTATCATGCCCACGCGTTCCATTTTTTTGAGTTTGTGGACCCCAAAGTCATCCTTCATCCTTTATTAAACCGGGTAAGTGGATTTTATCACTCTTATTGTTGTTTGTGGTTTTGTTTCTTGGTTGTTGTGGTTTTAGGATTGTTATAAAAGGTTAAATCTAAAAATGAATAAACTACCAACAATCCATAACCATCTGAAAACCCCTTATCCCTCCTTCCAGATCTATAAATCTGAGAAGGCTCTACCTCTGAAAAAAAACCATCCTTTATCTGCTATTTAAAATCCTCTCCTCCCTGCCATTTTGCAAAACCAAAAGAGAGAAAAGTCATGTAAAGTGAAAAGAAAAATTAGAAATCACCCATCAAAAATCATTTTCCTTTGGCACACTATCCTTTCATGTTACACTCCCCACACAAATCGCGCCTTGGTGCACACTTTCCCCATGTAACATATCCATAACCTGCGCCAAGTATAAACACTTAACAAATTTCCTAAAGGCGCAAGCACATCCCAACCAACATCAACATTTGATGTTGTGTCCCCCAAATCCTGCCAAGTAGTTTTCCTTTGGCGCATTGAGCTCCTTTGCAACATCTTCCAAAATTACACCTTGGGTGCACTTAAAAGCCATGCAACACCATCTTTTCAAGCCCCCACTAAAGCAAAATTTCTCTAAAAGCACAGGCGCATGATTTCTATAACACCAACATGCATGTTGTGTGTTGCTTAAACCCACGCCCCGCGCCTTTCTCCTTGGTGCTAAAACCTTTTGTGCAACACTCCTCAAAAGTGCACCCTTTATAACCCTTTGGCACAACTTTTTCTCCTCAACACAGGTGCACCTTTTTGCATGTTGACATCCCCAAAAGTGCACCTAGCCTTTTTAAGCCTCTGCAACATGCTATGAACTTGCACCTTGCGCCCTAAGCCTTATAATTGCTCATTCTTCTTTCTGCAAGCTTTCATTATGAATAACATGATGGTTGACATGGCTCTTCTGTGTTGGACCTCCTTGATTCTCCTTGCAGAACAACAACAACCATCCTCGAGCTCACACATGTCTTCATCAAGCAAAAAGCCAACCAAGTCTAAAGGTAAAGCTAAGTTGACAGAGCAAGAGATGAAGTATAAATATCAAAAAGTCAGGATGCCTGACTCATACGCAGAGAGTGATCTCGATATCAGAGACTCCGAGCTTGGGCACATTGATATGGAAGACTTCTGGGCAAGAACCAACCAGCCACTAGTGGCCCCTGGATGAACAAACTGGTGGGTAGTGGATTGCACTTTGCAGCTGGGCTGCCAGTAAGTGCTATTAATAATGAGTTCATCATGTTGGTGGCTCGATGCTATAACAAGGACACAAGATGTGTCGAAGGATAAAGAAGGAAAGATGGTCATCGACCTAACTACTCATCACTTTGAAATAACCCTGGCATCCCTCATCACAGGTAGTACATCACCATAAGCCTAGAAGACTACAAGAAGGCATGGGACGACAATGAGGACAAGTGTATGCAAATGATGAATGAGCTATATCTTAAGAACAAAAATCTCGGTGAGCCGATGGCCACAGACCATCCACCGCAGTGACTTCAATGAGGAACTGAGTGATACAATCACCTTCCTGAGTAGAGTATTTGGGCTTCCTGATGCCCATCATTTCCATAAATGGATGCTGAGGTACTTAGAGACCATGAGCAAGAATGTGCCTGAGCAACATTTTGGCTGGGGAGAAATCATCAGTGACACCATCTCTCAGAAACTTCAATAGGTCATGACAACTGGGAAGTTCTATATGAATTCCTATGTTGTATACATTACAACATCAGTGAGAGATTTCATAGGCCTAGCTTGAAATGGGGTATGGCCCTAGGTCAAAATATATGAATACTACCCAGAGCTAAGGCTCGAGAACAACATCCCAGTTCTCAAAAATCAACGACGCCTTCTTCTATGAGGTGATCTACCTATTGAGGCCAAATATGAGACATGGTCAAACTAGCCCCAGTGTGGTCACTATCACAAAGAAGTGGGGAGCATTGTTCACTCAGTTTCCCACATTCACATATCTCAGGGCGGTGAATTTTGAGGGTGAACCAACCAAGCTACCAAGGTATGCAGGGCCCAAGCTGATTCTCTTAGAGTTGTCAAGGCAACTAATCACATACCATGAGAGATGCATGAAGAGAAAGAAGGGAGGAACTCCATTCCCCCTTACAGTGGGCCGATACACCTGCACCACACTAGCCAAAGCACGAGAAATGTATGTCGAGCTTGAATTGCTGAATCTAAAGCACAACTTCCCAGCCAGGCCTACCTTTGATTGCCGAGGTTGCCTCCCAAAGGAAAAAATTGATCCTATCCATGTCCCTGAGATCGAGGACATCTACATCGACCTACACACATGAAATAGATCTCAGGTGAAAGGATCACTCCAGGCTGGCTCTAGAAGAAATCAAACACTATGGCATGGCCATCATTCCAAAAGGATTCCAAGAACCTGATCAAGAAATTGATCAAGTTTACCTTGACATGGATGGGGATGATTGGCCATTCAAGATTGACAGAGCCAAGGCACCAAAGACCATTCAGAAAGGGTCAAGCACACGTTGTAACACACCAAACATTGGTGCAAATAGAATGGTCTCATCTACCTTGGGGTAGATTTCACTACTTCTCCTTCAGGAAGAGCACCTCCAAGGCCGCCCAAGTGCCAAAAGGAAAAGGAAAGGAAAGGAGGGAGAATCAAGCAAAGAAGAAGCTCCTCAAAGCCCTCCTACTACTTCTCGAGAAGCAAGTGGTCGACCTGGTCTCTCCAGGAAAAGAAGAAGAGACCACCAAAGTTTCAATGGACACATCCACTCAGGATGTGGTCACAACTACAACCACTGAGGTACCCACCATTCCTTCTTCCACTCCTTCTCCTCCCCCTGTCATTGAAGCATCTATCCCAATGGATGTTTCTTCTTCTCTCCCTTCCTCCCTTCCATCTCCCACCTCTTCCATCTTCTCCTCTCTCATGGATCTATCACCTAGTGTTCCCTCCATCCCATTACAGATCCCTTCCACCTCCATGACCTTTTCTTCCCCTATAGTAACTCCAGGCCCTACAAGTAGCAACATGTTAGACTCTTGTCGATGCCACCACCAAGTGTCTCAACGTTCTTCCCTGCGGCCTCTTCAGTTGCTTCCCCTTTCACTCCCATTTCTTCTTCCATTCCCTCTCACTCCTCTCCCATAAGTCCAAGTTGGATCTCTAACCATCTAGGTCAACTCAAGAGAAAGGTTCCCATAGCACCCATGGACTTCTCTGTCATTCCAAAGAAGGGACCAAAGAAGCAAAAAGCTATAACTCACTTCTCTAAGAGCACTTTCAGGAGAGAGGGTCATGGAGATTGCATATCCTGATCCCACCAAAGAGAAGAAAGATCTGTCTCCTATAGACTTTACAGTGACCCAAGTCACGATGGGAACCTCATCTGAGAGCCTGCAAGGAGAGGCTTTATCTGCAGTAGATGCCCTCTGCAAGAAACTTCAAGAAGAAAAGGAGGAGGAGAAGAGGATACTAAAGGAACAAAACAAACATCTTCTCCAAGCATTGCAAAGAATGGGCAACGCACCTCCTATGACTGCCACCGCCGAGCCTCCTGAAGTTCTCAGTCAGACAAGATAAATGAATACACCAAGATTGGTGAACAAGGTGCAGCGAAATGTCCTCCTGATAGAGTGAATCCTCAGAGATAGTGAGGAAATAATCAAGAAATTCACAGGACTCTACCAGGGTATAGATCAGGAAAACAAGGAGCTTACAGTAGTAGCAGATCCCTCTCCGAGGAGTTGACAATGCCAGATTGCAACATGAAACATTTCAGGAAATGGTCGATTGCTCATTGGCCGATGACCTATTAAAGGTCGGCGTCATTGATCACCCACGGGCACACAACAAAGCTCTCATTACTTTAGATTATCAGGTTGATCAAATGGAATTTATCCTAGAGAGGATAGATAAAATCAAGGAGGAAGCCCTGGATGCAAAATATCAAATGGAGCAGATGGTCACGAAGATGTCTCCAGGGATGCTTAGTGAAATGTTCACCTTGAGGGAGGCAGATGATACAATCCAGCTCTTCAAGGATATCGCAACCCAAGGTTTGGCACCAGAGGTCACTTTTGACCGAGAGTCTATCAATAACCTTCTTGGCTTGCCATGATTTCATTGGATACTTGATTGAGGCATGCGAAGAGTACGCCGGGCTACCGATAAGCTCAAAATGAAAAGAAACTTGTGAAGTCATTGGTGACCATTTCAAGGGTCCTGATCATAATCAACTTTAGATAATGATCAGCAAGTTTATGGAATACCGAGCTCAGTATCACATCACCTCTCCCGATCAGAAGCAAGACACTCCATTCAAGCAAAGAGATGATGATGAATAGTTTCTCTTCTTGTGTACGCTTCGATCTTTTTGTAAAAATATTTAAAAGTATGTTGGCATTTATGATGACATCATCCATGTTGCACATGGGATGTTGCCATCCAAAAACTTGCCCAAAGTCAACTTTTGACTTTTTAGATATTTTGTAGATATTTTGTAAATAGTGGTTGGTTTCTTTTTGTCTTCTTTCTCCTTCTCCTTCTATAAATACTGGAATACTTGTTGTATTCCAGTGTGGACATTTTTGTATGAAAAAGAGGTGAAGAGAGAAAGACTTTGTGCCTTCTTGTAACAAAAGAGATATTAATATATATGTTAAGACTTTGTGCTCAATATATGTGTTATTTGCATCAAATCTTTCTTAAGTTAGATCTATGTTTCTATTCTATTGGATTCATTCTTATTATCATCATATGTTCATCAGTATTGCTTTGTTTGTTTATGCAAGTAAGTTTGGCTCTGTTTACTACCAGCCCAAAGCATAAACCCTCCGACCTTTCCGTCTTTGGAATTCATTAAAGTGTATATTGATTCCTACTTGATAGAATAGCAATAAACTAGTTTCTCTTTGTTGTCTCAAAGAGGGGCTATGCCCTACACACTGCTGTTGGCTGTTTCCCCATGATCTACCTAACCGAAATGATTTTCAAACCAACACATTTACAGTGGCCTCATTACATCATAAGGGTCATACAGACTGAATACATCAAGGAATATTATCTTAAACCCTACAAAAATACTCTGCAAAGAGAGTTATTAGCTATTCTACCCATTACAACCCTTGTTCATACCCAAATCCATGCCTAATATGCTTAAAACCCTTCTTACAAGCATTTCTGCAGCACCTTGTTACTACTCAATACCCTCTCTAACCCTACTAGCATTCTAACAGCACTTTGTTGCCTCCTTCAACTCTCCATTTCCCCAACACTTCATTATTACTCTCCTCCTCTCTTTCGGACCCAAGAACTCCTTTAAATAGGATCTGGATGCACTGCCTTGGTTTCCTTCATGAACAGATTGCATGCCAAGTGGAAGTGTGGTCCTCCATGGTCGAATGCCTATGCCATCTTATAAATGCCTCCACTACCTGTAATGATCATCTTAGGAATATTCCTTACATGGAATATTCTTTTCTTGACCTCCAAGGCTCTAGGATAGCACCTTATCCATTTTTCACGCCTACTTGGGATTTTCACGTGTTTCTCCTGTAACAACTTCTTCAAAATATGGCTAAGTCCCCAAACCTCCATGCTCCCACGCATGCCAACCTCTTCTCCCGTGTGCCTTTCCCTTGCGTGATTTTTCCTGAGTAGCTTCCTTCTTTACTACCTCCCGCGCAGCTGATTTCTTCCTTAGGACTTAGTCAATTCAAGGCCCAACATTACCCCACACTATGTATGTTGTCCATCCTCGAAACACTCTACCCTTCCACCAAAGAATAAATAATAGAGGAAATGAAAGAATCGTGATTGAATAAAGAATGGAAGAATCCTGATATTCTGCTGCATGAGAAGTGGGAAATATTTCTTCATGGGGGCTTCAATATTAACCCAAACATCTACCTCATTCTAGCACTGTTGAAGTAAGTTACCCACCATCATGCTAACCTCGTCAAAAATCATCTCATCCCCCTTAGCCTTCAACATATCTTCAATGCTTTCCATTTGCTTGTTAAGGTCTCCTAACACATCCATCCTGCGAGTGACTTGGGGGTACAACTCTTTTAGTTTATTTTTAATCAAAACCCTTAAGGTTTTGATTGCCTCTAATTTATTCTCTACCTCAGCCAAGATCCTATCCCGCTCTGCCCTATTGCCCTTATTTTTCTCTTGAAATTATTTCAGATCCGCTTCATGGCTAGCAACTAATATGCTTGTTACTTTATCCTTATCACCATAGTTTTCATATAAAACTTCTTCCATTTGTGTCACGGTCTTCACTAAGGAAAGGAGCTCAGAGTACCGAGTTAGTATCTCCCCAATCTTCAACTTTTCTTCTCCCTTTTAGCATGTCATTACCTCTTTTTAGACTCCTATTGGAGTGGTTGCCTCTCCATGGTGAGTATGTGTGTCAAGTCTTCAAAGAAATGCATGGTCGACTCGTATTTTTGCTCATGAGGTCTATTTCCGTGTGCTTTAAGATAATGGCATCTATCTTCTTGTGGAATTCGTGCACCTTTACCTTTTCATCCCTTAGTTCACACCTTAATTATGCATTGATCAATTCCTTTTGTTTTATCTCCTTGTCCCTCTCAATGATCTCCTCATTCTTTTTCTCAAGCTCCTCCTCCAAGACCCTTATTCTATCATTTCACTAGAAGAGTCTTACTTCCACCTCCACCGATACTTTGTTGAGCATGTTGCAAACTTGCTCATATGACAGCTACTAGGAATTTACAAGAGGGTTTATTCCCTTGGTATCTAGTATCTTCATCAATGCATCACTTTGTTTACCTTAAACTTGGGCTCATCAATGTGGAACTCAAAAGCCCAAGATAGCATTTTCCTTATGTGCGAGTATGCACCCTCTTCATCAAAAGAGGACCAAGCGAGGATTTGGTCTACGTGCACTTGTGCTTTGGAAATGCACGTGTAACACCTTTTTCGATCATTGATGTAAGTCATAGCATGTTCCTACGCCACTATTATGCTCTTCCCACCTATGCACACTTCCGTTGGGAAGCTTACTGCTAAGATGGGGTCTCCACCCATGCTCCCATGCTCCTTCCATACACTTGCACTACCTTATGTTTCCTTTAGAAATTCATCATTGCTTTGCTCTACCTTGTGCTTCACTAACTTCTCTATAATTCCTATCACCTCCTTCTCTACAGTTCATCTATCTGCTCTTTAGTTGGGGTCGGGGATTTCTAATCATGCATGTTTACCTCTTCACTTCCTCTTTTGTCATGTGTTCCCTCTTCATACTCATTCCTATCTTCATCACCTCATTCATTAGACTTGTGTACATTGTACATAAGAGGATTATGAGCTTCCTTGTGCTCTTAATATTCTTCAGTTTCATCTCCTTTCATGCTCTTTGTCTCCTCCAAGTACAAACCTTGCACCACACTTTAATTTTTAGTTCTTGGTGACTCCAACATAGGGGACTCCTCCTTCTCGGGTGACTCTTCTCTCCTAGGATACTCTTCTTTATCTGGACTCCCTCCTAACGAGAGACTTATTCCATCAAACATAGGTTCTTGTACCCGTAGTTGACTCTTGAACCCCTATAGTTTGCACTTTACATGTGATCGATGCCTTTTGTGTAGTGGTATCTTCTCATTAACTTTTCTTAATTACTAATTTCTTCTTTCTCCCTATGGGGTCTTCTAGGATAGAGATGTCATCCTCAACATAAGTTCCCTTCTCAAACTTTAGCCTTATCCGCACATATAACCTTGTTTTTGTCCTACCTACATACAAAATTTCATCGGTTTTATGATACACATGTTATGAAATACGTACTCTCTCTACATATGTGTGCTTCTTGGGACACACTAAGGTTTGAATCTTTTCACAAGTGATCTTTTTCTATAACACTAAGATCAAATATAAGTTTCTTCACCTCCTTAAACATGTTTACCATGCCTTGAAAATACTACATTTGTGAAGGAGAAGGGAAATTTACACCAAGGACCCTTAGTGCCATCTGTCAAGGTAAACCTACCGATACAAAAATGCTGGTATACGAGATAATTTAGCTTCTCCATCCACTAGTGCAAAAAGTTGTCCCCGTATCCTCCATTTAACTTTGAATGTGTTGTGCATCTATTTATACCATTTCTACAAGTGCGCCTTGTGAGCAGCTATCATGGTGTCACAAGTATAATCTTCAAACCTCTTCGCAGGAGAGGATTTCTTATCTAGGTACTCCCAAACAAACTTATCTGGCCCATTGGGAACTCCAATATCTGAAAAGACAATGAGAAGGAGGACATTACCGAACATGATGTTCTCCCCATCATGAAAAACAACAATAATAACCTCCATAATGAAAGCTAAGAGGTTGTAAATAGTTCCCTCTGAGATCTTGCGGCACACATTAACTAACCTTTATTTATATAGGTCCATCTTTCCTTCCCATTCAATTTTGTCACCAAGTGTGCGGCCATCTTCATAATAGGGTCGGTGATTGCAGTGATGTCAAAGTACCATGAACCCTTCTTATAGTCATACACCTCAACAATATCATTGATGGCATCCTTGTCTCTTAAATAATCGCTTAGGAACTCCCCTTCAAAGATCATGCCATTGAACTTAGAAATCAAATTTTGGGTTATGTGCATCTAGCTTCTTGTGAAATAGAAGTAGTCCTCATGCACATGTGACATTAACCACTGGTATAGTTTCTCAGGTTTGCCAAAATAGGGAAAATCATAAATTTGTATAAGCCTAGCCTTTTCTAACTTCACTTTTACTTCATCATCATAGATGGGTTTCCCATCTGGCGTCCTCTTCTCCATTAGGCAAACCAAATCTAGGGTCATCTCCTTTTCTGTGGTGCTCATGTGTGATGATTGTAATCTCTCACGACATCTTCCTTATATGCAACACCCACTCTTTCCCTAGCAGCACACCATCTGGGTACTACATCTCTACATACCATTCTTCATTGAAACTGGTGGAAATGGTTAGTTTTCCTTTTCCCTTGCCCTTTCCCTTCTTCGGTGAAGTGGTCACTCCTTTCCTTGGTGCCATTTTTCTCTTCCTCGGTCCTCTGTAGTTTCTCCCTTGTGTCAATTTCTATTACTGCTCAAACCCTCGGCTCTACTTTTACAAAATTTCCATGAAAAATTATGCCCTAGCTTGTAAACCCTAACCTGGAGCACTTCCTTTCCACAAGACAACATATCCACCCATGAGAACCCATAAAAAAACTCCTCTGCGTATGCCCATGCACTTTGCTTCTATACTAGTTTACAAGTCCTTAAATTTCTTAGACTTCACATACTCCTCTTCACACATCTTTGCAATAATAACCTTAAAATGTAAGAACTTATTTGATAACTTAAAATGCAAGGTAAAAGAATAATTCACCCCCAACCTTCTATTTATAAATTTTTACTTTTTCCACACAAACCTCAATGCCACCTACCAACGTAAAAATACATTAAAGTCATATTTTTCCAATACCATCCTTCCACGCATTCTATAAAACACTTTTCCTTCATGCGTAAACTTGATTGAACACTCCCATAATATTTTGGTGTGCAACTACCTCGACCATAGAACTCTTTGCGCTTTCTCCCATGCTTTGAAGTCAATCTTCCTCTATGTCTTAGACCAAGTTCTTTTCACTTCCTACCTCATGTTTCTCCTGCACTTTTTATCCTTGTACATGGTTTTCTCAAAGCCTTTTTGACACCAATCTTCTCATGTTCACCTTTTCTATGTGTGCTCTTTTGATCCCATGCACCTTTGAATTCACAACCCGAGCCACCATCCAACATTTCTCTTAGCACTTCCCTCATCTTTCTTCAAAGTTCTCTTCTTCACTCCACCCCACACTAAATAGATGCGCGGCCATCTATGCATAACACTTTGATGATGTAATTAGCCACCGATACACATATGCACCCAAAATAAACCAAAAGGAACAAAGAAATGAGAAAGGGAAACACAAAGAAAGGAAAATGCATTAAGGGAAATCCTAAGCTAACTGGCAATACTACCTTATTTACAAATACCCGGAAGGCTAATTTATAGTAGGGATTCAGCCTAGTTCCATTGAAATACCCAAGAAGTCACGTTTCATCAAGCACATGTATATGGTAGGCATATGAATCAAGTATATATCTAATATAATATGGTCCCAACCAATGGAACTTGAGCTTCCCAGGATGGCGCAGAACTTAGAATCATAAAGTAAAACCATTTACCAAACCTCAAATTGTTTATTCTTTATGTGACAATCATTTTAGGCCTTTTGTCTTGCCTTCTCAGTATTTTGACCCCACGTAGGAAGTGATCACCTTTTTTCTAACATCATTATATTTTCAATGCACTCTTGCAATGCTTTTTTGTTGACCAATCCTCCTATGCACACAATACACGAGAGAGGCTAGCATAAACTCTATTGGAAAAACCTATTTCGTACCAAACACCAATTGGAATGGTGTGGCTTTGTTCAATCTCTTGTAAGTTTTTCTATATGCCCATAGTATGGCTGAGACTTTTTCATCCCAATCATTTCTCCCAACATCAAAAATATTGGTAAATGTATGACTCAATATCTTGTTAAATGCCTCAGCAGTCCCATTATCCTGAGGGTGATAAGGAGTAGTCTTGTGATGAGCCACCATGAACTCTACCAACAAAATCCTGATGGTCTCATTCAAAAAATGAGTACCTTGGTCACTAGTCAAACTTAGAGGGAACCCATACATGCTGATTATATTTTCCCACGGAATCTTCTTTTGTGGTTGTCGTGTAATCCTTTAGAGGTGTTGTCTTCACCCACCATGTTAGATAATTAGTGAAATTTATGACATAGCATGAACCCATCCTTTGCATGGTAGGTGAAATAGGGCCTAAAAAGTCAATTGCCCATTTCTCAAATGGTTCAACACTAGCTATTGTTGTCAATGGATTTTCATCCCTTTTTCCTAGCTTACCAAGGTGTTGGAAATGATCACAGGCCTTGTAATATTAAATACAAGCATGGTAAAGGGTTTCCCACCAAAGTATTTTCATTAAGAACTTTTTCTCGGTGGAATTTCCTCCATAGTGTCCTCCCACAATCCCACCATGTGCTTCCTCCATGATTGCAATGCGCTCATACTCTAGTACACACTAGTGTAAGACCTCATCCAAGCCTAACTATATAGGTCTCCATTGATTAATATATAAGGAATGGCACATAACTTGTTTCCTCTCCAAGGCCTTCATCCCCTCTAGCGCCACACTTTCTTTGAGAAACACAACAATATATTCCAAGTTAGAGGGCGTGTGCCACAATTTGAATAGTTGTGAATCTGGAATTGTATCCTCAATGATCTACATTTCCTTTCTTGATTCAATCCTTAATAAATGGTCAGGCCCCAAATTACTCTTACCCGGTTTTACAACAATTGTAAAATCAAACTCTTGAAACAATAGGACCCACTTGCATATGTGCCCTTGCAAGACGAGCTTGTTCACTAAGTAATTTAATGTCATGTGGTCCATATAAAAGATAAAAGGCATCGCTAGAAAATACTTCTTGAATTTTTGTAATGCCTAGATCATTGATAATGCCTCACACTCCTTGGTAGTATAATTATGTTATCTTTGGGGTTATATTTTTACTAGCAAAGCACAAGGGATGGTCAACAACTCCCTCTCTAGTTTTTGTTAAGACTTCTCTAATCACCATCCCGGATGCATCAACATGAATTTGAAAAGGCTTATCCAAAGAGGGAAAACATAATATGGGTGTAGTTATGAGTTTATTCTTAAGTGTGTCGAAAGCCATCTGTTGCACCTCTCCCTGATGGAACATACTCTTGTGTTTTAGTAAATTCTCCAACGATGCAATAATCTTGGCATAACCTTTGATTAAATTCCTATAATACCCTGTATGTCCAAGAAATCCATGTACCATGCTCTGGTTGGTAGGTTCCCCCAATCCCACAATAATGGTAACTTTGCCAAGATCCACCAACAAGCCTTCTTTACATATGATGTGTCCCAACAAGGTGACAAATAGACTAGTGAAGACACATTTCTTAATGTTGAAGGATATACTTAACTTCTGCATCTCTCAAACATCAACCTCGTTGTCACATTGGTCCTTTAATAGTCCTTAAATCATCCAATCATCTAGGTAGACTTGAAGAAAATTATGGACAAAGTCCTGAAATGCCTGAACCACAATACGTGAAAAAACAACATGCACGTTATTCATTCCAAAATTCATGATTTGTATAGGTGAAATTTCCCCATTCAATGGTGAAATTCATATTTTTTTGGCCCTCCTTTGCAATTTTAACTGATAATACCCCAAAAATCCATCTATAAACGAATAGATCTCACTCTCGGCTACTCCTTCTAGGATATCCTCAGTGAATGGGGTTGGGAAAGGATTAATGACACACATCGCATTTAAATCCCTATAATCAATGAAAATTCTTATCCTCCCATCCTTCTTATTACTTTGATGACCAATCAAACTTATCAATTCCGATTCCTCAATAGTCTCAATGATACATGATGCAATCATATTTTCAATAACCTCCTTGACCTTGACACACATATTTGAATTTATTCAATAAGGTAACTTCAATTGGGCATGCACCTTCATTTAGCTTGATATTCATTTCTACAAAGTATTGGTGAACTCCTTTAAGCTCATGGTACTGCATGGGAATAAATCCTAGAATTCATGCAACAGATCAATAATATTTGAAACCTCCCTTTCTGTCTAGTTATCTTTAATAGTAGATTCCTTAGGTTCGACTCCATAACAATGTTAACCTTCTTGGTTTTTAGGGGTTTATGGTAAGCATGTGCTTACTCATCAACACTATCCATAACCTTGTGTGTACCGATAGTATGGTTAACATCCAAGTTTTCCACCTCTTCACCATCTATCATGTAGACCAAATTTCCTTTCTCTTTTTCCATGTAAGCATGCTCAAGTTGTACTTCCTCTAATTCTTCCTCATTAAAGCATGCTTCGAGTCATTTTATCCCAACAATTCCAATGTTCTATCCTTTGCCATGGCACTATCTCCCATAGTTAGGTTCTTAACAACATGCAGTGCCTTATCCACTAATGGTTTAGTACTCCGATACTCAAAAGTTGGAATAAGATCAACTGTCAACTCCGCCATTTTTCTTTTTTGATGACATAATTATGAATGAATGTACTATGCGTGTGTGTAACCTTCTAAGGTGGAATAAATATTATGCACACATAAATATGAAGGTGAGGATTCCACACCTTCCATCTAGGTATTCTCACATACATGGATGTGAAACGAGATGGGTTCCTTCCCATGAATGTATTATATAGTAGTAGGTGTATTTCTTCGAAAAAAGCGTAAGAGAACGTGATTCTCACCTCATGCCATTCTAGAAGGTTATCTTGATGGGTCTCCCACCAATGTGCTATGGTCTTGAGAAAAGTATAGCTAAGCATACTTCTCCTTTTGATCTCACATCTCCATTGGGTTGCCCACCAATGTGTTGCGGTCTCAAGAAAAGTATAGCTAAACATACTTCTCCTTTCGATCTCACATCTCCACTGGGTCTCCATTACTCATATTAAAACACCAGGGTTTCCTCCCCTAGTGTAACTTGGTAACTATTTTCCTCCCAGGTGCTTGGTAGCGTGCCTTTTTACTCTTATTACAAAGCCTCTTAACTACCTTCTAAATAACTCATATGTCCAATGCATCCAATTGTCACATGCCACACTAGTTGTATCACTTATAGATTAAGAGTCTTCCCATTGAATAAATCCTTCTTTTATTGATTGCACAACCTCAAAGTCCTTGATAGTGCATACATAGATTCTGTCTAGTTATTCTTCTCCCAAGGGCTCAGTATAGGGCATGAACTTTCCATCTGTCGAAAGGAATGATAACACGTTACCTCCTTATTCTCAAAACTTATATACACCTTATTGAAATGTAATTTAGAATTATTCTTATAGCACCGGGGGGCACCCAAGTAATGCTTTGGAGAGTTTCCCTTCTTAGCAAGCACCAAGACTTTGAAGTTTCTAATGAATTTCTCCCCTTGGATAGTGATAACAACATCCTTTAAGACACCGGTGGGCATCATCTTTTTCTTGTTATCTATATACAAAACATTTGAAGATGAATGTAATGGAGGTTTTACCATTTGATTCCATGCATCCAGGGATGATAACATTAAATTCCACACCCATGTCAATCAGAATATTACTTAGGAGCCATCCATCAATAATTGCATTCAAGGTAACCTTGTTATCATAGTCAAGACTGCGAGGAAGATGATTAACATGTAAAACCTACTTCTCACACTCTCCTCGATGCTTTGTACTTTTACTCTTAGTCACTCTCCTAATAAAGGGTTGATATTATCTTGTCTTAGTAACTTGCATATCTCACTGACTTAATCCATATCCTTTTGTGGAGCCTTGGCACTCTTCTTCTACTCTAAGCGCCACAACTACTCCTTCAGACACTTGATCTCTCCTTGTAGGCTTCGAATAACATCCATGGTTTCCTAATAAAATTCCTTTTGATGTGTTAGGTCTAGATAATTCCCATGTATCACTTATTCTTTTATAACTAGTGGTCTTTACTTTGGTATCTTCTTGGTGTGTGCACCTCGGCTCACATCGTCACTAGTATAGGTTTTCAATCGACTCACGTGTCACCCTTGGCATCCACTATGGATAATATCTCTTCACACTTACCATCATAGTGCCTTTATCCTTCCTCTACTTTTGTCTCATGTGTTTAAACAATTTCAAAAATTCCTCATACTTGTGATTTTTCCCACACCAAGAGCACAACAAAAATTGGGACACTCACACTTGTAATGTTCTATAGATCCATAGTTATAATAGGTTCCATGAGGAAATTCACTTCTTCCTCCTCCATGATTTCCATGGCCTCGAAATCCACCCCAAAATCCTCTTCCATGACCTCTTCCAACTGCATTACCCTCATAATGACGATCATCATCCTTGGAACTACTAGCAACGCTGGTCTAGTGCACACCAGTATCAATGACATCATGTATCTGGTCAATCAATCTACAATCCTTGGTGTCATGAGTAGTAGAGGTGAAATTTTTTCAATAATAGTCCACCAACATGCAAAATCTACTTGCATCATGGAAAATCTACTTGCATCATGATCTCCATAGAAAATATCACAGTCCACCAATATGCTATGCATTGAACTTTGTGGGAAAATTTCCTTGGAGTTCCCCTCTACTTCATAGTATATGCACCATAGCCCACTACGAGTCTCATGAGCTGAGCTCATAAACACATTCTCCAGCTGCTTTTCCATGGAAATAATCTAGGCTTCAAGGAATGGAATAATTCTGGTGTCAAGGATTCCCATGGCCTCAACGTGTAAGGTAGCCTACGGGGCCTTACATATATTTGTGAAGGTATTATGTGAAAGCACTCTCCTGAATAGAGTTATCATCCCTCTGACAAACCACTGAGCATGTTGAGATGGGTGAATATCATAAGACAAATTTGACATAAGATTCTTAAAGAACACATCATACTCCCACACACTTTCTACCATCCCTTGTTGGATTTCCTTGATGTCTTGATGCTCTTTTTTTTCAAACTCGGGGATGTGGAACTCCACCAAAATTACATCATGCAATGTAATTTAATCCACCATCATCTAATGTTGATCATGTTAGAGTAGGTATTTACATTAGCTCATGTTCACCTAGGTACTTTATTTACCTTTATTGTATTTATCCTCACCACTTATGTGTGTGGATATTTCTTTTATCTTATTTAGATATTAGGAGATATTATCTAGTTTTTAGGTATATTTCCTTCCTTGATCTATGGTATTGACTAGATCCTTGATGTATAGTTCTCTCCTAAATCTATGGTCTTGACTATTTCTTTGATGACTAGTTATTTCCTTGATTTATGGTTTGATCTACGACCTTGACCGTGGTTTTTAGATTGTTATTCCTTGCCTATTTAAGCAAGGCCCACTCTCAATGTATTGTATTGAGTTCCATAATAATATATGATATTGCTGCTCATTCGTTTGCAAAGGTTTTATGTAAAGATATTTTAGTGAATTGCTCTCATCTTATTGATCATGGTGTTTGATTAGCATCTGTCTTCTTGGCTTGGTACGATCTCGGTTATCATTCCTTTCGATCATACTTCATGTACTAGCTATGTGCGCACCCTTACAACATAGTTACAAACCGACTCACCTTCCTTTCTGGTGTAGTGATACCCTTCACGCACCATAGATACTTACATTTGTGCACATGTTCCACAGTGTCTTCCACACCTTTGTAATCAAGAAAATGCAAATATATCTTAAAAATACCTGTTGAAGTTGTTGAGGCCCTTGCCCACCAGATCCAAAACCTTGGCCTCCTCCATTATTTCCACCACCTCAAGCACCACTAGATCCACTAGTTCCTACTCCTTCAGATCCACTAGATCCTCCTCCTATCGGAGGTAAGGATCCTAATGCAAATACTCCTTGAAACCCATTGTCATGTTAAAGCGTGTGTTGACAGTCCACGAAGTTGACCCAATCCCATATGTGTATCCTCGCCAATTCTAGATAAGATAACCAAATTTGATGAACCCATGCCTTGCCCAAATTTCATGCCGGATAGGATACCTCTAAATATAGGAAATGATTATGCAGCCATAGATGTAACAAATGAAATATTATACCTTGTAAGTGTCGCTCATTTGCCAATCTCAACACCACTAACAACCAAATAAGTAAAGTTTTCCTTAGAAATTGGAAGGATAAGCACTAGGTTATGGTCACTAGGTGGGCCAAGAGGTACGCCTATGACTCTCCTTTCTTCATGCAATGAACTCTCATCGAATTAGAGGGGTAACTCTCCCGAACTTGACAATATGGGGTATCAAAGACTGTTCAAGTACCATTCCTTCCATGCAAACCTCAAATCCTTCTCTGAATGTCTTCCTCCATATTTCCATTGCTCCTACAACCTCATGTTGTGTCCTCAACTCCATCTCTTGTGATTCATCATACTTGATCCACATCTCTTTTCTCTCTTTATCCGTCATAGGATTCACCATCTTTCACCACACTAGCTTACACGCCCCGTACTTAGAAGGAATTTAGAAAGTCATGTGAAATGATTCCAAACTCAAATTAATAACCAAGATCTTGATAGCCGGTGGGTTAACACACAAAAAAATCCTCTAGGATCTCACAAGAACTCAAACTCGTAAATCTTTGGGAAATATTACATAGAAATAGTGTATTCTAAGACATAAATAGTCAACACTCCACTCCACTAGTGATCAACATCATGCAGCCTCTGATACTCATCTTGGGTCCATACATGAGGTCTATGGTACCAACTTGACCTAGATGCATATGATGAAATTCATTTATAAAAATCCACTCGAAACAACAAAATAATTTTTCATACAACTCATGATACAGTGGTCCTCTACCCATTTACATGCATCAAACTTAGGTCCAATGTTAAATCTTTGAGAAAACTCATCCTCTATGCTTTTAAGCCATGCTTCAACATTTTCCAAGGTCAAGCGATTCGTAATTACACATCATTCTCACAACAAATTCAAAAGAGGTCCCAGCAACAAAACCAAAATGTAGTCATTTCTTCATATACCTTCTTTCTACCCCAACTACGCTTTCCTATCACCCAGGTATGTGTTGGAAGGTCACCCAATGTGCACAGAGGAACCGAGCCCCTACTTTATGTGATCCTTGCGAGAGTGTTCCACCATTAATGGAGAATGAGTTACAAGAATGGAAATATAAACATTCACTCAAAAACAAAAGATACAGATAACAAATTTGTGCACAAATGCATCATAAATGGGAATGAACATTGTAAATAAGTATAATGAAATTGGATCTGACTTAGAATAATATGAAGAACACAAGGGTTTACATTTAAGAACATGAATAACTAGAATATCACACATATATTGATTTATAAACATTTATAGTGGTCTCATTTACATTGAGGTATTCACTAAGGCAAGGAGCTTGGAGTAACAAGTTAGTATCTCCCCAATATTCAACTTCTCTTCTCCCTTTTGGCATACCATCACCTCTTTTGCCAACTCCAATGTAAGTGGTTATATCTCCATGATGAGTATATGTGTCAAGTATTCCAAGAAGTTCATGGTTGACTCGTATTTCTTCTAAGATAATGACATCTGAAATGGCCTCTTTCTTCTTGTGAAATTTACGTACCTTTTGCTTTTCATCCCTCAGTTAATGCCTTAACTACACACTGATCAATTTCATCTATTTTATCTCCCTGTCCCACTCAATGATATCCTCATTTGTTTTCTTAAGCTCCTCCTCCAAGACCCTTATTCTATCATTTCTAATAAAGAGTCTTGCTTCCACCTCCATCGATACTTTGTTGAGGCGTTGTAAAATTTCTCGTCTGAAAGTTGTTGGGTATTTACAAGAGGGTTTATTCCCTTGGCATCTAGTGTCTTCATCAATGCATCACTATTTACCTCAAACTCGGGCTCATCAACATAGGACTCAAAATCCCAGGTTATCATTTTCCTTTTGCATGGGTATGCACCCTCTTTATCAAAAGAGGACCAAGTGGGGAGTTGGTATGCAGGCACTATGCTTTGGAAACACACACACAACACCTTTTTTGGATCATTGATGCAATTCATAGCATGTTCATACATCTCCATTGTGCCCTTCCCACTTGTACATGTTCCTATTGGGAAGCTTCTTTGCTAAGCTCGAGTCTCTACCCATTCTCCCATACTCCTTCCCTACACTTGTGTTGCCTTTTCTTTCCTTTAACACTTCATTGGTTCTTTGATCTACCTCGTGCTCCACTAAATATTGTATAATTTTTGCCACCTCCATCTCTATAGTGTCATCTATCTATTCCTTGGTCGAGGTCAGGGTTTTCTGATCATGCATTTTTACCTCTTCACTTCCTCCCTTTTCATGTGCACCTTCTTCATACTCATTCCTCTCTTTATCCCCTTCTTCATCGGAATCATGTACATTGTACACATGAGGATTATGAGCTTCCTCACACTCTTCATCTTCTTTAGTTTTACCTCCTTTCATCCTCTCTATCTCCTCTGAGTCCAAAAATTGCCCCACCCTTTTCTTTTTCTTCACTGGTGACTCCAACATAGGGGAAACCTCCTTCTCAGTGAATCTTCTCTCCTAAGAGACTCTCCTTTCTCTGGAAACTCCTGCCTGATGGGAGACTTATTCCATCGAACATAGGTGCTTGTACCCACGCTTGAATCCTAAACCCCTACGATCTGTAATTTATGTGTGCTCGACACCTTTTACGTAGGAGTCTCTTATCATTCTCTCTTCTTAATTACTACTTTCTTCTTTCTCCCGATGGAATATTCTGGGATAGAGACATCATCATCAACATAAGCGCCCTTCTAAAACTTGGGCCTTAGCTGCACATACACTCTTCTCACCATCTTATCTGCAATAGGAAATGTCAATAGTTTTATTTTGCATTCATCAAGAGATACATAATTCTATACATATGTGCTCTTCTTGGGATACACCAAGGTCTGATGCATTACGTGGTGATTTTGATCTACAACACTTAAATCAAATATAAATTTCTTCGCATCCTTAAACCTATTTACCATACCTTAAAAATATTGCGCTACGAAGGAGAAGGGTAATTTATAGCAAGGACCCTTGGTGCCATCTGTCAAGGTATACCTACCGATCTGAAAATGCTAGTATATAGTGAATTTAGCTTCTCCATCCAATTGTGTATTTATTTTTCCTGTATCCTCCATTCAACTATAATTGTGTCGTGTAACCATTTATACCATTTCTCCAAGTGTGCCTTGTGAGTGTCCATCATGGTGTCACAAGTATAAGCTTCAAACCTCTTCACGGGAGAGGGTTTCTCATCTGGGTACTCCCAAAAAACTTATCTAGCCATTGGGAACTCCAATTTCTAAAAATACAATGGTAAGGAGGACATTACTAAACATGATCTTCTCATTGTCATGTGTGGCATAAATAATCTCCTCCATAATGAAATATGAGAGGTTGTAAATGGTTCCCTTTGAGATATTATGGCAAACATTCAACTAACCTTTTTATCTTCCTCCATATCTCCTACCCATTCAGATTTGTCACTACAAGCGCGCCATACTCATAAAAGGTCGAGAGATTGCTATGATGTCAAATTATTACAAACCCTTCTTGTATTCATATGCCTCAACAATATTCTTAATGTACTCCTTATCACTTAAATAATCATCGAAGAAATTACCTTTCACATATCATGCTAGTGAACTTAGAAATCAACTGTGGGGTTATGTACATCCATCTTCCTACAAAATAGAAGTAGTCCGCATGCACGTGTGACATTAACCATTCATATATTTTCTCTGGTTTTCCAAAATAGGGAAACTCATAAAGTTATAGAAGCCCAACCTTTTCTAACTTCACTTTTACTTCATCATCATAGATGGGTTTCCCATCTAGCATCCTCTTCTCCATTGGTCGAACTAACTCTAGGGTCATCTCCTTTTATGTGGTTCTCATGTGATGATTGTAATCGCTCATGACCATATTCCTTATATGTGACACCCACTCTTTCCCTAGCAGCACACCATCTGGGTATTGCATTTTTGCATACCATTCTTCATTAAAACTGGTGGAAACGGTCGGTTTTCCTTTTCCCTTTCCCTCACCCTTCTTCGGTGAAGTTGTCACTCATTTCCTTGGTGCCATTTTTCTCTTCCTTGGTCCTCTGTAGTTTCTCCCTTGTGTTAAGTTCTATTACTTCTCAAACCCTCATCTCTACTTCTATGAAATTTCCACAAAAACCCATGCCCTAGCTTGTAAACCCTAACATAGAGAACTTCCTTTTCATAAGACAATGTATCCACCACGGGAACCCACAAACAAACTCCTCCGCATACACTGTGTACTTTTCTTCTAGATCGGTTCACAAGTCCTTTGATTTCTTCAAATTCGTACACTCTTCTCACTTCTTTGAAAAAATATCCTTGAAACAAAACAAATTCTTGAATAACTTAAAACATAAGGTAAAAGAATACTTAACCCATGGCATTCTATTTATAGCTTTTTACTATTTTTGCATAAACCCCGATGCCACCTACCAACATACAAATACATTAAATTCAGATTTTTCCAATGCCATCCTTTTTTCATTCTATCTAATGATTTTCCTTTTCTTGCAAACTTACGTGAACACTCCTACGACCTTCTCAAGTGCGTAACTTCTTTGACCATAGAGTGTTAGTGCTTTTTTTCATGACAAAGTCAATATTCCTCTATATATTGGACCAAGTTATTTCCGGTTCCTACCTCATATTTCCCCTACATTTTT